>CM046879.1:75081863-76394363 GCA_025667525.1 Glebionis coronaria
CTTAACCTCCTTTTAGTAAAAATTGATGGGCTAAGCCCATCCTCCCTCCTTAATTTCGTGGTAATGGGGCCCACAAGGGGTAACCCGAATGTTTTCCGTGTCTAATTAATAAGTGTGTTCTCGTGTTCGTGTTTTACGTGTTTGTTCGTGTTTATTTGTGTTCGCGTTTTGTGTGTTCTCGTTAAATAATTACCGTGACCTAATATATTTATTCGTGTTCGTAATAAATATATATAGGTAATTAATATTAGCTCGTGATATAATTACGTTCATGATTTCATGATCGCATGTTCGTGATTAATTATTGTTTAAATAATTGTTGCGTGTTCGTGCGTAATAAATACTTATCGTGTTCTAACACGTACGTAATACGTAAAATCCTAACACGTAAACGTAATCGTACTATAAAAGGAAAGTTTTAATCTAGTACGTACGATCTTAAGGGTACTATTCATTATAAAAGCATGCGGGTTTTACAATCTCTTCCTTAGGTCGTAAGAACAGGGAGCCCAACCTAGACTCTCTCGAGTATAAAAGGAACCCCTTCAGTTCCACAAAGGTACGATACACACAATACCCTTAACACTAATATACTCAAAACCAATTACTTACACTCACACTGGAGTCTAATCGTGGGTCATAAACCCACGGTAAGCCTAACGATGTCTGTTTAGTGCACAGGGTCCTAAAGCAAGTTTCACTTGGTGCGAGAGCCGGAGTCCACAAGACCCCAAATTAAGTCTAATTTGGGTTAAGCTCGGTCTACCCCAACTTTTGCATCAACAAGTTGGCGCCATCCGGGGACCCCAAACTGAACTCTAGCCAATGACGAAAAACAGTGCAAACCCGCCCCCACCCAAAGGTGGATCCAAGAAGGCAACAGGTCCTTACTCAAGCCTTGAGCCAAATAACCCAAGTCGCGGGGGGGGGAGGACTGCAAGTATCTTCTCTCTGCTGGTCACTCCGACTCTACAGACGGTCGGAACCGCATCGTCCTCTCAGGAGATCCCTAATCAAGGCCGCAAGGACACCCTGGACGCAAGGGCTGTGATAGATCCGCAGGTGGAAACAGAAATTTCCCCCTCGGTGAAGCAAAGTATGAGCGATTATGTCGCAGAAAACTATGAGGCGCTAATCCCACTTATGAGGGCGCAGATGAGGGCAAATCCAGCAAGAGATCTTCGGATCAGTTTAGACTTCGATAAAGAATTCAAGTCTAAGGGAGGCTCAAGATCCAGTAAGGAAGCTAGAAAGGAGAGGAAAATGAAGCAAAGAGCGACTGAGATCCCAGCATCCACTTCGGATGCGCCTCTCATTGAGGACGTATCGTCCTCAGACAGCTCCAGGGACTCAAGAGAAGAGGATGGTTTCATGACACCAGTCAATGACCACCGGTGCACAAGTGTGAAGGATAGACTAGGGCCTAACCCTACTAATAGACAAAGTGCCCTTAAAAGGCTAGGCCCCTTAGAAGGAGATGAATCTCAGGATCTGCGAGTTCAGGAAAGGAGTAAGAGCACTGAAAGGAGGCGCAAAAGGAATTCTTCGAGCGAAGGATCCTTAGACTCTAGTCATATCGACTGCCACCCCCGCCGTAAAAGGGCCTCTCCTTCATCCACTGAGGACTCTGACTCCTCTGACTACGACAGAAAACACCGAAGGGCACCAAAAAGGCCAAGGATACAAGGTGAAGATCAATGGACCCTGCCATGGCGTCGAGAGAAAGGAAGCGCGTTTTCAGAACGCATAACTACGTTCAGGGATAACAGGAAAAGACGCATGCCGTCTAATGTTAAGACCTACGATTGCACGACGTATCCGGTGATCACCTGAAAGTATTCGAATCTCAGGCAGGGATAGAGCAATGGCCAGAAGCCGTGTGGTGCCATATGTTCAACTCAACGCTCATCGGGAACGCTTGGACATGGTTTAACCGTCTCCCGCGAAGGAGCATCCATGGGTTTGAAGAACTTCGAAGAGCGTTCCGCAGGAACTATGTGCAGTAGAAGAAGTATGACAAAAGCCGGTTTCACTTGCGAGAGTGAAGTAGAAGCATAACGAGAGCCTAGAGGATTTCATCGAACTCTTTAAATTTGAATGCAACTAGATTAAGGATTGCCTAGAAATTCTAAAGATTTATGGATTCCTCGCAGGCATCACAAATCTGGACCTGATAAAAAAGTTGAACGATAGAAGCCCGACAACATTTGACGGGGTAATGAAAAAGGTCCGAGCGTTTATTCAAGGAGAAACCGCAGTAGCAGATAGTCGACAAATGGCGTCATGCCATAGGTACCAAGACAGGCCCAAGAAACAAACATATAGGCAAATATCAGTCACACGTTGGACTTCCAAAGAGCGACAAAGCAAGGGCGCAACAACAACAACAACAACAAGTTCACCCTGTTGCAAAAAACCTCTAGAGAGATATTTCTATCAGAAGGAGCAAATTTTCCTAAGCCTATCCTAATGTTGGGACCAGTGGATAAGTAGGATAACACAAAGCACTGTGAGTACCATGATGATAAAGGGCACGCTACTGATGAGTGTATTCAGTTGAAAAGACACGTTGAAAGCCTGGTAAAAGCAGGAAAGCTGAACCACCTGATAAGGGATTGGAGAAAGAACGCGGATGCGAAGAAGGTCGAAGTGAAAAAACAGAAGGATAAACCTATAACCATATACATGGTAGAGAGGGAAAAATCTTTCATACAAAGAAGAGTGGTCGCGGAATTTTCGCACGATAAAAAAATAGCGTTCCCTATCCTTTCAGATATGCACTAAAAAGTCGGCTCGTTGACAATTGACATAGCCTTCAGCGACCACACTATAGAAGGCATGTGCGTCGATGGGGGGTCTGCAGCGAGCATATTATACGAACATTGCTTCGCACGGTTTCCATGGGAAATAAGGAAGGAGCTAGAAGAGACAGCATAGATTCTCATAGGGTTTAGCTGTGATAAGACTCGACCACTGGGGCATCTATGCACAAAGGTGACCATTGGAAACACGGAACACTCGACGACGGTGTGGATGGACTTCATGGTTGTGCGCTCTCAATCCTCGTACAACGGGATAATCGGATAGCCGCTACTAAAGACGTTGCGCGCAGTACCTTCCACGGCACATGGTATATTCAAATTCCTGGTGCAAAATGGAGTAGTTACCATCCGTAATATAGACACAATCGAAGGGGGGTAAAAATACTTCTAGCACCAGTACTGTAACACCCCCAATTTCATGTCATAGCAGCGGAAGGGTCATTGGGTGTTACTATCATGGTTCAACCTCAATATCATAGAAAATGCCTCAAAATGAGTCGTTTTAACAAAACATACATCCATTCATTTGTTTAAAAATAAAACAGTTCACACATGGTCCCAAATAGTTTTAAGTTTACACAACCAACCAAATAATAAAAGTTTCTTAGAATGGACATAGTTTAGTAAAGCGGGCCAAAACAATTTAATTTAGCAAGCTGCATGAAACCGCCTTCCCTGAGTGCCTTCTTCATGGACCTGAGATAAGACATGCTATAAAGTCAACAAAAATGTTGAGTAAATCTATAGAGTTTAAATTAAATAAATGAACACAAGTATTCTGAATAAACCTTCCGTGGTTGACAATCATGTGGATCAGACATAATTATCGTTGTTATTTCTATTTGCCTCGTGAAATTGAACGTTAACATATATATTTCAGCCCAACACACCTAGCCAAGTGCGTATATTTCTCTTATACAATTGCATCCGATGTTTCATTACCGGTGCATCACAACACCACGCGAGAGCTACTCGCGACCGGACTGGGTGTCACCCCGATAGATCTATCCCATAGTATTAGCGTTCCTTTCGATTAACAATTCACGATTCATGGGTCTTTTAAGGCTAAAACAAACTTATATAACAACTTTCATCTAAGCATACAATCGGGTCCTTTGTGTTCAGTTTTAAAAGAATGAGGGTTTACCACAACTTCTCGTTGTACCCTTCCTTTATATAATGTTTTTCCAATAATAAGGGTTTCCACAACTTCTCGTCGTACCCCTTTTATTTTAATAAAACAAGCATGTTATCCCCCTCGCGGGTTTTATAAAACAAGTAAACATGTTAAAGCGAGGCTATAGACTCACCTTGATACGATAGTAGTGACGTGACGATCGCCGACGATTTGTGATGCCCGTTAAACACGAAGACCGCAACCTACCAATTAAGGCGCGTTCGTTAATAAACGACTCAAGTATAAATAATACTTAAATAATATGAAAGTCAATTTCAAATGACCATGAAAATCCCGAAAAATAACAAAAATATAAGTGTACTTCTATACCCTTTTATTCAACACTTATTCTTTTAGACACTTACACCCTCGACATTGACCCGTCATAAGACGCCAAGTCAACGCAAGTCAAACTATCATTTTACTTCCCTCGGACCAGTAGCTAAGTCATTTATATAATGACTTAACACTTGAGTAAGTCGCCATGTCCAATAGTGAATACTCAACTCACGCCATACAAATATTGAACTACGTGTCCAAAATACCACTCAGCATGTACACTCCAAATGTACACACCAATCTAACCTATCTAGACATGTCCGATTTCGACGAAACTTGGTGACAAACTCACACATAATATGAATAAGACTCAGTTTAAATTTCATTCAAAAATATTACTTCTAAGACCTTCTGCCCGACACACCTTCGTGTTACAAAAACCGGACAGTTTTACGCCTTTGACTTGTAAAACCATTTTGACTTATCTAAACAATTCCGTTTGCAAAACCGACACTCGGGTTTGAAAATAGACTCATGACCTGAGGTTTATCAACTTACAACAGCCCTTGAACATTTTTAAAACTCATTTTATAGTCCCCGAGATTCGTTCCAAATATCGACAACAATTTTCGGATTGTGCCGATACCCGTCTCCCGGTACACAAATACTAAAAGTAGCATAACTTTTCGCTCGTAATGAGTTAGAAGCTCTACTTTAGCTCAAATCGAAGCTAACGAAATTCTCTACGACCCTATCTTATTAGTTTACCAAGTTTATCACAGTAACAATTACAAAAACGGACTTAAAGTTACTGCCCAAAATAGCCTATCTAAAAATCATACCAAATCAATTTTTCAACCCATTCCAACAATTCCTATAGTCCTAATATGATCCTAATATCATACTAACACATCTAATTAACCCATAACATCCTCAAATTTAATCTTACAAAAAATAAAATATATAAAAATCTTACATGCAACCAAAACCCACTATGAATATAATAATATTAACACCATTCACCACCATAAAAATGGATCAAACTTGGTGTTCATCATCAAAAATTAAAAATAAAATTTAGTGAATGCATGTAGAAGAAAATTATACCAATAGAAAGCTTATGAAATTTCCAAGATGGGTCTTTTCTTAGTTTCTTTAGATTCAAGCTAAATCAAAAATTTTGAGAGGGTTTGGAGCATGGGGGTGGACGGCAAAATGGGGAAGAAGGAGAGAGAGATTGATTTTTTTTTTTAAAGTAAAAAGTGTGTGTGTGTGTGTGTTTGTTTTTAAATTTTAATTAGTTAGTGGGGTGAGGACCAAAGTGCAATTTGGCAAAAGTTTTGGTCCAAAAGTGCAAGTAAATAGTTTACAAGGTAGGAAATGTAAATTGTACATTTTAAAAATATTTACGGGGCTCGGGTTTCGTAAAAATACTTTTCGAAAGTTAAAACGCTTCATAAAAATAATAATAAAGCTTCGACACGACTTAAAACGCAATTAAATCGAAAACGTCGAAAATATAAAATATCGAGACATTCGATAATGAAACGTAAATTTTTGGGCATCCGTCGGTATCGCGATCACTACTAGTTATCGTCATTCATTAAAACGTAAAATACGAGAAATAAAGATTAAATATAATAAAAATCATTTTCATGATTATTTGAGAATATAATATCGATACCTAACATATTCCTTGTCGGTTTTCATCTAATCGACATTCTTACGCTAGTTTCAAGTCATAACCTTCTCGGTTAGTCGATAAATTAAAATTCTCATTAAAGTAAACACGTAATACGTAATAGTCGAGATTAAAATAACGACCTGAAATTGACGGGTTGTCACATCATCCCCACCAAATTAGGATCTTCGCCCTCGAAGATCAACTTGCGTTCTTGCCCGATCGCTTGTTGAAATCAAAGAGATGAGGGTAATTCTTCCACATTTGGTCTTCTCGTTCCCAAGTATACTCCGGTCCTCTTCGAGAGTTCCATCGAACTTTGACGATAGGTATTCGGCTTTGCTTCAGTTGCTTGACCTCGCGATCCATGATCTCGACCGGTTCTTCAATAAAATGCAACTTTTTATCAACCTTAACCTCGTCTAACGGTATAATGAGTTCTTTATTGGATAAACACTTTTTCAGATTCGACACGTGAAAAGTGTTATGAATCCCATACAGTTCTTGTGGTAGTTCAAGTTGGTATGCCACGGGTCCTACTCTAGATGTAACCTTGAATGGTCCGATATAACGAGGACTTAACTTCCCACGTTCTCCAAATCGTACAACACCTTTCCATGGTGATACCTTTAGCATAACCTTATCTCCCACGTTAAACTCCAATGGTTTTCTTCTCACATCCACATAACTCTTCTGTCGGCTTCGAGCAGACAACAACCTATTCTTGATTTGCACAATCATATCCGTCGTCTCCCTAATCAAATCTGGCCCAGTGAGTTGGGCATCACCAACCTCACTCCAGCTAACGGGTGATCTACATTTTCTCCCATACAGTGCTTCAAAAGGTGCAGCTTTAATACTCGCGTGATAACTGTTATTGTACGAGAATTCGGCCAAATGTAAGTGCTTATCCCAGCTACTTCCAAAGTCTATCACACAAGCACGTAGCATATCCTCCAAAGTTTGAATTGTTCTTTCGCTTTGCCCATCAGTTTGCGGATGATAGGCTGTGCTCATATCCAAATTGGTTCCTAACGACTTTTGAAGTGATCTCCAAAATCCAGAAGCAAAACGACTATCTCTATCGGAAATGATTGAAATAGGAACACCATGCTTGCACACGATTTCCTTCAGATAAATATCGGCGAGTTTCTCCAATCCGAACCTCTCGTTGATTGGAACAAAATGAGCGGATTTAGTTAAACGATCGACAATAACCCAAATTGCATCGAACCCAGACGGTGTCCTTGGGAGTTTTGTGATGAAGTCCATCGTAATTCGCTCCCATTTCCAGACTGGAATTTCAGGTTGGACAAGTAATCCTGACGGCTTCTGATATTCAGCTTTCACTTTTGCACATGTTAAGCATTTCGCGACGTATGTTGCAATATCAGCTTTCATATTCGGCCACCAGTATAACTTTTTCAAGTCTTGGTACATTTTGTCCGATCCAGGATGAATAGAATACTTGGACTTATGAGATTCTAACATAATCAAGTCTCTCAGTCCACCAAAGAATGGTAACCAAATTCGACCTCTCAAACATCTGATACCATCGGGTCGCGTCTCAAATGTTTCACCGTCTCCTCTAAATCTTTCGGCAGCAATAATTTCCTTCTTGCATGCTTCAACTTGTGCGTTCCGAATCTGCTCAGGTAAGTTATTATGAACTGTCACTACTAAAGCACGCACTCGAATCGGTTTCTCCCTTTCCTTTCGACTTAACGCGTCAGCTACCACGTTCGCCTTTCCCGGATGATAACGAATTTCGCAGTCGTAATCACTCAATAGTTCAACCCATCGACGTTGCCTCATATTCAGCTCCTTTTGATCCAATATGTATTGTAGGCTTTTATGATCAGTGAATACTGTACACTTCGTACCATACAGATAATGTCTCCAAAGTCGCAAAGCAAAAACCACGGCGCCCAATTCCAAGTCATGGGTAGTGTAGTTCTCCTCATTCTTCCTTAATTGTCTAGAGGCATATGCGATCACCTTTTCACGTTGCATGAGAACAGCACCATATCCTCTGAGAGATGCATCGCAATAAACAACAAAGTCTTCACTTCCTTCAGGTAACGATAAAATCGGCGCACTACAGAGTTTCATCTTCAGGGTTTGGAAAGCTTCTTCTTCATCATCGCCCCACACATACGGTTTATTCTTCTGAGTCAGCTTCGTTAATGGTTTCGATATCAAAGAGAATCCTTCAATAAACCTTCGGTAATAACCAGCCAGACTTAGAAATTGTCGCACTTCAGTTGGAGTAGCCGGAGCACTCCAATTCTTGATGGCTTCGATCTTTGCAGGATCAACATGTACTCCACTTTTATCGACCACGTGACCAAGAAATTGTACAGAATTAAGCCAAAAATCACACTTTGAGAACTTAGCGTATAACTTTTCGTTCTTCAACAAGTTCAAGATAATCCTTAAGTGTTCGGCATGCTCTTCATTGCTCTTGGAGTAGATTAGAATATCATCTATGAAAACGATCACGAATTTATCAAGATACGGCTTACAAATGCGATTCATTAAGTCCATGAATACAGCAGGTGCATTAGTCAAACCAAAAGGCATAACCAGAAACTCATAATGACCATAACGAGTTCTAAATGCCGTAATAGGAATATCTTCCTCACGTATGCGAAATTGATGGTAACCAGAACGAAGATCAATTTTGGAGAAAACACGAGAACCTTGAAGTTGATCGAATAAATCATCAATTCTTGGAAGCGGATAACGATTCTTGATCGTTAGCTTATTCAACTCTCGGTAATCAATACACATACGAAACGAACCATCTTTCTTCTTAACGAATAAGACAGGAGCTCCCCAAGGTGACGAACTCGGTCGTATAAAACCCTTATCAGATAGCTCTTGCAATTGCACAGATAACTCCTTCAGCTCGGATGGTGCTAAACGATATGGCGCACGAGCCACGGGTGCAGCACCAGGAATTAGGTCAATTTGGAATTCTACTTGCCTTGGGGGAGGAAGTCCAGGCAAATCTTCCGGAAACACTTCAGGAAAGTCACGGATAACAGGTACATCTTCAGCACGTTTCTCCTTCGATTCTTTCTCCACTACTTTAGCTAGGAATAACTCACAGCCTCTTTCGATATACTTACGAGCCTTAATGCACGAAACGATTTTTAGTCGCGAATTACGTTGATCACCTTCGATAACCATGGTCTTGTCGTCTAAAGGAATCCTAACTTTCTTTTCTCCACACAAGATAGACGCGTTATACTTGGATAACCAATCCATTCCGATAATAACATCAAAACTTCCCAATTCAACAATCATCAAGTCTATCTTAAAAATGCGGTTCAAGAGATTAAGAGAACATCCTAGGAGCGCACGATTTGTACTCACTAATTTACCATCAGCTAGTTCTACCTCATAACTTGCGTTTAATTCGACCGGTTTGATATCAATTAAGGCACTAAAACTTGTAGACACAAAGCTTTTGTCCGTACCAGAATCAAATAAAGCTGTAGCATAACGGTTGTTTAGTAAAAACGTACCAGTGACAACTTTCGGGTTTTGCTTCGCTTCGGCTTCTCCCAACTGATAAGCTTTTCCTTGGTTATCTCCACCACGTGCATTCTTCGGAGGTTGAGGATATTGGTTCCTCATGTGACCTTTACCTTGGCAGTTATAGCACGTCACTCCCTTCTTTCCTGGTCCCCAACAGTCTTCAGTCTTGTGACCTAACTTGTTGCACTTTCCACACTTAGCACATTCACCAGTATGAGACTTCTTGCATCGTTGACATCTTGTTCCCTTATCAGCAGTTGCAGCTTCAGTCATCGCATTAGCGTTGCCCCTCCTTCGGTTCTGATTTCTGTTGTGAGATTGACGGTTATCACCACGATCATCATTGTCATTTTCAGCTCTTCTTTTGTTGCCTTCAGAAACACCATCAGCCTTGTCTTGGATGATTTGACCCATTAGTTGGTAGGCCATACGAACAGCTTCATCAATGTTGGCAGGTTTAGATGAGGTCACATCACCACGGATGTTGGTCGGCAAGCCTCGAATATACTGCTTTACCTTCAAGTATTCTGGGTTAACTTTGTTCGGACAAAGTAGAGCAAGTTCATGGAATCTGTTTTTGTATCCATCGATGTCGGTACCCTTCAGTCTCAGCTGATATAATTCCTGTTCTAACATTTGAATAACACTCCTTGGACAGAATTCCTCAGTCATCCACCTTCTTACCTCAACCCAAGGTGTAGCATACGCAGCATCCATACCCATTGATGCCATTCTTCCATTCCACCAGGTTAATGCTCGCCCTTGAAGAGTAGTAGAGGCAAACATTACTTTATCTCCTTCCTCACTTCCACTAAATCGAAACACGGATTCTAATTTCTCAAACCATTGCATTAACCCAACAGCGCCTTCAGTACCCTTAAAAGTTGGAGGTTTGCATTTCATGAACGAGGTATAATTGCACTTCTTGTTTTCAGGAATCACTGGTCTATCCGCATCACCAGTTCCAGCACCAGTATTGCCAGCTCCAGTAGCGCCAGTTCCAGTAGCGCCAGCTCCAGTAGTGCCAGCTCCAGTAGCGCCAGCTCCAGTGTTGCCAGCTCCAGTATCGCCAGCTCCACCAGATCCACCAGCTCCACCGGATCCACCAGCTCCACCGGATCCACCAGCTCCACCGGATCCACTAGCTCCACCAGATCCACCGGCTCCATTATTCAAGTTTGCCATAAATGCATTCATAGATATCTGAAATTGATCAGCTACTATAGCACGTAACTGAGTCTCAGTCAACTGTTTTGGCGGCATGATCCTGTTACACAATTCACATCAAAATGAGTATTCATTCAACGCTTGTGATAACAAAACATGAATAACACAGAATAAGAATAGATAGATGAAAAGAAACAAGAATGGATGATAGAATAAGGAATAGAATTTAGACAAAGAACGAAGATTCACGAGGAATGAGTCAAAAGACAGGGATTTCTATTGTGACAATCAGCGTCGTTTGTAAATCACGTATTAGTATTATAATAATCAAATAATAGACATTTATAAATAAATAAATGTAATCCATTATGCTTTAAGCATAAATAATAATTAAATATGTACAACATATATATATACTTTTCTTATTCTCGTCCATTGGCAACTCGGAGGTTTCGCTTGCAGATGTTATAGTCAAAAGATTTCAAAATTTTATTTTTGAAAAATCTTTTCGTTCTCTATAACTTGAGCTCTGATGCCAATCTGTAACACCCCCAATTTCATGTCATAGCAGCGGAAGGGTCATAGGGTGTTACTATCATGGTTCAACCTCAATATCATAGAAAACGCCTCAAAATGAGTCGTTTTAACAAAACATACATCCATTCATTTGTTTAAAAATAAAACAGTTCACACATGGTCCCAAATAGTTTTAAGTTTACACAACCAACCAAATAATAAAAGTTTCTTAGAATGGACATAGTTTAGTAAAGCGGGCCAAAACAATTTAATTTAGCAAGCTGCATGAAACCGCCTTCCCTGAGTGCCTTCTTCATGGACCTGAGATAAGACATGCTATAAAGTCAACAAAAATGTTGAGTGAATCTATAGAGTTTAAATTAAATAAATGAACACAAGTATTCTGAATAAACCTTCCGTGGTTGACAATCATGTGGATCAGACATAATTATCGTTGTTATTTCTATTTGCCTCGTGAAATTGAACGTTAACATATATATTTCAGCCCAACACACCTAGCCAAGTGCGTATATTTCTCTTATACAATTGCATCCGATGTTTCATTACTGGTGCATCACAACACCACGCGAGAGCTACTCGCGACCGGACTGGGTGTCACCCCGATAGATCTATCCCATAGTATTAGCGTTCCTTTCGATTAACAATTCACGATTCATGGGTCTTTTAAGGCTAAAACAAACTTATATAACAACTTTCATCTAAGCATACAATCGGGTCCTTTGTGTTCAGTTTTAAAAGAATGAGGGTTTACCACAACTTCTCGTTGTACCCTTCCTTTATATAATGTTTTTCCAATAATAAGGGTTTCCACAACTTCTCGTCGTACCCCTTTTACTTTAATAAAACAAGCATGTTATCCCCCTCGCGGGTTTTATAAAACAAGTAAACATGTTAAAGCGAGGCTATAGACTCACCTTGATACGATAGTAGTGACGTGACGATCGCCGACGATTTGTGATGCCCGTTAAACACGAAGACCGCAACCTACCAATTAAGGCGCGTTCGTTAATAAACGACTCAAGTATAAATAATACTTAAATAATATGAAAGTCAATTTCAAATGACCATGAAAATCCCGAAAAATAACAAAAATATAAGTGTACTTCTATACCCTTTTATTCAACACTTATTCTTTTAGACACTTACACCCTCGACATTGACCCGTCATAAGACGCCAAGTCAACGCAAGTCAAACTATCATTTTACTTCCCTCGGACCAGTAGCTAAGTCATTTATATAATGACTTAACACTTGAGTAAGTCGCCATGTCCAATAGTGAATACTCAACTCACGCCATACAAGTATTGAACTACGTGTCCAAAATACCACTCAGCATGTACACTCCAAATGTACACACCAATCTAACCTATCTAGACATGTCCGATTTCGACGAAACTTGGTGACAAACTCACACATAATATGAATAAGACTCAGTTTAAATTTCATTCAAAAATATTACTTCTAAGACCTTCTGCCCGACACACCTTCGTGTTACAAAAACCGGACAGTTTTACGCCTTTGACTTGTAAAACCATTTTGACTTATCTAAACAATTCCGTTTGCAAAACCGACACTCGGGTTTCAAAATAGACTCATGACCTGAGGTTTATCAACTTACAACAGCCCTTGAACATTTTTAAAACTCATTTTATAGTCCCCGAGATTCGTTCCAAATATCGACAACAATTTTCGGATTGTGCCGATACCCGTCTCCCGGTACACAAATACTAAAAGTAGCATAACTTTTCGCTCGTAATGAGTTAGAAGCTCTACTTTAGCTCAAATCGAAGCTAACGAAATTCTCTACGACCCTATCTTATTAGTTTACCAAGTTTATCACAGTAACTATTTCAAAAACGGACTTAAAGTTACTGCCCAAAATAGCCTATCTAAAAATCATACCAAATCAAATTTTCAACCCATTCCAACAATTCCTATAGTCCTAATATGATCCTAATATCATACTAACACATCTAATTAACCCATAACATCCTCAAATTTAATCTTACAAAAATAAAATATATAAAAATCTTACATGCAACCAAAACCCACTATGAATATAATAATATTAACACCATTCACCACCATAAAAATGGATCAAACTTGGTGTTCATCATCAAAAATTAAAAATAAAATTTAGTGAATGCATGTAGAAGAAAATTATACCAATAGAAAGCTTATGAAATTTCCAAGATGGGTCTTTTCTTAGTTTCTTTAGATTCAAGCTAAATCAAAAATTTTGAGAGGGTTTGGAGCATGGGGGTGGACGGCAAAATGGGGAAGAAGGAGAGAGAGATTGATTTTTTTTTTAAAAGTAAAAAGTGTGTGTGTTTGTGTGTGTTTGTTTTTAAATTTTAATTAGTTAGTGGGGTGAGGACCAAAGTGAAATTTGGCAAAAGTTTTGGTCCAAAAGTGCAAGTAAATAGTTTACAAGGTAGGAAATGTAAATTGTACATTTTAAAAATATTTACGGGGCTCGGGTTTCGTAAAAATACTTTTCGAAAGTTAAAACGCTTCATAAAAATAATAATAAAGCTTCGACACGACTTAAAACGCAATTAAATCGAAAACGTCGAAAATATAAAATATCGAGACATTCGATAATGAAACGTAAATTTTTGGGCATCCGTCGGTATCGCGATCACTACTAGTTATCGTCATTCGTTAAAACGTAAAATACGAGAAATAAAGATTAAATATAATAAAAATCATTTTCATGATTATTTGAGAATATAATATCGATACCTAACATATTCCTTGTCGGTTTTCATCTAATCGACATTCTTACGCTAGTTTCAAGTCATAACCTTCTCGGTTAGTCGATAAATTAAAATTCTCATTAAAGTAAACACGTAATACGTAATAGTCGAGATTAAAATAACGACCTGAAATTGACGGGTTGTCACAAGTACTAAAAGGAAGCATGCGGACAGGTGTCAACATGATATAGAGCCCAGTCCACAGATGAGTAGAAGGAGGCGTGTCTCGGAGGAATCCTAGGCGCCGAGCATATCTGTGCGCGCGGAATCGCTGTCAGGGCTCCCATGGGTCCTTTTCTCGAAAGGATTCGCAGGAGAAGGGGGGCAGATACAGGGTTCATCCTCACGAACCAAGGCGACATAAAAATAACGTACGCATTGCTGTTTGACTTCCCCACTACCAGCATGGAAGCAGACTTCGAAGCCCTCATAACAGGTCTTAGATTAGCGCTAAGAATGGACAAGAAGAGCCTGGTGGCCTACACCTACAACCCTCTAGTAGCAAGTAGAGTCAATGGGTCATGCGAGCCACGAGGGCGGGTGCTAATCGAGTATACGGAAAAAATACGAGACATGACGGCACGGTTCACGGAGTTTGCTATACGAAGGGTTGTAGAAGATGAGGATGAAATCTCGGTGGACATGGACCAACTTTCAATTATAAACATGAATAAGCTTCCTGGTCACATTCTCGTCGATTTTATCTTGCACAAAAATGTGAGTGCGGACATGGAGTCACCAACATGGATGACACCCATTCGAAAGTTTTTGTCACATAACAAATTGCCAAGCAGCAGAAGGAAGGATAAGCAGATACAGGTGCGAGCTAGGCATTTTCAAATTGTCAAAGGGACACTGTATAGGCAAACATGCAAAGGTCAGATGTTGCAATGCTTAGCACCAGATCAGACGCGGACGGTAGTAGAAGCCGCACATAGAAGAGTGTGTCCTCGTGGCTCGGTAGCTATGGTGGAGGAAGTAACTCGCTCAGGGTACTTTTGGGCATTTGCACATAAAGATGCGCGCAAAACAGTGGCGCGTTGTCAAAAATGCCAAGCGAACTCAAGACGTCGAACGAATTCTAACATGGTTACTGCCCACTCTCAACCAAAGGCCAGTAGAACGGGGATTATTCTCAAAGTTGGGACGTGCTCTAGGTTCCCTAGCGACGTCAATTGGAAATATGGCGTGACACGCGGTAACGCTGCTCCCGACTAAAGGTAACCATGTACAGCAGCGCAGGGGAGCAGTTGTCCCCGCAGCCAGGATAACTCCACATATCAGGCGGCAGCAGGATCGTATGGGCGTACTACTAGTAGCACGAAGCACGAAGCAGCGCGGTCAGGCGAGAAAAGGATCCTCACAGACTAGGATGAGTGCGCATGGCTATGAGGAATCGCTATCTAGTCTTGCAAGGAATGACTTAAAAGACGACTGGAGTTCGGGGCGATATTCTCCTTGAGATATCGTATAGTTGGCATGGACCATTCCCTTGGCTACTAGTAGCCCCAATAAGGATCCATGTATTTTTTCTTTTTAAATTGTTTTTAGGTTTTTGTTATTTGTTTCAAAACATTTGCAAACGGGTATGAATAAAACACTGCGGTTCCTAGCTAGTTCCGCAGTCCAAATGATGTTTTTTCTTTCTTATCTTTAATGCATGCAAGTATTATTTCTTTTATATATATTGGACCTTCAGATGTACATGTACAATAACGTTTCCAAGCGGAATAAGAGGAATAAGTTTACCCTACTAATTAGACTTGTCGCGTAAGAGGGATGCACCCCCAGCGGCGCGAGATCAGGTATCCTTTGTTAGGCAGCTTTTCACAAGACGTTGTGGTAAGTATAGCAGTTAATGAACAGTAGGGTGATTTTTTTATGAGATGAAAAATGGGGAAGAAGACATTGCATAGTATGTATCGAAGGTGAGTGGATGATGTGTGGGTAAAAACAAATCTGATATGGTGTGATTTTTTATATTAATTGTGAGTAGGTGGATATGGGAAAACGGATTATTAATTCAATGGGAAGTAAATTGATATATTACGGTTTTTTAAACCGAAACGTGTGAACTATCAACACAACCCTAAAGCCCATCTCCTTGTCTTCATTCGTTTTCATTCCATTTCATTTTGGGTCTGAGGCCCAATGTAAAATATTTCCCATCCGAATTAAGAATCCAATTTGGGCCTTCACATTTTATTAACTTGAGATATAAATGGGCTTTTGAGCCCATTTACCCCTTTGTGGGACCCACTTGACTCGTAAACTCGACAAAATATTAAATCCACTCATGTCGAGCTCGATTTTGGCTTCCATGATCTTTTTCTTCAAACTCGTGCCGGTTTTCGTCGGTTTTCACGAACTTGGTATCTACACACATTCAAATAAGAAACAAACAAATACAAGGCATATTTGATATGTTTTGAGCAATATTTCATTGTTTTAAGCTATAAATGATATGAGTAATTAAGCTCATATCAGCAGTCCTCATACTTTATGACGGATGAGCACAGTGTGAGCGCCTAACGAACATGTCATTTTCAATGACATTGCTTATGGTAGTAGTGGTAGGACCACACGTAATGACCTTTAGACTCACCCATAAGTCCAGAGTCGCACCCCAATGGGCGTACTCATAAATAGGTGTTCTCCCTCACCGTCTCAGGTGTGGGTGTAGGAACCTGGACACATATATATGCGACTACACATGAACATGATTGCAGGAAATTATGTACTTACAAAAACATGGGTCGCTATTATCATTGTACAAATTATTAATTTACAAGATTAGTTCGCGTAAGATACAACAATAGATATGGTGAGGCAAGACAGCTTCTATAGAAGGTCGCTAGTTGACAGTGACCTCTTTAACCTGCGATGTCGTGGGTTCTGTGACGCGCAATGTTGTGCACATGCCTCTTTCATATATCATAGCACGCGTGTATGGTATACATCAATGGATGGAAGACTCACGGGTACACCGTCAGACCGGATAGGATGTGCTAAGCCTAGACCAATAACGGCGCCTTTGGTAGAGGTATGATTCTTCTTGGAAACACGACGCACGTGCTGATTTAATTTGTCATCCAACGGAATCAGTATCGGTGCGCCAAAAATATACACAGGGACTTGTAGTTGAGATAGGTTCGGCTCGCCAGTGGTTTCAGGGTCTCCTTCTGTCGGGTCTGCACTGTCATTCGGAAGCATAAGGCCTGTCATGGTCACACTAATTGGGAGGTCCTGATCTTTCTCGATTAGGTCTATGATGGGCATCGGGAGGTTCTCTAATCTGTGGAAAGCGGCGTCAAACATCTCCTTCGCATACTTGGAATAGATCTCATTTCCCTCCAAAGGACCCCTTAGTAAATTTTCTTTGAAAGCGCGCTCCATGGCGAGACTGGATCCAAGCAGTAGCACGATATCATATGCGTACTTGATCGCTTTGTCAAAGGGGCTAATTGCATAACAGCTTTGGCAGCAAGCGGAAGACCATGTTTTATTAACCTTCGAGTTTCGGCGCGCATGCGGTGAGGTGCGGATATAGATCTTAATCAAAATCCGTGCTCATATACTTCAGAACTTCCGACTTCTTAGCCATGTCTTTATGGCAGTTGGTGATAAAATTGTCGTAATTCAGAGCAAGGACATCCATGCCTTCTTCTAGTTTAGCCATGGCCTAGCGGTTTTCGTCCTCTTGCTTCGCTCGCAGGCGGCGCTCACGATCCAGGAGCTCAGAGAGCGAGGATTTTTCATCCTCTAAATATTGGATGGATCCGGCATTTATACTGGATACAGTGCGCAAGCGGGCAATTTCGATTTTCGCACTTACAAGTTTGAGGTCTTTTTGTTCTGTAACTTGGCGGACCTCTTCGTTTGCTTGTGCTAAACGCTCAGACAGCTGGGATATCTTCTTTTTCAAGTGGGCAGCTAAATTTACTTCTTGGGAGTCAATTTTTTCCAACTCCTTCATTAGTAGTTCGTCGAACATCTCGTGTAAATGTTAGGCGCAGCCAAGGGTAGTTATGTGTTGCAGGAAGTCCCCACAAGCATCTGCGCCATCTAGAGTGCATGAGAAAGTGCATTGCCATGGAGGAGAATATCTGATGGACTTCGCGGCGCCTGCACCTGCCTCGGTCGTGGAAGCAAGGGAGCTGCAAAGTTGATGTCTTACGATTAATAGAGGTGTGCGAATTGTTTATTTTTACGAAATACTAAGGAAGGACTCAGTGGTATACCTTGATAGTTGTATGTTTTCACGTGGCCTTGAGAGTGCTCCCCACGATGTTGCATTAGCACGTGGTCTTGTTTGCAATGTTCTCCCCCTTCTGGGAATTTTTTGTGTAGGGGAGCACGGTAATTTTTTGTAACTTGGCACAGGTATGCCCGGCCGGTGTGCGAACCCTCTGCAGCACCATGTTCTTCTTCATCTCCTTGACTCATTTCTTCTGATGGAGACTCTACGATGAATGGTACGCTTCGTATAGGGGTAGCGTTTATGGCAGTTTTCATCTCGGCATTCCCACTAGGTGTGGGAGAAGGAAACTCCAGAGCTACAATCCGTTGACCAATGCGCCATCCATTTGATCTCTCGATTGACGTGAATGGTCGGGTGCGCATGGTCACGGCGCATGGATTCTCGCGCTTCACGAGTTGTGTATAAGTTAATTCTGCAGTCATATGAAGGATGCGTAAGTATATGTGCAGGTATGGTTTATTTTTCGATAACAAAATAAAAAGACACAACCAAAAGAAGAAGGGGAAGCAAATGAAATAAGGTTTCTTACCATGGTCAAAATCATCAAAGTATTGGGGAAGGTGGTTGGTAGGAAGAATTGGTGTGTGGCTCAGACCTACGGCGTATAGCAGCGTCTCTGGGTATTTTTGCATCGGTATCTGATCAGCGTTAATTAATTGTGTGTCTGCCTCATTATACGAACAGGCAATGGGGCGGTCATCTTTTATCATTATCTCGGGGTTGATGAAATCATGGTCAAATGGGAAAACAACTTTGTCTACCCAGAACAATTTGTCGGTCCACTTCTTCAGGGAATCTATTTTTTTCGAGTAACATTGAAGTTCACCAGGGCGTTTCGCGAAGGTTACCCATCCGTTCATCCATGTGGGTCTATAGAAGGCGCGGAACAGGTTTATGGTTGGGTCAACATTTTTTAGTAAGCAGTTTACTCAAAAGTTAATATTTTGGCGGCTCCTATACAATGTAGCTGGGAGAGGTGTATAATATAATAATTTAGTATGTCTATGAGAAAGCGGCTTAGAGGTATGCAATTGTTGGAAAACTCAATGAACCTGGTGTATATACCAATTTTTCCGTCAGGAAAACTCCCAATATGTGCTTGTGGATCTGGAACAGTCGGATGAAGATCTGAAGGAACGTGGTACTTAGTGATAAAACGGGAGAGCTCTTGTTCGGATATGTGGTACGTCACATCAAATAGTTGGGCTACCATTTTTTGCTCTTGTGGGTGTTTAAAGCACGGGCGAAGGTAGTATATTTTGTTACGAATAGTGGTTCTTACAGTTTTCAACAATGGAGGGAAGATTTTTTAGAAAGGTGAAGAAAGTGACTGTCAGACTGCATTTATATACCCTATTGATGTAGTGGTTCTTATGGCACGTGTCTATGACGTTTGGTTCATCCTATGGTGTCCGCTGATTACTTCTTCTGACATGATTAATGCTTTTCACGGTTTTCATTAAAGGACTGTGATAGTGGAATATGACGTGGATACTTATTTGGAGTCATGACTGTGCGGTTTTACTTTTTTGATGGGCATTTATGCGAGCGGGTCTTGATGATTTATAGTCTAGTAGCCGCGGATTAGGCATGCGACCACTAGACTGGGGGGACATGATGACGTATAGTCCCTAGTCGGGCTGGATAGTCCGACTCACGGGTACTACCCGCATCCATCAGAAATGGTTTGGATACTTGTGCAATGTGCGCACATAGCCCATAAAGCCCGGAAAGCTGTTGTCGCACAAGAGGCTGATTACTTAGCCAAGTCCTCGTCGTAGTGCGACAGTATCAGACAGAATATAACTTATATTATAGTTATATTCGCCTAAGGACAAAGGATATACACTTGCCTTAGTTGGATAATGAAGATCAAGCTATTTCGAGTCATTATATCTTCCTTAGGCCACAAGAACAGGGAGCCCAGCCTGGACTCTCTCGAGTATAAAAGGAACCCCTTCGGTTCCACAAAGGTACGATACACACAATACCCTAAACACTAATACTCAAAACCGATTACTTACTCTCATGTTGGAGTCTAATCGTGGGTCACAAACCCACTGTAAGCCTAACGGTGTTTGTTTAGTACGCAGGTTCCTAAAGCAAGTTTCACTTGGTGCGTGATCCGGAGTCCACAAGACCCCAAATTAAACCTAATTTGGGTTAAGCTCGGTCTAACCCAACTTTTGCATCAACAAACCCAGATCTACTTTATCTCCATATCCATTCTGATTTTACACTTCTAACAAAGTTATAAGGATTCCTTGAGACCAGAAACCAGGTCTAATAAGTAGCCATTGAAGTTCTTGAAGCTTTAGAAGCAAAAGAAGTTCATAAGGAGCACTAGAAGTCATTCTAGAGCTACCTAGGTAATCACTATGCTATCTAAGATTAGATCTTGTTATAGTGCTTTTATAAGACTTTTTATAATGTTAATAAGATGCTAATAAGATAATATAATAAGCCCTAGTTCATATAATAAGCTAAAATGGAAGCTATAAGCTAAAGATGTATTAAAATCCTAGTTTTGTAATTTACATGAAATAATGAGATAAAATCCATTTCAAAAGCTATTGATGTTGGGAATAAAATGTAGCTAGTCCACTTGAACGCTGACAAGAAGAAAACAAGCGTTGATAAGAAGAAAACAAACGTTGACAGATCAAGCGTTGACAGGAAGAAGTCAAGCGTTGATAGGTTGAAGACAAGCACAGATAGAAAGATATGGTCGACGCGTATTTTGTTTATAGTTTGTTTCTAGTAAAGATAGGATCAACATTGTTTTTTCTATAATTATCTTTACCTAGAATAGTTGATACGTAGACTCTTGTACAAGGCTTCTTATGTCTATAAAAGAAGACCTTTAGGTTATGTTTCATATAAGTTTTCATACGTTAAACACTTTCATTGTAAGCAAGTTCGTTATTATCAATCAAGTGAAAGTTTGTTTTACATCCTTTGTGTGTTCTTGTTTAAGTGTTAATTCCGCATAACACTTAAATTACTTTATACATAAACAAAGTTTCTCTACGTGTATAACTTGATCTAATCTCGTTTGCACAAGCTAAATCGATCTAAGTTTGGGATCAACAAGTGGTATCAGAGCTTGTTGAGAAACTTTGATCTAAAAGAACACAAGAACCCTAAATCACTAAAACCCTAATTTTCACAAAACCCTAAAAACATCATGTCCAATCCAGAAGTAACCTCCTCCTCCTCAAACCACAACATCAAGATTCCCATGCTAGATGCAGACAATTTTAAGCTGTGGAAGTTCAACTTTGAGCAATATCTGCAAATCCATGACTACACTCTCTGGGAGATTACTGAATATGGAAACACATTCAATAAAGCTCAAAAGATTGCAGATGCCATTGCTACAAGATCAGCTGTTCAAGGATGTTCTGAAGCAGATAAGAAAGAAAAACCTGAAGATGGTAGAGCTGTGTCTGCTGATGACATAGCAAAGAAAAGGGTTGATATGAAAACCCTAAGCATTCTGAAACTTTCTTTGGGACAAGAAAATCAACACAAATACAGAGGTTATGAATCTGCAAAAGATCTTTGGGCAGACCTTGAAGTTGCATATGGTTGTAATGATGATACTGTGGAAGAGAAAAGGAAGCAACTCTTACATGAATATGTTGTTTTTAAGGCTCAAACTAATGAAAAGCTAAGTAGTGTGAGAAGCAGACTTCTTGACATTACAAGCAAGTTGTCCTTCATGGGGACAGTAATTGGTGACGTTGACATTATTGCCACTTTTCTTAAAAGCCTTGGTGATGCGTGGAAGATTGAGGCAAGATCTATAATTGCCAACAACACTCACAAAAGTTCTACTTTTGATGATGTTTACAACAAACTGAGATTGTTGGAGAATGAAACTCTTTTGGATCATGGAAGTAAGTCTACCAATAGTAACATGGCCTTCTTCTCACATAGTGAAGGCCAATTTGATCAGAAGGATTCATACATGCACCCAGTTACTGGATCAACATGTGTCAACACTGGATCATATCCTGTCAACTCCTCACATTCATATGCTGACACGTATAAAATTGACCCACCAAGAGTTAAGCCTGTTGGTTTGGATCTGGATACTGTGTGTGCATACATTGCTTCATTGCCCAATGGTTTAGTGATTACATATGAGGACCTTGAGCAAATAAGTGATGAGCATTTGGAGGAGATGGATATAAAGTGGAACATGGCTCTTGCTAGTATAAGAGCAAACAGGTGGAATAGAAGATTCAAGAAGAAGATGACTTTTAATGCTAAGGACATTGCTGGATTTGATAAATCCAAGGTTGACTGTTACAATTGTCATCGTATGGGGAACTTTATGAGAGAATGCAGACCTCCAAGAAGATCTGATGTTGGAAAACCCTCAAGCCAAATTGATAAGGCTCAGGCTCCTAAGGCCATGGTGGCAGTGCAAGAAATTGATGGTATTGGATGGGACTAGAGCTATTTGGCTAAGGATGAGGAAGAGGATAAAGCTTTGGTTGCTGAGATAGAAGAAGAAGAGCATGTTCAATATGCTCTCATGGCACACTCCTCATCTTCATCAGACAATGAGGTATATGATGATGCTTTTTGTAGTAAGGGTTGGCGTTTAAATACTGAAAGACTTAACAAAGAGGTTTTAAGATTGTTAGGAGATGTGAGTACTGAGAGATGCAAGTTGTCTAACTATCAACTTGCTCTCACTCAAACTGAAAAGACAGTTTTTGAGTATAAGAAAATGAAGCTTGACCTAAAAGATAAAATAAATATCTTAAAACATGATTTAAATGCTATTAATGATATTAGAAACATCATGGAAAGGGTCAATGCTGAATTACAGGCTAAGTTAGATGAGGCTATCAAGAATAAGGATAATGTAGACCTTAAAATTCAGAGATTTGATAAGGCCTCACAAACCCTATGAGAATGTGTTAGTAAACAGAGGGATTCTAGGGACATGACTGGGATTGGGATGAAAGAGTATTCTGGTGTTCCACCACCATCTGGGGACTTCTATGGTGTCCAAAGAAAGGACTTATCTTGGACTGGTTTACCAGAACTCCAAGAAGAGGAATTTATTCCTCCACCAAGAGTCCTTACCCCAGTAGAGGAATATAGGCAAAAGTTGACTGATTTGAATGAATGGAAGAAAGCCAACCCTACCTTGTTTGTCAAGGGTAGCATGCTTTGTGATAGTCCAAATGAGTCGACCCCTATCAAAGTAACAAACCCAATCACTGGCAAGACTGTTGACCTTGGCTCAAACACTGTTAGAAAACCTAGCATTAAGTATGCAGAAATGTATAGGAATACTAGGTCACCAAAAAGCCAAGTTAGTTATAATGGAACAGGTTTCTTTTCTTCTAGACCTAGAGTTATGTCTAGAAAAGCTTGTTACACTTGTGGTAGCTTTTCACATTTAGCATATAAGTGTGTCAACGCTTCCAAAGTCAACGCTGACAAAAGGTCAAACACTGTCAGACCCAAAACTTTTGTGGAGCAAAGTCCACAAGTTGTTAGACCAATCCTATTCTTCACTAAAGGGTCCAACACTCATGGACAAAGACCTTTTCAGAAGACCAATACATGGTCTAATAGGCAATGGGTTCCTGTAGCAAACCCTAGGTTCAACGCTGATAAGGGTAATTTCAGCGTTGACAAGACCAAATCTAACGCTGACAGAAACGTTGCCAGACCAAAGAATGGTAAATATTTGCAACCACAAGGAAAGGGGTCTAAAGCTTCTTCTAGCTTGACATGGAGACCTAAGCAAGATCAAAACCCTAATTCTAATGGGATTTCTATGACCTGCAACAGATTTAATTATATTTCAAAGGTCATCACAAAACCAATTGGGGTTAACTGGGTGTTTCATCCAAAAAGGGATGAACAAGGGGTTGTTATGAGAACTAAGTCTGTTCTTGTTGAAAAACCAGATGAATCCAAGTCTGCTCAGGCTTGGTAATAACTGGGATTTTGTATGTAAAAATTTATCGTCAAAGTCTCTTCGAATTGAAAAATGGATTAACTATGTGACTCAGTCGTTCTTTGGTGAAACAAAAGTTTTGTCGTTGTAGTGTAATTAAATTGCAAGACTAAAAGGTGAAAGGCGGGTAATTAAAACTAAAACTAATTAAAACTTAAATGACAGGAAATTAACACTTTTAAAAGTAAATTAATTAAATGACTTAATATTAAAGCGTGACGAAAATTAAATTTGACGAAGTATTAAAAATGTAACTTAAAAACAAAACAAAGCAAAAATATAATTCTAAACCCCAAACCATCGGAATCCAGATCGGAAAGCTGTCACCAAGTCCATCGGAATGTCAGATCGTAATATGGGTGAAAATCTATCGGAATGTAGAAAACAAATGCTATCTAACGGAATGTTTGTTCAGATCGGAAAGCCCAGATCGCAATCCTAGATCGGAATGTTGCTCAGTAAATTTGGGTAGCACTTCGTCTTAGCAAACCTCAAGAGCTGTCGGAATATGCGATCGCAATGTGCGATCGTAATCCCAGATCGGAATGAGGGGGATGTTACTAGATCGCAATCCTCAGATCGGAATAAGTAGTCGCAATGTGAAATCCCTTGATCCTATTCTGTCACAATCGGAATGTGGAGAAGTCGAGCTATCGCAATGTACCAAATCCCTCACTTTCCGATGGAGAGCAAATTCGCAATAAGCAAAAGAACTAAATAAGCTAATTCTAATAAGCAGTAACAAAATACTAAAATGAAATGAAAGCAAAACGAGACAATAGGCTAAAAAGTTAAAACCTTTCGAAATATAAAAGACGAAACTTAATGAAATGGATTTTACAAAGATAAAACTTTTAAAAAAACTTTGAAAACAATTAAGCTAAATACCAAATAAGCACATAAGATTGTCAAACTCGTGGCTTATTTCGTATGAAAACTTAAAGGGAAAAGAAAAGACAAAACTTTTCGAATAAGTAAAGTGATTAAGCAAAACTTGCTTAATCCTTTTTCAAAACAAACCAAAATCAAAAGAAAGGTAGAAAGAGAATGATAAAAGAACACTTGATCAAAGGTAAATAAAGATTAAAGCAACAAAATTAAGAACACTTACTTGGAATTAAAATTAATTAAAGTGCAAGACAAGTATTTAAAATGACATGAAAAGTAAATGTGCAAAAATTAAAGATGGAAGAACTAGTGTCACTCTAGCCCACCCCCAAAATGAAATGAAATCCTAATCTATTTATAGGAGAGGATTAGGGAGGTGCTTAGGAAGCTTCCTCCCCTCTTTCTTCTTTCCTTAATTGCGTCATTAAGTCCTTGCTCTTCTTAATTCTTTGTTAACGACTTTGTCTCGGGATTTCTTTGAACTCGTCTTGTAATTCTTCAATAAATTAGACTTGAGTTCTTCGGCTTTTAGTAAACTTCCGTCTTTTGACTTTTTCTTCGATAAATCTTCAGAATTGGTCTTGGACTTCCGTTCTTTTTGCACTCTTGACTTCTTGACTTCGTCTTTCGTCTTTTTCTTCGATAAAAGCCCGTGAATGCCCGTGTTTTCTCCATTTTTCACCTTTTCGTCCTAAATCACAACAAAAACACAAACCACGCATATTTCCGACATAAATGACATAAAATACACGTTTTGGCTCGGTTATTATTGTAATTAAGTGGTAAAAATGATGGGTTTTTACACACCTATCAAATCCCCTACACTTGACCATTGCAATGTCCTCATGCAATGCATTAGTTACAAAGCATGTTTACATTTTTCATCACAATCAATCCACCTTGGCCTTTATTAAAGAGATAGAAAATAACAAAACAAGTAAAGAAATCAAAAGCATACCTTAGGGTTTTGAAAATTTCATGAATGATCATCATCCTCAAGTTTTCACTTTCTCCAAACTACGCTTAAAAACGAGATCATTGTTATTATAAGTTAGCAAACTAACACGAACTCATGTGGGCCAATTATTTACTTAGACTCCCTTATTCCTAGGCGTATCTCTTATATTTTATTGCTGTCTTGAATGATCACGAGGATGCATTGTTGACTTATTTTGATAGTTATTAAGGCTGAAAATAAAGTGGGACGATTTAATCAATAGGTAGCTAAAGGACAAAATCTTTTAAAACTGTTTCTCGGGACCTCAAAAAGTTCATATCTTGGCATAACTCGCTTCGCGATTTGAGAACTTTCTCGGACCGATATTTGGCAGCGACTTCATACTTCAAATCTTGAGCGACGTTCATGAAATAATGGCCTTCTCTTTATAATAGGAATTTCTTCACTTGAAGTTTTGAGAGATTCTTCATACTTGGACCACGACTTCTTCATTTTTCTCCAATATTTATTTTGTACTTTGATATACAACGATCCGCCTCCTTTTGGGACTTGGATCTATTTATCCTCATACCTTGCGAGGGTCTTTTCGGGTAGACTTCTCCATGACTTTTGGGGAGTTTTTGCTTTTCGTCGTGTGTCTCGATCCTTCATATTGTTTTTTGATAAATGATTCTTCACATCACTTGGGATCTTTAGCAACAAAATATAGCCCTCATGCCTTGTTAGGTCCTTTTCGGACTCGCCAATCTTCGCATCCCGCTTCAATAAGTTATGCCTTGGCTATGAACTTTAATCCATACCGAGCAACTTTTAAACGATCTTGGGCTAGAAGCTAAGTAACTTTTCAAATCGTACAACCTTATTTATTGCAGAAAAATTTATTAACAAGCGATGGGAGAATAGGCTTATAATTAACTCACATAAATTCACGAAAGAATACCAAACTTATAACTGACTCTATCATCTCTCATTCTCCACAGTTTAAAATCTCAAGGAATGAGACTCGTGGATGCTTAGCCTATTAAATCAAAGTTTTGGGTTTTCGAGTCGCCTATAGGATCTTGCAAACTCTTAGACTTTTTCAAGTTTAGAAATCGCATTTTAAAGTTCCCTTGATAAACAACTCTCTAGGATCAATTATAGGAACTTGCGAAAAGTTCTTGTTCTTAACCCGTGAGAGTTAAGACTTTCGCGTTTTATAGCTCCCTATATAAAAGCCTAGCAAAACTTAACTTAAACACGTTAAGGATACTAGCTAGAGTAAACTTAGATAAGTAAAATCGGGTTGAGTCAAAAGATTCACAACGTTTGAAGATTAAAACCACTTTATTAAAATTTTATTCTAATAAGGAAAGAAAATAACTATACACAGGGAAAAACTAATAGGCCAAAATAGATCAAAAATTTTGAAAAATGTCGAAAATTGATTTTCCGGTTAAAATGAGGACAAAAATAAGGAAAAGGCCACTTAACTTCGATAGAAGTCCCCCCTACACTTAATATAAACATTGTCCTCAATGTTTAAGCATGTGGGAGTAATCTCCCCTACACTTATGACATTGTGCACGTTGTTTAGATCTTGCTAAGGAAAAGACAACTAACGAGATTCCTATTTAATATTGGAAAATATAAAATAGTGAATCGAAAAGAGTTTAGGATAGAACCGGGAAGAAGGGAACAACGGAATCACGGGTCGTCAAGAATCATCAAGAGTGGATCATTGAGCGCTCGAATCCCTGAATAGTAGAAGAGAGGAAATAGCAAACACCAACGGGTCTCCCCTATACTTAGGATAAAGAAAGCTAAAAGATAGATACATGGGTTGCCTCCCAAGAAGCGCTTGATTTTTGTTCACCGAGTCGTGATCCTGACTCGACCTTGATTATCATAGGAAGAAGCATGAAACATATCTACCGGGATCAAAGACATAGTTTTCGTCCATCAAGTAACACTAGCTTAAGGCGAACAAGGCAAGCCAAAGAAGAAAAGGCAAGGTTCCCTTAAGCAAAGATGGAGCACGGTGGTAGCAAGGGTGAGATGGTGCAAGCATTTCTTCAAAAGTTCCAAAGATTTTTCCTTTTATTTCATCAGACGGATACTGAGATGGCTGAAGAATATCGATACCGGGGTCGAACACCTTTTCTTTTAGGGGAAAATAGCACTCAGGCTCAGCAGAATTTGAAGATGATCCACGAAGAAAATGCACAACCTCGTCCTCAGAAGGTGGACAAAGAGGTGTCAAATCATACGTGATGCGGATATTGGTGTCGTCCGGTTGCTTCTCCTTTGAAAGAATTTTCTTCAAATCCAAAGTAGGATCAAGACCATAATCATCAAAGTCTAAAGGAGGAGCATCACTCTCATGAGGGAAGTATGTATTAAGAAAAGTAGAAAAGTCTTCCTCAAATGAGTAATCATCCAAAGTAGGATTAAGCATGGTAGGCGGAGGATCTTCATCATGAGAAGAATCACTCGAAAGAGTATCGGCCTCATCAAAATCATCATACGTGGGCATGTCGGGATACTCGGAGGTAAAATCATCATAATCATCCGAATCTGAGCTAGAATCATCATCATAAGCATCAAAGATCGGTGGAGATTCATATATGGGTGAAGGTTCCAAATTGGTGAGAGAATCATCCACATTATCTTGAAACAGTGGATTATCAATGTAAGAATCGAATAGAGGATTGTTGTAGACGACAAAATCATCAAGCACATTAATCATATTCGCTGATTCTCGGCCTCCAAAGGATTTGCTTGTAAGCTTCCCCATTTCAAACACTTGTGCATCATCCCCGACTCTTAAGATGAGCTCACATTTATCCACATCTATTAAAGCTCTACCGGTTCTCAAAAATGGGCGCCCAAGTATTAACGGAATACGAGGGTCCATTTCATAATCAACAACGACGAAGTCGACCGGAAAAGTGAATGTGCCAACTTTAATGAACACATCTTCGGCAATACCAACGGGGTAAGCGAGAGTGTGATTGGCAAGCTCAAGAGTAATTTTGGTGGGTGTAAGGTCGGGCAATGATAACTTTTTCCAAACACTTAAAGGCATCAAATTAATACTTGCCCCGAGATCGGCTAAGGCAGTAAATTTGTCGGTTTGGTTAAAAGTACAAGGAAGCACAAAACGACCGGGATCTCCAAGTTTTTCCGGAAGTTCTTTAAGAAGGACGGCAGAACAATTTTCATTTAATTGAGTATTAACAAACTCGACCATCTTCTCCTTCTTACTAAGCAATTCCTTAAACATCTTGACAAATTTAGGCATTTGTGTTAGAGCTTCGACAAGGAGAAAAGTGACGGTCATTTCCGAAACTTTCTTCAAATAGTTTGACACTTGAATGTCATCCTTGGTGTGCATTTTGGCTTTGCCTAAGCGAGATGGATAAGGAATATTAGGTTTGGGTGGTGAAGGTGTAGGTGTAGCAGGTAAAGGTTGAGATGTTGAAGGTGGGGTTGGTGGAGGATTCCTGGTGGGTACTTCATCACGACGAGGCGGAGACGGTAATGGTGTATTAATACTAGGTGTGGGAGTAGTAGGGATAAATGGTGGTGGAGGTGGTGTAGATGATGGGGGCGGGATAGGTGGTCCTACTATGGTAACTCCACTACGGGTAGTAATAGCACTCACATTCGCTCGCGGATTGGTGACGGTGTTTGAAGGTAGAGAACTCGAAGTAGAGGGTTGAGTGGTGGGCAAGAAACTAGCCAGCATATTCTTTAAATCATTCGTTTGATTACTGAAGGAGGATTGAATATTATCTCGAAGCTCGGATCTAATGTCATTCGCTTGCTTGGTAATATCCCCTTTCAAATTGATAATTTGGCTCTGTAGATTCTTGATTTGCTCTCCTTGGGTTCTCATTATGGCTTCAACATCTTGATTGATGGGTGGGGCTTTTTGAGCGGGTGGGTGATAAGGATTAGAAGCTCTTGATGGGATTTGGTTGCTTCTATTGTAGTTGTTGTTGGGGTTTCGGTTTTGAGGAGAAAAACCGGGTGAAAGGTAGTTGTTTGATCGGTAACTCAGCAAATTTCGATCCCCTTGAGGTCGGACTTGGTAATTTTCTGGTGAATAATTACCATAAGCTGCATACACGTTTTCCGGATTTCCTTGAGTAGAAGGACAATCAGTGTATGAGTGTGGACCGCCGCATGTTTCACAAGGATTGGCTACCGCTTTAACTTGTTGTTGGTTTGTAGCGAGAAGAAAGATATTTTTATTCATTTCGGTCATCATGCGGGTGAATTCGGTCATGTCGGGGTTTGCTGAAGTAGAGGAAACATTGACTCTCGGGTTGTTCCTTGAAGAAGCGGAGGAATCCCAGTTTTTGTGATGAGTAGTCATGTTTTCAATAAGCTCTCTACACTCCTCGGGTCTCCTTTTCATAAATGTGCCACCGGCAGCTGCATTAATCGTATCACGATCACGAAAAGTCAAACCGTTGTAGAGAGTATCAATTAAGGTTACAGGGAGCATGTTGTGGTTTAGACAACGATCAATCAAAACATTATATCTTTCCCAAGCATCAAAGAGAGATTCATCGGGTTCTTGCATGAAACCGCTGATTGGATTGCGAAGGCTCGTGACCATGGATGGTGGAAAGTAGCGCGACAAAAAGCGTTGAGTCATGTCATCCCAAGTATGAATGGAATTCTTCGGGAGACGATCAAACCATTTCTCGGCGTGGTGTGATAAAGTATGTGGGAAGAGTTGAAGGCGAAGAACATCCATTGTGGCACCGGGCAACTTCATGCTTTGAGTGATTGTAATGAATTTGTCGAGGTGTTTGTTGGCATCATCATAAGGCATTCCTCGAAAAGGATTAGTTTGCACTTGCTGGATCATATGATGCTTCAACGAAAACTCTAGAGCCGTGATTTGCATCGGCGCAATCGGTCCTCCTCGTCCAAACATGGTAGGTTGCCAAAGCTCCTCCATTGTCCGAAGATCGGGCTGTGGAAGAACATTGTTGTTATTGTTGAGGTGCGGTGGATTATTATTGTTGTTAACGCCTGCCATATCTAAATCTTCTCGAGTCTCGGGCTCTTGATAATTAGAAGATCTAGTACGCATACACCAACAAAGGCAAAAGAAAACAATACCAAACACAAAGAGAATATATATACACAATAAAAATAAAATCTTTTTGGATTTTTGAAAATTTTTAATTTTTATGGATTTTTAACAATTTTTTAATTTTTATGGTTTTTTTTTTAATTTTTTAAGCAAGAAAAATAACGCTCACGAATGAACGGGTCCCAAAAGCAACGCGTCTCTCACAGAAAACCATTAATCTTTACGAAAAGAGCCGGCAGCGGCGCCATTTAATAACTGGGATTTTGTATGTAAAAAGTTATCGTCACAGTCTCTTCGAATTGAAAAATGGATTAACTATGCGACTCAATCGTTCTTTGGTGAAACAAATGTTTTGTCCTTGTAGTGTAATTAAATTGCAAGACTAAAAGGTGAAAGGCGGGTAATTAAAACTAAAACTAATTAAAACTTAAATGACGGGAAATTAACACTTTTAAAAGTAAATTAATTAAATGACTTAATATTAAAGCATGACGAAAATTAAATTTGACGAAGTATTAAAAATGTAACTTAAAAACAAAACAAAGCAAAAATATAATTCTAAACCCCAAACCATCGGAATCCAGATCGGAAAGCTGTCACCAAGTCCATCGGAATGTCAGATTGGAATATGGGTGAAAATCTATCGGAATGTAGAAAAAAATGCTATCTATCGGAATGTTTAAAGTGCAACCTATCGGAATGTTTGTTCAGATCGGAAAGCCCAGATCGCAATCCTAGATCAGAATGTTGCTCAGTAAATTTGGGCAGCACTTCGTCTTAGCAAACCTCAAGAGCCGTCGGAATATGCGATCACAATGTGCGATCGCAATCCCAGATCGGAATGAGGGGGATGTTACTAGATCGCAATCCTCAGATCGGAATAAGCAGTCCCAATGTGAAATCCCTTGATCCTATTCTGTCACAATCGGAATGTGGAGAAGTCGAGCTATCGCAATGTACCAAATCCCTCACTTTCCGGTGGAGAGCAAATTCGCAATAAGCACAAGAACTAAATAAGCTAATTCTAATAAGCAGTAACAAAATACTAAAATGAAATGAAAGCAAAACGAGACAATAAGCTAAAAAGTTAAAACCTTTCGAAATGTAAAAGACGAAACTTAATGAAATGGATTTTACAAAGATAAAACTTTTAAGAAAACTTTGAAAACAATTAAGCTAAATACCAAATAAGCACATAAGATTGTCAAACTCGTGGCTTATTTCGTATGAAAACTTAAAGGGAAAAGAAAAGACAAAACTTTCAATCGAATAAGTAAAGCGATTAAGCAAAACTTGCTTAATCCGTTTTCAAAATAAACCAAAATCAAAAGAAAGGTAGAAAGAGAATGATAAAAGAACACTTGATCAAAGGTAAATATAGATTAAAGCAACAAAATTAAGAACACTTACTTGGAATTAAAATTAATTAAAGTGCAAGACAAGTATTTAAAATGACATGAAAAGTAAATGTGCAAAAATTAAAGATGGAAGAACTAGTGTCACTCTAGCCCACCCCCAAAATGAAATGAAATCCTAATCTATTTATAGGAGAGGATTAGGGATGTGCTTAGGAAGCTTCCTCTCCTCTTTCTTCTTTCCTTAATTGCGTCATTAAGTCCTTGCTCTTCTTAATTCTTTGTTAACGACTTTGTCTCGGGATTTCTTTAAACTCGTCTTGTAATTCTTCAATAAATTAGACTTGAGTTCTTCGGCTTTTAGTAAACTTCCGTCTTTTGACTTTTTCTTCGATAAATCTTCAGAATTGGTCTTGGACTTCCGTTCATTTTGCACTCTTGACTTCTTGACTTCGTCTTTCGTCTTTTTCTTCGATAAAAGCCCGTGAATGCCCGTGTTTTCTCCACTTTTCACCTTTTCATCCTAAATCACAACAAAAACACAAACCACGCATAATTCCGACATAAATGACATAAAATACACGTTTTGGCTCGGTTATTATTGTAATTAAGTGGTAAAAAGGATGGGTGTTTACACACCTATCACTTGTGTTCCCAAAGAAAACTAATTTGTTTTCTTTATGTGCAGGGCATTCAAAAACAGGTGAATGATTATGGCTATTGGGATAGTGGATGCTCTAGGCACCTGACTGGGAAGGAAGACTATCTGACAAACTTCACTCCCATTAAGGATGGTGCTAAAGTTTACTTTGGAGGCAGATATGGAACTATCACAGGCAAAGGAACTCTTCTCACCAAAAACTTGCGTTTTGAAAACGTGTTTCTGGTAAAAGAACTTGATTATAATCTTTTCAGTGTATCACAAGTTTGTGATAACAAAAATAAGGTTCTTTTCACTAATACCGAATGCTTGGTGTTGAGCAAGGATTTTAAAAGGCCAGATGAGAAATTTATTGACTATAGAACACCTAGGCATAAGGACATTTATAATGTGAATCTTAATGGTATTAGGATGAATAATAATATGTCATGTTTTTATGCTAAAGCTTCAGTTGATGAGAGTAATCTATGGCACAGGAGACTAGGGCACATTAACTTTAAAAATATGAACATACTTGTGAGACTTGGCTTGGTTGATGGTTTGCCTGAAAAGGCTTTCCACAATGACCACTCTTGTGTTGCATGCCTTAAAGGCAAACAGCACAAGGTCTCATTTAAGTCTAAACATGTGCACTCTAGTTCTAAATCACTTCACTTACTGCATATGGACATGTTTGGTCCAACTAATATAGAGAGTTTGAATGGTAAATCATACTGCTTTGTCATCACAGATGACTTTTCTAGGTTTACTTGGACTTTCTTTTCAGCTATGAAAAGTGACACTGCTGATACTTTAATTAACTTTATCAACCAAATAGAAAAGAAAAGTGGTACTGAAGTTAAAATGCTAAGAAGTGATAATGGTGGTGAGTTTAGAAATAAACTGTTGGATGATTTTTGTGCCAAGAAAGGGATTACTAGGCAGTTTAGTATTTCCAGAACTTCACAGCAAAATAGGGTTGCTAAGAGAAAGAATAGAACCCTAATTAAAGCAGCCAGGACTATGTTAGCTGATGCTCACTTTCCCATAGCTTTTTGGGCTGAGGCTGTGAATACAGCTTGTTATGTTCCGAATAGAGCATTAGTCAACAAGATACATAACAAAACACCTTATGAGTTACTTTGGGGAAGGAAACCTAATATTGGTTTTCTTAAACCTTTTGGCTGTCATGTAGTTGTGTTGGATACTAGTGATGCCTTAGGTAAATTTAGTGCTAAAGGTGATGAAGGCTATTTCATGGATTATTCAGTGCAGAGTAAGGGATATAGGGTTTACCTTAAGAAGGAAAAATGTATACTTGAGAAAGTACATGTTAGGTTTTTAGAGAGTAAACCTAGTGATCCTGAAAGTGGTCCAAATTGGTTGTTTGACTTGGAACCTCTATCTAGGACTTTGAATTATATGCTTGTTACTAATCCAGACATTGTGAAGGTAACTTCAAATGTTATGGAAGAACCAGTTGTTGATGTTTCAGGTACAAAGGTTAATGAAGAGGTTAGATCACAAGCAGACAAGTCATCTCCCATACTTGAGTATGTCACTATTCCCATATGGACAGATGCGTTTGCTGATGTTGCTGCTGCTGCTGGAAAGGAAAATGGTGGTCCCCAAGTATCACCAGTTAACAACATGCATGGTCCTTCAGGCGCTGACAAAGGAAAATATGGCGCTGACAGGACAAATTCAGGCGTTGATGGCTCAAACGTTGAAAACACCATTTCAGGCGTGGATGGATCAAACGCTGACAACCTTGGTTCAGGCGTTGACAACTCTTTTGAGCATATTTTCTCTTCCAATTTTGAACAAGGTGAACCTTCAAACAGAAATGAAGAGGTTCATACAGATATTGATGGAAGAGACTCTGAAGAAGATATTGGTAACATGGATGATGAGATTGAAGACAACAGACTTTTTGAGGGAGGAGTTCTTACTTCTACAATGAAGAATCACCCCACTTCTCAAATTATTGGAGATGTGATGTCTCCTGTTCAGACTAGAAGATCTCATCAGAGTCTTGGAGGATTTATTGCCAATATACACAAGAAGGTTGATACTCCTCTTGTTCAAGCATGTTTGTTTGCCTGTTTTCTGTCACAACAGGAACCCAAGAATATTTTTGATGCTCTCAAAGAACCAAGTTGGGTGGAAGCAATGCAGGATGAGCTTCACCAATTTGCTATTCAGGATGTTTGGGAGCTGGTTGATTGTCCCAGATATGTCAGACCTATTGGGACAAGATGGGTTCTTAGAAACAAGAAAGATGAAAGAGGCATTGTGGTCAGAAACAAGGCACGTTTAGTGGCTCAAGGATATACACAAGAGGAAGGGATAGACTATGATGAGGTCTTTGCACCAGTTGCAAGGATTGAGGCTATAAGGATATTTCTAGCCTATGCTTCCTGCATGGGCTTCACTGTCTATCAAATGGATGTGAAGAGTGCTTTTCTGTATGGCACAATTGTTGAGGAGGTGTATGTCATGCAGCCTCCTGGTTTTGAAGATCCAGAACATCCAGACAAGGTGTATAGAGTCAAGAAAGCTATGTAAGGACTTCATCAGGCCCCAAGAGCATGGTATGGCACATTGTCCACTTATGTGGTGGAAAATGGATTCAAAAGGGGCACCATAGACCAGACATTATTTACAAAGAAGACTGGTAAGGATGTCTTACTTGTTCAGGTTTATGTGGATGATATCATCTTGGGCTCCACCAATCCAAAGATGAGTGAAGACTTTTCCAAGCTTATGACAGACAAATTCAAGATGAGTGCAATGGGGGAGATGAACTTCTTTCTAGGGTTACAAGTTCAGCAAAAAGAAGATGGTATCTTCATCTCTCAGGATAAATATGTGGCAGAGATCTTGGAGAAGTTTGGCTTTTCTCCACATGAAAAGAGGGCTACTACTCCTATGGATAGAGAACACCCTTGGGGAAAAGTTGGAGATGGAAAAGATGTGGATGTCAGGCACTATAGATCAATGATTGGTTCATTGATGTATCTCACAGCCTCAAGACCTGACATTATGTTTGTTGTGTGTGCATGTGCACGCCATCAAGTGACTCCCAAAGAGTGTCACCTTTATGCTGTCAAGAGAATCTTTAGGTACCTCAGATGTTATCCAGACCTTGGATTATGGTATCCAAAAGATTCACCATTGGAGCTCATTGCATATTCAGAAAGTGACTATGGTGGTGATAAATTTGATAGAAAATTCACAACTGGTGGATGTCAGTTTCTTGGGAGTAGGTTGATATCTTGGCAATGCAAGAAACAAACAGTGGTGGCCAATTCTACAACTGAAGCAGAGTATGTTGCTGCAGCTGCGTGTTGTGGGCAAGTCTTATGGATTCAGAACCAGCTGTTAGATTATGGGTATAATTTCATGCATACCAAGATTTTTGTTGACAATAACAGCACTTTATGCATTATTAAAAATCCTGTACATCATCCTAAAACAAAACACATAGAAATTAGACATCATTTATAAGGGATTGTTTTGAAAAGGGTTTAATACAACCAGATAGGGTTGACACAGAAGAAAATGTGTCTGATTTATTAACTAAACCTTTTGATACTGGAAGGTTTCAATACTTGGTAACAAGTATTGGAATGATCAATCTCACTTAATATGTGTTTTGGGATCTTATTGTAAAAGTATGTACAGGATAATGCATTGTTATTGGTCTTTTTGAAAAGTTAGATTTTCCACTATAATTGTCTAACACTGACAAAGGTTATCTTAGCACTGACAAGTGTTATCGTGACGTTGTCAGCAACAATGTTAGTTTTGTGGTTTTTGATCTAAGTGTGCAGGCGTTTATAGCATTGTACCATTGGATATAGAGTTGCTTATGGATTCTTGGAGAATCAATTGGAGCATGTTTCAATTTATAGATGATGGTTGGAATATTTATATTCCTATCTTGACATAAATTTTTATATTCACGCATATTATTGGGCAACATATGTATCACAGTTTAAGGGGAGGTTTTAGGAACCTTTAGGACTTTTGGGTATTCTTATAATACTCTTATCACAATTCTAGATTGTCTCCACAGGTGAGTATGGGTTAGTTTACTAAATCATGAGACACTGTAGCATGCAAAGTTGATATACTATGCATGCTACCAAGACTTTTTTTGGCCTATAATTGGACGTGGTCTGTTGGGAGACTTGGGAATGATTTATAATGGGTTTTACCTGGGAGTTGCAAGGAATTTAATGAGATAACTTAATTGTTAAGAATTTTGGTTAGCAAGGGACACTAGAGGACTGTTATGTCTATCTTGTATAAGCAAGTGTGCATAACTGGACAGTGCTTGCCGCCCTATAATAATTATCAATTTATAGGTTATCTTCACTAGGATAAATTACTTTGTTAAGGTCCTTTTTCATTTTTATTACTTTTATTTTTGGACGCTGACAAGTATTTTCCAAGCGTTGTTATGACCAATTTAGACGCTGACATGGCTTTGGCAAACGTTGACACGAATATAGCCGTTGGGCGTTGATGGGTTATTTTTGACCGTTGACACTCATTGGGACCTACCCGGTTGTTATTTTTGACGAATTTTGGGGCCGTGAATTTGGGAGCAGATAACTTTTAATTAATGCACAAGATAACTTATTTTCTTTTCAATATTTTCATCATTATATTTTGAAAATAGTTGCCTAATTTTTGACCAATCACATGTGCCTATCTCTCCTATATATTTGGCTCCTATTTTTAAACAGGGTATCTCATATTCTTGTCTAACAAATTTTCTCCTATAATTCATTTTTCTTAAATTCACAAACAGCTTTCTTCAACAATGGCACCAAAGTCTAAACCAAGTGACTTGGTATTGGGATTCAGGAGTCAACACAACATGATTGCTTATTTGGACGTTGATGATACTCTGTTTCCACAATACACTCAGATGGTGGCGTATTTGAATGCATCTCCTATTAGGTATGCTCTTTCTCATGCTCCTCTCATCTCTGTCACTCATATTAAACAATTTTGGAACACTGTTAGTTCCTCAACATTTAATAATGTGACTACATTATCAGCTATTGTTCATGGGCGTACATGGGTGGTTACTGAAGCCTTGGTTCGCCAGGCTTTGCATCTTGATGATGCAGATGGTATAACCACCCTTCCCATAAATGAAATAGAACAAGGACTTCGGGCTTTGGGTTATCATTTCCCTGATGAGGGCACTTTAAACAAATATCATAAACAAGAGTTTCCCCCAGCCTAGAAGTACCTCATACATGTCATCCTACAATGTTTGATTCCCAAGTGTACTGCACACAATGAAATTAATAGATCAATTGCTAGTGCAATTGTGTGCATTGCAAATGGGCAAAAGTTTAATTATTCAAAACTGATTTTTGATAGCATATGTAAAAACAAAGGGAATAAGATGACTTTGGCTTATCCCAGATTTTTGCAAATGGTTTTTGATGTGCAAAATTACTGCACAAGGGATCATGATGATTTTTATGAGATCCCTGTGCAAAAGAAAGCTATTTTTACAAAGATGAATTCACCCCCTCACCGTGACTTACCCCTCACCCAAGATATACTTGCTGTTATTGCAGCAGCACAACCCCAACCAGACCCACAACCATAACTTGACCCAATACCAGAACCTTTGCCTTCACATCAACACATGGAAATTGACCAAGAACCCTTCAACGCTGACACCTTAAATGTTGGCGTTGAAACAAGTAATCCAGACATTGACACCTTTCCTTCACAGACCCAAACACCCCTTAATCTTCCCACATCCACCCAATCCACATCATCTTCTATCTCACCTCAATATAGGTTGAAAAAGCGCCCAAGGACTAATGGAGTGTTCTCCTCTAGTGGTCCTAGCCATGTAGCAGAGAGAACCACCACCACAAGTGTGGTTGGTGCTATGGATGAGGCTGGGACTATTGGTTCTGGCTTAGATGCAGGACAAGACAGTCCTAACATCTTTAAGACCTCATCCATGCCCTATGACTCTAACTTGGGAGGTCAAATACCCATTTTAGAGGAGGGCAGATTGGAACCATACACATTGATGGAATTGACGGCTGTCTGCATTAGCTTGCAAAAGCAAAATGTAGACCTGGTACAAACAGTCAGTACACAAGGCCTTGAACTCAAGCAATTGAGGGAGAGGATTGTCATTTTAAAGAATGCTAGCACTAGGCGTGGGATGGAGGAATCTTCCAAAGGGGAGGATGAGCAGATTAATGTGAGTGATAAAGGCTCACATGATGGAGAATCTTTGGGTGTTGCTGAAGCCCTTACTGCATTGAAGAAGCAACCAGGTTTTGATATGTCTCTAGTAACTCCTACAAATTTAAACTTGTCTTTTACAGCTATGTTGGAGCAATTTACAAGAGACGCTGAGACAGTAATTTGGGCGTTGACAAGCAAAATTTGAACGCTGACACACCAAGCGCTGAAAAGAGTAATTTGGGCACTGACACAAGGAATTTGAGCGTTGACAGACCTGTAGATATGGTTGATGTATTCCAGTCATCAGCTATCATCAAAGAAGTGTCGTCACAGGTATTACCATCATCCTTACCCATCATTGATCCATTAGATATCATGGTAGAAGTAGAAGTTCCAAAGGATGCAGCACAAGTAGAGTTTGATTCAAGGTTAGTTGCACAACTTGTGGAACAAGAGATGAAGAAGGTTGGTGAATCACCATTTGTTGTCACTTCTGAGGAACAAGAAGGAAGTGATGAAGAAAGTTCAGATTCAAGTGTGATGATAATTGAACAACCAGAAAGACTTGAATATGGTGATGACTTGGCAAGGGAGAAGCTTAGAGAGTTGAAATTGCAAGTAGACTTTGATATGCCAGAAGTAGTTCAGATGTACCATGCTTGGGAGAATAAGATTATGGAGAATCCAGATTTGACTATTCAGACCAAATTTGGGGATTGGAGATTCTTCTAAGAGTTCAAAGAGACTGCAAGGTTATTCTGAAACATAAGGCTAGCAATGTTTTCTCACTGCTGAAGAGGGATAGAAGAGAGCTTTATTACATGTTACTCAGATGTCATGGAACATGATGGACCTTCAAGAAATTGCAGGGATTATCTTTTCAAGAATTGGAATACAAGGCTTATCCCATTTGGGCAAAAGTGCAGGAAATGAATACTCTAAGACTTCTTTCAGATGAAAGGAAAGAAGAACTTGCAGAATAGTTGGAGATTTAGAAGGCAATGATTGTTCCAAGGCCTTTGAAGAAGGGAGTTCCACTTGACTTTCCTAAAGATCTAAATAAAGTGGTTCCTAGTGAAGCTGTTCTTAGAAGGAGCATCAAGCTCTCACCCATGGAAGCTTCAGATATGGTACAAGTGTTACCTCTTGATGCCAGAAACCCTATCATAAGCTATGAAGAAGATACAAGTGGGTTTTGGAAGATTGGCGGGTATGGGAAAGAGGTACACACATTTACTACTCTTGTGTCTCTCTTTGCAAGTATGGATAGAGAAGACTTGGTAGACCTTTGGAGGTTGTTGGTGGCCAAGTATGAGACTGAAGCTCCTACTTCAGTCAATCGAATAAAACTTTGGTCAACATTCAAGAGAATGTGTGGACCAAAAGAAGAAGATTCTACTGTTTGGAAGGATCTTGAGGATGATATCAGTGGTCTTTAATGGCGTTGTATTCAGCTGCTGGTGTGTATTACTTGAGCTCTACAAAGTTTGCTGAGTATCTTCTTGTAGATGGTCAGTATCCCATGTCCAAATGAGTTTTGGAAAAGATGAAGACAACACAGCTGGAGATTGACTATTCAAGTGATGTGGCCAAAGATTTGACTAGGCATGTTTATTACCAATATGATAAGATTTGTAAGATTCCTCCTAGTTCTTATATTCAGAAACTTGATTACTAGAGTAGATATCAAGTTTAGGGGAGGATTGTTGGGAATAAAATGTAGCCAGTCCACTTGAACGCTGACAAGAAGAAAACAAGCGTTGATAAGAAGAAAACAAACGCTGACAGATCAAGCGTTGACAGGAAGAAGTCAAGCGTTGATAGGTTGAAGACAAGCACTGATAGAAAGATATGGTCTACGCGTATTTTGTTTCTAGTTTGTTTCTAGTAAAGATAGGATCAACATTGTATTTTCTATAATTATCTTTACCTAGAATAGTTGATACGTAGACTCTTGTACAAGGCTTCTTATCTCTATAAAAGAAGACCTTTAGGTTATGTTTCATATAAGTTTTCATACGTTAAACACATTCATTGTAAGCAAGTTCGTTATTATCAATCAAGTGAAAGTTTGTTTTACATCCTTTGTGTGTTCTTGTTTAAGTGTTAATTCCACATAACACTTAAATTACTTTATACATAAACAAAGTTTCTCTACGTGTATAACTTGATCTAATCTCGTTTGCACAAGCTAAATCGATCTAAGTTTGGGATCAACAAAAGATATGGAAAAATAATGTTATTATGATTTAGAAATGTGTTTATAAACTTTGTTTTAAGTTCCTAGATCTTTTTGTACAATTTTGAGGTTGTTATGTATTTTTAAGCAAGTATAGGGACTAAAACTGTCATTTTTTAAACTGTAGACATTTCGGGCCAAAAGTGTCATTTTAATCAAGTTAAAACTATAAGGATCAATATTTTTAAGTTTGAAACCTTGAGGTTAATATTTGAAGGTTAAAATTGTAAATACGTAAACTATATACTTAAAGGGTTAAAAGTGTAATTAAGCTAAACTTATAATAAAAGAGTAATTTTTGCCAACTTTGAAACTAAAAGATATAAAGTATATATTATACTATACTTATCATTTGAAGAAAGTAATAAACATGTCATGCTAGTAGAGAACTTTGTACAAAGATGTTCCATCTCGATATTACGTTCTGACTGAGTGGTTGGGTTTACGATATAAAGTGCCCTCGCTCCTCAAACGTTTATATAATGGCTTCTAAATATGATGGCTCGAACAATGATAAGATATTATAAATGACCTTTGAACCTTAGGCAAATATCCCAAAGAAATACTTAAAACTATTGAACTAAAAATCAGAGACTTGATACTATACAAAATGTGTTAATCCAGCTTTGTGCGAGACTAAGTTATGGTTTATGAGACCAAGCTGTTTGTTTATGAATGAAATATATCTGATACAGCTCAGAAACTATGGACGTCAGGTGAGTTCATAACCTCACTAAAGTTAACTACTTTTTAATTATTTTAAAACCCGTGAGGTGGATATATGCTAAACTAGAATACAAGTGTTTTTGGTATACTTCTCACATATGTTTATTGACACTATATTTACTGCTGCCTAAAAGTCACTTTTTAATCATGAACCACTAATCATTTCATAGAAATGAGCACTAATATCGTAAAAAATACTATTTGAGGACTAACATCCTCTGTCTGGGCAAGTCGCACTTCTAGAACCTTAGTGGTCAAACAGGCATACTTTATTTTGCAAAACCAGGATAGGATTTAGCAGAGTTCCTCATAAGGTCAATTGTTGGTTTCTGATTATGTCCAGCTGTGGTCATAAGCTTAGTGCCATAATACATCTATTTTATGTGGGTGAATAACAACGTAGCTCGGAAAAGGATCTTGTATTCAAAATAATTTCAAACCTATGAATTCACTAAACCATTGTGTTGATTTTAAGCATATATCTCAGGTATTAAAGATTGATAGCATAGAAGAGAACGAGGATGGCATGAAGAGGCACAAGCTTGAAATTATTATTCTAGATTTTGGGAGCCTCATACTATAAAACTCTGATTTTTAATGATATATAAAGAAAGTTACTTTAATCACTCTTTTGTGTTATTTTCTATCATTATGACTTGTGTTCTATGAATTAATACCCCAAATCAATGTTCTGTTGCGTTAAGGTAAAAATCGGGGTGTTACATTGAATGAGACCTAAACAGTCTCAAAGAATGAAATGAAGATTTCTTCTAACTTCTTATCCTGAAAATGAAATGAATAGAAAAGCAAAGGTGAACTGATAAAGAGCTGAAAATCACTAAGTTAGCTTATTGATTAAGCATCTTATAGCTTATAGCTTATAAGGATAGAAAAGTGAAAATCTTTGAAATTTTACAAAACTTTTTGCTAGTCTATAAAATTTGCAAGTAAAATAACTGTAAACAAAAACCTGCTTATAAACTAGGTGTCAATCTAGCTTATAACCAGCTTAATCTTTAAGAGGTTCTCAAAAGGACTTTTAACAAGGTTTGAAAAGCTTTTTGATAAAATGGAAAGTATAATTGCATAAATTAAATTTGACTGAAAAATAAATTGCAAGAGTTAAAAGACAACTTTAAAATACATGGAACTCAAATTTATATTAATCAAAATTTCACTAAAATTACGTAGAAATTTGACAGTACAAAATTTGAAACAAGTGAATTACAAGCTGAGCTACCCTATATATACAAGTGAAGAAATGATTCATCTAAACCCTAATCCGAACGTGAAGTTCCAAAAAGCCCTTGGCATCAAAATGGATATTCCTCTTGGATGCTGAATTTGAATTTTTGGTTCTAGTATGCTCTGGTAAGCCATGTGATCTAGCCAGTGTAAAATTCGATCTTAGATGTCTATCCTTGTTGTAGAGAGGAAGAAATGAGTATTGGCTATTGATTTAGTCAAAGGTTCTTGTTTTCTTGTGAAACTCGTGACAAAACCTATTGGCAATGGTCCCATGAAAGGTGTGAGGCCTGAATAAGTCACATGGGTGTGATGAGGTGGACATGAATTGCTAATCTGGAAAGTTTCATTGAAAACCCCTTTGTTTTGCACTTGATTGAACGTGGTATGAATTAAGGTTCGTTGGGTAATTATCTTGTCTTTTAATCTGAACTGGGTAAACGACTTTTGTTTCCCTTATTTCCAAATTCAAATAATCTGTAAGAGTTTAATAAGGAAAGGGGGTCAAAAAGAGATTGGTATGTCATTTAAGGAGTTGTGAACTGGCTGGGTATAATAGAAACTTTCTCACTTTGGCAGAACTGGTCCCTTGACTCGTTGACTCCCATATTTGAGGAAATGACCCATTAGTCCTTTGATTTAGTTAACATTCAGACCCGTTTTCATAAATGGCAGTTTCAGTCCCTTTCTTTTATAAATAATAGAACAAGGACTAAAAGTGTGATGTTTGGCAAACCCTTAATCAATAATCACTTTCAAAGTACGCACAAGCAAGCGGAGAAACAAGGAGGCGTGAAGCACTTAAAATCCTTTTTCTTTAGGTTGTATTTTATAACAACCGCCTTATACCCACCTTATAGTTTGTACTAATCGACATCAAATTTCTTAAGAGTATTTATCTATTTTTCCTTAAACTTTGTTTGATCGATACCACCAAAAATTATCGGATCGATAATAAGTGGGTGAGTTTTTCTACTCTTTTCGAGATACGTATGTTCTACGTATACAATATAATATTTAAAAAGAGATCCGAAAACGATTTGTTGTTAATGGGGTTCAATTAACACAATTATTATATGGCTAATAGTAAAAATAAAAGATATTCACAAATGGACACTTCCCAAAATGGAAGGACCAAAAATGTATCTACTCAAACAAAAACGATTAATGACACTTCACTTCCCCCGGCAACGGCTCCATAATTGATGTAGTATTTTTGCACGTTGTAAGTATTAGTGATTGTAAAATGTAAATACGTAAACGAAAACCGACAATTCGAGATCGTTCCTAGCGAGGTGAAGATTAGGCCAATAAAACATATTTGGATTAGTTACGATCTTGGGGAAACAAAGGATTAAAAAGAAAAGACGAAACTATACTACGACATCTAAAAACTAAGTCAAATAATGCTGGCACGCAAAACGAGAATAAAGTTATTAAAATAATAAAATATTCAAAAAAAATTTCCAAACTAATTTAATTTAATCTTAATAAAACAAATATGAAATTAAAAAAAGCTGAAAACTCTAAATGGGCCCCAAATGAGCTAAAATCAAAACAACCTAACCTTATTGGGCTTTTTGGCCCAATAAAAAAACTTTTGAAATCTAGAAATGTAAAAACACTAACTGACTCAAAATTTAATTTTAAACAACTTTTTCCAAAACCGCATTAACGCTCGATGTTTGTCCATCCGTAGTCGTGCACTCATAATAAGTGTGGCCTGCCACATAACGTACATAAACTTTCAATCGCTTTCACCGTAGCGGGAGCTTAATTCTTCTTCAATTCGCTCAACAAGCTAATAAAAACATCGGTCACTTTATCGACTTTGGCATCTACTTTCTCAATATCGTGATTAGCGTAACTAACATTGGCAGCATTGGCAACACTAGCTGTGCTACGAAGTTGGAAAATTTTCGACCTATTAATTCTCGATAATCATTAACGCATTCTTAGGAGTTTTACACAAAAATTTTCCATCCACTGTGGAATTTAACGAATCTTGTTCGTGAGGATTACGACCGTTATAAAAAGTGTCAATTTGGTGCAACTCTGTAAATCCATGATGAGGACATTACCTAAGCAATTCCTTAAAACAATCCCACGCCTCTCTAAACGACTCATTAGGTTTTTGGGTAAACCTTGTGAATTCGTTTTTGAAAAATGTGGTCTTAGACGGAGGGAAAAAATGATTAACAAATTTAGACATGAGATTGTCCCACGTCAATGTAGATCGAGGTGGTTCTTTCTCGTACCAAATTTTGGCGGGGCCATCGAGAGAATAAGGAAAAAACATTCGTTTAATTGCATAATTAGGCACTTGCCTAAATTTGCACGTAGCCGTAAGACGATTAATTCCCAATATGATCATGAGGATTATCCATCTCATAACCACTAAATTTGGTAGCTTAAATCAAAGATAAAATTCCCGATTTAATTTCAAAAATTTCCACAACAATATCGGGAATCATGATCGCCTATACATAACCCTCGATGGGTGCTTAGAGAAACTCTATCAACCTACGATTTTTCGCCATCGTTTCTTGAGTTTCAACAATAATATTAGGATTTATAGGTCCTTCTTATTTTTGTTGTCGATTCCTTTGATTACGATTATGTCGATTCGACAAGTTGTTAATATTTAGAGTGGGATAATTAGACGAACGAGTGTGCATGCACTAACAAATAAATTAGAGGGGTAAGATTATTTTTATTTTTGATTTTTCAAATTATTTTTTTTGGTGTATTAAGTAGATAATAAATCTACAAAAATCTCTCACCGAATCAAACTCTTGATTAGAGAATCCAAAGGAATGAACCGAATCACATTAAGTGAAAACCTTCGTTAGACTTTGAAGTGTATGGTTAACACTTCGAGGGTTAAATAATTAAGGAAAAACAAATAAAATTAATAATACTTAGGTTGGCAAACCCTTAATCAATAATCACTTTCAAAGTACGCACAAGCACGCAGGGAAATGAGGCGGCGTGAAGAACTTTAGAGCCTTTTTCTTTAGGTTGTAATTTATGACAACTGCCTTATACCCGCCTTATAGTTTGTACTAATCGAGATCAAATTTCTTAAGAGTATTTATCTATTTTTCCTTAAACTTTGTTTGATCGATACCACCAAAAATTATCGGATCGATAATAAGTGGAGTGAGTTTTTCAACTCTTTTCGAGATATGTGTATTTATATGTTCTACGTATACAATACAGTATTCACAAAGAGAAACGAAAACGAATTGGTGTTAATTGGGTTCAATTAACACAATTATTATATGGCCAATAGTAAAAATAAAAAGATATTCACAAATTGATACTTCCCAAAATAGAAGGACCAAAAATGTAACTATTCAAACAAAAAAGATTAATGACACTTCACCTCCCCGGCAGTGACGCCATAATTGATGAAGTATATTTGCACGTTGTAAGTATTAGTGATCGTAAATACGTAAACGAAAACCGCCAATTCGAGATCCTTCCTAGCGAGGTGAAGATTAGGCCAATAAAACGGATTTGGATTTGTTACGTTTTGAGGAAAAAATGATAAAAAAAGAAAAAGACGAAACTATACTACGACGGCTAAAAAATAAGTCAAATAACGCTGGCAAACAAAACGAGAATAAAATAATATTATAATAATAAAATATTCAAAAAATTTCAAAATTTGAAAACTGATTTAATTAAAACTAAATAAAATAAAATTGAAATTAAAAAAAGCTGAAAACTCATAATGGGCCCCAAAATGAGCTAAAATCAAAAACAGCCTAACCTTATTGGGCTTTTTGGCCCAATAAGAAAAACTTTTGAAATCCAGAAATGTAAAAACACTAACTGACCCAAAATTTGATTTTAAACAACTTTTTCCAATGGCCCAAAAGTTAAGTCCTTACCAATAGCCGGAAATAAGCTATAAGCACTCTTATTAGGCCTTATAAGCAAAATATTTAATGTTATAAGCTGATTTTTGGCAGAGACGCTTCTTTTGAGCTGTTTAAGCTAAAACAAGAAAGAATGTTTCAAAAAGCACAATGGGATAATAAAAAATAAGCAATAAGCTCTAGGTAATAAGCCCAAAAGCTTATTACTAAACCGTATGACCTATAATTGGACAAGCCTAGCTAAAATGATATTTAAAAGCTTATACAAAAAGAAATTTAAAAATGAAGGCCTGATAAGCTCAATCCAAGCTTATGTACAATTCAACTAAAGGACAAAATAGTCAGGTTGAGTATTTTGTGGACTTTAGTGGATGAAACTTTGCAAAAATCCTAGTAATAAACTTAATAAGACACAAGAACAAGAAAAATGACAAAAAGTTAACTAGAATAAGCTAAAAAGTGGAATAAACCCTTTACAATAAGCTAAAAATGAATTTGTAGGAAAAACTTAAAACTAAAAGCTACAAAACTAGAATATATAAGAAAGGGATAAAAAGCTAGTTTAACTACCAAAAATAAGATGTGCCCATTTTAGATTGACTGGAATAAGAAATAAGCTAAAATCAGCTTATATGGCCAATAATGTACAAGAATACTATATAAAAAAGGCCCTTGGTAACTTGAAAAAGTCTCAAAGGCAGATTGTGAGTGTGTTGTGTTGTGAGGGAGAGGTCCAAGGTTTGAATCCTTGGACTTCTTTTGGCTAGTTGCTTTTTTATCTGACTTCAATAAGCCTAGTATAAGCATTTGGCTTATACTATGGGTTAGCACAAAATAAATAATCACAATTAGCCACAATCAACACAAAATCAACAGATCAACATGAAAATCAAAATGAGCAAAAGTTCTTAATTCTATAGTATAGAGGAAACTTAGAGGCAATTTGTGAGATTTGGCTTAAAATTAAGCTAACTTATATGCTGCTAAACCTCAATCACTTCAAACAGTTGAAGTTTATATCCTAAAGTACTTATAAACTAAAAATCTAATCCTAAATCCTAAAACAAAAGCAGTTATATGATCCGATGTGTTTGACTGAAAAAGGGGCAATATTAGTTCAAGTATTGCACACAAAAATTCCTTTTAAGTGTAAATCAAGACCATAGACCTATTAGACAACATAAACAAATCTAACCTAACAAAAATGAATGAGTGATTAGCAAGCCCAAACCTAAAGCTGATAAGCCTTAAACAGACATTCCCAAACACCCCTTCATTTTGACATATTACAGTTTAAACAAGGAAATGAAAGATTAAATGAACTATAGTATGAAACAGGAACTCAAATAAGCTAAGTAAGCAAGAATAAGTAGAAGAAAACTAAAAGCTAAGCTAGCAATCCACATAGACAATAGTCAACAGATTTCAAACAAAATTCAAATCAAGAACAAATGGACAGTTCAAAGCTTTACCAGGTTTGACCTACATCCAGACCAAACAATAGTAAGCTGATGCAACCTTTGAGCTTATCAGAATTATAAGAGCTTATGAGATGAGAGCTTATGGGATTGAATGAGACTACAACTGTCTCAATGAATGAAATGGAGATTTCTTGTAACTTCTTATCCTAAAATTGAAATGAACAAACAAGCAAAGGTGAACTGATAAAGAGCTGAAAAGCACTAAGCTGGCTTGTTGATTAAGCCGTTTGTAGCTTATAGCTTATAAGGACAGAAAAGTGAAAAGCTTTGACATTTTAGAAACTTTTTGCTAGTAGATAAAATTTGCAAGTAAAATAACTCTAAACAAAAACTTGCTTATAAACTAGGTGTCAAGCTAGCTTATAACTAGCTTAATCTTTAAGAGGTTCTCAAAAAGACTTAACAAGGTTTGAAAAGCTTTTTGATAAAATGAAAAGTACAATTGCATAAATTATATTTGACTAAAAACATAAATTGAAAGAATTAAAAGACAACTTTAAAATAAATGGAACTCAAATTTATATTAACCAAAATTTCACTAAAACTACAAAGAAATTTGACAATAAAAAATTTGGAACTAGTGAATTACAAGCTGAGCTATCCTATATATACAAGTGAAGATATGATTCATCTAAACCCTAATCTGAATGTGAAGTTCCTAAAAATTCCTTGGCATTAAAATGAATATTCCTCTTGGATGTTGAATTTGAATTTTTGGTTCTAGTATGCTCTATGTTAATGCAATAATGCCTACAAACGTTACTTGCATTTTTCGGTCTCGCTTAGTTTTGATTACGACAATATGTAAAAACAAGCATTTACGAAAACAACGAAAAACGAATTCTTGAGTTCAAGTATTTTTCATTTTACCCATTTTCACTTAAGGTATGGATAAACAAGTACTAACCTTAATCAAGTGATCAAGTGATTTAATCTTTTCTTAAAACTCACTTTTTATTAAGTGTGACAAGTTTTTATTAAACTTTCTTTTTAAGAAAATGTTTTATTAAATTAATTATTTGAAAATTTAAAAATGGCATATTCTTATTTGGTTAGGAATATTCTATCAGGATATTTTTAAACCAAATATGACCTCCACCGCTAAAGGAAAAAAGGGAGCAGAGTCTAGTCCAGCGGTTCCTTAGCTCCTAGGCGGTTCCTTATCGATAAGGTACCGTGGGCTAAGATAAGGAACCGCATGCAGATATAGTCGTTGGCCCTTTGTCCTATAAATAGTGGACCATTCTCAGCTTTTCAATTCACCTCTTTTGCACATCTATTTCCAGATTCAAACACTCTTCTTTAATCACTCAAATCTTTGATCATTTTTTTTATTACTACTTGTTTAAGAAGTGAATCTTGTTCTTCCTTCCCTTCCTCTCTCAAGTGCAAAGAGAAGAACACTATCCTTATGAAGTGTTGAGTCCACCACTAAAGATCCATTGAAGATCTAATTTTATACATTTGTAGTTGTGTCATAGTTGTGAAGATCCAAGTAGTTGTGTCTATTTGGAAGTTATGTATGTACTAAGTATAGTTGTGTAGATTGGTCCTAGCTACGATTAGGGCTCGACTTTTAGCTTAGAGTCGGAAATTGGTTAAGCGACGTGTACGGTTTTCTCCACCATAAGGAGCTTGTTGTGTAGTGAACTCTCGAGTAAGGAGTACTCGAGGAGTGGAGTAGGAACGAGGAGTGAGCTTCGTTGCCGAACCACTATAAATCCTTGGTGTTCGGTTTGATCTTTCTTTACCCTTAACTCTTTACATTCTTTATTCTTTGTGCATATATTTTTGTTAGTATTAGTTTAGTTACACTATCATTGTTCATATTGTGCATAAGAAGATTTCACATATTTCCTCAAGCCTAAGTTTTTGAAAAAGAATTTTTGAAAACCACATTTTAACAAGTAAATATAAGAAACTATTCAACCCCCCCCCCCCCCTTCTAGTTTCTACAATTGGTATCAGAGCGAGGTTGCTCAAGAATTTTTAAAGTATATTGAATTTTAAAACTTGAATCGATCTATGGATTCCAACAAATACCTAGAAGGGCAATATATGCAAAGACCACCACTTTTTGAAACCGATACTTTTATTTATTGGAAAAATAGATTTGAAACTTATGTGAAATCAAAAGATTTAGATCTTTGGCATGTTATTACCAATGGTGATTTTTTACCCTATCAATTTAATGAAGTTTCTAAAATAAAAGAATTGGTCACTTTTGACAAAGCTAATGACGATACTAAAAAGAAACTTTCAGAAAATAATGAGGCTAAAATGATGATTTATAATGCTTTGCCTAAGAAAGAGTATGAAAGAATTTTTATGTGTGAAACCGCTAAAGATATTTGGAACACTCTTTTAGTAACCCACCAAGGTAATAGCCAAGTCAAAGAAAGCAAAATCGATCTTCTTGTCCAACAATATGAACAATTTGTCATCTTAGAAGATGAAACTATTGATAGTGCATTTGCTAGGTTTAACACCATTATTACTAGTCTAAAAGCACTTGATGAAGGTTTTTCTAGCAAGAACAATGTTAGGAAGTTTCTAAGGGCTTTACATCCAAAGTGGAGAGCAAAAGTCACGGCGATTGAAGAATCGAAAGATCTCTCAACTTTATCACTCGATGAACTCATAGGCAACTTGAAGGTTCATGAGATGATAATTTTGAAGGACTCGGAATTAGTGAAAACCAAGAGTGAAAGAAAATCTCTTGCACTTAAAGCCAAGAAGGCACAAAGTGACCATGATAGTTCCTCGGATAGCGATGACGAGGAGTATGCATTGGCGGTGAGAGATTTCAAGAAGTTCTTCAAGAGACTAGGTCAACACGTTAGGCAACCCAACAATGACAAGAAACCATTCTCAAAGAATCGGTTTGTCAAGAACGAAAAAGGTGATAGGAATTGCTTTAGATGTGGTGATCCAAATCACTTCATTGGTGATTGTCCAAAGCCCTCTCGCGATAAGAATCACACGGCGTTCGTTAGTGGCTCTTGGAGCGATAGCGGTGAAGATGATGATGACAACCCCAAAGAGGAGAAATGTATTATGGCTCACACTTCTAAAGAGGTACATTCCGAAACCGAATATTATAGTAATGATAGCTCCACTTTTGATGATACTGAATTTGAAGGCAAATATGATAGTTTACACAAACTTAGTCTTAAATTCATAGAAAAGAATAAAACCTTAAAATCAACCAAAACTAAGCTTGAAAATGAGATCAATGAACTTAGGGAGAAATTGGCAATACTTGAGAAAAATAAAGAAGTGGATTTAGGTTGCTTAAGTTGTGAGAAACTTAGATTAGAGAATGAAGATCTCAAGAGCACCTCCATTAAATTGGAAAAGTTCATGAAAGGTACTAGTGCTCTTGATGATATGTTAAACAAACAAGTTCATTCTAAGGAAAGACTTGGTCTAGGTTTTAACTCAAATGAAGCCTCAACTAGTGAACCTAAACAAGTCAGATTTTCACAAAAATCACCCACTGTGTACGCGGTCCCAGATTGTATGGGGCGGTTCCCTATCACTATGGAACCGCCGCCATAGATAAGGTACCGCGGCCAGAAGAGGAGTTTTGTGAAAATCATGAACTTTCTGAAAAATCAAAATCAGGTGAAAAACCAAAGCATCTTATTGTTAATAAGGTAAAATTACCCATACTTGACGACAATGTTATTGATAAGTTATACAAGCCATTAAGTAAACCTCTCATGGGAAATAGAAGCTTATCAAGACCATCTTCTACTCCACCTAGAATACGGAATGAGTCTAAGCCTAGAAGTAGAACGACAACGCCTAGAAGAGATAATCAAAACAATTCACGATCTAGAAGTAAAACCCCAACACCTAGAAGAAATGATCATAACTCTAAACCTAGATCAAATACACCCAGGAGAAATAACGAACAACAAAATGGTTATATGAATTACTACCCTCCTCTATTTTGTTCTCCATGGGGAACCCCTCCTTCATTCATGCATCCCAACCAAATGCAAGGGATGTTTGGAACTAACAATTTTGGACCCATGAGATATTGGGGACCAAATGTTTGATCTTGTGTGTTGTTACCTAGATATGCTTGGGAATTGATTTGGAACCCGACGAGTGGATTAAGGATAGTGGATGTTCTAAACACATGACGGGTAATCGAAGTTTGTTCTCGCACTACAAAGCATATGATGAAGGTAACGTCACATTTGCATGTAGTCTACGTGGTAATATCATTGGTAAAGGTACGGTTTCTCTTGACTTTATGACCATTGAAAATGTTGAGCACGTAGATAACTTAGGGTTTAACCTTTTAAGTATAGGTCAAATTTGTGACAATAAGTGTAAGGTCATCTTTTTGGAACATGACAGTGAAATCGTAAAAGATGGAAAAGTCATTGGAAAAGGTGTTAGAAAGCATGGGCTTTATGTCATGAAGGTTAATAAGAAGTCAAAAGACAACATATGTCTTGCGACTATAGATGATAGTTCTACTCTTTGGCATAGGAGATTAGGTCACGCTAATATGCGTTTAATTCAATCTTTAGTCTCTAAGGAGTTGGTAAGACACCTCCCCAAGATGAAGTTTGATAGTCACTTTTGTGATGCTTGCAAAGTTGGAAAGCAAGTTCACTCAAGTCACAAAGCCAAGAATTTGGTTTCGACCTCTCGGTGCTTAGAGCTCCTACATATGGATCTTTTTGGACCTTCCGCCATACGGAGTTATGGAGGTAACCTTTATACCCTAGTTATAGTTGATGACTATTGATACACTGTTTTTGTATGGGTTCTAGATTCTCGGTATCTCCTCGAATTGATCACAGTCTAAAGTGGAATGATTTGTTTTTGGTGAGAAAAAGTGGGATTGGTTTTCTATTCTACTAAAAGGGTGAATGCATGAAGTAAATAAAGATTTAAACAAAAACAATTACTTGAATAAAACTTAAAGATGAAATAAACAGTGAAACAAACTTACTGAAAATATGCTCTATTCGGAATATACTACCATGCGGAATAATCTATCTACTCGGAATGTAGGACAATTCGGAATAAAAACCTTATGCTGAATAACTAGACCTATTCGGAATAATGAAGACTACTCGGAATGTTAGTCTATTCGGAATAATTGACCCTATTCGGAATAAACTGGCAATTCGGAATAAAATGCTCTATGCTGAATAAACTACTATGCGGAATAAATATACTTATTCGGAATGATGGGCCAACGCGGAATAAATGCTCAATTCGGAATGCAGTTACTATACGGAATAAGGGGTCTGTTCGGAATATACAAAATATTCCGAATAAGGAAAAATCTAAGAAAGCTATTCGGAATAAATAATATTCCGAATAAGAGGGAATGGAAATGGCAATTTGGAATAATCCAATATTCCGAATAAGGAAAACAGCAACTCGACTATTTGGAATAACTAGATGAAGAACAGTAACAGTACTGGGAGAACGATTTCAAACCGAATCAAACCAAATAAGCAAAAAGGTTTTACCAAACTAACCAATAATCATTCAAATATCATAACCAACAAATCCTAACAATAAAAACACAAAATCAATCACTTTCAAAAGATCAAAATCAATCAAACAGGAACTTAAGAACTTTGAATAAAAAGATGATGAAAAACAAGATGAATGAAAAGATTAAAGAGAAACTTGTATTGATGATTAAGATTCAGTAAACGAAAGGAAATGATCAAACTTACAAGATTAAAGAACAAATCAAAGAGATGAAAACCTCTCCTTAAGGGAGATGGTTTCCTACGAACTAGGAGAAATGTAACTGAAACTAAAAAACTCGATTCCAAATTTTGTGAGGGTGATCCCTTTATATAGACTGAGTGGTTGGTTGGTGGGTGGGCTTTCTCCCTTTCTTCTTGTCTTCTCGTCTTTTCAGAAAAGTTGACGTTTTTTATTCTGATTCGGGATTTTTCGTTGATTAAATTCAACTCGTCTTTTAATTTCTTCGTTTAATAGACTTGAGTTTCTTCGACATATGAAAATCTTCCATCTTTGGTCCTTTTCTTCGATAAATCTTCAAATAGGCCCATTGACTTCAAATCTTTTGCATCTCTTGGACAATAGACTTTGTCTTTAGTCTTTTTCCTTGATAAAACCCGTGCAATCCCATGTTTTCTTCAATAATCATCCGGTTGACTCTGAAAACATAATAAACACAAAAACCACGCATAATTCCAAACAAATGATATTAAACATGCTTTTTGGTCTTGTTTTAGTAAGAAATAAGTGGTAAAAGGATGGGTGTTTTCACACCTATCAAATCCCCTACACTTAACCATTGCCATGCCCTCATGCAATGCTTAGTGATAAAGCAATTTTACAATCTTCTCATAATCAATCAACCTTGGCCTTATTAAAATACTACTAAACAAAAATTAAAGTACTAAGAAAAATTAAAACTTTAAAGTAAACAAAAGGATAGAAAACCATTTTCACTTGAAAATAGTTACATGGAAATAACTTGCAAAGAGATCAAGGGCTTACATTAGGGCTTTGGTGCTGCGAAGATTTATCACCCTCAAGTTTCACGTTCCCCAAACTAAGCTTAAAAACGAGATCATTGTTATTATAAGTTAGCAAATCAAACACTTACACACATGGCTTAATTATATGCTTAAACTCCCTTATTCCTAGGTGTATCTCTTATTTTTATTTTTGTCTTAGAATGATCATGAAGATGCATTTTTGGACTTATTTCGTTAGTTTATTTAGGCTGAAAGCAAAGTAGGACGATTTGATCAATAGTTAGCTAAAGGACAAAATCTCTTAAAACTGCTTCTCGGGATATCAAAAAGTTCATATCTTGGCATAACTCGGTTCACGATTTGAGACCTTTCTCGGGCCGATATTTGGCATGTACTTCATAGTTCATATCTTGAGAGACGTGCTTGATATAATGGTCTTCTCATCGTTAATAGAGTTTCTTCACTTGGAGACTTTTGAGGGGTACTCCAACTTTGTTGACCACGACTTCATGATTATTTCTTCAATCTCTAATTGGGATTTTGAGATACAACGATCCGCCTCCTTTTCGAACTTGGATCTATTTATCCTCATACCTTGTTAGGGTCTTTTCGGATAGACTTCTCCATGATCTTTATGGGAGTTGATTGCTTTTCGTCGTGAGTCTTGATCCTTCATATTGATTTTGGGAATAATGCTTTTCACATCACCTTGGATCTTTAGCAATAAGATTGAATCCTCATGCCTTGTTAGGGCCTTTTCGGACTCGCCAATCTTCGCGCCCCGCTTCATAAGTTATGCCTTGGCTATGAACTATTATCATTACCGAGCAACTTTTAAACGATCTTGGGCTAGAAGCTAAGTAACTTTTCAAATCGTACGACCTTACTTATTGCAGATAAATTATTAGCAAGTGATGGGAGAATAGGCAGATAATTACACCAAGTGAGCTTGTGCAAGAATACCGACTTATAATTGACTCTATCATTTCTCGTCCTCCACAATTTAAAATCTCAAGTAATGAGACTCGTGGATGCTTAGCCTAATAAACCAATTAAGGTCTATATGGTTAAGGATACTAGCTAGAATAAACTCGGATAAGTCTATTCGGGTTGAGTCAAAATAATCACAACGGGCCTAATATGTCAAAGATTTCAAAACTAGCTACACCACTTTATTAATATTTTTGACTTTATTGCGGGATATATACATATGAAAGCAACGATAAAAATTTACAAATTACGACTAAATGGCCAAAGTTAATTAAAAATTTGAAAAATATTGAAAAAGATGATTTTCTGGTTAAATGAAGGCATTTTCATGGAAAAGTCCACTTAAAACTTCGATAGAAGTCCCCCTACACTTAAGATAAACATTGTCCTCAATGTTTAAGCATGTGGGAAAAGTCCCCCCTACACTTATGACATTGTGCACATTGGTTAACTCAAGTTAAGGAAGAGACGACTAACGTGATCAATTTCAAATGTGAGTATGAAGAAAATTGAATCACGATAGTTGAGAGATAGAACCGGATTTTGGATAACACGGGAGCACGGTTCTTCAAAGGTTCCAAAAGTGCATTCATCCCTGTAATCACATCACCACACAAATACAAACACCTATGTAGGTCCCCCTACACTTAGGAGGTTAAAACATAAAAGGATAGATACTCGGGCTGCCTCCCGAGGAGCGCTTGTTTTTGATAACCGAGTCACGAGCCTGACTCGACCCAAAATTAGTTCATGGGGAACGTGGTGAGGGATGGAATCATCTCCTAAGAGATGTCCTCACCAAAGTACAACTTCACTCGTTGGCCATTCACCTTAAAATTAGGTCCATTAGGTTGAGCGAGCTCGAGAGTACCATATGGAAAAATTTGGGCAATGGTGAATGGGCCGGACCAACGAGATTTCAGCTTGCCCGAAAAGATTTTCAACCAAGAGTTAAAGAGTAAAACTTTGTCTCCAACATGGAACTCTCAGTTTTTAATCTTGGAGTCGTGAATGAGCTTAGTCTTCTCCTTATAGATTAAAGAATTTTCATAAGCCTCATTACGGAGTTCATTCAGCTCATTGAGTTGGATCTTGCATAGGTCACCGGCTTTGTTGATATCAAAATTAGCCCACTTCAAGGCCCAGTAGGCCTTGTGCTCCAACTCAATAGGGAGGTGGCACGCTTTCCCGTACACGAGACGATATAGTGTGCAACCAATCGGAGTCTTGTAAGCGGTACGAAAAGCCCACAAAGCATCATCAAGTTTATCAGCCCATGAGGCACGATGCTCTCCCACGGTTCTTTCAAGAATCCGCTTTAATCCTCGGTTGGATATTTCAGCCTGGCCATTAGTTTGTGGGTGGTAGGCGGTGGAAAGACGATGATTTACACCATACTTTGCCATGACTCTTGCAAATTGGTCGTTGCAAAAATGAGTCCCGCGATCACTAATAATGGCACGAGGCACACCGAATCTAGCGAATAGCGATTTCAAAAAGTTACAAACCACTCTTGCGTCATTAGTGGGTAAATCTTTGGCTTCAACCCATTTGGAGACGTAGTCAACGGCTACAAGGATGTATTTGTTTCCTTTAGAAGAAGGGAATGGCCCCATAAAGTCGATACCCCAAACATCAAAGATTTCACATTCTTGTATGAAATTCTGAGGCATCTCGTCTTTATGTGTGATCTTGCCTTGTTTTTGGCAAGCATCACAACGTTTAACCATATTGTGAGCGTCACGATATATGGTGGGCCAATAAAATCCCGAATCAAACACTTTTTTGGCGGTGTAGTTGGGACCAAAGTGACCGCCGGTGGGTCCTTTGTGGCAAGCGTCAAGGATTTCTAAAGCTGCCGGTCCATCAACACATCGGCGAATAATCAGGTCGGCACATTGTTTGAATAGATACGGGTCATCCCAAAAGTAAGTCTTAATGTCGTTGAAGAACTTTTTCTTTTGTTGGGATGTTAACCCATCCTTGAGAATTCCACCCGCTATGTAGTTTGCAATGTCCACAAACCACGGGGTTTCATCAGAATTCGAATTGATAGACATTAAGGTCTCCAAGGGAAAAGAATAATTGATTTCTTTGTTCGGATGATCCCCTTGGTAAGGATCCTCAAGTCTACTGAGATGATCCGCGGCCAGGTTTTCAGCTCCTTTTTTATCGCGAATTTCTATTTTAAATTCTTGGAGTAGCAAAACCCAGCGAAGAAGTCTTGGTTTGGAATCTTGCTTTGTCAACAAGTACTTCAACGCGGAATGATCGGTGTAAACGATTGTGGTGGAAAGGACAAGATAGGGGCGGAACTTTTCAAAGGCATAGACAACAGCTAAAAGCTCTTTTTCGGTTGTCGTGTAATGCAATTGAGCCCCCGTCATTGTCTTGCTAGCGTAATGGATCGGTTGGAAGTGTTTGTTCACTCTTTGGCCCAAAATCGCACCAATAACAAAATCACTAGCATCGCACATCAACTCAAAGGGAAGCTCCCAATTAGGGGTAACCAAGACGGGTGCCTTAGTAAGCTTATCCTTAAGCGAGTTGAAGGCTTCGATACACTCTTTGGAAAAGATAAAAGGAGTATCTTTTTCCAAGAGGTGGGTCATCGGGCGAGCGATTTGAGAAAAATCTTTGATGAATCGACGGTAGAAGCTCGCATGACCAAGGAAACTTCTCACACCCTTCACAGTTGAAGGTGGAGGCAACTTAGCGATAACATCGACTTTAGCACGGTCTACTTCAAGACCGGATTTGGAAATTTTGTGTCCTAGCACGATGCCCTCTTTTACCATAAAATGGCATTTTTCCCAATTAAGAACAAGGCGAGTGTCTTCACACCGCTTCAGCATACGTTCCAAATTGGCAAGGCAATAAGAAAAGGAATCCCCGAAAACCGAGAAATCATCCATGAAGACTTCCATGGTTTGTTCAACCATGTCATGGAAGATAGCTAACATGCACCTTTGGAAAGTCCCGGGGGCATTGCATAAGCCAAAAGGCATTCTTTTGTACGCAAATGTGCCATAGGGACAAGTGAATGTTGTCTTCTCTTGATCTTGGGGATCGATGGGTATTTGGAAATAACCCGAGAAACCATCAAGAAAGCAGTAATATTCATTACCCGCTAAACGTTCAAGCATTTGGTCCATAAAAGGTAGAGGGAAATGATCCTTTCTCGTGGCATCATTGAGTTTGCGGTAGTCTATACAAACTCTCCACCCAGTAACGAGACGGGTAGGCATCAACTCGTTGTTTGCATTGGGCACAACGGTGATGCCACCTTTCTTAGGCACACAATGGACTGGACTAACCCATGGTGAATCCGAAATAGGGTAAATCATACCCGCATCAAGAAGTTTGATAACCTCTGTTTTGATGACTTCATGGATTTTTGGATTCACCCTTCGTTGGCTTTGAATTGTGGGATTAAAGTCGTCCTCCATGAGAATTTTGTGTGTGCAGAAGTGAGGATCAATTCCGCGAATGTCAGAGATTTTCCAAGCGATAGCTCTTTTATGCTTCTTCAACACGGCGATAAGTCGGGCTTTTTCTTCTTCCTTTAGGTCCTTTGCGATGATGACGGGCGACTTCTTCTTATCTTCAAGGAACACGTACTCGAGATGGGGCGGCAACTCCTTAAGTTCTAAATCCGAAGGATTTTCGATGGGAGGCATTTTCAAAGTCGGAGTATCGATAGCAATAACCGTGGGAGATGGTGGAGAAAGATTGTCTTCGTTGAGAAGGTTTTCAAAGAAATGCATGTCTTCATCCCCATCGGTGGGAGAATCATCATTAGCTAAGTTCACATCTCCCATGGTGGCTTCAAGATCGTTCCAAAACAAATCACTTTCTCCAAATAGAGACAGTGATGAATCAATAGAGGAAACGGTTTCAACATTGGGAAGAGAAGTAGGAATACTTTTACAAGCATCTTTGAAGTGTTCTTCACAAGCCTCATCAAGAACGTCAATACAATTAACACTCTCGTATGAATAAGGTTGTTTAGACAACTTTCCCATGTTGAAGACGGTTTTATCGTCACCCACTCTCATGATTAGCTCACCGGCTTCAACATCGATAAGAGTGCGACCGGTCCTCAGGAATGGATGACCCACGATCAAGGGAACACGAGGGTCCATCTCGTAGTCGACGACGACGAAATCGGCAGGAAAAGTGAATTTGTCGACTCCTACAAAGACGTCTTCGGTTATCCCCACTGGATAAGCAACCGTACGGTTAGCTAATTACAAAGTCATTTTGGTGGGGACTAGCTCAGGGAGAGATAATTGCTTCCAAACGCTTAGAGGCATTAGATTAATACTGGCACCTAGATCGGCTAAGGCCATGCAATTCTCTACTCCCGGGAAGTTACAAGGGATTAATAAACGACCCGGATCACCAAGCTTGGTTGGCAATTTCCTTAAGAGTACTGCAGAGCAATTCTCATTAAGTTGGGTGTTAGCAATATCAAGAAGCTTCTCCTTGTCGCTAAGAAGATCTTTAAACATTTTCGCGTACTTAGGCATGTGAGCGAGAGCCTCAGCGAAGGAGATGTTGAAATTCAATTGTTTGAACATTTTAAGAAAGTTCGAAACCTGAATATCATCCTTGCTTTTGAGCTTCTCTTTCCTCAACCTAGATGGATAAGGTATATCGGAAGAAGAGGAAGGCTTTGGGATCGAAGGATCACTCACATCCTTGGGTGGAGGAGGGGTAGAAGTAAGAGGTGTAGAAATTGGGGAAGTAGAAGGATGAGGAATAGGAGCAGGTGACTCGTTCTCCTTAGTCACAATCACCGGTGGAGGTATAGGAAGCTCGGCTTCCTTAGTACCTTTGCTACTGCGAGTGGTGATTGCTTTCATCTCCCCTCTTGGATTCGCAATGGTGTTACTCAGAAGAGTACCCGAAGAAGAGGGTTGATTACCTTGGAAGAAACTAGCCATCATGTTTTTTAAGTCATTCGTTTGACTATCCAAAGTGTTTCTCATATCAGCTCTCAGATCGTTCCCTTGTTCACCAGGTCTGCTTTCAAGTTGAGCACTTCCCGCTGAAGATTTCCTACGATCACATCGTTAGTCCTCATGTAGGTTTCCACTTCTTGGTGTAAAGCGGTGGGTTGGTTGGGATGAGCATTGTATGCGGGTGGTTGATAAGCAGGTTGCTGGTAAACTTGGTTGTTTCTTTGAGGTGGATTTTCTTGTTTGTGAGGTGGTATGTATGGTCCACGAGATTGTTGTTGTTGTTGAGGAGGGCGGTTGAGGTTTTGTTGTTGGTTTGGATTGTTAGGAGTAAAACCGGGTGGTGAGAGATAGTTGTTGGAGCGGTAGCTAAGCAGGTTGCGGTCACCTTGAGGACGAGCTTGATAAGCGGGTTGAGGATAGGTACCGTATGCTGCATTCACATTCTCAGAAGGGTAGTCTTGGGTGGCGGTACAAGTGGTGTAAGAGTGAGGACCCCCGCATATTTCACATGGTTGGCTAACAGCATTGACTTGAGCGTTTTTAGCATTGATGATGTTGGTGTTGCTGGCGGTTTGGGTAGCAAGCGATTCAAGAAGCGCAGTGATTTTGTCAAGTCGCTTATCGCTGTCACTAGTACTAGCACTAGCGACATTGGTCCGAACACTCTTGGTTTGCACACGAGACTTATTCTCAATGACATCCCAAGCAGCATTGGAAGTCTTAGCCAAAAGATTACCCCCCCGAGGCACTATTTAGTGAATCTTGGTCATTCATGCTTAAACCATTATAAAAAGTGTTAATTTGGTGCACTTTGGTAAAACCATGTTGTGGCCATTTTCTTAAAAGATCATTGAAACGGTCCCAAGATTCACTAAAAGACTCATCGTACTTTTGTTCAAAATTAATGATTTCATTCCGCAAAGCGGTAGTACGAGAGGGTGGGAAAAATTAGTTGATAAATTTGGTCTCCAAATCCGTCCACGTAAGAATACTCTGTGGCGGTTCCTTAGCAAGCCAATGTCGGGCTTGTCCCTCTAAAGAAAAGGGAAAAAGTTGTAAACGGATTACCTCTTGTGGAACACCATTGTATTTGACCGTATTAGTGAGTTGCAAGAATCTCTTGATGTGGTCATGTGGATCATCAATGGTACGCCCCAAGAATGGTTGAGCAGAGACCATCTGGATAAAGCCGGATTTGAGCTCAAAATTGTTGGCTGCAATCGCGGGTATGACAATTGGATCATTGTTACCATCTACGTGTGCTTGCAGAAGTTCAATCATCGGGCGATTATCCGGTAGAGGCTCATTGTTGTTGTTGTTATTGTTGTTGAAAGGTGGGTTGTTATTGTTATTATTATTGTTTTGAGGTGGTATGTTGTTGTTTTGTACACCGACCATGTCTAAGTCTTCGAGAGCTCGGGCTCTTGATAAGACGTTGATCGTGTATGCATGCACCTGCAAAAGAACTAACAAAGCAAAAACAAAGCAAAAATATTTTTGGTTTTTTATGTTTTTTAATTTTTAGGATTTTTGAAAATTTAATATTTTTTAGGGTTTTTGAATTTTTATGAAAAAGTAACGTTCACGGTGAACGGATCCCAAAATCCAAGTTCTCACAAAAAACTGTTAATCTTAACGAGAAGAGCCGGCAGCGGCGCCATTTGATACACTGTTTTTGTATGGGTTCTAGATTCTCGGTATCTCCTCGAATTGATCACAGCCTAAAGTGGAATGATTTGTTTTTGGTGACAAAAAGTGGGATTGGTTTTCTATTCTACTAAAAGGGTGAATGCATGAAGTAAATAAAGATTTAAACAAAAACAATTACTTGAATAAAACTTAAAGATGAAATAAACAGTGAAACAAACTTACTGAAAATATGCTCTATTCGGAATATACTACCATGCAGAATAATCTATCTACTCGGAATGTAGGACAATTCGGAATAAAAACCTTATGCTGAATAACTAGACCTATTCGGAATAATGAAGACTACTCGGAATGTTAGTCTATTCGGAATAATTGACCCTATTCGGAATAAACTGGCAATTCGGAATAAAAAGCTCTATGCTGAATAAACTACTATGCGGAATAAATATACTTATTCGGAATGATGGGCCAATGCGGAATAAATGCTCAATTCGGAATGCAGTTACTATGCGGAATAAGGGGTCTGTTCGGAATATACAAAATATTCCGAATAAGGAAAAATCTAAGAAAGCTATTCGGAATAAATAATATTCCGAATAAGAGGGAATGGAAATGGCAATTCGGAATAATCCAATATTCCGAATAAGGAAAACAGCAACTCGATTATTCGGAATAACTAGATGAAGAACAGTAACAGTACTGGGAGAACGATTTCAAACCGAATCAAACCAAATAAGCAAAAAGGTTTTACCAAACTAACCAATAATCATTCAAATATCATAACCAACAAATCCCAACAATAAAAACACAAAATCAATCACTTTCAAAAGATCAAAATCAATCAAACAAGAACTTAAGAACTTTGAATAAAAAGATGATGAAGAACAAGATGAATGAAAAGATTAAAGAGAAACTTGTATTGATGATTAAGATTCAGTAAACGAAAGGAAAGGATCAAACTTACAAGATTAAAGAACAAATCAAAGAGATGAAAACCTCTCCTTAAGGGAGATGGTTTCCTATGAACTAGGAGAAATGTAACTGAAACTAAAAAACTCGATTCCAAATTTTGTGAGGGTGATCCCTTTATATAGGCTGAGTGGTTGGTTGGTGAGTGGGCTTTCTCCCTTTCTTCTTGTCTTCTCGTCTTTTTAGAAAAGTTGACGTTTTCGATTCTGATTCGGGATTTGTCGTCGATTAAATTCAACTCGTCTTTTAATTTCTTCGTTTAATAGACTTGAGTTTCTTCGACATATGAAAATCTTCCATCTTTGGTCCTTTTCTTCGATAAATCTTCAAATAGGCCCATTGACTTCAAATCTTTTGCATCTCTTGGACAATAGACTTTGTCTTTAGTCTTTTTCCTTGATAATACCCGTGCAATCCCATGTTTTCTTCAATAATCATCCGGTTGACTCTGGAAACATAATAAACACAAAAACCACGCATAATTCCAAACAAATGATATTAAACATGCTTTTTGGTCTTGTTTTAGTAAGAAATAAGTGGTAAAAGGATGGGTGTTTTCACACCTATCAACTATTCTAGATTCACTTGGACTAGATTTTTGGCATCTAAGAATGAAGCTTTCGATCATTTCGAAATCTTTAGTCGAAGAATTAAAAATCAACTAGGATGTCCAATTGTCTCTATTAGGACGGATCATGGTAGGGAATTTGATAATGAAGTGCAATTTGGTGCCTTTTGTGAAGCTCGTGGTATTACCCATAACTTCTCGACTCCTCGCACTCCACAATCAAATGGGGTAGTTGAAGGGAAGAATAGGACTCTCCAAGAAATGATTAGGACGATGCTAAACGAGCAATCTTTGCCTCAAAAGTTTTGGTGCAATGCCGTGGACACATCGACTTATATTCTCAACCGAATTCTTATTCGACCTTTCATAGGAAAGACCCCCTATGAGATTCTTAAAGGTAAGAAACCCTCATTGGAATACTTTAGGGTGTTTGGAAGCAAGTGCTTTATCCTCAACACCAAATACTACCTTACCAAATTTGACCCAAAGTCTTACGAAGGTATCCTTTTAGGTTATTCCCAAACTAGCAAAGCCTACATTGTCCTAAATAGAACCTCGGGGGTTATTGAAGAATCACTCAACGTAACCTTTGATGAAACCCCTCCCTCACCCAAGACACCACCATTGGTTGATGATGACTTGGATGAATTAGAAGTAGCAAAAGCCAAAGAGTTTAGAAAAATAGGAGTTGAAGACCTTAGTGTTGAAAAGGAAGTAAACATTAAGGAGTCTAGGGATCATACTCTCAATTATATCATTGGTGACGTAAATCAAAGGACCCTAAGATCTCAAGTCCAAAACCAAATCAACTTCTTTTGTTTCGTCTCCTTGATTGAACCAAAGAATGTTAAAGAAGCTTTGACGGACGAGAGTTGGGTCATTGCGATGCAAGAAGAATTGAATCAATTCGTTGCCAATGATGTTTGGGAACTTGTTCCTCCACCTATAAGTTCTACAATTATAGGAACCAAATGGGTAAATAAGTTAGATGAGAATGGTGTTGTGTCTCGTAACAAAGCTAGACTTGTAGCACAAGGCTATAATCAACAAGAAGGGATTGATTATGACGATACATATGCACCGGTAGCTAGATTAGAATCCATTAGAATCCTTTTAGCCTACGCTTGTGCCTTAGACTTTAAGCTTCAACAAATGGATGTAAAGAGTGTATTTCTTAACGGTTTGATCAATGAGGAGGTATATTTGGCTCAACCTCCCGGATTCATTGATTTTGAGAAACCGGATCATGTTTACAAGCTTAAGAATGCACTTTATGGTCTCAAACAAGCACCCAAAGCTTGGTATGATAGACTTAAAGCGTTTCTTGTTAAACATGAGTATACCATGGGGATGGTAGACAATACGCTCTTTATAAAGAAGAAAGGTCCTCACCTCATAATCGTACAAATATATGTTGATGACATTATATTTGGCTCAACTTGTCAAGAATTGTGTGATGACTTTGCCAAAATCATGCATGATGAGTTTGAAATGAGTATGATGGGAGAACTTAACTTCTTTTTAGGACTCCAAATTAAACAAATGGACGATGGTATTTTCTTTAGTCAATCTAAGTACGCTAAAGAAATGCTAAAGAAATTTGGATTAGAAAAATCTAGACCAATGAAGACCCCTATGGCCTCGGATACTAAACTTACCGTAGATGATGATTGTGAGTCGGTAGACAACACCAAATATAGAGGTATGATTGGTAGTTTGTTGTACCTAACGGCAAGTCGACCGGATATCATGTTTAGTGTTTGCCTTTGTGCTCGCTTCCAAGAGGCTCCCAAAACCTCTCACCTCGAAGCGGTTAAGCGTATCTTCCGATACATTAAAGGCACTATACATTTAGGATTATGGTATCCTAAAGGGACCGGCGTAGAAACCATTGTCTACGCGGACTCGGATCATGCAGGAGACTATGTGGATCGGAAAAGCACTAGTGGAGTTTGTACCTTCATGGGTTGTTGTTTAACTTCTTGGTTCTCCAAGAAACAAACCGCTCTTGCAATATCCACCACGGAAGCCGAGTATGTGAGTGCCGGAAAAGCATGCCAACAAGCTCTATGGATGAAGCAAGCGCTTGTTGATTACAGGATTTCTCTTGATGATGTTCCCATCATGTGCGATAATAAAGGTGCTATAGACCTTAGCAAGAATCCCGTGCAACACTCGCAAACCAAACACATATAAATTCGACACCATTTCCTTAGGGATAATGTTCAAAAGGGGAACATTTCAATTGCAAAGGTACCCTCCGAAGACAACTTAGCCGACATCTTCACTAAGCCACTTAAGAGGGAACCTTTTTATTACTTGCGTCTAGGTCTAGGATTAATGGAACATCTTCCTTAATTTCTTTTCTTTTTGTGTGTTTTCTTTTACCACTTTGAGTCATTGACTCTTCCAAACTCTTTTTGAAAAACCCTCTCTTATCCTTTTCAAAATTCTCAAAGTCTCTTTCGAAAATCATTGAGAAATACGTTTGACATTGTTAATTCAATCTAAAAATGATTTTTCATAGATTCTCGTTATTAATCTAGAGCTTACATAATTCATATGTATGATTCTCTCAAACATAGCAAGAACAAGATAAAATCATGGAGGATCTTTGTGTCATGACTTAAGGTCTTGTCTTACACACCTCCTACATCGATTTTTTTTAATCCATGTATTTTGGTCAAATCTCTATTTGGTAAGTTTGCATATGTTTTCTTTGTCTATCTTTGCTTTTAAGCATATCCGTATGATAAGTTAGACTAGGAAAATAAGATTTGCTGAAAAATCTTCCTCCAAACAAACACAGCCTCTGCAGGCGGTTCCATATGTGAACCGCGGTGCCTTGTTGATAAGGTACCGCCAGCCTTGATAAGGAACCGCCTACAGTGCCTTCCTTTTTCGGGTTTTTATCTGAAACTCCAGATTTTGCTCCAACTTTTTTGGGAATCTTTGTTTCAAACCCTTTGACCACCCCAAAAATACCCTAATCCTTCCCTATTTAAACCATAAGCATTTTGCCATACTTCACACCTCAAAATGTCTTACTCCCCCTGAAATCCTTGAATCACCTCTATTTTCTCCAATTGCTTTCAATCCCAACTCACCCAAAAACCATTACAATCCAAACTCACCCAAGAACACTCTTAATCACATCTCTCCTACCAAGAATGTTGATTGTGGAACATCTATTCTTCCACCACCACCCTTTAGTGTTCTTCCTCCTTCTCATGATAATGTCATGCATCATGGAACATATTGTCATTGTTGTCAATATCAACATCTTGCTATGGCAAACATCTATGAGGAGTTGAGCTACATCAAGAGTCTCTTAATCAAGCCTCCTCTTCACTATGATTATGAGATCTCTAACAAGCCACCACCACCACCCTCCGCCATTACCTTGTCTTTCATATAAGCATTGGTTGCTTATCCACAAGACACCAAATTCAAGCAAATCTTAGAATTCTAGAATAACTAGGATTAGATTTATGCTTTTGGCTTGTTTCTTTTTCCATACATCTTTGTATGATGTTTTTTTTAGTAATCTATCTTGGATCTTTGTTTGTTTTTTTTCTTCTCTTTTTTTTGTGACCTATTGCTATATCTTGTTGGTTGTATCTTTTGTTCAACTAACCCTTCTATGTAGCTTGTCACCATATCTCGATTCCTCGGTGCCCCAAGCTAGGGAGAGTAAGCACCAAGGGGGAGTCTTTGCAAAGTCCGTCTCTTCAACACCGACTTGTGCAACCTTTTTGCTTCGACAAAGAGGGAGAAATGAATAAACTTGTCTTCGAAAATCTTGTTATTTGTGTGATTGAGTTTATGTATTGCCGGAGTCAAAAAGGGGGAGATTGTTAGTGCAATAATGCCTAAAAACGTTACTTGCATTTTTCGGTCTCGCTTAGTTTTGATTACGACAATATGTAAAAACAAGCATTTACGAAAACAACGAAAAACGAATTCTTGAGTTCAAGTATTTTTCATTTTACCCATTTTCACTTAAGGTATGGATAAACAAGTACTAACCTTAATCAAGTGATCAAGTGATTTAATCTTTTCTTAAAACTCACTTTTTATTAAGTGTGACAAGTTTTTATTAAACTTTCTTTTTAAGAAAATGTTTTATTAAATTAATTATTTGAAAATATGAAAATGGCAGATTCTTATTTGGTTAGGAATATTCTATCAGGATATTTTTTAAACCAGATATGACCTCCACCACTAAAGGACAAAAAGGGAGTGGAGTCTAGTCCAGCGGTTCCTTAGCTCCTAGGCGGTTCCTTTTCGATAAGGTACCGCGGGCTAAGATAAGGAACCGCGGGCAGATATAGGCGTTGGCCCTTTGTCCTATAAATAGTGGACCATTCTCAGCTTTTCAATTCACCTCTTTTGCACATCTATTTCCAGATTCAAACACTCTTCTTTAATCACTCAAATCTTTGATCATTTGTTTGATTACTACTTGTTTAAGAAGTGAATCTTGTTCTTCCATCCCTTCCTCTCCAAGTGCAAAGAGAACACTATCCTTGTGAAGTGTTGAGTCCACCACTAAAGATCCATTGAAGATCTAATTTTATACATTTGTAGTTGTGTCATAGTTGTGAAGATCCAAGTAGTTGTGTCTATTTGGAAGTTGTGTATGTACTAAGTATAGTTGTGTAGATTGGTCCTAGCTACGATTAGGGCTCGACTTTTAGCTTAGAGTCGGAAATTGGTTAAGCGACGTGTACGGTTTTCTCCACCATAAGGAGCTTGTTGTGTAGTGAACTCTCGAGTAAGGAGTACTCGAGGCGTGGAGTAGGAACGAGGAGTGAGCTTCGTTGCCGAACCACTATAAATCCTTGGTGTTCGGTTTGATCTTTCTTTACCCTTAACTCTTTACATTCTTTATTCTTTGTGCATATATTTTTGTTAATATTAGTTTAGTTACACTATCATTGTTCATATTGTGCATAAGAAGATTTCACATATTTCTTCAAGCCTAAGTTTTTGAAAAAGGATTTTTGAAAACCACATTTTAACAAGTAAATATAAGAAACTATTCAACACCCCCCCCCCCCCCCCTTTCTAGTTTCTACACTCTACTAAGCCATGTGATGTAGCCAGTGTACAATTCGATCTTAGACGTCTATCCTTGTTGTGGAGAGCAAGAAATGAGTCTTGGCTGTTGATTTAGTCAAAGGTTCTTGTTCTCTTGTGAAACTCGTGATAAAACCTCCTGACAGTGGTCCCATGAAAGGTGTGAGGTCTTAATAAGTCACATAGGTGTGATGAGGTGGACATGAATTGTTTATCTTGAAAGTTTCATTTAAAAACCTTTGTTTTGCACTTGATTGAACCTAGTATGAATTAGGGTTCATTCGGTTATTGTTTTGTCTTTTAATCTGAATTGGGTAAAAGACTTTTGTTTCCTTCAAGTGATTGTTTAATAAGGAAAGGGGTCAAAAAGGGATTGGTATGTCGCTTAAGGAGTTGTGAACTGGCTGGGAATAATAGAAACTTTCTCACTTTGGCATAATTGGTCCCTCGACTCGTTGACTCCCATCTTTGAGGAAATGACCCATTAGTTCCTTGATTTAGTTAACATTCAGACCCCCTTTGTTAACATTCATTAGAAGTTTCATACATGGCAGTTTCAGTCACTTTCTTTTATAAATAATAGAACAAGGACTAAATGTACGATTTATTCAAACTTCAAGGGCTATTCTTGTATAATCTTCAAAATTTAGGGACTGCTTTGTAATTTATGATATTTGAGGGGGTATATAGTGACACTTATGAAACTTGGGGGACCATTCTTGTAAGTTTTTCAATTCTTCAAGGGTATTTTGGTAATTTCACATTCGGATTCAGTTTCTTGTACGACTTCATTTCTCGTGTCCGTTTTGTCTTGTTTTGTGATTTCCAAGTGAATTCTCGATATACGTGCCTGCAAACACACAAAAAAGTAAACAAGGGTGTTTGGCACATTTTTGATGATATTTTCTGTATTTTAAGTCCGATTTAGGGTACAAAATGATGTATAATTAGAGTCTCATCAAAGTGTTTGTAATATTATTTTGAAAATGATTTTTATGAATAGAAGTGGTGGTGGACAGGTAGAGGATGGGTCAAATGTTGTTGGACCAGGAACATTTAATAGGCATGTGGGAGAATGTGGGGTAGTTTGTTAAGTTAATGGCCTAGTGGGGTTATCGTCAGTGGCGTTATGTTCAGTTTGTATATTTGTTAATGGATTAGGAGATGAGTTGATGATACGAGTAATAATATTAGGGGATTCTTCCAAAAAGTCATACGAAGGGCTCGAGGTGGGTGTCATCGATCCAAACGGAAAACCGTCTCATCAAAGGTTATATGAAGGAAAATTATAATTTTATTTGTGTTAAGATCAAGACACCGATACCCACGGTGATTTGTTGCATGTCCCAAAAAGATAGAAGGTGTAGCTCGTGGTTCAAGTTTGTGAGAAGCATCAAGGTAAGGGTAACAAAGACACTCAAATGTTCATAAAATAGTGTAATCGGGTATGTTGCAAAAAAAACATGAACAGTGTTTCATTATCAATGGCGCGTGAAGGTAAAATGTTAATAAGTAAACGGCCATGTTGATTTTTTCAGTCTAATAGTTAGGGGATGAGCTTGAAATAACAAGGTGTGGATAAGATTATTATGTTGCGAATCATCCTTTCTGATTTTCCATTTTGTTGTGAGGTGTGTGGACATTAAAAATGAAATTGAATCCCGTTATTTGCAAATAGTTTATGAAAGGCTTGGTTATCAAATTCACCACCATGATCACACTGAAAAGACTTGATTTCACACTTAAATTGAGTGTGAACAAAGGAAAGAAATAACACGAATTTTGAAAAACACTAGACTTATTAACCAACGGATAAACCCAGACATACTGTAAATAACGATCTAAGAACAAAACATAGTATTTAAAACCAGAATGACTCATAGTTGGGTAAGTCCACAAATCCGAGTGGACAACGTCAAAACAAGATTTGACCAACGTATTAGAACTAACGAACGGAAGCCTCACGTGTTTGCCAAGCTGACAAGCATGGCAAAGAACGAGAGATTCTCATTAGTGCACGAAATTGAGTTACTAGAAATGACACAACGTAACACCTTAGTCCCAGGATATCCAAGGCGTTGGTGCCACGTATACTAACTGATGAGAAAAGCATGAGGTATAGTGGAAAGTTTTGTAACCGGGTAAACATCCCCGTTCCTATCACGCCGGGGAAGAACCTTACGGGTCATGAAATCTGTAATGGAAAAACCAAAAACATCAAATTCAACGGTGCAATTGTTATCACGAACAAACTAACAAACAAAAATAAGATTTTTGACTATGTTAGGGTTATAAGAACATTATAAAGGTGAAGGGGTCTATGATGTGTTGGCAAAACACTGTGTCCAGAATTAGTGACGGGTGTAGTATAACCGCCACCAACTAAGACAGATGGATATATGCACATATTTAAAATATCGCTAAGACTAGTAACCGAATCATTTAGGTGAGAACTCGCACCTGTATCCATATTCCAATTTCCAGGAGCGGAATTCTAAGGAGTCATAGCATGAAAAGTATTAGGTACAATAGTCGTTGGACCCGAAAGTTGACTCGGCGATCCCTATAGACAAAACGGACCCGGTTGGCCCAGTACATGACCTGATTGGTAAATTTGTTGTGCCAATTGGTGGGCCCGCTGAACCGATTGAGCTGGTGACAAATATTAATGAACTTGTTGTTGGACCTGAGGCTGAGCGGCGAACCCAGACCGAACTGGACCTGTCAAAATCGGACCGGACCAACGACCGAATTGGTCCAAAACCCCGGACCGAGACCGGATCGAAATGGTCCGGCCGGTCCCAATTAGGAAAAATAAACGAATTTTTGGTAGGACCAAACCGGTCTGGACCGGACCGACCGGACCGAGGACCGAAATGGTCCAAAATCACGGACCAAGGACAAGACCGAATTTGCTCGGCCTGGTCTGGGTCGGTCTGGTCCGGTTCGGTTTTCCAGTCCAGTCTGATCTGACGGTCCAAATGCTCACCCTTAGTTGGACCGGCTGTAAATAGTAGAAATCCGGTGGACTATAATAGTGTATTCCATCCATATTTAATATAAGATAAACAAAACTCCTTGATGATGATACACTAACAAATAGAATAAGATATGTCTTGTTTACTTTGTTGATCCAATTAATGCATCAAAGTAAACGACGTCTTACAAATAATCAAGTATCAACCAAATAATTATACAACCATCAAATGCTACAAAATATAAGATCTTCACGTGAGAAAAATACTAATGCAAAGGAGATGTAATACCTTGAGATCGTTCGTTTGAAAATCACACACAAGAAACAATGTGAATTAAACACGGTATTGTAACAACTAATATCGACTGGTTAACACATTATACCAACGATCGATAATTAAAAGAAAAATGTAGGTCGACTGATTAACACGCTATACCAACGATCGACCAAGAAACAAATGTTTTAGAGGATCGATTATTTAGGGTTTATTTGGATCGGAAGAGGCGAGTTGTAAAGTCTAGGATCGGAATGTCTGATACCATGTAAGTAATGAAGATATTGAATGAGAATGTTTTTGTGTATTCATTTATCATTATTAGACTCATACAAATAGGACTAGGAAGGATGGGCTACAACCCGTGTACAGCTCATACACGTAAATGTAAATACAACAAATGATGAGATCAAGTGATACTAATTCCATAAATTAGTGACAGCTAACAATAACAAATAAATCAGTACAAATATTATCATAAAAGTCGTAGGTTTATATATATTAATCTAGATAACCTAGTTACACAGTAATGTTACCGGTTCTTTAATCTTACAAATGGCAACAGATTCATCATGTTATCTGATAATGATGGTAAACGGTCAAGTATATATACCTCCTAATAGTATAACAGTTACATGAGAAACTGACAATTCACGCGTTTGAATTTGTCAGATTCATCATACAAATACGTAAAATCACAAGTTCAAATCGTTTAGTGGTTGAGCTCGAGCTGTTAGAGTAAATAGTTGTGTCGATTGATCAAATAGTATTATTTCTAAGAGAGTAAGTCGGTGTCGAGAAATACACGATAAGCCGAAATTGACCTGCAATTAGCACTACAAGAAAAAAGGCCTTTAGTGACCGATTTTTTTGTGACCACTTAATATTTGGTCTCTAATTTGCTCGTTTAGTCACCAATATGCTTGTGGTCACTAAATTCTGGTCATTCTTATAAATTTAGTGATGGTTTAAAAAATGTGGTCATTAAGCGGTCACAAATGACAACTATTAGTGACCACAAAATAATGGTCATTGAGTTTCAAGATTAGAGACCAAGAATAATGGTCACTACTTTAGTATATGCTATTTGCAAGGGTTTGAGAGACCAAATGTTTAGTGGTCACTATGTTTCCAGGTTAGAGACCAAAGTTCGTGGTCACTGATTTATTAAAATAAAAGTAAAAATGTTAATCACAAAAATTAAAGACAAAATTTGAGTGGTTATTATGTTACCAAGTTAGAGACCATCTTTGGTGGTCACTAAGTTTTCGAGTTAGAGACCTTTATTTGTGGTCACTGATTTATAAAATATAAAAATAAAAGACTGTAACCATCATACACACCCTAACCCGTGAACTTAAAACTTTAACCCTTAAAACATTAACCTCTAAAATTTAAAGACAAACTATGCGTGGTCACTATGTTTTCATAATAGAGACCAGTGATGGTGGTCATTAAATTTTAAAGTTTAAAACCAACTTCGGACCGGACCGAACCAGATAATTTCAGCCATGAGTTTTGGACGATTACGGACCTCGGTCTGGTTCGATCTTATTCAAAACCCGTCGATTATGTCTATTAGAATTCGACCAGATCAAAAACTGAATCCGACCAGACTGACCCCGACTAAACCGAATTATTTCAGTCATATCTCGGTCTGAAATTTTAGATCATTTTCGTCCTCCGTTCAATCCGATCTTGTTCAGTCCAATCTAGTTCAAACCCAATACTTGACCATTGAATAAAATAAAAATAAATAAATATACATATAAAATATTACATTTAAATTTACACTTTATCCACAAAACAACAAATTTACACTTTAAAATATAGTAATATTTAAATTTACACTTTAAATTACATCCCATACAAAAATGGATCTAAAACGGATCTAAAAAACGATCTAAAAAACAAATTCACATTTCTCACCATAAAAAACGGATCTAAAAAACAGCTCATAATCCACAATGATGCGGTTCGTCTCGATTGATTACTGAATCAATCGCACCATACTCAATCCGATCTTGAGGTTCGTCACGATAACTGAAGTTCGTCTCGATTCATTATATGCGGTTATGTTTATGCTTAATGAGGTTATTTTTATGCTTAATGAGGTTATGTTTAAGCTTAATGAGGTTATTTTTATGCTTAATGAGGTTATGTTTAAGCTTATATGAGTTTGCACGCCAAGTGTTCGATGAATTTGCTGTTTAAGCTTATATTTAAGCTTAATGAGGTTATGTTTAAGCTTATACACGGTTATATTTAAGCTTATATTTAATCAGGTTATTAACAACTTTTAAATTGTTTTATGCTTATATTTTGAACTAGCAGTAGAAGTTATTCCTTATGTGACTTACGCACTTGTGTTTGCTGAAACTAGCATTAATGGTAGTTTTTTGTTATATTCGCGATACGAAAGTATAATGTGATTGAAGCACTTATGTTTGCCGAAAATAGCAGTAACTGTTAGCACTAATGTTAGCGGTGAGTGTTTGTTTTATATAGTAAAAGTTTAGTTTTAGCTGAAATTATTAACTGTTAGGTATAGTCGTCGTAGAAAGCTATAATGTATATTAATTAGTTTTTTATTCCTTATAATGTGACTTAACCGCTTATGTTTCGTGAAACTAGCAGTAGATGTTAACCAGAGTGTTAGCGGTAGGTGTTTGTTTTATATACTAGTAATTAGTTTATTTATTGTTTATAATGTGATTTAAGCGCTTATGTTTTGGCGGAACTAGGAGTAGGTGTTTGTGAGTAATAGTATGTTCTATAAACCTGTAGTTTATAGGAAGGTGGTTTTGATTGCTAAATATACTGTTTGAATTTAGTATGTCTTTGGTTAAGTTTCAGGTTTATAGGTTTTTTTAGATTATTCTCTGACCAAGTTCAGTGCGTGCAAGGATTGCTATTAGATCAACGCAAAAACGTGACAACATGATATCAAGATGAAACATTTTGATCTTATTTAATGATGATATTGAAGTTTGAAAACTAATATAAAACGTGAGTCCATCCGGTTCAAACAAACCAGACACTCCAGCCCATCAGGTTTGGCGTTCACTTGCAGCTTATTTCTGATTAGTTGTGAAGTAAGTATTCTTAGCGCTTATTCATAAGTATATTAAAATGTATTATATCTTCATTATTTTTACTCTTATTGGGTGTATCGGAAATCTTATTAAGTAATGATAAACGGTTTTGTTTTTGAACATTCTATATTTACACGTCTTCAGTTTGTGTCATTATAGTGAATCTAGGCAAGAGTTTCAAATTACTTTGGGTTAATCAACTCGACACGAGAATAAAGAATTGTGCATTCAGCATAGAAGAAAATTGATGTTTTGATGGCAGCCCATCCAATGTACATCAACAATGAATGGTCACAATTAATTATTTCCTTTTATAGCTATATATAATTCAGATCATGTGTGCTTTCTGTGATGGTCTGTCGATATGTGCTTGCCCGTTACAAATTCTGACACATTTGGGATTTGTTTTTAGCTTAAAAGGATACAGGTAAAATGAGTTGGCAGTCAAAGGGCTTATACTACATAAAACCTACTAAATTATATTACGTAGTACTTAGATATTCATTGGAATATTGTGTCTTAAAATCATACTTGACACACCAATTATTCACAGAAAGTTAGAGGTAGTCAAATGTAAGTGTTTTGGGTTACCTAAAAAACGGATTGACCCAAAGCACTAACCCATACAAAAATGACCCATTGTTGGCCTGTTTATCGAATCTCTATATATTATGTGCATTTTGCCACCTTATATATGACTATTCATCAGTGCAGGTACTGTACAATGGCTTGCTTATTGATCCCCATGATTAATAGTCAATGGCTTGCAGGTACTGCTGTTTAACGTGGCTCTTAAATCGGGTTACTTTTTCCAATCGAACTTGATGCTACAGACCGCATAACAGAAATAAGAGAAAAAAAGCTAAATACAAAAAAATCTTTAATTTATCTGATGGATTCGTTGTTATCCGGGTGTGTTTTAGTTTTCCAGTATGTAATTTTACCTCAATGTGAAAGTAATTGTTTGTGTCAAGTTTTAAGTGTGTTCCAGGTTCGGAAAAGAATCTGAGAGTAGAAGATGTCCTCAATGCAACAAAGGTTCTTAATCATTTTTTTTAGCTTTAAAACATACTTTTAGCTTTTCTTTTTTTCCATTAGTAGACGGGTAGAGCCTAAAGTTTTGTGCATGAGATTAGTTGATGTGGATCCCTTTCTTAGAGATACGCATCTAACCAAACTTAATTTATCTTCCTTTATAGCTGATACGTGCTTCTACCCGTTTGAAAAAACCATAATCCAAGTCAGCCATTACTTATGGATGATATGGGTTGCTTGACCGTGTTTATTGGTTTCAGTATCAGCTAATAGTCCAATCGTGGATTTTGAGACTCTATGAATGTGTATCATTCCAGTGAAGCACATCTCAAGGATTTTGAGACGCTGTGATCTGTAAGGATTATGTTTTCTGTTTGTGTTTTTTGGTTTGGAGGGGTTTTAGGATTTGGGTTTAGGTTACTGTTTGACTACTTGTACTTGTCACTTGTAAACATTTTAACCCCTCATCAATTTTTGTCGGTTCAGATCGGTTTTGACCTGATGCTCAAAAGTAGTTAACATCATTGACTTAGATATCTTAAGAAAAGAAGTGTCTGCGGGAACTATTTGGACTTCCAGAAACAATGGTTGACCTATCGTTAATAAGCAGGAAAAATGATACTAAGCAAAATGACGTATTTGTTAATAGCATATTCCCAGTTTTGAATGATTGATTTTAAACTTATGGGTTTGGTGATGGTAGGTACTTCTGGATATGTGGGTTTTGGTAGATTGATATGTAGTGAGATAATCTCGTTATTTTTGCCTCTTGATAACATTGCGCCTTATCTCTGTCCTTTAGTCGAGTTGAATAGAGCTTTATTTGAACACTAAAATAAAGACTCTGACTAGTTTTAGCTTTTTAATCTAAGTCAAACTCGAGTTTGAAGCTCTGTTGACTAGAGCTCTGACTCTGAATCGAATAGCTTTTAAATCACTGATATCAGTATTTTTATGTATAGATGATTCTAGTGTCAAGCTATTAGAGTAGAGACGTTCGAGGTATATGTATATGTATATAATGATTGATTGTTTTTTGGAAGTTTATGGTTTGGTGATGCTAGTTCTCTAGGTACTTCTGAATATGTGGTTTTGGTAGATTGATATGTAAAGTCTCACAATGTGAGATAATCCCATTTATTAGGGTAGACGTTCGAGTTTGAAGCTCTGTTAGCTCTGACTCTGAATCGAATAGGCTTTAAATCACTGATATCAGTCTTTTGATGTAGTAGATACATATACTAATTATCTTCTATTTACTCTACATGTATGTCTAGCACATCAAAACAACGTAAGACAGATATAAAAAATGATGTTTTTTCAATTGGTTTTTTGAACCAACACAGAAGTTGCGTGTCTGATCTACATGTTGTTTGTTATTCATGGGTTTGTTCACTGTACATTCTGTGGCAAACATTGCTCTTCTTTAGAGGGAGTTAAGTAAAGGTGGCACGTGGGTGGCTTGGGACCAGGTCAAAGCGGGGTTGGTTTGGTAAATGGTCATTCTTTTGTAGGGGCAAAATGGTTCGGGTCAGTTGGGTGTACATACTTACACCGTGTTTATCGGTAAAGAAAAGATCAAATAATTAGTGCATTAGTTATGACTTACATGTCAATCAATTTAGATGTTCTTGCTGTGATAGCCCTAATTCAGGATAATGAATAACAAAAGTTCTATAGTAGAGATCTATAAAACCAACTAAGCTTGTATATACAAACATAGTTTCACAGAGAAACTAAGACAGTCTGCTCATGCAAGTTGTTAGCTAGACTGTATACTTCAATAACAGTTATGAAAACACAAATATTTAGCTATATTAAGGTGTCCTTATCCGTAAATTTGGATCTTATCCTCAGCCCACAAGCCTACCATGTACCCATTGTTCATTCAGGGATTACACCTCACTGGTATGCATCAATGTGTACCCTTAACAACCACATGGTATCGTAACCAAGAAAGCCCTACTATCAAAGACCATAGCAGTTTTAAGGTGAACTGATGGATTGTATTAATAATATATTGTTGTGCTGTTTTTTATTGTTAGGCACATCAGTTACTCGAAAAGAAACAAGAGCCTTGAATGAAGCAAAGAAAAGGCGATTGGATAAGGGGAAGCTGGTTTTCGAAATTGATGAATGCGCTGGGCGAATAGTTGGGCAGGATAGCCAACGTTTCATCACTAAGGGCGGGTGTTTGGTGCGTGAATATGGTATGTTTGATGGTACTACATGGAAAAAACATCCAGATTTCTTGAAGGCCGATATTATCTCTAAATGCGTGGTAAATTCTTGAATGTTCAGATTTATATGAATGCAGATTTTTATTTCGTGGTAAATTGCTTTTTAATTTAATGAAGATTTTTTCCTTTCATTATATATTAGGAAAATTCAACTTTCGATGGGAAGTGTAAGAGATCAGTAGATGCCATAGATTCACAGTTAGGTAATCAACACAAAAATCGGCAGTGGAGGTTGCATGTTATGTACCAGAAGTTTGCTACATATGAAGAGGCACTATTGCAACCCCCAAGCGGTATTGAACCAGCCGATTGGGTCAAGTTTTTGGAAAAATTTGCAAGTGAGGATTTTCAGGTATAATTTTTTTTTCTATATTTTTTTTAGTATTTTGTTTATGAAAGTACTTCTGTAATCCTTTATATATATATATATATATATATATATATATATATATATATATATATATATATATATATATATATATATATATATATATATATATATATATATATATATATATATATATATATATATATATATATATATATATATATATATATATATATATATATATATATATATATATATATATATATATATATATATATATATATATATATTGCAGAAGTTAAGCGCCCAAAATAAGAAGAACCGTTCGTTAAATTTGATTCCACCTGCTGTCAGCACAAAATCAACTACAAGAAGAATTGATGTGGTGAGTAGTTCTATCAAACTTGTATTATTCATTATGCATGCGTGTATCATATATTTGAATTATTGTTTCTATATGAAACAGAAAACGAAAGAAGGGAAAACTGTAACTACAATTGATGGCTATGAAATTTCACATTATTGTGAGAAGACGAAGAAGATGGTTAGCGAGGAGGCCGCTGCGGTTTTGGTATGCTCTCTAGCATGTGCTTCTTTTAAAGTTTAAAATGTACCTACTAAATACAATAATAGCAAACTAGAAAAGTAAACCAACTTACTATCCAATATAACAAGAAATTAACCTATTGACTATAAATTACATACAGAAAAAGTTACGAACCGCAGAAGCTGCTGGTTCGGGTACACCAGCGGAAATATGTTTCAAACTGCTTAAACGTGTTTCTGGGCATCTAAGAGGACGTTCAGCACCAAAGAAAGAGATATTGGCTGTCGAGAATTTAAGGACAATTGTCGAGCTTGAAAGGAAGAAATCAGCAGCTTTAGAGGAAAAGTTGAAAGAGGTCACCCTGGAGCAAGGCGAAATGTAGAATTGTATGGGATTAATGATGAAAGAGATTCAACGTCTGTCTCAGTTGGCATCTGAGAAATCTGTAAGTTAACCCGTACGTACTCTTATATTCTTTATGCCATACGTTATGTGTTATGTGGTTGATTTGCTGATACTGGTTTTGTGCATTATCTTATGTAATATTATATGCTTATATATTGGATGCGGAAAAATTTAAATGTTAGGTTCTAAAAATTAAGGTAGGGAAATTATAATGTAATACATGATTCCTATATCGTGATTCCTGTTTGAGTTCTTTACAGAAATGGTCTATGTTATAGCTTGAGAATGAAAACCATATCTATGCTCATGCGTTTTGCTAAAGTAGTTATCTCTATGTCATTCGAGAGCTGCTAGATAAAGGTATTAAACTAAGGGGCTGTTTGACAAAACTGTATTATTTAACGCTGAATAAATCAAATCTGATGAATTGTTCATAGGTGCTGAATGATTATGATTCTGAGTTAAAAAAACTGTTTGATAGACGTTCTGAATAACGTCTACGAATATGTTAGAATTACTATTCTAACCTGTGATTAATTTTAGATACACACGTTACTTCACAATGTTGTTTTGTTGAACTTATAATATAAAAAATGATAACAAAAACAAATAGTATAAATTAAAAATATTAGTTTAGCATATGTAGATATTAACAATCACATAATTTCGTCATATATTAGTACTATTATACGGAGTATAAGATTATAAAAGTACTATGGCTGGTCATTGTCTCGTTGATGAGTTGGTGACGTTTTAATATATGAGAGATTGATAGTGACGTTTTACGGGGAATTTGGGTAAATAGGAAACCTGTTGAATCATTTTGTATGGTCTAGCATGCAAAATCGTACAGCGCCGAATTAATTGTTCAATTGTCATTTTTTTATGTTACCAAACATGCTTTTTGATTCATTTTTGGAAATTCAGTGCTGATCTATTCCATTAAGTGGTAATCAAACACACCCTAAGTAGAGACGACGGTGTTAGGCGTCCTAATACGATGATAATATGCTAGAAGTCTATTTGCTGCAGTTAAATCTCACTATACTTGCAATATTGTCTTTCATGTGTTAGATAATTATTATTTTGTGTGACTGAGTTTACTGCATTTGTAGGGTGCTTAAAAGTTAAGATTCAAGGGCGAGTTGGAAGCAAGGACGAGTTGGAAGCAAGGGTAGTGTTGTTTGTTCGATTGTGAGTCATTGAGGGTTGATATGATTCAATTCAAGACAATGCTTATCTGCTAATAAACAAGATGTCAAGTACTTGAACCTTATGTTATTTTCTTTTGTGATATTTTGTATCTTTGATATGTTGAGACGAGTTGGAAGCCGGATATAGAAAATTGTATGTTGAGACGAATCTTATGTTATGCAATCATTATAATATGTGATATTTCCGTTGTTCAACTGGTTCACAACTATACATTATACGAAATTGTTAAATAGTTTTATAATTATGTCTTAAAAATTGACCACTTTTCTTACTATGAGTAAACAGATGGTGACCACCAGTTGGTGTCTAAATTTTATGGGTTGTGACCACACATATTGTCACTGATGGGCGTTAACGAGTGTTAAATGGCCCGTTATCTTTAACAAAACAGTGACCACTTTAATGACCACAATTATGCGACACTATCTATCATTTCAGTGACCACCTTTACCCTTTAGTGACTAAAATTAGTCACCGAATATATCGTCACAGATTTAGTGACCACTGTATTTTCGTCATTGGTTAGAGACGGATTTCAAATTTTGGTCTCTAATCGAAATAGTGACCGAGCTATAGTGACGAAAAGTGACCACCCAGGTTTCGGTCACTAAACCGGTGTTTGTGACCAATTATATACATATAGTGACCATTTTGGGTTTGTCACTAAATCCAGTTTTTCTTGTAGTGTAGTTAGACAATCTGCTCGATCCGCATCCAAATAGATACCAAGAGATTTAGTGGAAGTAGAATATAACTATAACCCATAATCTAAAGTATCACAAACATAACAAAAAATCTGCTTAAGACCGAAAAAGTAAAATAGTAAAGGGCAATTACAAAAGTATTATACAAAGTCGGGCCAGACACAAGACCATAATTTGTTTTTCGAACGGCAAAATTATATTAACTAGCAAGAAGTTAGAACATATATTGCAAAAAAATCAATTTCGGGTTTTTAAACCAAGACTCCCACGAAAACACCCTATTACATCTACTAGAGCACAAATTAAAACAATACAACACAATATCATCAAAAATCACCGACCTTCTTTCCTCAACACCCAAATAGATCACCAAGCAACATAGAAAACACCTTCCAACATCATCTTAATTTTAGACGGAAGCCGAATAGAATAAAACCACGACTGCCACTTCGAAAAAGATCCCAAAGTATGCTAATCCAAATCCCACCATCGACATATCTGACGCAAAATAATCTGAGCCAAATCATCTTTAAACAAGACATGTTGAATATACTCCTCAACAGATTGACATAAAATACAATCAGACAAATCCAATAAGACTCCTCTACAAATTAAATTGTTCTAAGTTGGTAAGCAATCACTTCGGGCTCACCATGCTAAAATCTTAATGGGAACATACCTCACCCATCTCGTGGGCTCAACGTGGGACGGAAGAAGCAAGTCATCAATAAAATTCCGAGCATCCTTAACCCGATAATCGCTAACCCCCCCCCCCCCCCCCTCAATCACAAAACCAACGATCATAAGACGATGAAAGAAACACCGACTCCAATAACGAGTTCAGATCTACCATTTGTTGATGTTCAGAACCATCTCGCACCTATCCTTGAAACGAATGAGCCACATAATTGTTTATCTTAACAACAACCAACACCTCTTTATTAGCCTCAAGCGCAAATAAATGAGGCAATTGTTCCCGAAGAGGTTTTTCCCCAATCCATCTATCGAACCAGAATTTCGTTTCGTTACCATCCCTCACACATTTTTGGCAATGAGGCAAAAATCAAACCCTTTATTTTTCAAACTATTAAATTCACGCATAATAGAGCACTAGTTAGACGACCTATTAACCGGATGCGAGACAGTCGAAGGCCCATACAATGCTTGAATAACGCGAAACCAAAGAGACCTATCTTGGGAGATGAAACGCCATACCCATTTAAGAATGAGAGCTCGATTAAGCGCTTGGAAACTCGAAACACCTAAGCCTCCATTTTTCTTTGAAGCTAAAACCTTGTTCCAATCAACCCGCGTGATCTTTGTTCGAGGGACTTGCTCCATTAAAAAAACTACTATGAATAGATTCCGTAACCTTCAAAATACTACATGGAACCTTAAAAATAGACACATTATATAGAGGAGAAGCGCCAAAAACCGACTTCAAAAGAGTCTATCTACCTCTGATCGAAAGGGTTTTCACCTTCCATTTAGAAAGCCTCGATCGTAGCTTTAAAACTGAGGTATAAGACCACCCTTAGCCAGTAATTCAACAATGTCCGATAATAGTTCATATTAACTCACTCAAGAATCTTAGGGGATCTTTGATAAACCAATATGATTTAGTGTTGAATGAATCAAGGGAGCTGAATAATTCAAAGATTTTGAATGAGTCATGTTCCGAATAAAAATGAACATTTGAAAATTCTCCTGAATCAACACTCTCAATGACTAAATTTATCATTTTATCTTTCATATTCACTTAACATAAATTGAATGTAACTTGTTTATAAGTAAACTATATTATTAAAACACTAGTTGTGTAAAAGAAAAGTTATTCATGAAATTATATAAACACGTAAGACTTTTCATTAAGAAAAATAGTTTTATGCTCTTAAAAATAAACATCTTAATATATACTCATCATGTGAACTTTTTAGTGTTAAAGTTGTTAAGAATAAATTTTTAATGTATATTGGGATAAAAGCTATAGATACCAATCTATTTATCATTTTGTTCTGGATTAAACCACCTACTCATGAAAATACCGGATACACTAACAAACTTTCAAATTTTGATTCAAATCAATCATTTATGTGACTTGATACCGGCTAGAACCTAACAGCTAGACATTTTGTCATATACGTATTTCTTTTCATTTCACGTGGGTTCTAATCTTCCTTATCTACTTCACATATCACATCCTTTTTTTTGGTGCAATCACATATCACATCCTAAATACCCATCTTGTTCACCCGCCTCACAAAGACCTCCACATCTCAAACTATAAAAATAGCTCTCAATCTCTCAATAAAAAATAAAGCTATTCTTAAATCTTCATTTGCATCGATATGGTGAGTTCTCTCCACTGAGTGGGTTTACACAGGTATTCCCCGTCGTCTTAATATTGTCATGCCAACACTAGGCTTTTTTAACGTGGCGTGCTAAACGATCGATGGCGAACACGGTGAACGAATCTAGGGCTTGTATTATCATGCATAACACTAGGCATTTTTCTTGTTTTAATTATGTAACTAATTCTATGATGGATGAGGGTTTAGGGTTTTTCTATAATGAATGATATTAGGGCTTGTATTAATTAATTAATGAGTCTATATTAACAATTGGTGATGATTAGATAGTCTAAACAAGTGTTAAAATTGGAGATAAAACTGGGCAGAATTTAAGGAACTTGTAGAGGTCATTACTCTGTCATAAAATATTTTAGAAGTTGAATTTGCTATGTAAAAATAAGTTCAGATAGTCTACATGGAAATTGGTTCAAGTCGATTGGAATTCCGGAAGTCACTTTTTATGAATTTGTAAAATTAGTTGTCAAAACTAAGATTTCAAAAATGATTTTATGATTAGGATTTGGAGGGTTAAAACCTTAGCAAATGAACTTGTATTTTCAAACCCTCATGGAATAACCTTAATTATGATATGTATGGGGTCAAGTGTGAGTTTGAAGAAAAGTTATAGTGTTTAGGTAGGTCAAACATGGGTAAACTTTTGAAAGGTCTAATATGGGACAAGCTGTGATCATGAATTTATTTGAATTTTTGTATTAAGAGTTAGTACCTAAAATTTGATTTGAGACATCTAGATTTGTAGTAGATGATGTGGTAAAATTGGCTAAACATAGGGTTTGGTTAAGATAGGTTATTACATTGACGAACAGCGGGTAAAATTTTACGGTTTTCAGAAACATAGTGAATGGTGTTTAGAAGCGTGTAGAGATTATCTCTTAGATAGAGTCCATCATATGAATGTTTCATCATTTGGCTGATTACCCAAAAGATAGTAACATATGTGCTTTGTGTTTATTATAATTGAGTGTGAGGACTTCACTTGTAGTTGCGTTTTAGGTGAGTTTCATAGTCTCATTTTCATAAATGTTTTATTCCAGTTCGATGGAAATGATGTTATATGATTTTATATTAAATGTTATATGATTTAAATATATGGACATGCTAGATACGATATGATTTAATGCTTGCAATTGGATTTACATATGAGTACGCATAACATTGGTAACTCATTGGGGCCGTGTGACAGCGGTATTCAAATTCATTGGGTATGTTAGCATTGGAATAACTCACATGGACACGACCAAATGGATCGAGAGCACGTTGCACTCATATATATTTATTTCATATTTGATATTTGATCCTTGATGGATATGAATTGCTTGCATGTTGTATGGTACTTCTAGTGGTTCATAATTTGATAACCAAACTCTTTTGTTATCACCAATAATTATTTAATGTTATAAACCTATGAATCTTACTAACTTTATGTTGACGATTTTAAGTATCATTTTTAAGTGAGTCTCGAGATGGTTTAGCAGTTAGGAGTGGCTAGATAGACCATAGGATTTGATGATGAGAGAACATCTCCTAATTTGTTGTGTTTTAGACTTTTGCATGCATACTTATTTCCTGAATCTTGATGTTAGTTTGTTTGTCAATGTATTGTTTTGAGATTCTATTTCAATACAAGACTCCTTTTATTTTGTTGAAGTATTCTCTATAATGACGTTATTATGTTATGATAATACCCATAAAATTACACCTCATATTTATGCCTAGACAGAGTGTATCAAACCACCACACGCATCTCACTTTATTTATAATCATGCTTTTGACAGTAGCCGATTTAACAATCAAACTAAACGTCACCAAATACAAATACAATATAGCCTAGATTGATAATAACCCACTAACACAAACCTACGCATTGTTAACGTCATAAACGCTTCTAATTAGATCGGTTTATCTCTCGTAATACTATAAGTCCCCTGATAAAGGGAACTTCGTATAACTTCATCGCGAAGCTCAACTCTAATTTCACCAAACAGTATGTTAAGGTTTTGTCAATTGTAGGGCATGAAATCGACTCCTTTGTGTCGTATGGATAATATTGTTTTCTCATTAGACATTTTATTTTAATATGAACTTTTTCCTAAAACGTAATGCGTGATCATGCGGCCATACCACACTTCACGTTATTTATAACTTTGTTTTTAATAATCGACTAAACATCACCAAATAAAAGACAATATAGCCTAAATTGATAATAACCCACTAACACAACGACCTACGCATTGTTAACGTCATAAACGCTTCTAATTAAATTAATAAACACCTACGATTTTGGCGAAGGGAACTTTGTATAACTTCATCGCGAAGCTCAGCTCGAATTATTCCAATCCAAACTGATAAGTATGCAAATTCAACAGTATTAAGGTTTTGTCAATTGTAGGGCATGAAAATCGATTCTTTTGTGTCATATGACATTTTATTCTAATACGAACTTCCTTTTTCTAACTTTTAATTAAGTTTAGTGGAAAGAATAGGGGAAATGGATAAAGTTTTATAAACATTGTTCGAGATAGGACATAGATACTCTTTTAAAAGGAAAATCATATTTGCTTTTATTTTTTAAAAATATGATACAAGTAACCTTTTATAAAAGATAATCATCTGATATTATAGTTTGTGGATTTCTGAAGCAACTGTGATTAGAGAGAATCGGATGCTCAATGAGAATATTGTTCCCGCGCGTTATAGCGGGTGAAAAAAAAAATTGTCTTGTAGTTATCAAATAAAGTTTTTAGAAAATGATGTATAAGCACATAATTGAGTTTTATATGTTTATACTTTATATAGGTGAGGAGAAAACTCGAAAAAATCGATCGAAACTAAAACTCGTTGGTTCGATTTTAACGTTTTGGAAAACTAAAATTATCGGTTCGATTTCAATTTTATTTAAAAATCGAATCGTAGAAACCAAACCGAGCCGAACTATTTTATACAAAATATATATATATTTATATATATATATATATATATATATATATATATATATATATATATATATATATATATATATATATATATATATATATATATATATATATATATATATATATATATATATATATATATATATATATAGATTTGCGTTCAAGTAAGTACCATTCTTAAGATAGGAACGGTAGGAACCAATCAGATTGTGCCATGTGTACTTTTCAATTAAAATAAAATCATATTTACTTTGTTTGTCCGTAGGGGTATTATAGTCATTGGATGTTTACACATTTAAAAGAAAAGAAATTAGAAAAAAAACAATACGCCTAAATTAAAGAAAAAAAAATCCGCCTGGTTATCTTCCTATTTGCTAAATCTGTGTTCATCCATAAATCACCATCATCAATTCATACGTTTTTTTTATTGTGTTTTAGCCTTTCATATCTCTCAATCACTCTTTAAAACCTGTGTTAATTCTCACACAAAAATGTGTATTAGAATCTTCCAAACCTTTCATCTCTCCATCGATTTTTTATTTTCAATCAGATTCGTCATATCAATTTGGAGTAATTATGTCTATTGCAAGTGGAAGTTGTTCGATTCAGGGTATGTATCATTATTTTCTATTTTTGTTTTATCGCAAGTGACTGCTTGTGTATGTGTGGTTTTTTAGGAATGCTTGTGTATGTGCGTTTTATAGTCTGATATTTAAAAGCTAACAAAACTTTTAGCATTTGGATTCTAATATGGAAAAAAACCCTAAATATGTGGTGTGTAAGGAATTGAGTGGGACATTGCAACTAATATTGTAAATGATATGTACTGATATTAAGTTTTCTGTCATGGAGTATTTGGTTTATTGACTCAGTCATATTGCCAGTATGTAATGTTATGTGAATATAGTATATATGATCAGTTGTTTTAGATGATTGCAGAATTGTGCCAATAATAGTGTATTAGTGTGTCTGCAGTAAATGATATGCTGTATGTATGTAATGAGGTATTGTATACGACCTTAAAACTAAAAGTTGTGACAACGAATCCTAGTTGCAAGTAGTGGTTTGATGCATCTTGTATGTTTGTACTAAAATAACAAAACATTGATTGGTCTATAAGTTGTCTAATCACGATTGCTAATAAATCTAAGATTTTTGTGGCAATTGTAAATGGCAGACATTTTACCCTGTATTTATTCTAATAAAGATTAAGACATGTTTGGTTTGAAGGCATGAAATCGACACTTTGATTTGAATTCATGAAATCCACAAATCTATATTTTCTTGTATATATTTAGCGTGTGCGTGTCATATATGATTACCAATATATAGTAATCTTATTTTTCTGCTCAAAATGATTTAGGAGAATTTAAGCATGAAAAAAGACACCTTATTTGTTTTTCAGCATTTTCCTATTTGACCACTTAATGATAAAAGACTGCTTGTGTGTATGCGGTTTATAAGCATATGGAGCTAACAAAACTTGTGTTTAAAAGCTAACAAAACTTGTGTCCTTATAGTTGTTAGCAGTAAATATTTTGCAATATTTTCATTGAATTTTTTTAGTGACACCAATCGTCTGATATTTGCCATGGTTTAGATATATTTGCCCGACATCAGCGTGTGGTATATCATATTTTTCAGATAAAACCAACATTTACTAGTATACTTTTAAGTACCACTTTATGTATATACTGAATACACCACAATCCACATAGTTATTGGTTGTCCTGCACCCCAATGGCAGCACACTAGTTTCAGCAGCACTAATCGAATTATAATGCGGATTATTCTCGTTCCTCAAATAGTCCTCAAACATTGGAATCTGATATAACACACAAATATTGTTATTAATACAGATAATATATACGTTATATATACTACTAACACACTACGTACCAACATCAAGATAACTTCTGCATATAATTGTTCCACCTTCGGATTGCTTGAAAATATGTTATCCATTATCTGGATCTGATTATACTTTAAGTTCACGCATACAACAAAGAAATGACTTTCTTTGAGTACGGGGAAAAAAACCTGCCACAATGAAGCACAATGCATGTATCTAAGTCATTTAATTTTGTATCTCATGTTAGGAACACTCTGTATGAGCAAGTGATACTTACCAGATCAACGTCGCGAAGATTTTTATACACGCTACGCTCCAAAACACTATTCATGTTTTCGGTGAACTTATGTAATGCTCTTTCGTATTCCCACTTTATCATTTCACTAGTCTGCATTGAGATAAACAATTAATATAAGTATATGGCTCGATCATAACACATTTCTTGTTACCATAAGTCTATAGATTGATCATGACACGTTGTGACATGACTTACCATCATGGATGTATGGCAGAACACCCTTTTCACCGTACTCTTGTTTCTTTGCTTTTCCGCATCGTTGAGCACATGAGTGAAGATGTCAATCAGTCCAGCAGCTACTTCAATTTTAGGGTACAAAGTTTCTAACACAACCCTTTCCCCATCCACAAACGGTGTCTTGAACACGATATCACTGTCATGTAAGCATCAGTTAGCTAATTAAGAATATACATTACCTAATTCATTATATATACTGTTAATGATACACATCTACTTACTTGGCTGGTAATCTACCACTGAATAAGCAAGCCGCCACGATCGACTCGGGTGGTGATATTTTACGTGTTAATTCCACTTCTCTTATAACATATGGTGATCTAAAGACTTCAGGTAGAATCGGTTGGCGTTTAACCCTCTGACCTCCATATGCTGCCGGATACACTGTCTTTAATGGCTTTGGATCGTCACATAAAGGTACTACTGCATTCCCTCGATTTGCCAAACTTTCACGCCCAAACCTTGATAGTTTTCCCGATGAAGTGAGTTTGCCAGGGCAGCTACCAATTGGTTGACTTGGTGTCGTGAATTCATTGACATGCACTGGTTCTTGTGAGTCATAATTAATTAGACTTTCTAGCAAAGCTTGGTCATCTTCCAGTCCGTCTGTATCCTTTTTATCACTTACTACCTTTCCTTGTGTTGCGGGTGGTTGTGTAACATTCAAGTCCAACTCACAGTCATCATCAAAATCAAGCCTGACAGGAACTGGTTGATTTTTTCTTTCAAACTCTTCCCACACTCTATCTGACAATAAAATTGCTTCTTGCGTGAACGTCATAACGCCTTCTTCGTGATTGCCAGTGGTCTGCTTATTTCCCCTATTTTCAGGTGTGTAACAGTTACCATGCATTTGATCATTTTCTTGCTCATTGTTGGTTGGTTGTTGAGCGTATTTGCGGGCCTCAAACATCTGGTCTCTCATCTTCTTTAACTCTAGTAGACCAGTATCATTAGGGCTACTTTCAAATCCATGATCTAACATTTCATCTGCCTTGTCGATCATCTTTCTTGCCTTCTTTAGATATGTTGATACATATTTCTTTATCCCCTAAAAAACAACACAATTTAAGAAAATATTAACAAACGCATTTATCCATAAACCGATACACAATATTTTGACGTGTAAAAAATTTTATTATCACCTCTAAATCGTTTTTCATAATACCCCTATCGCACCCTTCAAATTCGTCATCTTTATCCAGATTCATTTCATCAACCCCTACATAAGAATATAAATTCCAACGCTCAATATTTATCATCATGTATCAACATAAATTCCAACGGCCTGGATTGTAATTTAGCCACACTTACCAGTATTTTCTGATTCTTCGCCAACCCCTGTATCACTAACATCATCATTAGGGAACATGTCCGCTTCCAATTTCATCAAAAGATCAGTAGACCATATCTTGAGTGGCGTTTCTGAACGCGCATACAGAACCTATCACAAAACCAATAATTAGCTAAATAAATACATCCAAAAAAATAAAAAAATATATTTAGTAACATGTATCGTATTATACCAGTAGCAGGATTATAGGACCATTGAAATACCCATTAGGGTCCCATGATCTTTTCGTTTTCGTCAAGCACTGAATCATGTATGTGCACCAGTCCAATTTAGGTATATCATCCTCCGAATTTATACAGGGCAGAAACTTAAGATTAACGGTATTGCTTAGATTCCAGTCTCCAATTGCCGTGAACAACAATACTAGGAAGTTAAGCTTAAACATGTATCCGCTATCTTCATTCTCCAGAACATAATTAGCAACACGAGTAGCATAGTGCCTCTTTAGATTTAGAGGAAACTGAGCCTTCCATTCCTTAGTTAACGGGTTCCTATGATCTGTTTCATCCCTAGCATCTATATGCACATCACCTATCGGGATCCCTAATGTATCTCGTACGACCTCCCTCGTAATCACTATAGGCTTGCTGTTTAAATTCAATGTGCATGTATCTGCATCAAACCTTTCCAACAACCAGAAACATAGACGGGTTGGTATTTTATGTATTTTAAACGCAAGCAACTCCCCAAACCCTATATCTATAACATCCTGTTTTTGGACTGTATTCATCTGAGTTATCACTCTAAACAGGGTAAAAGGCGGATTTCTAGATCGTATCGTAACTCGTTCTTTAGGTGCTTTGGTATGTTTATCTGTTGACACATAAAAATAAAATGACATTATATTGTTGAAACTAACATACACACATTTTCCATATGCAAATTAGTACATACAAATTCCATTTTTAAAAAAATCTTAAATGTGGAGTCGTAATATAATATCACACATGTCACCCTTCAATTACCCGACATACTAATCAGAAACAGATATATGGAAAAAAAAAGATATAATCAGAAACAGACATAAACAGAAACAGATATAATCAGAAACAGACGCTATGTTAAACATATCCTTATTTGTGAAACACGCTTAAACATATATGTAGATGTGACACACTATTTAGAAGATAAATACACACAATTGGACTCTATCAGACGCTGCTACATCCTACATGGCACACACTACCTATATGACACATTCTGCCTATCTCTTACAGTAAACTACATGGAAGCCACTTAAATGACCCGACACACACTTAAATGACCCAACATACCCTTAGTTATGACACACTCTCTAAAAGATAAAGACACCTATATGTCCCGACACACACACTTAATTCACCCGAAAAATGACGTGACACACACTTAAATGACCCGACATACTCTTAGTTATAACACACACTTAAACATACCCATATTCCTGACACACTCTCTAAAAGATAAAGACACACCCACTTAAATGACCCGACACACACTTAAATGACCCAACATATCCTTAGTTATGACACACTCTCTAAAAGATAAAGACACCTATATGTCCCGACACACACACTTAATTCACCCGAAAAAATGACGTGACACACACTTAAATGACCCGACATACTCTTAGTTATAACACACACTTAAACATATCCATATTCCTGACACACTCTCTAAAAGATAAAGACACACATTAGTCCTCTATCCAAATGATACAGTCACACACTAGCACCATATCAGACATTTAAATAATAAAGACACATATATGCCACATCCTGCGTATTAATATATCAGATAGTTAAATGTCCCGACACACACTCAAATCACCCGACAAAGTATTGTTAGTGACACACACATAACAGGTATCCGTTTATGAGACACACACTTGTAGCGCTAATGACATTCACTAGGACAATATCGGACACTGTTATATATGACACACACAAAATGTATACACAGTTGCACACACTGTCTATATGACACTACATGTCACACACAATATCTGACACTACCTATAGGGCACATTTTGCCTATCCTACACAAAAACCTATATGGCAGCAACTTAAATGACCTAGCACACTCTTACATAACCCGACATAGCCGCTTATGTGACACACGCTGAAGATATCTGTATACGTGACACATGATTAAACATAGCCATACCTGACACACCATCACTCTATCAGACACATACTACCACTATATCAGACAACTCCTAATTTTTACCAAACAATTTAACTATCTCCCACTAGTTAGGCATCTAAATATCTGTTCACCACAAAGTCCTTACAATACATGCCAATACTAGTACACCACACCAAGTTTAATAGACATATAACTTACCTTTAACAGACCCCATTCTGGCGTCGCCCATATTCTTCCTCCCATTACCCTTTCTCGCATCAACTCTAACTCCACGTTTCTTACCTGTTTTCCAAAGGCGAGTAAACATAAAAATCAATCAATCAATATTTTTTGACACACCCTATGATATATGACACATACAATCTAACAAACACAAAATTGACATACCTTTCTTATCATTTGGACTACCCCGATTTTCCATTTTCTTATTCACTTTATTAATTTTTGTATGTTTGTTAGAAACAAAATCATCATCGGAGTCCTCTCCAGCATCGCAGGCTCCATTTTTGTTTCCTGACACACATACAAACATACGATTATCATTTTCATCTAATTTTTATGTAACAACCAAACATCATCGCCATTGAGAAAAAAAAAATCATTACCTTTAGCTTCTTTTTCAACATCCTCAAGCTTCCTTTTCCCTTTATCATATCGCACAGACTTCGCAATCTTACCCACTACACGTTTAACAGGAGCTGAATCGAAAAGTAATCGGATATTAGAACATTACATAAACGAACAAAAAATATATATTGCACCATCAGTATAATGGTTACTTACATTTTACGTCTAGTTTCTTCTTCACCTTTTCACCTAAGGCACTCAATGTTTTCTTTGGCTTTTCTCCATCTGACACGTATCAAAACCAATCATGTTTGAGTCCTTTAACAGCTATCAATAAATATGAATAATAAAATACCTAAATTTTGTTACCTTTATTATCTGTTGGGTTAGCAGCTTTCGGATTACCATTGGATCCTGATTGTTTTCTAGCTTCTTTGTTTGAAGCAGCATCAACATCCATATTTTCCACCAGTGAGTTATCCTCACCATCAAAGACTTCACAACCCAATACATAATAATTACTAATACAAACTAAAAAAGTCTTATTAATTCAATTAACTGATACTTTTTTTTGATGACACATACCTACACCTTCGTCATCCCATTCTGTATCAGATAAATCAATGAAATCTATCTGATCATTCTTTCTACGTTCATACAACCTTCCACTTCTTCTAACTAAAAAACAGTTAATAAAAAAAAAGTCAACAGAAACTATACGAAACAAAAATATATATGAATCAAAAGATAAAATCAAAAAACAAGAAATAATGTTTCACTTACCATTCAGGATTTCCATCTATTCTTAGGTTTTCAATTGATTGCACACCAACAAAATTGACCTTAGAATAGTCTACCCAGAACCCTACATTTATATAAATTTGTTGATTGAATCTTGATACTAAGAGATTTGTGGGGGATTCTGATTATAATTTTAATTGAAAAGGCATAAAATCCGGTGGGTTGATTTTGATATGAATAATGGAGAAACAAAGATTGGTGTGATACGAAGTTTTTGGGGATTCTTATTACAACTTTAATTGAAAAAACATAAAATCCGGCGTGTTTGACTTTGATAAGAACAATGGAGATGATAAACAATAATGGTGGGGATACGCAGCTTTTTTTATTAATAAGTCTGATTTTATTTTTTTTCTTTTATGTATTTTATGTTTATAAGTGACACATGAATACCCTTGAAGATGAAATAATTTACAAATATGCCATTTACATATTAATTTTACTCATCATCTATTTATTATGATCCTAAGGCCCGAAACGGTTCCTATTGTTTTTATCTTAAGAGTGGTACTCACAATAACGCCCCCCTATATATATATATATATATATATATATATATATATATATATATATATATATATATATATATATATATATCATGTAGTGACCAAGATTAAAATAAAAACAATGAGAACTAATTAAATGTTGACAAGTGGAAATTAAACATTTAATTAATTTATATCTATTAATTAGATTTAAAAGGTATTATAGGTATATTATTCTTTAATTTCATTGCAAATGAATTTAAGTTTCTTAATGAGACATTATTAGGGCCATGTGAAACCATTTATGCCGATTACTTTATGTTGGAACACAATAGTAAACGGCCTTTTAAGGAAAAAACATATCTTACCACCCAGCTTGTACTTTTCCATTAGATATGAGTTGTAGTGACATATTGTATGTAACACATAACTTTTTTTGAGACATATATATCGACACAATAAACTTTTAATATATTTTTAATGGCACATAAATTTTTATGACATATTTTGTAGTGACACATTTATATTTATAAAGCGTTTGTAGTGGCACATTTATTTTTTATAATACTTTCTTAATGACACATTTATTTTTTATATTTTCCAGTGACACATTATATTCTTGACATATTTTTTGCGACACTTAATAATTAATACATTTATAACGACACATATTTTTTTTGACAATATATGACTGAAAGTTTAAATTTACGACCCATTTAGTGTCATGATATACGTGTGAGTTTATTTTTAGTGATATGTTGAATTTTTAGCAACAAGTGTGCATGATTTTATATAATAATTATTTTTATTCAAGCAATTATAATGTTTTTCCCATTTTTTGGAAGACATGTATCATAAAGTTTATTAGAATATTTCTTAAAATAGGTTAGCATAAAACCTGGGCATGCACGTTAGATAGAAAAGAAAATTCAATGTTATGTATATTTTGATTGATTCCAAAAATTCACGCATGTATAGAAAACGGTTTTGTTAAGAAGACAAATAAATATTATTAAATATGTATACAATACCATTAATATTTCAGTTTATTACAATCATGCCACTCATATCATTAAAAGTTGATATTTTTCATAATAGTTGATCCGACAATGTATAACGGTTCTTATTGTTTTTATTTTAAGAGTGATAATCATAATAATGCCACTCTCTCTATATATATATATATATATATATATATATATATATATATATATATATATATATATATATATATATATATATATATATATATATATATATATATATATATAATATAAATAAAATAAGTAATAAATCTAAACTTTAAATTAAGATACATTTTGTGAGCGAAATAAAAGTAACATATTTATTTTAATATTTAGATGTGTGTTTGGTGTATACGTGTGTTTATACGACGATATATCATTACATACGTGACAATTATCGTGTATGTGTATGATCACTTGCATGTCACTTGCATGTGTGTAGTGTGTATCTTATTTGCATGTGTGTAATTCTATAAATTTAAGATGAACATTATGAGGCTTAGATTGACAAAAAAAAAAAGAAAAAAAAACTTCTTATGTAAAACAAGTTTGGGTAAAAGCTATAAAATACCATCGTACTTATCAAAGTGTACCGACTTTAAACATTTACAATTTAATCGCTAGACTTTACCATTAAACTTGTTTGTTTTGTAACAATATTACCAATATGACCGGTTAAATTAACATGTCATTAAAAAATATTTTAAAAATCAAAAATCAGATAGTAATATATCCAACATGGATGTTTTACACCTTTCTGACTTTCTCTTTGACCATCACAACTTCTCTTTCTTGATCTTCAACTTTCATGTCTTTAAAATTATCCATCGATCTAGCAAGTTGAATAGCCATGTTATACAGTTCTTCATAAGACTTTGTTTACATAAATGATACTCAATGGTACCCAATAAAATTTAATCACGGTTGAATGAAATCCTAAAAACTAAATTACTAAATGGACCTAGATACCTAGAGTACGATGAAGTCAACAATTGTAAGTTAAGTCATGAACTGTGTAGATTAAAATACCAATTTAGTGTTTACCATGGTCAAAATTTTCAGCTTAGTCATTGTCTTGTTGCTCTCGTTCTTGATATAGGTCATTAGGTAAGTTATCTTTTAATTAGTTGTCATTCTCAATAATCTTTACTCCATGTGCCTTGCATATAAGTCTCCATGAATGTTTAGATCTTTATTCTTCAAACATTTCAGAAGTATGAGCTCTTTGTGCAATCTCCATATTTGATCTCCACTATGCCCATTTTCTCTCTTCTTTTTCTTCTTCTTCTAACTTCTGGGCTTTTTCTTTATCTAGATCACTAAAAATTTCAACAAAAACTAATTTAATAGCTTCTTGAGTTCCAATGTCGAGTGAATCTGGTCTCTTTCTCTTTTTCTCCTATGGCTTTTCCACCATCTTCCCCTTTCCTTTATCTTTAGGATCTATTGTTGAACCTTATTATTTTGAAAATGATTGAGCACTTGGTTATCTGATTTTAAATCCTAGCAAAACAACTCTTGCTGGTCTAGTGAGTTCAACATGTGGAATAGTCATAGTAACAGATTGAGTGATTCTTAGACTGAATACATTTGAGCCACATCTTCTTGAGTCTCTGGATGGTTCGGATATGATATATGAATTTGTTATTGGATTAGCTTTTGGTGATGTAACTTTGACATTGTTCCGATCTTCATGATTACTGGATAAGATTTTTGGTGATGTTTGATTTCTATTATTTATTATATATGTAAAGTTAAACTGTTCTAATGGAAATTCAACGTGGATATATTAAAAGGAAATAAGATAAATACGTGGATATTACCGTGACAGCGTGTCGGTAACAAGTGATCAAATTGGTAAAGTCGAAACAATTTTGAAAGTTCATTGGTAATGTATAGCAATTAAATTGTAAGTGTTTAAAATCGGTACATTTTGATAAGTACAATGGTATTATATAGCTTTTACCCAACAAGTTTGTTAATCTAAATAGGTCGCACCCAAATATTAACGGTTTTAAAACCGAGAAACCGAACCGAAATTGATTAGAAACCGGAAAAATTGAGCCGCCCAAAACTCAACGATTTCAAATTTTAATTTTATAAAAATCAAATATTTTGTTTCAGTTTCGGTTTTAGCCAAAAACCGATTCAAATCATGAACACTCCTAGTTTGCAGATATAAAACTTTAAAGATTAAAGGATTATTTTGTACTTGTAGCAAAGTTGAAGAGGATACTTTTGTATTTATAAAATGTATCAGGGTATGTTTGGCTAAATGGGTGTGTGGGTAAGTTTCTTAATACTTATATTTTTTGTTTAGAATAGCAAATGTTAGTGGTTACTGGTTAGTAGGTCGAGTCGTGCAATGACATTTTAATGGCAAAATATCTTCTTCGAACCCTCGTCTGTTTATGTTAAACTCCTTATCCGCTTTATCTGGAAGGCCAATCCAAAACCTTCAGGAATCTCTCAAAAAAACCAAACCAATTAGTAGAACTTTAATACTAATACTAGATGAGTACCCGCGCATAGCGGCGGAGATTTCTAACGAAAAATAATTAACGATATACGATTTTGTGGTAAGTATTTTGTATAATGTTGAACATAGAACGTGAAAAGACCAAAATGTATTTGATTTTTAATTTCTTAAATAGATACTTACATTGTCTAACTTCCAATATTAATTACAATACTAATTATCTAGGTACTCAGAAATATACTCTAAGAGGGCTCACTGTAAGGTGTTATATCCAATTCAATGTTTATCCCCAAACGCCATCTTGAAACCCACAAGCAAACATCTGCATTACTACGAGAGATAGCTCAATGCCAAAATCCGTAAAAATAAATGAAAAACAACATCCAAACACATAATGTGTAAAACTAACATCAAAATATTTGGTTAGGTTGAGATGGCAAAAAGGTTTATAGCTAATTTTACACATTTGTTATAAAAGTTTATGTATAAAGTATCATGGCGCGCTAATGTTCTAAATCTGTGCGAATTTCATAAAACATGATGTGACACTAATGTAATGCATGCCAAATCAAACTATGCACATTTTTTCCAAAACACACTATAATCACACCTTAGATATGCAACATATATTGTACCTAATCGATGAAACAAACATAAGAATTAAAAAAGGTTACCAATTTTTTGTCTAATAATGCTTCATTTTTGGCAACCAGAATAACATGATGCGTGCAGTTTAGGAAGAAACAAAGTCCTATCATACATCATTTCTCTCAATCGAATCACACTTAGTTAATATCAAGGTCAAGTTGGCCCAAAGCTAATTTCAAACTGAACATTTATTCCATTAAAATTCAAAGTAACTAAAATAACAAATCACACATATAAACATGTTTACAAAAATTATAAATTAGTAAAAATTAAATAAAACTTATACCAAGGTCTTTTCTCCATCCTCATATCCTATTAACCATAAAAGATAATCTTGTAAAGTCGCAAACTACCCCAATTAATAACCTCATCAACACTTCTACGTTATCCCAAAACAATATCTCTGAAAAAATAAAATAAAAATTAGTAATAACCTCGATTAAAAAATAGTTGCCAATTATCACCCCAAGCAAAACATTAGCAAATAACCTCTATAAAAGTTAGTTATCAGTTCCCAAACAAATTAAAAGCTGTTGGAGTCTTCCTATCTGAAGCAACAGCAGTTGTAGGCTTGTAGCTCCATGGCGTATAGTATTTAGAGCTTCTTGTGTTATCTCCCATCATATTCTCATAACTTTTTTTACCAGTGTCAACTGCAACACCAATAACCACAAAAATTATGAAATCCATGCACAGCATTCATATATACGATATATTTTGGTAACAAACAAGATTCCTAACCTTTTTAAATCATCAGCGCCTGGCTTCTCATTGCTTACATTGTTCGAGAATAAAACTCCGCGCAGAGGCTTCCCATCTTTAATTGTCTCAATCATATAGCAATCTGCAATGGTTCTTTCTCGCTTTTGGTTGAATTTCTCTCAACCCATTTGCATTTTGATTCCCGTTTAACTAATTTTGTCCTTCTACATGAGTTGGCATGGTGCCAGTTCGACATGCAAGTTGCAACAGAGCTCATATCAACAATCAGATTAAACATTTGGGCCATAATGTAAATTGTAGTCCAAAATTTATAACGACCGACATTAAATGTGTGTAATATGCAGGAAAGTGGCAACTCACAGGTGTCCAAAATATGCAAATCCTTTGGATGGTCTCTCGGCATTTGTGACGATCTCTTGGCATGGGTTGTGTGCCTTGCATATAACGTCCAAGTTCTTGCAACTTAGCACAAATAAAAATGAAAATGAGCAAATCCAAACATGAGCCCTTAAATTAACATTATAATTAAGTTTCAGCACATGTAAACAGTTCAAAATCTTATGTGACTTGTTTTGTAGTAGTAAAAAACATATAATACACATGGTAGGCTATAGTTTAGTCCAAGATATGATGCTAATTCAAGTCTAACTCCATACCAAAATAACTCGCCAAAACTTTTGAAGTACAGTTTATATAAGAAAATGAGCATTGGGCAGGATTGTATAAAGAAACAAATAATAGTCTTATAAAATTACAATATCACAAACAATCGTCATAAGTCGTTATGGTTACCTTTTCGATCTCGATTTCTTCTAGTAGTTTATACAAATCCAGGAAACTTAGTCTGGGTCTGTAACAATCCAAAAACAGAAACTAAATAAATTAAAGACTAACATATAATTGATATAATTGATTATGAATAATATATTTTCTAAATAAAAAAACTTACATATAATTGATTCTGAACATTATAGGTCTTTTCTTACGCTAACGTGGCGACCTTCTTTTAGTCATCTTCATAAAACCATCTTCATCTTCACATCATGATAAAGTCGCTATAAAATTTTCTATTTGCTTTTCTCTGTTACTGTTAAATCTCGTCGGTGAACTAATATTCTTCTCGTTGACCAGCGAATGTTGTGCTTTACACGTATCTCTTCTGCTTCTCGAATTCCACTGCTGAATATTTTATCATTAGTGCTTGGCGGCCGAAGTAAGAAAGGACTAAACATTATAAATATCAGATCTAAAAAAAGATCAACAACGTCAGTACCTTATATATACATACAGTTATGGTGTGTTGAGGATGAGATGAGAGACCGCTTTGACATGGTGGTGCTGGTTGTTTGCGACTGTAACATGGGGGTGATAGGTGGTGGTTGGCATATGTGACGGAGTGGTGGTCGGAGGATGAGATGAGAGAACATATGTTTTACACACGTTTCAAACTTTCATTAAAAATTTATTCCGTTTAGGTGATTATGATCAAGTTCTATTTTAGGAATGTTGTGTGATACTGACTGATATTAAAACTAATTGATACGGGGAAGATTAGAATATTTTCCTAATATAGTTTCAACTTTCAACATTCAACTTTTTCAACAATTTACATACACCCTTTATAGGGTATATAGATACCAAGCAAAAACTTAAAGTTTCTATTTTTGTAAACTTATTTGACGAATTAAATAGAGTTTAAATGAGTTACTATAAAATCATATAAATATACATCAAGTTTATATCAGATACTTTTAAGTTTTGTGTGATAATCTATTATATTTTGAAAAGTTAGCTAAGTAATTTGATTAGTTACAAACTCTAATAAGCATCTTTCAACAAGTTTGGGTTTATAGAGATTTATGGCTTATAAAAGTTTTCATAAGCTTATCTGACAAACAAGGCTCATTTTATAAGCCACCGTATTTTAACAACTCAACTCAATAAAAGCCAGAAACCCCGGCCTAAAAAACTATGAATTGTTGCTAAGTTATCAATGGTGTCATGGGCCTGATGCCATGAAAAAAGTTACTCTCATCTCAACATTTTTTTCTTAACATCATAACCTATCAGTTACGTAGTATAAAACATCTGTCGTAGAATAATCGCGATAATATCTCACCGACTAGGTAAAAAGTATGAATAAATCAACACTACAAGCTTACCCCAAAACTAGCTTGTTGAAAATTAAAGCTACTAAAAGAAACAATGGAACACCAAACTTTTCATATATTTCTTATAGAAACATACAACAAACTAATACTACTAAAAGAGAGAGCTAAGAAAACTACACAAGATTACTTGTGTGTGTTTTTGGTGTGCCTAAAACTCAAAACAAAGCTCCCTATTTATAGCCTTCAATGTTGCTCCAAGTTGCTCCTATGGTGATTCCAAGTTGCTTCCAAATTGCTAGATGCTCTCAAGTTGCATCTCCCCACTTGCTTGCATACATTGAATCTAAATATGAGCCATTATTCAACAAATCTCCACCTTGACGAATATCAATTCTTCAAACTCGCCATCAACCATCATTGGTGGAGTCTTAAAACCAAGCTTCACGTTTTCACCACGTTGATCAAGTCCAAACAGTAATTGAACTTGATCCCACCTAGTACTTTAGTCAGCATATCTGTATGATTCTTAGAGGTATGAACCTTCTGGATTCTTACTCCACCTTCTTCGAGTATCTCACGTATGAAATGATACCGAACATCAATGTGCTTCGTCCTTGCGTGATAAACTTGATTCTTCGCTAAGTGAATTGCCTCTGACTGTCAGAATGCATCGTGACAAATTTCTGATTGATTCCAAGTTCACCGAGCAACCCTTGAAGCCAAATTGCCTCCTTGACAGCCTCTGTAATCGCCATATACTCTGCTTATTTAGTTGACAAAGCAGTAATTGACTGTAAGGTAGACTTCCAACTAATTAGAGCTTTTGCCAGAGTAAAAACATAGCTCGTAATAGATCTTCGCTTGTCTAAATCTCCAGCATAGTCGGAATCACAATATCCTGTCACCCACTGACTACTTCAATGTTCGAATACTAACCCGACATCTACTGTGTTATGGATATACCTTAGTATCCATTTCACAGCTTCCCAATGTCCTTTTCCAGGGTTATGCATATACCTGCTCACAATCCCAACAGCATGACTAATATCTGGTCGAGTACATATCATAGCATACATTAAGCTACCAACAGCGTTTGCATAAGGTACTTTTTCCATGTAAGCCCTTTCTGCATCATCTTTCGGTGACATAGCAGCACTAATCTTAAAATGAGAAGCGAGTGGAGTACTAAATCGTTTTGTTTACTTGTCGAACCTAAAACGCTTTAGAACCCTTCTCAGATATTGTTTTTGAGTCAAACAAAGCTTCCTCAATTTTCTGTCTCTGAGTATCTCCATGCCGAGAATCATCTTTGCTTCACCGAGATCCTTCATCTCAAATTCGCTTTTCAACCGAGTCTTCAACTTTTCAATCGCGTCTAGACTTTGAGAAGCTATCAACATATCGTCTACATATAGAAGAAGATATACGAAGGACTCATCTTATAGCTTTTTCAAATAGACACAATGGTCGTATCTGCTTCTTGTGTACTTCGACTCCATCATAAACTTATCAAATCGCTTATACCACTGCCTTGGGGACTGCTTTAACCCGTACAACGATTTATGAAGCTTACATACTTCATGCTCTTTTCCAACAACTTTGAATCCTTCTGGCTGAACCATATAGATTTCCTCTTCCAAGTCTCCATGTAGAAATACAGTCTTTACGTCCATCTAAACTAGTTCCAAATCCATTTGTGCTACCAAAGCCAACAAAATTCTAATAGAGGAATGTTTACCACTGGAGAAAAAACTTCATTATAATCAATTCCCTCTTTCTGAGCGTAGCCTTTAGCTACCAATCTTGCTTTGTAACGAACGTCATCTTGGCTAGGAAATCATTCTTTCTTTGCATACACCCATTTGCATCCAATTGCCTTCTTCCCTTCTGGGAGGTTGGTCAACTCCCATGTCTGATTCTTTTGAAGAGACTGCATTTCTTCGCTCATGGCAATCCTCCACTTCTTGTTCTCTGAGTCTCGAACCGCTTCAGAGTAAGTAGTAGGAACATCATCAGCTGCAATTGAAGATGCACAAGCCATTGTATCATTAAAGCGAGCAGACTTTTTGGTTTTTCTTTTTGGCTTGCTAGTAGCAATTGATTCATGTTGTTGTTGTCGAGGTTCTTCAGATTGAACCTCCTCTTCTTCAAAATCTCCTTCTACCGTAGGAGAATCATCATAGATTTCTCTATTAGCTGGTACAATTATTCTTTCAAACTCCACCTTTTTGGGAGTTCCATCTAACTGCTCCACGTTCACCTTCTTCAACATAGCAGATTCATTAAACGTGACATCCCTGCTAAAGATCGTCTTCTTCGTCTCTGGACACCATAAACGATAGCCTTTGATTCCAGAGGTGATCTCCATGAATAATGTTTTCTTTGCTCTAGGATCCAACTTTGATTCCTGCACATGATAATACGTAGCAGAACCAAATACATGTAAGGAATCATAATCAGTAGCAGGTTGTCCATACCATTTCTCCAATGACGTCTTCCCATCAATAGCAGTCGATGGCAAACGATTAACGAGGTGACACGCATACGTCACAGATTCAGCCCAAAATTCTTTACCCAACCCAATATTGGATAACATACATCGAACTTTCTCCAGCAAAGTTCGGTTCATGCGTTCAGCCACCCCATTCTGTTGTGGTGTATGTCTGACAGTGAAATGCCTCACAATGCCTTCATCTTCACAAAATTTTGTGAAAAGGTCATTTTTATACTCTCCGCCATTATCTGTCCGGAGATGTTTGATCTTTCTGCACGTCTGAGTTTCCATCATCTTTTTCCACTTGATGAACACTCCTAACACTTCATCCTTTGTCTTCAACGTGTACACCCAAACTCTACGGGAAAAGTCATCAACAAAGGTCACATAGTAGTGTCTCCCTCCTAAAGATTTTGTCTTTGAGGGACCTCACACATCAGAGTGGACATAATCCAAGATACCTTGTGTCTTGTGGATAGTTGTCCCAAATTTCACCCTCGTCGTCTTCCCGTTGATGGAATGCTCATAAAGATCCAACTTACAGGACTTGAGTCCTTTCAATAATCCTTGCTTTATGAGCAAATTCAAGGATTTTTCTCCTGCATGTCCTAAGCGCATATGTCATAGCTTCACAGCTTCTGAGTTTCTATCACCATCGGTAACAGTTGCGACAGTTCCAACAATTGTTCTACCCTTGTAGTGATACGTGTTGTTTATTTTACGAATACCCTTCATTACTACAAGTACGCCAGAGATGATCTTCATAACCCCATCTTTCGCTCTTACTTCAAAACCTTTAGATTCTAAAGTACCAACGGAAATGAGATTCTTCTTCAACTTTGGTGAATAACGAACACCTTTCAAGGTCACAATTGTTCCGTATTCATTCTGCAATCGAACGGAACCAATACCATGAGTAGTGAGGGGAGTTTCGTCTGCTGTATAAACAACTTCCTCATGTTCTTCAAAATTACTAAACCACTCTCGATGTGGTGTAATATGATGGCTACATGCGGAATCCAATAGCCATATATCAGAAGCATTTCTACTTTACGATGTTGCTAGTGAGAGATCTGATTCTTCATCATCACACTTAGTGACATTCGCCTCAGCTACAACTTTCCCTTTATAGTGATTGTCTTTGGTTTTCAACTTTGGATAATCTCTCTTCCAATGACCTTTTTCATGACAAAAGGCACATTCATCTTTGCTTAGTCTTTGCCTTGACTTCTCCCTCTCTTATCGGTGCCCTTTTTCTACGAACGACCTCTAACTAGCAAAACTTCTGCGTCTCCACTTGAACTAATTTGCTTATATTTCCTTCTCAGTTCTTTACAATACAAGGCAGCACAAACTTCACTTAAAGACACGTCATCCTTCCCATTTAGTAAAGTTGTTTCAAGCAACTCGTACTCCTCTGGAAGTGATCCTAAAAGTATCAATGCTAGATCCTGGTCTTTGAACACCTCATCCATATTCATCAAATTGGTTAATAGTTGATTAAAACTAGTAATGTGATCATTCATTGTGGTACCCGATACATATGTGAAGCGAAAAAGTCGCTTCTTCATAAAGAGCTTATTCTGACAATTCTTCTTCAGAAACTTCTCTTCCAACGCCACCCACGATTTGTAAGCGGATATTTCTTTTGAGAAAGCATATCGTTGCTCTCTTGAAAGACAAGAACGGATCGTACCACAAGCTAACCGATTGATGGTTAACCAATTCCTCTCTTCTACATCCTCTAGTTTACTTTCTTCAACAGCAATGTCTAGACCTTGCTGAAAAAGAGAGTCTAGAACCTCACTTTGCCACATACCGAAATGGCCCGTGCCATCGAATACCTCCACCGCCAATCTTGCATTCGTCAAGACCGGTCTAGCCCAGCTTGAAGATGTTGGGTTTACCAATGTGGAAGGTAGTTTGTCAACTCTGTCGTCCACCATTTCGAGTACAAATTAATTTTCAACAGCTTTTAACCAAAAGACCAATGTAATTCTTTTCTGATGTGGAAAATCAAATTAAATTGCAACCACAGAGCATACTAAGAATAACCTCGGCTCTGATACCACTTGTTGTGCAATAACCGCGATAATATCCCACCGACTAGGTAAAGAGTGTGAATAAATCAACACTATAAGCTTACCCCAAAACTAGCTTGTTGAAAATTAAAGCTCCTAAAAGAAACCAAGAATAGAACACCAAACTTTTCATATATTTCTTATAGAAACATACAACAAACTAATACTACTAAAAGAGAGAGCTAAGAAAACTACACAAGATTACTTGTGTGTTTTTGGTGTGCCTAAAACTCAAAACAAAGCTCTCTATTTATAGCCTTCAATGTTGGTCCAAGTTGCTCCTATGGTGGTTCCAAGTTGCTTCCAAATTGCTAGATGCTCTCAAGTTGCGTCTCCCCACTTGCTTGCATATATTGAATCTAAATATGAGCCATTATTCAACATCATCATCCTCTGCTTCTAGTGTCATGGGACGTCTCGCCTTCCACACTTCCACAATAAACATCATCATACTATTTCTCTTGCTCAGATTATCGAAGGACTCCAACCGATCCTGATAATACGTGACATACAGTTGCAAAGAGTGTTGGATATGTGACACCAGCCATATTGGTGTTAGCAACTAGAGTTAGCAATTAAGGTTATAGCAAGTGGGGAAATGGTGTCGCTTTCTAGGATTATGGGCTAAGAAAATCAGATGTCTACTCAGGTTATAACGCCGGAATATCCAAGTGTAGAAACAGTTAACACACATGTAAACATAAGGCGTTAGGCAACTTTGTTGATATCAACACATCAGAAACAAGTTTCGTTGTCAACTCTGTTGATTTCATTTATGACGTTTACCTAAATCATACTCTATTGATATTGGCCTTAACCATCACTAATTATAACATGACAGTAGGATCCCAGCTAACTAATCAGAGAAGATTTACTGTATAGTTTGTAACCAACTAAAAGATTCGAATATACATATCGATACCTGGGCTGGGAGGCAAGGATCAATAGATGAAAAAAATGATAAAATGTACCAGTCAGGAAGTTTCTGTGTACATGCCCCGTGTCAAGATACGCAGAAATCAAATGTACAAGGGCAGACGAAAGATTAAAAAAATGACGATAACGGGTCAAAACATACAGCTTTCTATTGCTTATTATAATAGGTTAACACGGAAAGGCCAACACGTTAACTTGGGTAACCAGCTTGATCATCTATAACATCGATGATTTGCGACAATTTTGAGTTGTTTTGAACCCACTTGATTTGTTCAAACGCGATAAGCATGTTTTCTTTTTAACAAACGTATGTGACTTAACTCACCCAACCAACAAGAGATTAAACATAACCCGAACCAATGCATGTTCAAATGGGTAAAATGCAAGCAAAAACACCAAAACCATAACAAAAAAAGTATCAAAGATGAACGCATAGAACAAAAGTCAACAACATATGTACCAGCGAGCATAACGTCTGAAACAAGACGCGCAACTAAAAGAGCCCTACATATACCTCCCACCACCGTACAACATATACAGTATTAAGTACCCTTTTCACCAGACCATATAACAGAAAATGTGAAGTTACAGACTACCCTTACCTCGATCTCCAAAATCGTCCTACTAGTTGTAGTAGAATTGCGGTAAAGATGCTATTCTTGGAAGATTAAGCAGCAATTCACCAACTGAATCCTTTCTTGACATCCCAGCACCCTTCTTACTATCATCAGCTTCACACATATCTTCACCTGTTGATTCAAAAATGGGCTTCAATTCAAAAGTACTTTCACCATTTTCATTGCGGGTTTTAGGTTCAAGATCTTGAAATGTTGTGGGATCCTTCTGCAACAGACAACAAAGCGAGTTCACTTTTGACATCACGGATTTTTCGTCTGAGGCTGTTGACGCATACTGGCTATCATGGAATAAGTGTCGGCTTATGTCTTCAAGAATCTCTAAGCTTTCTTGCTCATCACGGGAAAGGGGGTGGTTGCCGGTAATTCTGCTCTCAACATGATTTACCAAATCACTCATTGACATAGACGGGTTAATCCCAGGCACTTTGATTTGATCCCAATAGCTTTGACCTTTTAGTCCAGCAATTCCAGCTCTCCTGATTTCTTCAATTGCCGAGGTGTCCATCACTAGATACAACAGGACATGTTTTTGTAAGAACATTTTTAAGTAAAGATTTGTTTCACACACAAGGGGATTAGATCAAAGGGGTTAACGTAACCCATTAACATAGAAAGAAATAAGTCATAAGGTTATATAACGATCATACAAATTTGTATTAGTACTGTAGAAAACCTCCTACACTAAACTTTAGTCAGACAATTAGATTTGGAGACAATATCAAATTGCATAATCATACTTTTAATCTGTTTTATGTTTTAGGTGACACTTAACTTGCATTTGAGAATTTCTCACTCTCAGAAAATCTCATTTACGGTAACAAGAAATCAAGTGGTTTTCAGTCTCGACGTTAAGAAAGAAAAGTCTGCATGATCAAAGTACCAAACCACCACCTCCCAGCCTTCATTACACAAGACAGAAATCGGCCCACAGTATTTGTATCTTGTGCAATCTACCCTTTAAAAGCGACTAATAATTTCGAAAAAAAAAAGTTTTTACGTCAAACTCAGCCCGACCCGTTGAAAATCACCCACTTCAACCCAATACCCAAACTGACAGGTGGCAGCTAACGCATACCACGTGCTGAAAGATGTCCCACTCATTTTGACATATCTAGGTGAAAGGTTACCTGAGCTGGGTGAAGGTGCTTCACGAGAGAACTTAGCTAGTCGACCAGCAGGATCATGCAACTCGCTCCTAGATGAAGAGGATGGTGAAGCTGTTCTGGGTAAATCAAAGATGCCAGGTCGTGCTTCCCTGCTTAAATCATATTCATTGGTCTCGTTTGGTTCATCAAACACTGATGTCCTGGGTTCAAAGTATGGAGACTCCAACTCTACCTCTGCTTGCTGACTCAGAAAATTGAGACGAGGATCACACTGGATCAGCTTCTCAAAGTGCTTGCCTAATAACCCTTGTGGGCACTGTAGATAATGACGCCTGTAGAAATGAAACATTTCAACAAATTTAGACACATCTTGTATCGTCACTAAAACCAATTACTTAAGACAATCAATTGAACCATGTACATCAGAGGTCGCAAAATTGTTGAGTTGAGCAATGAATCAAGTGCATATTTCAAGTACAGGTTATAATGGGCTAAGTTTGCCTGATACACTTTATGCTCAAACAAGTACTAACTTATATTGTAGACAATTAGCTTACAAATACGATTGCAGAATGTACATCATTTCATTATTAGAATAATTCTGTAGGAGGGTTTTATGCATACTTTTGACAAGCTAATGTTTTTTATTTCACCCGTTTGATCTACTAGGGATAAACATAACCAAAACCGACCAATTTACAAGTATATTGGCCGAAACCGACACCTCCGCAATCCACATACATGCATAAGCAATAAGAAAAGATAACGTTCTATACGTTTGTAATATCACCACGAGAACAGCGCGGAAGCCTAATAAATTGTAATCAAGAGACTATACCTGTGTAGGCTAGCCTGTCCACCAGTAAAATCTGAGGTTGCTTGCCATAGTGTATGCTTTCTCGGTTGAGGATTGGTCTCTCTGAAGAACAAAGGCTGCCTTGATAGCTGCACAAGAAAAGACACATCAACTACTTCATAAGTATCTCTTCTGAAAACACAATTAACAAACGACTGACACTAAAGAACGGAGATTACCACAACATCGAGAGTCCCAGGGCCATCATCTGGGTAAGCTGCCTTTATAGCCATAATGTCGGACCACTGGATTTCAATCTTATTCTTGAGTCCGCCATCAAGAACTTCCCACACGAGCTTATGCTTTGCAAAGTAACACTTAGCCACCAAGTCTCCTTCATATCTCGATTTATACTGCAAAACAATGGAAATGTTATAAGACAATCTCAAGCTAGTATGAGGTATAACGTAAAATATTCCACAAATTCTATTAACGAAAAAAAATGAATGTATTCGAACATATAAGGTGTGAGCATACCTCCCAGGTACCAATCTTAAGAATCGACGCTGGAAAGTTTGAGGCCTTCAGCTTATCAGTAGGGCCCGAAGCAACAGTGGTTTTGTTCAGTTTCTTAGCATCTGGTCCAGTCTTAGAAGCATTTCCTTCAGAGAGCCTCATCTGAATCAATTCTAGTAAAGATGGACTCTTCCGGAGCCGCAACCCCAATGGACTTGGTTCGTCTAATGGATTGAATTGCGCTGGTGGTACAGGATAACCACCCATCCCAAATTCTTGATTCTGCTAGAACGAAAAAAATGCAAACTAAATTGACTACACCATATTGTTTACATCAGTTTACAATGTTCGGATAAACAGATAATTTGATTATTAGTGGGACACAATGTCAAAGAGCAAGTTAACTCAACATCTTTCATACTGTAGTTCGAGACTTTTCCTCCAATTTTACTAGTGTTTGTTTAAGCTTGTATGTGGGCTTACTAGTTTATTTGATTTCAGCATATATTACATAAGCCCCAAGTTTTCCGGCTTATTTTGAAACTTGTGGTTTTATATAAATCGAAATAAACTTACATAAGCCCACTAGTGTCAGAATTGACGGTTATGATATACAAGCCGATAAGAAAATAAACTCATAAGCCGCATATAAGCTTAAACAAACACCCATGAATCCATGATCCTCCCTTACCAAAAAAACCTAGCCCTGTCATTCTTTCTATCAGACATTGTCATTTAGGGGTGTTTGTTTTGGCTTAAGTGTCCGCTTATGTGCTTATTTGAATTCGGCTTATAGCTTCGATTTTCTGGCTTATTATGAGACTTGTGGGCTTATATAAGTTTATTACAGAATGTAATAAACTTCTATAAGCCCATAAGTCTCAAAATAAGAAAATTGGAGCTTAGGGTGTTTGTTTTGGCTTATGAAATGTAAGCCCATTTCGGCTTATATTTCATAACCCCCAATTTTAGGGCTTATTTTGAGATTTATGGGCTTATATATCATGATAAACATATATAATAAGCCCAAAAGTCACAAAATAAGCCACAAAATTGAGGCTTATGAAATATAAGCGGAAAATGCCCCAAATTTGTGGCTTATTTGTAGACTTATGGGCTTATATAAGTTTGTTATATCATGATAAACTTATATAAGATGAGCCACAAAAATTGGGGCTTATGAAATATAAGCCGAAAATAAGCCAATTTTTGGCTTATATTTCATAAGCCCCAATCTTGTGGCTTATTTGGAGACTTATGGGCTTATATAAGTTTATTATATCCTGATAAACTTATATAAGATAAACCACAAAAATTGGGGCTTATGAGCGGAAAATAAGCCAATTTTCGGCTTATATTTCATAAGCCCCAAATTTGTGGCCTATTTGGAGACTTATGGGCTTATATAAGTTTATCACGATATAATAAACTTATATAAGCCCATAAGTCTCCAAATAAGCCACAAAATTGGGGCTTATGTTATATAAGCCGAAACAGGCTTACGTTATATAAGCCAAACCAAACACCCAAACAAACGATTATTTAATCAGTAAATTTTGATTAATTCCTTAAATTCCCTAAAAAAAACATCATTCCGAAATAAAACTGTATAAGTAAAAAATAAATTTTAAAGATTATAGAAAACAAAATAATTAATTAAATAAAATAAAAAAGAAGAAATAAAAAAAAAACCTTAGATCGCTTATAAGAAGAATAACCGATATGTTCATCAAACTGATAGTTACTTTCCTCCGTGAACTCTCTCTTAACAGACGTCATATTCTTCGTCAATTGAACCATCAAATATTATTATCTGCTCAGTTAACTCGGTTTGAGTCTTTGTATTTGTATTGTTGGTGTGGATGAAAGCAAAGCTGTAAATATGAAAGGGGAGGAGGGGAAGAGGGTTTGTTATAAAATGACAGCGCAGCAGCAGCTTATCAAGTTGTTTGTTTTTAGCGTGTTTTTGTTTTTAGTTTTACTGTTGTCACGTGCGGCCGCCTTTGATATAGTAGTGGATTGTAATTTACATGTTAAGCCTTGTGGTTTTGTACATGTTACAATATTTTACCAAACTATCTTCATATATGAGAGCTGGGAGCGGTTTGCAACAAAAATGGTGTTAAAGCCGTCACGTAGAATTTTGGGGTTTTAGCGCTAAAAACCTTTTGACATCATAAATATGGAGGAATGGTTGGCAAGAGAAAAAGTGAAGCTAAAAGAGTATAATGGGTCCACATATACCCACTTTAATTACCAAAAATAAAAATTAAAAAAAAATCTACCAACCGGCTGTTAGTTTTGGCGCGAGACATGTTGGCACCAGGCACGGAGCGGTGCGTCAACCACAAAGTGACATCAAAGACTTCCCCTCCCGTAATAGATTTTTCCTTTAGTATTTCTACCAAGACTTGCTTGGATAAGTGGGCGAAGCTTGTAGACGCAATCTTGCTAAGAGCATCCGCCTTCTTGTTTTCACCTCTTGGTACCTGCTTGATAGAAAACTTCCAAAAAGTAGCTATGAGTGACTTGACTTTCTCCAAGTATTGAACCATGTTATCCTCCTTGGCTACGTAACCTCCTAGGATGTGATTCGCGACAAGCCATGAGTCCACGTAAGCCTCAAGGTTGCGGACTCCCATCCTAGCGGCGATTTTTAAACCCGCAATCAATGATTCATATTATGCCTCATTATTAGTGGTTGTGAACTCAAAACGCATGGCGTAGGTAAACTTCATCCCTTCCGGATTCGTGAGAATAAGGCCAGCTCCTGATCCGTCCGTGCACGAAGATCCGTCAGTAAACAAAACCCATGGTTCCGCTGGAGATTCCTCTTGTCGTACCATTGGTCCGTCCTCCTCTGGCTTCTCGATTAGGAAATCTACCAAGATCTGGCCCTTGACCGCTGTCCTTGGTCTATAGGAGATGTTATGCTCTCCTAGCAGAATGCTCCACTTATGTAGCCTCCCGGTCACATCTGGCTTGGAGATGATTTGTTTTATTGGTTGATCAGTGATAACCACAACTGGGTGCGCCTGGAAGTACCGGCGCAACCTTTTCGTGGCGTATACCAATGACAAAACCAACTTCTCCATAGAGGAATAGTTCAACTCCCGCCCTTGTAATGTTATACTTATGAAGTAAACCGGAGTCTGGACTGTATCCCTATCTGTCATGAGTACTGCGCTTATTGCTCCGTGTGTAGCAGACAGATACATGATGAGCTCTTCCTTAGGTCGGGGAGCCACTAGCATGGGAAGAGCTGCGAGGTGCTGCTTAAGCTGATCAAAGGCTTCCTCTGCCTCCTTTGTCCAGCGGAAATCTCCTTTCTTTATGCACTTCTTGAGTGTTTTGAATAAAGGTAGTGATTTCTCCGCGGACTTAGACAAGAACCTGTTTAGCCCGGCCAGCTTTCCATTTAGTGATTGTACCTCCTTTCGTGTCTGAGGGGATGGTAACTGTATCACCGCGGCCCGTCTTTTCCGGACAAGGCTTGATGCCGTTTAGATCAATCATATATCCAAGAAACATCCCTTCAGTTGCCCTAAACGTGCACTTTTTTTGATTCAGTTTCATGTTGATTCTCCTCAACGTGTCAAACGTCTCCTGGATATCACGGAGAAGTGCTTCCTCCGTATGACTCTTGATGACCAGATCGTCAACATAGACCTCAAGGTTGTGGCCTATTTGGGAGTCCAAGGCTTTATCAACAAGTCACTAATACGTAGCTCCGGCGTTCTTTAGTCCGAACGGCATTTTTGTGTAACAATACACGCCCTGACTAGTGTGAAACGCCGTCTTCTCCTCATCTTATTCTGCCATCTGGATCTGATGGTATCCTTTGTACGCGTCTAAAAAACACTTGAAAGGGTATCCACATAAGGATTCCACCTTCCAATCAATTTCTGGTAACGGATAGTAGTCTTGCGGACAAGCTTTGTTCAAGTCCGTGAAGTCCACACACATGCGCCAACTCTCGTCATGCTTCTTGACCCTGACTGGGTTGGATAACCACTCGTGGTAGTATACCTCGCGCATAATTCCTGCGTTTACTAATTTCCGTACCTCATCCAGTATTACCTGGTTGCGCTCTGGTGCTTGACCACACTTCTTCTGTTTAACAGGAGGATATCCCTGGCGGATTTGAAGTTTATGTTCTGCTATCGAACGCGGCACACCTGTCATATGCTTAGGCTCCAATGGGAATACATCCAGGTTTGCTATTAGGAGAGAGCACATGACCCTCTTGCCATTATCCGAGAGCGTTCCCCCTATGGTCACCTCTTGTTCTGGGTAATCGGGATGGATTGCCACCTTCCAATTGGGGGGTGGTGATCCTTCCTTAATGGGAACATGCTGGACTGGTGTTGTCACGGCGTGGCATTCGGATGTCGGCATGATTAAATTGTAAATAGTAACAATTCCCCTTTCAACATGGAATTTAATCATGCCATGAGCCGTAGACGGAACTGCCCGTATGGCCAGGATGCCTGGTCTCCCAATAATCCCATTGTATGGAGAGTGTGAGCGTATCATCATAAAGTTCATCCACGTCTTGGTGGAATGCTCTTCATTCCCAATGGTTACTAGCAGATGCAGTTGTCCTATTGGCCAGATAGTGTCGCCACCAAAGTCAATGAGTGGCGACGTGGCCGGTACTAATTGGCTTCTTATCTATGGTCGTAGCTGTACGAAACAGTGTTCGTAGAGTACTTCCGCTGATGACCCTCCATCCACATACATACGACGAACGTTGTGGGTTCCAATGCTTACCTCAATCGTGAGAGGTGCATCAGCCACGTTGCTTGCCGTAATAGGAGGGAATGAGATCTATCTGTCGCGCGAAAATTTTTAAGTAACCTTCTGCTTTATGCGGCGATGCCACGATTAGATCATATATATGGTTGAAGGCTTGTCCTTTTGGGGGTCCTTCTTTTCATATTTTTATTGTCCTTCCCATCCTTCCAATCCTTGACAAGGTGTTTGAGCTTGCCTGATTTAATCAGCGACTCGATGTGCTTCTTGAGCTGGATGCACTCCTCCGTGCCGTGACCTTTGTCGTTGTGGAATTCGTAGAAACGATTTCCTTGACGGTGGTCGACTGGGTTGTCGTTGGGGGAGGTCTTGGGAAGTTTGCCCCTTTGTCAACAAGATTTCACGGTACGATATCTTTAGAGGGGTGAATTTATCATCCGATCGCCCTCCTTTGTTCTGGCTCTTGTAATCCGAGTTCCTTCCATTGCCTTGGGTACTTTGACCACCTGACTGCCTCTTGGGCTGGTCGTTCGATCGATAGTTGTGGTTTCCCTTTGTAGGATAGGTCGCGGCTACCGCGGTTTCTCCTTCTACAAAGTTTCTAACCCTTTCCATGAGGTCGTCGTACTTCTCCGGTCGCTTGTCATTGAGGCGCCTAATTAATTCCTTGTCCGTTATGACATGCATATAATCATAAATTTTTAGGAGCTCGGGCATTGTTTTTGTGCGCGTGCACTCGTCATTAAAACGTTCCGTGAAATCCTCCGTAGATTCTCCAGGCCGTTGCTTGACAGTTGCCAATGAGACCGAATCTCTATTATACTTCTTTTGCTGAGTATAATTGTTTTTTAACGCAGTACGCAACTCACTGAAGCTATCAATGCTTCGGGGAGGAAGCCCCTCAAACCAGTCGCGGGCGTTGCCAATCAAGGTCGAATTGAACATCTGGCACCATATAGGTATTGGCCATCGTTCAATCTTTGCCTGCGTGTCAAATATCTTTAGGTGATCATCCGGATCACCAGATCCATCATAGGTTTTGACGCATGTTGGCATACGACGCTTCTTATCCTCGGAGTAGTTACGTATGCGGAGGGTGAAGGGATCCTACCAAGGATCACACCATGGGCGGGAGAGATCTTCCCCCTCTACATCACGATAGTAAGGGTCATCGTAGTATCCCTCATCATCCGATGGTGGTGGAGGAGTATACCTAGGTCGGCGACGCTTGAGGGGATGGTCATCCGAATCCGACCCCGATGGGCTGGGGGAAGGGGGCGGTGCTCCACTTCTCGGCTGAGGACCCCTTTTGTGAGAAGAGCTAGGAGCCTTCTTCCTACTGTTCACCCTATCCCAAACGCTGGTGCGGCGATTGTTCCTAGTCGATTCCAGCACTGGGCGTTCGGCAGAGCCGTCAAACCTATCTCCTTCCTCACGAGATTGTAGTAATTCATGCATAACGCGTTCACCTATGCGCTCGAACACATTTCGGGGTCACGAGTTTTCCTCAAAGAGGTTTCGTTCTTGCGGACGAGCCCTCCTCTTCTTTTGAGTCTGAGGAGAAGTGCCAGACGTGGTCCTGCAAAAGTTGAGCCTAGATTGGACGTTCCTACCTAGGCTTAACCTCGACGCGATACCTGGGACGATCCTCTCGAAGTTCTGCGTGAGAACACGAGCGAGGTCTTCGTCACTAAGTGGTTCCACTTCTACTTCTTCCTTGATTGATGGCCTGCGTGGCTCCTTGTTAGGGGCATTTGGCGCACTCCCTGGATCAGGGTTGTCAATGGTCATGGTTGGTGGTGGGGTATTAGCGGACGTGCTTGTCCTACCCAAATACTGAAAAACGTTTCGGTTATTCGGTCCGCCTGCTTGGTTGCCAGGGGACTGGGTGGGGATGAGTATCCCATCCCCTATGGACTTCCGATTCGTAAGATTCGTGTTCCTGGGATTCCCTTGCGGATTTCCCTTCGTCATTGAAAGAGATCGAGATGAAATTTGTTCTAGCTTAGTGTATTGCTCCCACGGATGGCGCCAACTTGTTGATACAAAAGTTGGATGATCCTTGCTAGACCCGAATTAGGCTTAATTCAGGTAGACTGGGCTCCGGCTCTTGCACCAAGTAAATAGTCTTGCTGAGATCCTGCACACTAAAACAACAAGCGTTAGGCTTATCGTGGGAATGTATCCCATGATTAGACTCCGGCGTGAGAGTAAGTAATCGGTTAGGGTTAAGAATCGGATGTGAGGTTTAGAGTATGGAGAATGTTAATACCTTTGTGGAACCCTTGGGGGTTCCTTATATAGGCAGTGAAACCCTAACGGGCTCACTGTTTACTTCGGCCCCAAGCATAAGATAATCACCATAATTAGATTGATTGTTATCTTCTAATTATGGTGAGTGTATATCCTATTCTTTGGGGCAAATCCCAATCCTAATAGGATTGCGATTCTGTCTAACCCTATTCCGGCCGTGCCGGGTCGTGGGCCGCATACATCTTATGCGGACACTATTCATCCAAGCCCATAAGCTGAGATAACATTAATCCAACCCATTCGTGATGGGCTGGATACGGGTAGTACCCGTGGGCCGGGTTCATGACCCGGTTGGGGACTATACGTCATCACCAACTAAGTGGTCAACCACTACTTCCCTTACTCTAAGGTTGTATTTACCAATGGGCGTGAGCCTCGTATCATGACCAAAAATACCCTTCGCGCGTAAAGGACCCATAAAAAGATAAAATAAGTAAGTTTGTGGCATTTTGTATTTCGTGTAAAATTGGGCCCCACCACCGGTAGTGTTGTACATTATATATATGAAAAAAAATTCAAACATTATTTATCTTTTATAAATACATTTCAAAACCAAATTAATTTTCATACGACAAAAAAAACCCTGTTCACTTTCAATATTTTCACACACACTTACTTTTCAAACACATTCAACATTTTTACGACGTGCTCCCTTCTACACACCGTCGACGAGATCAAAGCTATGGTTCATAAACAAATCAATGAACAACGTCGTCGGTTTGGGCTTACGACGTTAGCCTTTGATTTCGATGTTGCGTACGAAGCTAAAACGAAACTGCGCACGGCATATGAGAAATGCCGTGCGTGATAGTTCTCCAGAGAAACGTGTTTTTATCGACACGTTCTAAAAAATGAATATGATAACGATTTCAACATACAAAGAGGCTTGTTTAGAAAGTAATTGGAGACTTAAATTCAAAAAAATACTGAATGGTTGAATACCTTGACTCCTTATAAAAATGAAGGAAGTCCGTCTCACACTCATATCGGTTCTTCATCACAACAACACTGACGCCGATATGTTTCTCCTGATCCACCCTATCCAAAAAAACTCAAATGACTTACTTAATAATATTCCGTTTCGTGAACTATACCAAGATAAAGAGGTATTCAAAAATGACATTATAGAAACAAGATAGGGCACAAAGAGAATGGGAGGAGAAACTTGGAGCCGAATAAGCTTACCAAGAGCAATTTTGTTTGAGAGTTTTCTGGTCAGTTATCGGATTCGAATCCGGAAACTGACTAATCGTATTACGTATTTGTTTTTTTATGTATCTAGTAGTGTATTTCCTATCCATAGTTATGCAATGTTTTTTTTATTTTAATGTTGTGTTTTATTTTATGTTTTTATTTTTAAAAGATTTTTTTAATGTTTAATGTAATGTTTTTTAATTTTTAATGTAATAGATTTATTTTAAAAAAAATATTAAAATGTATTATTTTGATGTGAGGGTGTTTTAAAGGTGTGATTGATAAGTGTAAATTGTGAGTAATGGTGAGGGTGAAAAGTATGAAAAAGAAAGGTGATGTGACGCTGATGTGGGAAGTGTGAGAGGTGTTAAAGATGTGACTGATAAAATCAGCCTAAGTAAGTTCTAAACAACTGAACGATAACGAATTGATTTTACGATTATTTGACAAAAAAAACTCATTTATGTTTGTTTATTTAACAAATGAACTAACATGAACAAAATTTTTGATCTGTTTACTTAAATGAACGAGTATGAATAAACGGTTTGTTCGTTCATTTGTGTCCGTGAACGATCGATTATATTCGTTCGAGTACGTTCAGTTAACGAGCCACTCATTGCTACATCTTGTTCTTGAGTTAAAAAAAAATTCTTCTCTTATTCATATTTTTGAGTTACAAAATCTCTTATTGAGCTTAAAATATGATTAGTTTAGTCTTGTTTTCTCTTTTAGTCAATGAAGTCCAATTAACTTCAAATATGAATTTTGGAGAAATCAAAGTTTTTGTTTAGTTTGGTTGTAGCATTAAAACAATAATAGGAGTCGAATTGTGTTCGGTAACAGTTTTTTAGAACGTTTTTACTAATTAGCATTAACATTTAGCATAGTTGTTAAAACAGTTTGTTTAGTTAGAGCAATAAACATTAACATTTCTCATAAAAATGTTATTTTTTCATATTCTCATTCAAAAATTATTTTTAGATGAGTATTGTCAATGAAAAAACATTAGACTTAATAAATTACTTAAATGTCCTCATTAATATAACACATTTAATTTAAAAAAGTTTTATATTTATATATATGTCCTTTTATATCTTTTTACATATTTAAATTACAGCTATTAATATATATTAAAACATTTTAGTAAATTAAATTAACTGTTACTAAGCAAACACATCATATATGTCACCAAACATACCTTTAATTACAAAAATAAATAACACGATATTCATTCATAAATGTATCATGTTTATCATTAATGATAAAATAGGACAATATCCAATCGTTAATGACGTTTTTAAAGAGTTTAAGTGATTGAATATTTGTTTTTATTATCAAAATATAAGATGCACATGCCAATTAAGTTTTGGATAAAATATGTGGGCTATGGGTAGGCCTTGCTTCCAACGTGGGCTGCTGTGATTACATAGTGTAAGTGCAACGTGTCATGTTTTAAAGGGTGTTACTGCCACGTAAGCAGCTAGGTTGGATTCCGTATATGATTTTTCTGGATGATGTTGCTTGATTGATCGTTATTTTGTCGTTTTGTGATGTATGGTACACGCGCTCACACGCCGTTCATGTCGGACCAAAATCTTGTGGATAACGCATCTTGCATTGCTTTATAAAATGGTCCCTTTGATTATTTGTGATTTACATTTGTTTCTCATGTGAGTTTTAATGTTAGGAGATAATAGAGTGTTTGAGATTACATCTATTTATTTTATTTTTAAAATAGAGTTTAATTAAAATGATTGTTTAAATAATTTAAGGGAAAAAATAATTATTTGTATTTTTAAACTTTTAAAATGAAGTTTTAAAAAAATAAATGAAAAATGACTTATTTCATTTTTAAAATAGATAAAACATAAAATGAGTCTATTTTTATAATCAAACAAATAATCCTAAATACAAATAATTGGATTTATCAAATATTAAAAAAATTGATAATATAATTATTACGATTTCAAACAATATAATTAAATTTAAACACTATTTCTTAAAAGCGTATTTTCTAACTATTTATTTTTAAAACTAATAATCTATTTTCAATAAAATAATCTCAGATACCCCTTATATTAATAACTAAATTTTAAATTTTATGTTAATGTACAGATAAATTCGTCCAAAATCACTAGTCCTCTCTCCAGATTTCTTGCATTCAGATTCAGTTTACTCTTTTTATCGACTATATTAGCGGTAATTAAGAAGAATGATTCTAGCTTATCATAAGAGACAAGGGTGTCATAACACGCTCACCTCTTCAAATTTTGCCTAATCAACTTCCAATTTAGCGTTACATCACACCAACACAACTAACAAAAATACCTCTTCACTCACAACACATCCAACCCCTCACCACTTGGGCTCCACCACTATCTTTTCTTTTTATTTTTTCATTTTCACACAAAATAAAGTTTATTTCATTAAATTAAAAATACAAATACCTAAATTAGAATACACTACAAAAATAAAAATACAATCCTAAATTAACAATATTCTAAAAAATTATAAAAATTAAAAAAAATAAAACCAAAATATGATAAACATTAAACCATAAGAGTAAATATTGTAAATATAATATTTATACTAAAAAAACAGATCACATCATTCTTCTTCAACACAACCCACATCTTCAACACAACACAACACACACAACACAGTAACACACACAACACACACAACATAGTAACACACACAACACACATCATAAATCTCAGAAAATAATACAAACCACAACACCACCACCGAATAACATAAACCCAGAAAAAAGAAAAAAAAAAGGAAAAAGAAAAGAGAAAAAAATAAAAACAATAAACAATTGCCTTTCTCCTTGTCGTTCAGATTTCGTTTTTCCAAAATCTTTACGGCGAAATAGGGGTGGGTGTGGCAACGGATGGCGACGAGGCACGGTGAGGGTGGCACGTCGGAACGACGAGGGTAACCCGTCGTGACACCTTTCTCTCTAATAAATATTTACCAATGGATGACTAGTGGACATCTTTTAAAATGTAAATATATAATTTTTGAGTGTAATATATAATAAATTATAAATATATTAAATTTCAATTAAATACATACATTTATTGTTTAAAAAGGTATCTCGTGAGCATTAGTTAGTAAATCTCACTAGTATAATATTAGCCGATCTTTTAACAATTTTTGTGTTTGTATTTTGATTAAAGGATAATTCATGTTCAATTATTTTTAACAACACAATTTAATAAAAACTAACAGAAAGTTAGAAAAATTAGGTTTGATATAACAAAAAAAAATTAAAAATTCTTTGAATTACCAAAATAAGAAAAATTAAAATTGCTCTAAAACGTGAAAATTTTTTATTAATTGAAAATTAATTTTATAAACTTTTTGTTAATAATTTTTATTCGGGTTTTTACACATTTAATCTTAAAATTTATAAAATTTATATAAAAAATGGTTATCTGGTTTTTACTCCATTAAATAGAAAGAATAAAATTTAAAAAAAATAAGTTATATAATATTTTTTTATAAAATTTATATAAAAAGTAAAAAATTCGATTTTTAATCATTTAAGTAGAAAATAAAATTTATTAAAAAATATTTATTGAGTTTTACTCGTTTAAATATAAAATAATATTTATATAAAAAATTATATAACATTATATAAATTTAATATAATTTTTTTTACAAAATTTATATAAAATATGGAAATTTCAATTTTTACTCATTTAAATAAAAATTTTTAACCTTTTTAATAAAAAAATACTTATTCGAGTTTTACTCGTATAAATAAGAAAAATAAAATTGATATAAATTTTATATAAAAAGTGAAAATTTGGTTTTTACTCGTTTAAATAAAAAATTTATAAAACTGATATAAACGTATTTATTCGTGTTAATTGGGTCGATTTAAAACCAAAATTTTAAAATATTATTATTTTTTGTCAACCAAACATACGTAGACAGTTTAAATACCGAAAATTTTAATTTTTTAAAATTTTAATTTTTTAAAATTTTAATTTGTTAAAATTTAAAATTATGAAATTTCAAAATATCAAACTAAACGACAACAGGTGCCGTTTGGTTGGGGTATATTGGAGGATATTGGGGGATATTCAAAAGATTTACATTTTAATTTCCCTCATATATTGTGTTTGGTATGTTCAACAAAGGAATTTAAAATTCCTCGAAATGCCAAATTCAAGGATATTAGAATTAGTTCAAAAAGTGGGGAATTCTAATTTCCTTAAAAATTATTTTTTATAAACTTTTTTTCTAACACGTTTTTATTTATGCTTTTATGTTTATATAAAAATTGTAAAGTTTAAAAATTTATATAAAAATTATATTTTTTGTTTTTACTCTTTTAAATAGTAAAAATAAAATTTATATAAAAAGCTTTTTATGAAACTGAAAACAAAAATAAAATTTATATAATTTTTTTTTTTAAATTTGTTGAATTCTTTTATAAAATTTATATAAAAATTTATACTTTTTTATAAAAATTTTAAATTTAAATATTTTTTTATAAAATTCATTGAACTTTTTAATAAAACTTATGTAATTTTTTTATAAAATTGTTTGAAATTTTATATAAAATTTATGTTATTTTTTTATAAAATTTATTTAGTGTTTTTTATAAATTTATTTGTAAAAATTTATATATATTTTTAAAATATAATTTTTTATATAAGTTATATAAATTGTTTATAAAATTTATAGAAACTTTTTTATAAAAATTAAATAAATATTTTATAAAACACTTCGAATTTTTATAAAGTTTATATAAAAATATTATAATTTTTTTTAAATATTTTTTATAAAAATTATAGATTTTTTTTATAAAATTTATATAAATTGTTTATAAAATTTATATAAGTTGTATAAAAAATTTATAGAACTTTTTTTATAGAATTTATATAAATGTTTTATATAAAATTTTGAATTTTTTATAAATTTTTATAAAAAAGTGAAAATTCGATTTTTACTCTTTTAAATAAAAAATTTATATAAAAAATATTTATTCGTTAATTGGTTCAACTAAAAATTATGATTTTCAAATATTATAAATTTCTGTCAACCAAACAAGTTTATGTTGGGAATAAATCTATGCTTACTTGTTTCCCCTGCTAGTTGATTATTCATTCCCCTGCTAGAGTAAGTTCCCCCTGCTAAATAACAAAGGCAGGGGGATCCGTTCCCCTGCTGGAGTCAAAGGCCCTGCCGTCAAGATAAACATGGAATAGATTTTTACGCGTTTCAGTTATTATTCCTTAATACTTTCCATAGTTTGTTAGTAGTGATCTTGTACGTGGGTCCTTGTATCTATAAAAGGACTCACTAGGTTAGCATGCAAAGTGTGTCTTTCTCATTTCGTTTTTCATTATTATTACTTTAAGGTTTTGTAAACCCTAATACCACTTTGGGTATTCGTATATCTTTGATATATTAAAGTTCAACGTTTGAATCTCATTTGTTCTTGTGCTAAACATTACATTCCGCATCTTGTTTAGTTACTTTGCTTTGCAAAGTTTCTCTAGTGTTAGATTGAATTCTTTCTCTCTATCACAACCCTTAAACAAGCTATTAAGGTTTAAGATCTGACTTTGGGATCAACAAGTGGTATCAGAGCTTGTTGAGAAACTTTGTCTAAATCAAGAACAAAATCCTCATAGCAAACATGTCTTCAGATTTATCCACAAACAGCAACAACCACAATACCCTCAAGTTACCCATGTTGGATCCTGAAAACTTTGAATTATGGGAATTCAGAATCCAACAATACCTGAAAATGGAACACTATGTTCTCTGGGAGATCATAGAGTTTGGTGATCAATTCAACAAAATGGTGGCAGTTGAAGAAGGCAAGGATGAAGGTGAAAGTTCCAAAGGTAAGGACAAGAAGAAATCTGCTGCTCTATGTGATAAGGAAATACTGGCTAGAAGGCATGATGTCAGGGCTCATAGCTCATTGCTGTTGGCCCTACCTGATAGACATCAACTCAGATTCAGGAAATACAAAACAGCTAAGGAACTATGGGAAGCCATTGGCACAACCTTTGGAGGAAATGAAGCCACAAAGAAGAAGAAGAAGAATCAAATGCTGGATGATTTTGCTTCTTTCAAAGCAATTGGTGATGAATCAATTGGAGCTATTTACAATAGGCTTCAAGACATGGTGGCCCACTTGGAATTCTTTGATATTGAGGTGTCAAGAGAGCAGGTGAATACCAGGTTTCTTAACAGCCTCCAGAAAGAATGGTTTGTCTATAAGGCAATCTGGCAGAATAAGGATGACTTGGACAACAAGAACATTGATGACATATACAATAACTTAAAAGTTTTTGAACCTATTGTCAATGAAATGAAGTCAAAAGGGACAATTCCCACCAACTCAAGTGGAATCGTTGATTCCCCTGCTAACATGGCATTCATATCACAAAGCAGTGGAATCTCCAAGAACAGTGGAATAGAAGTAGCCCCTGCTACTTATTCCCCTGCTACCAGGTCTGGACCTTCCTATGATGAAGAAAGACCAGCCACATTCAGCCTTGACACTGCATGTGCCTTTATAGCATCTCAAGGGCCACAAGGATCTACAGTGTTACACGAAGATCTGAGTCAAATCAGTAAGCAAGCGCTAGAAGAATTGGATATCAAGTGGAATATGGCCTTGCTCAGCATGAGAGCAAACAGGTTCCACAAGAAGTATGGGAAGAAGATCACAATTAATCCATCTGATGTGGCTGGGTTTGATAAAGCAAAAGTTGAATGCTACAATTATGGCAAGAAGGGTCATTTTGCCAGGGAATGCAGAGGACCTAAGTCTGGAAATAGCCATAGAAAGGATGAGGATTCTGGTGCTAAAGCCATGGTAGCAATGCAGGGGATAGATGGAGCAAATGGATGGGACTGGAGTGCTATGACAGAAAGTGTGGAAAGAAATCAAGCTTTGATGGCTGAGGAGAAGGAAGAAGACTTTGCACTTATGGCTATGTCAAGTTCCAGCTCTGACAATGAGGTATATGATGACTCATACTGTACTAAAGCTTGTAGGAAAAATACTGAATCTTTAAATGATCAAATCAGAAAGGTAAAAGCTGACTATATCAATTGTGATAATGATCTTGATAATTACAAACGTGCTTTAGAACAACTAGAGTCCACCATAAGAGAGTATAGGCAAAGAGAAAGTGAGTATAGGGATCACATTGTGATTCTAGAAAGAGATGCCAAGGAGAATAACCAATCTATAAATGTTTTAACTGCTGAACTTGAAATTTTTAAAGCTAACCAAAAGATAGATGAGGAAACTGTTGAAAAATTTGGAAAAGCTTCAAAAGATTTAACCAAGGCATTTGAAATTGGTCAATCTCCTAAGGACAAAACAGGGTTTGGAATTAAGAATATGAATGCTACTATACCACCACCCCCTGCTAACATCCATGCTGCCTATCCTAGAAAAGACTTGTCATGGACTGGTCTCCCTTGTTTTGAAAAACAGGATGACATTGAGTTTGACTTGAGTGCTTATATACCTAATAACCTTGATACAGAAGAGTCTCTAGTTAAAACTAGTGTCATTAGGGATGTTAAACAGGAACAGGTTGGTTTAAAGCAAATTGACAACCCTGTTAGATTTTCAAAAGAAGGAATTTCTAGCAGCAATCCAAACTCTAAGAGCATCCCTTCCAAATCTAAGGTTAGGCCACAGTCTCCTAAACCTATCATTAAATATGCTGGTATGTACAGGAATGTCAGAGGTAATCAAAGAAATTGGAATGACCAAAAGTCTCATCAATTAGGAAAAGACTTTGTGATCAATACCAAGCCCTGCTTCACATGTGGCAGTTTTGAACACACTTATCAAGAGTGTAAGGCACCAATGGAGATGGTGGCTGCAAATCCCTTAAAGGATATGCAACCTAAAGCCATTCTTCTAAATGCAGGGGCAAAATCCTTTTCCCCTGCCAAGTATGTTGCCCCTGCCTTGAGAAACAGAGTAACTGAGAAATATGTTGTTCCAGCCCTTAGAAAGGAAAATGATGTTCACCCAAAGCCCAACACTTCTGTGACCACCACAACACCTTATACTGCATATAGATCTGGCCCAAGACCTTACCAACACATGAATAGAGGCCAAAACAAAAGGTGGGTTCCCTCTGCTAAGCATAAGGATTCCCCTGCTAAAACTGGGGTATCCCCTGCTAGAAAAGTTGTACATTCTAGGAACATGGGAAGATGGGGAAAAGCTGTGAAAGCCTCAGCTCGTTGGGTTTGGGCACCCAAAAGGGGTACTCAATCTAATGGTGTATCTCTAGTTTTCGATAAGCTATCCTACATTGATACACGAGGTAGATCCAAGTCTGTAATGGCTTGGGTCCCCAAGAAAAACTAATTTGTTTTTCCTTTGCAGGTGTCAAAGAAGACTAGGGATGATAGAGCATATTGGGATAGTGAATGCTCAAGAAGTATGACTGGACACAAAGCTTACTTGTCTAACTTTGTACCCCTGCATGACAATGATGGTGTTTCTTTTGGAGATGGGCATGGAACTATAACAGGAAAAGGAACTATTGTCACAAATGGGATGACTTTTGACAATGTGTATTTGGTGAAAGAACTCAAGTATAATCTCTTCAGTGTGTCACAGATGACTGATAACAAGAATTTTGTCTTGTTTACTGACACTGAATGCTTGGTATTAGGAAAGGAGTTTGTCTTGCCAAAAGACACTCCAATTGTTCTCATAACACCAAGACAGAAGAACATGTACACAATTGATCTCAAGGACATCTCTCTCCAAGACAATGAAACATGTTTCATTGCCAAAGCTTCAGCAGATGAATGTAAGAAATGGCATAGAAGACTTGGTCATCTTAATTTCAAGAACATGAACAAACTAGTAAAGCATAATCTGGTTCATGGTCTTCCTTCCAAGTCTTTTGCCACTGAACATACTTGTGCAGCATGTCTGAAAGGGAAGCAACACAGAGCATCTTGCAAGTCAAAAACAAGTATGTCCACCACCAAGCCATTGGAACTACTACATATGGATCTTTTTGGTCCTACTTCTGTGGCAAGTATAATGAAGAAATGGTACTGCTTAGTGATTACTGACGATTTTTCAAGATTTACATGGACATTCTTTCTATTTGAAAAGAGTGACACTGCTGATGTACTCATTGGGTTCATCAATCAAATTGAACTGTCAAAAAGCATGAAGGTAGTTACCATAAGATCAGACAATGGTGGTGAGTTCAGAAATCAGAAGCTGGATTCTTTCTGCATAAACAAAGGCATCAAGAGGCAATTTAGCATTGCTAGAACACCTCAACAGAATGGAGTGGCAGAAAGAAGGAATAGGACACTCATTGAAGCTGCAAGAACTATGCTGTCTGATTCCAAACTTCCAGTTATCTTTTGGGCTGAAGCTGTATCCACTGCTTGCTATGTGCAAAACAGGGCCTTGGTTGTCAAGGCACACAACAAGACCCCTTATCAGCTGTTTAATGGAATACCTCCCTTAATTGACTTTTTCAGACCTTTTGGGTGTCATGTTATCATCTTGAACACCATTGACAATCTTGGTAAGTTTAGTGAAAAGGGTGATGATGGATACTTTGTGGGTTATTCCTTAAACAACAAGGGATATAGGGTCTTCAACAAGAAGACAAGCAAAATCATAGAAAATCTTCATGTGAACTTTCTTGAAGACAAACCTGAAGATGTTCAAACAAGTCCTGACTGGTTCTTTGATATAGATGTACTTTCCAAGTCCATGAATTATGTACCTGTTGTCTTGCAGAACACTAACATTTCAGGTACTCAAGAAACAATTGATGCTGAGAAGTCACCTCTGAGGTACATGAATGTACCCTCATTGTTTCCTAGTGAAGCTGATAAACAAGAAGATAATTCTGCTTCAGGAAAAGAACAGCCAATCTCATCCCCTGCTATAACTGAAGGCAGTGGAATGGCTGAAAGCAGTGGAATCCTGGATCCCCCTGCTAGAGGAATTGATTCCTCTTTCACAAAGGATCATGATGCTAATGAGACTACTGATGCAGAAAGAGAATCCCCACTCATCTCATCATCTACACCCATAAATGATGGTCCTAACATATCCAGCAGTGGAAGCAGAATCATCAGGAGTGGAGGCCCTAGTTATTCAGAGCTTCATTCTGCTCACAAGCACCCATCTTTAGGACATGCTGTCTCATTTGGAAGTTCCTTTGAGGACTTCTTTCCTAATCAAAATAGCCCCATCAATTCTGATTTGGAAGAAGATGAAACAGAAGTCATAATGCAGCCTACCTATAGAATCAATAAGGATCATCCTATCTCTCAGATCATTGGTGATCCTGAAGCTCCCAGACATACAAGGTATACAGCAAAGGAGCACAGCTTCATTGCTAACATCACCATGAAGTTCAATCATGACAACATGCAATGTTGTCTGTTTACTGCATTTTTGTCACAAGAAGAGCCAAAGAAGATTTTTCAGGCTTTAAATGACCCAAGCTGGGTTGAAGCTATGCAAGAGGAGCTCTTACAATTTGACATACAAGAGGTTTGGATTCTGGTTGATTGTCCCAAATGGGCAAGGCCTATTGGGACCAAGTGGGTACTCAGGAACAAAAAGGATGAAAGGGGAATAGTTGTCAGGAACAAGGCAAGGTTAGTAGCACAATGGTATACTCAGGAAGAAGGGATTGATTATGAAGAGGTGTTTGCTCCAGTAGCAAGGATTGAAGCTATTAGATTATTCCTTGCTTATGCCTCATTCATGGACTTCACTGTTTTCCAGATGGATGTGAAAAGTGCCTTCTTATATGGAACCATTGATGAAGAAGTCTATGTCATGCAACCACCAGGGTTTGAAGATCCAGAACATCCTGACAAAGTATACAAAGTGAAAAAGGCCATGTATGGCCTTCACCAAGCTCCCAGAGCCTGGTATAGTACTCTTTCCAAATATCTCCTAGACAATGGATTCAACAGGGGGAAGATTGATCAGACCCTGTTTACCAAGAAACAAAAGGGTGACCTTCTGCTAGTACAAGTCTATGTGGATGACATCATTTTTGGATCAACCAACTCCATGCTTAGCAAAGATTTTGCCAAATTGATGCAGGATAAATTTCAAATGAGTGCTATGGGAGAACTAAACTTCTTTTTGGGGTTACAAGTTCAGCAGCGGAAAGATGGGATATTTATCTCACAAGACAAATATGTAGCTGAGATTGTAAAGAAGTTTGGAATGTCTGATGGGAAGAAGGTGTCCACTCCCATGGACAAAGATCATCCATGGGGCAAGGATGGTCCTGGAAAGCCTATAGATGTCAGGAATTACAGATCTATGATTGGGTCTCTTATGTATCTCACTGCTTCAAGACCTAACATCATGTTTGCAGTCTGCTTGTGTGCAAGATACCAGGTGTCACCAACAGAGTGTCACTTATTTGCTGTGAAAAGGATTTTTAGGTATCTAAAATGTCATCCTACCTTAGGACTCTGGTATCCAAAGGAGTCACCATTTGAGCTGATAGCTTATTCAGATAGTGATTATGCTGGTGACAACAATGATAGGAAGTCTACAACAGGGGGATGCCAATTTTTGGGGAGCAGGCTTATATCTTGGCAATGTAAGAAGCAGACTATCATGGCAACATCCACAACTGAAGCTGAGTATGTAGCAGCTGCTGCATGCTGTGGTCAAGTTCTTTGGGTGCAAAATCAATTGCTTGATTATGGGTACAACTTTCTTAAAACCAAGATATTTATTGACAACAACAGCACTATTTGCATCATAAAGAACCCTGTTTTTCATAGCAAAACCAAACACATTGAAATTAGACATCACTTTATCAGAGATTGTTTTGAAAAAGGACTGATTGTCCCTGAGAAAATTGATACAGAACTTAATGTTTCTGATCTTTTAACAAAAGCTTTTGAGGTAGGGAGGTTTCAGTATCTGGTTGCAGGTACTGGAATGGTTACTCCTTTGAATCTGATGTCTATTTTTGTCATGTGTAATCAGGGTTACTTCATTGCTGTTGTTGTATAATTGTTAGTCAATTTTACCATTTCTTTCATTCCACTGCTTTTTAACACTGATTCCCCTGCCTGGGGTTCATTCCCCTGCCAAGAGGATTTTTCTCTTAATCAGGGTGTGTTCTGTTTACAAAAGTGGTTTTATGTGGTTTTAGACTAACAATGCAGAGGTTCATATGGTGCATACTATTCTTGTTGGTGAATCAGGTATATACTCTATGTTTCAGGGGAGGTTAGGTCAAACCTTTAGGATTCAGGGTATTCTTAGGATACTCATATATGATGTTAGATCATATCCATTGGTGAGTGGGGGTTCAGGGTAATGATGACTTGCTGCACAGCTTGTCTGAACTCTGAAACCTTGAGGCACTGTAGTGTGTGTTTACATTTCTTTATTCAAGCAGCTTGCTGTTCAAAATACAGATGTGTGGCACACATTGCCAAGACTAACTGACCATAGGTAAGGGACAAAGTTGGGATGGTGACTGGGGTATGCATGATTTCTTGGGATTACCTGGTGTAGGGGGACTTATGTATTAACTTTTTGTATTTGGACCATTGCTGAATAGAGGACTCTTGAGATTCTATGTATCTATCTTGTGTATACAAGTGTGTGCATTAGAGCAGAGCTAGTTAGCATTGGTCCTTCCATGACTAGTTTAATACCCCTAGGAAAGTTTCCCCTGCTTTTATCTTTTATTCCCCTGCCTTCACAACATTCCCCTGTTTGACCATTGACCGACAATACCGTTACCCTGTTCATAGCCGTTGGGCCTGCTTGCTTCAATTTTGGTTAGGGAATATTTTATTCTTTTTAAAAGATATTTAAGGCGCTTTCTTCGTTGATTGGTAATCTTTTCCTTCTATTTCAAATATATTAATTTTTTATCAAGATTTATCCTTGATATTTTTGCAATTTGAAAATTTTGGTCCAATCACAGCCCTTCAATTTGTCTATATAAACTTAATTCCCTTTACCAGCAGGTCCACAAATCTCTCTCGACCTAATCCCACTTACCTCCCATCTCTATAAACCTCTAAACTATTTTCCAAATTCATCATGACCCTTAAAATTGCTCCTAATCATAACCAAATTGCTTTGCTTCATGATGAACCAGCCGAGTTTGCTGAGGCTGTGGCCTTTCTAAAGTCTTCGTACTTCAGAGTGGCCCTTCTCATCAATCCTCGCATTTATACCTCACACATTCAACAGTTCTGGTCTAAAGCCATGACCAAAACAGTGAATGGAGAGGTCATAATTCAAAGCACAGTTGATGGTCATTCCAAGGTAATCACACTTGCCTCCATCAGGGAGAATCTCCTCCTTGATGATGAGGATGGAATAACCAACTTTTCTGAGGCTGAAATTTTTGAAGGTCTTGATAAATTGGGGTATAAACTTTCTGAAAATCAAAAATTAAAGTTTGCTAAAGGCCAGTTTGCCCCTCATTGGAAATTTTTGATTCATACTATTATGCAATGTTTGTCACCCAAAACCACTGCTTTTAATGAGGTTGGTAGTGAGATAGCTTCTGCCCTGATCTGCTTTGCAACAGGAAGGAAGTATTGTTTTTCTCAAATGATTTTTAAAGGCATGGTTAAAAATGTTTCAAGCACCTCAAAGTTTTGTATGTATCCAAGGTTTATAGAAGTTCTGCTGAATATGAGTGATCATGGTCCCATTACACACAGAAACTATTTTTCAGCAACCAAACACACCACCAAACTTTTCACCACATTACTTGCACCATCACCTTTGTTTTTTGGCAGAAACATTCCATTCACTTCAATTATGCTAGACCAAATCAGACGGGAAGAAGCCAAACATCAAACAGCCATAAATCAACCTGCTGAAACCCCTGCCAGGAACCTACCACCTGCTGATCCACAACAAGAAAGGCGTTCAAAATCCAGGTTTGCCAGGTCTCCCTTGCCTGGTGAATCTTCACAAGCAGCAGAAAGGAGAGTCTCCAAAAGTTTGGAGCAACCTGGGGGTTTGGCTGCCACTACTGTCTCATCCTCAAGGGGTGAGCAGGATAGTGACACCATCAATAAGTCCTCTCCCCCACTCCATGATATCCAACAAGGGGAGCAATTCCCTTCTAGGATTGAGAGCAGTATAAAACCTTTGACAAATCTGGAATTGACGAAAATGTGCATGAGTCTGAAAAGGCAGAATGCACAACTAGTACAAGATGTCAAAAAGCAAGGTCTAGTTATCTCTCACCTGGAAACCAGACTTGCTACTCTTGAGGGGAGGAGAAAGCCCAGACTGATTCTTTCCACAGATGAGGATGCTTCCAAAGGGGAGGAAATTCCACACAAAGAAGGATCTACTGAGTATTATTCATATCCTGGTGGGGAGCATGGAAAGATAACAAGTGCTAAGAAAGGAATGGAGAGAGAAAGTGCTGATAAGGGAAGTGACAAGGGGAGTGCAACCAAAGATATTGCTCAAACATTGCTCACTATGGGCAATCAAGAAGAAGCCCCTGCTTCAAAAGTTTCCCCTGCCATTGCTGATCCCACTGCTGTAAGTTTATCCCCTGCTAAGAACATTACTCAAACATTTGTTAGGAAGAACAGAAAGCAACCAGCTCAGAAGGGGATAACAATCAAAGAACCTGCATCTAAAGCAAAACCAGCATCAGCAGTGGATCCAAAAGACAAAGGAAAAGGAATCATGGTGCAACAGCCCAAGAGAAAATACAAGCATCTGACTCCTGAGCAGCAGAAGGTCCAAGAAGCTCATGATGCACAAGTAGCTCTCAGGCTACAACAAGAGGAAATGGATATGCAGGATCAAAGGATGGAGAAGATGAGGCCCAAAGATATGCTAAAACAGGTTGAGATTATGCATAGGGAACTAGATGACAGGGTACCTCATGTTGGAGAGTTTCTTGATCAATGGGAGAAGGAGTTGAAAAATGCTCCTTTGGAAGACAGGTATGAGTTGACTTGCCTTGTTTACAAATATCAAACTGGATATCTGGAAAGAAGGGCAATGCAAATTCAGAGTGAGAAGTATAGAACGTCAGAGAAAGGGCAACTTGATCACTACAAAGTTCTGCTTAAAAGGCATAGAAAGTGGAAGGATGGTGACTTCAGAGATATGAGCTTTGAAGCCATAAAGAGAGCAGTCAGACCAGTTCTAAAGTTGTATGATGTGGAGGATTGGATGACCATCAACACTCCTGAGGAAGCTGAGTATCTTAGGAGACAAAGTGAAGTGCTACAGAAAGCTAGAGCAACAAAGAAAAGAAAAGCTGGAGAGACTACACAAGCAGGTGCATCATCCCAAGCAGGGGAATCACACCAAGCAGGTGAAAGTTTTCCAGAAGTACTTGAGAAGTCGGTACTTAATGCACAAAGAGCAGCAAAGAGACTCAAGAGAATGGAGCAAGTGGGCATAATCACTAAAGAGTCTCAAGGGCCATCAAATGATGAAATTGATAAACAACTGATTTTGCAGGAAAATGATGAAATCTCACCTAGTGAACTTGGAAAGAAGTTTGCTATTATAGAGTATGCTGTTTATGAACACAAAGGGAGAACTTGGTGGAAGCTTACAAGGGCTGACAATACAGCACAGACATTTCTAAGTCTAGATGTCATGTTTCAAATTTTGGATAGTGAAGACTTAGAAGATCTGTGGAAAATATTGAAGAAAACGTTTGCTGCAAAACCTCCTACCATGGATGGTGTGGAGAAGGATTGGGTAATCTGGGAGTGCATGCATAGAATGTATGAACATGAATTATTTGATCCTCTATTTGATGCAGTGAATAAAGGAGACTTGGTGTATTGGAAGCTATTTACAAATTCTGGGGTCTATGAGGTAGTAATGGAAGGTGTGAGTGTTTATCTACTCAATCATAGGTATTATCCCTTCTCTCAGGAAACCTTGAAGAAGTTAGCACAGGCTAAGTTAATTGTTGATGCCAAAAAGCCTGTTGCTTATGATCTGGTAAGAATGGTGCATAGTCAGATTTGGCCAGAGAGTTTGTAAGCATCCTCATCAACTAGCATTTATTCAGAAACTTGTCTTTTAGAGGAAAGCACAAGTTTAGGGGAGGATTGTTGGGAATAAATCTATGCTTACTTGTTTCCCCTGCTAGTTGATTATTCATTCCCCTGCTAGAGTAAGTTCCCCCTGCTAAATAACAAAGGCAGGGGGATCCGTTCCCCTGCTGGAGTCAAAGGCCATGCCGTCAAGATAAACATGGAATAGATTTTTACGCGTTTCAGTTATTATTCCTTAATACTTTCGATAGTTTGTTAGTAGTGATCTTGTACGTGGGTCCTTGTATCTATAAAAGGACTCACTAGGTTAGCATGCAAAGTGTGTCTTTCTCATTTCGTTTTTCATTATTATTACTTTAAGGTTTTGTAAACCCTAATACCACTTTGGGTATTCGTATATCTTTGATATATTAAAGTTCAACGTTTGAATCTCATTTGTTCTTGTGCTAAACATTACATTCCGCATCTTGTTTAGTTACTTTGCTTTGCAAAGTTTCTCTAGTGTTAGATTGAATTCTTTCTCTCAATCACAACCCTTAAACAAGCTATTAAGGTTTAAGATCTGACTTTGGGATCAACAGTTTATACATTTTAAATTTTGGAATTCTAAATTCTTAGGAATTCTAATTTACTAGAATTTAGAATTCCAGATTTTCAAAATCTTGAACCAAACGGCAAAGTGTATTAAATTCAAAATCACATTTAATTATAGTAAATTGTGGGCATATTTAATTTTCATTAAATAAATGGTATATTGTTTAAAAGGTATCCCGTAAGTATTTGTTAGCAAATTCTATTATAATATTGGTTTTGCTAAACAATGTTCGTTGACATAGTTTTACGTGTATTTAATACAGATAAATCTTTTTAATTTATCAAAAATTGCATTAAACACACAGTAAATGAACTTGTAATCATGTTCAAATATGATATTTTAAAAGTTCATTTAATATGTATTTAATGTATTTTTTATTAAATTAAAAAATTATATTTATTAATTACACGCTAAACTTTGTCCAATTGATATTTTTTTAGCAAAACTCTATAGTATTAGCCGATTTTTCAACAATCTTAGTGTTGTTTGTGTTTCTTTTGATTAGTGGACGATTGATGTTTAATTTTTTTGAACAACACAATTTATTAAAACCTAACAGAAAGTTAGAAAAAGAATTCAAATAAAACATTTTCTTTCTCATTTTCTTTCTAAACTTTAACTTAAACAATCTTTTAGCCGTCGTTTCCAGTCTCCGGCTACCCGTCAGAGATCCGGAGAGCTAACCCATAAACTTAAAACTCCTTCAATTATCATGTTAAATTCCCAAAACAAACCAAATTCATTTACGAGATCTAATTTTCTTTTCCACAATAATGGATATTTCTATAAAGTGACTTGCAGCTACATGGTCGTTTTTATCTCCGTGCCTATACCTATGGATCTATGTTACTGCCCCCAATCAACCACGACAATGGCAAGCATATTTTCTTAGGTTTGGGAGTTCGATTTTGGGAGGTTGTGTTTGTTGGTTCCTTTTGTGGTATCAACTGTTCATCTATGTGTCCATGTTACTGCCTTTCAATCAATCACGACCATGACAAGCATATTTTCTTCAGATGAGAAAGATTCAAGGTCTTAAGTTATGTTTTTGGTTTTGTTTTAATTTAGATATGTAATAGTTTGGATTAGGATAAGCTTTTTTGATATAATATCTTTTTAATAGAACTGTAATAACAAGCTAACAAAGAATTTCAAATCCGATTAGAACTTTTATTTATATTTTTAAAAACCCAACATAAAAATTTCATACTCGAACTCGATAAATACATGGCATATTAGGTTCGGCTCGGCTCGATTTATAACTATAAAAGAGTGAAAATGTAATTTAGTTGAAGCTTGACAAGGCTTGTGAGTTTCACGAGCCAAGTATTTTAGAGTTCGATCTCGACTCGAAAATATACTTGAGTAGCTCAAATTCGACTCGACTCATTTAGATCGAGTCAATTTCGAATAGTTTACGCGTTGATGTCGAGTAACTAACAAGTTGTCTCGTTTCACTTACACTCTAAGGCCTAAGCAAAAGGGAGGTGATTTACACACTCCTTAATTGATAATGTCTTAACATTTATACCTTTGTAAGAATGAATATAAATGAAAATAATCTAAAAGTATATATGTCAAAACATCATGTATTTGAGTGTCTCAATTAATCTAAAAAGTATATAAATTATTTCCCAAGAGAATTACATAAATGGTCCTTGTGGTTTAGTAAATCCTACACTTATGGTCCCTAAGTGTTTTCATCGGTATTAATTCTCGTGGTTTCTTTTTCTTACACATCTAGTACACTGTCTATATTTTAAATTAAATACAAATATAAAGGTAAGGGTATTTTAGTCTTTTTCAAAAAATTATTTTCGGTGAAAATATTTTTTTAAAACCTTTTTTTCCGTAAAAAAGTTTTCGAAAAAATATTTTTTTTAAAAAACTTTTTGTTTTCTTTAATTTTATTTTTTTTAAGAAATTTTATTTTTGAAAAAATTCGAAAATTACAAGTTTTTGATGAAAATATATATATATATATATAGATAAATGTGTATAAGTTTATATACTTATTTATATTTATACGATAGTGACTTTCATACATTTTTTTAATAAAATACTTTTCTTCGAAATTACCTTTTTTTTTCAAAAAATAATGTTCTCAAACAATATTTTTCGAATTTTGTTCTCCAAAAAGTTTAAATTTATAAAAACTAAAATGTTTTTCTCCAAAAAAGAATTTTCAAAAAGATTTTGTTTGGGATAAGTATTTTTTGAAAAAAAAAACGTATTTTCAAAAAAATTACTTTTTTGAAAAAATAAATTAATTTCTAAAAAACGTATTTTTAAAAAATAAATCAAAACAAAAATGTATAAAAGTTTTCTTAAAAAAAAAATTCTCCAAAAAAATTAAAACTAAAAAAATAAAAAGTTTTCTTCAAAATAGTAATTTCGAAAATGGGTGAAATTTTTTTCGAAAAAAGTTAAAAAAAAAATATTTTTTAAAATAAAAAAAGATTTCAAAATTTTTTTCACCAAAAATAATTATTTTAAAAAGACCAAAATACCCCTACCTTTATATTTGTATTTAATTTAAAACATAAAGAGTGTACTAGATGTATAAAAAAAAGAAAACAAAAAAACTAATACTGATGAAAAAGGAACTTAAGAATCAAAAGCGTAGGATTCATCAAAACATAAAAACCATTTATGTAATTCTCTCTTATTTCCCTAAGCAAATCTTTGTTTAATGAGCATACTATATCACAAAAGCAATTGTTTCCCTCTAAACTTTTCTTAATAAAATTAGACTTATTTGTAAATTTGTACAATTCACGATTGTTGTCTTGTTGAGAGATATTTGTTGCAACTTATAGTGTTAAGTGTAGATTCCCGACTTCCTGTAAAGAGAACGACGTACGAACTATACTATGTTCGAGTTGTTAATGTACCTGTCAACTTCAGTTAGGCTTTTATAAAGTAAAATATCTCCTATTAAGTTGTAATTAAATGGAGTAGTTGAGTAAAATAAACTTGTACCCACAAGTTGTATTTGTTTAATCCACAAAGCTACTATACTATGCTAGCAGTTTCCAAAATAAAATTTTTATTTTTTGTTGTTGCACATGAACTTTTAACATTCATGTTAGATTTTAAAGTAAACTTCTATATATACTTTTTGTGGTTTGCCGAATTTTACGCTTTATATTGGTGTCATAAAAATTGAAACGTACACATTCCCGTCAACAGATGTTAGACAATCTACATCGATAAGGAAGGGTGTTCATGGTTCTAGAAACTAGAATCAAACTGCAAGAACCAAGAATCAAGAACCGTAAAATAAGGAAAATGTGAAATCAAAAACCGTCTCTATTTTGTTGATTCGACTCTGGTACGATTTCAGTTCCGGGATGAGAATTTTCGAGAATTTCTGACGAGAACCATATATCTTTAAAAAGTTTTTTTTTTGTTTTTTAGTATTTCATAGAGGACATGTTATAACGATATAAACATAAACAAAAATGGCTTTAACAATAAAAAGCATACCAGTAATACTTACAGTTCAAAATAACATAAACAAACACAAAATGTAAGAAAAAATAACTCTATAATTGTTATGTAAATAATTTCAAATTATTGAATGTATATAAACTTTCGCACTAGTGATACTCTTATAAAACTACAAAGATGATTAACAAAATGTGATGTGATTAATATTTTATATATAAAAGCAACATTACATCATATTTGTAGATTTAGTTACGATTATTAATACTAGTATTTTACTCGAACTGGTGGTTATGATTATTGTGTTTAGTTATGCATATTAAGACGATTACCATACTTATAAATAATCGACTAATATAACATTATAACACATATGTTGAATATTTTATTAAATGTTTCAATTAAAACTTACTTCTACGTTGATGAATGATTTTGATGACTATTATGTGGTGTATTTGGAACTCGCAATCATTTGATTTTTTTAATCCTCCCTCGAAGAAGGCGAAGTTATGGGATTACATTGTTTATCAATCTTATTTGTGGATTTCGTCTAGAAAAATCCTATTACTATTATAGCCTCTATGTAATCTTTTTTCTAGCTCTGATAGCTTTTAATAATATCCGCCGTTCAAAAAAAAAGCAAAATTTTTAGTTATTATGAATTTTAAAGTTTAATTTTTTACATCTTTAATGACTAGTTTTTGTTAGGCCTACATGTTTTACATAATGACATACACAAACCTTTTAAAAATTCGTATTTTTAAAAAATGATTTTTTAGGAAAGAATCGAAATCGGTCGGTTCTTTTCCAATCCGTCCCAGGAATGAAAAATTTGGAATTTTAAGAAACAAAAACCGAACTATGGTTCGAACATACGATTTAGTTCCGGAATGGTTTCGGTACAACTCTTCGATTCTCGTGGTTCCTCATTTTTATGAACACCTCTAATAAGGACGAATGGTGTAAAAAAGTTTCCGTTATTTGCTAGCGTGGTTATAACATGAGAGTATATTTGTTTTTTTACTTGTAACTTTTATATATTTAACAATCTATTTTTATCTGAGTATGAAATGGTTTGGGGCGATTTTATGTTAAAATAAAAAATCAAACCGTAAATTTTGGTGTTTGCATATTGCAAACCATTTGATTCTATTTTTTTCGGTTTTGGTTTTTCCGTTTTTTATATTGTAATAGTTCGTTTTCAATTTTTATTTCGATTTTTTTTTCTTTTCATTTTACGCATTAAGTTTCATATTTAAAAAAAACTGCATTAATAACCAATCACTTTCGACACAAATTAAACTCATCATAATTGCAAGTTGCAACCAACAATAATAGTTACATCCACTACAATAATAGCAACATTAACTGCTATCAATTTATATAATACAAAAAATCATAAACAAAAATGTTTATATATCAATCACAAATCTAACAAAGTTTAGGTGAAAAAAATTATAATCAATTATTTTAACATCTTTTACAAATGTGTATATTTAAAGAAGGACAACTAAATATATTAGAAATATTATATATATAACTTTTTAAAGATATAAAAATATATTAATATTATACACCTAAGTAGGGCGAGATGGTTTTTCGGTTCGGTTTATACATGCAACCAAAAACTGTTCCAAACATTCGGTTTTCAAAAATGTAGAAAACATCATTTCGATTTTTCAATTGGGCCGGTTATTTTAGTATGTTTTTTTTTGTTTTTCGATTTTTTGATTTTATACTCACCCCTAACTTATCATTATCTTTTTATTGATTATAGTTATCAATTCAAAAGTGAATATCACATTCTTTTTAAAATTTAAAATTTTATATATTTATTTTTTGCCATTATTATTATTTTACTTATTATATGAATTATTGCTTACTTATTTCTTATTATATTATCAGTATTGTTATTATTATTAATGTTACTATTTATAGAATTTTAAAACTCTATTTACATTATTATTGTTTTATTTTTATTTATTTATTATTAACAATATTAGTATTATTATTATTAAACAGCGATTGTATTAATTTCCAGCACAAACTGATATGTATTTGAGCAAACGAGCACAAATATTTTGGGCTTTGCTTAAATGTTATAGAGGCTCCTCCCTTAAACCCATACTCCTCATATTTTAGAGGCACTGGACCTGTTAGTAATAAAACTGACTATTAAGACTTCAGAATGATAATGGAAGATAACAAAAAGTTCTGTATAACAACAACAACAACAACAACCATACCCAATCTCGCCCGAGCAAGGATTGGAAGAAGTGAGATGTAGACAGATTATACCCTATCCCCGGGAAACCCGAGGCTAGAGAGACTCGTTCCAGGTAGACCTCCGGCTAAGAGCAAAAAGTACTACATAAAAATTAACAATAAAAAGTACAAACACGCAATGAAGATTGATGGCAATGTAGAACTGCAATGTAACATATTTAGCTGTTATATATCATAAAAGAACTTACTAAAAAGTTTCATGTGCTCTGCTTGCAGCGAAATGGCAATTGAGATGCTCCCATTATCGATGGGGCTTGGTAAAACATAACAAAATCCTTCAAATGCGATCCAAGCAGGCCCCATGTATATTGGTCGGCCTAACCCAAAGTCAGAATCGTACATCGGGAGCCTAGTCCAACTAGTTATTCCAAGATTGGGGCATTTGAACGTATGAGCCCCACGAACCAAAGCCTTCAAATTGGGTTGTAGATCCAAGTAGTCGAGTGCTGACTTTAGATAATCAGTATTCATTTTCACTAGCGCGTCGTGTATCTTACTAGCAGCGTACCAACTAGGATTAGTTTTAATTTCCTTTATAGTTGCTATAGGAGCTGTTGTAAAGATGACATTCCCTAAATACCCGGGTGGTAGGGCGGGCTGAAGGCGGGATCGCCCATCTGTGGCAATGTAAAGCTTGGTCTCCCCATCCGAAAGCTCACGGGCTTGACACACACTCTTCCAAACATGGCCTGAGAGTGTTTCAAACGTGGTGTAGTTTATCTGTGATTTCCATTTAAGCATGTTAAGTTGGTCTCTTGTCAATTTGAAGATTGAGATTGAGGTCTCATCTGATGGGCCTTCAAGTGGTGATTTCATTTGTGGACCGGTATGGTATTCAATGTGCTCGAAAATGGGTCGTGGTGTGTCATGAGCACGGAGTATGGTCCTGTCTATGAAGGGTGGAAGAGTCACGTCAAGGCCACGAGCTATACGGGACCATGTGTTGATGAAATGCATCCCAGATAACCCATCGGCAACACGATGGTGTATCCCAACTCCTAGCGAAACTCCCCCACATTTGAAGTAAGTTACCTGATCCAATAGTCCAATACACTTATCACTTTAGTGATTTTACCAAAAATATTGTAGGTTGATTTCACATTTACGATTCATTGAGTGTATCAGTTTATGTATTTAGATTTCTCAAATCACCGCAGGTCGCACCTAGAACTAAATTATAATCTGGAAGTACAGTTTTTAATAAGTATATCGCCGCAAACCTGACTCTGTTTCCATCCTAAGTTTACGTCAACATTTTGTATATATAAACGTATACATAGATACCTGTAAAACTGTCAATGGGTAGGATTCAATTCCTGATGAGTAATCAACAGTTGGAACTAGCTTCCGAAGCTCCAAAGAGGGTGCAAAGTCACCAAGATCATCGACTACTCCATCGGATTCAGCTTCTACTAACAACACGCCTTGTCCTTGACAATCGATCTCAACACGACCATTTACATCTTCCTTCAAACGCCCTCCCATCGGGTAAAATACAACCAAGGCCTTACTTAAAGCATCCTTCATCACTTTCATATCAAAGAATTTGTTAGCGGCATTGGGACGATAGATATACACTCTTGATGAGTGAACGTCCGGGACAATCAGGTCGAGGTTAGAGCTCCATAGCTTTGTCCTTGACATCTCCTTTGCTGGCATCACCATAGTCGATTCTCTTACCACGATCTTCATACTTAAATATCGAACTGAAAATTATAAACTTACATATATGTCATAAGAATATGATAAAAAAATTTAATCTAGTGTCTGCATAAAATATCTAAGTTTGTGTATGGTTCCCAAGACTAAAGATAATAGAAACATGGATGAGCCAGGTTTGTCAATTGACCTCGTTCCTAACATGTGAGGTTGTCTCTAGTCATATTTTTAGAGGGCTCGGCATGGGGCGTTATAGGACCTGGTAACGCCGGCAAATAGAAACCCTCACCAGCCACGGCGTTATAGCCTATAGCACATAACACGTAGCGCCGTTTCAATCGGCCAACATTATACATATTTTTTTCATGTTGTATTTGTCTTTATTATCTATTTATTTATTATTTTTTTTAAAGACAATTTATTAAAAGAGCGAAAATCCCAACCAAAACTACAAATACAAGGCATCCACTTTATCAACAAGATGATTACAATAGTGGATCCAAAGAAGCGAAACAAGGATTAAAAATATAAAAGCAAAGTCTAAGAAACAGTCAATGAACTACAAACCATACACCACGAACAAAAACTCAGACTAGAGACGCAAGCCCATTACACCAATCGACCCAACTATACTCGAAGTTGTTGCATCCGTGTGAAACCCAGAAGAAAGATGTTAGTTGAATTTCGAACACCAAATCATCAGATGACATATCTTTAGCCCGGAATACACTATTGGTTTATCTATTGGTTGGAGATTTTATTGTCATCATAATTATTTTAAGTAACTCTCATTTACCGGAGATGATTCCGTACTCCGCTCAGATACGAGTTAAAGAAGAGTGAAATGCACACTCGTTAAGCTAATATGTTTTCTATCACGAAAAAATGCGAAGGTCATGGGTGTCGCGCCCTCTTGCAGGGTCAAGGGGCATCACCGATTTTTATGAATAGGTATAAGTGGACTTACTAGTTTTCTCGTTAAAATTCTTTCATGGGATCATAAATAAGAAACGATCGCTTGCTGTTCGAGGTATATTTGTGGATGGTACTTGGCATACTGATCCTAGTTTTATCGAAAATTCTTTTCATGACCACTTTGCTAACCGTTTTGATAAACCTCCCGCACATCGCCTCAAACTTAATTGCCAGTTCGAGGAAATTGACGTCTTCTCAATCGGAATTTTTGGATCGTGATATTGCTCGCAATGAGATTCGTAGGTCTGTATGGGATTGTGGAGATAATAAATCTCCGGGGCCAGATGGATTCACGTTTGAATTTTTTAAGAAATTTTGGGATCTCTTTGATTCAGATTTTTGTGAGGCGGTGGAATATTTCTTTTTACATGGCAGATTTCACGCAGGTTGTAACTCGGCCTTTATTGCTCTTATCCCAAAGGTCATTGACGCTAAATTTGTTAATGATTTCCGGCCTATTAGTTTAATTGGGAGCATGTACAAGGTTGTCACCAAGATTCTTGCTAATAGGTTAGCAACGGTTATTACGGATTTTGTCTTGGACACTCAATTAGCTTTTGTCGCAGTTAGACAAATTTTAGACGGTCCTTTTATTGTTGATGAAGTTCTCAATTGGTGTAAAAGGAAGAAAAAGCAGGCGATGTTCTTCAAAGTAGATTTTGCTAAAGCCTATGATTTAGTTCGTTGGGACTTTCTTCTTGATATCCTTCATGCTTTTGGTTTTGGTCAGACATGGTGTAAATGGATAAGTGGAACTCTTCATTTTTCAAAGGTATCTGTTTTGGTTAATGGGAGCCCCTCCAAAGAGTTTACTTGCTGGCGTGGTCTTAAGCAGGGGGATCCCCTAGCCCCATATCTTTTTACTCTTGTTATGGAATGTCTTCATGTTTCTGTCACAAAGGCGACTGCAGCAGGGATATATAAAGGTATTAAGCTATCGGATTCGGTTTCATTATCTCATCTTTTTATGCAGATGATGCTATGTTTACAGGGGAATGGTCCGATGATAATATCAAAGGTATTCTTAATATTTTGAAGTCCTTCTTCCTTGCTTCCGGTCTTCGTATTAATATTTCTAAAAGCCAAGTTTTGGGAGTGGGAATTCCTAGAGGTGGAGTTGATCAGGTGGCTTCGAGTTTAGGTTGTTCAACTATGGACAATCAGTTTCGGTATCTAGGTGTGATGGTTGGTCAACGTTCATCTCGAATAAATGCTTGGGAAGATGTTCTGTCTAACCTCAAAGCGCGTCTCTCTAAATGGAAGGTACATACTTTATCTATAGGGGGGTCGTCTTACTCTCTTAAAATAAGTTCTTGGAGCATCTCCTATATATAATATGTCGATATTTATGGTTCCGCGTGGGGTTTTGAGAGTAATGGAAAGCATTAGAAATTGGTTTTTAATGGATCGAATCAAAACGATAGAAAGATCACTTGGGTGGCGTGGGATAAAGTTCTTGCGTCTAAGAAGTATGGAGGATTAGGCGTATCTAGCTACTTTGCTCTTAACCGAGCTCTTCTAATGAAATGGATATGGCGATTTGTTACTAATGATGGGTCTCTTTGGTGTCACGTTATTCAAGCGTTATATGGTCATCGAATTAAGTCTCACTCGACCAAAATATGTTCTAATTGGGGCCCGATCTTGCGGGAATCTCATAGTTTGAAATTGTATGGGTTTGACTTTTGGTCTCAGTGTAAGATGAGAATAGGGAACGGGGTTAATAATTAGATTTTGGTTGGACTGTTGGACTGGTGATTATCCTCTTCATATTGTTTACCCGCGTCTCTTCATGCTGGAAGTTGATAAAGAAATTTCAGTCGCAGTCAAAATGACTGACTCGATTGAGAATTCGTTTAGAAGGCCGGTTCGAGGAGGCTCTGAAGCACAACAACTGGCTGATCTAAATGATCTTCTGAACTTGACCTTACTTTCTGTTTCGAATGATCGTTGGGTGTGTGATTTGTCAGGGGATGGTTCTTTTCCTGTCAAAGATGTCCGCAATTGTTTAGATGCTTTATTGATGCCGTGTGCTCCCAGCTCTACTAGATGGATTAAGTTGATTCCTATCAAGGTGAATATTTTCATGTGGCGTGCGAGACGTGATTGCTTACCAACTAGATATAATTTGGTTCGTAGAGGAGTCCTGGTCGATCCCCCAGTTTGCCCGGTATGCTCCACCAATGAGGAAACGGTAAACCACATTTTCTTTTGTTGTTATCTTGCACGTCAGATTCTTCACAAGATTTGTAGATGGTGGAACCTAGATTCGCAGGACTGGACCTTGTTCCAGGAGTGGCAGGATTGGATTATCTCGCTGCGTATGTCTTCAAAAAAGCAAGAGCTATTGGAAGGGGTTTTTTCGGTTACTTGGTGGCATATTTGGAGGTTACGTAATCATATTATTTTTGATGATACTCCCCCTAAACGTTCCGAGGTGTTTGATGATATCGTCCTTTATTCTTTTAATTGGTTCTATAACCGTTGTCGTAGTAGTTTTTCTTGGATAGATTGGCTTAAAATCCTTATTGTATTTCTTTGTAATTTTCTAGCATCTTGCTAGTTCTAATAAAATTTGCCGTTCAAAAAAAACTGTCATTAGTTTTTGTGTTTATTAACAAAGTTGGTCTCACATAAAATACGAAAATAACAATTTCTCTATTTGTTCTACTTTGTTTCCTTGTACGAGAAATAAAGTCTTTCTTCTTTAATTATCCGGATAAGAATTTCATGATACCTAAGCACCAACATGATCAAAATACTTCATATAAAAGGTAATCTTACACAATTCAAGCAAGATATCCAAGATTATCATCACTATTAAACCCAATTTGCACCATGAGATATCATATAACTTAAGTGATGTGATGGAGAGCGGTGATGTTTTTTTTATTCAAGTTATAAGTTTCGTCTTGTAAAGCAAAAATGTTGAGGTGACAACATCTTTTCATCTAACACGAACCATTGTCTTTAAGACACCTTCTCCTCTTAAATAATATACACACAACTAACTTTTAATTACCAACCACGAGATCAGACATGTTTGTATTTATTTTCAAGTACATTATCATATTATCATATATGATACCTCCATATATCATATATGGTATATTTATCATGTATGATGCATGGAGGTATCATATTTGATACATCCGTTCATTATAGCTTACAATTTTAGCATAATTCTCCTAATAAGCTTATTCAAATACCTCATCTTATGCTTATCCTACAGCTTCAACAAACTCTATTTATAAGCTTATTCACATAACTCTATTCTAGTTCATATGATTATTCATATAACTCTCTTAACAAGCTTATTTACAATAAGCTTAAGTATAACACATCAAATAAGTTTAATTATAACACATTAAATAAGCTAACACGTTCATAATCACATCAAAATAAGCTTATTTACATCAAATAAACTAAAAAAGATATAGATGATGATGATATAACCTGGTGTTAATCAAGTGTAGTAGGATATGATTAAGTACGAAGGAGATGATGATATAATAGATCGAAGATCGATAGTGGACATGAAGGAGATGTGAATAAGTTGTGTTAATCAATTGAATTCGATCGGTAATGGATCGATTATATGAATTATGTGTGTGTGTTTTTGTTACGATATGTGTGTGTGTGTGTGTGTGAGAGAGAGAGAGAAAGAGAGAGGTGAAATTACCAAAATGCCTCTTCAAACTTTCTTATTTTTAATCTTGACATTTGATCAAAATTAGATGAAAATATTCATCAAACATTGGTCCATATAACATTTCTAACTCTTCAATTTTCGTGTCGACTGTCATATTAGAAGGGGATAAAAAGAAATTGATTGGATGAGGTTACTATAGTCTATACACAAAAAATTGGTGTGTACGGATCAAAATGATCCGTGTGCACATACTGTCAAAGACATACGACCAGAGGAATATGTCACCATGAAATCCATTTTGATGTACAAATCTATTTTGATCCCCTTAACATATGCCACGATATTTGAGTATGAATTTTTATATGGACCCCACTTGAAAGTTGGAACCATGTTCGTTACAGAAAAAAGCTCAAGTCTGTATTATGATATCTATACAGATTACATGTGACTATTTTGACGCTTTAAGTTAGAATAGATCGATTAAGGTCTATGTTTCATCATGCCAGTCATAACAAATAAGGCATACAAGCGCAATCTTCTGTTCAAGCTTTTAGAAAACTGCCAAGGAATGCATTGTTCCGTAAAAATACGAGATGTACTCCACCAAGAAAACAACGAGGCCGAATTTTTCTATTTTAGTACCCTAAGCCCAGTAAATAAACATGATTTTACTCGGGTTCTAAAACAAAGGAAAGATGGATGGATGGAGATTAAATTGTGGCAATGAATTCAAGGATGATTTTCTTTCTTTGAATATGAAATTTGCTAGTCTTGAAGGAACTATGTCTGGCCTCATTATATGTGGCCTTTAGTTTCGGCCTATGTTTTCTGGAAATGATATTCAAAGGCAAAGAGAAAATAAGAGAGTGCTACAAGCGGAAACCCAAAACCCACACATTCAGCCTAAAAAAAGAAGATAAGACGACATGATTATGAAATTAGATCATTAGGGCTTAGAATCAAATAGTCATGAGAAGCTAGCGTTTATTTGAAGATCTGCTCCGGTGTCAAAGACAGAAACATTTTCTCAAGAGAAAGAAAAATGTATCCGTAATTAGCTTAATAAAAACTTTTTCTCGTACTAGAAGGCCGAAACGGATGATTTGCTGTTTTGAGTTTTCTCTATTATATAATTAAAAACCGACCAAACCATTCTCAGAATTTAAAGTTTGTCCGTTACGATGATATGCAATTTAGAAAAAAAAATAACCATCTCTTTATCTTTTACTAATAAGAGAACGTATAAAATGGGCTTATGTTTCCTAAGGTTACTTTTTTGGCTTATTTTGAAACTTTTCGGCTTTATATAAGTTTAGTATGTCAGAATAAGTAGATATAAGTCGAAAAGTTTCAAGATAAGCACACAAACTGAATTTATGAACCATAAGCCCAAAACAAAATAAGCAGAACATAATACAAGGGCTCAAGCATTAGGGGAATACAAGTACATATCCACACTCACATACACACATTTAAACACTTAAATGATAACAATTTTATTCAAATAAACTGTCTTTTTTACAAATTACAATTTAAGATTAGTTAACCTTACTCATCACCTGACTCCTCATAATTCTCATCTTCTTTTTTAATCAACTTAGAATTTGTGATGAGGTCACACAGGCTATAGGGAAACATAACTATCTATGTTTTATATGTATCTTCCAAATCCAAACCATCATCCATGCGTGCTTCATGTATAACTCTACTTTTGAGGATGCAAATGTAGAACCATTCCTTTCTAACATACCCCCTTTTGGAAACTTTAATTAATATGTCACCGTCTTTGTTTAGGCAGCCTAAAACCTCTATAATGCCGTCAAGCGAAAATTCATGGCCTTTAAAATCACAGCATAGCATCCACTCTTTCTTGTGGTTCAATACCCAAATCTCGGTTGTCTGCTTACGAAAATATCCAACTTCACCGTCTAGATTTACCAAGTGATCGGATTTAGCATGGCCATATTTCGTGTTGGCAGGATTAATTTTTGTCTTTGGAGGCTTGATCAACCCAAATGCTTCATTTTTAACGTCAAACCATATTACTCGTCTTACATTATCTTTGTAATCATGATTATGAACCAACCAATGCAAACAACCATGAGCAAATATACCTTTAATAGACATGGAATAAGTCAGAACTTGGGGTATTTTGTGCCATAAGTTAGTGCCAAATACATGCACCATGGCCCAATGACTGGGATTTATACATACCATCTTAAAAGTCTTGGTGGAGGAATCAAAACCAAGCCCACATGACGCTCGATTATCACATTCATATGGTAACTTTGGCAGCACGTAACATTGTTTGTTTATAGGATGAATCACAGTGAAAGTGGGCATAAAATAATTACTCCTTGTACCGTTATCATGTTTCTCGATTATGAAAAGCCCGATGCAAGAACCTACAAGTCAGGTAAAACAAGTTTTGTCGCGTGATTTTTTGACCAAAAACTCAAAAACCGGGACCTTATTTTTCGCCTTCAAAACATGATTAGTAATAGTATTAGATTCAATCGGGTGGAAACAAATGGTATCCGTTTTATAAGTAATTTTGGAGTAGAACAGTATTGGGGTGGGATCCACGATAACTTGTTTGTCATAAACGGAGACAAAGTAACTATCTTCGATGAACTCACGCCATAGTTTACATACACACCAGAAACGAAGCAAAGATTTAGATGTCAGTTTGGATAAGATGTCGAACAAAGGTTTTCCATCCATGTTGTCGTATTGTCGTTCCTCGGCGATTGTTGTTGTGTTAAATCCTAATTATAATGTAACGACCGTAGATTCATATCTATTTATAGGCCAAAATTGTAAGTAGAATATGGTTGGAAAAAGAAAAAGAAAAGACAGTGTAGTACGTAGTAGACTATAATTATATAGATTCCTCCTTAAATTCCCGCCTCCATTAATCGATCTCCAGAGTCTTCACAATTTTCACCGTAAGTTTTGTTTCTCTAATGGAGTATTATTTATTTAATCTCTACTACATACATTAACCCTATTCAATTGTAATTTCATAAATAATATATCATCGTTCCAAGTTTATTTTAATTAAGGTTTGGTACTTAACATCTACTGTAATAGATTATAAATATATCCTTTAAACTTAAATATTAAAAGTAAGAAGTTTTGATAAGTAATTCTCTTGTTTATTCAACTTCTTTTAGATTAATCAATAAATTATAGATATATCCTCACTAGGGGTGTCGAAAAAGTTGACTCGATCCGAACCTGACCTGAACTTGAACCCGAATAACCCTTGGGTCCAAAAAAGTATTCGGGTCAATTCGGATTGACTTGAATTGACCCAAGTTCTAATTAGGCTCGGGTTCAGGTTTATACTTATTCGCCTTGACCCGAATTGACCCGACCCGACTTGACCCGAACCCGACTTGACTCGACTCGAATAACACATTTTACATTGTATTAATACTTGAATAAGCCAATTTTTATACTTTTTCCTTAACCCAAGTTGACCCGACCCGAATTGACCCGAACCTGACTGACCCGAGTTCTAATTAGGCTCGTGTTCGGGTATGATTTGTTTGAGTCTTGACCCGACTTGACCCTACTCGAATTGACCCAAACCCACCGGTTGACCCGAGCCGATTCCCACCCCTAATCCCCAAACATAAGCTTCAACAAACACCCCCTAGGAGATAATTGAGTAATTTTGGGATTTTAGTGAAGTTCCAATAGGAATAGATATTACCATGTTTCTTCAAGTTATCAACAATCATTTAGGGGTGTTAATAACGTTGATTTTCATTTGTAAAGCTCATATGTCCCATTGTACACCGCTAGCGAGGTTTCAACTCGCGGTGGTTTGGGATGGATCGAGTATAAGTCGCTAATACGTCTTAAGAAGAACTTGGCAAGAGATTACAGTCTAATAATAAGTAATACAAACAGGTGAAAACAAAGCTAGATTGAATCAAATCATGCTTTGATGGTACATGTATGACATAAAAAATGGCGGGTCTGTTGATTGTGAAATCAGGATATCACTTCTTGTAATTGTCTGCACCCTTTGCTGTCAATATTAATGATCAATTAACTAACAACAAATTTGAAGTTCACTCTTTCAATATAAGTTTACAAATCTGTGTGAATGAAAGTGTGATAATTTGCAAGGGATAATGCTAACAAAACTTCCTATTGTAAACCGAATATATAGGTTTGTAGTGATATCGAAACATGGGTATTGAAGAAGAAACTATTGGGCAAGCAGCAGCAACTTGACGTGAGAGGTTGAAAGTTTTGAAAGCTGCTCAACAGCTTCTCAAGAATCCTGAGGTTGAAAGCTTTATCCTGTTTTATGGCATACATTTATATTTATTGATAATACAAGTCATTAACCTAAAGGACTTAAGTGTACATAAGATAAAGATAGAGGGGGAGTATTTCTTCTTTGCTGACAAGTTTATGTATGGAGGGACTAAAAGTGGAAAAGTGTGGAAGATAAGGGCTTAACTGAAGATCCAGCTTATATATACTCAACCTACCTAACTTGTTGACTTACTTCATTTTTTCTCATTCTATTATTGTTTCAAGTGTGTGAACTGTGTGTATTGATCTATCTTGTTGATCAATCTTTTGAGTGTGAGAGTTGTTCTTTGATTCTTTCTTGTATCCAGATGTTGTAATTGATTCATTGATAAAGAGAGCCAAGGTGAGGTTGACTGGGTTCTCTGTTACATGTTCTTGTTGGTTTTGATCATTGATTCATTAGTTTTTACATGGTATCAGAGCCAGGTTGCTCTGAATCGTGATTAAAATCTTTTTTTAAAATTAGGGTTTTTAGAAATTTGGGGGTTTTGATCTATTTGTGTAGATCTTGATTTGATTCTGGTGGATCATTGTTTAAATTGGTTAATTCGGGTTTCTTGCAAGATTAATTGGTTTTTTGAAATTAGGGTTTCAAATTTTTTTTGGGGGTTTTTGGTTAAATGTTTTTTGATCTAATTGGTGAGCTGTGGGTTCATTTTTTGGGTCTAATCGTTGATTCTGTTTGATTAATTGGAAAACCCTAAATCCAGAAATTAGGGTTTTCTAATCTTGGTAAGGTGATTGTGATTGTTGTTATTTTTTGTTGTTCATTAACGTGCAGGTTTGTTTTTCCACTGCGTTGGTTGTATAGATCATCTTGATCTATTGGTTGGTTTCTTGGTTTCGTGGTTTCTCTGGATTGTCTTGATCCAGAGTTCTTGCTTGGTTTGCTGCGCGTGCCTTGTAACACCTTTCGCACCTTTATTTTAGTATTCTGTTCTTTATAGGTTTTTTAGTTGTTTAGTGGGGTTTTTAGGTGTCGAAGGGCTTAGCTAGATTGTGGTGTTGATTGATTCGAGGTTTGTGGTAGTTACTTGTTATTTGTAGAGGAGATACAAGGAGGTTGTGATCTTGTTTTTGTTTTACCTTTGTTCTGTTTGTTTTTTAGACCACATACAGGTCTCAGCTCTTGACCTACCACTATTTGAGTGGTTAGGAAGCCTGATAACTATCTTTTGGGCTATTTGTGCGTTCTTTGTGTTTTTTGTCTAGTTTCTTGTTTGTTTTTTTCCTATGTCTGGTCCTGGTCCTAGTTCACCCAAGGGTGAGTCTCCACCGAAGGGTGGTGGTGGTGTTAAGAATGATGATGGTATTAAGTTTGATGTTTATGACCCTCTTTATTTGCACCCTCAAGACATAGGTTCTCAGTTGATTACCTTCAAACTTGAAGGGACTAAGAACTATAAAGTTTGGTCTGCTGTTGTTAAACTTATTTTACAAACTAGAAATAAACTTGGATTTATAACTGGTAAATGTGTTCAAGACACTAATGATGGTCCTGCTAGAGACCAATGGGATAGATGTAATGCTGTTGTGCTTTCTTGGTTACTTGGTTGTGTTTCACCAGATTTGTATAAAGGTCAACTTTTTTCTAAATATGCTCAAGAGGTTTGGGATGAATTAGAAGAAACATATGATAAACAAGATGGTTCTGTGATATATAATCTTCATCATAAGATTTACACTTTAACTCAATCTGGCATGTCATTATCTGAATATTATCATGAGTGTAATTCTTTGTGGAGGCAATTTGATGCTCTTGTTGATCTTCCTGACTGTACTTGTGATGGTTCTGAGGCTCTTAAGGAACATGATCAACTACTTAGGTTGATGCAGTTTCTAATGGGTCTTGATGATTGCTATAGTGTTGTGAGGAGTCAGATTCTCACATCTGATCCCATACCAGATGTGAGAACTGTTTTTGCAACTTTGTCTAGAGATGAGTCACATAGGAATAGATCTAAAAATAATAAGGCTGGGCCTTCTGCTTTTGTTGTTAAGTCTGGTGGGAATTCTAATAATTGGAACAAAGGAGTTAATAATTCTAATAATGGGAATTCTAACAGAAATAACAGGACTGGGTCTAATGGATATAGAAATGGTAATCTTGTTTGTAAACATTGTAACATGAATGGTCATACTATTGACAAGTGTTTTGAGTTAATAGGTTATCCACCTAATTTTAAAAGAAATAATAATAAATCAACTCAAAACAATGTTCATAATGTGAGTGTTAATGACAATAAGTGTGATCAAAGTAAGAGTACATCTCATACTCTTACTTCTGATCAATATCAAAGACTTATGAGGTTACTGAGTGTTTCAGGAGAAAATTCTATGGGTTCTGCTACTATTGCAGGTACCTTCAAAGTTAATAATTGTGTTGTCAGTTTTCTTTCTTGTAGATTTTTTAACTATAATTCAAATATAAGTACTTATAGTACTTATATTGGTTGGATTAAAGATTCAGGGGCTAGTCAGCACATTACCTATTCTAAGAAGTTACTATTTGATGTTATTGATGTATCTTATCTAAATATAAGTGTTGCTCATCCTAATGGTACTTTGGAATATGTGAAAAAAACTGGTTGTTTCAAAATTGATAATTTATTATTAAAGATGTGCTTGTTGTTCCTGGATACAAAGTCAGTCTCTTATCTGTTCAAAAGTTGTCCAAAGATAATAAAGTTAATGTTAATTTTAATGAAAATTGTTGTATGATTCAGGACTTAACTCACAATGTCCTGATGGGGGACTGGTAGTGAAAAAGATGGTTTATACTATCTTGATGAAGGTAGGCCTGTGTTTAGTAAAAATGTTAGGTGTTGTCAAACTTCTAGTTCAATTTGGCATAATAGACTTGGACATCCATCAGATCAAGTTTTGGATGTTTTAAGAAAAGATAATTCTGATATAAAACTTAAAGGATTAGAACCTTGTGATGTGTGTCATAAAGCTAAACAGACTAGAGAGTCTTTCTCTTTGAGTAATCATAAGACTAAAAAACTTGGTGATATTGTTTATCTTGATGTTTGGGGTCCATACAAATTTACTAGTAGGGAGGGGTTTAGATTCTTTCTTACTGTGGTTGATGATTATGCCAGATCTGTTTGGGTTTTTTTGTTAAAGAGTAAAACTGAAGTTTTATGTTGTATTGAAAGTTTTGTTAAACTTCTTGACAATCAATTTAATAAAAAGGTGAAAGTTTTCAGAAGTGATAATGGGACAGAGTTTGTTAATCATAAGTTTTCTGATTTTGTTAAACTCAATGGTATAATTCATCAAACTACCTGTGCTTATACTCCTCAACAATATGGTGTTGTGGAAAGAAAGCATAGACATTTGCTTAATACTTTTAGAGCCCTCATGTTTTAGGGGGCATACCATTAAACATGTGGCCTGAATGTGTGCTAACTGCTACTTATTTGATTAACAGGTTACCAACTGCTGTGTTATCTGGTAAAAGTCCTTATGAAATGGTCTATGAGTCTAAACCTAGTATTCTCCATTTAAAAGTGTTTGGCTGTTTGTGTTTTTCTAATGTGGTAAATGTTTTTGATAAGTTTGAGGCAAGGTCTGAAAAATGTGTTTTTGTTGGTTATGCTTTTGATAAGAAAGGGTATAAATTGTTTAGTTTGGAAAATAAAAGATTTTTGTTTTCAAGGGATGTAAAATTCTATGAAACCGTCTTTCCATTTAAAAATGATGTGATTAGTAAAGAGTTTGTTTTTAGTGATAATGGTGTTGATGATTTTTTTTAACATAAACATTCAAGTGCCTAGTGAATCCTATGATGAAAATGGAGATAGTATAGGTAATAAGCATAGGCTTATAACTGAAACCAATGAAAAACCTAATGACAACACTGTAGATGTGACAATCCGTCAATTTCTGGTTTATATTTTATTCTCAATATTTATTTGAAAACATTATTTTAATGTTATATTATGAACTCACTTATTTTTGGAAAGAAATTTGGATTTACGTCTTAAAGTAGCATCGACTACATCTAAACCGGAGGATTCTACGTTACGTGCTTACGTTTACATACACCGTTTTGGTGACAGTCCGACATTTCAGAAAATAAATTTATCCGTGAATATTATTTTGAGATTTTAAATTTGTGTTGGTTCGTAAACTCACAAATTTATAAGAAGAGATTAGGACTTACGATTATAATTTAACGTCCTTTACGACTAAACCGAAAACCTTAGGATTACGTATTTACGTTTTTGAACTCCGTTTTTGATGAGACAAATTTTATTTGATTCGTATTGTGCCGTTGATTCATAATTTATAAAAACGTTTTTCGTAAAACAACCCGAGGGCACGCAAATCGAGGAAACTAAAATCGAGGAGTACCCGTAAATAAATGGGGATGAGACAAGATAACACTTGTCCCACCCCCACTCATAACCGGCCAAAGAGCTCCAACACACACCATATGGTGTCAACTTGTAAGATACAAGTTGCACACTTGTCCTACTTAGCTTAACTTGAAAGCTACAAGTTTTCCACTAAACATCAAAACCACTAAACATACCCATTTGCTTTCATTTTTCACATGCAACTCACACACAAAAATCTCTCAAATCTCTCTCTAGCCATTTTTGGCCTTCCCTTTTACCACCACAAAACACTATCACTTGATCAAGTGTATACCATAAATCTTGTGTTTAAACTTGATCAAGATGAGGACCCTTTGAAGATATAAAGATTGGAGGTGATCCTAACATCCAAGGAGGTGATTTGGTGATGTTCAAGGGCTGATTTCTACATGAAGTCTACAAGTATTGGTGGCCATGAAGATTGGAGTTGATCTACTACAAGTTTCTCTATCAAAATCCATGTCTTAATCACAACCTACATCATCTTGGTGGTATAAAGATTGTTCTCCCCATCCTCTTGTTATTTTGATTATGTAATCATGTATTTTATTTCTTATTGTATATGTATATGATGAATATATGATGATAAAAATGTTGTGTGGGGATCAAGTGTTGATAAACATGGGTAAAAAGATGAAAAACTATATGTAAAAGTGGTTAATCTTGCTTAATTTAGTAGGCTGTATAAAAACAGTAAATAACCATATGATGAACTGATAAAATAGTGTAGATGAATTGATATACAGTGAGTATTGAGACTTGTACACATGTGATGGTTGGCCATGCAATGGAATCATAAAATGAGTGAGATATGATCAAAACAATTTTAGAGTGCAAATCTGAGTACACTGTTTTTGACGAATTTTATAAAATACTTAGAAGTTGACTCATCAGTAGCTAAAAAGGAATAAAATGAAGCACATATCATGTAGTTTCTGTGATAAAAATTTGGGGTTCTATCTCTATGTAAAACTCTAGATATGATCAATTTAGTAAACTAGATTTTTAGAACTGATTTTGTGAAATTAAAGTTTAATATTATTATATAAGCACTCAAATAAATATAGTATAAAATGTGAATTAAAACCCACTAACTTATATATTTCATTTATATAAAAATGCATAAGGATAAATAAATGGACATTATATAAAAATGGTAGTTTGGTAAGTTTTATAAGTTATAAAAACTATATACTAAGTTTTACGTCTTTTCGGCTAAAACCGAAAGATTAACGTTTTTGTTAAATAAAACTTAGACGGTTGGACCCGTCTAATGTAAACTTTTATAAACTCACATACTGATATATAAACATATATAACAAGTAAAAACCGATAAAACCCGAACTATATGACATATGGACATTAACGAGCCAAGTTAGCATATTTGGACTAATAATTTAACTAAATAAGTTAAACACTTATAAACTTATTTATTGGGCTTAACCCATTTGGGCCCAACATATAAAGTATAATACTAATAATAAAAGTATAATTGGGCTAATGAATAGTATTGGGCTTGTAATAGGCCCATTGGGCTTTAAAATGTAAACAAGTTGAACTAGTGTAACTAGTCTTGAAAATTACCAACACATAAACACTATAACGAATGAGTAGAGATGTATAAACCCACTTGATCATCATCATATATATAAAATCATCATATGTATACATAATTGTTATTTTTATAAAGTCATTGGACAAGAGTCTAAGACGAGTATTATTTGTCTAGGTTTTCGTGATTGAAGCACGTACCGTACATCCGAATTGCTGATAACCCGCCTTCCCACATCAACGTGAGTTCATAGCCTCACACTCTTTTAAATGTTTTTATGAAATTCTTTATAAACCCGCGAGGGAGATAACATGTTAGTTTTTATAAAATAAGACACTAGTTGTCCCGATTGTCTGTTTATTGATTTGGACCCGAATGATTGTATGGCCCGATGTATGATTATATGACCCGATAGATGAAACGAAATGGATTATTAAAGTTAGGTTATGTCACTAAAAGTCCCATTAGCATGAATTGTGAACTACCGGGATTTGGTAGACGCTTATGCATATAATAGTACTATTTAGGGACGATCACCCCAGTTCGCGCCTTGACGGTTGATCCCCATCGTGCCACATTGATTGGTAAGCGAATTTATGTATGAGAAGATTTACACAAGCGCGATTATTGTGACGAAACGCTGTTTTAGATGGGCAAATGATTGTCGGGTTAGCTACCCGTTGTTTGGTATAGTAAGGTAACAATGTCATGCGGCTTATAATAATCCAATTAACGAAATACTGCTTTATGCATTGAATTACAATATATTGCCTGACTAGCAATACAAGGTCTTATCATTGATGTTATGTTCGTGTTTTGGTTTTATATAACCATATTCATATAACGGTTTTTATTTAATCTATACAACGTTATAAAACGTATTGTATGATGTTTTTAACGACAATGGTTCGTATAATGATTTTGAAGGCGAAAGCCTATATTATGATTTTGATAAGGATTTGTATAAAATGACTTTGGCTATTTTATGGCATATTAAAATGATTTGTACAAAGTGATTTTCGGTAATAATTTTATACGGATGTTATATTGATGGATTTCATTAAACTCTATGAATTCACTCGGCGTTTTCGCTGACCTTTTCTTTTAACATGTTTTGTCTCAGGTACTTGAAGGTAATTCTCAGGAAGACAACAATAATTCATGGCCCGCACTTAAATAATAATTTCCATTCAAATGCTTTGTAAAACCTGTATAAAATACAATGACTTGGGACCTATGTAAACTTGATATTTATGAATGTAAATGCTTTATTATTAAACGACGCGATTTTTAAGCGTTGTCTATGATGTGAGTAATGTGCTATCCCGTAACACCAACGAGTCTTCCGCTGTATTGAGTTGTATAAATTTGGGGGTGTTACAGTTTGGTACCAGAGCTCTCGTTATAGAGAACGAAAGATTTTTAAAACCAAGGTTTTGAATAAAACATTTCAAAATCTTTTAACTATAAACATTTTTCTCAAAATGTCTAAAAATCTTTTGACTATTACGGTGCCGAAGAATTCCCGAGTTACCGACAAGGCCAGACTGAGAAGTGTTATTTTAATACATATAACTTGGATTATATATATATATATATATATATATATATATATATATATATATATATATATATATATATATATATATATATATATATATATATATATATATATATATATATATATATATGATGTAATTTGATTATATGATTGTTTGGTGATTATTTTAATATTTATACGAGGTATTTATACGACGTATGTGACAATCTAACATTTTCAGGTAGTGAATTATTTTCTCGTATAATATTTTGAAACTTATTTTTGTGTTGGTTGATAAACTCACAATTTACGGGTTTAAATTTGGGCTTACGTGCATAATTTAGCGTCCTTTACGATTAAACCGGAAACCTTAGGATTACGTATTTACGTTTTTGAACTTCGTTTTTGATGAGACAATTTTTATTGGATTCGTTTTGTGTCGTTGATTCATAATTTATAAAAACGTTTTTCGTGAAACGACCCGAGGGCACGCAAATCGAGAAAACTAGAATCGAGGAATACCCGTAAATTAGTGAGGTGGGACAAAATATATTATCCCACCCCACTAGCTTACATGGGACGGCACACATGACACCACATCTAAGGATGTGGCATCATGTTAGCTAAGTAGCTACAAGTGTAAGCATTAGCTTAACACTTAAGCTTACTTCCTCCACTCAAACCAACAAAACCACTAGCTACTCATTCATACCATTTTCACTCATGCAAACTACTTCAAACTCTCTCAAAACCCCCACCCTTGCCGTCCACTTTGAAGAACAAAACACCCCTTCTTGATCTTTTCTAGCCACAAATACTTGTTAACTAGCTCTATCATGGAGTTACCTTGAAGCCTTGATCATTTGGTGGCCATTTTAACAACAAAGGAGGTGATTTGCTTGTGTCCTAGGGCTGATTTCTCGACTTATGTTCTTGGTGTTTGATGATCTTGGGGTTACATTTGGTGTTCATCAAGTTCTTGTCTTCTAAAAACAAGATATACTCTTGGTTGGTAAAGAAGATCATCCTCTCCATTTTCTCTTGTTATTTTTGTAAAGAACAAATGTATTTTATTACTTTTTGTATATGTATATGATAAATATATGATGATAAAAATGTTGTGTGGGGATCAAGTGTTGATAAATATGCTTAAAAAGGTTAATAACCATGAGAAATAAGGCTAAAATCATGCTTATTTAGTTGGCTGTATAAAAACAGTATGTAACTAAAACTCGAACTGATAAACTTGCATGGTAGAATCCATTTACAGTAAGTACAAGATGTTATACACATGTGAGAGTTGGCCATGCAATGGAATCATTATAATGAGTGAGATATGATCAAAACAAGATGAGTGTGCTAATCCGAATAAGCTGTTTTGTAAGGACTGTTAAGGCTAGATAAACTTAAAATGAGCAGTAGCTATAACTAAGTTAAATGTAGCACATAATATGAAGATCATGCCATCCAAAAATGAGCTTCTGTTTCATTATAGAACTCTAGATATGATAAAAATGGTGAAGATGAAAATAAAAATCAGATTTTGAGAATTAATGTTTATTATTATTATATAAGCACTCAAAATTATATTGTATAAAATGTAAAATTTAAAACCCACTAACTTATGAAATTTATTTATATAAATATGTAAAAGGTTAAATAAATGGATAAATTATATAAATGGTAGTGGAATAATACTTATAAGTAATAAAAACTATAAACTTGATTTTTACGATTTTTTCAGCTATTACCGTAAAATTAACGTTTTTCGCCAATTAAAATTTAGACGATCAAACCCGTCTAATGTAAAGTTTTTAAAAGTCATATACTGATATATAAGTAATTAATACAAGTAAAAACCTATAAAACCCGAACTATAGGACATACGGACATTAACGAGCTAACTAAGCATATTGGACTAATAATTGGACTAAATAAGATAAACACTTATAAAAAGAACTTATTGGGCTTAACTCATTTGGGCCCAACATGGAAAGTATAGATACTGATAATATAAGTATAATATGGATTAAAACAAGTTAAATAACTTATAACAAACTTATTGGACTTAAAATAGATAAATAGGTAAAACTAGTAAACTAGTAAAAAGTGACCAAAACGTAAACACTAAAATGAGTAAACAAGGATATATAAACCCACTTGATCATCATCATATGTACAAAATCATCATATGTATATTGTTATTTTGATAAAAGTCATTGGACAAGAGTCTAAGACCGATTATTATTTATATAGGTTTTCGTGACCGAAGCACGCCCGTAGTCGATAATCCGCCTTTCATTATCAACGTGAGTTCATAGCCTCGCACTCTTTTAAATGTTTTATAAAATGATTTGTAAACCCGCGAGGGATATAACATGCTAGATTTTGATAAAAATAGAACACAAGTAGTCCCGATGGTATGCTTAATGATATGTACCCGAATGATGCTATGACCCTATAAACGAGACAAAAAGGATTATTAGTAGTTAGGTTATGTCACTTAAAGTCCCATTAGCATGAATTATGAACTACCGGGATTTGGTAGACGCTTATGCATTTGATAGTACTATTTGGGGACGATCACCCCAGTTCGCGCCTTGACGGTTGATCCCCGTCGTACCACATTGATTGGTTAGCGAATTTATGTATGAGAAGATTCCATAGCGTGATTTTTGCGACGACACGCTAACTTAGATGGGCAAATTGTTTGTCGGGTTCGCGGCCCGCTGTTTTCATAGTAAGGTAACAATGTCATGCGGCTAATAATAATCCTAAAACCTATATACAAAACGATAACGACGCTAATAACGATGAATATATTACCTATAATGGTAATATTGAGGCTACGGTCTCATGGACGGTTTAAGATGTATGCTTGATTTATATATTGCCTGACTAGCAATACGAGGACTTACTTCCGATATTATACTTGTGTTCTGATTTTAACGATTGTTTTATATAACGGTTTTTATTAAACTCTATGAATTCACTCGGCATTCACTGATATGATTTTTGCATGTTTTTATCTCAGGTGCTTGAAGGTAATCCGGATGGAGATCGACTCTGATGGCCCACTTAATATTAAAAATGTTCATTCAATCTATGTTTTGTAAACTAAATGACCTGTATAATTTGGGACCTGTGGTACACTTTAAAACTTTTTATCGAATGAATGTATGTTGAACCTTGTACAACCATTTTTATGTGTTGTCTATGATTAGAGTTATTGTGCTATCCCGTAACACTCTGAAAGACCCTTCCGCTGTACCGATACGAAAATTGAGAGTGTTACAGTTTGGTACCAGAGCTCTCGTTATAGAGAACAAAAGATTTTAAAAACCAAGGTTTTGAACAAAACTTTTCAAAATCTTTTGACAATGAACATTTAAGAAAATATTTGAAAAATCTTTTGACTATAACGGTGCCAGAGATCTCCGACGTTACCAACAAGCCCTATTGAGAAGATATATATTTTGATATATATAATTTAATTTATATATATATGCATATATCTTGATTTCATTATGTAATTGTTTAACTAGTATGTTATCCTAATACGAGATATATATATATAAATGCAGATTGTCATGGCTGACCCTAATATTCCTGTAGAAAACCATACTATTCCCGTACCTAATGTAGATGATGATCCTTATTTAGACTTAGTAGATTATGATATGGATGATGAGGAGGAACCATTTGAGGATCCCGAGCCCGAGTTAGGACTAGGAGATCAGATTGCCCCTCAGGTTGACTTGGTAGAAAATGAGAATGAGAATGTTGATATAGAGAATGATGAGGATATTGGGTTAGATAATTTAGATGATGAGATTGACGACGAGGATGTCGAGGAGGATGTAGGTATAGACGTTGAGGTCGATGATGATGAGGAAGCCGAGCTTATTTACCCTTATGATGTTCCAGAGGGCGAGCCTTTACCCCCACCAGTTGATTTGTCTGATTCTGAGGTTGAGTTACCTAGGGATGAAATGTCTGAATCGTCTGAATCTGATTCTGAATCAGAGGAGGATGAGGATGATAATGCACCTGACGGTACTGATGGTATTGCTACTCGTAAACGTGTGATAGGAGAGTCGTCTAGTACTCGAGAGGCTACTCATATTGATGGTCTTGCACCATGGGCCTTGAGACGTGATCTAGATGCTTCCCGTGTTAAGAATAGTATGACAGAGATTGGATTAGGTGTTGTTCAGACTCATGTTGCTTATTTGGAGTCGAAGACTAAGGTTGGTGAGAAAGAGCGGGAATTGCTTAGTTTGGATTTGACTGATGTAGAACGTGGTTTAAATGAGGCTTTTAGGAGGTTATCGGTGTTGGAAAGTGGTGAATTTGCTGAAATGAAGAAAAAGGTGAATTCTATGGAGATTCAGTTAAGTGTAGCTCGTGCGATGCTGAGAAAGCTGAGAAGGAGTTGAATATATCTGTGGGTTGGAATAGTAGATTTTATGCTGACATGGTTGAAAGAGGAGTGATCCGTAAGCGCCCAGCTGAAGATGTGTCTAGTGATCGTCCGACAAAGATTCAGAAGACGATGGATGATGGACCATCTGGTGGTTCCCAGTAGACCAGTCTGTATTTAGTAGTGACCTTTGTATCTTTTGTGCTTTTGTAGCTTTGACTGAACCGACTTGTTAATAGTAGACTTGGCATGAATTTTGAGTGTATATAGTGCTAGAACTTTGATATGGGATGTAACTAAGACAACTTTTGTTTCAAATCGAATGAAATATGTATCTTGTCTTGAATTCCATATTGTACCTTATTTGTATCTTGATTATGAATTCAATCCATATTATATGAATCCTTGTTGGGTGAATGCTTAATACTTTGAAATTGTGAAATTATAGAACTATGCCGCCCAAGAAGGCTGTGACTGAGGATGATGTACGTAGGATTATTACAGAGCAAGTTACCGCATCTATTACTGATTTTATGGCAAATGCTAGAAATGAAGCTGGCGGTAGTGGAGCTGGCGGTAGTGGAATTGGCGGTACTAATGTGAATGTGAATGCTAATGCTAGAGGAAATTTAGGAGGACTTGGAACTAATGCACCTGAAGTTGGTGGTTGTACTTATGTGACGTTCATGAAGTGTGAACCTCTACCTTTTAATGGAACTGAAGGTGCTGTAGGACTAAGCCAGTGGATTGTGAAGATTGAGTCAGTGTTTCGGATTAGTAAGTGTAAGGAGGAAGATAAGGTGACTTTTGCTATGGCTACTCTTAAAGGTCGTGCGTTGACTTGGTGGAACGGGAGAATTGCTTTCATGGGTCTTGATGCTGCTAATGCTACTCCTTGGGCTGAAATTAAGAAGTGGACGACTTTGGAGTTTTGTCCTCGTAGTGTGATTATTAGGTTAGAACAAGAGTTGATTCATTTGAGAATGAAAGGTGTGGACATTGATAGTTACAAAAACCGATTCCATGAGTTGGCCTTGCTATGTCCTCGACTGGTTGAACCCGAAGAGATCCGAATTGAACAATATATTAAAGGGTTGACCAGGAATATCCGGGGGGACGTGACATCATCTAAACCACTGACCATTGATGATGCTGTTCGAATGGCTTACCAACTCATTGGACAGATAAATCAGGATAGGGAAGATGAAGCCCGTGTTGGTGAGAAAAGAAAGGGTGACGGTGATCGTGTAGATAGAGGTGATAATAGGAATAATTTCAATCACCGTCAGAACCAGAGAAAGGGGAATGCAAATGCTCTTACCTACAACACACCGCGCAACGATGATAGATGTCCTAAGTGTGGCAACAAGAGGCATGCTGGCGACTGCTGAAAGTGCCGAAATTGCGGAAAGCTTGGACACAAGGTTGAAAGGTGTAAGAAGGGAACCATTTGCTTCAACTGTAATGAGGAAGGTCATAGGAAATCGGAATGCCCCAAGTTGAAAGCGATTGTACCTGGAAGAAACCCCCCGGGTGGTATCTATCAACTTGGAACAATTGAGGTGAAGAAAGAGGATCCGAATGTCGTTACCGGTACGTTTTTACTCAACAATCATTATGCTGTTGCTTTATTTGATTCGGGTGCTGATAGGAGCTTTGTATCCACTAAATTTAGTGCCCTTATTGACATTGAACCTGTTGAGATAAATACCAGTTACGAGGTGGAATTGGCTAATGGTAAATTAGTGAAAACTAATAAGCTTTAGAAGGATGCTCTCTAAATCTCTTGAACTATTCCTTTCCGATTGATTTGATGTTGATAGAATTAGGTAGTTTTGATATTATTATTAGTATGGATTGGTTGTCGTTGAATAATGCTACTATTTTATGGGAGAGAAGAAAGTTAAGATTCCTCTTAGGAATAGGACGTTAGTAATTGATGGTAATCGAGGTGAATCCCGTTTGAAAATCGTTTCATGTATTAAAGTCCAAAAGTACATCAGGAACGGTTGTGAGTTATTCTTAGCTCAAGTGACCGGGAATGAGTCTAGGGAGAAACGATTGGAAGATGTACATATTATTTGTGAATTTCCTGAGGTATTTCCTAAAGATTTACCCGGACTTCCACCGATAAGGCAAGTAGAGTTTCGAATCGATTTAATTCCTGGTGCTGCACCGGTGGCACGTGCGCCTTACCGATTAGCCCCTTCTGAATTAAAGGAGTTATCTGAGCAACTTAAGGAGTTGTCTGATAAAGGTTTTATTCGACCGAGCTCGTCGCCTTGGGGAGCTCCAGTCTTGTTCGTTAAGAAGAAGGATGGATCTTTTCGTATGTGCATTGATTATAGGGAACTGAATAAGTTGACAATTAAAAATCGATATCCTTTATGTTAGAAATACGTTTTTACGTATATTAGAAGTATCGGTCACTCCACAATAATATTTATGTTGTAATAGCTCGTAGTTAGAAAATAGTCATTAGTTACTTATTAACTTAAGTAAGAACCGGTCCATGGGCTTGTCATGGACCGGCCCAAGCCCAATGTTAGGCTTGGAGTTTAAATACCCCTTTCCACCATGGAAAGGGGTTGGTTGTTGTTCATTTTGCACTTTCATAGTAATAAAATCATACACATTTTCTCTCACTTTCTCTCTCTAGTTTCTCTCACTAGAAAACATCAACCCACTTCATAGATTCATAGGTTATCAATATTCTACATTTGGTATCAAGAGCTATGGGGTGATTTAAGGTAAGGATTGTGTTGCTTTTTTAGTTTTTGAATCAATTAGTGATCTTTAGAAAAAATCAATCTTGAATCTTGTTGTTTTTGGTGTTATTGTTATTGGGATTGATTGATAAGGATTGGGTTTAGCTTATTTTGGTAAAAATCATAAAACTTTTTGTGGTTTTGGATCAAAAATCGGAGTTAAAAGCTGCTTTTTAAGTCTCGGAAACATTTTTTCCAGAACTTTCCGAATAGGGATTCCGAATAGGAGAAATATTCAGTATAGAAGGTTTATTCCGAATAGGGATTCTGAATAGGAGAAATATTCAGAATAGCAGAAGTTTCCGAATAGACATTCCGATTAGAAGGGTATTTTCCGAATAGCAGTTTTTTTTCCGAATAGCAAATACTTTCCGAATAGCCAATTTTTCCGAATAGCCAAAGACTTTCCGAATAGCCAAAATTCTTTCCGAATAGACAACATTTTTCCGAATAGCCAAAATTTTTCCGAATAGGAAATTTATTCCGCATAGGCCCAATGTTCCGGATAGGGAATTTATTCCGCATAGGACCAAATGTTCCGAATAGGATTTTATTCCGCATAGGCCCAATGTTCCGAATAGGGTATTTATTCCGCATAGGCCCAATGTTCCGAATAGACATTTTATTCAGAATAGGAATTTCTTTCCGCATAGGATAAATGTTCCGAATAGCTTTTTTATTCAGAATAGGAATGTTTTTCCGCATAGGTTATATGTTCCGAATAGACTTATGTTCCGCATAGGATTCATATTCAGCATAGACCTATTATTCCGAATTAAGTGATTATTCCGTATAGAAGATGTTTGAATGGTTTACAAGCTTAAGGGATTATGTCATATGTACAATGCTTAGGTTTAAAGTCATAATGATATTCATACTTGTATGTATCAACCTTTGTGTTATATCTTAAGCAGAGACGATGACTAACCCTACCGTACAACAACTACAAGACAACAGAGCCGCCGCCATTGCTGAAGCCAAGACTCTAAAGTTTATTCCAAACAACTTCCGTTTGAAGGAGGTATCTCACTCTACTCATAATGGCTTTAAGGTAGGTACAGCCATGCTTGATAAATCTCATTTCAAGCATGCGCTAAGGAGAAGTGCTTCAGTGCCCTATGAATATCTTTACGAGTTCTGGGCTACCAAAGAGAGGACGTCAAACAAGATCACTTTTTCCTTGGACAACAAGCAGCAGACGCTTACTGTGTCAGACTTCAGGAAGATCTTTGGCTTTCGACCGATACTCAAAGGTCTACCATCATACTCACCCAACCCAACTAAGGACCAGATCATGGAGATGTTCACCGCCATTGGATGTCTTGACCTACGAACCCCGTATGAGTTTACTACTGCCAAAGTTGGTCAACCATGGAAAGCTATTTTTGGGATTCTAAGCCGATGTTTAACACCCAAAACAACTGGGTTTGATGCTGTTCGTCCACCAATCATCAAGATGTTTTATGGTATGTTCAAAGGTATGGGTATTGATTATGCATCACTGCTGTGGGAGGAGTTTACTTTTCAACTCTTCACAAACACAAAGGGTAAGGTTAAAAGTTACCAGTACCCTAGGTTTATTAAGTTGATCATACATTACTTTATGGAGAACGATGCATCCATTAACAAGCGTGCAGGTAGTCGTCACCACACGATGGATGATGATGATTTGGTAGACTTAAGGCAGGAGACTCATTCGAATACGGTTATTCCTGGTCCCATTCCCAGTCATCTTCTGACCGATGAGATTATTGCATCTGCTGATTACAAGAACTTGCTAACCGAAATTGAGAATCAACGAGCAAGTATTCTAGCAGGTGAAGACTCTTCCACCACGGTTAAGAGCAAAGGTAAACGGAAGCAAGCAGATTTACCTGAACCCAAAACCAAGAAGAAAAAGACAGAGGGTAAGAAGGGAAAGGGTAAGGCTGATGAGATGCGTCTACGTGACGAAGAAAACATTGTTGATCCTACTCTTGATAAAACTAAGAAACAAATGATGAAGATAGCTATTCAAAGGAGTAGGAAAGATACTGGCGGTAGTGGTTCAGGTGCAAGGGTAGATGTTGAGGATGAGTACGTGGAACCAGATGATGTTGATGAGTTTGGTTCACCTGAACATTATTCCACTTCGAAGGAGCCATCAATCCCTATTTCAGCTGGTATTGACAAAGAGTCTACTCAACCTTTGGTAACTCCACTTCAACCAACTCAACCCTTACCAACCAGACCGGTTTCAACACCATTTCCTCCACCACCAATAAAGCCCATCCTCAGTACCGCAGTTACAACCGAGCCTATTCCATCAACCCAGAGCAGCTCTGCAACATCTGCAATGGCAGCAATAGTGATGGCCGAGATGTTGGATAAACATGTGGATAATCACAAGAGAGAAATGGATGAACTTCGCCAAGAGTTACGTAGACGAGCTCAAAGTGAAGAAGCATCTAAGAAAGCTCAAGAAGATTTGATTGCTAAGTTCGCTGCTGATATGGAATTTACACGTAAAGCTCATGCAGAAGAACTTGCTCGGGTTAAAAAGGCTGAAGCTGATAGGCATCAAGCACGAATTACGAGACTTAAAGCTATTAAGGATGACCTTAAAGAGCAAAAAGAAGCTCTTGAAGCTACTATTGAGCAAAGAGTGAAAGACTCCGTTGAATCCCTAATGCCTAAACTGCGTGATGATTTGAAAACACTTGCTGCTGACAACTTAATGATCAAATCATCCAATCCTTCAGAAGCCGCCTACAAGATTGCTTATGACTTGACGGATTTTGAATTGAAGAAGATCCTAAAGGCTCGTATGGTGGAACTTGGATCGTTTGATAAGTCTAGGATTCAACGGGCTCTATACAAATCCCTGAATGATGCTATCATGGAGGATGAAAGGTTATTCAAAACGTTTGGAAGTGTGGTACCCTACCACATTCTCCCTGAGGAAGAAAGGGAAGAGAGTGAAGAAGACGAGGGTACAGGTGGAGAAGAAGAGGAAGAAGAAGAAGAAGAAGAAGAAGAAGGAGAAGATGATGATGGTGGTGATGATGATCAGGATGATGATGAAGATGATGATCATGATGAGGATGAGGATGAGGATGATGATGATGAGGATGCAGATGATGATGATAATGATGGTAATGATGGTGGTGATGGTCACCAGGAGAGTGTTAAGGGGAGCAATGCGGATAAGAATGATGATGGAGGTGAACAGCCTGAGAAAGGGGATAAGGGGGCCAGCTCAAAGAAAGTGGTTAAGTCTGGCACCAAGTCAAAGAAAGATGCAGCACCAAAGGAAAAATCTACATCCACGGAATCCAGACGATCGAAGTGGCGCCACGATGTGAATGCCACTACAGGGTCATCTATTCCTGGTACATTTATCCCTGCATCCATACCTGTTACAACTAACCCTGTTAGTTCTATTGTTGTTGCTCCTGTGATTGCAGAATCGGTAACCGAACCTGAAGCTGCACAACACTCACCAGTCCATGACACTACTGAAATGCATGAATCAGAACAAGCAGATGTTCACGTCTCCACTCCTCTGCAACAAAACCCACAATCTACTATTCCTGAACCAAGCACAAGGGACTGGGCGGACACGTTGGAGATCGACGAGACTGCACCACCACAGGCTTGGATCACGGCAGCGGCGCAGTTTGATCCGATCACCGACACCGACAAAGATGTCTTGTATCTTCGTATCCGAAGTCCGTTTGACTTATGTGCATTTCTTGCTCATGAGTATAAGACTTCGGTTACTCCATCTTTGGTGAAGAAAGTACTGAAGGATACAAGACTTCGCGCCAAAACCCGGTTGACCCAAATGGAGTTCGAATATTATGCCAATGAGATCCTGAAGGCTCTGAATACCGTTCAACGGCCAGGACTTCATGAATCAGAAAGAGCTCCACCTCCAATGGATCCTGCTCAAGATAATCAGATTGCTCTTGACTTCTTCGTCACCAATGATCTTGTGTATCTACTGAAGGGGTCATCAAAGTACGCAACCTCCCTAACCTCGCTGAAAGCTGCCAACTGGGGGACAATACCCTTTATCGAGGAAAAGGTAAACCGACTCTGGGTCCCTAAGATAAATCGTAATTATGATATGTATGCTGTCATAGGTGCATCTCATTGGGACAAACGAGTCCGAAGGGCGTACAGGGGTTGCTGCTTGGTCAATTCTGGAAGCAATGTTAGATCCGACATCCGCATCTCCAGCATCTTAGGAATGAAAACTGAAGCCAAGAATGGCTATTATCATGTGACGGAGATTCGTTTGAAAAGGGAGGATGACAGGGAATACAAAATCCAGCAGGGAGATTTTTCCATCATTCGCCTTGAGGATATCGAAGATATGCTGCTTCTGATGACCAGAGATCAACTCACACATATTCCTCGTGAAGACCTCATTGCTTTGAATACAGCACTTCGTATGTTCACACGAAGCGTTGTCATCAAGACACGAGTTGAAGATCTTCAGTTGGGAGTCGAAAGCTATCAAAGGAAGCTTAACCTAACCCGTCCAGTGAATAAAGTTTATGAGGGTGGGTGAGCTCCACAAGTACAGTGATGGGACTCTTCTACAAGTCAGAGTAAAGTTGGAGCATCTGAACTCGGGTGGGACTTTGCCAGAAATGACGGAGGATTGGCATCCAGGTTACCGGCAGATGGCGAAGTACGTGATCAAGAAGATCGATCAAAAGCTCCGTGAACGTAGATTGATGAGGAGCTTGGAAAGATTCGTGGGTGGTAGACCATATGGAGTGCACTACAGGACACTGCAACGATCCATCTAATGGGTCGTACATTTCAGGTCACTCTATATTGGTATTATTTGTGAATATGTATATTTGTGAATAATGTGCTTTAATGGCCTGTTGTAGTGTTAAGGTATGATAATTTTTCAAGAATTTCTCACGAGATTCTAAATCTTTCAAAATATATCATACTAAAGCACTACAACTATCCCTTATTAACTTAAGGGGGAGCAATAACTTGTTCTATGGCCAAACATCGATTTCATTTTTACCCAAAGACCGGTTAATCCATTCAATATCCCAAATATTAATGGTTAACATTTTGGATAAGGGGAGAAAATGGGATTAAGGAGATTTAAATGATACTTGGCTAAAAGATGAAAAAGACTTAACGACATTCCAACTTAATATGTGCTAAGCACGTGTTAAGGGGGAGCGTTTTTGATGAACAAAACACCTAAGGTACAAAACTTTTGATTTCAATATCACAAGTACCTTAAGTGATTTTCAATGATTTTTCATGGTGACAATTCCTTCCCAAAACACGCTTAATTCACGACGAATGTGGTGACAAAAGGGTGGTAGGAATAGGTTTAGTCCAATGATTCATCAGAGCCGATGGAATCTTCCCAAGGACAATTCCCTAGATAGAATTAGAAGTCCTAGGAAAGATGGAGAAAGAATATGAACGTAGCTGAATGCCGACCAAGTACTTAAGCTAGCACTGGAACAATCACAACAAGGTGCTAGTGATTACGTATTGGTAAGCATTGAAGGGGTTGAAGAATGAAAAAGAATTGTAAAGATAAAGGGTGTAAAGAAAGAAGCCCTCCTTACAACTTTAGGCAGAAACCGGGTCAATACATATGCTATTGAGGTCATTTTTGCTAATGATTCTCGGTATTGAAGAAAGACATCATGGACCCAGTGATGCAATGCACAACCCTTCCCAGCTAACTCAAATATCTCTCAAAAGGTATTTGTTTTAATCACACGGAGATCAACACGTTATCTATTGGTTTATTCACTCCGAATAGACTGGTATTGAAAAGGTGGCACTCCTCTCCAGCCATCGCTCACTAAATCAAAACGCACAATCGAGTCTAGAGCCAAGAGATCATCAAAAGTCTCATTAGGACACTTTCCATTTATTCCTTGCTTTCTCACACACTGTGAAAAGTAAGAGATTTTCATGAGTCCTACGCAGTATTCCTGTAATATTGCCAGAACATCCGAGTAATACGCAAGTATTACAATGAAGATGGAAATCCTGCTTGAGCCAACATCAAACAAGCTCATGGTAGGTTACACGTGCGGTTCTTTTAGAACCAATCTTGTGAAAAACTGGAAGGTAACAGTGGTTTAATTCTTAATTGAACTTAAACTCGTTCCAGGCCTCTTCGCATTATCATATGATCTTGCCAGAACACTCAGAGTGACTCTTTATTGACCACAGTGACGAGTGGAAATCCTTCTAGTGTTAACATCAAACAGCACTTGGTAGGTGACGTGCAATATTCTTTATGAATTGAGCTCGTGACAACTGGAAAACAACAATGGTGAAAATCTTAATTGAAATTCACTTGTTCCAGGCTTCATGAATTGACGGCTTCAAATCACAAGGATAATTTATCCAAGTGATTCACTCTTTATGTTCGCAGTCAGCTTTGGACGGTCGAATAAAGAGAACGGGTTTACCCACGAAATCCTGTCAGGAAGTTACTTAATTGAAACTATCCGTCACGGGTACGATATCTAATATCGTCCAACGGTCTTCACCGACCGGAGGTAAAATGCTACCGAATTAGAATAAAATGTTCAAAGCCATTTTATTCGTGTCGTTGCTGTGTACCTGTTAAAGACGGTGGCGTTGCTGTGTACCTGTTGAAGACGGTGGCGTTGCTGTGTACCAGTGAAGACGGTGGTGTTGCGGTGTACCTGTAAAAGTCGTTCCCACATGCTTATGTCTTTTGCAACAAAGTTCAGCAAAAATTCAAGAAAGTACAAGATGAAGTCTTCCGCTGTACCAAACTCTGAAGCTTTCGAGAATTCAACAAAAAGACGTAAGTGTGAGGAACATGAAGTCACGAGGAGGCAAAGTTCACAAGAAAGGCAAAGATCGCACGTGAAAGGCCAAAGAACAATGCTCTCAAGTCAAAGCCAACAAGATCAAACCAACATATTCACAACAAAAGAAAGAAAAGAAGAAAAGACTACGAGCTAAAGAACGAAGACTTAGTATAGTATGCTAGGTTTAGAACTTTGTAACGTGGAGTGACCTCCCTTAGGGGGAGATTGTTAGAAATACGTTTTTACGTATATTAGAAGTATCGGTCACTCCACAATAATATTTATGTTGTAATAGCTCGTAGTTAGAAAATAGTCATTAGTTACTTATTAACTTAAGTAAGAACCGGTCCATGGGCTTGTCATGGACCGGCCCAAGCCCAATGTTAGGCTTGGAGTTTAAATACCCCTTTCCACCATGGAAAGGGGTTGGTTGTTGTTCATTTTGCACTTTCATAGTAATAAAATCATACACATTTTCTCTCACTTTCTCTCTCTAGTTTCTCTCACTAGAAAACATCAACCCACTTCATAGATTCATAGGTTATCAATATTCTACACTTTACCTAGGATTGATGATTTGTTTGATCAACTACAAGGATCTAGTGTGTATTCTAAGATAGATTTGCGGTCAGGATATCACCAACTTCGCGTCCGTGAAGAAGATATTCCTATAACTGCATTTAGAACTCGTTATGGACACTATGAATTTCAAGTAATGCCATTTGGGTTAACTAACGCACCTGCGGTTTTCATGGATTTAATGAATCGAGTGTGCAAGCCCTACTTGGATAAATTTGTGATTGTGTTTATTGACGATATTCTGATCTATTCTAAGAATGAAGATGAACATAGAGAACATTTAAGGATTGTTTTGAATTTGTTAAAGGATGAAAGGTTGTATGCTAAGTTTTCGAAATGTGATTTCTGGTTAGATTCTGTGCAATTTCTTGGTCATGTGATTAACAAAGATGGAATTCATGTTGATCCTGCAAAGGTTGAAGCTATTAAGAATTGGTCTGCACCGACAACGCCAACGGAAGTGCGACAGTTCTTAGGATTGGCTGGCTATTATAGGCGATTCATTAAAGAATTTTCTTTAATAGCTAAACCCTTGACTAAGCTTACCCAGAAGAATAAACCTTTCGTTTGGGGAAGTGATGAAGATGGAGCATTTTAGACATTGAAGCAAAAATTATGTAGTGCGCCAATCTTATCATTACCCGACGGGAGTGAAGATTTTGTAGTGTATTGTGATGCATCTCTTAGAGGCTATGGAGCTATTTTGATGCAGCGAGAGAAAGTGATAGCTTATGCTTCTAGGCAATTAAGGAAGAATGAGGAGAATTATACTACTCATGATCTTGAGTTAGGAGCTGTAGTCTTTGCTCTTAGGCTGTGGAGACATTATTTGTATGGCACCAAGTGTACGGTATTCATCGATCACAAAAGCCTACAGTATATTCTCGACCAGAAGGAATTGAACATGAGGCAACGGAGATGGATAGAGTTGTTAAGTGATTATGATTGTGATATAAAATATCACCCAGGAAAAGCCAATGTTGTTGCCGATGCGTTAAGTAGGAAAGATAGAGAGCCTATCAGGGTACGTTCTCTAGTCTTGACCGTGCACAATAATTTGCCTAAGCAAATTAGAAATGCGCAAATAGAAGCTTGTAAGAAGGAAAATTTTGTTAATGAAGGATTCTGAGGAGAAGGAGATCCTTTAGAGGTTAGAGCTGATGGAGTGAAATGCTTAAGAGGTCGTATGTGGATACCTAAGTTTGGAGGCTTAAGAGACTTGATTATGTTAGAATCCCATAAATCTAAGTATTCCATTCATCCGGGATCTGATAAGATGTACCATGATTTGAAGAAGTTGTACTGCTGGCCAAATATGAAAGCTGACATAGCTATGTATGTTCTTCAATGCTTGACTTGTGCTAGAGTTAAAGCTGAACATCAAAAGCCATCAGGACTACTTCAACAGCCAAAGATTCCTGAATGGAAGTGGGAGCGAATTACGATGGACTTTATCACCAAGCTTCCTAGAACATCATCTGGAAACAACTCGATTTGGGTTATTGTCGACAGACTGGCCAAATCAGCACACTTCATTCCGGTTAAAGAGCAGTTCTCAACGGAGAAGCTGACTCGTATATACCTTGAGAATGTTGTATGCAAGCATGGAGTGCCTGTATCGATCATTTCAGATCGAGATCCTAGATTCGCATCGAATTTTTGGAAATCTCTCCAAAGATCTTTGGGAACGAATCTCGACATGAGCACTGCTTATCACCCCCACACTGATGGGCAGAGTGAAAGGACGATATAAACACTAGAAGATATGTTGAGAGCTTGTGTGTTAGATTTTGGTAAGAATTGGGATAAACATTTGCCGTTAGCAGAGTTTTCGTATAACAATAGTTACCATTCTAGTATTAAGGTTGCACCGTTTGAAGCTTTGTATGGTAGGAAGTGTAGATCTCCTGTATGTTGGAGTGAATTTGGGGATACCCAGCTCACGGGACCGGAATTAATCCGGGAGACTACAGAGATGATAGTTCAGATTAAGAATAGGTTGTTGACTGCCCGTAGTAGACAGAAAAGTTACGCGGATGTGCGGCGGAAGCCAATGGAGTTTAAAGTGGGTGACCGAGTAATGTTGAAAGTATCGCCATGGAAAGGCGTTATCAGATTTGGAAAGCGAGGGAAATTGAATCCCCGTTATATTGGACCCTTTAAGATTTTATCTAGAGTAGGTCTAGTGGCTTACAAACTAGAGTTACCCCCAGAACTTCATGGTGTTCACAACACATTCCATGTATCTAATCTGAAGAAATGTCTAGCAGTGAGTGATGAGAAAATTCCGTTAGGTAAGGTTCGAATAGATGGGAAGTTGCATTTTATCGAAGAGCCCGTAGAGGTTATGGATCGTGAGGTAAAGCAACTGAAACAAAGTCGGATACCTATTGTCAAGATCCGATGGAATTCAAATCATGGACCGGAGTATACTTGGGAACGAGAGGATGAAATGTGGAAGAAATATCCGCACCTCTTCGATTTCAATAAGAAACGGACATCCAAATGAAATGGATCACGAGGACGTTGATCCCTTTCAGGAGGAAAAGCTGTGACAGTCTAACATTTTCAGGTAGTGAATTATTTTCTCGTATAATATTTTGAAACTTATTTTTGTGTTGGTTGATGAACTCACAATTTATGGATTTAAATTTGGGCTTACGTGCATAATTTAGCGTCCTTTACGATTAAACCAGAAACCTTAGGATTACGTATTTACGTTTTTGAACTCCGTTTTTGATGAGACAATTTTTATTGGATTCGTTTTGTGTCGTTGATTCATAATTTATAAAAACGTTTTTCGTGAAACGACCCGAGGGCACGCAAATCGAGAAAACTAGAATCGAGGAATACCCGTAAATTAGTGAGGTGGGACAAAATACATTATCCTACCCCACTAGCTTACATGGGACGGCACACATGACACCACATCTAAGGATGTGGCATCATGTTAGCTAAGTAGCTACAAGTGTAAGCATTAGCTTAACACTTAAGCTTACTTCCTCCACTCAAACCAACAAAACCACTAGCTACTCATTCATACCATTTTCACTCATGCAAACTACTTCAAACTCTCTCAAAACCCCCACCCTTGCCATCCACTTTGAAGAACAAAACACCCCTTCTTGATCTTTTCTAGCCACAAATACTTGTTAACTAGCTCTATCATGGAGTTACCTTGAAGCCTTGATCATTTGGTGGCCATTTTAACAACAAAGGAGGTGATTTGCTTGTGTCCTAGGGCTTATTTCTCAACTTATGTTCTTGGTGTTTGATGATCTTGGGGTTACATTTGGTGTTCATCAAGTTCTTGTCTTCCAAAAACAAGATATACTCTTGGTTGGTAAAGAAGATCATCCTCTCCATTTTCTCTTGTTATTTTTGTAAAGAACAAATGTATTTTCTTTCTTGTTGTATATGTATATGATGAATATATGATGATAAAAATTTTGTGTGGGGATCAAGTGTTGATAAATATGCTTAAAACGGTTAATAACCATGAGAAATAAGGCTAAAATCATGCTTATTTAGTTGGCTGTATAAAAACAGTATGTAACTAAAACTTGAACTGATAAACTTGCATGGTATAATCCATTTACAGTAAGTACAAGATGTTATACACATGTGAGAGTTGGCCATGCAATGGAATCATTATAATGAGTGAGATATGATCAAAACAAGATGAGTGTGCTAATCTGAATAAGCTGTTTTGTAAGGACTGTTAAGGCTAGATAAACTTAAAATGAGCAGTAGCTATAACTAAGTTAAATGTAGCACATAATATGAAGAGCATGCCATCCAAAAATGAGCTTCTAGTTCATTATAGAACTCTAGATATAATAAAAATGGTGAAGATGAAAATAAAAATCAGATTTTAAGAATTAATGTTTATTATTATTATATAAGCACTCAAAATTATATTGTATAAAATGTAAAATTTAAAACCCACTAACTTATGAAATTTATTTATATAAATATGTAAAAGGTTAAATAAATGGATAAATTATATAAATGGTAGTGGAATAATACTTATAAGTAATAAAAACTATAAACTTGATTTTTACGACTTTTTCGGCTATTACCGTAAAATTAACGTTTTTCGCCAATTAAAACTTAGACGATCAAACCCGTCTAATGTAAAGTTTTTAAAAGTCATATACTGATATATAAGTAACTAATACAAGTGAAAACCGATAAAACTCGAACTATAGGACATACGGACATTAACGAGCTAACTAAGCATATTGGACTAATAATTGGACTAAATAAGATAAACACTTATAAAAAGAACTTATTGGGCTTAACCCATTTGGGCCCAACATGGAAAGTATATATACTGATAATATAAGTATAATATGGATTAAAACAAGTTAAATAACTTATAACAAACTTATTAGACTTAAAATAGATAAATAGGTAAAACTAGTAAACTAGTAAAAAGTGACCAAAACGTAAAAACTAAAATGAGTAAACAAGGATATATAAACCCACTTGATCATCATCATATGTACAAAATCATCATATTTATATTGTTATTTTGATAAAATTCATTGGACAAGAGTCTAAGACCGATTATTATTTTTATAGGTTTCCGTGACCGAAGCACGCCCGTAGCCGATAATCCGCCTTTCATTATCAACGTGAGTTCATAGCCTCGCACTCTTTTAAATGTTTTATAAAATGATTTGTAAACCCGCGAGGGAGATAACATGCTAGATTTTGATAAAAATAGAACACAAGTAGTCCCGATGGTATGCTTAATGATATGGACCCGAATGATGCTATGACCCTATAAACGAGACAAAAAGGATTATTAGTAGTTAGGTTATGTCACTTAAAGTCCCATTAGCATGAATTGTGAACTACCAGGATTTGGTAGACGCTTATGCATTTGATAGTACTATTTGGGGACGATCACCCCAGTTCGCGCCTTGACGGTTGATCCCCGTCGTACCACATTGATTGGTAAGCGAATTTATGTATGAGAAGATTCCATAGCGTGATTTTTGTGACGACACGCTAACTTAGATGGGCAAATTGTTTGTCGGGTTCGCGGCCCGTTGTTTTCATAGTAAGGTAACAATGTCATGCGGCTAATAATAATCCTAAAACCTATATACAAAACGATAACGACGCTAATAACGATGAATATATTACCTATTATGGTAATATTGAGGCTACGGCCTCATGGACGGTTTAAGATGTATGCTTGATTTATATATTGCCTGACTAGCAATACGAGGACTTACTTCCGGTATTATACTTGTGTTCTGATTTTAACGATTGTTTTATATAACGGTTTTTATTAAACTCTATGAATTCACTCGGCATTCGCTGATATGATTTTTGCATGTTTTTATCTTAGGTGCTTGAAGGTAATCCGGATGGAGATCGACTCTGATGGCCCACTTAATATTAAAAATGTTCATTCGATCTATGTTTTGTAAACTAAATGACCTGTATAATTTGGGACCTGTTGTACACTTTAAAACGTTTTATCGAATGAATGTATGTTGAACCTTGTACATCCATTTTTATGTGTTGTCTATGATTGGAGTTATTGTGCTATCCCGTAACACTCTGAAAGACCCTTCCGCTGTGCTGATACGAAAATTGAGAGTGTTACAATGTATATTGTCACAAGAAACCTTAACTCCCCTAGTAAATCAATCGAAGCTATTCCCGTAGGAAATTCTAGCTATTCTAGATCTAAACCAAGTTGTGGATATTTATGATCCCAACAAAATGGTTGATATTCATAGGAATGTTGATATTATTTGATTGTGATATTAAAGAATAATTGGCGAGATTAAATCTGATATCGATGTCATGACGATCTTTCCTAATATAGTGGAGCTTGACAAAACGTTACCACCTGGAAAGGTGTCATCTGATTCGTTGTCACCCAATTCTTAAATTTGAAATCGAAAGGGTGAATGTTGCACTTGAGGCTGTCATTGGAACCATTACCCAAAAGCCTCATGCCACTAGTACCTTTCCGAGAAGTATAATTGAATGTGTGAGTCATTTCATACTAGTGACTCATTTGATAACTATTGTTGTAAGAGCTATAGGATTGGAAATTAAGTGTTGTTCATATCGAGCTTTTATTACCCTTTTAAGGTTTATGAATAAGGTTGAAAGTATTGGAAAATGAGGTAGGATGTCGCATTGAGTATAAGTTAATTAAAACTTGAATAAAGTAAAATTTAACTTGTATGGAATATGGGATTATTAAGAGGAAGTCGTTAAGTTCTGTGATTGAATTATAAGGTTTTAAATTATTGTTAGTTTGTGTTAAGGGTTGTTCCTAGGCCATTGTCCACTAACGAGGATGCCCAGTGTCCAAGAAATAAATTGAAGAAATCTTCTTCTGAATTGGGACCGATGGATCTTTCGGGACATGTGGAACACCTAATGACTGTTGTAGATTAGTATTCATTGTGGTATCTTTTAAAAAAAAATAATCCCTAACTTAACTGAGACATCAGTTGGTAGGATGAGTTCTTGAAATTGTGTGACATAGTGACACGTAATGTGTTACGGTACAATTTTGACTTGTTTGTGATTAATGAAAAGACTACCTCTGATTGCTAAATTCTACATGTATCGATGTTATCTATCTTTTATTGCTTCATCCTAATGTTCGCATTAGTGATGCAACCATTGAGCAAGTACTCATCTCTATTTGAGTTACGTTGTGGATTATTCTTTTTGAGTGCCATCGAAGTCATGAACCTCATGATTATTTAGCTAAGCTCATTTCCTATCATATTGTAGTTAGTTCTTGGTGAACCACTCTTCATCACTCCTTTGCAGATCACTCATTGTTTTTATAAGATAAAACAGTATCCCTTGAGAAAAATTGGGTTTTCATCACCATATGGCTTATTTAAAGTGAGACTTATAAGTAATCGTTATCGAAATGAAGTTGTTTATAAAACACCTTGGAAAAACTTAATTGTTTTCATAACAAAGAAAATCTTTGTAAATTTATTTTTATTCTTATTTAAGAATTAAGCATGAAAGTGTTTTTATTATAAACATGATGATAAAATTTTGACGAACTGAGTATTGCATCGTTAATCTTGAAATTGTATATAGTTGCGCGCCTACATACAATTTGGAAGGGACCATGCAAGGCTGATTAGTAGTCACCATAAAATTGTTAATAAACACTACATTTTCTTTAAAGATTGTGAAAGATTAAATTTTATGAGATATGCAAGAAGTGAAAAATAGGGACATAGTGTTAGGGACACCTACATATGTGCCTGTAGCATCTATTCTTCTGAATCGAATTTACTCATCTGTGGAATTTGTCTTATTTGACAATTGATATTCCTTTTTGTTCAATTCTCCCGTGGTGAGATTCTTAGGAAAAGTATCTGATTACCGAGTGTTGATACCCGACCGGATGTACCAACGTTCCTATCATTTCTTTTGATTTGATTTCATTTGAATGACATGGGTAACGATCCGATGAGCTTTCTAATGCGTACTCAAATTATGAAAACATGGGATATACTCATATTCGTTAATGTTTTCGTTTGTATCTGATTTGAAATTCTCTCGCATAGATCATGCGTTGACCTTACTCTTTTAAGGTTAGTTATGTCTCCATATATCCTTGAATTTGTGAAGGATTATGAGTTACTATTAATCTTTTGAGAAGTTCACATCTTATCAACGATAATGAAACTGAAAAGTTGATAGTGCCAGTAGAATGAATTGATTGATTATGATATGACGACATTGTCTTAATTGATGGGAACTCGAGTAGAATTCCCCTAAATGATAAGATGTTGATTATCAAAAGTGATCTAAATAATTCTTAATGGATGACCATATCCTGCATTTAGACTTGAAGTTATACCATGAATGGTTGTGAATTAGTCATAGATCTTGCAATCTAGAAAGAACTTAAAGTAAATTTATTAAAAGATGTTTCGTTATCTGAAACTTTAGGAGGTATTTATTGGTGAATTACCTAGACTTTCGCCATTAAGGCAAGTTGAAATTGGTATTGATTATATTCCCGGCGCTGCACCTGTGGCATGTGCACTGTACGTCAGCACCATCTGAATTAAAAAAATTACCGTACAACTGAGAGTGTTGTCGGAGAGAGCTTTTATTCTACCGAGCTCGTCATCATGAAAATCTATGGTGTTATTATTCCTTATATCTATTGATTACCGTGAACTAAGTAAATTGACGATTAAAATCTATATCCACTACCCAAGATGATAGATTGTTCGATCATTTACAAGGTTCTAGCGTATGTTTTAAAGATTTGATCCACGACATGGTTATCATCAACTTCGCGTCCGCGAAAAAGATTATCTATTCCAATCACTACATCCAGAACTTGTAATGAACATTATGAGTTTCACGTGATGTCGTTTGGATTGACCAATGCACATGTAGCATTCATAAATTTGGTGAATCACGTGTGTAGGCTGTAATTTGATAAATTCATGCTTGTCATCATTAAAGACCATCTGCTTGTTTATAAGAATAGGAAGGAGTTAATAATCATTTATAAACTGCCCTTGGCCGAATAGTGAAAACCTGTACCTTGAATATTTAACATGTGATTAAAGACTTAATCCTTTATATTATATGACCGTGTGATTAATAGAAAATGGAAATATGTTTTGACAAATCATTTATCAAAGGATTTTTAAGGGATTATTCCCTTATACACAAATCATTTAACTAAACTCCTGTTTAGCGGTAAATGTTTGTGCATACCTCAAGACAACCTAAGCGGAATTGAGGAAAACATTTAAACCATAACTTAAAATTTGAAACGACAATTTTTGCTTTTCAACTAAGAAAATTTTTACCAAAGAATAAACGAAGGTTTTTCGAACATTTACGGATCTTACTAATTATTTCCGATAAATCAACAAAAATCGTATTAATTAAATTCAAATTTATTTTGAACATTTTTCTATAATTAGACAAATTGAGAAAATTTAAAATTTTTACGGTTACGTTTCATAAAATTAAATATTTATTATTTAATTACTTGTAATAATTATCGACGCTTTAGACGCCGGACTGAGCAAAACTGATAAAAATAATAGTTGAGACGAAACTAAAACTTAGAAAATATGAAGAACAAAATTTTTGAATAAATACGGACATGATAATTATTTCATCAGGGAAGATGAATGTAAATACTGACGCATTATGTAAAAAGGAGAAAGAATCAATTAGGATGTGTTCCTTAATAATGAATGTGCAAAATAAATTGCCGAACAATTTAAAAATAGCCGATGCTTGTAAGAGGGATAATATAGATAATAAAAAGTGGTTCGCGGCTAATATGAACCATTAGAATTGAGAAGCCGATGGCGCTAAATGATTAAAAGGCCACTTGTGATTGTCTAAATATGGAGGATTGTGAGATATAGTTATGTTGGAATCTTGTAAGTATAAGTATTTTATTCATGACATTTATGATTCAATGTATTTTTATCTGAAGAAGTTGTACTAATGACAAATTATGAAGGCAGACATCGCCTCATACATTAGTAAACGTCTAACTATTGCAAAGGTCATCATCTGAATTTGATTCGATTTGGGTAATCGTCGACAGACTGACCAAATCTGCTAATATCATTCCTGTTAATGATAGATTCTTGATGAAGAAATTGACCCTTTTGTATTTAAAGAGTTGTGTAAACATGGTGTGCCTGTATCGATCATCTCTATCAAGATCCTCGCTTCGCATCAAATTTCTAGAGATTTGCTCAGAAGTCATTAAGAAAAAATCTTGATGAGAGTACTGTGTACCACCCCAATCGAAGGGACGAGGTAAAGTAACGATACAAAATACTAGAAGTCTTGTTTTATGTTTGAATAATTGACCTTTGGTAATAAACCGTATAATCTCTTTCCTTTGGAGATATTATCATTGATAATTATCGTGTTAGGATCGATATCGAATCTTGTTAGGATCTAAATGTAAGAGCATCTGTAAGCAGGATTTGGGAGGAAGACACCCGACATACACCCATTGTGAGTTGGACATGTCTTTTAGGTTTAAGGTTTCCTATGATGGCGAACCTAACCTTACAAAATACCCGACCCGCGAGACCCGAAATGATTGTTGAAATTAGGATCTGATTATTGACTGCCGGTAGTGGGCAGGAGGTTATGTGAATATGAAATGTAGATCTTGAAGTGCATGATAGGTAGCGAAGTTATGCTAAAAATTTTCACCATAGAAAGATGAATTGAAGATCTGAAAGATCATGGGAATTAAGTACCCGTTGTATGGGACCATTGAGATGATGTGAAAGATTGGTTTGAAAGGCATATAAGCTGGATCTACCCTAGGACTTCAAGAACTGTGTGAATTATGTTTCGTATATCGAACTTGATAAAATGCCTATCAAGTGAGAATCTGACTATTCCTTAATGAAGTTTAGATCGGCGAAAAGTTGCATTCATCAAAAACCCGTGAACATCATGGATAGAGAAAGTAAGTCAACATTAAGCCTGATCTTATTTCCGTAGTTATGTTTGATGAAACTCGCGTATTGTAATGAATTACACTTGTGAGAAAAGACCGAATGTGGAGGAAATACCCACATGGCTTAAACTCTATAAGAAGCGAGTAGTAAGATAAGATGATCTTTGAGGACAAAGATCCTGTTTAGGGGTAAATGCTGTGACAATCCGTCAATTTATGGTTTATATTTTATTCTCAATATTTATTTGAAAACATTATTTTAATGTTATATTATGAACTCACTTATTTTTGGGAAGAAATTTGGATTTACGTCTTAAAGTAGCATCGACTACATCTAAACCGGAGGATTCTATGTTACGTGCTTACGTTTACATACACCGTTTTGGTGACAGTCTGACATTTCAGAAAATAAATTTATCCGTGAATATTATTTTTAGATTTTAAATTTGTGTTGGTTCATAAACTCACAAATTTACAAGAAGAGATTAGGACTTACGATTATAATTTAACGTCCTTTACGACTAAACCAGAAACCTTAGGATTACGTATTTACGTTTTTGAACTCCGTTTTTGATGAGACAAATTTTATTAGATTCGTTTTATGCTGTTGATTCTTAATTTATAGAAACATTTTTTGTAAAACGACCCGAGGGCACGCAAATCGAGGAAACTAAAATTGAGATGTACCCGTAAATAAATGGGGATGAGACAAGATAACACATGTCCCACCTCCACTCATAACCGGCCAAAGAGCTCCAACACACACCATAAGGTGTCAACTTGTAAGATACAAGTTGCACACTTGTCCTACTTAGCTTAACTTGAAAGCTACAAGTTTTCCACTAAACATCAAAACCACTAAACATAACCATTTGCTTTCATTTTTCACATGCAACTCACACACAAAACTCTCTCAAATCTCTCTCTAGCCATTTTGGCCGTCCCTTTTACCACCACAAAACACCATCACTTGATCAAGTTTATACCATAAATCTTGTGTTTAAACTTGATCAAGATGAGGACCCTTTGAAGATATGAAGATTGGAGGTGATCCTAACATCCAAGGAGGTGATTTGGTGATGTTCAAGGGCTGATTTCTACATGAAGTCTACAAGTATTGGTGGCCATGAAGATTGGTGTTGATCTACCACAAGTTTCTCCATCAAAATCCATGTCTTAATCACAACCTACATCATCTTGGTGGTATAAAGATTGTTCTCCCCATCCTCTTGTTATTTTGATTATGTAATCATGTATTTTCTTTCTTATTGTATATTTATATGATGAATATATGATGATAAAAATATTGTGTGGGGATCAAGTGTTGATAAACATGGGTAAAAAGATGAAAAACTATATGTAAAAGTGGTTAATCTTGCTTAATTTAGTAGGCTGTATAAAAACAGTAAATAACCATATGATGAACTGATAAAATGGTGTAGATGAATTGATATACAGTAAGTATTGAGACTTGTACACATGTGAGAGTTGGCCATGCAATGGAATCATAAAAATGAGTGAGATATGATCAAAACAAGTTTAGAGTGCAAATCTGAGTACACTGTTTTGGACGAATTTTATAAAATACTTAGAGGTTGACTCATCAGTAGATATACAGGAATAAAATGAAGCACATATCATGTAGTTTCTGTGATAAAAATTTGGGGTTCTATCTCATGTAGAACTCTAGATATGATCATTTTAGTAAACTAGATTTTTAGGATTGATTTTGTGAAATTAAAGTTTAATATTATTATATAAGCACTCAAATAAATATAGTATAAAATGTGAATTAAAACCCACTAACTTATATATTTCATTTATATAAAAATGCATAAGGATAAATAAATGGACATTATATAAAAATGGTAGTTTGGTAAGTTTTATAAGTTATAAAAACTATATACTAAGTTTTACGTCTTTTCGGCTAAAACCGAAAGATTAACGTTTTTGTTAAATAAAACTTAGACGGTTGGACCCGTCTAATGTAAAATTTTATAAACTCACCTACTGATATATAAACATATATAACAAGTAAAAACCGATAAAACCCGAACTATATGACATACGGACATTAACGAGCCAAGTTAGCATATTTGGACTAATAATTTAACTAAATAAGTTAAACACTTATAAACTTATTTATTGGGCTTAACCCATTTGGGCCCAACATATAAAGTATAATACTGATAATAAAAGTATAATTGGGCTAATGAATAGTATTGGACTTGTAATAGGCCCATTGGGCTTTAAAATGTAAACAAGTTGAACTAGTGTAACTAGTCTTGAAAATTACCAACACATAAACACTATAACGAATGAGTAGAGATGTATAAACCCACTTGATCATCATCATATATATAAAATCATCATATGTATACATAATTGTTATTTTTATAAAGTCATTGGACAAGAGTCTAAGACGAGTATTATTTGTCTAGGTTTTCGTGATTGAAGCACGTACCGTACATCCGAATTGCCGATAACCCGCCTTCCCACATCAACGTGAGTTCATAGCCTCACACTTATTTAAATGTTTTTATGAAATGTTTTATAAACCCGCGAGGGAGATAACATGTTAGTTTTTATAAAATAAGACACTAGTTGTCCCGATTGTCTGTTTATTGATTTGGACCCAAATGATTGTATGACCGATGTATGATTATATGACCCGATAGATGAAACGAAATGGATTATTAAAGTTAGGTTATGTCACTAAAAGTCCCATTAGCATGAATTGTGAACTACTGGGATTTGGTAGACGTTTATGCATATAATAGTACTATTTAGGGACGATCACCCCAGTTCGCGCCTTGACGGTTGATCCCCGTCGTGCCACATTGATTGGTAAGCGAATTTATGTATGAGAAGATTTACACAAGCGCGATTATTGTGACGACACGCTGTTTTAGATGGGCAAATGATTGTCGGGTTAGCTACCCGTTGTTTGGTATAGTAAAGTAACAATGTCATGCGGCTTATAATAATCCAATTAACGAAATACTGCTTTATGCATTGAATTACGATATATTGCCTGATTAGCAATACAGGGTCTTATCATTGATGTTATGTTCGTGTTTTGGTTTTATATAACCATATTCATATAACGGTTTTTATTTAATCTATACAACGTTATAAAACGTATTGTATGATGTTTTTAACGACAATGGTTCGTATAATGATTTTGAAGGCGAAACCCTATATTCTGATTTTGATAAGGATTTGTATAAAATGACTTTGGCTATTTTATGGCCTATTAAAATAATTTGTACAAAATGATTTTCGGTAATAATTTTATACCGATGTTATATTGATGGATTTCTTTAAACTCTATGAATTCACTCGGCGTTTTCGCTGACCTTTTCTTTTAACATGTTTTGTCTCAGGTACTTGAAGGTAATTCTCGGGAAGACAACAAGAATTCATGGCCCGCACTTAAATAATAATTTCCATTCAAATGCTTTGTAAAACCTGTATAAACTACAATGACTTGGGACCTATGTAAACTTGATATTTATGAATGGAAATGCTTTATTATTAAACGACACGATTTTTAAGCGTTGTCTATGATGTGAGTAATGTGCTATCTCGTAACACCAACGAGTCTTCCGCTGTATTGAGTTGTATAAATTTGGGGGTGTTACAGTAGAGTCTTGTAAAGGTAGAAAAGATGTTCATACTACTGATACAGATATTGGTTCTAAGGTTGATAGATCATCTAATACTAATACAGATTCTAGTAGAAAGGACATTAGGGTTGAGTATGCAACATAAAATGTTTCTGAGGGTATACCAGACATTGGTAGTGATGATGAGAATTCCTCTAAGGATGAAGGTATTGAGTCTTTTGGAAATGTGTTTAATTGGTAACCAGAACCAACAGCAGATAACACTATTAGGAGAACAAGTAGAAAAGTTACTTTTCCTTATAAGTATAAAGACTTCGTGCTTAATAAAGATGTTAAATATAGTATAAACAAAGTTGTTAGTTATGCTAATCTGAGTGTTGATAATTTTGTGTTTACTACTAATTTGAATAAAATCCATGAGCCTACTACATATTCTGAAGCTATTAAGGATAGTAGATGGATTAAGGCTATGAATCAAGAAATGGAAGCCTTAAACAGAAATAATACTTGGATTATTACTGATCTTCCTGAAGGAAGAAAGGCTATTCTATGTAAATGGATTTGGAAAGTTAAATACAAATCTAGTGGTGATGTAGAAAGGTTTAAAGTTAGGCTTGTTACTAAAGGGTTTAACCAAAGGGAAGGGATTGATTATGATGAAACTTTTTCACCTATGGTTAAAATTGTTACTGTTAGATGTGTTTTGAGTTTACCTGTTTGTAATAAGTGGCCATTATTTCAGCTAGATGTCAATAATGCATTCTTATATGGTGAACTTGATGAAGAAGTCTATATGAAAATTCCTGAAGGTTATGGAGATGATAATAATAATAAATTTTGTAAATTGATTAAGTCTTTGTATGGGTTAAAGCAAGCTCCAAGAAAATGGAATGAGAAGCTTATTTCTGTTCTTATTAAAAATGGTTTTGTTCAAAGTCCTAATGATTTTTCTTTATTCATTAAGAACAGTAATGGGGTTTTCTTGGTCTTGCTTGTATATGTGGATGACATAGTTATCACTGGAAATAATCTTGATGAAGTTAACAAGTTTAAGGATTTTTAAGCACTAAGTTTCTTATCAAAGATCTTGGTAAACTTAAATATTTTTTGGGTATTGAGGTTATTGACATTGATAATGGTATATGTCTAACCCAGAGAAAATATTGCACAGAGTTATTGTCTAAATTTGGTATGTTAGGAAGCAAACCATGTGGTGCTTCTATTGAAGTTAATCCAGATAGTAAAAAACTGAATAAGAAATTTGGGGATGATAAAAAACTTACTGAGATTACTTTATATCAAAAACTTGTGGGAAAATTGATCTATCTGAGTATGACTAGACCAGATATTACTTATGCTGTTCATTGTCTTAGTCAGGTTATGCATAGTCCTATGACATCTCATTTAAGGCTTTCTTTCAGAGTGCTTAGATACTTAAAAGGTGAACGTGGTTTAGGTATCACATTTAAGGAAGGTGATTGTAGTAAGCTGAATGTTTTTGTTGACTCTGATTGGGCTAAATGCAAGATAACCAGGAGATCTTTAACTGGTTATTGTGTGTTTTTGGGGAACAATTTAGTTTCTTGGAAGAGTAAGAAACAAAGTGTGGTTTCTAGATCTTCCACAGAAGCTGAATATAGGGCTATGTGTAATGTGTGCTGTGAAGTCATGTGAAAGTGTTAACAGATATGAAAGTGGAAGTGGTCTTACCTGTTGAAATGAATTGTGATAACAATTCTGCTATCCAAATATCTTTGAATCCTGTGCTTCATGAAAGAAGCAAGCATTTTGAAATTGATCTCTATTTCTTAAGAGAAAAAATATCTGCAGGTTATATAAAACCTATAAAAGTTAAATCTGAAAATAACACTACAGATGTATTTACAAAAGGGTTGCTCATATCTGATCATAAGAAGTTTTGTAGAATGCTTGGTTTGTATAATGCTTTTGTAGGTTAAGGACTTAAGGGGGAGTATTGAGAATACAAGTCATTAACCTGAAGGACTTAAGTGGACATAAGATAAAGATGGAGGGGGAGTATTTCTGCTTTGCTGACAAGTTTATGTCTAGAGGGACTAAAAGTGGAAAAGTGTGGAAGATAAGGGCTTAACTGAAGATTCAGCTTATATATACTCAACCTACCTAACTTGTTGACTTACTTTTCATTTTTTTCTCATTCTGTTATCGTTTCAAGTGTGTGAACTATGTGTATTGATCTATCTTGTTGATCAATCTTGTGAGTATGAGAGTTGTTCTTTGATTCTTTCTTGTATCCAGATATTGTAATTGATTCATTGATAAAGAGAGCCAAGGTGAGGTTGGTTGGGTTCTCTATTACATGTTCTTGTTGGTTTTGATCATTGATTCATTAGTTTTTACAATATTCTTTCATATATAGTTCGTTAATAACCATCTACGTCATGTTTCAAAAGACAAGAATATATAAACTGAACCAGAGAACAGAATAGTGGTACTATCCTGAATTCTGCCATAGTGCCATGTACATTGCTCCCGCATAGACTGCAATTGCTCCCGTGTCTATCCTTATCTGTCTATCGTGTCTGAATTCCGCCATAGTGCCATGTACATCGCTCCCGCATAGACTGCAATTGTTCTAGAGGCACTGTGTTTTGCATCTTTGCACAAGATAAGTTACTCAGAAATTTGAACTTTAAGCATTAAACATTAAAAGTTACTTGCACACTTTGTGATACTTTTTGACGATGCAATTGTTCTATGCTTTTAACATGTTCTCAAACATTAAATAGCTTGGCCAATTTTTAGGTTGAGCAAGATCCCTTCATGGTGTTGTTAAAAGTACGAAATAGCTATTGCTAGCTTTTTACGCGTTGTGTATGTAACATAGATAGATATTGCATTCCCTAATTAGCATAGTTCCAGCTTCTTTCCTATTATAGCTTGATAATCACTCTCGACATATCATCTAGCTGTTGATTCTAGTCAACTTGCTGATAGGAAAAGTTAAATATTCACAGCAAGTTGTTTCACTTTGATATACTCGTTTTGAATTGTGTGTGGCTGTCAAATACATTTTGTCAGTACATACACATGCATGTATACAAAGGTTGCCTATGCTATGCTTTATGCTCTGCTGTATTAAGCCTTGCTAAATCCTAACAAACCACTAAACCTTTGCAGTGACGTTAATGTGAAGTTCCAAAATTATCTTCCTCATGATAAGCAACTTCAGGAGGGTAAGCTTGCTCCACCATAGTTGCCTAACTTTGAAGACCCTCTTGGCAGCTGAACCTCCTATTGAACAGAAGAAGGAGGTAGGTTGGGTCTTCTGATAACCTTTATTTATTTATTTTTTCATTCTTTTCTAAGCGTATAACGAGTTTCTACAAATGTTTTTCCAAATATTCTTTCGAGGAGAGATCATGGCTTGATTCTGCCTAGTGATCGTGCTGGGGTTTACTTGTAAATCATTTACATATTGGGGATGGTGTTGGTAAGATGGCCACTCAGTCATATTCCTTTGTGCATACGTTTGACTTTGAGCAGTCGAAGGTTGAAGAAACGGGTAAAAGCACCATTCCTAACATGCGAACGAGAACTCCATTCGTTGATCAAAGAATTCGTTTTTTTGCATTTTATTCCCTTCTCATATATCAATGTTGGTGGAATTGTCATTTTTTAACTCGTTGCTTACTTGCTTATACCTTGCTTGCTTCCTATTGTACCATATGCATAAAGTGATACTAGCATAGACCCGCGCAATGCGGCGGCGAGTACTCATAATCATTGTTTAGACTAACAAATATTAATCTCTTATCATTAAGTTTGTAATGTTGAAATTGTAAAAAATCTGAAAAAAAACTCTAAATTTTTAAAAAAAATAATAGTTAATAAATATATAGCAAAATAGATATTGAATTAAAGAGGATAAAATTTTAGAAAATATGGTGAAATTAGATTATAAAGATAACAAATAAATAAAAAGATTTTTCAATTTAAAAGATAAAATGTTATTTAAGTAGGTTGTTACAAAAGTTTGTCACAAAGGGTTATAGTATATATTGTTGATGAAAATATCACAACTTGCTTTATTTAGTAGGAAAAAAAGTCTGAATTTTCAGCCTTGCTATTTAAAGAAAGTCCCAAATGCTTTATATAGTAGTATAGATTTAATGGCTAGAAACATATCAAACTCCTATTCATTTTCTATCATAGTACGATTTATCTTAGTTTTAGTACATTTATAATGCGATTTATTTTAGTTTTAGTATATTTTTTTGCCACCCGCGAGTCTATAATCTAGTAAATAATAAACTTGAAGTAATTGGTTTTAGAAAATGACAAAATGTGCTAGTCACATGTATTTTTTATTAATCCCATTGACGTCAACTTTTGTTTCCTTGTCTCCATTCCGTGCATCAAACAAACAATGGAAAGAGCCTTATTCGCTTTCTTCTCATTTAATTCCATACGTACCAATTACCAAACATCCCGACGTCCATTTCTAACGATTTCTTCCACTCGATTCTAGTGTTCATAACATCTCTACTCAACGTCTATATTCTTAAAAGGCATTGATTCTGGTTGGCCGGCTATATAAGCTCCTCCTTCTGGTTCATTTTAATGTTTCATACAACATTATTTTATTGTTTGATACTACTTGTTAGTCACATTATATTATAAATAACGTAAAATTTAGAACAAATAACATACTAAGATACCGCATGAACGTAAATGTAAGAACTCTACTACAAGTGACCATAACAAAGTCAACTATTTGGTTCGACTTATGTTAAATTTGCATTCCTGTTCTTTTATTTCAAGATTTCATATGAAAATGACAAAGCTAATCATAGAAGCCTTGTTGATAATCGACCCTTAGTGTAGCGATGGTAATATTCTTTATAGGGTCGTTGATAAACGAACATTCGTACAAAGAAAACGCCGAAAGACCACTCTAACGAAGGAGGTAAGTCCTTCTCCCCACTCGGCCAAAGCGTCTTTTTCTTATGACAGCTTATACGCTTCTATTAATACTATTTGATCTAAAAAAAAGTAAATTGCATCATTTATCCCTGGGTTTAAAAAAGTTGCGCATTTAGTCTCCACTTATTCGAAATTGCATTGAACATTTCTATTTGCATGTTTGCGTTGCATGTTTGGTCTCGTATGAGACGAAACATTAATGGCTAAGCAGGGGACATTGTGGGAAAATATTGAGTGAAAAAACTTCATTGAAATTATAATTAAACCATATAAGTAACTATATACTTGAATGTTGATATTATCTTACAATTTTCCTTGTCGTTTTGAAACGTCTAACAAGATATATGTCCTTCATTCTTTTGGCCTGAGCACTCAAATGTTTGAGTTATGCTACGTGTATTCTTGCTTTAGTCTTTATTTATCTGTTTGTATGTATGTCACTAAATAATTATTGCATAAAATATTTTCAAAAGGGTGTTTGGGTTAGATACTTAGATTTTTTAATTTTGGATTACAAATATTTTTCTGCTTAAAGTAATAATTTTTAATGTGAATGAATGCAACAGGTGGTAAGGTTTCTAGATTTGCGCTACACGTATGCAACAGTGTAAGTGTAGTGTCAATTGGTTTGAGATATTTTTAATAAGCAGTGGACATTTTGTAGGCTAATTTTGGATTAGCACAAACTTTTCTATTGCAATTGGTTAACAGTTTGCAATATTTTTTTTGGTTGGTGCACTACCAATTCTGAACATACGTTTATTTTGGTGTCTATATCAATGGACTGATGCATGATAACACCGAGCTTAAGTTATCTATAAAATAATGATGTCCAAATTCAGTTACCATGTTATCCTTTCAATTAAGTTACCATGTTATTCGTTTCTGTTGTTGTACAATGCATCCAGAATTGAAGCCATGTGTCTATGCCTTAATTCCCTCATTCCTTTTAGCATGTTTTCTTCATGTTAGATAGCCATGGTATTGTGAGATAGTGGTGTGAGTTGTAAAATATTACCGATCTAATAAAAATAGCCACAGGTCATGTCCAGTGACGAAACTAGGAAATAAGGTCGCGGGAGGCAAAAAAAATTACAATTAAAATGTGAAAAAAATGTGGTATCAAAAAGTTAAATCGAGTATTTTTACTTACAAATGACGAATTTATAAGGTTTTTTAAATATTGGAATTTGCTCACTGCTGTGCCGAACCAAACAGCCCCCCAGCCACTGCTAGGGTTCCCCCTGCCTGCGTCTAGTACCCACCGAGCCCCCATGGGTCTCGGTTCCCACCGTTATGTCAAGTTTCCCCACTAAAGGTCCTTGGTCCTTGCGGCTGCCAACCACAACACCACCATCGCTAGCCTAGGCTTGCGGCTGGTGGTTCATGCGACACCACTGAGACCTTCATGGTCTCGGTTGGGCTGCGATCGAGAGAAACACCCCCCACAAATCCATTATTAGTTTTTAAACTTGTTAGATCCATGATTAATTTACATGTTCTTGCATATCTTGGTCATAAAAAGTATTTAGAGAACGATTCTTTTTCTTAAATATAGTTCTGAGAGTCTACTTTTCAAAAATGTAAATTTCGTCGAGAACGGAGTTCGGGAAGGTCGCCAATCAGTCGTTACAAAAATAGTGTGATTTTGCTGTGTTGTGTTGTTGCCAGAAGTGTAGAATTGATCATAGCCGTTTATGATGTCTTTGGGAACACGAAAATGCCCTTGACCATTGATGTTGTTGTACACACTTTGTTTTCTTCTTCATGTGGGAGCAGGGGACACATGGGGGCCAGTGAGTGACGTGGTGTTTTATTTGAAGGAGGGTTTGGGTTTAAGAGACAATGAATTAGGGATCTGGACTATATCGAGTCCCAATTCAAAGTGATTAAGGGTTGGGTAGATTAGGGTTCATAACATGAACAAGGGGTTTGATGTGGTTTAGGCAAAGAGAGAGTGTTTCCTTCCCATATTAATAATAAAAAATCGGTTTAAAAGTTTATTTACTATTAATTATGGATTAGTGGGTGTGACGTGTAACCCTTCTACAAAATGAAAATAATCATGAATTTATCACCATATCTCACAAAAATCAATATTTTAGCCTATGCACCTATAAAAGAGCTTACGAAGCCCACAAAGTTGATGTTCGCTAGAAGTCACATCTCATGCCTAAACTATTAATTAGGCCCACAAAGGAAACATAACCAGAAGACACTCAAACAAAGGCAAATGATATTGTGATCTTATCCCGAGAGCTATTATGACAAACAACACGTGTGTAAAACCTGCAGTTTTCAGGTTTTGACTATGATATCATTGTACACGTCACCTCATGATATATATATATATATATATATATATATATATATATATATATATATATATATATATATATATATATATATATATATATATATATATATATATATATATATATATATATATATATATATATATATATATATATATATATATATATATATATATATATATTCACCTTTGCATGAAAACTTTGTACAATCATATGCATCATACATGAGCATACATAATTTTGATCACAAGAGCTTTGAGCAATTTACCATATCTGGGAACAGTTGAAACATCTGAGCAACAAGAACCTTGAACAATACATTATGATTATGAATATCCAATCATGGGATCATAGGAACAACATGTATGACTACATCTTTATGAGCATACAGAATCTATAAAAAATCATTTTGGGACTATTAGGTCACCTATAAACACATGAGCATATTCATGCATCATTTTAGTGTCATGAAAACCTAAAATCATGATAACAATTAATAACGTTTATATAGTTTCGCATTACTACAAAATATATAATATATTTTATACACACTTTAAGTGTTACTGCAATCATCAAGAGCTATTACCACAATATAATTTTGTATCTAACAAAATTTATAACAATTTAATTAAGTGTCTCAAACTTTAAATAAATAAAATTATACATTTATTTATTTATGATTATACTTTCACCAAAAACTCTAAAACCTAACCAAATCGACTTGGACTCGAACAGACACTCATACTACATTACTTAGACTCCTAGTAACTCTACAAAACTACTAGACTTGAACCAAAAACTACCCTAGACACTATATGTTAGCCGAATAACACGTAAACCACACTTACACTTACTTAAAATCTTACAAGTAACATTAGACTTTAAATTAAAACATGTACAACACTTCCTCATTAAACCCAACACTATTCTTAGCATCCTTTTATCCCCTTGACTTCTTGCACCCGACGACTACATACACCAAGAGCCAAATGGTACTTAAGCTTCCATTTATGGCATTGTACCTCTCAAATCCAATCTAGGATCTTCCTAGTACTAACCTAAGATACTTCTATATCTCTCCTCTCTCTTGGACGTGGCCTAAAACTGAACACACACACCTTCCCATGTTTGAGTATAAGCTAAACATTCACACACTCAAATCTCACTTACAACACTCTCATTTTCGGATATCATATCACTTAAACACAAAACATATATTCCCTACATCATTTACTACACGAATCTTTGTCTCAAGAGCATTTAGTGCAAGTACTCATCTCGATTCTTGGCTCACAAGGCAAACAAGACCATGCTAGGTCACGGCTAAGGAAGTCTAGACGTGTAGATCCATATAGTATCCTAGTTAATCTCATTTGTTCATCATCATCCTCACTAAAAAAGTAAGTATATCATACTCCTATCTATATTCCTTCCATTTTCATTCATATATACTTCATAAACATGCAAATCCACATACCATATTTGGAGACCTATGATAACACGTGATAGATGAACATGCATACGTGTGATTTGCTAGAACTCGAGCCACAAATACACTAGAAGCCCACGGCTTGATTTTTCTCTCATGGTTAACATGCTAAAATCTTAGATCTATGGAAACTAGTTAGAAAACCTTGCTCTAAAACCCTAGATAAACTAGATCTAACAAGCTAGACATGTACACTAAAATTTAAGCCCATAGGTCTCGGTTTATTTTTGAAACCGGGTACAAAACATTTGCCTAATAAGCCACTATCTTAAGTTGATATTTAGGGTTAGATAATTTCCTAAAATAAGCTTAGAAGCCTATAATAAGCCACGTGTATAAGCTCCTAAGCCAAATAAGCCACAAAACCAAAAAGCCCTAAGCCCATTATACGGCTTATTTATATAAGTCGAATATTAGTAAGCCCAATAAAGCCCAAGTAGTTAATTGGATTATTTAGGAGTACTTAGTTAACTTGTACTAGTGATAAACAAGCCCAATAGTAAGCCCATTACAACTCAAAACCTAAACCAGTCCATTAATGGGCCTATCCAGCCCATTTAGCTCCAAATTTACTATTTGGAGACTTTTCGTACCATATTTGCCAAATGGTGAAAGTATTAGTCAAAATGGTAACATATAAAAACATATATATTAAATTCGTGACATTTGAAAAGTAAAAGGACTAAACTGCCAATTTCGAAAGTATAAGGTTGTGTTTTGTGTTAACCGAGACTTCAAATAAACCACAAGGACCATATGTGTCATTATTCAATCTTATAACAAGCCCTAGTTTACTTCCTTGTGCCTTATAATTTTCGAGACTAGGAGGACTAGTTTTGCCATGTTACAAACCTTACTCGAGCCCTAGGGACTCGGTTTGCCAATTGCCGAATGTTATTAAACCCTAGGGACTATAATTGTCATTCTTCGAAACTATTGTGAGCCCTAGGGGTATTTTTAAAAACAAATGTAACGGAGAAGGACTAACGATGCAATACATTTAACAAACGAAACCCTAGGGGTTATTTTGGAAACTATATTCTTTACAAGGACTAATGTGAAATTTAATTTAACTAAAAACATTAATTAATTTTTTTGACATAAATTAAATTAAGTTATTTGAATTATTTAAATTAAATAAACAATAAGAGTTTATTTACGACATTGGTATAACGAACGAACTATATTAATGAATTTGAAACGCTAAGGAAATTTGGTGAGACGTATTACTTTCTTACAATCAAGTAATTAATTACAAATTTATTTATTTAATTAATTACACTTTTATCATGCGGACAATTTAAATATATTTTTAAAAACTAAAAATATATTATTAACGATAACTTACTTTAAGTTTAACGTTTAAAAAATAGTAATAACTTATTAATTAGTGATCATGCATTTTCATCAGTTACATTTATATGTGCATTTTTACTGTGCATATACTGAGTCATATTAATTACTTATGTAATTTTACTGCTCTATGATTATACCATATCAGCATACCCAATGACATTCTACAACTACTTTATCATTGAGGTGAGTTCATGGCCCCATCTTTTACTGTTTTATAACTGGGGAAGAAAACATACTTAATTATTGTATATGCAAACACTTACAGACAACAACATATCTACTGCCTATTGTTTGCCCCATTTATTCCCGTGGACTGTAATAGTTAATAGTGTAGCGCGAAATGTTATAAATAGATCTATTTAGGTATTGACAACACCCGGCCTGCGTGACTTGCTATCACAAAACGCTTAGGCCAAGCAACAGGTTTATTTCATTGTTGGACTGAGGGTCTCTCATCAGGATGATCCAGATAGGCACCTGAGAAACATTGTCTAGCATCTATTATAGGGCAATAGGAACTACTATAGTAGGAAGCTTGGTGCTCTACTATCTTCGTGGTGTTTTGCATATCAGTACATTTACTTTATAATTAAATCTGTGAATTCACCAACTTCGTGTTGACCCCCACATTTTACTTTTTATGTTTTCTCAGGAAAGTAAGCAGGTGCATGCATTGGATTCCAGCATCATATGGAGCATTCATGTTTACCATCGGGCTGGGATATTTCTACAAATATTAATAAATGTGTTTTCAAGACAATTTACTTAATTTGCACAATTAAATTCATGTGATATGTTTTAATGACATTTGATGATCATTGCTCTATATATTGTGTGCTATCGATCCGCCAATCAAAGTAACACCCCACGTACTTTTATGCTGCATTTGACCATTTGGGGGTGTTACAGAAATGGTATCAGAGTGCATAGTTATAGAGAACCAGACCTAAAACTAAAATTTTTAAATACTAAAAATTTATAACTGGACTATAACTGAATTTAAAAATCAATTGGTTTAAAAAATTGATTTTTGGGGAACCCTTATAGTTAGGCATACACATATAGAGCATACATATTATGTGAACTAAGTGTGCATTGATATATAGTATCTGCTATATGATCACCTAAGTACCTACGTAATTTTGATTACACTACCATATGCATGCATAACATCACATATGCATTCTTTTGAAAACTTTTTGAATTGTGTAAGCTAATACATACTCAACTTTAGAATGTTATTATTTTCAGATTATCATGACGTCACCGACTATCGTGACTACCTTTGATGCCCTCATGACTCCTGCTGCTACACCCGTATCATCGACGTCAGTACTACACAGACTTGAGTCTGATGCAGAGTCTAAGGATCACCCGACGGACGGAGTGATCGTGCTATCAGATTCTCCCTCTTCATCATCACCAGTTGTACCTCTTCCCCACCTACGGAAGCATAGTAGGTAGTATCTACTCTGTCACCACTACCACCACTATCTACACTCCATTGCTACCCCACCAGAGCTTTGCCACCTCGTAAGAGGAGGCACACCTCTACTCCTGTCTCCACATTCGAGATAGGGGAGGGATCGGGAGCCGGTCAGGCATCACCCGACACTATCCAGGCGCAGCTTGATGCGCTGACTGCTAGACAGGCACATGATACCGCTCTTATCCATTCCTTGCTACGCGCGGACCATCAGGGACGTACGATACTTCAGGAGAGACTTAACACTCTCTACTGGTCAGTTGCTGCTGAGTTACAGGATGCACAGGGTTCATGGACGGCTGTCCAGAACAACTTGCAGTGGCTACTTAAGGATAACTCTATTCTCCGCCATCGCTTTTCAGCTCTTGAGGGTCATCAGTACGAGACCCACACTTCCGTTTTGACCCAGGAGGAGACCTTCAGGATCTTCTTCGACTTGGTTGAGGTTCGTCATCAGGGGACGACTGCAGAGACAGATTATTTGAGGAGTACAGACACCGCTTGTCAGATTCAGCTTTTGGAGGCTCTCAGACTTACCAGAGAGACCACAGACGCCATGATCATGTTCCAGGATGCTCAGGCACCTATACCACCAGCTTCACCAGTCGTACCAGCAGACAGCCACACTAGTGTAGCTTAGATATCTTTGTATATCATACCAAGCATTGAGTTGCATCTCAGCTCGCATGATTTAGGACTTTTGTGTTATATCTCTTATTTTTCAGTTGTATCCTTAGCACCTAACCGTAGTAGGAAGGTTATCTTTTGTTGTACTAAAAAAATCTGTACCACTATTTCAGACAGGCATGTTGTATCCCTGTCTTAGATCGGTTGTACTTATATGATATCGTTATTTTCCAGAAATGACTTGTACCAACATTACTCTATTATCTCTTGTACTTATATTATTATGAACTCTTGACAGGTTATCCAATTTGTTGTGAATTCTATGCATACATTTTCCATGCAATTTAATATAACCATCATATTGAGCAACTAATAAATCTCATCCTTGAGTATTATAGAAAAATGGCACAAATAGTTACCCGATAGAATCTCGGATCTGCTCCCACAGCAACAATTTCGGAAGCACAACTTAGAGTGCTCATCGGTCAGGGCATCGCTGACGCCCTAGCTGTCAGGGAAACACATCCCAGCGGAAACCAAGGCGACAACCAAAACTCCAATGCTAGGAACCGAGTTGCTAGAGGGTGTACTTACCCCGACTTCTTGAAATGCAAGCCCAGTTACTTCAAGGGTAAAGAAGGAGTAGTTGAGCTCATGCAATGGTTCGAGAGAACCGATACTGTGTTCCGTATTAGTGACTGTACGAAAGAGAACAAAGTAAAATTTGCTACCTGTACACTACTGGAACATGCTCTTACCTAGTGGAATTCACTAGTTGATACCCTTGGGATTGATGATGCATATGGGATGACTTGGAATGCACTAAAAGAAATGCTTACTGTGAAATATTGTCCTCGCGGTGAAATCAAGAAGCTAGAGATTAAACTATAGAATCTCAAGTGCACCAACTATGACATCACAACCTACAATCAAAGGTTTCAAGAGTTCACCTTGATGTGTACCAGGATGTTTCCTGAGGGGAAGGACAAGATCGAGAAGTACGTTAGTGGACTTCTGGAGTCTGTTCATGACAGTGTGCTAGCATCTCGACCCACTACAGTCGAGAGTGCCATCGAGTTTGCCACTGAACTGATGGACAAATGAGGCCATGATCATGCGATAAGAAAGACTAAGCACAAGAGGAAAGCTGATGAGAACTTCCGTAATCATCACCAGACCCAACCAAAGAGGCAGAACTCGGGGCAGATTTACAGTGCTACCTTCTTAGGACCACCTTCATAAGTAGGCAACAAGCCTAAGTGTCCCAATTGCAATTTTCACCACTTTAGTGACGCATCTTTCCAAAGGCCCGGACAAGGCAATACCTATGTTTCGGCCGATAGGAACAACTCTAGCACCAACTTCCGACCCAACAACGGGAATGGCTCGAACTTCCGTGGAAATAGACAGCAGGGAAATCGTCCTCCCACAGGTGGAAACGATGTGAAACGAAAGGAGGTTCGTTGCTATGGTTGTGGAGAGACAGGACACATCCTACCCGAGTGCCCGAAGAAAGCAAGCAAGAACGATAATGGTGGAGGAGCACCAACCAGATTTTACGTGATAGGAGGCACCAGGACCGACTCCAATGTGGTTACCGGTACGTTTCTTTTAAACAATCGATATACATCCATTTCGTTTGATACCAGAGCTGATAGGAATTTCATATCTACCGAGTTTAGTAATTTACTAGACATCATCCCTACCCAGTTAGGCAACTGTTACGGAGTCGAATTAGCCGATGGAAAAATCATCAAAACCAATGTTATTTTAAGAGGTTGTACCCTAAACCTTTTGAACCATCCCTTTGATATCAACCTAATCCCAGTAAATCTTGGTAGTTTTGACGTGATCATCGGTATGGACTGTTTAGCAAAATATCACGAAACCATTGTGTGTGACGAAAAGCTAGTTCGTATACCGTGGGGGAAAGAAAACTTTATTGTACGAGGAGAAGGGAATTTGGACAGGACTGACACTAGACTGAGTGTCATCTCATGCACCAATGTCCAGAAATACATACTGAAAGGATGTCCTATCTTTTTAGCACATATTTCCCAAGCAGATGAACCCGAGAAGAAACAAATCAAGGACGTACCAATTGTCGCGATTATCCTGAAGTTTTCCCAGACGACTTACCTGGTTTACGACCCACTCGTCAAGTAGAATTTCATATCGACTTGATATGAGGAGCTGCACCTGTAGCTAAGGCACCATACCGGTTAGCATCGACCGAGATGAAAGAACTCGCAGAAAAACCCCAAGAATTGTCAGACAAAGGTTTTATTAGACCCAGTTCCTCACCTTGGGGAGCTCCAGTACTTTTTGTCAAAAAGAAAGACGGTTCTTTCCAAATGTGTATTGATTATAGAGAACTGAATAAGTTAGCTGTTAAAAATCGTTACCCACTTCCTCGAATTGATGACCTATTTGATCAACTACAAGGATCAAGTGTGTACTCAAAGATCGACTTACAATCCGGATACCATCAGTTGAGGGTCAGAGAGGAAGACATACCAAAGACAGCTTTCAGAACTCGTTACGGTCACTACGAATTTCAGGTCATGCCATTTGGATTGACTAACGCACCAGCCATTTTCATGGACCTCATGAATCGAGTGTGCAGACCGTATCTGGATAAATTTGTTATCGTGTTCATCAACGACATACTCATATATTCCAAGAATGAACAAAAGAACGGGGAACATCTTGCTCAGGTACTGAAATTGCTTAAGGAAGAGAAGTTGTACGCTGATGCGTCCGTCGTGGTTGGATTTAGAGAACAAGTTTTAAATTTATAAACACGAATTACCGGATTGAATAAAAACACACGGGCAAGTATAGCCCTTTCTTTTGTGTATAGCTTTTATGTGGTAATACCGAGATCATTCACAGGGATTTGGAAAACCTATGATCATTCAAAAATAAAACTATAATCGTTGATTGTACCAATTGGTGACAAACAAGTAACAAGTAAAATGATGAGATTTATAATAAGAATTAAGGCAACACTTGGTAAGGACTAGTTTGAGCATTCGTAGCGGTATGATTGTGATGACACGTTTAACAAATATGATTATGATAATTAGATGGATAATCCAATCTATTGTTTTCAAAAGCTTTAATCCTCGTCAAGACTTTGGTTGAAGAAAACAAGCATTAGACTCAATCACTCAGTTCAATACTTAATCCAATTTTAACACATTCGATTCACGGTCGTTTCACAAATTTGCTAACACTTATAATTATGTTTCTTGATAATCAAAACTTCTTAAGAAATGATCAATACAAAAGATAGCCAATCATAGACAAACCGGCTATGACTTGTTGATAGAAAATAACCCTTTCGACCTATGAAATCTTTACCAACAAATTAAGTTTTGATAACAATTGTCACATGAAACATAAGTACTAATGGTTCAAAGGAAAGCTTGACATTGAAATAAACATAGATCACAATCACAACCACTACTTCATACCACAAACATCATCCTACCAAGTGTAGAATGAGATTTAGCTACTTATAACAAATGATGAAATAAACTCTGAAATAATAGTCTTACAAGTCATAATCAAGAGCCTTACAAAGTGAAAATATGTTGTGAATGATTAGGGTAATGATCCCTAAAAGTTTCGTGATGTTAACTTTGCTTTTCGTACTCCAAAAATGACTTTTCTTGCACCACCTTGCTCAAATCCGGGAATGGAGGTTTGGACAAGGTTGAGAGAGTTATTTATGAGATGATATGAAGAGATATTTGACTTGTGAAAAGATATATGATTACATGACCCTAAGGGTCTTATTTATAGGCAAAGTTGATGGCATGGAGTGAATGTATGACTTGGAGCCAAAGACAAATACTTGGAGCCAAAGACAAGTACTTGGAGCCAAAGAGAGTCTAGAAGCTTCTTGTATGAGCTTGCATGAATGTAGACACAATTTCTGCCTACACAAATATTGATGGCATCTTCATCCTGCTGGTGGTATCTTTGATAATTTTTGCAAGTGGCAACTTGATGGTGCTGGTGGCATCTTCATGCTGAGTGACTTGTATGCTCCTTGGAAATAGCTGTTCTTGCACCTGAAATTAATCTTCAAAGGCTTGTAACTTGTACACAGGTCTTAAACTTGACTAGGATTCTTCGTACTCGTACTAATCTCCATATTTGCGTTGTTTTACACTTCATTCCTGCAATTGGCTACACAAAGACTTGCAAACACAATTGGGCACAAATATGCACAAAAGTATCATAGATATAACCAATATACATGTACAAAAGTACGGATAACGCTCCCAAAAACATGTTGGATTTGGGCGTTATCAAATTCCCTCACACTTAAGTTTTGCTTGCCCTCAAGCAAGAAGAAAAGAAAATTAAATCCAAAGGTACATGTATTTTATAAAAATTCGATGCAAGTCTACCAAGTACAAGTACAAGATAGAACTCATCGACTTAAGTTTTTAAGGTTGAAAAATTGAGATATAAAGTCAATACCCATAAAAATTTAGAAAGTCTTTTATTTCTAACTATACTAATAACATATGAATTGATGGAACATGTATCCCGACTTAGCAAATTGGCTAATCGATACCTTTTATTTTTTATTCTTTCTTCAACTTCATAACATTATAGCTAATTGGCTATTTATTTGTCTTTTTGACTTTTTCTTTCTTTTATTTTTTTTCTTTCTTGGCTAAAACTCCTAGCCATGGATCAACATACTTACAAAGTTCATGTTGTATTGACAAACATGGAACTTGTAACTTTCTCTATTTTTGGATTTTTCTTCTACTATTATATGAGACTTTGACTTGGGTAAGTTTGACACAAAAATATATCCCAAATTTTCAAAAATTATCGATTGGATAATTTCTTGATTATTTATATACAATTGCTTGAAACTTTTTATTTACGAGGGCAAAACAGAACAAAATTTTAAAATAGCCCAAAAATATGGCAATTAAGCATCTTTTTCTCGATTTCCCCTACAACCCTCTCACACTTAAGTTTAGCATTGTCCTCAATGTGATGAAACTGAACAAAAGTATAGGGAATAAGAGAAAAACCAGAATCACGGGCATATCGTGCATCATACAAGAGTCTTGTCTTCGCCTTCAACTTGCGGGACCTACAAAAAAGATAAAACACACAAAAATACGAAAGCACTCTAATTTTGGTTTTTATAGGTTTTATAAAAGTGACACATGCTACACCCCCTCACATTTAAGCAAAACATTGGTTAAAAATTGTGGGGTGTAAGCATGAATTTATTTTAAAAAGGATAATCACACTTAAAAATTTAAAAACACACGGGTTGCCTCCCGAGAAGCGCTTATTTTATTATAGAGTCATCAGCCTGATTCGTACTTCTTTTTATTTTTCTTTATTTTTATCGAGCGGAAAATGTTCACTCCACTCCTCATGATATAGTTTAACACGGTGTCCATTAACAATGAAGCTTCCTCCATTCTTGTCATACAATTCAACATAACCAGACGGGTATCCATGTTTTACTATAAAAGGACCGTACCACTTTTGTTTAAGCTTTGGAGCTTTGAATTTATATCTCATATTAAACAAGAGAACTTTGTCTCCCTTCTTGAATTCTTTTCGGATTCGAAGTTTCCTGTCATGATAAGCTTTGGTACGTGCTTTGTATAATTTGGAATTCTCATAAGCTTGGAGTCTTAACTCATCGAGTTCATGCAATTGTAAGAATTGGTTTTCTCGAACGATTTTGAGATCAGGATTACAGCTTCTCAATGCCTAATAAGCACGGTGCTCAATTTCGAAGGGCAAGTGACACGTTTTACCGTACAATAAATGATAAGGTGTTGTGCCAATTGGTGTCTTATAAGCTGTTCGGAATGCCCATAGAGCGTCGTCAAGTTTCCTTGACAAAATGGAAGGATTGTCCTAAACCCTTTTTTCGAGTATTCATTTTAAGGCTCTGTTGGTATTCTCAACTTGTCCACTCGTTTGTGGATGATATGAGGTGGCAAAGAGATGGGTGACTCCATAACGCTTTAAGATTTTCTCCATTTGTTTGTTACAAAAATGGGAACGTCGATCGCTAATTGAAGCTTTCGGCATTCCATAACGAGAGAAAAGCTTTTTCAGGAAATTGATTACGGCTCGTGAATCGTTCGTGGGTAAAGCTTCAGCTTTGGCCCATTTGGACACGTAATCAATAGCGACTAAGATATATTCGAACTTATGGGATTTGGGAAAGAGTCCCATGAAATCAATTCCCCATACGTCAAATATTTCGCTAACTTGGATGCCGTTTTAAGGCATCTCATCTCTTCGTGAGAGGCTACCAGTACTTTGGCAAGCATCACAATTTTCGACTAGAGTATAGGCCTGTTTAAAAATTGTTGGCCAGTAGAAACCAGCATCAAATACCTTTTTCGCGGTGGTGGAAGGACCATAATGTCCCCTAGTAGGGCCATGATGGCATTCATCAAGGATCTTTCTTCTTTCCGCACCATAAACACATCTCCTAATCATGCCATCGGGGCATACTTTGAAAAGGTAGGGATCTTCCCAGAAGTAGTGTTTTAGGTCAGAAAAGAATTTACATCGTTGGTGATAGGTTAAACCTTTTATTAGAATTCTTCCAACAAGGTACTTTGCAAAATCTGCAAACCATAGAGATTCGTCCGTAGAGATTTGCATAAGAATTTCATCGGGAAAATAGTCAACGATATCTTCGTCCCTTAACTCTTCCATGCTTGGATTTTCAAGTCGCGATAAATGATCGGCTGCGACGTTTTCAGCTCCTTTCTTATTTTGAATTTCGATGTCAAATTCTTGGAGTAGTAAAATCCATCTAATAAGACGCGGCTTAGCATCTTGTTTAGAGAATAGGTATTTCAACGTGGAATGATCGGTGAATACAATCGTTTTAGACAACACGAGATAGGATCGAATTTTGTCAAAAGCAAAAACTACGGCAAGTAGTTCGTTCTCGGTGATTGTGTAGTTGAGCTACGCATTATTTAGAGTTTTGCTCGCAAAATGTATAGGACGGAAATGTTTTCCTTGGCGTTGTCCTAATACGGCTCCTACAACGAAATCGCTTGCATCACACATAAGTTCAAACGGTCGCGACCAATCCGGTGAAACCATGATCGGTGCGTTCGTTAACTTGTCTTTAAGCTTTTCAAATGCCTTTATGCATTCTTAGTTGAAATCAAAGACTATGTGTTTTTCAAGGAGTTTGGTCACCGGTCTAGCGATTTTGGAAAAGTCATTTATGAATTGGCGGTAGAATCCCGCATGACCTAGAAAACTTCTAAGGGCTTTAACGTTAGTTGGTGGTGGTAATTTGGATATCACTTCGATCTTGGCTTTGTCTACTTCCAATCCGGCTCCGGAGACTTTGTGTCCAAGCACAATTCCTTCAGTCACCATAAAGTGACATTTCTCCCAATTGAGCATGAGATGAGCTTATTTGCATCCGATGAGCATGTGCTCTAGATTAAAAAGGCAAGACTCGAATGAGTTTCCGAAGACTAAGAAATCATCCATGAAAACTTCCATGGAGACTTCGATCACGTCTTGAAAGATCGCGATCATACACCTTTGAAAAGTCGCAAGTGCATTACGCAGACCAAAAGGCATACGCCTATAAGCAAATGTTCCAAAATGACACGTAAAAGTGGTCTTGTCTTGATCGGATGGTTCGATAGGTATTTGGAAATATGCGGAAAAGCCATCGAGAAAACAAAAGAATTTTTTCCCCGCTAGTCTTTCCAACATTTGGTCCATGAATGGTAGAGGAAAATGATCTTTTCGTGTGGCATCATTTAATTTACGGTAATCAATACACACACGCCAACCGGTAACGTTTCTTGTAGGAACAAGTTCGTTATGTTCGTTGGTCACAACAGTCATTCCTCCTTTCTTAGGAACGCAGTGAATAGGACTAACCCAAGTACTATCTTCTATGGCAAAGATGATTCCTGCCTCAAGGAGTTTGATTACTTTGGCTTTTACAATCTCCTTCATGTTTGGGTTAAGTCGACGGTGCTTCTCAATAACAGGCTTGGCATCGTCTTCAAGATTGATCTTGTGTTTGCAAAATTGCGAATCAATTCCCGGTATATCGGATGTTTTCCATGCAAACGCTTCTTTGTGGTTTTTGAGCATAGAAACAAGACGTTTCTTCTGATCTTCCTCGAGTGAGGCTGAGATAATCACCAGAAGGAGTGAATGCTTCTCTATATAAGCGTACTCGAGATGTTTGGGAAGGGGTTTCAATTCAAGATCCGTCGGTGGATCATGAATAGATTTATGAACTACAAAGTTCGACTTCGAAGGCAAAACTTCGAAGGGTTTGTTTTCCTCTTCTTCGAGAGTTACTTCAGAATCAACAGCCATGAATACTTCGAATTCATGATCACGATCGGTATCGCTAATCTTTTCTGAAGTTGTTTGGAATGGTGCGTTGTCATCAAGCAATGCATCCAACTCTTCTTCCGTTACTTCATCGATAACATCCACGCGGAAGCATGTGTCATCATTGGAGTGAGAATTTTGCATAGCTTTATCGACTAAGAATGTGACTCGATCGTCACCAACTCCAAGGTTGAGTTCTTTATTCTTTACACGAATGATAGCATCGGCGGTGTGCAAAAATAGTCGTCCTAAAATGAGATAGACGTGATGGTCTTCCTCCATTTCGAGGATTACGAAGTCGGCAGGAAATATGAATTTGCCAACTTGAACAAGCATTTTCTCGGTTATCCCAATGGGATATTGGTAAGTGTGGTTAGCCAAATGTATACTCATACTTGTAGGTTTCAAATTATTGTTTGAAAGATTCTTGTATAGTGAGTATGGCATAAGATTGATACTCGCGCCTAGATTGGCCAAGGCGTGACATTCGACATTGTTGGCTAGAGTACATGGTATGAGAAAGCTTCCCGGATCTTCGAGCTTTGGTGGAAGTTTGCATTTCAAGGCTGCAGAACATTCCTCGTTCAAAAATGCAGCAGCGACTTGCTTCGTCTTACTATGGTTGCTCACAAGATCTTTGAGAAATTTCCCATAGTTGGGCATGCCAGTTAAGATATCAACAAGGGGAACGTTGATCTTAACTTCTTCGATAATCTTAAGGAATTTGGCATTACGAGCCTCCATCTTTTCCTTTCGTAGGTGTTGAGGATATGGAATTTTGGGTGTATACGCCTTTGGTGTTGGTGTTGGAATGGGTGTGGTTTGTTTTGGTTTTTGGTTGGAAGGAGGAACGGGTTCTTCCTTCTCGGGCTCATCGGCTTCATCTTCACTTTCAACGGCGAAAGTGGGAGTATTGGTGTTTGGGTTTTGTGGTGGATCATAACTCAGCCCACTCCTTGTGAATACGACATTCACATGTTCATTACGAGAGGAGGGTGGACGGTATGGTTTATCTGTAGATGGTTTTGGGTTTGTTTGAGTGTTGCTTGGCAACGAACCACTTGGTCGATTGGCTAATTGGTCGTTGATTCGACCGATCTTGGTTTCAAGATCACTAATAGTGGCAGTGTGGTGTCTTTGTCCTCTTTCAACGTTGGCTTTGAGATCGAAGAATTGGTTCTTAATAAACGTGTTTGTTGATTTTTGAGATTCTATGAAAGCTAACAACGTTTTCTCTAAGTTCGATCCTTCGGGTTTCTTCTCGTTTGATGGAACGGAATTATCGTTCTCACGAGGTTGTGAGTTACGATTTTCGTTTTTGGGGTACTCACGCCAAGTGTCGGGTTTCTACCATAGTAGTTACCTCGATAGCCACCTACTCAGTATCCTTGGGCGTTGTTTGCTTCTTGTGGTGGTTCTCTTATTGGTGTGTCATCACACTCCGTAGATGGGTTTGGTCCTCCACAAAGAGTACATTCGCCTCGCATCTCTTTCGTTTCGTCTTTGATAGTTTTGAGTTACGAGTCGAATTTAGATGTGAGAGCGTCCATCTTTTCCATGAGTTTAGAATTTTCGCTACTTTCAACGAAAGCAATGGTTTTCTTGAAAGGTTTGGAACGGTTATCTTTGGACCAATCGAGTTTTAAGAGAACTCGATCCTTGAGCAATTGATATGCTTCGTTGGGAGTCTTATAGAGAAAGAGTCCACCGGCGTCAAGGATTGCTTGCGTCGGTTCATTGAGACCATGATAAAAGATTTGGATGATGGTTTCTTTTAATAAACCATGTCCATGACAACTACGAAGTAGGTCTTTCATTCGGTTCCACGCATCAATGAGTGTTTCTTGTTGAATTTGGGCGAAACCTCGGATTTCTCCCATGAGTATTTCGTACACTGCGGGTGGAAAGAATCGGCTAACAAAAACGGTTCTCATTTGTTCCCATGTTTCAATGGTACCGGGCGTAAACTCATTCTACCAAACTCTTGCATCTCTGGATAGAGATGATGGGAAGAGTTTTAGTTTTATAGTGTCTCCATTGACGTCGGCTCCATATCGGAACATGCCACATATTTCTATAAATTCAGATATGTGCTTATGCGGATCGGCCCGCGTACGGCCGTCAAATTGGCGGTCTTTGATCATTGAAAGGTGATGACCTTTCACGGTGAAGTTTTCTCCAAGCTCAACTTGAACAATAGCAGCCTCGGGGGTAGGTGCTACTACTCGGTTGGCTGCCCACATGGATTGATCGTCGGCCATTGGGAATGGTAGATCGTTAAATGGGTTATAGACGACAAATGCGTCTAAGAGATTATCAAATGGTGGGTTTTTGGTTTTTGGAATTCGGTTTTCAAGAGAAACAAACGGTTGATTCTTGCGGATTTTCTTTCGAGATTGATGAATAACGTTCGGGATCGGTGTATGGACTAAGAAATTCTTGACCGGAAGAACGTGTGTTCATTCAAGTCTTGAAGAACTTTCGAAAAAGGCTACAAGTAACAAAAATAAAAACAAACAAAATATAACTAATAGGAAAATAAGTAAATAGGAAATTAAATAAACCAAACAAAATAAATATTTTTTTTAAGAAAGTTGCCGGCAGCAACTATCCGTGCCGGTCGGCAAAGTCCTTTCTGTTTGGGAGATGCCGGCGGCAAGTCTGTTATGCCGGCGGCAAAACTGACTTTGCTGCAAAAATTGATTTTTTTTTTACTTTTTGATTTTTGGGCTTTTTGTCAACAAGAACGCTACAATGGGTTTGATTATAGGATGATTTTGGAACTAGGAACACAATCAAATCCCCGGCAGCAGCGCCAAAAACTTGATGCCTGCGTCGTGGTTGGATTTAGAGAACAAGTTTTAAATTTATAAACACAAATTACCGGATTGACTAAAAACGCACGGACAAGTATAACCATTTCGTTTGTGTATAGCTTTTATGTGGTAATACCGAGATCGTTCACAGGGATTTGGAAAACCTACGATCATTCAAAAATAAAACTATAATCGTCGATTGTAGCAATTGGTGACAAACAAGTAACAAGTAAAATGATTGAGATTAATAATAAGATTTAAGGCAACACTTGGTAAGGACTAGTTTGAGCATCCGTAGTGGTATGATTGTGATGATACATTTAACAAATATGATTATGATAATTAGATGGATAATCCAATCTATTGTTTTCAAAAGCTTCAATCCTCGCCAAGACTTTGGTTAAAGAAAACAAGCATTAGACTCAATCACTCAATTCAAGACTTAATCCATTTTCAACACGTTCGATTCACGGTCGTTTCACGAATTTGCTAACACTTATAATTATGTTTCTTGATAATCAAAACTTCTTAAGAAATGATCAATACAAAAGATAGCCAATCATAGACAAACCGGCTATGACTTGTTGATAGAAAATAACCCTTTCGACCTATGAAATCTTTACCAACAAATTAAGTTTTGATAAAAATTGTCACATGAAACATAAGTACTAACGGTTTAAAGTAAAGCTTGACATTGAAATAAACATAGATCACAATCACAACCACTACTTCATACCACAAACATCATCCTACCAAGTATAGAATGAGATTTAGCTACTCATAACAAATGATGAAATAAACTCTGAAATAATAGTCTTACAAGTCATAATCAAGAGCTTTACAAAGTGAAAATATGTTGCTAATGATTAGGGTAATGATCCCTAAGAGTTTCGTGATGTTACTTTTGCTTTTGGGACTCCAAAAGTGACTTTTCTTGCACCACCTTGCTCAAATCCGGGAATGGAGGTTTGGACAAGGTTGAGAGAGTTATTTATGAGATGATATGAAAAGATATTTGAGTTGTGAAAAGATATGTGTTGGGCGATGTAAGATCATGAAGGCCTGGTGTTTTTTATCATGTTCATAGTAAAACATTATTCGTATATTTGTATTTGTATTTGTAATAGTTTAGCAGACCCAAACATGTATAATAAAGCCTGCATCAGACAATAAAGATATCTGGGCATTAGGCCCGGTATCAGATGGAAGTTATAGGAATCAGATACGGTATGATTAAAGGATGTGTCTGTTTGACTTTTGTTAAACAACACAACGGTTCTATTCTCATACCGTTATCCTGTATATAAATAGGATGAATTGTAAACAAATTATTTTCATCCAGGGAATATATCAAGTATTTTAAACGTTTTATATTGTGTTTCAATTACTTCTTCCCAATTTATCTCATTACTGCGTATAAACCCAAACCCTGTTATTACCCTGTCTGTAATTCCACACAAACCATGGTTAACACCAATACCTTCATTGAGGCCAAATGGTCTAGGAGAAAACATCCATTAGACCGCGTACAAGAGTGGAATCAGAGCGAAATTCCTAGGAGGCCACAAAGAAGGTTGCCACGACTTAGATTTCATTCAGAAACAAGCAAGAAGAGAAAAACAAGAAGGAATAAGTAGATGTATCAGAAAAATCTCAATGGACTGTAAAGAAATGTTGAGGAAAGAACTCGAAGAAATCAAGGTATCCAATTTATCACTCCAAAGCACCAAGTATTTTAAGAACAAATGTTTTTATTGTTGAGAGAAAGGGCATTTTATCAGATCATGCCCTATCTTGATAAAAGATGAAGCAGATCATGCCCAAAAAATTTCTGATACAACCACAAAAGGAAACAAGGATGGAACCCGTTTGCTACTATGTTTCAATTGAAAGGGAAGTGAACATATTGCCAACAAATGTCCTTTGAAGGAACCACAACCAATAACAAGGCTGAAGTATCCCAAATTCATACACTTCAAAACCAAGGGGGTAATTAAAGGAACAGATAATGACATATGGGACGATTTCTGGTACGTAAGCAATAGTATTGATAAACATTTATCTTGTAGTCTCAAATTCTTCTGCAACCTCAAAGAAAAATTCACAGTAGAAAAGTTAGAAGATCAGGGATAGTTTTTGTTTACATACGGTATGGGGGAAGTGAACATCAAGAATGATATCCAATATTCTATGATACCAGGGGTACAATACGCCCCTGAAGTTTCTCTAAACATACTCTCAATTGACTTGCTACACAAAAAGGCTTTGAGATTGTTTTTGAAGGAGAAAGGTGTACACTGGTTTACATGTTCAAAAACCAAAGGGGACAGAATCTTGATATAGACAGAATGAAAAAGTTGCACAACGACTATTTGGAGAATTATTTCAAATCCCCGGACAAAGAAAGAGCGATAAAGGAAGAAGAGATGGTATGCCCTAAGAAAGAAAAAGATGAATCAGAAGTTAGTACTTTCAATGAATTTGTGGCGTTTTTAAATTTTATAAAGGATGACAAGATGATTGGCAAAGAATGGGACAACTACAGGGAGAAATTTAACAAGGTCTTTCAATGGTTTTTCAACTTTTATTTGAAAAGACAGATTCCTAGACCCATACCACCGAAGATACAAGAAGTCCCCGTTCATCTCTTAGATCTATACAAAATTATGGATTGGATGGGCGGATATCTCAGCGTACAATTTGGCCAAGAATTTGGCGCAGTTGCAGAGGTCCTTGGACTAACAAGGAATGATGGAGATGATGTCAAGAAATGTTACATGGTCTATCTAGATGTCTTTGTATGTTACTACAAGACGGCGAGAGCACATAAAGTTCCTGCAGAAGCAGATGGAGACTCAAGCCTTGAGTCGTACCAATGGTCAATTGGTAAATCGTGTGCTCTCAAAATCTCTCAGAAAGGGAAGGAAATGATAGAACATTTTGGCATCAAACTCGAAGACGAAGAAGTCTACAACAGACAACAGATTGCACATAACGAGAAGGACACATCAATTGTCACATGCTACAAATGTTAAAAGGCTGGACACTACGCATTTGAATGTCCAAAGAACCAAGCACTATCTACATCAAAATGCTCAGTCTCTGAAGATTCAGAAAGCAGTTCGGATGATGGCTTCACCATCATTGGTTAAAAGATACAAGACAAGCAGCAAGCCAAAACATCAAGCCCTCATAATCTTAAGGGGGAAAATGTTGGACGATGTAAGATCATGAAGGCCTGCTGTTTTTTTTATCATGTTCATAGTAAAACATTATTCGTATATTTGTATTTGTATTTGTAATAGTTTATCAGGCCCAAACATGTATAATAAAGCCTGCATCAGACAATAAAGATGTCTGGGCATTAGGCCCGATATCAAATAGCAGTTATACGAATCAAATATGGTATGATTAAAGGATGTGTCTGTTTGACTTTTGTTAAACAACACAACGGTTCTATTCTCATACCGTTATCCAATATAAAAATAGGATCAGTTGTAAACAGATTATTTTAATCCAAGGAATATATATCAAGTATTTTAAACTTGTTATATTGTGTTTCAATTACTTCTTCCCAATTTATCTCATTACTACGTATAAACCCAAACCCTGTTATTACCCTGTCTTCAATTCCACACAAACCATGGTTAACACCAATACCTTCATTAAGGCCAAATGGTCTAGGAGAAAACATCCATTAGACCGCGTACAAGAATATGTGATTACATGACCCCAATTATTTAGAGGCAAAGTTGATGGCATGGAGTGAATGCATGGCTTTGCGCCAAAGAAAAATACTTGGAGCCAAAGACAAGTTCTTGGAGCCAAAGAGAGTCTAGAATCTTCTTGTATGAGCTTGCATGAATGTAGACTCAATTTCTGCCTACACAAATGTTGGTGGCATCTTATCCTGCTGGTGGCATCTTTGATGATTTTTGCAAGTGGAAACTTGATGGTGTTGGTGGCATCTTCATGCTTAGTGACTCGTATGCTCCTTGGAAATAGTTATTCTTGCACCCGAAATTGATCTTCAAAGGCTTGTAACTTGTACATGGGTCTTGAACTTGACTAGGATTCTTCGTACTCGTACTAATCTCTATATTTGCGTTGTTTTACACTTCATTCCTACAATTGGCTACACAAAGACTTGCAAACACAACTGGGCACAAATATGCACAAAAGTATCATAGATATAACCGATATACATGTACAAAAGTACGTATAATGCTCCCAAAAACATGTTGGATTTGGGCGTTATCATACGCCAAGTTCTCTAAATGTGATTTTTGGATTCCTAAAGTGCATTTCCTTGGTCACGTGATCGAGAGTAAGGGAATACAAGTAGATCCCACAAAAGTCAAATCTGTAAAGGATTGGGCATCACCTACGTCACCAAAAGAGATTCGCCAATTCTTAGGTCTTTTCAGTTACTATCGGAAATTTATAGAAGGATTCTATAAGATAGCTAAGTCTATGACGAAGCTTACTCAAAAAGGCGTGATGTTTGAATGGGGAGAAAAAGAGGAATCAGCATTCCAAACCATCAAACAAAAGTTGTGTAGCGCACCTATTCTAGCCTTACCAGAAGGCAACGAAGACTTCGTTGTCTACAATGATGCTTCACACAAAGGCTTAGGTGTTGTACTGATGCAAACAAAGAAAGTAATTGCCTATGCTTCAAGACAACTGAAGAAGCACGATCAGAATTACTCTACTCGTGATCTATAACTTGGATCTGTGGTTTTTGCTTTAAAAATCTAGAGGCACTACCTATACGAAACAAAGTGTACTGTGCATACCGACCACAAGAGTTTGCAACACATTCTAGACCAAAAGGAGTTGAACATGAGACAACGTCGTTGGATAGAGCTGGTTAGTGACTACGATTGTGACATCAAATACCACCCAGGTAAAGCCAACGTGGTTGTAGACGCACTAAGCCGCAAGGGAACTGATCCTCCCATGGGAGTTCGAGCCTTAGTTATGACCATTAGCTTGGATCTACCCCAAGCAGATATTAGAGGCTCAACTCCAAGAACAGAAGCCTGAAAACATTGGAAAAGAAGACATAGGAGGAATTCTTAGGACGGATCTAAGCAAGGAGAAGTTAGAACCAAGAGCATACGGAACGTTATGTCTACATGGAAGAAGTTTGTTACAATGTTACGGAGACTTGAGAAGTGTGATCATGCACGGATCTCATAAGTATAAGTATTCCAAACCTGAAGGCAGACATTGCCACATACGTAAAGAAATGTCTGACTTGTGCCAGAGTGAAGACCGAACATCAGAGGCCGTCAGGATTACTAGTCCAACCTGAGATACCAAAGTGGAAATGGGAAAACATCACCATGGACTTCATTACCAAACTTCCTACTTCATCTCACGGTTACGATACAATTTAGGTAATCGTCGACCGACTCACAAAATCCGCTCACTTTCTACCTATAAGAGAAAATGACTCTTTGAGAAAATTCGTAAAACTATACCTAAAGGAGGTTGTGGCAAGACACAGTATACCAGTCTCAATTATTTGTGATCGAGACGGTAGGTTTACGTCAAACTTTTGGAAAGCTTTTCAAAGAGCTCTAGAAACAAATTTAGATATGAGTACCGCTTATCACCCACAGACCGATGGTCAGAGTGAAAGAACAATCCAAACCTTGGAAGACATGCTGAGGGCATGTGTGATCGACTTTGGAAAAGGATGGGTCGAACATATTCCTTTAGTTGAATTCTCCTACAATAATAGCTACCATGCCAACATCAAAGCCTCACCATTTGAGGCTCTCTATGGCCGCAAGTGCAAATCACCCGTGTGTTGGGCAGATGTAGGGAGTTGCAGCTTACTGGACCCGAGTTAATCCAAGAAACGATTGATAAGATCACTCTCATCAAACAGATAATTCAAGCTGCACAAGACCGACAGAAGAGCTATGCAGATCGCAAACGAAAACCTATGAAATTCGAAGTAGGTGACCGTGTGATGCTTAAGGTAACACCTTAAAAGGGTGTGGTACGTTTTGGGAAATGTGGGAAGCTAAACCCACGATACATAGGACCCTTCAAATTGATTGCCAGAATTGGTGAAGCCGCTTATCGTCTAGAGTTGCCCCAGCAATTGAGCCGGGTACACTCTACATTTCATGTTTCAAACCTAAAGAAGTGCTACGCGGATGAACCGTTAGTCATGCCATTGGAGGGGGTTTATTTTGATGACAAACTCCAATTTACAGAAGAACTCGTAGAAGTCATGGAGAGAGTAGTCAAGAAATTAAAGCTGGTTAACACCAATACCTTCATTAAGGCCAAATGGTCTAGGAGAAAACATCCATTAGACCGCGTACAAGAATATGTGATTACATGACCCCAAGGGTCTTATTTATAGGCAAAGTTGATGGCATGGAGTGAATGCATGGCTTGGAGCCAAAGAAAAATACTTGGAGCCAAAGACAAGTGCTTGGAGCCAAAGAGAGTCTAGAATCTTCTTGTATGAGCTTGCATGAATGTAGACATAATTTCTGCCTACACAAATGTTGGTGGCCTCTTATCCTGCTGGTGGCATCTTTGATGATTTTTGCAAGTGGAAACTTGATGGTGTTGGTGGCATCTTCATGCTTAGTGACTTGTATGCTCCTTGGAAATAGTTGTTCTTGCACCCAAAATTGATCTTCAAAGGCTTGTAACTTCTACACGGGTCTTGAACTTGACTAGGATTCTTCGTACTCGTACTAATATCTATATGTGCTTTGTTTTACACTTCATTCCTACAATTGGCTACACAAAGACTTACAAACACAATTGGGCACAAATATGCACAAAAGTATCATAGATATAACCAATATACATGTACAAAAGTACGTATAACGCTCCCAAAAACATGTTGGATTTGGGCGTTATCATACGCCAAGTTCTGTAAATGTGATTTTTGGATTCCTAAAGTGCATTTCCTTGGTCACGTGATCGATAGCAAGGGAATTGAAGTAGATCCCACAAAAGTCAAATCCGTAAAGGATTGGGCATCACCTACGTCACCAAAAGAGATTCGCCAATTCTTAGGTCTTGTCGGTTACTATCGGAAATTTATAGAAGGATTCTATAAGATAGCTAAGTCTATGACGAAGCTTACTCAGAAAGGCGTGAAGTTTGAATGGGTAGAAAAAGAGGAATCAGCATTCCAAACCATCAAACAAAAGTTGTGTAACGCACCTATTCTAGCCTTACCGGAAGGCAACGAAGACTTCGTTGTCTACTATGATGCTTCACACAAAGGCTTAGGTGTTGTACTGATGCCAACAAAGAAAGTAATTGCCTATGCTTCAAGACAACTGAAGAAGCACGATCAGAATTACTCTACTCGTGATCTATAACTTGGATCTGTGGTTTTTGCTTTAAAAATCTAGAGGCACTACCTATACGAAACAAAGTGTACTGTGCATACCGACCACAAGAGTTTGCAACACATTCTAGACCAAAAGGAGTTGAACATGAGACAACGTCGTTGGATAGAGCTGGTTAGTGACTACGATTGTGACATCAAATACCACCCAGGTAAAGCCAACGTGGTTGTAGACGCACTAATCCGCAAGGGAACTGATCCTCCCATAGGAGTTCGAGCCTTAGTTATGACCATTAGCTTGGATCTACCCCAAGCAGATATTAGAGGCTCAACTCCAACAACAGAAGCCTGAAAACATTGGAAAAGAAGACATAGGGGGAATGCTTAGGACGGATCTAAGCAAGGAGAAGTTAGAACCAAGAGCATACAGAACGTTATGTCTACATGAAAGAAGTTTGTTACAATGTTACGGAGACTTGAGAAGCGTGATCATGCACGAATCTCATAAGTCTAAGTATTCCAAACCTGAAGGCATACATTGCCACATACGTAAAGAAATGTCTGACTTGTGCCAGAGTGAAGACCGAACATCAGAGGCCGTCAAGATTACTAGTCCAACCTGAGATACCAAAGTGGAAATGGGAAAACATCACCATGGACTTCATTACCAAACTTACTACTTCATCTCACGATTACGATACAATTTGGGTAATCGTCGACCGACTCACAAAATCCGCTCACTTTCTACCTATAAGAGAAAATGACTATTTGAGAAAATTAGCAAAACTATACCTAAAGGAAGTTGTGGCAAGACACAGTATACCAGTCTCAATTATTTGTGATCGAGACGGTCGGTTTACGTCAAACTTTTGGAAAGCTTTTCAAAGAGATCTAGAAACAAATTTAGATATGAGTACCGCTTATCACCCACAGACCGATGGTCAGAGTGAAAGAACAATCTAAACCTCAGAAGACATGCTGAGGGCATGTGTGATCGACTTTGGAAAAGGATGGGTCGAACATATACCTTTAGTTGAATTCTCCTACAACAATAGCTACCATGCCAGCATCAAAGCCGCACCATTTGAGGCTCTCTATGGCCGCAAGTGCAAATCACCCGTGTGCTGGGCAGAGGTAGGGAGTTTCAGCTTACTGGACCCGAGTTAATCCAAGAAACGATTGATAAGATCACTCTCATCAAACAGATAATTCAAGCGGCACAAGACCGACAAAAGAGCTATGCAGATCGCAAACGAAAACCTATGAAATTAGAAGTAGGTGACCGTGTGATGCTTAAGGTGTCACCTTAGAAGGGTGTGGTACGTTTTGGGAAATGTGGGAAGCTAAACCCACGATACATAGGACCCTTCAAATTGTTTGCCAGAATTGGTGAAGCCGCTTATCGTCTAGAGTTGCCCCAGCAATTGAGCCGGGTACACTCTACATTTCATGTTTCAAACCTAAAGAAGTGTGTTGGGTCTACTAGATGTAGATCTTGCAGCCTGTCAGGAACGGTGAATGACTTATGTAATCACAAGTCAATCCACAGAGAGATTCTATACACAATACGAATACAGAATATAAATAGAATAAAGAAGAACAGAATAACTATGAAGACTTGATCCTTTCTAAGGATTTCTAATATTGATAATTACTAGAACTACGTTTGGTGAAGATGTATCTAACACTTCTGCCTAAGGTTCCTTTTATACTACAAGGAAACCCTAATACCGCATTAAACAAAACGTGTAAAACTGATATGCATATCCTTTCCTAACATATCTCATGCATATCCTAACAGAATAATAAACAAATAATAAAGTTTGACTTTGACCAGGACCAGGAGCATGACTTGCTCCTACTACTACTAGGACCAGGAGGAACTACATACCTCCTAGTCTACCTATTACATTGAACTATTACAATGGTCCTAACAATCCTCCCCTAAACTTGAATTTGACCTGTTGAGTTCAAGTTTCCTGGAAAACGTGCAAATAAAGCCCGAGGATTGAATCAGCAAAACTAAAAGCAGCATCAGCAAGATAAGAGTCAGAAGAACTGCCGCAACATGAAACACTAGAAGCTTCTTCAAAGCTTGGAACAAATCAGCATCGTGTTGAATCTTTCAGCAACATGAGCAGATTTGATGAGCCTTTACCAAGTAGCTGCTCGCTCTTGGGCTAGCCAGTCTTTTTGGTGGAATAAGCATCACCCTGGGAGACTAGAACCCAGCCCAACTCTTAGAACGTGAATCAATGGTGAGTGGGAGTACCCTGATGATTTTAGGCAAACCATCACAGCCGTCAACGGATTTGATATGTCTTTACCAGAAGCCGTACCCCTCTGGACTCGCCAACTCTCAGCAATGAAGCATCGGTGAGTTGAAAACCCTATAGCTTTAAGCAAGCTATTACAGCTATCAACGGATTTGATAAAATCTTTACCAAGAGCCGTACCCCCTTGGATTAGCCACTTTTCAGTCTAGGACCATGGCAAGTGAAAACCATCTAGTTTTGGGTAACCTGGCAACCATCAACGAATTTGAGAATCGCACCAGGAGCCGTACCCTCAAGGTGAATCAACTCTTTCTTGTCGATTAGACATGGTGAGTTGAGGACCATTTGTTGTGAGGACCAAGTCCAACACCAAGTGAAACCAGTAACCAGCACAAGCACAATTCAGTAACCAGAACCCATAGTGTGAAGCAGCAAATGGTATCATATTCACACGTATAAAATCCAAGATGTGTTAAAAGTATAAGCAGGTATTATATAAAAAGTATATTTTCTTTTATTTATTTTTATTTTTTATTTTTTTTAACTAAACGTGAGAAACTATAAAGAATGAAATTCACCAATCACTGTACATATTGGTGAAAAGAATGATAATAAGAACAAATGAACAAAAAAATACAAAACAGAAACACTTACAACCCAACCAAATCACAGACCAGAAGCAGCCTTCTTATCTGCTATCAAACGAGCCTGAATTCCTTCCACCAACGCAGTTGCCATAGAGGACTCATTTCCTGATGGAGCATTGGAAATTTGCAAGTGACTAGCCAACATAGCCTCCATCGAAGAAATCGTCAAAGGATAATCCACATCTGTGATCATGAAAACCATATGACCAGATTCCAACTCCAACATATGCACACCACATCCCGCATATAACTTCCATCGCTGAATCACCCATTGCATCTGATCCTTCCATATACCAGAAACAGGAGCATGAGGAGGTGCATCAAGCATCAACTTAAGATCAGCCTAAATGCGCAGACCAGGCCAGGAAGACACAACCATGGGATCAAAAGGCATGCCAGAATCCACAAACCCATATAAAGCCATAAGATCCATACGATCAGCCCAAGACAAAACACCCTGCAAACCCGAAGCTAATCGCACAGACCCATCACTAAGAGTAATTCTATGGGAGACCATACCAGGAAGAGTTATGGAACGCTCAACCGTCCAACCAGTAATATGCCCATTTCCCAAAGGCAAATCAGAATCACTGTCAGAAGCTGCATCAATCAAATTCTCAGGATCACGCTTCTCATAAGGGACCGTCTTGCCACGTCGAACACGTCGTGCTGTTTTCTGGCGAAGCGAACGTCGAGGTGTGGAATCACTTGGTGTGGGTTCAACCTTTACCTTTACCTCAGCAGCAACAGTGGGAGCAGGAGAAGTAGACTCATGAGTTTGCCCACCCAAGGGATCAATAAGAGCTGCACTAGAAGTAGGAATAGGTTGAGTTCCAGGAACCAGTGGTGATGGGGATGGCATATCAGGTGTAGCAGTGGTAGTTGTTGTGGTAGCAAAGGTGGTGGTGGTAGCATGTGTGGTGGTGGTAGCAGGACCAGAAGAAGAACCCATAGGATCAACCAAAGGAGAAGTGGTGGTACCAACTGAAGTAGCAACAAAAACCGATGGACTAGCAGCATAACCAGGAGTAGGAGCAGATGAAGGACCAGTAGTAACAGCAACGGAGAAGTGGTCATCACACGAGGACGGGGATGGTAGATAAATCATTCCGGAATGGGTTGACTCTGATGCTTGACCATACGTTCATAGAGTGCCTTGAGCTCATCAAAAGTCAAAGCCCGAACCCTGTCCTATTTCCAACCAGCTTGAAAATAAGCAGCCGATTGATACTTCACATATCGCTGCATTTGCTTGCGCTCCTCAGTGCTGGGTCAAAAAGTTGATGTGGCAGAAACTCAAAAACGAAGAAAACATGAAGTTATTGTCCAAGCGTTGTCAAGAGCAATTTAGGCGTTGACAAGAACAAATCCAGCATTGTTGGCTTAAGAGTTGTCGTGTACAATCTAAGCATTGTCACATGCAATTCAAGAGTTGATAGAATTGTAGACAAGAAGCTTTTAGAAGATTCTATTTGAATATATATGCAGGATATATTCTGTATATAGTTATTTAAATAGAAGATTCACATGTTTATTCATTCTTATCTCTTGTAAACCCTAATCCTTACACTATAAAAGGAACCAAGGGTATTAGGTTTATTCATAACTTTCATATACAATGTAAACCTAAAGTGTGTGTCGACTAGGTGTGGGATTCAATGTACACACACCTAGTGATTGTTTGTTATTAATATAATGAACAATCCAATTGTGTTTTAATTCATGTTCTTGTGCCCTAAACACCTTGTTAATGTATCATGTTCTAATTCCGCTTTGATTGTATAATCATATGAACATGGTGCATTCCTAGTTGCTTAAAAGATCCGGAAACCAAGGTTTCCACACTCAGTTCTTGATAAAGGTCTGTTCTTTCTCTTCTCACGAAGCTGTGCAGCAAGAGCCAACTGTTGCTTGCGCATCAACACCATGGCTCTTGGAATACAGTTATGCTCATCCACATCGTCACCCAAAAGATCAATGAACTGGGCATAATCCCTGGTAAGAATAGTCAATACCTGCATCCAATCACTATCACTCCAATGCATTTCATCATGTTGAACTTGTTCACGCCTCTGCTGTTGAAGCGCCTCAGCCGCAACCCTTTCAGCCTCATCAATCTCAGCTTGGATCCGTTGAGCAGCCTCCTCACCTAGCCTATCCTCCTCAAGCTGTCTGCGTGTACGCTTGCGAGGTGGTGAGGGAGTATCAGTCATTGGGGCCTTCCCCTTCGAATCATGGGATGGACCAGAATTGGAACCAATAGCAGGACCAGAAGCACCATCCAATTATGACTAGAAGCTAACCAATGAGGACCAGAAGCCAGTCATGTAAGACCATAACCACCAGAAGTGAGCAAAATCCTCCACCAGGAGTAACACACACCACCAGAACCAAAGTAATAAGTTGTTAAAATCTACCAATACGTTTGTCTGTCCTAAGAATATGTACACAAAGCCTCCCCTTAGGCTTAGCCTCCCCTCAATCCTAGACCTCAAGGATTGACCATCCCAATGTGAACCACCAAGTGGTTAAACCGAGGACCATCAAAGGCTTTTGTCAACAAATCAGCAACATTATCATCCGTATGAACTTTAAGAACCTGTATCAACTTCTTCTCATTGGCATCCCGTATAAAATGGTGCCTAATTTCAATATGCTTTGTTCGCTGATGAAAAACAGGATTCTTCACAATGCAAATAGTGCTTTGATTGTCAATAAAAATTTTGGTGTTCATAAAATTGAAACCATAATCCAACATCTGATTTTGGATCCACAAAATCTGTCCACAACAACTAGCAGCAGCAACGTATTCAACTTCTGTTGAAGAAGTAGCTACTATTGTCTGTTTCTTGCATTGCCATGAAATAAGTCGACGACCCAAGAATTGACAACCACCAGTAGTAGACTTTCTGTCATTATTAGCACCTGCATAGTCACTATCACTATATGCTTCTAGAACAAAAGGTGATTCTCTAGGATACCATAAGCCCAGTTTAGGTTGAGCCTTGATATACTTGAAAATCTTCTTCACTGCATTTAAGTTCGAAACTGTTGGAGTCACCTGGTGTCTAGAACAAGCACTTACTACAAACATGATATCTGGACGTGATGCAGTCAAATACATGAGGGAGCCAATCATAGACCTGTACATGTGAACATTGACCGGGGGGTCTGGCTCATTCTTAAGTTTGAGTTTAGCAACTTCATATAGAGTTGCTGCTGGTCTAAGAGAATCCACGTCAAACTTCTGAAGAATCTCATGGACATATTTATCTTGACTGATGAAAATCCCATCCGATTGTTGCTTGACCTGAAGACCAAGGAAGAAAGAAAGCTCTCCCATCGCACTCATCTGAAATTCTCCTTTCATCAAGTGTTCAAACTCATCACACCATTCCTTCCTAGTAGAACCAAAGATAATGTCGTCCACATAAACCTGAACAAGGATAATGTCCTTGGTATTCCTCCTAAGAAATAGTGTTTTGTCAATAGTACCCCTTCTATAGCCATTCTTTAACAAGAAAGTGGAAAGACGCTCATACCAAGCTCTAGGAGCCTGATGTAATCCATAAAGAGCCTTGACCACCTTGTAAACTTTCTTGGGATGAAGTGGATCTACAAAGCCCTTAGGTTGAGTGACATACACCTCCTCATCAATTTTGCCATAGAGAAATGCACTCCTGACATCCATCTGAAACACCGTAAAGCCCACATAAGAAGCAAAATCCAAAAACAGACGAATGGCTTCAATCCTTGCAACCGGAGCAAAAACTTCAGTGTAGTCAATGCCCTCAATTTGAGTGTGGCCTTGTGCGACAAGCCTAGCTTTATTCCTCACGACAATTCCCCGTGCATCCTTCTTGTTCTTGAGAATCCATTTGGTATTGATTGTTGTCTTTCCATCTGGTAAGTCAACCAGAACCCAAACATTCTGAAACAAGAATTGCTGCATTTCCTCCTGCATAGCCTCCACCCAACTTTGATCCTCAAGAGCATGAGAAACGGACCTAGGTTCCACCTGTGAAAGAAAACAAGCAAACAAACAGTGTTGAAAGTCCGTATGATTATTACGCTTTTGATCTTCAATATAGCTCACGAGAGCATGATGATCAGACAAGGCCTTCTTCTGCATTCTGCGTGTCTTGACAGTAGAACCAGGATCTCCAATGATTTGAGTGGTAGGATGATCTTTGTGTGATTGCAAGACTGGATTGGAAGAGACCTCCACTTCTGGTGCCAAGTTATTGAGATTACCAACAAAGTCAGCATCATATGAAGCAGCGTTGAAAATCCCATCTACTGGTTGTTTATGAATATCATCCAGTTTGGTAGAAGACTTCTTTTGATGGTTCCCCAAATCAGAAGGACTGGAGAAACGAGTATTCGAAGCAGACTCACTAGCTGGAGTACCAATAGGTGATAAACTGACACCAGGAGCAGAAGCTGGGGTACCAGGAGCAGCATTGGCAGTCGGCGTTTTCAAGGGGAACTTAAAACCACCCTGATCAGCTGCTGTAGTAGCTTCTTGTTGTTGTTTGAGTAAAGTGTCAAGAGCTACTTGGGAATCCGGTACATCCAATGGAGTTGCATCACTAGGAGGAGTAGGAGAGACTGTGGTGGAGTAGGATGGAACCACAAAAAGGTCATCCTCGTCATCCGAATCAGAAAGACTAGAAGGAACACCAGTACTAGAAGTTGCAAACACTTGTGGGCCTGCATCATGGTTAGTTTTGAAGCGAAAATATCCTAACGAATCACTAAGATAATCAAGATCAAAATACCATTCAGGACCCTTGCCTTGTATGTTTGACTTCTCTTCAAAATACCTCAGATTTATAGTTTCAATGATCCGCTTGGCTTGGAGATTGTAAACACGATAAGCCTGAGAGTGAGCTGAATATCCCACAATGTATCCTTCATCTGCCTTGCCATCAAACTTCCCCAAATAGTCACTAGTATCCAGAATGGTGACTGGACACCCAAAAGGCTTCAAATGAGCAATATTTGGAACTTTGCCTGTTAGAAGCTCATAAGGAGTCTTCTTGTGAGGATTGGTAATAGAAACCCTATTCAAAACGTAACTTGCAGTATTAACAGCTTCTGTCCAGAACATGGTTGGAAGCTTGGAATCGGCAAGCATAGTTCTTGCTGCTTCTATTAGTGTCATGTTCTTTCTTTCTGCCACGCCATTCTGTTGAGGAGTCCTTGCTGCACTATAATCTCTTTTGATGCCCTTAGCATTACAAAGTGCTATGAGGTCTTTATTTTTGAACTCGGTTCCATTGTTGCAACGAATACCTTTAACCTTCTTGGTCAACTGGTTCTCTATCAGGGTAAGAAAATCTCTAAGAATTGAGTAGGTCTCACTCTTGGCAGCCATGAAGAACACCCACGAAAACCTGCTATATCCATCAGTTACCACCAGACAGAATTGCTTGTGGTCAATGCTTCTAATGGAAGTAGGACTAAATAAATCCATGTGTAGTAGCTGCAATGGTTCGGTAATAAGACTAAGAGCAGTAATGGCCTTGAAGGATGCTTTGTGCTGTTTGCCTTTGCTGCAAGCAATACAATTTATATCATTTCTAAACGACTTGGGAGGTAAACCAGAGACCAGATTCAGATTTGCAAGTTTGTGAATGGTCTTGAAGTTCACATGCCCCATCCTTTTGTGCCATTGAGTGGCTTCATCTTCTGAGGCTTTAGCGACTAGACATGCTAGTTGACCAGTAGGATTGACTTCATTCAGCTTGATGCTATAGAGATTGTGTCTTCTAGGGATTCTGAGCAAAACTTGTGAGTCATCCGAAAGCTGAAAGTCTTTGGAGAGCACAAGTGCATCAGTATCGGTGAAGAGAACAAACTGCTTCTTGTCACAAATCTGAGAGACAGATATCAAGTTGAAGTGCTGAAGTGCTTCCACATAGTAGACCTGCTTAAAATTTACATTAGGCGTCTTAATTGTTCCTTTGCCAGTGATCCTGCCTTCACCCCCACCAAAATAGACCTTGCCGCCATAAAATGGTACAAAGTTAGAGAGAAGACTTTTATTTCATGTCATGCTCCTGGAGCAACCACTATCAACAATGCCTAGACTAGGATCTTGGTATGGAGTAACCTACAACAACAAGATAATAAAAATGCAAAAGTTAGTGTCTTAAGGGGACCCAAACCTTTTCAGGTTTGAGCCTGCCTTGTGGATCTTTAGTAGAGAGCCAAGAAGATTGATCAGATCCACCGTTGTTCCTTGGTTGCCTATGCATCATATGGGTATTATTATTTGACCAAGAACAACCTGCTGAGGGCTTAACAGCAGTTCCCAAACTTCCCAAACCAAAATATGTGTGGTCCAAATTATGTGGATAAATTGGATTAAAATTTTGAAAATAAATACTGGCGGTTTGAAATCCAATGTTTCTCCAATGATCAGAAATTAAAGGAGAGGACCTTCTAGAAGAAGAAAACGATTGAGCACTAGGATTGAGTCTTCTAGACGTATATGGGGCAGCTCCTGGTGGACCAGGAGCAGGAAATGCATGATTAACAGAAGCATGGGTGTCATAAAAATCACAATCTTTTATTAAATGAAATGCATTTCCACAAACAAAACATGTTTTAATAGACCTTTTATTAGAATGATATTGTTTCATACTGCCAACATTATTACACACAATTCTAGGAGAAACATTCTTCCTAGGACTCAATAAACTAGGACCAGACACACTTGACTTAACAGCAACTCTTTCTTCACACATCCTAGCACCAGTAGCAGCATGATCATTCAACTTGGAACTTGTAGGTCTTGACTCTTCACTTGAACCACTAGATGCAGAGTCACTGGCTTTGTCACTGAAAGTACACGAGACAAATTCATTAGAATTAGTAGAACTTTTTGGGGACTCATGCATCTGTGATCCATCCAAGTCATTATGCCATGAAGTGGGCATAAAAGTTCTAGTAAGAGGGGGAGGGACTGTAAAACCCGCGTGCTTTTACCATGAATAGTGCCCTTAAGATCGTACGTCCTAGATTAAAACTTACCTTATTCAGTATTGATCACATTCATGTGCTAATAATCAAGCAAGTGCATACGTGTATGACATGACAAGTATCGTTTACGTACGAACCCATGATAAACAATTAATAAATATGTCACGTGAACGTAATTAAATCAAGATCACCATTTAAAATACGAACTAGAATAATTACGTAAATACATATAATATAATTACGAGCGTTAAGATTACGGTAAACTACATGATAAAATAAACAGAAACGCTTCAGACACGAACACGTTTAACCACGAACGAACACGAAACATCGGGACACGAGAAAACATTTGGGCTACCCCTTGTGGGCCCCATATCCATGAATTAAGGAAGAGAAATGGGCCTAGCCCATCATTTTTACTAAACAAGGGGGGTAAGGGAAAATTAGCTAGTCATTTTTCACTTTTCAAAAGAATTAACCAAAAACCTAATTTTGTTCTTCCTCCTCCCCTTTTCTTTCATTTGTGCCGCCACCTATAACACCACCATAGGTGGTTGTTTGTTGATTTTGATCATAAATTCAAGAGTTAGAAACTGTGTTTGTTCATCCTCTTTCAAGATACGTAGTGGTATACCTTTCTAACCCTTCTTTTTAATTCTTTTTAATTCTTTTAATCTTTGATTATTTTCATGAACATGTTATTATTTTTCTTATTAAAACATGGTAATTAATCATTGATCTAACATGTTTTGGTATTAAATAAAATCAAAGAATGATTTAAAAGGGGTGTTAGTTTTGGCCGCCTAGCAAACAAACCCGAGGGGGGTTTGGTTTGCTATTGCCGCCACCACCAAGACCATTTTTAGTCTTGGTTGGCTCATGTGGGACCCACGGCAGCAAGGAGGCACACGTGCCCCGGGTTTGGCTCGGGGTACGGTGTCGAATTCATGCCCGATTCATGGTTCGTTGGTTAAATCATGATTCATGCTACATGTTAATTTTTATGAATTATGAACTTAGGATATAATTAATTAATAACATGAAATATTAATTAAATCATGACTTAGGTTATTTTAATTATTAGTTTATCATGACATTAATTTAACCTAAGTATTTTATGTTATAAGTTATAATTAATTAATTATTAAAACATGCCTATAATTAATTAATTTAGACATGACTTAGGTTATATTATTATTAATAATAATTCACATTTTAACCTAAGTATTTTCATTTCATTTTAATTAAAACATGTTATATCTTAATTAAAATGCTTAACCTATAGTTTAATTAAAATACATGAAATAATAATTAAACTATACACTATATCATATGACTTAAGAAATAAGCTTATAACACTTAGACTTATATGTTAGCTTATGTAATCAGCTTAATTCTAATTATGGAAACTTCTATTTATAGAAACTTAATTAAATAAGGCAACTAATCTAATTATGGAAACCTTCTATATATGGAAATCAATCTATTTCAGGCAGCTAATCTAATCATGGAAACCTTCTATATATGGAAACTTATTTAATTAAGGCAGCTGATCTATTTTTGGAAACTTTCTATTTTTAGAAACTAATCTATTTTAGGCAGTAAATTCTATTTTAGGAAACTTTCTATTTTTGTAAACTTTCTATTTTTGGAAACTTTCTATTTTTGGAAACTTTCTATTTTTGGAAACTTTCTATTTTTGGAAACTTTCTATTTTTGGTAACTTTCTATTTTTGGAAACTTTCTATTTTTGGAAACTTTCTATTTTTGGAAACTTTCTATTTTTGGAAACCTGCTATTTTTGGAAAGTTACTTATTATTTCACAGTAAGTATAATAATACATGAAACACCAGTAATACTTAATCAGATTAATCAGAATACTAGATAAACACAGTTTAAGGCTTTAAACAGTGAACCATGACCTAAAACATACCAAATCAGCTATAATGAGACACAGAACCCAGTACGTAATCAGTGAATCGATACTTATACACGTGTGTATTCATGTAGCGTTAGTGATCCAGAAGTAGGAGTCTTTCTTCCGTTCATTCACTGGACTTGAGGTACGGATTCCCGTCCTTTCAGTATGGACATTCTTTCCTTATTAGGATTTCCCCGTATGCAGCCAACTGTTTTCCCCAACATTTGTTTTATTGTTTTGAACTGCTTATGTTAATTTAGCATAAACTATAGCCATATACAAGCATGACCAGTTTCACCTAGTTATGGAGGTACCATAACCATAGCATTGGAGGCACCGATGTTATGACTTCCCCACGGCGGAGTGATTGCTCGTGGCGTCCCTTTTCAGTTTGGCCATATTATTATATCAGGTGGGGCGTATGGGTGCATCCTAGTTACATGTTTTATTCAGTTTATCATGGTGAATGTGGTGTGTGCCTTGCACCCTTCACAAGGAGCTGATCCCTCCTACCCAAATCAGTATATTGATTAGAGGCATCCCCTCTAATCAGCATGATGAGGTCACCCCTCCAAGTATTCATGCACGTGACCTTTTCATGACCTATATGGGCTATGGTATTTATATGTTAAAACAGTTTTCACAAGTTAAACATGAGGCTTTTCAAACTATAAAACCAGTTTTCTTGATACTTAACCAGTTACTCAGAACTTAGTCTTCCGCTGTTATATGTTACATGCTTATCCTATTTCATGCTTTATTGTACATCCGTGCACTGAGCGTCTTGCTCAGCCGTTGCTTTCCTTTCCATGTCCCAAAACGGCAGGTACCCAAGACTCGAGCATTTGGAGGACGCACATAGGATGGAAGCTGCCAGAGACTTCTTTTCCTTTTTGCCTTCATATAGTTATGCTTGTTTAGTCTTTATTCAGTTCATTTACTTTCTTATGTTTTGGGCTTATGTTTGGAAACCGATGTTTGATTCCGGTTTTCCCTATGGTCATGTATGTTTTACTACATATCACCTTGCATGCTTTGATGACACGCCATAATCACGCGTGACATTCCATTTATCAAAATGGGGTGTTACAATTATGGTATCAGAGCCAAGGCTTCGACCTATAGGCTCTAAAACTCGACCTGTGACTAGTGGGTAGTCACCAGGAGCTTCCTAAGCCAACGTGTGTTATTCCACGTATTGATGTTTCAGCGCGTTGTTGTTTCAACCATTACGTTTTCAGCACCTTTTTGTTTTAGCCATGACGTTTTCAGCACCTTGTTGTTTTCACCATGATGTTTCACCAGTATCGTCTTACTAATATGGAATGAACAACCGTCATCCATACTTAATTATGTGTCATTGTCTATGCATGATGTTCCTCGTGAACTGTGACGATGTGGACTGACCCCAGTAGTTCATAATTTTCACATAAAATTTTTTTCTGTTAAGTTTTGACAATGACTTTTAATTATTATGTTTCATGCATTCATGCATTTATATCATATGTCATCTGTTACAGGAATTTTGACTAAGTAATGGTTGGTACAGGACTGGCCCTATTTAGTCGCATGTGCTTTTATCGAAACTTTTAACTTTGGGACCGACCCATAGGCGTCCCCTCGCCATGTCTTTTGTTTTGGAACCGACCCATAGGCGTTCCCTCGCACATATAAAGGTTTTATAAACTACATTACGCATTCATGCACTGTTTTCTTGCATAAAATTTTTCTCATGATTTAAATTGGCATAAATTTTTTTTCATGTCCCATCATAAGTTATTATGTCTTTATGTCAAGTATGCCTTCATACTGTCATGGTTAACTTCAGTTTCATGCTGATTATGTTATACACTTCTTGTAATAGATGGTTTCATGTTTCCTCATGATAATTCCGCCTTCATGTTGATTATGTTTCACGCCTCTTTTGTTATTTACGTGGTCCTGCAAGACATTGTTAGATTTCTTGAATCATGCTTTCATGATAGTCATGGTTGGTTTCCATTGATCATGCTGTCAGGCAAATCATCGTTGAATTTTGTGTAACCACACTTTAGCGTTTCTCTATGCAACCAGAATGATGTCTATGCTAATACTGCCAGGTTATCATGATGGTTTTCCTAACCGTTTAACCGGTTTACTTTCCTTAAATCAGGACAAATGATCGAGCCATACCGATCATTTCATGTGTATTCCATATGTACTCCACGTACCGTATTTCATGTGTATTACATGTACCTTAATCCATGTGTATTCCACTTGCAATACTTCACGAGTATTCGCTAGTCGATTCTAAATCATCTCAGGCGTATGTTCACTTGCTGATATTCTACAAGGTTGTCGATGCCGCTCATAGATTGGAGATGTTACTGAAGGTTGATGCTGCTGATGTTGGGAGACGCTACGAGATGCTGATGCTGATGCTGTTCACAACCTGGAGATCCTAAAAGACGAAGACAAAGGCGTCGGAGCAAAGCAATTGGACGAGAAGATGCTTCACCATCAGACAATTCCCATCAATCATTGTCCCAAATTCATAGTTACATGTCACACGTCGTCCGGCTGTCATTTCAGCCATATGAGTTCAAACCAGTACCAGCCGGCCACTCAGCTAAATAGTTACATGAGTCACGGTCATGAGAATGACCGTCATGGAACCGACAGACAAGGTGATAGTAACCACTACTATGACAGCAACTATCCTAAAGATCGCAACCGAGGCTCCGGCCACGGACGTGATCAGACGTACAAACGATCAGTAGCCCAACCGATCCGCCAATTCTGGCATATTAACCTAATATTTGTGGTTCTAATTGTTTCACATCTCGAGACACATGTCAAGACATCAGTCAAGACACATGTCTCACGTATACTTTCTGAGGACACATGTCAAGATACCAGTCAAGACATATGTCACGCTTACATTTCTCAAGACACGAGTCAAGACACATGACTCACGTCTAATTATGGAACATTTCTAAGAAATTCAGGGTACCCTCCAAGGGTATATCTATGTTGTTGTGCCATGTATTAATCAGACCACAAGAATTTCAATACCATTATCGGCGCATCAGTGAGAACTGTCACGTTGCCGATGTCACGTTCATTTCTTTCACCATAGTTCATATATTCATAACCATGAAGGACGCCTTCCGTATTCCCACACATACGAAGGTTTTCCTTCAGCTTAATGATAAGATCCAAGCTGCCAACGCATTTCCTCGGACTGACACGACATGAATTTTATCCTAATTATGGACTATGAACATCACACCATGCTACGATTCATAATTAGGTACAGTAATGTCCAGGCTCCTGAATACATTCAGCTTGATTTTACATCAGGAAAATCCGTACAAATTATCTACGCTTACAAGCAGGTTCATTGTTAGCCTTGGTCGCTAAAATTTTCTAGCTGTCAGTAAGACACGACTACTTAAGTCCTTTTACGCATAGCCTGTTGATTATTCCAAAATCTTCCTATACATTGCAGAAGAACCTACAAGGAGAAGAACGGTACCATGAGATTATGTGTCGACTACCGTCGACTTAAACAAATCACCATTCATGACCATTATTCTCCTCCACGTATTGACAACATGTCCAATCAACCGTATGGTGTTAATCATTTTTTTTTTCAAGATCGAACTCACGATCATGCTGCCAACAGTGACGAGTGAAAAAGCAGGACATGTCCATGACTGCTATTCGTGCACGACTCGGTCATGCCAGATTTATGATTTTGAATTAGTCTCATCAATGCTCCAACCGCATTATGGACTTAATAAATTGAGTTTCCATGAACTCCTAAACAAATTCATCAGCGTTTTCATTGAGGATAACCTGATTTCCTCTAAGCCTAGAGAAGAACAGGAAGACCATATCTGCACTATGTTGCAAATTCTATGACAAGAGAAATTCTACCCTGGAATTTCCAATATCTGCACTATGAGGATAACCTGATTTCCAATATCAATTCTGTTTGATTACAGTGACACACTGAATCACATGGGTTTCTATGGTTAATCTTACCATGACTCAGCTTATGCGTAAAGGAGAGAACCCTACACTACATTAGGTGTTCTAGGAAATCCTACGCTAGGAGAAGTCTGATTCAAAGACTAAGAGTTTCGCAACCTTCTATGTATCAAGTTTCTACGAAGCAGGATACAGTTACGTTCATATCTTCATACCTGTTATACAAACAGGCTAAGATAGGACACCAACAGACGGGTATGTTTTCATCATATGAAATTGTGTATCAAAAAGGGACAAGATCTCCATGGATTTTAGTTACCAGATTTCAGCAAACTCAGAAGAAGCATGATGCTATCTGGGTTATTGTCAACAGTTTGATCAAGTCTGCAGAATCCTTACATCCGTATGGATTTCAGAACCAACTGATTGAACAAACATGTTCCAGCCAAGGCTCATCCGATCACTTGGCAATCCCTCAGCTATCGGTCAGACAAAGATTCGTAATTGTACTCCTAACTTACTTTACGTCTTCATTCTAATTCTACGACTTGCTTTCGCGCTCATGTTCATGACACTATTCACGTTCATGATCGTATTTTGGCTTACGATTTTACGTTCATTTCTTTTCTCATTCTGGGAAGTTTGCAAGAACTTGTGAGACCAGACCCAAGTTTAGTATAACCCTCCATCATCAGATAGACGTTTCACGTCATATTCCACGTCTCACCTTGTAGCGTTTGGCGTTACCACCATTATATTCTATGATCACGATATGTCTCACATGTCATGTTCATTCCACGTTCCTCATATCATGATCAAGATAGGTTACACGTATCATGGATCACGATATGTTTACTTATACTACACTCGCCATATCTCCACGTAGCACGTTCAAAATTTTTCACGTATCACGTTCAAAATTTTTCACGTACTACGTTTCTTTATGTCTCGCTCATCGTTTCTAATTATCAGTTAAGTCAGATGGTCTTGCATCGTAACGTTCCAGTTACCCTTGCACGTTAACTCTTATTTTCCTCGATCGAATTTAGGGGATCTACCTTCCGTCGATAACCAAGAATTTCTTCGTATTCCAAGTCAAGGTCAGGAGGACCAAGATTTATCATTAGTGTCGGGATCTTCTGAAGGAACCGTTCCAAGAGGGAGGCCACTTGGAAACGGACAAGTTCATCCGGACTTCTTATCCATTTTTCTCTTATCGATTAGAATTGTCCTTTCAGTCACGTCACGTTCCATGTCTTTTCAAGACATGTCATGTTCCACGTTCCCTTCTACCATGTCACCTTCATTTCCGTTATTTTGCATACCTTTCCAGTTTGATTCGGGTATGTTTCGCTTTCAGTTACTTTATCTATAATTCGGGGACGAATTATTCTTTTTAGGGGGGAAGAATTGTAAAACCCGCGTGCTTTTACCATGAATAGTGCCCTTAAGATCGTACGTCCTAGATTAAAACTTACCTTATTCAGTATTGATCACATTCATGTGCTAATAATCAAGCAAGTGCATACGTGTATGACATGACAAGTATCGTTTACGTACGAACCCATGATAAACAATTAATAAATATGTCACGTGAACGTAATTAAATCAAGATCACCATTTAAAATACGAACTAGAATAATTACGTAAATACATATAATATAATTACGAGCGTTAAGATTACGGTAAACTACATGATAAAATAAACAGAAACGCTTCAGACACGAACACGTTTAACCACGAACGAACACGAAACATCGGGACACGAGAAAACATTTGGGCTACCCCTTGTGGGCCCCATATCCACGAATTAAGGAAGAGAAATGGGCCTAGCCCATCATTTTTACTAAACAAGGGGGGTAAGGGAAAATTAGCTAGTCATTTTTCACTTTTCAAAAGAATTAACCAAAAACCTAATTTTGTTCTTCCTCCTCTCCTTTTCTTTCATTTGTGCCGCCACCTATAACACCACCATAGGTGGTTGTTTGTTGATTTTGATCATAAATTCAAGAGTTAGAAACTGTGTTTGTTCATCCTCTTTCAAGATACGTAGTGGTATACCTTTCTAACCCTTCTTTTTAATTCTTTTTAATTCTTTTAATCTTTGATTATTTTCATGAACATGTTATTATTTTTCTTATTAAAACATGGTAATTAATCATTGATCTAACATGTTTTGGTATTAAATAAAATCAAAGAATGATTTAAAAGGGGTGTTAGTTTTGGCCGCCTAGCAAACAAACCCGAGGGGGGTTTGGTTTGCTATTGCCGCCACCACCAAGACCATTTTTAGTCTTGGTTGGCTCATGTGGGACCCACGGCAGCAAGGAGGCACACGTGCCCCGGGTTTGGCTCGGGGTACGGTGTCGAATTCATGCCCGATTCATGGTTCGTTGGTTAAATCATGATTCATGCTACATGTTAATTTTTATGAATTATGAACTTAGGATATAATTAATTAATAACATGAAATATTAATTAAATCATGACTTAGGTTATTTTAATTATTAGTTTATCATGACATTAATTTAACCTAAGTATTTTATGTTATAAGTTATAATTAATTAATTATTAAAACATGCCTATAATTAATTAATTTAGACATGACTTAGGTTATATTATTATTAATAATAATTCACATTTTAACCTAAGTATTTTCATTTCATTTTAATTAAAACATGTTATATCTTAATTAAAATGCTTAACCTATAGTTTAATTAAAATACATGAAATAATAATTAAACTATACACTATATCATATGACTTAAGAAATAAGCTTATAACACTTAGACTTATATGTTAGCTTATGTAATCAGCTTAATTCTAATTATGGAAACTTCTATTTATAGAAACTTAATTAAATAAGGCAACTAATCTAATTATGGAAACCTTCTATATATGGAAATCAATCTATTTCAGGCAGCTAATCTAATCATGGAAACCTTCTATATATGGAAACTTATTTAATTAAGGCAGCTGATCTATTTTTGGAAACTTTCTATTTTTAGAAACTAATCTATTTTAGGCAGTAAATTCTATTTTAGGAAACTTTCTATTTTTGGAAACTTTCTATTTTTGGAAACTTTCTATTTTTGGAAACTTTCTATTTTTGGAAACTTTCTATTTTTGGAAACTTTCTATTTTTGGTAACTTTCTATTTTTGGAAACTTTCTATTTTTGGAAACTTTCTATTTTTGGAAACTTTCTATTTTTGGAAACCTGCTATTTTTGGAAAGTTACTTATTATTACACAGTAAGTATAATAATACATGAAACACCAGTAATACTTAATCAGATTAATCAGAATACTAGATAAACACAGTTTAAGGCTTTAAACAGTGAACCATGACCTAAAACATACCAAATCAGCTATAATGAGACACAGAACCCAGTACGTAATCAGTGAATCGATACTTATACACGTGTGTATTCATGTAGCGTTAGTGATCCAGAAGTAGGAGTCTTTCTTCCGTTCATTCACTGGACTTGAGGTACGAATTCCCGTCCTTTCAGTATGGACATTCTTTCCTTATTAGGATTTCCCCGTATGCAGCCAACTGTTTTCCCCAGCATTTGTTTTATTGTTTTGAACTGCTTATGTTAATTTAGCATAAACTATAGCCATATACAAGCATGACCAGTTTCACCTAGTTATGGAGGTACCATAACCATAGCATTGGAGGCACCGATGTTATGACTTCCCCACGGCGGAGTGATTGCTCGTGGCGTCCCTTTTCAGTTTGGCCATATTATTATATCAGGTGGGGCGTATGGGTGCATCCTAGTTACATGTTTTATTCAGTTTATCTTGGTGAATGTGGTGTGTGCCTTGCACCCTTCACAAGGAGCTGATCCCTCCTACCCAAATCAGTATATTGATTAGAGGCATCCCCTCTAATCAGCATGATGAGGTCACCCCTCCAAGTATTCATGCACGTGACCTTTTCATGACCTATATGGGCTATGGTATTTATATGTTAAAACAGTTTTCACAAGTTAAACATGAGGCTTTTCAAACTATAAAACCAGTTTTCTTGATACTTAACCAGTTACTCAGAACTTAGTCTTCCGCTGTTATATGTTACATGCTTATCCTATTTCATGCTTTATTGTACATCCGTGCACTGAGCGTCTTGCTCAGCCGTTACTTTCCTTTCCATGTCCCAAAACGGCAGGTACCCAAGACTCGAGCATTTGGAGGACGCACATAGGATGGAAGCTGCCAGAGACTTCTTTTCCTTTTTGCCTTCATATAGTTATGCTTGTTTAGTCTTTATTCAGTTCATTTACTTTCTTATGTTTTGGGCTTATGTTTGGGAACCGATGTTTGATTCCGGTTTTCCCTATGGTCATGTATGTTTTACTACATATCACCTTGCATGCTTTGATGACACGCCATAATCACGCGTGACATTCCATTTATCAAAATGGGGTGTTACAGGGACAGCATGCATTTCTGCTGCTGGTTTAAACCTATTGTAACTAGGTTTTCCCTCGTCCTCTTTGTCGGCATTAAAGACACTCGAAAAAGATAAATCAAACACATCTTCTGAATCAATATATTTTTCAAATCCTAACCCTCTTTTAGTTTTACCAGACATGCTACTATCAATTAGTTTTGAAAGATTTTTAGGTGCCTTTTGCCATTTGTCAAATCTCAACATTGTAGCATCTAATTTTTCTTCCATCTTCTGTTTTTCTTTGATACTGGCATCTCCTACTTTTTCTGTATATTTAAGCATATTAGTAGTGTTTTCTAAATCGATGCTTAGTATCCGGATTTTATCCTCATACTCTCGTTGAGTATCTTGTAGCCACCTCTTTTGTTGTTCCAATGTGTTTAAAGAAGCCTTATAGGCTTGAACCTCTAAAAAATACTTATCATTTTGATCATTTACTTCATTAAATTGGGACAACAATTCTGAGTATTTATCATGACAACCACGAGGACAATGTTGTACCTGAGGTGAGATGCCCATAAGAGCAAACTCGTCTGCTTCTTCTGCATCAGAGAGATTCCCAGCAATCATTGCAAACACGTCAGTCGAGGACTCAGCTGATTCCAGAGTAGAAGCCTGATGATCATTCCAGTTGACCATAGAGTCAACAGATACCAATGCCTTCTTGTCATCTTTTATCTCCTGAACCTTAAAGGCTGAGTACCTGCTCTTCTCCTGGTCATTCTTGCTAGGACACTCCCTTGCAAAGTGACCTTGTTGCTGGTAGTAATAGCATCAAACCTTGCTTCTGTCGAATCTTGCTGGCTCCCGAGGGTTGTAATTGAATTTTCGACCTGCTTTCTTCTCAAACTTGTGAACCCTCAGAGTGAGCATGGCCATCTGCCATTTAAGATCCATTTCATCCAGGTCAAGTTTATCGACCTGTTTGAAGTCATCAAAAGCAAGTTGTTGTTGAGCATCAACATCAGCCACAAAAGAATGAAGAACGGCTTCTACCATACTACCAGACTTGGCAGTAGGATCAGGAGCAGAAGTATGCTGAAAAGTATGTTGAGAAGACACAGTATTGCTTGGGCTACTAGCATATGACATGGGACTGGATGCCATAGAACTCACAAAGGCAGAATTAGCAGGAGTGGGAAAAGAGTCGATGGAATATCCTCTCACATGAGGTTCAAAAGTTCTGAGCTTATGAAATAGATCATGAAAGTTGAGATAGTCAAGCCCACCTTTGGCTTTGAGAGAGATCACCACCTGATTCCATGAGTATGGTAAGGCTTTAAGAAACCTTGCATTAATATCACCATCATCAGGCTTTGAACGAAGTTGATTCAATTGGCTCAATATCTTTTGAAACCTGTCATACCCTTGATGTAAACCTTCAGTTTCTGAGATTTTGAATTCTGTGAATTCATCTCTCAGCATGGATCTTCGCATTTTCTTTGACTCCTCATTCCCACCAAACCTTCAGTTTCTGAGATTTTGAATTGGCTCAATATCTTTTGAAACCTGTCATACCCTTGATGTAAACCTTCAGTTTCTGAGATTTTGAATTCTGTGAATTCATCTCTCAGCATGGATCTTCGCATTTTCTTTGACTCCTCATTCCCACCAAACCTTGCTTTTATACCATTCCAGATCTCTCTTGCATCATCCAAATGGTAGAAGTCACCCATGTGATCATCAGGAAGTGATTGAAGCAAAATTGTTTTTGCTTTGACCTCCTTCTGAATAGCTATGATTTCTTCATGAGATTTAGGGTCAAGAAGAGTAATATTACCATTCTTGTCTCTTCCAGTTAGCTTCCTGCTGTTTCCATTCAGAATAATCTTCCAAAGGTCTTGATCAGTATTGGTGATCCACCATTCCATCTTCATTGCCCAACTATCATATTCATCCTTTTTCAGAAGAGGGAATTTACCATTCATGTTGGAAACCGTAGCAACGATCTGCTGATGTTGCACAATTTTAGGAGTGCTGTCTTCTCCTGTTTGAGTAGAAGTTGAGGCAGACATGATAAAACAATAATGTCAGAAAATGAGAAAACTTGATTCTTCGTATATAGAGACCCTCCCAGGCTCTGATACCACTTGTTGGGTCTACTAGATGTAGATCTTGCAGCCTGTCAGGAACGGTGAATGACTTCTGTAATCACAAGTCAATCCACAGAGAGATTCTATACACAATACGAATGTAGAATATAAATATAATAAAGAAGAACAGAATAACTATGAAGACTTGATCCTTTCTAAGGATTTCTAATATTGATAATTACTAGAACTACGTTTGGTGAAGATGTATCTAACCCTTCTGCCTAAGGTTCCTTTTATACTACAAGGAAACCCTAATACCGCATTAAACAAAACGTGTAAAACTGATATGCATATCCTTTCCTAACATATCTCATGCATATCCTAACAGAATAATAAACAAATAATAAAGTTTGACTTTGACCAGGACCAGGAGCACGACTTGCTCCTACTACTACTAGGACCAGGAGGAACAACATACCTCCTAGTCTACCTATTACATTGAACTATTACAATGGTCCTAACAAAGTGCTACACGGATGAACCGTTAGCCATGCCATTGGAGGGGGTTCATTTTGATGACAAACTCCAATTTACAGAAGAACCCGTAGAAGTCATGGAGAGAGTAGTCAAGAAATTGAAGCTGGTTAACACCAATACCTTCATCAAGGCCAAATGGTCTAGGAGAAAACATCCATTAGACCGCGTACAAGAATATGTGATTACATGACCCCAAGGGTCTTATTTTTAGGCAAAGTTGATGGCATGGAGTGAATGCATGGCTTGGAGACAAAGAAAAATACTTGGAGCCAAAGACAAGTGCTTGGAGCCAAAGAGAGTCTAGAATCTTCTTGTATGAGCTTGCATGAATGTAGACACAATTTCTGCCTACACAAATGTTGGTGGCATCTTATCCTGCTGGTGGCATCTTTGATGATTTTTGCAAGTGGAAACTTGATGGTGTTTGTGGCATCTTCATGCTTAGTGACTTGTATGCTCCTTGGAAATAGTTGTTCTTGCACTCGAAATTGATCTTCAAAGGCTTGTAACTTGTACACGGGTCTTGAACTTGACTAGGATTCTTCTTACTCGTTGATAGTCGTAGAAATACGTCTTTTAGGAAAAAGAGCGTATAATGGGCAAGTATTAAGTTGCACGTTTTAGGAAAAATGTGAAACCGAACAAATGCGGGTTCATTCTCGAGGAGGTGTGTGGATTAATGTGCCAAAATATATAATCAAAAGTTTGGATGAGAAAATAAAGAAAAAACAAAGACGAGCTATGATTACAACTAAACTACGACGAATGACGTAAAACGCGAACGTAAGTACGTAAAACGTGAAAATTTAAAAATTTTAAGCTAAAAACAAATTAAAAATGAAAAATAAGTTCAAAATAATATAAATAAGGATAAAAATCCAATAAATATATTTTAAACCTTTAATTAATTAAATATTCAATTTTAAATGCTAATTAAAGCCCTAAAATTAAATATAATTAAGAAAAAGCCCAAAATATTATTTTATTGGACAAATAACTCACTTATATTATTTAAAAACTAAAAAGTATTTTTCCTAAATTTTAAATACTATTTTTCTATTTTTAAAACTCTAAAAACAATTTTTAAACTAAAATAATGATTAAAAAGAATAAAATAATGCTAAAAACTATTTGACAAATTTAAAAATCCTAAATTATACTATTGAACAGTATAAAAATGAAAAAGTTTGAAAAATCAAATATTTTTCACTAAAAGACAAAAGAGTATACAATTAAAACCCTAATTAAACTAAATAAAATCTAAAAATTAATTAAAAAGTGAACAGTAAAATGTTTTTGAACTAAAAGTCTTAAAATATTTTTCTAAATATAAGAAAAGTTTTAAAACTGAAAAGTCTTACAATTTTACACTAAAAGACAAAAATCAGAAACTTAAAAAGTAAATTAAAATGCTATAAAACCTAAAGAATGGAAAATGAACAGTAAATAAAAATAATACTAAACAGAAAAATCACAAATTGAATAAGAAAAATAACAAAATTGGTTTGAAAACCTAACTCCTATTTTTCACCACTAAAGACAAAAAAATAGAAAACTGAAAGTGACATTTGGTCACTTTTTGTCTGCTAGCTTAGCAGTGCCAACAAATGTACTAGCAGGGGGAAGTTAGTTCCCACTTCTAGTTATAAAAAACGGGTCTGTGGGATTTTTGAGCTTAGGAAAGCTCTTGTGTTGCTTTTATTTGGACAATGGGGCACCCCTACACTCAGTGGAGTGTAGGGAGTCTGTTAGAACAATAAAACACACAATCACAAAGCAAGAATCACACACAAATCCCCAAGGCAGTTACTGTTTAACAGAAAAATGGACTTGGGTCCTTTTGCTGGTGCAGTTGGTATTTGGGTGAGTTTTGGTTGACCCAAACTCACTCAAATCCCTCACAAAATGCAACTACCCTAGCCTAAACCCTAGATGACACCTAGATCTAGCAGGTAATACAAACTGGTAGTTAAATTTAAGCTACAACAAGGCAGTTTTGAGCTTACTGAATTTTAGACAGATTTTACCAAAAAAATGAGCATGCATTTGTTTTAAAACCTATTAATACTGAAACAAACTATCAAACACCCACTATCACTACTATTATGGTATGTTGGACCTGTTTTCAAACCAGAAGTTGTCACCACTTTGCTTTTAAACCCACATCCAAACACCCCTTTAAAACTGAAACTTGAAATTTAACCAAGAGATTGCATCACAACTTGCACCAAACCAACTCAAATCTGTCCTAACATGTCCTAATCTATCAAACACTCAATATCTAGCATTTACCTAACATCCTAACATCCTAACAATCTAAATCATCATAACTCAAAACTTTTTCAAGCAAGTATAGAAAAACAAGATCTTTACCTTGTGACCCTACATCCAGGCGTCACCAAGGCAGCTTGGCCTTTTCCATCAAGCCCGGGCTTGAGCTGACAAAGTTCAGAAAGTAGCTTGTTGGTATGAGTAGATGTTGATGATGATTGACTTCAAAAGAAAAGGCCACCACCACAACCGATATACTAGATTTGAACCTGCCAAGATAAAACAAGGAGAGCAAAAAATGACCTGGATATAAAGCTTATAAGAGTATAAGCCTAGCTTATAGCTTAAGCTAGCTTATCTCTTGGCTTATAAAAAAAACTTCAAAAAAAAGCAGATTCTTTGAAACCTTTTTTGATACAAGTGAAAACTTTTCTCTTAAACTGATTTTCAAATAACAAATAAAACTTGAACAGATAAAGTATAACAATTGGAACTCAGATTTATTGCAAAAGCTTAAAGTTCATTTTCATTAATATTTTAGATATTACAAAAATCTGGAACAATTTAGAAAGGGGTACAAGCACCCCTTTTATACATGAAGATAGAAGATTCTAGTACTAAGCTATTGTGTAAACCCTAATACATCAAAAATCCGAAAATGCCCTTGAGATTGTTGGTCAAAAATGCCCATGTGAACTTTTCTTGGAACTTTGTTGATGCAAGTTGTATGAAGATGATCTTGGCCATTGGTTCTTGCTTGGAGAAGTCTTCCATCCATGTGAACCCTTGATTTTCTGATGGGATTCGATCTTTGCCCAATTTGGTGAAGCAAGGGACATGGGGGGACCCACTTGTGGTCACGGGGAAGGGAATCTGGGTGTGGGGTTATGTTTAAAAGTTGATCAATTGTAAATCTGGAAAAAGGGGTGGGTTGATTTTGGGTAACAAAGTTTTGGGAGATTAGGGTTTATAAGGGATTAAGGGGTAAGCAGGTTGGTTTTGATTAGTTATAGGGGTTGATTAATTTTAAAAAGGTGTTTAGTGGGAAAAGAAAAGTTGACCATTTGACCAGTTAATTAAAACGGGGTAATATGGTTTGGGTTGTGGGTTTGGTAAATGGGTGGGTAAAGGTTGACGTGGCATTGTATAACTGGTAGGTTAGGGTTTAATGGGTTAATGGGTGGGGTTGTTGGGTTTTAATGATTTGTTTGTTTAGATATGTTTTGTATATTGGCATAAGCAGTCCCCCCCCCCCCCCCCCCCCCCCCGTTATCTTTCTCCTTTAAACAGTTTGCAAGTTAAATCCTTGGCTGTTTCACTGTTAATCCCCATGGCATTACATTGTTAGTCCATAGCTAACAATTGAGATTAATCTTGGACTTTCTTCATTCTTGAAGGGTTGATTATGTAAAAGCATCATACTTTAGGGACCCCAAAGTATTTATCAGATTCTTAGGGGTATAAAGTGTCAATCTTCAAAAGTTGAGGAACTAAACTTGACAAATCTTCAAACTTCAAGGGTCTTTTTGCAAAATTCCATACTTAGGCCCGGTTATTTGTGCGACTTCGTTTCCCGTGTTCGTTTTTGCTTTATTCTTGTGATCTTTTGTTGATTACACGATATCCGTACCTAAAATACACAAGACACAAATACAAGCATATATAGGGGTATTTTAAGCGTTTTAAGCCCGATTTGATGATGAGACTATGTATAATTGCAGTCTCATCACTCCCCCATACTAAACCATTGCCGTGTCCCCACACAATGCTGGAATTAAGTATCTTAGCACCTCCAAAATTCATTTTAGGATGACATTTATTGAAGACATAAACTTAAATAAACTACTACACGTGTTTTTAGACATAATGTATTGTTTTCATCACAATAAAGTGACTTTTGGGATCATAGAACAAGAACACGTGAATGCTTCGTTAGAAATACTTTTGTCGTCCTCGATTTTCACCCAATTCCATGCTAAGCGTGTAACGAGATCATTGTTATTATAAGTTAGCAACACGATCACTTCTCATTGGTGTTAATTACGAACCTAAACTCCCTTATTCCTACTTGGTATCTCTTATATTTTATTATGTCTTAATGATCACGAGGATACATCATTGACTTATGCGTGAATAGAGATTAAGTCTAAAAATAGAGTTTTAACGGTGTCACCAAAATCATTAAATTAATAATTCACCCTAATAGACAACGACGTCAAAAAAATTAAGTCAAAAAGAAGGATCGATAAACACGGTTTTATAACGGTTTTGAACATGAGACTTATTACCAAGACTTTTATGCGCCCCCTAACGGAAGGGCCTTATTATCTTTGGTTTACCTCCATCTTTTATTCAACTTCGCCATGAAGCTTTTATTATGACTTCGGTCTTGCCTTGCCTTTTATTATCCGCCTCATCGGTGGTTTTATTAGCCAAAGACGTATATCCTCACGCTAAAGCGAATTTTGGATCTTTAAAGCTTCGAAGATTAAGGCTTGATTCACTTTCAGTTTTGCATAGATTTTTCGGCCTTGTGGGGCTTCAAATTGTTTGCTTGATTTAGGTGAGCACTTGAAATCTTATTATTGGGTGAAGCTTTCGATTATTCGGGTGCCAATACTTCAAAATCGTGACGCTGGCGATACCTTAATGTTTTCCCAACTTAATTACATGGAAGCTACTAAAACAAATTAGAAACCAACAATAGTAACTAAACCGCTAAATAAATATTTTAACAATTTATTATCAAAAGCGTGGGGAGAATAAGCTAATAATTACTACACATGAGATCGTGAAAGATTATGAGACTTATAAATAACTCTATCATTTCTCGTCCTCATTTAAGAGACTTAGCCTAAAAATTTAAGGAATCGAGAGTCAAAAATTACTCTCATTCTCACCATCGGAAAACCTACATTCGTGTCTTAAACACTTATGAAAAATACCAAAAAAATTTAAAATTAGGCCATTTTTAGCCTTATTTGCAACAAAACGATAACAAAAAGATGAAATTTTGGATTGCGTGTTGACGTAAGCAAGGTGAAGTATCTACTCACCCCCCATACTAAAACTAAACATTGTCCTCAATGTTTCGAGTCTAAGGGTGAAACACCCCCATACTAGAGACGTAGTCGAATGCTTAATCTCGAGCATGGAAAGGGTAAAACGAATAACCTAAAAGCCGTTTATGAATTATGCTAATAAGATGAACGTTAGAACATAAAAGGATATCATCGGATATCGGAATCTCCAAAGGCAACGATCGAAGCTTGAGTGCTACGTAAAACAAACACGAGAGACTTCAATGATGACGATGAACCTAATGAATCACGATCACAAACAACCACGAAACAAAGGTTGGCAGGGCACAAGTCCCCTCATTACACTATTAGAAAGCAATAACATTTACAAGGATAAGCATGAGAATCCCCCACGAGGCACCTTGTTTTTGATAACCGAGTCAAAAGCTCGACTCGAATCCCCATAAATGTGATCATTTAGGGATAATCATGGTTCGGTCATTTTTGGTGGGACTTACATGTAATCAAGGCCCAAAAGCAACCGATAATAAAGGCAAAGCCTCTATACCAGGATCAAAGATCGTGTCTTCGTTTTCGGATGATAAATGAAACAACACGACTTCAAGTAACAACGTCCCAAAGGGGCACAAGAAAATAGAATGAGAAGAGAAAGGTAGGACATTGGGTGGGCATAAAAATTGAGTTGCTCGAGGTAAACTCTCACCGTAAGTGTAGAAAGGATTTATAGTGACTACTTCGGTAAAAGACCGAGATTTTATCTTAAACGTGATACCGGGGTCAAAAATCTCGTCCTTGGTGGAGAAGTGTGAGGGAACAAATGGGGCTTCCCCCATACTAGATCCACACAAAATGTCGTCAAAAGAAGTAGACGCGTTTGTAGCAAGCTCAATTAAGCGAGTTGATGACGGAGTTAACTTTGGAAAAAATTTCAAATCAATTGTAAAATCTTTCCCTTTTTCATTTTTAAACTCGTTGTTACGAAAACCCAAGTTGATTAAATTTAAAATATTTGGTGTTTCTAAAACAATTCTAGGCACACTTAAAATTTCCATATTTATCTTGAAGGCGGGAGGAGGATTTGAATTTTTAAAACGTGGATCGATTAATAAAACATCCCCCTCCGGGCTAACGCAACGGTCCTCATCAAACTCGAAAATAGAAGGCGGATCATCTAGAATACGTTTGATCTCGGAAAAATCGCCATCGGGATAAAAAAACGTCTTCTCTTCCTCGTGGAAGAGGTTGAGCAATAAAATCGTCGATAATCGAGTCGCTAGCTTCAACCGTCGTAAAACTGGGAAAAGAAGGCTCTTCGATTGAAGATTTTGCCTTTGTCGTTTCGACCTCGATATCGAAAACGTATCGATGTGAGCAAGGCCATCGGCGGACTTCTCACACGATAAATCCAAAATCTCACACGGTGTGGGATTAGGAGTACAAGGCTCGTCTCGTGACGATTTTGCCTTGACGGTTTCAACTTTGTCCTTCGACGGGATCGAACGTGGGTTCTCGAACATTTTAGCAAAACTACTAACACGTCCCTTCGGAATTAATTTTCGTTCATCTTGTAAAAACGAGGGTTCAATGATTTCCTTTAAAACCTTTTCACATTTTTCTTTTTTAAAATCATTTAATGGAATTTCTTCGTCAAAATTAAGTGTATATTGGTTTAGAAAATCCTCAATAATTTCGTCCTCATTAGAAAAATTAGGTTTACAATGTATAAGATTTAATACTCCCAAGTATCCTACGAGTTTTTCTTTTGGTTTATTTTCAAAAACATTTTTCAAAACTTCGTTGGATGACGTTTTCGTTTCCTCTACGTTGTTGCAAAACGACGAAGGTTGCACGACTCTAAAACTCGAGAGATATGGATTAATACGAGACGTAGGAGTCTTAGGAGTCGATAATGCTTTAACCTCCCCCTCAGAATTAGGATTGGTGTTTTTTGACAAAGAATTAAATTTTTCCACTAAGCCCTCGAACATTAAAAGAAATTTATCTCTCTCATTAGCATGATTTTCCCTAATGCTATCCACGTATCCTTTCCACATTTCTTGATTTTGATCATACAAACGTTGTTGCTCTTCAATAAGGGTGTCATAATCGTTTTCCATTTTTTTGAAAGTTTCCCTTTGGGTTGCCATTCGTTTATTACAAGTTTCCTTAAGGCTTGTCATTTGTTCTTCCACCATCATTAATTTCTCATTATTTCGTCTCACAAAATCATTAAAGGCATTATGAATAGACTCATCATTGCAATTATAAGACGGATCATACGACGAATAAAACAAAGACGATGGGTGACCTTGGTCGTAAGATTGAAAATTATTACCATGATCACGTGGAGCGGGGTTATAGATATAACCCCCTCGACCTCCAATAACCTCACAATAAAAACAATTGGCACCATCGGGCGGGCCTCCACAATATGGACACGAATAATATCCACCATTGTTTGACATGATGAAACGAGAATGGTGTTACGAGAATTAAACACTAGAAGGTTAGAAATAGAATTAATGGATATGGGTAAGAAGAATATTTTTTTATTTTTGATTGTTTTTAATTTTTTTTGGATTTTTGTTGTATTACGTAGACTCAAATCTACAAATCTCTCCTCGAGTCGACTTTCTCGATTAAAAGAGCCTCAAGGAATGAAAACGATCACGTGAAGTGAACGCCTTCGATGACTTTAGAACGTTGGTGGAACACCAAAATGTTCAAGAGGGTTTAATCTTGAAAACAAGCAAATATATATACTTAGATAATACTTTGGTTGGCAAACCCTCGATTAGCCCTTTTTTCTCAAAACACGCACAAGTAAGCGGGGGAAACGAGGCGGCGCTAAGCACTTAAGAGCCTTTTTCCCTTAGGTCGTGAAATACAACCGCCTTATACCCACCTTATAGTTTGTGTTAATTGAAATTAAGCCTCACGAAAGTATTTATCTGTTTTGCCTTTAAACTTTTGCTTTGGATTCGAATACAATGATCGAGTGATGAAATCCCGAATCAAGGTTGCGTTTTCACGCTTTTGGAGTACTTGTATTTTTATTGTTCTACGTTAGTACAATATAGTAATATATTCACAAAGAAAAACGAAAACAATAATGGGATATCTACAATACAGTAAAATGATTGTTGTGTGTTTAGTTTAGGAAAACTAAACACAATTTATTTGGATACTATAATATAATAAGGAAAAATAACAAAAATGAGTATGTACGATATTCACGCTTTCCAAAATTTGAAAAGCAAAAAACGCACCACTCACACAAACACGATACTAATAATGGCACACTAAAAACACCTCCCCGGCAGCGGCGCCATTTTGATAGTCGTAGAAATACGTCTTTTAGGAAAAAGAGCGTATAATGGGCAAGTATTAAGTTGCACGTTTTAGGAAAAACATGAAACCGAACAAATGCGGGATCATTCTCGAGGAGGTGTGTAGATTAATGTGCCAAAATATATAATCAAAAGTTTGGGGTAGTGTCGTTTTTAGATGAGAAAAGAAAGAAAAAACAAAGACGAGCTACGATTACAACTAAACTACGACGAATGACGTAAAACGCGAACGTAAGTACGTAAAACGTGAAAATTTAAAAATTTTAAGCTAAAAACAAATTAAAAATTAAAAATAAGTTCAAAATAATATAAATAAGGATAAAAATCAAATAAATATATTTTTAAACCTTTTATTAATTAAATATTCAATTTTAAATGCTAATTAAAGCCCTAAAATTAAATATAATTAAGAAAAAGCCCAAAATATTATTTTATTGGACAAATAACTCACTTATATTATTTAAAAACTAAAAAGTATTTTTCCTAAATTTTAAATACTATTTTTCTATTTTTAAAACTCTAAAAACAATTTTTAAACTAAAATAATGATTAAAAATAATAAAATAATGCTAAAAATTACTTGAAAATTTTAAAAATCCTAAATTATACTATTGAACAGTATAAAAATGAAAAAGTTTGAAAAATCAAATATATTTCACTAAAAGACAAAATAGTATACAATTAAAACCCTAATTAAACTAAATAAAATCTAAAAATTAATTAAAAAGTGAATAGTAAAATGTTTTTGAACTAAAAGTCTTAAAATATTTTTCTAAATATAAGAAAATTTTTAAAACTGAAAAATCTTACAATTTTACACTAAAAGACAAAAATCAGAAACTTAAAAAGTAATTTAAAATGCTATAAAACCCAAAAAATGGAAAATGAACAGTAAATAAAAATAATACTAAACAGAAAAATCACAAATTAAATAAGAAAAATAACAAAACTGGTTTGAAAACCTAACTCCTATTTTTCACCACTAAAGACAAAAAAATAGAAAACTGAAAGTGACATTTGGTCACTTTTTGTCTGCTAGCTTAGCAGTGCCAACAAATGTACTAGCAGGGGGAAGTTAGTTCCCACTGCTAGTTATAAAAAACGGGTCTGTGGGATTTTTGAGCTTAGGAAAGCTCTTGTGTTGCTTTTCTTTGGACAATGGGGCACCCCTACACTCAGTGGAGTGTAGGGAGTCTGTTAGAACAATAAAACACACAATCACAAAGCAAGAATCACACACAAATCCCCAAGGCAGTTACTGTTTAACAGAAAAATGGACTTGGGTCCTTTTGCTGGTGCAGTTGGTATTTGGGTGAGTTTTGGTTGACCCAAACTCACTCAAATCCCTCATAAAATGCAACTACCCTAGCCTAAACCCTAGATGACACCTAGATCTAGCAGGTAATACAAACTGGTGGTTAAATTTAAGCTACAACAAGGCGGTTTTGAGCTTACTGAATTTTAGACAGATTTTACCAAAAAAATGAGCATGCATTTGTTTTAAAACCTATTAATACTGAAACAACTATCAAACACCCACTATCACTACTATTATGGTATGTTGGACCTGTTTTCAAACCAGAAGTTGTCACCACTTTGCTTTTAGACCCACATCCAAACACCCCTTTAAAACTGAAACTTGAAATTTAACCAAGAGATTGCATCACAACTTGCACCAAACCAACTCAAATCTGTCCTAACATGTCCTAATCTATCAAACATTCAATATCTAACATTTACCTACCATCCTAACATCCTAACAATCTAAATCATCATAACTCAAAACTTTTTCAAGCAAGTATAGAAAAACAAGATCTTTACCTTGTGACCCTACATCCAGGCGTCACCAAGGCAGCTTGGCCTTTTCCATCAAGCCCGGGCTTGAGCTGACAAAGTTCAGAAAGTAGCTTGTTGGTATGAGTAGATGTTGATGATGATTGACTTCAAAAGAAAAGGCCACCACCACAACCGATATACTAGATTTGAACCTGCCAAGATAAAACAAGGAGAGCAAAAAATGACCTGGATATAAAGCTTATAAGAGTATAAGCCTAGCTTATAGCTTAAGCTAGCTTATCTCTTGGCTTATAAAAAAAACTTCAAAAAAAAACAGATTCTTTGAAACCTTTTTTGATACAAGTGAAAACTTTTCTCTTAAACTGATTTTCAAATAACAAATAAAACTTGAACAGATAAAGTATAACAATTGGAACTCAGATTTATTGCAAAAGCTTAAAGTTCATTTTCATTAATATTTTAGATATTACAAAAATCTGGAACAATTTAGAAAGGGGTACAAGCACCCCTTTTATACATGAAGATAGAAGATTCTAGTACTAAGCTATTGTGTAAACCCTAATACATCAAAAATCCGAAAATGCCCTTGAGATTGTTGGTAAAAAATGCCCATGTGAACTTTTCTTGGAACTTTGTTGATGCAAGCTGTATGAAGATGATCTTGGCCATTGGTTCTTGCTTGGAGAAGTCTTCCATCCATGTGAACCCTTGATTTTCTGATGGGATTCGATCTTTGCCCAATTTGGTGAAGCAGGGGACATGGGGGGACCCACTTGTGGTCACGGGGAAGGGAATCTGGGTGTGGGGTTATGTTTAAAAGTTGATCAATTGTAAATCTGGAAAAAGGGGTGGGTTGATTTTGGGTAACAAAGTTTTGGGAGATTAGTGTTTATAAGGGATTAAGGGGTAAGCAGGTTGGTTTTGATTAGTTATAGGGGTTAATTAATTTTAAAAAGGTGTTTAGTGGGAAAGAAAAGTTGACCATTTGACCAGTTAATTAAAACGGGGTAATATGGTTTGGGTTGTGGGTTTGGTAAATGGGTGGGTAAAGGTTGACGTGGCATTGTATAACTGGTAGGTTAGGGTTTAATGGGTTAATGGGTGGGGTTGTTGGGTTTTAATGATTTGTTTGGTTTAGATATGTTTGGTATATTGGCATAAGCAGTCCCCCCCCCCCCGTTATCTTTCTCCTTTAAACAGTTTGCAAGTTAAATCCTTGGCTGTTTCACTATTAATCCCCATGGCATTACATTGTTAGTCCATAGCTAACAATTGAGATTAATCTTGGACTTTCTTCATTCTTGAAGGGTTGATTATGTAAAAGCATCATACTTTAGGGACCCCAAAGTATTTATCAGATTCTTAGGGGTATAAAGTGTCAATCTTCAAAAGTTGAGGGACTAAACTTGACAAATCTTAAAACTTCAAAGGTCTTTTTGCAAAATTCCATACTTGGGCCCGGTTCTTTGTGCGACTTCGTTTCCCGTGTTCGTTTTTGCTCTATTCTTGTGATCTTTTGTTGATTACACGATATCCGTACCTAAAATACACAAGACACAAATACAAGCATATATAGGGGTATTTTGATGATATTTTAAGCGTTTTAAGCCCGATTTTGATGATGAGACTATGTATAATTGCAGTCTCATCACTCGTACTAATCTCTATATTTGCATTGTTTTACACTTCATTCCTACAATTGGCTACACAAAGACTTGCAAACACAATTGGGCACAAATATGCACAAAAGTATCATAGATATAACCAATATACATGTACAAAAGTACGTATAACGCTCCCAAAAACATGTTGGATTTGGGCGTTATCATACGCCAAGTTCTCTAAATGTGATTTTTGGATTCCTAAAGTGCATTTCCTTGGTCACGTGATCGATAGCAAGGGAATAGAAGTAGATCCCACAAAATTCAAATCCGTAAAGGATTGGGCATCACCTACGTCACCAAAAGAGATTCGCCAATTCTTAGGTCTTGTCGGTTACTATCGGAAATTTATAGAAGGATTCTATAAGATAGCTAAGTCTATGACGAAGCTTACTCAGAAAGGCGTGAAGTTTGAATGGGGAGAAAAAGAGGAATCAGCATTCCAAACCATCAAACAAAAGTTGTGTAACGCACCAATTCTAGCCTTACCAGAAGGCAACGAAGACTTCGTTGTCTACTATGATGCTTCAAACAAAGGCTTAGGTGTTGTACTGATGCAAACAAAGAAAGTAATTGCCTATGCTTCAAGACAACTGAAGAAGCACGATCAGAATTACTCTACTCGTGATCTATAACTTGGATCTGTGGTTTTTGCCTTAAAAATCTAGAGACACTACCTATACGAAACAAAGTTTACTGTGCATACCGACCACAAGAGTTTGCAACACATTCTAGACCAAAAGGAGTTGAACATGAGACAACGTCGTTGGATAGAGATGGTTAGTGACTACGATTGTGACATCAAATACCACCCAGGTAAAGCCAACGTGGTTGTAGACGTACTAAGCCGCAACGGAACTGATCCTCCCATGGGAGTTCGAGCCTTAGTTATGACCATTAGCTTGGATCTACCCCAGGCAGATATTAGAGGCTCAACTCCAAGAACAGAAGCCTGAAAACATTGGAAAAGAAGATATAGGAGGAATGCTTAGGACGGATCTAAGCAAGGAGAAGTTAGAACCAAGAGCATACGGAACGTTATGTCTACATGGAAGAAGTTTGTTACAATTTTACGGAGACTTGAGAAATGTGATCATGCACGAATCTCATAAGTCTAAGTATTCCAAACCTGAAGGCATACATTGCCACATACGTAAAGAAATGTCTGACTTGTGCCAGAGTGAAGACCGAACATCAGAGGCCGTCAGGATTACTAGTCCAACCTGAGATACCAAAGTGGAAATGGGAAAACATCACCATGGACTTCATTACCAAACTTCCTACTTCATCTCACGATTACGATACAATTTGGGTAATTGTCGACCGACTCACAAAATCCGCTCACTTTCTACCTATAAGAGAAAATGACTCTTTGAGAAAATTAGCAAAACTATACCTAAAGGAAGTTGTGGCAAGACACAGTATACCAGTCTCAATTATTTGTGATCGAGACGGTAGGTTTACGTCAAACTTTTGGAAAGCTTTTCAAAGAGCTCTAGAAACAAATTTAGATATGAGTACCGCTTATCACCCACAGACCGATGGTCAGAGTGAAAGAACAATCCAAACCTCGGAAGAGATGCTGAGGGCATGTGTGATCGACTTTGGAAAAGGATGGGTCGAACATATACCTTTAGTTGAATTCTCCTACAACAATAGCTATCATGCCAGCATCAAAGCCGCACCATTTGAGGCTCTCTATGGCCGCAAGTGCAAATCACCCGTGTGCTGGGCAGAGGTAGGGAGTTTCAGCTTACTGGACCCGGGTTAATCCAAGAAACGATTGATAAGATCACTCTTATTAAACAGATAATTCAAGCTGCACAAGACCAACAGAAGAGCTATGCAGATCGCAAAAGAAAACCTATGAAATTCGAAGTAGGTGACCGTGTGATGCTTAAGGTATCACCTTAGAAGGGTGTGGTACGTTTTGGGAAATGTGGGAAGCTAAACCCACGATACATAGGACCCTTCAAATTGATTGCCAGAATTGGTGAAGTCGCTTATCGTCTAGATTTGCCCCAGCAATTGAGCCCGGTACACTCTACATTTCATGTTTCAAACCTAAAGAAGTGCTACGCGGATGAACCGTTAGCCATGCCATTGGAGGGGGTTCATTTTGATGACAAACTCCAATTTACAGAAGAACCCGTAGAAGTCATAGAGAGAGTAGTCAAGAAATTGAAGCGCAGCCAAATTCCGTTGGTTAAGATACGTTGGAACTCCAGGAGATGTCCTGAGTTCACTTGGGAACGTGAAGACTCGTTTAGAGCTAAGTACCCACACCTGTTCACCTAAGTAATAACGTCATCTTAAGCTTTGAGGACAAAGCTAAAATAACAGTATAGTGTTGTAAAACCTGCAGTTTTCAGGTTTTGACTATGACATCATTGTACACGTCACCTCATGATATATATATATATATATATATATATATATATATATATATATATATATATATATATATATATATATATATATATATATATATATATATATATATATATATATATATATATATATATATATATATATATATATATATATATATATATATATATATATATATATATATATATATATATATATATATATATATATATATATATATATATATATATATATATATATATATATATATATATATATCTATAATATATATATGGGGCTAAGTTTGACATAGGATAATAAGATGGCGCCACCTCATATCCTATGTGGCATTATCTAATTGGCTACAATATATCCTAAAATATTGAGGCCTCTCATTGGCTACAAATTAAAAAAAATTAGGAAAAAATATTCTTTTTATTTTTAAAAATCCGATTGTAATTAGAATCATAATCAAAGATTCAGTTGTTTAGTTTACTTCAACCTAAATATATGACAAATTTAAAACATATAGTTCGACCTAAATATATGACAAATTTAAATCTTGATCCATACCATGTTGATATCACAAAAACATACATAAAAACCTAATATTATTCGTATCTTCAAAAGCACATTGATAAAAAAGGTATACCGTATAAGTGTATAACCCACCTAAACGTTTCGACTATGGACTGATCTTTTAATTTACCTAGGTATTATGTATACTAGAAGTTATGGGTTCTTCTTCCTAAAATCCGATCGATCAACCTAAAAACCAGGTATGTATCTTAGCTTTTAAATCCGAATGATGCAATTGTGATTAGTGATGAGATTTTCATGCTTAGTTTTGTTCTAGGCCACATTTTTGTTTTATATATAATTAATTATGGATAATATATCTATTGTGGAATTTTGTACAATGCAGGTGAAGTTGCCATATCAGGTTGTGGCTATATAGTATTCGGAGCTCTTAATGATGCTGCAAAAAAGAAGTATGACTTGGAATGACTCTGGTTTTTTAACTGAGTTTTAATACACAGTTTTCTGGTTTTGGTTATCAAAATCCTAATGATCATTCTGGTTTTGGTTCCGAGTTTTAATACACTGCAACGATTTTACAAAGCCATCCTGACAAAACCCTAATATTTTTCAGGAACAACAACACTGACCACAAGACCCTAATAGTATATGCGTCAGTTATTTAAGGTATAATTACTATGGAGTATAAATTCTGTGCAAATTCACAATTATTTACATTTTTGTAGGCCCGATCTGATACATGGTATTCAGACCAAGTGTTTGAAGAAGGTGCGAGCAAAGCTTTAGATAGAAAACACAAATGATAATATTATATTATAAACCATATTTGTATACTATATTAGTCCTTACCGGCGATCACCGAGATTCTAGATACATTTTTTGTATGTGGGCTGCTATTGTGTGATGTACACGGTTTATGCTGTTTTTTCGTTTCCATGATGTTATGTATATTTTTGTTTCCATTGTGTTTTGGATGTTGACGTTGCTTCCAATATTGGTACAAACTCTTTCTCGGGTGATCACATACTAAACATCGGTGTCATATGTTTGTTGGTTTACCTTTTTCTTATACCGTCTCTTCCTCCATGTATAGTAGATGTTATCCTCAATATGTCATCTTTGGTTTTTGAAGTTTCATGCTTCTTATTGTTATTGGAGGATGCTTTGGAGTATGGACAAGTGAGCTGATCCTGCTCCTGGTATAGGCAGTGGTAGTTCCGCAAATTGGTCTCTTCAGGTAATCATCGATCACGTAACTGATAAATACTGATAGATTCACATATTTTTCTAGCTACTAACTTCAGTTTCATCACGTCCCCTTATTTCCACAAGCTCACCATCTGAATATATGCATTCATAGCTCTTGTTGCAACGTGGACTTCTCATCTTGCTGCGCCGCGGAATTCTGCTTCTGCTGCGGTGTTGACTTCTGCTTCTGTTGCGGTTTCTGCTACGGCTTCGACTTCTGCTTCTGCTGTGGCTACGGCTACATCTACGGCTTCTGATGTGGCTTCTGTTGCGGCTCCTACTCGGACTCCTGGAAGGGCTTCTTTCATACTTCCTTACCTACATCGATACAATAAGTTTATGTACAGGTTAATACATACGGGGACTGTTTGCCCCATAAACATCTTTTGTTTTGATCTTGTGTATTTGACTTAGGAACATATCTTCTTCTGCTACATGTGTGCTTGCAGGTCCGGATCAGTAAGAGTTGTTGATTGACTGAAGGCAACAAAGCCTACAGAAAAGTATCTCTATGTCGAGAGGTATGTACTTTCCTTCACCATGTTTTTTGCTTTATCTTCCCATTGTAAGTATTTGCTGAAATTTTTTAGTTGTTTTATAGGCCCCATTGTAAGTATTTGCTGAAATTTTTTAGTTGTTTTATAGGCAGGAGTTTACCAGGGATCTCTCCACTTGGAACTGGGATTAGTGATAAAGTTTATTGGCGGGGTAATTATAATGATTGAGGTGAAGTTCATTAACTATATGGTCTATGCTAATGAAATTTATAGAAGTTAATCTCATAAAAGCATATTTTCATGACCATTCTTAATCAAACATAAAATTTCATGAAAATGCAGGTTACCCAATTGTGTGTAAATGAAAGCGTTAGTTCGCTTTTTTGGTCATAAACCAATAATCGTTTGAAAGTACTTGTTAATTCTAGAATTTCAAGAGCTGGTCAGAGTATGCAACCGATAAGAACATATGAAAGTTATTAGCTAAAAACCTGATTTGTGTTTCTTTTCATGTGCGTGTGCAGATTTTGACCAAAGAAGAGTTTAGAGCTATATATGAGGATATGTACTTGGGCAGAGGTTTCAAGGACATGTATACGCATATGTATTAGAGGATAAGGTATTGAAAATAATTGGAAGTTATTTGAGTGCTTGAACATGGTGGCTTTGTGGAAATTTCTAATCATCTTTGTGGTGGAGAAGAATTTGTGGGCCATTGGTATGTCCCATCTTAGTGCATCTTCAGCTCCGGATATCTAGAAGACTGGTCCAGCTTTTGGATGCCCGGAGTCCATGTACGATTTTTTCCAAAAGATTTACAAATGGCCTTGATAAGACTAAGAGTGTAGTAAGTAAACCGTATCTTCTCAGTTAGTTCCTGGAATGACATATATCAGGTAGTTATCTAAATTTTTAATTCATTTTGATATTCCTACTTTTTTGTAGCGTGTTCCTATAAAGCAACAAATTTTATTAAGCATCAACTTTTTATGGGCCATTTGATCATCTCTCATGTTTCCTATTACATAAATGCAGAAATACAAGTGACCCTTATTCTTTTTGAGTAACCGGTTCACAAAGATAAAGGTTTAGGTCATGTCACTCGAGTTACCAAAACTAAATATGGTGTTTCATTTGCTGCTGATGAGAGTTGTAGATGTTTAATTAGCTGATGTAAAAGAAATAGCCATGCGCCAACTTGCAGATGTCGTTAACATTAAACTTGCTAAAGTAGGTGTCTTAGTTGCTCAAATATTGCATTTTAGTTTAGGTGGCTCGCCAACAGTATATATTTAATCAGTTCCTATATAGTTTAGCTGCTCCAAAATTGCATTTTATTTTAGATGGTCAAATATATCATCTAATAGAAGAAATCATCAAAGTATTGTTTGCATTTTAGAATTGCATAATTTTTTTATTCCAGACACATTTTCTTTAACTGCGTGAAGAAACGTGATGTTAAGAGGCACCAGCTCTTTGGTTACATAATAGTAGTAAGTAGAACCATGTAAGGAGCATTGCCTGTAGGAAACAAAAAGAACATGGTAAGAGGCAGAGTGTATAGAAAGGCTAAGTCTGCCCTTCTTGGTGCATTAGATGCGGAATGTAAACACTAAATCCTTTTGAGGTATGGTTGTGTTTTGTGCTTTTGTTTTTTATGAATCTTAGTTTTATCTTTTAATAGAAGTTGGCATAGAGACGTTTACATGTTATGGTATTTCTTACACACATGGTCTAACATTTTTTAAAGTTTTGTGTAGATTACATGAGTGAGTAATGAATGAAGTTTACTGTGAACCAGTTGGGTAAAAACTTAATGTAGGTTTATATTTTGGTATGTTGGATATATTTCATTTATCATTTATCATTCATCCCAATCCGTTCCTTTTATATTCATGTTCCTTTTACTAATTTGGATATGTTTCTATTGATAGAAGACAGCCTCCAGCTCGAAAATCCATTTCTTGACCTTGAGTCTTGCAACGTACATGGGATGCGCCACTACTTTTCTATCCTTAACAGTAAATTTGAAACTTTGATTAAAAGGTCAAACTCGTGTATTTGTTATCTTTATTTTATTTTATTTTTGACTAAATTCGTTATCTTTATTGGGTCACACATGGTTCCGCCTTTTGTTTAGTTGGGACAACCATCGGTGTTTTAATAGCCAAAATCATCATGGCAAAACATGCAGTTGTCGCTCTTGGTGCATTGACGTGTTTACCTTATTTATTCCATCGAAGATTGAGAAAGCAGAACACTCCCGCCTTTCACTCAAGTTCCCTTTGTTGACATTTTGTAACCGATTTTCATTGGCAATTGGTAATTTTTTTATTATATGTGTGTATATACCATTGAAGTTGACGAATATATTTTTTTTATGGCCCTTTACGTGTTCAAGGAAGAATAGCTATAGATTATGACACTCAAGGCCTTGTCTCCGCAGTTACGTAATAGAGGATCCATGATGTTAGTGATTAACGATTATAATTATATTTGATGATTTTAGTTTTGAAATTTAGGAGAAAAATTAGTAAATAGTAGAATTTAGTTACTGGATTCAAAATTAAGCACATTGTTTATTGTTTTGTAAGTAGGAGCCTTTAAATGATTTTGATAATATGTGATTACAAATTTGTAATCAGCTCGCTATTGGGTTGTTTAATAATTTACATGTAGCTTATTCGTTGGTGGACCAAATAAGCAGAAAAAGAGCAAAAAAGAATCTATTAGTGTTAACTGGCTCACCTATAGTAATCATATGATATGTAGACTAATAACCTCATTAAATGTCCCCAGATATCAGGTAGCTATAGAAATACTCGATATTAACTTGCTAAAATATGGGTTAGAGGACAAGTCATGTTCAATATAATAGTGTGTCGGTTATCTTAACATTTTACAAATTGTGTAATAAATCCGACCTGTTTCGAACCGGACCCGAGTATATCCCGGTCAGGTTAGGGTTCATTAATTGGGTCAACTCGAATTCAGAATCAGGTAAATATATTATACCTAATTCGGGTTTGGGTCAACTCGATTGACTCGAATAAGATTTTTTTAAAAAAAGTTGTTAATTTTTTTATGAATAAATTTTATTTAATTTTTATTTAAAAAATAAAAAAAATTTAAAATATTTTACCTGTATTCGGGTTGACCCGAACCTGAATAGACCCGACCCATATTAACTTGCTAAAATATGGGTTAGAGGATAAGTCATGTTCAATATAATAGTGTGTCGGTTATCTTAACATTTTACAAATTGTGTAATAAATCCGACCTGTTTCGAACCCGACCCGAGTATATCCCGGTCAGGTTAGGGTTCATTAATTGGGTCAACTCGAATTCAGAATCAGGTAAATATATTATACCTAATTCGGGTTTGGGTCAACTCGATTGACTCGAATAAGATTTTTTTTAAACTTAAATAAAAAATGATCTAATAGTTGAGATTTTATCTGCTAATTTTAATTTTAAATTAGATATTTGTTTGGATTTAAGATAGAGATATACACCTTTTATATATAGTATAGATATAGATATACAATTCAACAAACATTTCTACTATTCTTAAAGAAATAAAAAAAATTGAATTATTAACACCAATACTTAGCTAAATAAAGAAATTTAAGGCCGATATCAAACGTTGATTTAGAACAATATTAATGAACCGAACCCGTCCGTTGAATGAGCCAATGCTTGAAAATATCGATGGTTCAAGATTCTTTGTACGTACAAACACGACAACCATTATAATTAATCGACAAACGTTATATCAACAGACGACTTACGAACCGAACCCGCCCGTTGGGCGGGTTACGAAACTAGTATATATATATATATATATATATATATATATATATATATATATATATATATATATATATATATATATATATATATATATATATATATATATATATATATATATATATATATATATATATATATATATATATATATATATATATATATATATATATATATATATATATATATATATATATATATATATATATATATATACTATCGTCGTAACCCGCCCAATGGGCGGGGTCGTTTTTTTTCTTGTTGGGGAGGATTTGTTGTTTGTGTTTTCTTGGTTTTTTAGTTTGTAATTTAATATTTAGTATATTTTTGTTTTCTTTGTTTTCTTTGTGTTTTTCGGTTTTACGCTAGAATAGCTTTTGCTAAAATAGGTTTTATATATAATTTAAAATGTATAGTTCTTTTTTATATTGTTTTGTGATTGGATGTGTTTTATTGTAACTTTGTTGTGGTTTGTGGTGTTTTTTCTTATTTTTTGATATTTTAATTTAATGTTAGTATATTTTTGTTATAGTTTACGATAAAACAGGTTTTGCTAAAATATGTTATATATATAATTTAAAATATATAATTCTTTTTAATTTTTTTTATTTTTTATGGGATGTGTTTTATTGAATGAATGCATAGTTCTTTGTTGAAATTGTTTATGATTTTGTAACGATTTGTGTCAAATAGACCTAAAAATATTATCAAAATACCCTCTAAATAGACCAGTAAGATTAAAATATGCCCAACGGGAGGGGTCGTTTTTTTCATGTTGGGGAGGATTTGTGGTTTGAGTTTTTTTGGTTTTTTAGTTTGTAATATAATATTTAGTATATTTTGTTATAATTTACGTTAAAATAGGTTCTATATATAATTTAAAATGTATAATGATTTTTTTATATTGTTTTGTGATTGGATGTGTTTTATTGAATAAATAGATAGTTCTTTGTTGTGGTTTGTGTTATTTTTTTTGTTTTTTTAGTTTGTAATTTAATGTTTATATATTTTTGTAATAGTTTATGATAAAATAGGTTTTATATATAATTTAAAATGTATAATTCTTTTTTTATATAGATTTATGATTGGATGTGTTTTATTGAATGAATATATAGTTCTTTGTTGAAGTTGTGTATGATTTTGTAACGATTTGTGTCAAATCGCATCTAAAAATATTATCAAAACACCCTCTAAACAGACCAATAAGACTAAAATATGCTAAATATAAGTAAAAATATGTTTGTATACTTTATTGAGTCTTAGAGATACAAAGGACATAAAATGAATTAAAACGGTGATTTTCGGGTGTGTTTTGTCGATGTTTACACGTTTTTTGAGATAAAACGGGGTTTATATTTAACCACGGGCACTCCATTGAAAAAAAGCACGAGATTACGATTCCAAAAGTACTTTCATTTTTTATTGGGGCTATCCGATGCATCTTTTATAGGTCGGACAAGCTTAAATATTATATAAGCCAACAAAAGCCCAACTAAACTATCTTTAAACATATAGGTTTGCATTCCTATAACTAAAACTATGCATAGCACAGTTGATAAACTGAGTGGTGCTAAGTTTTGAGGGAAGAGACCAAGGTTCAAATCTGGTTAGTGTCACTTTTTGTCATTAATTAATTTGATCCGTTTCTAGTCCGACCCGGTCCAAAAAATGCCTGACCTAGTTCAAATAAAACATGACCCGAGGTCTGACCCAGTTCAATCGGCGTAAGATCAGACCTGGCTCAGCCCAAACATAAACAGAACCGGACCGTCTAACCCGGCTCGGCCCAAACATGAACCGAACCGGTCCAGACCCGGATCGGATCAGATTTGAACTGGACCAGTTCTGACCCGACTCGTCCCAGATTTGAACCGGACCGGTATAGACCTGGCTCGGCCCAGACTTGAACCGGACCGGCCCAGAACTTCAAAACGCAATTTCCAAACGCAGTTTTCAAAACTGCGTTTTCAAAACTCGCTTTTCATAAAACTGCGATTTCAAACGGAAAATTCGTGGAATTTAGAGATTTTCTAGGAAATTATGAAATCCTATTGGCTAAAAGATGTGACTGGGATATGACATGGATTAAAACTGTGGTTTCAAGTCATAATTATACCTATATAATATATATATATATATATATATATATATATATATATATATATATATATATATATATATATATATTCACCTTTTTATGAAAACTTTGTATAATCATATGCATCATACATGAGCATACATCATTTTCATCACAAGAGCTTTGAGTAGTTTCCCATATCTGGGAATAGTTGAAACATTTGAGCAACCAGAACTTTGAACAATACATTATGATTGTGAATATTCAATCATGGGATCACAGGAACAACATGTATGACTACATCTTTATGAGCATACAGAATCTACAAACAATCATTTTGGGACTATTAGGTCACCTGTAAACACATGAGCATATTCATGCATCATTTTAGTGTCATGAAAACCTAAAACCATGATCACAATTAATAACATTTATCTAGTTTCGCATTACTACAATATATATATACTATATATTTTATACACACTTTAAGTGTTACTGCAATCATCAAGAGCTATTGCCACAATATAATTTTGTATCTAACAAAATTTATAACAATTTATTTAAGTGTCTCATGCTTTAAATAAATAAAAATATACATTTATTTATTTATGATTATACTTTCATCAAAAACCCTAAAACCTAACCAAATCGACTTGGACCCGAACCGACACTCACACTACATTACTTAGACTCCTAGTAACTCTACAAAACTACTAGACTTGAACCAAAACTACCCTAGACACTATGTGTTAGTCGAATAACACATAAACCACACTTACACTTACTTAAAATCTTACAAGTTACATTAGACTTTAAATTAAAACATGTACAACACTTCCTCATTAAACGTAACACTATTCTTAGCATCCTTTTGTCCCCTTGACCTCTTGCACCCGACGGCTACATACACCAAGAGCCAAATGGTACTTAAGCTTCAATTTATGTCATTGTACCTCTCAAATCCAACCTAGGATGTTCCTCGTACTAACCTAAGATACTTCCATATCTCTCCTCTCTCGTGGACGTGGCCTAAAACCGAACACACACACCTTCCCATGTTTGAGTATAAGCTAAACATTAACGCACTCAAATCTCACTTACAACACTCTCATTTTCGGATCTCATATCACTTAAACACAAAACATATATTCCCTACATCATTTACTACACGAATCTTGGTCTCGAGAGCATTTAGTGCAAGTACTCATCTCGCTTCTTGGCTCACAAGGCAAACAAGACCATCCTAGGTCACGGCTAAGGAAGGCTAGACATGTAGATCCATATAGTATCCTAGTTAATCTCATTTGTTCATCATCATCCTCACTAAAAAAGTAAGTATATCATACTGCTATCCATATTCCTTCCATTTTCATTCATATTTACTTCATAAACATGCAAATCCACTACCATATTTGGAGACCTATGATAACACGTGATAAGATGAACATGCATACGTGTGATTTGCTAGAACTCGAGCCACAAATACACTAGAAGCCCACGGCTTGATTTTTCTCTCATGGTTAACATGCTAAAATCTTAGATCTATGGAAACTAGTTAGAAAACCTTGCTCTAAAACCCTAGATAAACTAGATCTAACAAGCTAGACATGTACACTAAAATTTAAGCCCATAGGTCTTGGCTTATTTTTGAAACCGGGTACAAAAAATTTGCCTAATAAGCCACTATCTTAAGTTGATATTTAGGGCTAGATAATTTCCAAAAATAAGCTTAGAAGCCTAAAATAAGCCACGTGTATAAGCTCCTAATCCAAATAAGCCACAAAACAAAAAAGCCATAAGCCCATTATACGGTTTATTTATATAAGCCGAATATTAGTAAGCCCAATAAAGCCCAAGTAGTTAATTGGATTATTTAGGACTACTTAGTTAACTTGTACTAGTGATAAACAAGCCCAATAGTAAGCCCATTACAACTCTAAACCCAAACCGGTCTATTAATGGGCCTATCGAGCCCATTTAGCTCCAAATATACTATTTGGAGACTTTTCGTGCCATATTTTCCAAATGGTGAAAGTATTTGTCAAAATGGTAACATATAAAAATATATATATTAAATTCGTGACTTTTGAAAAGTAAAAGGACTAAAACTGCAAATTTCAAAAGTATAAGGTTGTGTTTTGTGTTAACCGAGACTTCAAATAAACCACAAGGACCATATGTGTCATTATTCAATCTTATAATTATTTCCAGACTAGGAGGACTAGTTTTTCCATGTTACAAACCTTAACCGAGCCCTAGGGACTCGGTTTGCCAATTGCCGAATTTTATTAAACCCTAGGGACTATAATTGTCATTCTTCGAAACTATTGTGAGCCCTCGGGGTATTTTTGAAAACAAATGTAACGGACAAGGACTAATGATGCAATACATGTAACAAACGAAACCCTCGGGGTTATTTTGAAAACTATTTTCTTTACAAGGACTAATGTGAAATTTAATTTAATTAAAAACATTAATAAAATTGTTTTGACATAAACTAAATTAAGTTATCTGAATTATTTAAATTAAATAAACAATAAGAGTTTATTTACGACATTGGTATAACGAACGAACTATATTAATGTATTTGAAACGCTAAGGAAATTTGGTGAGACGTATTACTTTCTTACAATCACGTAATTAATTAAAAATCTATTTATTTAATTAATTACACTTTTATCATGCGGACAATTTAAATATATTTTTAGAAACTAAAAAAATATATTTTCGATAACTTACTATAAGTTTAACATTTAAATAATAGTAACAACTTATTAATTAGTGATCATGCATTTTCATCAGTCACATTTATATGTGCATTTTTACTGTGCATATACTGAGTCATATAAATTACTTAGGTAATTTTACTGCTCCGTGATCATACCACATCATCATACCCAGTGACATTCTACCACTTCTTTATCATTGAGGTGAGTTCATGGCCCCATCTTTTACTGTTTTATAACTAGGGGAGAAAACATACTTAATTATTGTATATGCAAACACATACAGACAACAACAGATTTACTGCCTATTGTTTGCCCCATTTATTCCCGTGGACTGTAATAGTTAATAGTGTAGCGCGAAATGTTATAAATAGATCTATTTGGGTATTGACAACACCCGGCCCGCGTGACTTGCTATCACGAAACGCTTAGGCCAAGCAACAGATTTATTTCATTGTCGAACTGAGGGTCTCTCATCAGGATGATCCAAATAGGCACCTGAGAAACATTGTCTAGCACACAGGGCAATAGGAACTACTATAGTAGGAAGCTTGGTGCTCTACTATCTTCGTGGTGTTTTTCATATCAGTACATTTACTTTATAATTAAATCTGTGAATTCACCAACTTCGTGTTGACCCCCACATTTTACTTTTTATGTTTTCTCAGGAAAGTAAGCAGGTGCATGCATTGGATTCCAGCATCATAGGGAGCATTCATGTTTAACATCGGGCTGGGATATTTCTACAAATATTAATAAATGTGTATTCAAGACAATTTACTTAATTTGCACAATTAAATTCATGTGATATGTTTTAATGACATTTGATGATCATTGTTATATATACTGTGTGTTATAGATCCGTCAATCAAAGTAATATCCCACGTACTTTTCCGCTGCATTTGACCATTTGGGGGTGTTACAACGTGTCACAACCTCATTGGCATGAAGGCACTGTCGAGAACAATATGTTATGTTAATATGTGAAGACATTTCATGTATCTTGTACAACCAAGGATGACACGTCATGCATCACTATTCTCTATCTTTCATTATATGTCTACCAAGCAGACCGTTAGATCACTCTTACGGTAGCACAAAACCCTAAATGCATCCCTATAAACAGGGTCGTCCCGTGGATTTTGGGTGTCCTGTGCGGCAACCACAAAACAAGCCCTTAAACATCGAATATTGAGTACTATTAAAATACGTAATTTGGCACAAGAAAAGTTGTTTCAATGTAAAACGGTAAAACGCTAACAAAATGTTTTTTTATCTACTTTTAAATATGTAAAAAAGAAAGAATATCAGATATACAATCCCAAATGAAAACATATATTTTCTTAAAATATCTCAAAATATAGGTTAGTTTAATTTTTAAAATTTAGATTTAGCGAGAATTCAAATTATTCGGTCAACAAGCGTTTTATGCTTACAATCAGCTTTACTATTATAACAAAGTAATCAATGGGATGTGAAATTAGGCTTCACATGCTATACATATAACATAGGTAAAAGAAATTTGGAGGCCCCTCAACTCTTTTAGGTCATGTTTAGTTGCCCAGCCTGCACAAGCCAAAATTCGGCCCTGCCTATAAATACTTTTTCATTTCCTCAAAATGTTCAAGCTAACTTAAATCCAAATCAACCCGTGTAAAGCTAATACATCTTGATACATTCCACATATGGTAGTCAGAGACGAAACCACAACATAACACGACCGGTTACATTTACAATAAACAAAAAAAATACTACAAACACAATTTTTAAAATCAGGTGCATTTAGCACAAACCTAACAAAAATCAATGTGTTTTTTAAAACAAATTTAATAATACGTAACAAAAATTTATAGTGTCCCGAGACCCACCTTAAATCCTTCTCTGATAGTAATGTTATCCTAACTCTAGATCCTTGATCTTATCTCGTGATCCATAATTAATGTGGAAAACCGAACATACAATCAACATCATTCAATCATCATTCAGTTCAATTCACGTTTTACATACCATAAGAGGGGTTGGAGTTGTGGTGTCGTTCGCTGGCGCCGAGCTTTCGCGCAAGAATGAAGAACGGCGCAGAACTCCGTGGTCTCGCGCCAAGGCCCTCGCGCCGTCCCCACCAGCCCACGCCATTCTCCTTTTCCCTTTTTAATTTTTTTTTAAAATAACGGTAATATTACCATTGGAAGTGCTGTTTTTTCAAAAAAAAATCCCCAAAAATCCTATAAATACCCCTTTAATATTTTATACTTCGCACACGCTTTTAATTCATATTCCACATCAATAGTTCTCAATTCTCTTTCAAATATGGATCCAAATAATGTCAACGATTTCAACGAATACGATTATTTTGATGCATTCTTTCAACCCGACTATGATCAATATATGCGCAATTACGAGTCGTATCAACATTACGTGGGATTGTGTGATCAAGAATCCAAGGGTTCGCGTCGTGATTCAAATGGGAGGAGAACATACATATTTCATGAACGAGAACTTGCCGAAGAAAGGCTAATCGATGACTACTTCGGCGACGAGAGTACAAACCTATATATCTGAAGGGAAAGTTTCGACGAAGGTATCGTATGAGCTCTTCACTTTTAAAAAAATTATCCATGAAATCATAAATTATGATGTTCGTCCCCTGCCTGACTACTTTAGTTATTTAAAAAAACCAATGATGCGACCGGTCGTTATAGTATTTACAAAGTGCATCCGCCATACGCCAATTGGCGTACGACCCTACACCTCATGCATTTGATGAGTATTTACAAATTGTTGAACGTACTTCACGAGAACGCTTAGATAACTTTTGGAAGTGCATTTGGGCTTTGTATCATAGTAAGTATTTAAGAAAACCAACTGCCACTGATATTCAAGATACATATCAATGGCACGAAAAAAAACATGGACTCCCGGGAATGCTCGGGAGTACCGATTGTATGCATTGGGAGTAGAAAAACTGTCCAAAGGCGTTACAAAGGCAGTTTAAAAGGACTGGTTATAAATACCCAACTGTTATTTTAGAAGCTGTTGCGGATAAAAATTGTTGATTTGGCATGCATTTTTTGGGGTTCTTGGAGCGAATAATGATTTAAATGTGTTATATGGTTCCCCATTATTTGATGCTGAAATTGCTGATTTGGCTCCAGCGTGTCCGTTTGTAGTAAACGGGCATACATATAATAAAGGTTACTATTTGGCCGATGGTATTTATCCGACGTGGTCAACGCTTGTCAAAACTTTTTCTGTTGCATGAGACAAAAAGACATTGAAGTTTAAGCGAGTTCAAGAAGGTGCAAGAAAAGATATTGAACGGCCATTCGGAGTCCTGCAAGGTCGTTGGGGTATCTTACGACAACCTGCGCGTCCAATGAAAATCAACAGCCTCAAGAAGATCATGTATTGTTGTATAGTTTTCCATAAAATGATATTAGAAGACGAGGGATTTAAAGTTAACATGAAACATATGTTCGTGGATCCAACACTAGTTATTGTTAGAAACTGGCTCGAAAGATGTGAGTTACATTTTAGGAAGACAAAGGAATTTCGGGATAGGAAAGTGCACAACGATCTCCAATAGAACCTAGTGGAGCATCTATGGAATGATGATGAAGAAGATTAGTTTCTTGTTTTTTTTTGTAATGTTTAGATTTATGTAATGTTTTAAGTTTATGTAATGTTTAATTTTATGTAATGTTTTAAATAAATGAATTTAATTTTAAGTTTATATAAATATGTTAAGTTAAAAAAAATCTCATGGCACCAGAAAAATTATGACACATCACTCCCCATGAAAACTGGTATCATAACAATTTTAGTGTCATAATCTACTTTGCTGACGTGACAGTACTTTTTGGATATAACACCACAAGTACGGCTCTGCCGCTCCTTATGCTCTTAGTCTCTCACTCATTTTCTTTTCCTCCCTCCCTCTTGTACCGGCACCAAAAATCATATCATTGTCGATCACTACTCGTCGCCGATTCATGCGAATATGATGTTAGTCATAAACAATGTGTTACAACCCTTCAGCGGGTGAGACTCCAAGAAGTAAACACAGGGAAGAAGAAGACTTGGGACAATTTTCTCATATATTAACTGATAAGAAACAATGCAATATAAATACTAAATGAAGCTAAACCACTATCCTAAAATTCAGGAATTACTTGACTAGAAAATGTAAACGTGAGTAACTAATGCAAATGTGGAAACCACTTCTTTCTCCTAAATGCAAGCATGCACTACTGCACATGGGGTAGCAATGGTAAACAAATGTAAGACTTTTTTCAACTGCTTGTTTTTGCCTTTGATGCATGTTCTTGACTAGGGCCTGCTTTGGCATTGACAAGCTTAAGTCCATTCATATCAATACCCTCCGGTTGAATAATGCCAAGCTTAAGTCCATTCATATCAATACCCTCCGGTTGAACTACGACCTTGTCCTCGAGGTCAGTGCTTGTTCCCAACTTAGGCGGAGGTTCCCCACGTAAGGTAACTTGTTTCTCGAGGTGACTGAAAGTAAGCTTTGGCACCGAAAAGTCCGCTTCCACTGGTCCAAGGGTACTTAGCCAAGACATGCCTAACACGACATCAGCACCTTCAATTGGGAAAACATACGGAGATATTGAAAATGGAGTATTCGAAATGTGAAGGTCGATATTGAAATAATGTCCCGCACAATGTAGAAAGGTGCCATTACCAATCATAACGAAATGAGGGTTGGGTATTTGAATGGCAAGTGAAGTAATGAAACGAGACAAGGTTTGATAATAGTGTGGCTACTACCAGATTCCACAAGCACGGTGATGGTATGTCCGTTGATTTGACCAGTAATGTGAATCGCGAGTGGAGATTTGGTTCCGTGCAACGCGGCTGAGGAAAGTGCCAAGTAATGATGCGCTGTCATTTTATAAGAATGGTCATCTAGGTTGTTCAACGCCTCTGCATCCAATGGAAATGGTTCGTATGTTCCAAGCAAAAGGAACTGAGGTGGATTGCAACGGTGACCGGGGTAAAACCTCTCTGGACAACGGAAGCAAAGACCTTGGCTACGACGAGTTTGCATTTCTTCGGGTGAGAGTCTTCGTGTTGGTAAAGGTGTAGTTTGTTTCGCGGGGCTCGGAAGAATTGCAGGTGGTGTGACAGTTGGTGTAGTTGTGGTAACTTGGGTGGTATGGGCTACAAATGGGGGACGAGCAGAGGATGCAAAGTGGGATTGGTTAGCAGCTAGTTTATCCTCGATGAGTTTGGAGAGACCATAAGTTTGGTGAAGTGTGGTGGGATTATACACAGCAATTTCTTGTTGAATATCGGAATGAAGACCCGATATAAAACAGTTTAGGAGGGCAGTGGTAGGTAATCCAACAACACAGTTACTGAGTCGTTCGAACTCGGTTTGTTAAGCGGCGACTGAACCGGTTTGTTTGAGCTTAAAGAGTGAGGCCTGGTGGTTTGTGAATGAGGAGGGGCCAAAACGAAGTTCAAGGGAACGTGTAAAGGTTGTCCAGTCACCAAAAAGCTGATTGTTATGCATGTATTTATACCAACTTAACGCGTCTCCTTGGAAGTGGAAGGAAGCAAGTGACACACGTTGCTCCAACGGGATGTTATAAAAGGTGAAATCGTGGTCGGCTTGAAAAATCCAATCCAACGGAGATGTACCATCAAACACAGGTAACATAATTTTTGGTGATTTATGAAGTGGGTTGTGGTTTGGGGGTGGTAGCGGGGGTGGGGGCGGTGGTGGGGGCGGTGGTGGGGCTTGGAGAAGGTTAGTCATGCTATTGACGAGGGCATCAACTTTGGCATTGAGGGCGGATAATTGGTCTTGGAAACTTGGTGGTGGATCGTCATTTGATGTGTCTTTGCGGGGAGGCATGGTGAGATCAAGAATGAAAGCACCAATGTTACAACCCTTCAGCGGGTGAGACTCCAAGAAGTAAACACAGGGAAAAAGAAGACTTGGGACAATTTTCTCATATATTAACTGATAAGAAACAATGCAATATAAATACTAAATGAAGCTAAACCACTATCCTAAACTTCAGGAAGAAACAAATGTAAGACTTTTTCAACTGCTTGTTTTGGCCTTTGATGCATGTTCTTGACTAGGGCCTGCTTTGGCATTGACAAGCTTAAGAACACTAGGAGTCATCACTCCAAGTGATGACATTTTGGGGTGTCACGTCAGCGAAACTCACTCACTCACTCGCATAAAAAAAAACAGGGGAGTCATCACTCCAAGTGATGGGTGAATGTGGGACCCACTTTTTTTTATTTCTCACATTTTCAAATTAAACTAATTCATTTCATAAATAAAAATAAATTTTTTTCCTTTTTAATTTATATAACTAATTTATATTATATTTAAATTGTTATTAAAAATATAAATTATAAATTATAAAAAAAACTAAACTTTTATTAAAAATCAATTTTTTCCCTTTCTTCCCCACCTTTCTTCTTCCCCTCTTCTTCCACACACATCACACACACTAGACACACACAATACACACACACAATACACACACATAATTAATTTCAATGAAAAAAATAGAAAAAAAAAAGTGAAAAAGGTGCCTCACGCGACGTGGATTTCCCCACGCCCCACCCCGCGCCGCCGGTTTTGTCAATCATCCAGTCATGGCGCGGCCAACGCCGTGGGTTTGGCACCCCACGGCGCCACCACTTCGTGCCCTCTAAGTCTATTCATAACCCACGGCGCCACCACTCCGTACCCTCTAAGTCTATTCATATCACAATGCAACAATAAAAATATTTCCATTTGGTGTACTAGTCTTTGAAAAAGGGAAGTATGGTACATTTGATGGGTCCAATATCCATAGGAACAACCCGTGAACTCTACATGTGCACCTTTTTCTTTGTCCACTAAAAACTAATCTGCTTTTGTATCCTAGTTTTCCCCCATGAAACGCAGTAGTCTCTATTATGTAACTGATTCATAAAGTTTTGTTTTATGCTTGTGATATAAATGTAAAATATAAATTCTTACTTTTGACTGCAAGCATGAAACTAATATATATTAGTAGTGCTTAAGAGTTAGCTGAGTTGGCCAGTTGTCCATCAAAGATAATTTTGGAAAGATATTTTTAAAGAGGTCTCGAGTCTTATTAAAAACTTTGAGGACCTAAATTAAATATAAGTATGATTGGGGTTCATCACCTAAGGAAAAGGTTCAGGCTTGCAACTCAATTAGATATCACTGTAAACTCGAATCGCTAACTAATAACTCGCCGTTAAAAAAAAGTTAAGACAAGAAGTTTCAGGTCAATTTTGGGGAAAAACGTTGAAAATAATGAAAGTGTGCGTGGTAATAATTAACAATTTTGATATATTTTTTAAATCGTGTAAAAATCTTAAAAATCACTTTTAGATTAAAGTATTTCGACTCTATATTTCAGGTAGAAAAATGCTACAACCACAAATTAAATTCCACAAAAAAATTTACAAAATGATTTGTCATGTGGTTAGTGGTTTTCTTAAAGTTACTTTTGATTTCTCTTTCTTACATGTATCATACATGACAAATCATTTTGTAAAATTTTTTGTGGAAGTTTATTTGTGGTTGTATTATCTCTCAGGTATCACGAAATCTTCAACCCAATAATTTAGAAAATTGCACTTAAACTTAAAGGTACGAGAGATCTAAGAATGAACACAGAAAGTTATTACGTTTGTTCTATGTTGGAAGAGATCAATATTGGCGTTTATAAAACCCAACCAAATGTAACGGTTCACCAAAAGTTAGGTTTGAGGCACTGCCCCAAACCACGAGAAAGGCGTCCCCTCGACCTCCGCCCGCTTCCAGGCGGAACCCAGCAAGGGGCTCTGTCTCTTGACCCCGTCTGTAAGAGGGTGCAGCCTCTTTAACCCTCGCATTTATCGTAGCGGCATCAAGCTAGCTAGAACGAGCGTCCGCTCCGCACCCACACCCGCACCGCACCCTCCTGGCTCATATATTATAAACTATACTTGATTAAGCCTTAAATCGAGTAAATCACAATTACTGTAATCACCAACAAAAAATCCCCCATAATGATAAGATAGTTATGCATGATTTTATCCAAATTAAAACTTAACGCAGGTCTAATCACGCAGAACATATCCAAAATGTGTATAAGAAAAAATTACCGGATTCGTGGACTGCGTGGTATAGTATTTGGTTAAAATTGGCAATCGTGAAATTATGACAAAAAAGTGTCAATGATTCAAACTAACCCAACCCAACCACTGAATTTCTACCTACGCAGACGCATAACTTTGAGCCGATGCACGTCCTATTTAGTTACTGTAAATACTCAAGCCGCCCGCTTTGACACCTTTACTGTGCAAAATATCAGCCAGAAACAAGTAGACAAACACCAAAGAAATACTACATGGACATGACAACATTTAAATGAATATCTCAAAGCTACAATAATGCATAGAATATATCACAAGCCTAAAAGAAGCTTTCTGAGCAGTATTGGAAACAACTAGCTAGAAGAAATCAGACGCTTATAACCGGATCGGAGAGAGGCTTCAAACAAGTTTGAACAAATTAGCACATTAGGAAAATCTTGAATGCTATAAAGATAATCAATACAGTTCAGATACTTGTATTTGTATCTGTATATATATATTAAGGGCGAGAAGGTTCACTAATTTGAACTTGCTGAACATTTTTGATCATCAGTACTTTCACTATAAGTCCACCGCTAATTATGTATACAAACATCACGAGTTTTAGTTACAAAACCCTTCAAATTCTTGGCTTTGCTCCTAATGTATCTATGCAAGAGTACGATATGTACTAAGTAATGTTTATATCAGTGCATGGGAAAGCAGTGGCATATACCTTCATGGAGGAGGGGCAGTCTTTTTCAATGGAAACTCATCCATAAAATAAACAAGAAAAAGCAATATAAAGGGTTGAAAAATCACAAGATGATGAAGCAACTACCTATTAAAAAACCTAATCCAACCAATTTAACACACTTTTTTTTATTTTCCTATTTTCAATAAGTACTAGTAGATGTGCATGTGAAGCCTCAATAATTTCTCATGCAACAAAAGTGGGGTCCTTCAACTCTTTTAGCCAGCCCTTTCCCTTTTGTTCTCATGCCAGCCTCCAACTCCTCAAAGATTCTAACACACACACTTCTATGTGTAAAAACCATGTCTCTTTTTCTTCATTTCTTTCTATTTTCACTCAGTTTACATGCCTATCTGCAGCACACCACTGTTGTCGCAGCTGCTAAGGTTTTCGTCAAGGGCGTAGATAAGCAAGTCCTCTCTTTGAAGAGCTTAAATTGGACAGCACAAACTAATGCAGCAAATTGCTTCCCTCAAAGATCAAGTTAGTATTCAGCAGCACTAAATTATACAGTATATCTTTGTGGTGCATGAGTGGTTCGGATTGTGTTATAAAGTGATTAATGATCATCTAATTACTATGTATTACGTTTTCAAGTTATATATATAGATAATGTGTTTTTAGTGTTTAGATATTGTGAAACATGTTTTTATTATCTGATTGACTTGTGTCATGTTATGAGTTAAGGAAGACTATTTGATTCATTGCAGACAGATAATAAAAACAAGCTTGTTTCACAATATGACCCGTTCGGATGCAAGGGAAGTTATGATTATTGGAAAGCTTGTTTTGGGTCATATTCGACAACCCGTTCTGTTAAATTTGGTTATGTGATTCCTGATCATTCTATTTGTTTACACTCATTTCCAGAACTCAAAAATTCAATGTCATCCAACAATTCATCGTCCATGAAAAAAAATCCTATTTTTCCAAAGTGTAAATTCCATATCAGGGTATACCATGACCAACGAGGCCACGACTGAGTCTTATCTGCCACCTTGGCATGCAAGACACGTCCTAGATTATTTAGGTCACCCCAGAGGCCCGGAGTACTGCGGTCTTTGATCAAACAAGGGATAACTCGGTTGTGCAGACGACCGAATCCTCCCCTTTGTTGTGTGGGAGTGTGTGTTTATCAAACTGTTTTTGTGGGTTATGTTTTTGTTGTGAAGTTGATTGCCTTATTACACTAAGTTAGTTGTGAAGTTGGTCGTAAAGAGAGAATGAGATGACGCTCATGTCGCGGTCATAGGGCTCCCTTATTACGCTTAGCTAACTAACTTACTATACATGTTATAATAGTCAGATGCTAGATTTAGTAATCCTTGTAACTAAATCCGATTATCTTTAAAGGTAAAATCTTTGCGTTGATATATAAGTGCCTTAAACCAGGTTTTCTTGTTTTTTCAGGAACAGAAAAGAATGCCATTATATTAGACTTACATCACAAGGACTACTGCTCTAAACCCATATCAGGCTGGAACCAAAGACTCCAAAAGCATATACTTTCAGATCAAATTCGAGTCCATGCACTACAATCACGTATAAAAACCGCGCTTTATAACAGTTTCAACCAAGAACTTTCACAAGCCCAAATTCCTCTTGTTTCTGGAGCCAAACTCCAAACTCTCAACTACATTGTGACAGTTGGATTGGGGGGTCGAAATGTCACATTGATCGTCGATACAGGAAGTGACATAACATGGGTCCAATGTGAGCCTTGTGAATATTGTTATAACCAACAAGAACCTCTCTTTAACCCTTCACAATCAGCTTCATACAGTTCCATTTTATGCGAGTCAAATACTTGCCAGAACCTCGAATCCGCCACTGGTAATTCAGGCGTTTGTGGGTTTAACTCGACAACGTGTAACTATTATGTTAGCTATGGCGATGGATCATACACACGCGGTGATTTAGCTAGCGACGAGTTGGTACTTGGTAACACACCAATCAAAGATTTCGTATTTGGTTGTGGCCGGGCTAATGATGGGTTGTTTGGTGGAGCTTCCGGGCTTATGGGGCTGGGAAGAAGCGTTCTTTCAATGGTTTCTCAAACTTTTGATGTTTTTGAAGGGGTTTTTTCCTACTGTTTACCTTCGGTGACAGATAAGGGTTCAGGATCACTAATTCTGGGTGATGAAATTTCACTTTACAAAAATTTTAGCCCGATTTCTTATACCAACTTAATATCAAACCCAATGTTACCCACCTTTTATTTTCTTAACCTCACGGGAATAAGCATGGGAGGAGTGGAATTACAAGATCCAACTTTTGGTAAAAGGGAAATGCTAATAGATTCGGGAACAGTAATTACACGGCTTTTTCCTTCAGTTTACACTGTTGTTAAGTCTGAATTTTTAAAACAATTTTCGGGTTTTCCTAAAGCTCCATCATTTTCAATCTTAGATACATGTTTTAACCTATCTACCTATGAAGAAGTGGATATACCTACATTCAAGTTGCATTTCGGGACAGACGCTCAACTTATTGTGGATGTAACTGGGATACTTTATTTTGCAAAGGCCGATGCATCTCAAGTTTGTTTAGCTATCGCAAGCCTTTCCGATGAAGATGAAGTTGGTATTATCGGGAATTACCAGCAAAAGAACACAAGAGTTGTATACAACACCAAGGCATCTACAGTTGGATTTGCTAAAGAAAGATGTGGTTCAGATTAAAATGTGAAGGATAAGTGTTGCTCAACTCATGATTGTTGTGAATAGTATATCGTTTAAAGGATTTTCAGAATTGGGGTGATGGTATAGAATTTAATCATACATCAACGCAATGTATGATCTTTTAGTGTGTGGCTTAACTAATACAAATCTTGTAATTCAAGTTTCGGTAAATATGCACTTGTGGATGCATTTTAAACCAACATAGGAAGAAATCCATCTGGCAAAATTCATATGTAAATAAAAATTCATATGTGACTAGATTCAGTTTGGTCCTTTGTGTTCCTTTGATACAGGGGCCGTAAAGTATATTTTCCGTTCTCAAAGAAACTACCCCCAAGTACTTATCACTAGCAACAGTAAAAAACAACCTACCTGAGCATCCACAATGCTCCAAGTCCTAAATGACTTGAAGCATTAATGACATTTAATAAAAATCCTATTTAATGACCACAACTTCTATCAAAAGCTTGTAGTTTGTCAAGCTATTGTAACAAGCTTTTCAAAAAGCTTGTATTGCAATGCTAAAAAACATCACAAAACACTTGCTAGAATAGTAAAAAGTCATTGGGCATTTGTAGCATTGTGGATGCTCTAACTGTGCTGTATTGGTCATTATATTGTACAAAATATTCATGTTAGTTTAGTCATTGAACATAGTTAGTGTTCAATAATCACTTCTTATGTCATAGTCATAAAATAGCGATGTAATTTCTCGTTGCACAATTCATCAAGAATGACAAAATGGAACTTTTTAATAAGTTTAGTAGCAAGAACGGCTAGGCAATTTGTAGAACGACTAATGTAAGTATGTTTATTTTATGCATTATCCTGAATAAACATACTATTTGATTTCAGAAGTAAACAATGGAAAAATCATATATACCTATTCTGCCACAGATTAATCAAATACAATTTGCGCATAGAAAGGGGGAATCTACAGAACTGTTGCATATATATCCAAGTACATCGAAAGGACCTAACCTCTGGAATTTCTTGGTTCGGGAGTTTATGATTCTTTTGTACTGTGACCGACAACAAGAGATAGTTGCGTAAACAAACATGCTGCCACATTCCATGTTGATTGGAGCGTAGCTTATGATTTTTGTGTACTGTGACCGACAACAAGAGATAGTTGCATAAACAAACATGCTGCCACATTCCATGTTGATTGGAGCGTAGCGTAGACTGTTTTGAACCTCCCTGTCATAAATGAATCAAGATATTTTCTAAAAGACTTCTTAACTTATACAGATAGCGGAGTGGACTTGAGATTTGGTTACCTAAAAACTTCTTTTAAACAAGACAGCACCAATAAATGATTGCTAGGTACGTTGGTTGCCTACTGATAAACTTTTTCCTAAAGTATGTCTTATCAAAAGACCAAAATAAATATATACCGATCGAATTGTATAGGTCGACAAAAATAGTTTCAGTCCACCAAAAAGTATGACACAATCTGGTTTCTTAACATTTCACATAGTGACATAACTTTCAACAGCTATCTGCTGCATGTCACCAAAAATCCCAATACAAATACACTTGTTCTCTTGTGTTTCTAAGTACTTGAAATGTCGAATAATATGAAATAACATATAAACCTCACTATGTATCTCTAAAGTTACATCAATCACTAAATTAATTTCATTTTTCCTTTAGCTACTGATTCTTTCACAAGTTGAACATGACACAATGCTTTCTGAGTTCCAGTCAATCCTGAACACTCGTCCCCGGTGGCCCCTAAAGTAATGGCAAAGTATAGATAAATGGTGCATAGAAAAGCAAGAAGTGCAAGAGCGGTTAGTAGGAAGCGGTGCCGCCTGATTACGGTGGAGAAACTGCCCAATTCATTTCCTGATGTGTAATTCTTTCTGGATGAGTTTGAAGAAAATGCTGTTTGTGTTCTCCGGTGAGGTGAGGTAATAATGCCGTCTAGAGCCATTGATTTTTATACAACTGGGATTTATTGACGGCACCGCTACATAATCTGCAGAAACCTTAGTTCAAGTTGGCGGCGCTAAATCAAACTGTAAAATAATAAGAAAAAAAGAAAGAATAAGATTTGGGTTGTGAAATGCGTAGTATAGAGGTGCGATAAAGATAACTAAGAAGTGGATATGAGTGCAACATTTAACAGCCGGTGTGAGAGTATTTATGGACAAAGTGAAGTTGTGAAGAGGGGGTCCGGTTTGTCTTGCATTTGCTATTTATCACAAGAACCTAGGGATAACAATGTCGACCATTTACTTTAAATGAGCTGAATCAGTTAAGTTTTATCTCTGACTGGTCAAAGATGGTACACTAAATAACTAATAGCTAAAAGTAAAACAGGTAGTAAGTTGAAAAGCTCAGAAGTCGGCCAAAAGTGTTATTTTTAATACAAGTATGTTTATATAAAGATAAATAACCATTAATACTTTCTGTAATAGTGGTGGAAAATTTGACCCATTTACTTATCAACAGGTCGATTCAGGTTAGGTTTATTTGTAATGGGTCAGAACGTAGAATAGTGAAACTAGCTAAAAAAGGATATTGGCAGAACGGACCAAGCCGGTCAAAAGTGGCCCAAACTGGGTTTTTAATGTGCAACAACTCCTAAATCATTTAATTCAAAACATTAGTAATGTTGTTTTAATAGCATAACTTCAACAATCACATTAGATATACTGAACAGTTTATAAGATTTAAGATGCTCAACTTCTATGCAAAAAGTTTTTCAGGTCAACCCAGCCCGAGCCATTTTGAGCCATTTCTACTAGCAATAGGCGCCTATGCCTGATAAAAACTTATCAGAACTACAATACATTCTCTATTATCATGTATTCTTCCATCGTTCTCTTACCAAGTAAAGGGGGCCTGACTTCACAAAGCTATTCACCTAACCCTAGTGGCAGAATTCTATTTCTGATCTAGGAAGTCACTGCTATATCAGACAACATTTCACTGGACTAAATACAATAACATGTTTTTAAACTTTTCTACAGTACAAAATACGACAACTTTGTCACAGGGTATGCACCAGAGGCCTGGCCCCTGCCTAATATCATACAAGTGGGGTTTTCCCATAGGATTATAGACTTGAGAGATACAAAGATACGGGAAATCTTGCATCCGTCATGGAATCAAAACATTGCAGGTAATGTTGGCATCAGTCACAAAAGACAAAACTTTTACATCACTAATCCAGTAATAAGCGTCCCTCGGGAACTCTACATTCCCTCTTTCTATTTAACTCCAGGTCTCCCAGTAAAGCGCTCAATATGTGCCTCACAATCAAAATCAATGAACCTCAAAATTTTATATAAACTTGACGACGTTAACCTACCAATGATACCTGTAACAAGTAATGTGCTAAAATCTCCTAAACCATCTTAATCAACTACAACGACAACAAACAAGTTATGATGATAAATCACCCAAAAAAATATTCCATTTATACACATACATAAGGTGTGAAATAGTTGTAATGATTATTCTGAATTCTATCATGACCTAAGATCACTCGTATACCGAAATAAAGCCAGAAACTCTTTTACACCTATCATTCTCTATCAAAATAGACATCGCTAAACAATAACACGGTATTTATATAAGGTGTTGCAAAAATATCGCATTTGGATGTGGTTCTACTCCTTAAAGCTGTAAAAATCCCTCATGGCATAACCCAACAAAATTTCAACTAAATCTTTTGAATTATCACTTTGATAATCATAAGTTTAGTTATACCAACACTTAATACCTTTTTTTCCATCGTTTATTAAGTACATTACATTTTTGTACCTATATTATTTTGGGTAACCATGGTTTCCGACCTTTTGGCCTACTAATCAATCCCTTGAGCACGTAAAACCATCCCCATTTTGGGAAGGTTGGCGTCGCCATCTCCCCATTTTAGGCCACCCTGAGTATTTTACTTCCGGCTTTCTTACCATGAAAAATGCAAGTAAAAGTAAAAAAGTGTGATACTTTTTAATTTTATAAAATTATATAAATCAGTAAAACTTAAAAGTAGCATAAATCACACAAAACCCACATCCAAACACCCCTTAATCCATCTTATATCAAAACTACAGATCTCAAATAACCCAATTAACAAAAACCCTAAAATCAATCAATAAAAAATCAAAATTTATAAACACAATCAAATCAATAAAAAAAATAAAAAATTTAAATAATAAATAAAAATTGGGGAAAATAACATACCTGGATGAGAAAATTATGGCGATGATTATGAAAGAATTATTATTAAATTTAAGTACTAGGATGAATTTAATGAACAATAAATAATATTGTTACATGAATAAATGTTTTTGTTTTATTTATTTTTATTTATTTTTATTTATTTATAAATGAATGTGAAGATTGGGATATTTTATTGATTTGCAGCCAAGTATCCCACCAAAACCGCGGATTTATTATTTGTGGAATAAAAGTTGTTTACTTTAGAAGACAAGAGTTGGTCTTGTTTGTACTTTGTCTTTTGAAAAGTGTACAATTTTGTGGATTTATGGTTGTACTTTTTATTAGGAAAGTATTGATAAAGGATCAAACTTTGGTGTGTTTGGCATAGGGGCAATGAGAACAAGGAATGACTAGCAGTGGGTACGCTTGATGTGGCAAAGGTATTTTGTGATCAATCGGAGAAAGATAAAAGAATTCTGGTTCACTCATTTGAATAGGTTTCAGTCGGTTTTTATCATTATTTGATTAAATCCGTTGACTTGGTCTGATTTTAAAATTATATGTACCACTAACTTATAAGTTATATGAAATTTTTTATGTTTTAATAGTTGTACAATAAGATGTACGTATTATTCATTTTTGGGGTATTTTTAAAATATTAGTATTAATTAGGATGTTTAATATATTATCTAACTAGCTAAAAGACCCGTTAAATTCACGGGTATTTTAAAAGAAACGTCAAAGAAGTTAACAAATTACAATGCATATTATGAAGCTGTTAGATAAAAAATCCACATATGGATAAAGAATGTAAAGTACTCTATTAATGCGATCATACTAAAGTCACATGAAACACAATAGTAAATCATAAAAAAAACACCAATCCTTTATTATAGGAATGCGACATTTACGTGCATGTAGATGTGATCATATATTATGGAGCACTTCTTTGTAAACCACGTTGGTCGTGGTATTAGTGAGATTTCCGTCTTCATCTTGAATACCTATCTTCAATCCTTTTTTGCTCTTAACATGAGAGATGGCCACATATAGTTAGTCATCTGTAAAAACGGGTCTTGACAAATACAAACCGACTTGCCCGAGAGATTGTCCTTGACTTTTGTTGATTGTCATCGCAAAGAGACGGACACTGGAAACTGTTTCCTTACTATTTTTATCGGCAAATGTTTATTATAAGGTGATATTCTCATCCTTCCAATAATCACTTTTTTACCAAAATGGACAACCTCATTCGTAGGTGCAAGAATGAATTTTTCGGTGAAATAATTGTTTTCGTCAAGGTTATCCAACATATATGGGTAAGTAAAGTCTATGATTGAGCCTATGGGGTCACTTGAATCTTTAATGAGCATTTCATCAGGTATTTCAATGTTAACCTCGCCATCATTTGCTTCTCCAAGCTTACCATCTCCGAGAATCCATTCAACAAAGTCTTTAATCTCATTGACATCTTCGGCCCGACAACCGACAGTGAGACACATATTTGCAGTTAAGCGCAAAACTTTACAATGGTCCCACAAGTAAGATTGTTTAACAATATCTTGCCAGCATCCTTTTGGAATGATGGGCAAGACGTGCCTGAAATCGCCACCAAAAACCACAGTCATGTTTCCGAATGGAGTGTCCATCTTGCCATACTTTGACTTACGCATAATGTCCCTTAATGATCTATCTAATGCCTCGAAGTAGTGTTTGTGACTCATTGGTGCTTCATCCCATATAATTAGCTTGCATTTGCGCCTCAATGCAGCAAGATCGATTTGAGGATTACTGGAACATGTAGAAAGTTCATCAATACTGATGGAAATTTTGAAACGTGAGTGTGTAGTTCTTCCACCAGTCATTTATAAAGATGCTATGTCGTTGGATGCCACATTCAAAACAACATCACCTTTCCGTCTTATCCCAGCCAGCAAGTGTTTTCGATAAGAAAGTCTTTCCAGTATCCATAGACAAAAAAACACCTCCGTTACATGTCTCGATGGAGTCCATAATGGTGTCATGTACACCCTTTTGTTCTTCAATAAAACGACTATGTAGCTTCCAATACTCTCTTTGCAATTGTGCTGGATCATAATCTAACTCGTCATACACCAATCGGTGTTCATCGAGATATGGCATCTCTTCAAAATTCCGCAAAGAGCTGCCTCGGCTGCGCATTAGCTAATCTATATAGAACAATGCAACATTTTTCGTTTCCTCGTCAGATATGATCAAATATGGAAATAGAAAAATGCATGTTTAGTCAATACGCATACATATTTAAAAAGGCATAACATATATACAAATGGCAAATTTCTACTCTTATCAACTGATGTCAAAAATTTAATCAGTGAGAAATATCTACGTTACATATACATGGAATCTTAAGGATGACTCTTCGTGTATGTTCAATGTCTTGTGAAAGGAGATGCCATGTTTTCAACCAAACAGTCAAGGGTGTGCTAAGTTCTTTACCAGCAAGCAGTGTCACAAAAAACTCGCGGAGAAGATTTGGTGGTGCCCAGTGACTCGATCCTTTATAGCAATGTACTATTTGTCATCCTCCAAAATGTAAGAATTCGTACTTTCTCAGCATTATTTTATTCTTTTATTCGTGTTTTTTGAATTTTCTAACGTATTATGTTTTCTTATATTCTTATATGTAAAATTCTGAGATCTTGATATTTTAATAAATAATACTTTTTAAGTATTTACTGATCATTGACAATACTTTATATGAAATTATAAATTTTTTATTTATTTTTTTTCATATTTATTTAGATCAAAGTTTTTGATTTAAAATCGCCCGCGTGCGTTTTACAACGAGTTTATTCAAAATCAATGTACAACGAGAATTCCTAGTGATCGCGATACCGACGGATGCCCAAAATTTTACATTTCATTATCGATTTTTTCAATAATTAATATTTTCGACGATTTCGTTTTAATTAGGTATTAATTCGTGTCGGGAAATCATAATCATATTTACGATGCATCTTAACTTTTGAAAAGTATTTTTACGAAACCCGAGCCCCCGTAAATATTTTCTATATTTACTAATAGCCATTTTCTACCCTTTAAAACTATTAATTGTTTTTAAGTCCACAAGTTTCAAAATTGGTAAAACTAGCTCCTCCACTACCACCATATAAAAACCACTTTTCTTACACAAAAACACATGCTTACAACCTTACAAAAATCAAACACCACATTTCTTTCTCCTTCCCCATTTTTGCCGCCACTCTCCACCATAAAACACCCCTTTATCATGATCATCCATTTTGATTTAATCAAAACAAAAATTAGACCACATCTAGTTTTTCAAAAATGCTTCAATGATACAAAAATATCCTACATGCATCAGGTTTTTTAATTTTCATGATTTTATGGTTGGATTATGTTTAAATCATCATGCATGTGATGATCTTGGTAAGATCATCATGTTTTCATCCTAAAAAGTCTTATTTTTTTTCTTTGATTTTGGTAAAATTTTACATACATGTGTTTAGGAGTTTGTTTGGTTGATGGGTATGATAGTGGGATGATTATAGAGGTGTGGGAATGGTTAGAATTGGTGGGAAAATTGATTTGACATGATTTTCTAAAGTATATATTACATCAGTGGGTTTAGGCTGATTTTTCGTGGGTTTAAGATTTTAGATAGGCTGAGATTATTGATTTTGTTGTAGATATTTCCGAGACGCTCGTTTTGATATAAGATAGAGCTTCTAACTCTTTACGAGTTAAAAGTTATGCTAGTTTTAGTATTCGTGTACCGGGAGACGCAAATCGGCACAATACGGAATTGTGACTGATTTCGGGTCGACTCTCGGGGAATTTAGGCTTGGTTAGACTATGGATAATTCTGGTTTTCAAAGTTTTTATACCTAATATGATGAGTCTATTAGTGGGTTTAAAAGGCGGATTTTCAAAATAGTACTTTTAAAGTGGTCTAAACGGTTTTATAAAACAAGTATACAAATATATCCCAAATTTTAGGGTCGAGTATAGTGTCGAGCTGATGGATTTTAAAGTGTAAACTTTGGCTCAAACTTTGGTGAGGTCTTATACAGGTTATAAGTGACCTTGACACCAATTTTCATTTAAATCGGACAAGTCTAGATATGGTAGATCGGTGTGTACATTCGGAGTGTACTTGCTGATTTGTATGTTGGACACGTAGTTCAATGCTTGTGTTGCGTGAGCATGAGTATTCACTATTGGACATCGTGACTTACTCAAGTGCTTAGTCATTATATAAATGACTTAGCTACTGCTCCGAGTAAGGTAAAGGGATAGCTTGACTTGCATTGACTTGGCGTCTTATGACGGGTCGATTTCAAGTGTACAAGTGTTTAAACGGGTAGTGTTGGATAATGGGGTTAGTATGGATTCATTTGGTTCGTGTCAATGGTTTTGAAACGTGAATACTTTGAAAACATTTGAGTCATATTATATTTGGTACATATCGATACTTGAGTTAGAGTCTTAACGCGCGCCTTATTTTGATAGGTTGCGGCATTCGTGTTTCCCGGGCATCCATATCATCGGTGATCGTCTTACCACTACCGTTTCTACTCAGCTTCTAAGTACCGTGATGCACTTACCTCATGGCTAAGGTGAGTTCATAGCCCCTTTCTACTTGTACATGGTTTCTAAACACGGGGTGAGATTTTACATGGTGGAACACAACCAATTAAAAACTGTATGCTATCCCGAACTTGTATGCTATCCAGAACGTGTATGCTTTACAGATGAATTCAATGGTATTATTGCTTTTTAGACATTCGCCTTGAGTTTCCTATCCTGATCATGAACCGTTAATTGTCCCGTATGCTTTGCGCTAAGCGCGAATGTTGTGGGTGGATCCATCGGGATTGACAATCCCTGTCCCGATTACCTTGGCGCACATACATTTGTTTATACTTGAGTATTTAGGCTGAATACTTCCTAGAGGAACTTAGATTTGAGTTAAGCTTCGGTTCATGAGACTAAACAGCAATAATATACATCGTGACTATGGACAATGTTCATAGTTACCCCCCCCCCCCCCCCCCCTATTACTTGTTTTACAAATTCTATTGTGTTCCACACCTTTACTACTAAACCTATGAATATCACTCAACTTTATGTTGATGATTTTACATGTTTAATCTCAGGTATAATTACTTAGCTTTGCTGGGATGGGAGCCCGTAGGATATTATCGCAACATGGAGATTTCTGTGGATATTTCAACTTTGGTTTTATCTAAAAGCTGTCAAAAGATTGTCTGCATTTTTGGTAACCAAGTGTTATAAATCATGATGAAATAATAAATCTTTCCGCATATAAAACTCTCGGACCTATGTTTAAAATTCTGATCTTTTATGATGTAATGTATATGTTTTTATTACGTCAGTTTTGTGTTAACTGTAATTAATTGTTTCTTGTACCATGACGTGTTACCCCCCGTTGCCTAGTTGTTCCATGTCAGATTTTGGGGGTCTCACAGATTGGTATCAAAGCGATGGTTATAGGGAACTGAGTCATTTTCAAAAACTTAGTTTATAACCGAAAGTTCAAATATTTTTTTGTTTCTAAGTGTCAAACACAGAATCTGCCATTGTTGTTCGACATATGCGCGGGTAACTCTCTAATCCTTATTACTTACTTTTAATTATCGTTATAGTATTTTATCTCCTGATTACATGTTGAAATATTACATTACCATAGTGCCGATAATTACTATGTCTTTTCAAAGCCTTTGTGCTTCATGAATTATCATTCGATATTACTGTGATTACATCTGCTTATACTGTATTTCTTGAACTCTTTCTCTTGTGAATTGATCTTATTGCAATGATTTTATATCGTTATGACGTTACATACTTGTATTCGGAGCGCGTATGCTGCTGACTTTTCATACTCACTTTTCTGAGTACTGTTGTTATCTTGTTTATGCGTGATACGACTGACCTCATATACTCAATCGTTTTGAACCGTCTGTTTTTCTCGATTCACTGATATATGTTGTGCATACTCTCATCATACCATTGTTCGGGATTGAATAAGTGTTGTTTTTGATGAAACTTCTGATTTTCATTTTACTACCGTACGTGTTGCTTTCATTGTTAAACCTCTTTAAAATATCTATTTAGATATGCAGATTTCTTTCCGATCATTGTGATTGGATGTCTTGAAAATACTCCTTAGACCATTGTGTATCTCAATGTGTCTCCCAGAAAGACTAAAGGACATCGTGTGAGTCACACACCTCGAAGCATTCGTTGAATCAGTGCTGAATAATATCGTGGGTTTTCATAATCTTAATTAACTTTAATGTCACCGTTTTACACGACACTTATATATCGATTAAATATTGCTTCATTTACCATTCAACGTTTCGACTTCGAATTACAACGTCCGTCTGTACCTTGAAACCATCATTGTCATCTTGAGATTCATCCTTTCTTGTGTAGCGAATGTTTGGAATACAATTCTATTCCAATAAACTTGTATCCCTCCCTTTTCATTAAACCTCCTCGCTCCAGGAGTATGACCCGTTAATGTTCCAATTCTTTCTCGGCGTGTCTTGTGATTTTGGAAAATCACGCTGCCAAGAGACCTTCCTGCATTGCATCTTGAAATCGAAGACATGAATGCCATGCACCATTTTTTATTTCTTAGCTTATCGTTGGCATTCTTGAACCATTTCTATTCTATGTTTTTCCTTACATGATTAGATTATACAATCTCTTCTTCTTTTTTTCGTCTTTATGAAATCCACAGGTCTTATGTGTACATTAATTCTGGATTATTATGAAATCAGATTTAATTTCAAGTTGTGTTGAAAAATATACTTTGTACAGAAATTTTACAGGAAATTTAACAGTGTCGAGAAAATATTTTTATAACTTTAGACATAAAAATATGCTTCTACTTGTTGAGATGTTTTTTTAGGACATAAAATACGACCAGAAAATATTAAAAACGAGCAGGTTATGCTCATTTGCGATTGTAAAATTTAAGAATTTAATTCTACGTATTTTTAAAAATATCATTTTGTGATAGATTTAATACAAGAGCATTTTCGTCCATTTTTTTATCCGTTTCAAGTCTCGAGTAAAACTAGAAAGTTGTTCAAAACATCGTTTTACACCGAATTGCATTAGACTTCGAGTCTTATATAGCGAGTCAATTGGTCGGGTCAAACCCAAAAGTCAAAGTTGACTAATGATACAAGCATTTTCAATGGGTTCTAATTTTGTCTCTCGATATCCTCTCGAATTGATCTAGGTCTTAAGTGGAATGATTGTTCTTGGTTACTAAACAAAGGGGTTTGGTTTTCTATTCTAATAAGAAGTGGAAATGAAAGTTTAGATCAAAGGCAATTACTTTAATTAAAATTAACAAAAACTTGGTTGAAAATTTAAAGTTCAAATTAAAATTAAAGTTAACATGTAAATTGTGAAATATGAGCGAAGAAACAGTAAATCAACAACAGTAAAACAGTAACTATACTCAAAAATAACTGATCCGGAACTTTTAAACCTTGATTCGGAACTAACTGATTCGGAAAATACTATTCACTCATCTAGAACTTGCTCATTCGGAATATACTCATGCGGAACATACTCATCCGGAACTTGCTCATGCGGAACTTTCCGAATGAAGGGTGTTGATTCGGAAGTTGAAACTTCCGAATGAAGGATTGGTTCGGAACTTTATGACTGATCCGGAACTTTCCGGATGAAAGCTTGATTCGGAAGTTTTCTCTTGATTCGGAACTTTAGTGCTTGGTTCGGAAGTTTCCGAATGAAGGACTCATTCGGAACTTTTTGGCTGATTCGGAAGATCTGGAAACCAGTTACAGTAACTGTATAGCGAAGAACACGGAACACGAATTTTTACCAAAATCAACTCCAATTCTTAAAAAGATTTTACCAAATTAAACACAAATCATTTAGACACCATAAGCAACAAATCCCACTAATAAAAACACAAATCCAAACAACTTTTGAAGATCAAATCAAGAAAAATAAAACTTAATAACTTGAAGATAAAGATGATGATGAACAAGATGAAATGAAAGATTAAACAAGAACTTGGTATTGAATGATTGATGTTTTGACAAGATGAAACAAGGATTAAAATTACAAGATTAAAGAACTAAAAATAAAAATCACCAATCACCCTAGTGGTGATGGTGTTCTACGAACCAGGAGGAAAGAAAAGGGAGGAAGAAAGAAAAACTAGCTAGCTTAAAATGTGTGAGGGGAAGGCTATTTATAGCCTTGTCCTTTGGTTGGTGAGTGGGTTTTCTCCCGTTCTTCTTGTCTTTTCGTCTTTTCAGAAAAGTTTCCGTTTTCGATTCTGATTCGGGATTTGTTGTCGATTAAATTCAACTCGTCTTTTAATTTCTTCGTTTAATAGACTTGAGTTTCTTCGACTTATATAAATCTTCCATCTTTGGTCCTTTTCTTCGATAAATCTTCGAATAGGCCCAGCGACTTCAAATCTTTTGCATCTCTTGGACAATAGACTTTATCTTGAGTCTTTTTCTTCAGTAAAACCCGTGCAATCCCATGTTTTCTTCAATATTTATCCGGTTGTCTCTGAAAACACAATAAACACAAAAACCACGCATAATTCCAAACAAATGATATTAAATACGTGTTTTGGTCTCGTTTTAGCCCGAATTAAGTGGTAAAAGGATGGGTGTTTACACACCTATCAAATCCCCTACACTTAACCATTGCCATGCCCTCATGCAATGCTTAGTGATAAAGCAAGATTACACTTTTCTCATAATTAATCAACCTTGGCCTTATTTAAAATTCTACTAAACAAAAATTTAAAGAAATAAAACTTCAAAGATAACAAAGGGATAGAAAACCATTTTCACGTGAAAATAGCTACATGGAAATAACTTGTAGAGAAATCGATGACTTACATTAGGGCTTTGGTACTGCGAAGATTTATCACCCTCAAGTTTCACGTTCCCCAAACTAAGCTTAAAAACGAGATCATTGTTATTATAAGTTAGCAATTCAAACACTTACACACATGGCTTAATTAAATGCTTAAACTCCCTTATTCCTAGGTGTATCTCTTATATTTTATTTTTGTCTTAGAATGATCATGAAGATGCATTTTTGGACTTATTTCGATAGTTTATTAGGGCTGAAAGCAAAGTAGGACGATTTGATCAATAGTTAGCTAAAGGACAAAATCTCTTAAAACTGCTTCTCGGGATATCAAAAAGTTCATATCTTGGCATAACTTGGTTCACGATTTGAGACCTTTCTCGGGCCGATATTTGGCATGTACTTCATACTTCATATCTTCGAGAGACGTTCTTGAGATAATGGTCTTCTCATCATAATAGAGTTTTCTTCACTTGGAGACTTTTGAGGGGTTCTCCAACTTTGTTGACCACGACTTCATGATTATTTCTTCAATCTCTAATTGGGATTTTGAGATACAACGATCCGCCTCCTTTTCGGACTTGGATCTATTTATCCTCATACCTTGTTAGGGTCTTTTCGGATAGACTTCTCCATGATCTTTATGGGAGTTGATTGCTTTTCGTCGTGAGTCTTGATCCTTCATATTGACTTTAGGAATAATGCTTTTCACATCACTTTGGATCTTCAGCAATAAAATTGAATCCTCATGCCTTGTTAGGGCCTTTTCGGACTCGCCAATCTTCGCGCCCCGCTTCATAAGTTATGCCTTGGCTATGAACTCTTATCATTACCGAGCAACTTTTAAACGATCTTGGGCTAGAAGCTAAGTAACTTTTCAAATTGTACGACCTTACTTATTGCAGATAAATTATTAGCAAGTGATGGGAGAATAGGCAAATAATTACACCAAGTGAGCTTGTGCAAGAATACCGACTTATAATTGACTATATCATTTCTCGTCCTCCACAATTTAAAATCTCAAGTAATGAGACTCGTGGACACTTAGCCTAATAAACCAATTAAGGTCCATATGGTTAAGGATACTAGCTAGAATAAACTTGGATAAGTCTATTCGGGTTGAGTCAAAATAAACGCAACGGGCCTAATATGTCAAAGATTCCTAAACTAGCTACACCACTTTATTAATATTTTTAACTTTATTGCGGGATATATACATATGAAAGCAACGATAAAAATTTAAAAATTACGACTAAATGGCCAAAGTTAATAAAAAATTTGAAAAATGCTGAAGAATAGGATTTTCCGGTTAATTGAAGGCATTTTCATGGAAAAGTCCACTTAAAACTTCGATAGAAGTCCCCCCTACACTTAAGATAAACATTGTCCTCAATGTTTAAGCATGTGGGAGAAGTCTCCCCTACACTTATGACATTGTGCACGTTGGTTAACTCAAGTTAAGGAAGAGACGACTAAAGTGATCAATTTCAAATGTGAGTATGAAGAAAATTGAATCACGATAGTTGAGAGATAGAACCGGATTTCGGATAAACACGGGAGCACGGTTCTTCAAAGATTCCAAGAGTGCACATATCCCTGTAATCACATCACTACAAAGACAAACGCATATACAAGTCCCCCCCTACACTTAGGGGATTAAAACATACAAGGATAGATACTCGGGCTGCCTCCCGAGGAGCGCTTGTTTTTGATAACCGAGTCACGAGCCTGACTCGACCCAAAGTTAGTTCATGGGGAACGTGGTGAGGGATGGAATCACCTCCTTAGAGGTGTCCTCACCAAAGTACAACTTTACTCGTTGGCCATTCACCTTAAAATTTGGTCCATCAGGTTGAGCGAGCTCGAGAGTACCATATGGAAAAATTTGGGCAATGGTGAATGGGCCGGACCAACGAGATTTGAGCTTTCCCGAAAAGATTTTCAACCGAGAGTTAAAAAGTAAGACTTTGTCTCCAACATGGAACTCTCGGTTTTTGATCTTGGAGTCGTGAATGAGCTTAGTTCTTTCCTTATAGATCAAAGAATTTTCATAAGCCTCATTCCGAAGTTCATTGAGCTCATTGAGTTGGATCTTGCGTAGGTCACCGGCTTTGTTAATATCAAAATTGGCCCACTTCAAGGCCCAATAAGCCTTGTGCTCCAACTCAATGGGGAGGTGGCACGCTTTCCCGTACACAAGACGATAAGGCGTACAGCCGATCGGGGTCTTGTAAGCAGTACGGAAAGCCCACAAAGCATCATCCAATTTATCAGCCCATGAGGCACGATGCTCTCCCACGGTCCTTTCAAGAATTCGCTTTAGCCCTCGGTTTGAAATTTCAGCCTGGCCATTAGTTTGTGGGTGGTAGGCTGTGGAAAGACGATGATTTACACCGTACTTAGCCATGACTCGAGCAAATTGATCATTGCAGAAATGAGTCCCCCGATCACTAATAATGGCGCGAGGCACACCGAATCTAGCGAATAGAGCTTTCAAAAAGTTACAAACCACCCTTGCGTCATTAGTAGGCAAAGCTTTGGCTTCAACCCACTTCGAAACGTAGTCAACGGCTACAAGGATGTATTTGTTTCCTTTAGACGAAGGGAATGGCCCCATAAAGTCGATACCCCAAACATCAAAAATTTCACACTCTTGAATGAAATTCTGAGGCATCTCGTCTTTATGTGTGATTTTGCCTTGCTTTTGGCAAACATCACATTGCTTGACCATATCGTGAGCGTCACGGTATATGGAGGGCCAATAAAATCCCGAATCAAACACTTTCTTAGCGGTGTAGTTAGGACCAAAGTGACCACCGGTGGGTCCTTTGTGGCAAGCATCAAGGATGTCCGACGCTGCCGGTCCATCAACACATCGGCGAATTATCAAATCAGCACACTGTTTAAATAGGTAAGGGTCGTCCCAAAAGTAAGTCTTAATGTCGGTGAAGAACTTCTTCTTTTGCTGGGACGTCAACCCTTCCTTGAGAATTCCACCCGCCAAGTAGTTTGCAAAGTCCGCAAACCACGGGGTTTCATTCGGCTTCGAGTTTATAGACATTAAGGTCTCCAAGGGAAAAGAATCATTGATTTCTTTGGTCGGATGATCCCCTTGGTATGGATCCTCAAGTCTACTAAGATGGTCCGCGGCTAAGTTTTCTGCTCCTTTTTTATCGCGGATGTCGATTTTAAATTCCTGGAGCAGCAAAACCCAGCGAAGAAGTCTTGGTTTGGAATCTTGCTTTGTCAACAAGTACTTCAACGCGGAATGATCGGTGTACACAATGGTGGTGGAAAGGACAAGATAGGGGCGGAATTTTTCAAAAGCATAGACAACAGCTAAAAGCTCTTTTTCGGTTGTCGTATAATGCAATTGTGCCCCAGTCATTGTCTTGCTAGCGTAATGGATTGGTTGGAAGTGTTTATTCACTCTTTGTCCAAGAACCGCTCCAATAGCAAAATCGCTAGCATCGCACATCAACTCAAAAGGAAGCTCCCAATTAGGGGTAACCAAGACGGGTGCCTTGGTTAGCTTATCCTTAAGCGAGTTGAAGGCTTCAAGGCACTCTTTGGAAAAGATAAAAGGAGTATCTTTTTCCAAGAGGTGGGTCATCGGGCGAGCGATTTGAGAAAAGTCTTTGATAAATCGGCGGTAGAAACCCGCATGACCCAAGAAACTTCGCACACCTTTCACAGTGGAAGGTAGAGGCAACTTTGCTATAACATCAACTTTAGCACGGTCTACTTCAAGACCGGCTTTCGAAATCTTATGTCCAAGCACGACGCCTTCTTTTACCATGAAATGGCATTTTTCCCAATTTAGAACTAGGCGAGTGTCTTCGCACCGCTTTAGCATACGTTCTAAATTGGCAAGGCAAGCAGAGAAGGAATCCCCGAAGACTGAGAAATCATCCATGAAGACTTCCATGGTTTGTTCAACCATGTCATGGAAGATAGCTAACATGCACCTTTGGAACGTCCCTGGCGCATTACATAAGCCAAAAGGCATTCTTTTGTAAGCGAAAGTGCCGTAGGGACAAGTGAATGTAGTCTTCTCTTGATCTTGGGGATCGATGGGTATTTGAAAATAACCCGAGAAACCATCAAGAAAGCAGTAATATTCATTACCGGCTAATCGTTCAAGCATTTGGTCCATGAAAGGTAGAGGGAAATGATCCTTTCTCGTGGCATCATTGAGTTTGCGGTAGTCTATACAAACTCTCCACCCAGTAACGAGACGAGTGGGAATCAACTCGTTGTGTTCATTGGGAACAACAGTTATTCCGCCCTTCTTGGGCACACAATGGATTGGACTAACCCACGGTGAATCCGAAATAGGGTAAATCATACCCGCATCAAGAAGTTTAATAACCTCTGTTTTGATGACTTCATGGATTTTTGGATTCACCCTTCGTTGGCTTTGAATAGTGGGCTTATAGTCGTCTTCCATGAGAATTTTGTGTGTGCAGAAGTGAGGATCAATTCCACGAATATCCGAGATTTTCCACGCAATAGCCTTCTTATGAGCTTTCAACACAGCAACGAGGCGAGTCTTCTCTTCATCTTTCAAATCCTTTGCAATAATGACGGGCGACTTCTTGTTGTCGTCAAGGAACACGTACTCGAGATGTGGCGGCAACTCCTTTAGTTCCAAATCCGGAGGATTTTCGACGGAAGGCGTTTTCAAAGTCGTGGCATCGATAGCAATAACCGTGGGAGATGGAGGCGAAGGATTGTCTTCGGTGAGCAGATTGTCAAAGAAACTCATATCTTCATCCCCCTCGGTGGGAGAATCATTAGTAGCTAAATTCGCATCTCCTATGGTAGCTTCAAGATTGTTCCAGAATAAATCACTATCTCCAAATAGAGACAACGATGAATCAATAGAGGACACGGTCTCAACATTGGGAAGAGAGGTAGGAATACTTTTGCAAGCATCATTAAAGTGTTCTTCACAAGCCTCATCAAGAACGTCAATACAATTAACGCTCTCATATGAATAAGGCTGTTTAGACAACTTACCCATGTTGAAGACTACTTTGTCGTCACCCACTCTCATGATAAGCTCACCGGCTTCAACATCAATGAGAGTGCGACCGGTCCTTAAGAATGGACGACCAACAATCAGTGGTACACGAGGGTCCATCTCGTAGTCGACGACAACAAAATCAGCAGGGAATGTGAATTTGTCGACTCCTACGATGACATCTTCGGCTATCCCCACTGGATAAGCAACCGTACGGTTGGCCAATTCCAAAGTCATTTTAGTGGGGACAAGCTCTGGGAGAGATAATTGCTTCCAAACGCTTAGAGGCATGAGATTTATACTGGTACCTAGATCGGCTAGGGCCATGCAATTCTCTACTCCCGGGAAATTGCAAGGGATAAGAAAACGACCCGGATCACCAAGCTTGGTTGGCAATTTCCTTAAGAGCACTGTAGAGCAGTTCTCATTAAGTTGGGTGTTGGCAATGTCGAGGAGCTTTTCCTTGTCGCTCAGAAGGTCTTTAAACATTTTGGCGTATTTGGGCATGTGAGCGAGAGCCTCAGCGAAGGAAATATTGAAATTCAGTTGTTTAAACATTTTAAGAAAGTTAGAAACGTGAATATCATCCTTGCTCTTTTGCTTCTCTTTCCTCAACCTAGAAGGATAAGGTATATTGGAAGAAGAGGAAGTCTTTGGGAGTATAGGATCACTCACAACCACGGGTGGAGGAGGGGTAGAAAGAAGAGGTGGAGAAATTGGGGAAGGAGAAGGATGAGGAATAGGAGCAGGCGACTCGTTCTCCTTAGTCACAACCACCGGTGGCGGTATAGGAAGCTCGGGTTCCTTGGTACCTTTACCACTTCGAGTGGTGATTGCTTTCATCTCCCCTCTTGGGTTCGCAACGGTGTTACTCGGAAGAGTACCCGAAGAAGATGGTTGACTATTTTGGAAAAAACTAGCCATCATGTTCCTCAGATCATTAGTCTGGCTATCCAACGTGTTTCTCATATCAGCTCTCAAATCATTTCCTTGCTTGACCAAATCTGCCTTCAAGTTGCGCACTTCCTCTTGGAGATTTCCCACTATCACATCATTGGTCCTCATATAGGTGGCGACCTCTTGGTGTAGTGCAGTGTTGGTTTGATTGGAAGGAGCATTGTATGCAGGTGGTTGGTAAGCAGGTTGTTGGTATACTTGATTGTTACGTTGAGGTGATTGTTGCTGCTTGTGAGGTGGGATATATGGTTGTCGAGGTTGTTGTTGTTGTTGAGTAGGGCGGTTAAGGTTTTGTTGTTGGTTTGGGTTGGTTGGAGGAAAGCCAGGTGGTGAAATATAGTTGTTGCTGCGGTAGCTAAGCAAGTTACGGTCACCTTGAGGTCTAGCTTGATAAGCAGGTTGTTGGTAGGTGCCATATGCCGCATTCACATTCTCAGCAGGGTAATCTTGGGTGGCGGTACAAGTTGTGTAAGAATGGGGACCACCGCATATCTCACAAGGTTGGCTAACAGCGTTCACTTGTGCATTTTTGGCGTTGTTGCTGTTGTTGTTGCTGACGGTGTGGGTGACAAGCGATTCAAGAAGCGTGGTGATTTTGTCAAGTCGCTTGTCGCTGTCATTAGTGCTAGCACTAGCAACATTGGTCCTAACGCTCTTGGTTTGCACACGAGATTTGTTCTCAATGATATCCCAAGCAGCATTGGAAGTCTTAGCCAATAAATTACCCCCTGAGGCACTATTCAGTGAATCTTGGTCACTCATGCTTAAACCATTGTAAAAAGTATTTATTTGATGTACTTTGGTAAAACCATGTTGTGGGCATTTTCTTAAAAGATCTTTAAAACGATCCCAAGATTCACTGAATGACTCATCGTACTTTTGTTCAAAGTTTATAATCTCATTCCGCAAGGCGGTAGTACGAGAGGGTGGAAAAAAGTAGTTGATAAACTTTGTTTCCAAATCCGTCCACGAGAGAATACTCTGTGGCGGTTCCTTAGCAAGCCAATGCCGGGCTTGTCCCTCTAAAGAAAAGGGAAAAAGTTGTAACCTTATCACTTCTTGTGAAACTCCATTGAACTTGACCGTGTTGGTGAGTTGTAGAAACCTCTTGATGTGGTCGTGTGGGTCATCAATGGTGCGTCCCAAGAACGGTTGAGCTGAGACCATCTGGATAAAGCCTGACTTGAGCTCGAAATTGTTGGCGGCAATTGGTGGTATAACAATTGGATCCGTGTTGCCATCAACATGAGCTTGCAGCAATTCAATCATTGGGCGATTATCCGGAAGGTGCTCATTGTTGTTGTTATTCATGTTGTTGAAAGGCGGATTGTTGTTGTTATTATTGTTGTTTGGAGGTGGTATGTTATTGTTGTTTTGTACACCAGCCATGTCTAAGTTATCGAGAGGCTCGGGCTCTTGATAAGACGTGGATCGAGTGCGCATACACCTGCAAAAGAACGAACAAAGAAAAACAAAGCAAAAATATTTTTGGTTTTTATTGTTTTTACTTTTTAGGATTTTTGAAAATTTTATATTTTTTAGTTGTTTTTGAAGATTTCTTTGAAAAAGTAACGTTCACGGGGAACGGATCCCAAAATCCAAGTTCTACAAAAAACTTTTGATCTTAACGAGAAGAGCCGGCAGCGGCGCCATTTGATACAAGCATTTTCAATGGGTTCTAATTTTGTCTCTCGATATCCTCTCGAATTGATCTAGGTCTTAAGTGGAATGATTGTTCTTGGTTACTAAACAAAGGGGTTTGGTTTTCTATTCTAATAAGAAGTGGAAATGAAAGTTTAGATCAAAGGCAATTACTTTAATTAAAATCAACAAAAACTTGGTTGAAAATTTAAAGTTCAAATTAAAATTAAAGTTAACATGTAAATTGTGAAATATGAGCGAAGAAACAGTAAATCAACAACAGTAAAACAGTAACTATACTCAAAAATAACTGATCCGGAACTTTTAAACCTTGATTCGGAACTAACTGATTCGGAAAATACTATTCACTCATCCAGAACTTGCTCATTCGGAATATACTCATGCGGAACATACTCATTCGGAACTTGCTCATGCGGAACTTTCCGAATGAAGGGTGTTGATTCGGAAGTTGAAACTTCCGAATGAAGGATTGGTTCGGAACTTTATGACTGATCCGGAACTTTCCGGATGAAAGCTTGATTCGGAAGTTTTCTCTTGATTCGGAACTTTAGTGCTTGGTTCGGAAGTTTCCGAATGAAGGACTCATTCGGAACTTTTTGGCTGATTCGGAAGATCTGGAAACCAGTTACAGTAACTGTATAGCGAAGAACACGGAACACGAATTTTTACCAAAATCAACTCCAATTCTTAAAAAGATTTTACCAAATTAAACACAAATCATTTAGACACCATAAGCAACAAATCCCACTAATAAAAACACAAATCCAAACAACTTTTGAAGATCAAATCAAGAAAAATAAAACTTAATAACTTGAAGATAAAGATGATGATGAACAAGATGAAATGAAAGATTAAACAAGAACTTGGTATTGAATGATTGATGTTTTGACAAGATGAAACAAGGATTAAAATTACAAGATTAAAGAACTAAAAATAAAAATCACCAATCACCCTAGTGGTGATGGTGTTCTACGAACCAGGAGGAAAGAAAAGGGAGGAAGAAAGAAAAACTAGCTAGCTTAAAATGTGTGAGGGGAAGGCTATTTATAGCCTTGTCCTTTGGTTGGTGAGTGGGTTTTCTCCCGTTCTTCTTGTCTTTTCGTCTTTTCAGAAAAGTTTCCGTTTTCGATTCTGATTCGGGATTTGTTGTCGATTAAATTCAACTCGTCTTTTAATTTCTTCGTTTAATAGACTTGAGTTTCTTCGACTTATATAAATCTTCCATCTTTGGTCCTTTTCTTCGATAAATCTTCGAATAGGCCCAGCGACTTCAAATCTTTTGCATCTCTTGGACAATAGACTTTATCTTGAGTCTTTTTCTTCAGTAAAACCCGTGCAATCCCATGTTTTCTTCAATATTTATCCGGTTGTCTCTGAAAACACAATAAACACAAAAACCACACATAATTCCAAACAAATGATATTAAATACGTGTTTTGGTCTCGTTTTAGCCCGAATTAAGTGGTAAAAGGATGGGTGTTTACACACCTATCAACTAAAAAGGGTCAAAACTGATAGAATTTAAAAAAATATGGATTGAAGCGTTTTTAGTTCGTTTGAGCTCGTAAAACTTTAACTAATGATATTTTGCAAACTAAAAACATTGATTGCATTTTAAAACGTTTAAAAATAGTAACCTTGAGCTCGGTCATACATAAATCCTGAACTTTTAGGAACCAAGTGGTTTGATAAACTAATACTCTACTTTCTTAAAAGTGTATTTTTGTCAAATAAATTACAATGTGCACACCTAAGGGTTCCTTTATCCTTTCTTTTATATGTGACTTATTTTTCCATCTATGTTGTCTTTTTTTGCTTCTATCATACCACTGATTTGGACCGAGGTTGAAGTTCTTGCTTTCGTATCGTTCGTTACCATCTTGACACGTGTCTCCTAACGATTCCTGCTAAACCACTTGAAACCTTATCACCTTGTAACCATTGCATTGATTGTCTCGAATTACTCTTTATTTCCCTCATGTAACTCACTCGCTATTTTATAAGATATCACTATATAAACCGAAATTACAATTGTTTGCAAATCATTTAAAAAAAACGTTCTACTTGGACTTAAACAAAATACTTGAAGGTTATCTTATAGAATTAATTTATATTAATTTTACAATGTATTTTCACAATTTATTCTACTTTGGTCTTATGAAGAACCCTTGTAACAATACAAATTGTTGAATTAAATATCTAGCCAGTAACTTAGTGACGAAGAGTTTCACAAATTATTTTGATTCTTGATTTTACAAATGACATTATATACATATTTTAAATCATATGATATGTAATACTGATTTGACGAAGCTGAGCATCGCATTGCTAGTCCTAAATTATGCATGGCCTGATCACCTATGTTTAATTTAGAAGGAGCCATGCAAGGCCAAATAGTAGTCACCTTAAATATTTAACCAAGAACCAACTTTTTAATTATGTTCCTTAAAAAGTTAGATAAATAAAGTTTTGAAAACTTTTACATCTTATGCGAGTAGCAACAATTCACGACATTCACATATGAACCCTTATCTTTTCTTGAACAGAGTACATGCCTCAAACACAGATTTCCTTACTCAACGATCTTTGCTTTACTTGTTACCTCATCATCCTCATGATACAATCTTTGATACCTTTTGCCTAAATTCTTATCATTGATACCAGACATGAAAGTTTCAACGTTGTTATGCTTCTAAATCGATCGACCTTCTCTATCTCTTTTGGTAGACCTTCGAAACATCTCTGGACGCGAATGGTGAGTTATGACTGGAAGTGACCAATGATTTCGTTTATCCGTCATTCTGTGTGTTAGACTTCATCGTCTTGAAATTCATTCGTGTGAACCACGTGTTGATTTCGCCTCTCATTTCTAATGATGTTCATTTTACTAGAATTATTCTCAAGTGGCTTCTTAATAATTTTCTTTGATTCTAAAATTCGTTGTGTGGCTTTTCTTTTTCGATCGTGTATCGACCATCAAGAACTCTATAAGCCGTTGTGGTGACGCCAACCTCACTCGTGAATTAATCTTGCTAAATCTATTATTTCTTAATGTCCATACCATCAATGCATCTATTCAATCATGTTCGTTAATAGAATTGATACGACTTTCGTCATATTCCCTTGTGTTATTGCTCGCATACAAATTGTTGACCTTTATATGTCTCATATTCGTTGCTGTCTTGTCACCTTTTGAAAATCAGAATATGTCAAGCTGTATCTTTTAAAGTAATTGATTTTATCATACTTTACTTTCAAATAATGAAATTATTAAATTAATTTATAATTTCTAACAATAATTCTAAATAATTGGAAAATCTGAATTTTCTCTAATGGTCACGATAAACCTGAGTTTTTAACGATAATTTCATACAGTCATCCAAAAGTTCTTAAGCTGATCAAGATAACTATTTTGAACTATTCTACTTCTGCTTTGAAAATCCTGATCAACAAAAAGATATAACAAAAGCTCACTCACCAAATATAGATAGTTTGATTTTAAACCACTACACCTTGTAAAAATTTCTTTTAATCAAGGAAATATTTAAACTGAATTTTAAAGTAATACCAAAATCTTAGACAACTGACTGTGACAGCTTGTATTTTAAATGATCATTTGTAATTCATTGTTTCCCTTCTATTTCTTTTGTAACTGGATTGTTACGTTATAAGATTGTCATGTTTTACAGTTGCACGATTTGCGACTCCTTGTTGATTAACAATCCAAGTTTGAAAATCTATTCGAAAAGGAGCTAAGAAACTGAAGCATAGTGGATTCTAATCGTAAAGGTACACCGTGGTGCAGAAATTACCTGGGAAGCAACGAATTTGTTCTACACTTTGTACCTCCTCTTGTTGCATCTTCTACTGTTTTCAGGAGAACTCTGAGGGACCAGATTTCCTTTAGGGGGTAAGACTGTAAGAACCCGTACTTTCTCAGCATTATTTTATTTTTTTATTCGTGCTTCTTAAATTTTCTAACGTATTATGTTTTCTTGTATTCTTATATGTAAAATTTTGAGATCTTGATATTTTAATAAATTATACTTTTTAAGTATTTACTTATCATTGACAATACTTTATATAGAATTATAAATTTTTTTATTTTGTTTTTCCATATTTATTTAAATCAAAGTTTTTGATTTAGAATCACCCGCGTGCATTTTAAAACGAGTTTATTCAAAATCAATGTACAACGAGAATTCCTAGTGATCGCGATACCGACGGATGCCCAAAATTTTACATTTCGTTATCGATTGTTTCGATAATTAATATTTTCGACGATTTCGTTTTAATTACGTATTAAGTCGTGTCGGGAAATCATAATCATATTTACGATGCATCTTAACTTTTAAAAAGTATTTTTACGAAACCCGAGCCCCCGTAAATATTTTCAATATTTACTAATAGCCATTTTTTTAGCCTTTAAAACTATTAATTGTTTTTAAGTCCACAAGTTTCAAAATTGGCAAAACTAGTCCCTCCACTACCACCATATAAAAACCACTTTTTGTGAGACCCCCGAAATCTGACATGGAACAACTAGGCAACGAGGGGGTAACACGTCATAGTACAAGAAACAATAAAATACAGTTCATACAAAGCTGACGAAATAAAAACATGTACATTACATTATAAAAGGTCAGAGTTTTTAAACATAGGTCCCATAGTTTTAAAAGCGGAAAATATTATTATTTCGTCTCGATTTATAACATTAAGTTACCCAAAAGATATAATAAGCTTCTGACAGTTTATATAAAACCAATCTTTCAAAAGCATCACAGAAATCTCCAAGCTGTGATAATATCCTGCGGGCTCCCATCCAAGCAAAGCTAAGTAATAATACCTGAGATTAAACATGTAAAATCGTCAACATAAAGTTGAGTGATATTCATAGGTTTAGCAGTAAAGGTGTGGAACACAAGCATTCATTTGTAAAACAAGTAGTATGGAGTTTGGTTCGTCAACCATAATCCGAAATCATTATTATTGTTGTTCAGTTCATGAACCGAAGCTTAACTCAGTGTAATTTCCTCTAGGGAGTATTCAGCCTAAATACTCAAGTAATAAACAAATATCAGTGCGTCAAGGTACTTGAGACGGGGATAGTCAATCCCGATGGATCCACCCACAACATTCGCACTTAATACTCGAAATTAACGGTTCATGATCAGGAGGGGAAACTTAAGGCTAGACTAAAAGCAATAATAATATTGGAAACCTGAAATCATACATGTTCTGGATAGCATACAAGTTCTAGATAGCATACAGTTTTTTAAATGGTTGTGTTCCACCATGTAAAATCTCACCCCGTGTTTAGAAACCATGTACAAGTAAAAAGGGGCTATGAACTCACCTTAGCCACGAGTTAAGTCAATCTAGGTACTCAGCAACTGAGTTGGTAGTGAGACGATCACCAACGATATGGATGCCCTGGGAAACATGAAAACCGCAACCTATCAAAATAAGGCGCGCGTTAAGACTCGAACTCAAATATCGATATGTACCAAATATAATATGACTCAAATGTTTTCAAAGTATTCATGTTTCAACACCATTGACACGAACCAAATGAATCCATTTATCCAACGCTACTCGTTTAAAACACTTGTACACTTGAAATTGACCCGTTATACGACGTCAAGTTAACGCAAGTCAAACTATTCTTTAACCTTATTTGGACCAGTAGCTAAGTCATTTATATAATGACTAAGCACTTGAGTAAGGCACCATGTCCGATGGTGAATACTCAAACTCACGCAACACAAGCATTGAACTATGTGTCCAAAATTAAAATCAGCAAGTACACCCCGAATGTACACACCCATCTACCCTATCTAGACTTGTCCGTTTTAGATGAAAATTGGTGTCAAGGTCACTTATAACCTGTATAAGACCTCACCAAAATTTGAGCCAAAGTTCACACTTTAAAATCCATCAGGTCGACACTTTTCTTGACTCCAAATTTGGGACAAATTTGGGCACTTGTTTTGTAAAACAGTTTGGACCATTTTAAAAGTACTAATTCGACAATCCGTCTTTTAAAACCACTACTAGACTCATCAAATTAAGTTTGTAAACTTTTAAAACCAGTAGTATCAACTATCTAACCAAGCCTAAAGTCCCCGAGAGTCGACCCAAAATCAGCCACAATTTCGGATTGTGCCGACTTGCGTCTCCCGGTACACGAATACTAAAACTAGCATAACTTTTGACTCGTAATGACTTAGAAGCTCTATCTTATACCAAAACGAGCGTCTCGGAAAACTCTACAATAAAATCAAATAATCTTAGCCTTTCTCAGAACTTAAACCCACGAAAATTCTGATAAGGACCTGCTGTCGCAAAATAGCCTTTTAGAAAACATGACAAATCAATTTTTCAACCAAAATCACTCATTCCTATACCTCTAGGATCACTCAAATAACATACCCATCTACCAAACACTCCTAAAAACACTTGCATGTAAAAAATTAACAAAATCAAAGATCAAAATCCAAACTTTTTATGATCAAAATAAGATGATCTTACCAAAAATAACACATGCATGATGATTAAAACATCATACAACCATGAAATCATAAAGTTATGAAAACCTTGATGCATGTTCAAGATTTTGGTACCAAAAGATGCACCACAAAAATCTAGGATGTGGTCTTGAATTTGTTTTGATTAAATCTTAGTAAATTTTAAAGTTTTGTGGGTGTTTTATGGTGAGGGTGTGACGGAAATAAAGAAGAGAGGGGACGAAGAGAAAAAATGTTTTATGTGTGTGTTTTTTAGTGATAAAAATGAGGGAAATGTTTAAGAAAATGCTTATATAGTGTGGTTAGGGTATAAATTGCAAATATTGAATAGTTTTATACTTAAAAGCAATAAAATACTTTAAATGGTAGAAAATGACTATTGGTAAATATTGAAAATATTTACGGGGCTCAGGTTTCGTAAAAATACTTTTCAAAAGTTACAATGCATCATAAAAATAATTATATGATCTCCCGACACGACTTAATGCGTAATTAAAACGAAATTGTCGAAAATATTAATTATCGAAACAATCGATAATAAAATGTAAAATTTTGGGCATCCGTCGGTATCGCGATCACTAGGAATTCTCGTTGTACATTGATTTTGAATAAACTCGTTGTAAAACGCACGTGGGTGATTTTAAATCAAAAACTTTGATTTAAATCAAATATGGAAAAATAAAATAAGAATTTTATAATTCCATGCAAAGTATTTATCGATGATCAGAAAATACTTAAAAAGTATAATTTATCAAAATTTAAGAATCTCAGGATTTACATATAACAATACAAGAAAACGTAATACATTGGAAAATTCAAGAAGCACGAATAAAAAGAATGAAATAATGCTGGGAAAGTACGGGTTCTCACAGTCTTCCCCCTAAAGGAACTCTGGTCCCTAGAGTTCTCCTGAAAACAGTAGAAGATGCAAACAAGGGGAGGTACAAAGTGTAGAACAAAATTCATTGCTTCCCAGGTAACTTTTGTACCACGACGAATCTTAACAGTTAGAATTCACTATGCTTCGGTTGTCTTAACTCCTTTTCGTATAACTTTTCAGTCTTGGATTAGAATAACGATCTTTCAATACGGAGATACATCGAGAGATAGAATTGTTGGAAATACGTGCGATAAACTAACAAGTATGAACACAAGAATCGCTTAAACAGGCAAAGTGCGATAAAATGAACCAAGATTGTAAATCATAAAGGGGTCGCAAGTCGTGCAACTGTAAAATGTGACAATCTTAAAATGTAAGAATCTAGTCACAAGCGAAATAGAAGGGAAAAAAATAATAACATATGATCATTTAAGATACAAGCTGTCATAGTCAGTTGTCTAGGATTTTGAGATTACTTTAAAACTCAGTTTAAATATTTTCTTGATTAAAAGAAAATTTTACAAGGTGTAGTGATTTAAAAATCAAAATCTATATAAAATGAGTGGGTAAATAGTTGTCAAATCTTTTTCTTGATCAAGACTTCAAGGTAAAAGTAACTCAGTTCAAATAGTTATCCTGATCAGCTTAACAACTTTTGGGTGACTGTATGAATTATCGTTAGAACTCAAGTTTTCCAAGTTATTTAGAATCATTGTTAGAAATTATAAATTAATTTAATAATTTCATTATTGACAGTAAAGTACGATATAATCAAATACTTTAAAAGGTACAGCTTGATATCCATTTTAAATACTAGTTATAAATTTACCAAAGAGGATGTATAGATCCGGTACTTAACTTGAAACAGTTATTTTGGTAATTTAAACATTTGATAAAATGTATAAAACGTTCTTAAAAATTAATAATAATTTCTAGAAATTCAAGAAAGTGTTTAAGGTATCAAATGATAAACACGTAACATTTTCTGGTTCCAAAAGGTGACAAGACAACAACGAATATGAATCATATAAAGGTAAATAATTTGTATACGAGAAATAACACAAAAGAATAAAACAAAAATCGTATCAATTCTTTACAAACATGATAGAATAGTCGCGTCAATGATAAAAATAATAAGAAATAAGAATTATAGCAAGTCATCACTTCTTGAGTGCAATTGGTGACACCAATAACGGCTTATTAAGTTCTCATTGGTCGATACACGATCGAAAGAGAAAAGCCACACAATAAATTTTCCAATCACATAAAATCTTTAAGAAGTTACTTGATAGTAATTCAAGCAAAATGATCATCATTAGAAATGAGAGGCGAAATCAATACGTGGTTCACACGAGTGAATTTTCAAGGCGATAGCGTCTTAAGACATATCATGACAAATACACGAAATCATCGTTCACGTCCAGTCATAAATCATTAATCGCGTCCAGAGTCGTTTCGTAGTTCTACCAAAATAAATAGAGAAGGTCGATCGATGAAGGAGCATAACAACGTTGAAACTTTCAAGTCTGGTATCAATGGTAAGAATTTAGGCAAATGGTAACGGAAATTGTATCATGGGGATGATGAGGTAACAAGTAAAGCAAAGATCGCTGAGTAAGGAAATCTGTGCTTGAGGCATGTACTTTGTTTAAGAAAAGATAAGGGTTTATATGTGTATGTTGCGAACTGTTGATACTCGCATAAGAAGTAAAAGTTTTCAAAACTTTTATTGTATCTAACTTTTTAAGGAACATATTAAAAAGTTGATTGTTGGTCAAATATTTATGGCGACTACTATTTGGCCTTGCATGGCTCCTTCTAAATTAAGCATAGGTGATCAGGCCATGCATAATTTAGGACTAGCAATGCGATGCTCATCTTCGTCAAACCAGTATTACAGGTCATATTATTTAAAATACGTATATAATGCCATTTGTAAAAACAGAAATCAAAATAGTTTATGAAACTATTCGCCAATAAGTTACTGGCTAACTGTTTAAATCAACAATTTGTATAGTTACAAGATTCTTTACAAGACCCAAGGTAGAACAATTTGTGAGTATACATTGTAAAATTAATATAAATTAATTTTATAAGATAGCATTCAATTATTTAAGAAAGCCCAAATGAAACCTTTTGCAAAATGATTCACAAACAAGACCATTTTGAGTTTATATGGTAACATGACAATAGTTTATAAAGTAGCGAGTGGGTTACAAGAGGGAAATAAGGAGTAGTTCAAGACAGTCAACAAAATGGTTACAAGGTGATAAGGTTTCAAGAGGTTTATGCGAAATCGTCAAGAGACACGCGTCAAGATGGTAACGAACGATACGAAAGAAAGAACTTCAACCTCGGTCCAATTCAGTGGTATGATAAAAGCAAAGAAAGACAATATGGAATGACAAATAAGTCATATGTAAAAGAAAGGATAAAGGAATCCGTATGTGTGCATATCATGATTAATTTGACAATAATATACTTTTAAGAAAATAGGGTATCAGTTAACAAATAGTACAATCACTCCGAAAAGTTTCTATATTAGGAAGTTACCGAATTTCAAAAGTTCAAGATCTATGTATATGTGTGACCGAACCCAAAGTTACTATTTATACTTGTTCAAAGGCAATCATTGTTTTTAGTTTGCAAAATATTATTAGTTAAAGTTTTACGAGCTCAAACGAACTCAACAACGCTTCAATCCATATTTTTTTTATCAGTTTTGCCCTTTTTTCCAGTCAACTTTGACTTTTTGGGTTTGACTTTTGGGTTTGAATAGACCCATTGATTCACTAAATGACATTTTAAGACTCGAAGTCTAGAGTAATTTGGTATAAAACGAGGTTTTGAACAACTTTCTAGTTTTACTCGAGACTTGAAACGGATCAAAAATGGACGAAAAGGCCATTGTATTAAATCTATCAATAAAGTGATATTTTAGAATTATTCAGAAAATAACTTCTTAGATTTTACAATCTCTAATGAGCGTAACTTGCTCGATTTTAATGTTTATTGGCCAAATTTTATGTCCTAAACGGGCGTCTCAACAAGTAGAAATATATATTTTTATGTCTAAGGTTATACAAAATATTTTCTCGACACGGTTAAATACCCGGTAAAGTTTCTATACAAAGTATATTTTTCGACACAACTTGAAATTAAATCCAATTTTATAATAACCCAAAATTAATGTACACACAAGACTTGTGTATTCCATAAAGACGAAAGAAGATAAATTGTATAATTAATCATGTAAAGAAAACACAGTATGGAAATGGTTCAAGAATGCCAACAATAATCTGAGAGATAAAAATAACGACGCATATCATCCGTGTCTTCGGCTGCAAGATGCAATGCAGGAAGGTCTCCTGGCGGCGTGATTTTCCAAAATCACAAGACATACCGAGAAAGAAACAAAATATTATCAAGTCACACTCCTGAGGCGAGGAGGTTTAATGAAAAAGGGAGGATACTAGTAGGATCGTATTCCAAACAATTGTCACATAATAAATGACGATCATGTGTTCAAGGTACAACGGATGTTGTAAGTCGAAGTCGAAACGTAGAATGGTCAATGAAATAAGATGTAATCCATGTACAATTTTCGTGTAAAACGGTGACGTAAAGGTCAATCAAGATTACGAAAACTCACGATATTATTCAGGTACTGATTCAACGAATGCTTCGAGATGTGTGACTCACATGGTGTCCTTTAGTCTTTTCCGGAGACACATTGAGCTACACAATGGTCTATAGACTAGACATTCAATTACGAATGGTCGGAAAGAAAATTTGCGTATCTATATAGATATTTTAAAGGAAATAAACAATGAAAGCAACATGCACGGTAGTAAGAATGGAAACCAGAAGTTTCATCGAAAACAACACTTCTTAATCCCGAACAATGGCATCTCGAGAGTATGCACAACATGTAGCAGCGAGTCGAGAAAAACAGATGATTCAAAATGAACGAGTATATGAAGTCAGTCGTATCACGCATAATGAAATAGCAATAGTACTCAGAAAAAAATGAGTATGAAAAGTCAATAACATACACGCTTTGAATACAAGTATGTAACGTCTTAACGATATAAAATCATTTCAGTAAGATCACTTCACAAGAACACGAATTCCAAAAATACAGTAAGAGCAGATGTAATCGCAGTAATATCGAATGATAATTCATGAAGCACATAGGCTTTGAAAAGACATAGTAATTATCGTCATTAAGGTGATGTAATATTTCAAAATGAAATCAAGAGATGAAATATTAAAACGATAATTAAAAGCAAATAATGAGGATTAGAGAGTTACCCGCGCAGATATCGAACAACAATGGCAGATTCTGTGATTGACACTTAAAACAATAAAATCTTTGAACTTTCGGTTATAGACTAAGTTTTTGAAAACGACTTAGTTCCCTATAACCATCGCTCTGATACCAATCTGTGAGACCCCCATAATCTGACATGGAACGACTAGGCAACGAGGGGGTAACACGTCATAGTTCAAGAAGCAATAAATTACAGTTCATACAAAGCTGACGAAATAAAAATATGTACATTACATCGTAAAAGGTCAGAGTTTTTAAACATAGGTCCCAGAGTTTTAAAAGCGGAAAGTTTTATTATTTCGTCTCGATTTATAACATAAAGTTGCCCAAAAGATATAATAAACTTCTGACAGTTTATATAAACCAATCTTTCAAAAGCATCACAGAAATCTCCAAGCTGTGATAATATCCTGCGGGCTCCCATCCAAGCAAAGCTAAGTAATAATACCTGAGATTAAACATGTAAAATCGTCAACATAAAGTTGAGTGATATTCATAAGTTTAGCAGTAAAGGTGTGGAACACAAGCATTCATTTGTAAAACAAGTAGTATGGAGTTTGGTTCGTCAACCATAGTCCGAAATCATTATTATTGTTGTTCAGTTCATGAACCGAAGCTTAACTCAGTGTAATTTCCTCTAGGGAGTATTTAGCTTAAATACTCAAGTAATAAACAAATATCAGTGCGTCAAGGTACTTGAGACGGGGATAGTCAATCCCGATGGATCCACCCACAACATTCGAGCTTAGTACTCGAAATTAACGGTTCATGATAAGGAGAGGAAACTTAAGGCTATACTAAAAGCAATAATAATATTGAAAACCTGAAATCATACATGTTTTGGATAGCATACAAGTTCTGGATAGCATACAGTTTTTTAAATGGTTGTGTTCCACCATGTAAAATATCACCCCGTGTTTAGAAACCATGTACAAGTAAAAAGGGGCAATGAACTCACCTTAGCCACGAGGTAAGTCAATCTCGGTACTCAGCAAATGAGTAGAAACAATGGTAGTGAGACGATCACCGACGATATGGATGCCCGGGGAAACACGAAAACCGTAACCTATCAAAATAAGGCGCGCGTTAAGACTCGAACTCAAATATCGATATGTACCAAAAATAATATGACTCAAATATTTTCAAAGTATTCATGTTTCAAAACCATTAACACGAACCAAATGAATCCATTTATCCAACGCTACTCGTTTAAAACACTTGTACACTTGAAATTGACCCGTTATACGACGCCAAGTTAACGTAAGTCAAACTATTCTTTAACCTTATTTGGACCAGTAGCTAAGTCATTTATATAATGACTAAGCACTTGAGTAAGTCACCATGTCCGATGGTGAATACTCAAACTCACGCAACACAAGCATTGAACTATGTGTCCTAAATTAAAATCAGCAAGTACACCCCGAATGTACACACCCGTCTAGCCTATCTAGACTTGTCCGTTTTAGATGAAAATTGGTGTCAAGGTCACTTATAACCTGTATAAGACCTCACCAAAATTTGAGCCAAAATTCACACTTTAAAATACATCATATCGACACTTTACTCGACTCCAAATTTGGGACAGATTTGGGCACTTGTTTTGTAAAACCGTTTGTACCACTTTAAAAGTACTAATTCGACAATCCGTCTTTTGAAACCACTACTAGACTCATCAAATTAAGTTTGTAAACTTTTAAAACCAGTAGTATCAACTATCTAACCAAGCCTAAAGTCCCCGAGAGTCGACCCAAAATCAGCCACAATTTCGGATTGTGCCGACTTGCGTCTCCCGGTACACGAATACTAAAACTAGCATAACTTTTGACTCGTAATGACTTAGAAGCTCTATCTTATACCAAAACGAGCGTCTCGGAAAACTCTACAATAAAAACAAATAATCTTAGCCTTTATCAGACCTTAAACCCATGAAAATTCTGATAAGGACCTGCTGTCCCAAAATAGCCTTTTAGAAAACATGACAAATCAATTTTTCAACCAAAACCACTCATTCCTATACCTCTAGATCACTCAAATAACATACCTATCTACCAAACACTCCTAAAAATACTTGCATGTAAAAATTTAACAAAATCAAAGATCAAAATCCAAACTTTTGTAATCAAAATAAGATGATCTTACCAAAAATAACACATGCATGATGATTAAAACATCATACAACCATGTAATCATAAAGTTATGAAAACCTTGATGCATGTTCAAGATTTTGGTACCAAAAGATGCACCACAAAAATCTAGGATGTGGTCTTGAATTTATTTTGATTAAATCTTAGTAAATTTTGAAGTTTTGAGGGTGTTTTATGGTGAGGGTGTGACGGAAATAAAGAGGAGAGGGGAGGGAGAGAACAAAATGTTTTATGTGTGTGTTTTTGAGTGATGAAAATGACGGAAATGTTTAAGAAAATGCTTATATAGTGTGGTTAGGGTAGAAATTGCAAATATTGAATAGTTTTGTACTTAAAAGCAATAAAATACTTTAAAGGGTAGAAAATGACTATTGGTAAATATTGAAAATATTTACGAGGCTCGGGTTTCGTAAAAATACTTTTCAAAAGTTACAATGCATCATAAAAATAATTATATGATTTCCCGACACGACTTAATACGTAATTAAACGAAATCGTCGAAAATATTAATTATCGAAACAATCGATAATAAAATGTAAAATTTTGGGCATCCGTCGGTATCGCGATCACTAGGAATTCTCGTTGTACATTGATTTTGAATAAACTCGTTGTAAAACGCACGCGGGTGATTTTAAATCAAAAACTTTGATTTAAATTAAATATGGAAAAATAGAATAAGAATTTTATAATTCCATGCAAAGTATTTATCGATCATCGGAAAATACTTAAAAAGTATAATTTATTAAAATTTAAGAATCTCAGGATTTACATATAACAATACAAGAAAACGTAATACGTTGGAAAATTCAAGAAGCACGAATAAAAAAATGAAATAATGTTGGGAAAGTACGGGTTCTCACACTTTTCTTACACAAAAACACACACTTACAACCTTACAAAAATCAAACACCACATTTCTTTCTCCTTCTCTATTTTTGCCGCCACTCTCCACCATAAAACACCCCTTTATCATGATCATCCATTTTGATTTAATCAAAACAAAAATTAGACCACATCTAGTTTTTCAAAAATGCTTCAATGATACAAAAATATCCTACATGCATCAAGTTTCTAATTATCATGATATTATGGTTGGATTATTGATCTTGGTAAGATCATCATATTTTTATCCTAAAAAGTCTTATTTTTTATCTTTGATTTTGGTAAAATTTTACATACATGTGTTTAGGAGTTTGTTTGGGTGATGGGTATGATAGTAGGATGATTATAGAGGTGTGAGAATGGTTAGAATTGGTGGGAAAATTGATTTGGCATGATTTTCTAAAGTATATATTACATCAGTGGGTTTAGGCTGATTTTTCGTGGGTTTAAGATTTGAGATAGGCTGAGATTATTTGATTTTGTTGTATGTATTTCCGAGACGCTCGTTTGGATATAAGATAGAGCTTCTAACTCTTTACGAGTCACAAGTTATGCTAGTTTTAGTATTCGTGTACCAGAAGACGCAAATCGGCACAATACGAAATTGTGGCTGATTTTGGGTCGACTCTCGGGGACTTTAGGCTTGGTTAGACTATATCTGGTTTTCAAAGTTTTTAAACCTAATATGATGAGTCTATTAGTGGGTTTAAAAGGCGGATTGTCAAAATAATACTTTTAAAGTGGTCTAAACGGTTTTATAAAACATGTATACAATTCTGTCCCAAATTTTAGGGTCGAGTATAGTGTTGAGCTGATGGATTTTAAAGTGTAAACTTTGGCTCAAACTTTGGTGAGGTCTAATATAGGTTATAAGTGACCTTGACACCAAATTTCATCTAAATCGGACAAGTCTAGAGAGGGTAGATCGGTGTGTACATTCGTAGTGTACTTGCTGATTTATATGTTGGACACGTAGTTCAATGCTTGTGTTGCGTGAGTATGAGTATTCACTATTGGACATGGTGACTTACTCAAGTGCTTAGTCATTATATAAATGACTTAGCTACTGGTCCGAGTAAGGTAAAGGGATAGTCTGACTTGCGTTGACTTGGCGTCTTATGACGGGTCAATTTCAAGTGTACAAGTGTTTAAACGAGTAGTGTTGGATAATTGGGTTAGTATGGATTCATTTGGTTCGTGTCAATGGTTTTGAAACGTGAATATTTTGAAAACATTTGAGTCATATTATATTTGATACATATCGATACTTGAGTTCGAGTCTTAACGCGCGCCTTATTTTGATAGGCTGCGGCTTTCGTGTTTCCCGGGCATCCATATCATCGGTGATCGTCTTACCACTACCGTTTCTACTCAGCTTCTGAGTACCGTGATGCATTTACCTCATGGCTAAGGTGACTTCATAGCCCCTTTTTACTTGTACATGGTTTCTAAACACGGGGTGAGATTTTATATGGTGGAACACAACTAATTAAAAAATGTATGCTATCCAGATCTTGTATGATATCCAGAACGTGTATGCTTTACATATGAATTCAATGATATTATTGCTTTTTAGACGCTAGCCTTGAGTTTCCTCTCCTGATCATGAACCGTCAGTTGTCCCGTATGCTTTGCGCTAAGCGCGAATGTTGTGGGTGGATCCATCGGGATTGACAATCCCCGTCCCGATTACCTTGACGCACATACATTTGTTTATACTTGAGTATTTAGGCTGAATACTCCCTAGAGGAACTTACATTTGAGTTAAGCTTTGGTTCATGAGACTAAACAGCAATAATATACATCGTGACTATGGACAATGTTCATAGTTATCCCCTCCCCCCCATTACTTGTTTTACAAATTCTATTGTGTTCAACACCTTTACTGCTAAGCCTTTGAATATCACTCAACCTTATGTTGACGATTTTACATGTTTAATCTCAGGTATAATTACTTAGCTTTTCTTGGATGGGAGCCCACAGGATATTATCGCAGCATGGAGATTTCTATGGATATTTCAACTTTGGTTTTATCTAAAAGCTGTCAAAAGATTTTCTGTATTTTTGGTAACCAAGTGTTATAAATCATGATGAAATAATAAATCTTTCCGCATATAAAACTCTGAGACCTATGTTTAAAACTCTGATCTTTTATGATGTAATGCATATGTTTTTATTACGTCAGTTTTGTGTTAACTGTAATTAATCGTTTCTTGTACCATGACGTGTTACCCCCTTGTTGCCTAGTTGTTCCATGTTAGATTTTGGGGGTCTCACACAAAAGGTCCATATTTGTATGTCAGGTAAACCACTTTATCTATTGTTTTCATATCGCTGTGTGACCTAGCGCCTGGAATATGGTCAAGTAGCATGCTATAATAAAAAGCATCACCTGCTGAAATAGGGACATTATGAATACTTTCGATTGCGGCCCTCTACTTTATACATGTCCATATCCATTTTGTAGCGTTCCAAACATATTTTGTAGGAAATTCAGCGTAGGTTAATTCCCCTACCTTTTCATCAATCTTGTTTGTTTCCATCCACTGCTGGAACATAGATGTGGCGACAGTTGGTTTTCGAAAAATATATTAATTAGAATGGTTGACAAAAGATAGATAGGATGAAAATTTGTATCCTTTTGTTAATCATAATTGATGTTTACATGGGATAAAAAGTGTCTAATATATTGAACATCTTTAAAAGTTAATGGAGTCGAAATATGTGTGTGTAATGAAAATAGGTTTATACAGCAAGTGGTTTGTCACAATAAGTGGTTGCTCTTACATAAGAGTGAACTTGATTACAACAACATAAGAGTGAACTTGATTAGCAAATAATTTTAAATCCTAACAGAAAGCTTGTTTTTAGTGTAGTTAATATTAATATGGCAACAATTAATTTAGTTATACTTGCTATAAAAATAATATTGAAGAAACACTATTAGAAAAACATGTCCAAATAAAAGTATGAAGATACAGCTTAGTCGATATCATTTAACTTTATGACAATTCTACGACCACGCGCAATCTTGTTGTGACGAACTGACAATCATATAGCCATCCGTATCATCCAACGCATGTTACTATTTATATGAGGACGTCTACAAAAAAAGATATAGTGCGTTAATTCATGCTTACATTTTTCATTAAAAAATATTCGTATACAATGCTAAGAGAAAAGGAACCTATAAAAGATATACTTACAAAGATGCGCATTATCTGCCATTTCGTTACCGATGAGAATGAGAGCAAAAGTTGCAACACAAAAATCATGTAAAGACCCAAGAAACAGATATATATATAGTTAGTCCAAGCACGAATCACCCTAACACACGCCGTAATGTTTTTTTTAAGAGTTGCTAACTAACCGAGAATATAGGACTGACACATCAACATAATTTAGTTGTGCTAGATTTAGAGGACTTGTACAAAACTCTCATATATTAGATAGTATAGATGTGTACTTGTAACATATGATTTATAATACGTATTAATTAAAATTAATATTTTAAAAATGATGTTAATGCTTAATTGACTTGTACAATATGCTTTAAAATTTATATTACTTAAAAATTATTTGAAGAGAGAGTGCATAAGATGGTTTATAAAATATGCTTACATAAGATGGCTTATATGTAGTATAGGAGTCCGGTTATTTAAGATACCTTGTATCTTTTAGATACAAGGGGACAAATATGGACCGTCCATCTCATCTCATCCAACAGCCCAGATTAAAAACAAAAAAAAACGGAGGGGTAGTTTCGTCATTTTACCCCTCCCACCTAACACCCCTCCCACTTCTACATCCCAAATCTGGATCGATCTCTTTCTTTTTCCTTCTTCTCTCTAAAACACACACTAAAACACACACATGTACACATATTTACATCTTAATTTATCAACACAAACATCAAACGCATCGATCACCCACTTTCGTAAATCGATCATCCACTTCATAAATAAGGTAAAGTTCATTCGATTTATTTTGATTAATCTTTTTTTAGCTTATTCGATGTGAATAAGCTTATAATTCATCTTATTCTTTTCTAGCTTATTTGAGAAACTACGTGAATTTAAAGCTAATTAATGTGAATAAGCTTATAGATTATCATCATCTTTATTATGATGAATTATAAACTAACTTATTAGCTTATTTTCGTGAATTATAAGGTTTTATGGCTTGATATCGCTGAACAGATTTAGTATGACATGTTTGTGAAGTATCATATATGATATACTATATCATATATGATATAAGCTAAAATATCATATATGATCAAATATATCATATATGATTAGTGCTTGAAAATTGAATTAAATCTTCTTTTTTTGTGTAGAGGAAGCTGTTTACAAGACATGTTGAATATTACAAGCATCCAAAAGGCCAAGAAGCTTAGTGAAGAAGAAAGAATTTTTTACGTTTATTGTTTGTTTTTTCTTTGTAATCTCCTAATGGAGTTTTGAAGTATATGGATAATTTTATAATCCATTGGTATCTGGTACAACGTCTTGTTAATATGATTAACTTTGTTGGTATTATGTCATTATGGTTTGATAAATTAAGCCATATATGATAATGCACTATCATATATGATAATGCATTATCATATATGATACTTAAAGAAAACTTGGATATATTAAACAAAGAATCTGATGAATTCATGATTACAACAAAAAGTATGCACAATTAATAACTAAACACTTGTTCATAACATAAAAAATATACTTTTGAACATAATCATATATGATAATTCAAACAGAACATAACCTAATGTAAAATCATATATGATATACATCTGATATCATATATGATAACCATTTATACAAAATCAAAAAATGCAAACATATTTCAAATGATGAATTCATTCAGAATAACGTCTACTTAATCTTGATCCTTAAAGCATATCCATGCACATCCTCTTGTAATAATCAACATCCTTCACTTCTTTAAAACATATTCGTGATGAATTCATGAACAACGCATACTCCGTCGTGATCCTTAAAATATATCCGTGCACATCCTCTTGTTATAATCAACATACATCTCTCCTTTGCTCCAAATAGAGCAATCACACCATCTCTGTTTAACTGCATTTATAAAAGAAGAAAAAAAAACATATTATGCAAACTTTTAATACCAAAATGAATTACTCATATATATGATAGAAGGTAGGTTTCAAGAGTTTATACAGATTTTCTAAAAGATACTCATACAAAATCTGTTTTTTCTTATGATTTTTATGATATATCATATATGATATATCATCAGTTATCATATATGATATATCTATCATATATGATAAGAAATGTACATCATCTATAATACCATCAGAAAGTTAAAAAAAATATCATAATAATACAGCTTATTAACATGAAAATAAGCTTATTCATAACTATCTTATTCACAAAAACGTATAGCTCATTGAAATAATCTAATAAGCTATCTTATAATAAACACAATAAATTCAAATCATCTAATTTACAAAGCTTATCCATAACTCTACTCTTATTAAAAAAGCTTATTCATAAGCTTATTCAAACTAACAAGCTTATTAATCCTACTTCATAACTTATTCATAACTTCTCATCTAAGAACTTAGCTTGTAATTAAGAACAATCAATCCAACAAGATTCGTTCACAATAATCTAATTAAAGGCTAATGATAAGCTTATTTAAACCAAATAAGCTAAAAATAAGAGTACATACTAATCAAACCTGCTGATGGATGAATCAATTCGTGATTATAGATGTTCGTGATGAATTCGTCATGGATTCATCATGATCACGTTTTGATGGATTCATGATTAATTAATGATGGATTAATGGTGGATCGGGGGTAGAGAGATAAAGTAATCAGGGGTAGAGAGAGAAAGATATATCCGATGTGTGTTTTTTGTGAGAGAAGAAAGAAGAAAAAACATTATATAGTAGATTGTGAAATGACCGAAATACCCTTGCAGTGTAAATTAGGGATTTAATCTCAGCCCTTGGATGAGATGGAGATGGATGGTGGGGATGAGTCCCCTCATATCTTAGATAAGTTTGGTATCCAAATGAACTTAAATCGTAGTATAGATAGTTGCATTATGGGTGTAGAAAAAGTCGACTCGATTTAAACTTGACCCGAACTTGACTAGAATCTGATCCGAACTCGAACCCAAATAAGCCTATTTGGGTCGGGTCACTCAAGTAAAAAAACTTATTCGAGTTGACCCGAATTGACCCGAGTTAAAATAGGGTTGGGTTCAGATTTATATATTTTAGTCTTGACTCGACTTGACTCGACTCAACTAACAATTTTTACAATGAAAGTATACTTAAATAAGCGACTTTTTAGACTTTTTACTTATATTCGGGTTGACCCGAACCGAATTAACCCGAACCCGAATTAACCCAACCTCGAATTAATCCGACTCAAATTAACACGACCCAAATTGACCTGAACCCAAATGACTTAAGTTCTAATTAGACTCAGATTTAAGTATAAATGTTTTAGTCTCAATCTGAATTGACTCGACCCGAGTTGACTCGAAGCCGATCAAATCAACCCGAATCACACCCTTAGTTGGAATGATTATTTATGTTTGTTAAAATATACGATACACCGAATGAAATACGAATATAAATGGTGTGTTTTGGTAGGTGGGTTTTTTTACTTTAGGAATATAAAATTATATTTTCAATTAATTTGTGGTAAATTAGTAGAAATAAAGTAATCGAACCATTTGAAAAAAAAAATACTATGTCATTCTAGTGGGTTTTTAAGGATACGAGCAATGTTTTAAAATTAGTTAGACAGTTTAATTAGTTGAATCGTAAATAAGCTCAGAAATTAAATCAGATGTGATCAAGATTTTGCTTATTTTAAAATCGGATTAAACCGTTGAATTTTTATTAACTTGGTTTGGTAAACCTGGTCAGATCATAATTTTTTGTAAAAAAATCTAACGAAGAAAAGAGTTTCTATAAGAGTTTTTCTAATTTTAATTTATAGCTGAAGTGTAAGAACTACTGTTAATTGAAATTTTGTACTTGAGTAAATTAGAGTTATAAACAACGTTAATTTAAATAGTTTTATAGATTGTTGTAACTTAGATTCATATTTTGATTTTTGTTGTAAATATTTGATATATTATAATGAATACAACTTTTTTTAACATATAATGAATACAATTTAAAAGCAAACCGTTAGAGTTTTACGTAGTAGTATTTTTCATCGGTTCAACTGAAATATAAAAAAATCAAATGAATTACGAGATAATGCAACACTACATATTATATGTTGATGCATATGAGCGTTTTAATCTAACTTGTAAATTTAGACTAAATATGATAAATTCTACTTAGTCTTAATAGAAACTTTGAATGAATATCAAATAGTATGCAAAATCTACTTTTTGATATGATGAAGATTATAATCATAAGTTATGAATAAATAAACAAAATATATTCACCAAAAGCTTTAATATTATTGAGAATAATACGAGTACTCTTTAAAAGTAATAGGGTTACAGATACCTTAAAGCTATGAGTGAAACGTAGGAATGATATATATAAAACCTAAACCTAGGACCTCTTTTTATAGCACAAGAAGTCCTTACATAAACAATCTTTTAAAACTTAAGAAGATATACACAAAATATCTTATGTTGATAACAAACGTGTCTTTAGTCTTTATCTTTTCAGCAACATTAATAACACAAACAACATTAAACTTGACCATGGCCGCCAATTATGTATAAACACAACCAGTACTAATATTCTACTACAAGCACTAATTCCATTAGTACTGGTAGTGCAAAATTAACCAACACTAATTTTATTCCTAATAATTCTCTTCTAAACTTGTGATTACTTTTTTAAATCCACAAATTTCTTGAACTAGGGATTTTGCCCGCGCTCCGCCGCGGCGAGAGCAAGGCGTTGGTGGGTAGGGTGCCATGGTCTTTTCGTACATGCGTAGTCATATGCGTTTGTTGCTGGGTAACGTTGCTGGAAAAAGTAAACACCCGAGTCTAGGTGAGGTGCCCGCGCTTCGCCGCGGTTGTTTTTTGGTCGTTAGTTGGCCGATACTTTTGATATGAACGTTGGTCAGAAACATATGCTTCACTTAGATTAAAAGATTTCAGAACATGTTCAGTAAAAAATTTCAGCAAAAAACATACGGTTCACTTAGACTAATGCACACCTCAGAATTGTCCGATAAGTGTTCTACTCACTACACACTACCACCGTTGCCTTTATTGCAGCTTAGGATATATTATTTCTCATTCCACCCGTAAGACTACCCAGCCGTTTATACATCACCTTTGATACCACGGGCCTGCATCTCTATAGTAAGATGTCAACCTTTCGTCGTACCAGAAAAGCGCTCCACAATGGCAACACACCTGATCGCGGTCCCCCGAATGCATATATTTCAAGCATTTCTGCATAACCCAAACAAATTTAAAAAAGTTAAAAAAAAATGTTTTGATGAGGTGGCAGCCCACTTTGAATGGTTATAAATAAACGAATATTTTACCAAATAAGCAAAATCTTAAACAATGCCACTTTTAATAGTTATAAATAAGCAAATATTTGTACATGCACTTGATGTTTCGGAATGGCTGATGCAATATTTATAGTGATCATTAGGACATAAAACATTCTAAAAGTACGTAATACAATTACTGTAAGTTTCCCTTACATAAAAAAAATAACATAGAAAGGCAAGACTTACTTTCTTTGAATATGTCTTTGAGGTAATTGTTATGTTGCCATTGACTAACAGATCAATAGGTGTGTTACACCCACCAAAAAACAAAAAAGCACAGCCAAAGCTTTTCTAAACACATAGTTAATCCTTTTTTAGTCACTTATGCAATTTAGTCCTATTTAACTACATGCGAATCTGTCCTTTTTGGTCGCTTTTGGTTATGTGTTTTTTTGTTTATTTTTTCTTTACAATACTATTTATCCCCTCTCAGTACATTCTGGTTCCAATCTTGCATTATGTTGTAGCAATCTTAAGCGCCTTGTCAAATTAGAGATATCGGTTGGATTTTAATATTCTCGAGTGCTCATATAGCACAAAATCAACAGCAAGAAAACACCCATTTTGAAGCAGCAGGGGTGTTTGGATCCTGTTTTAACAGCAGCCAAACGCCCCTTTTGCTGCAGTAGGATGCCGATTTTTTACTCTAGATCGTAATTTTCATTTTTTTTATCACATACACATGTCGCTATCTTATTCTCGAAGTGGACGGTTAATAAAAAAACAAAATCCAGTACCCATTTCTGCAGCAAAAGTGGTGTTTGGCTGCTGTTTTTACAACAGCGAAACACCCCTATGCAGCAGAAAGGGTGTTTGGCAATTCTTATAAGAACAACCAAATACCCCTTTGTATGCTTTTGAAAGTAGTTGCTGATTATGGCCGGAAAAATTCAATCACAAAGCAATAATATAATATTGAGACTATGCAAACCAAGCGAAACCATGTTTAAGGGCATATGTGGCATTTTTTAGCGCACTATTTTTTTTCACTACATCCTATCTATAGGCTTTAAGAGTAAGCGAGAAGCCTAAAGTCTAAACTACACTTTCTATGGTTATACTTTCTAGTATTTTGAGTAGACCAGCTGAACTTATCCGTACCCCGAATCCCGACGGACCCCGAATTTTCCACCCAACAGGTCAAAATGTATATATATGAGAATAAATTAAAGATGTACCCTTTTTTCTTTATGCTGCAAGCAATCCTTCGCCCTCTCCGGTTGTCAAGTGTAAGCTGCACAGGGACAACAGAGAGCAAGATTCTTTCGTTCCTATATTTCTTAGATATCCGTGTGCCATTCCTTCATAAAGCAATGATATCAGTTGGGTGTACTTCCGTCAACTAACGTTTTGGTCGCTTTTTACACATTCCGCCTTTTACGTTCTATCAGATAATATAAAGGCACACCTATAAAAAGTAAGGCAGAAGTTAAAAGCAAGATACTGCTTTAAAAAAATGCAAACACAAACACAGGATAAAAACACAAAAAAAAACACAACACAACAGAAATACTAAACAAAAAAATAACATAGCCTTATTTACCTTGAGTTTCACCTCGGATTGATCCCACACATGTAGCAACCGTTACCTGTGTCACGCATCTGAATATGCCCTCGAGAGGGTGCTAAACCTTTGCGTTCCCACCTTTACCATCACCTGTAGAATAGAATGACGAACTCGATTAAACATAAATATACATTATTTCAGCAAACAAAAAGTTACTAATAAGGTGGTTGGTGCAAAATTTATTCAAGGCGGGATACTCATGATACTGTTTCAGAGTTGGTGGCGAGAAAAGCGAATCCCTACTACTGAATCCCCATTCCACTCGGTGTCAGTATTATTAGCCAAGACAATGACTGGCTAGACACATGAAGCAACTATGATGGTTTGCACGTATTTTGGAGCTGCATAACCTACTTTCCTGCCGAACAAAAAAAAGAATGGATTAGTTTCAAAGAGGCACCCTGAAACGATTAGTTGCGATTTGATATGTGCATTTCACGAAAGCACGTGTCATCGCTTACATAAGCTGGAAATTTTCAGAATAAGCCAAAAAAACGAACTTATGAAACATAAGCCCAAAACCGAAAAAGACGTAAGCCGGCTGAGAAATACACTCCTTTTGTGTTTGGTTTCGGGCTTATGTTTCATAACCTTGGTTTTTGTGTCTCATTCTTAAATTTGTTGGCTCATGTAATGTGATATAATAAGCTTATATAAACTGAAAAGTTTGAAAATACCTGCAAAAAGTGAACTTACGAAACATAAACCCTAAACCAAATCAACGACCCTCCTTGCTTGTGTGTTTGGAGGCGCTTCAATTAATCGATGCGCTAAGACAGGTTATACTCTGAAACCGAAAGACGTGGCGGCTGCAAACAGGGTCTCCTGATGGTTTGCCAAGCCGAGTCCCCCTGTTGTACCAAAAAGAATAGGCATAGATGAACAACAATTCAACTGATGGAAAAAAGGGCAGATATAGTACGAAAACAAAAAAAACTATACTAAAAGTAAAGTAGCTGAAGAAAATAAAAGATAAGGAAATTTGCAACTTGATTGGTATTTTATCAATGGTGACCATTCTGGCACCAAATTTAACACCAATAGTCGTATCCTGAAACGTATCCTGAACCGACTGAAAACGCTTCCAAACCTTAATTTTTGAGCTTCCAACGCCTTTTCCCAATGCATTATATACGACAGTTCATTCCTGCATTGATAAAAACAAAATAAGGCATTAAAGAAAAGTTATCTTTCCTTAAAAAGGTCCTAAAAACACATTTGCTGAATTACAAAATCTAAAGGCACATTGTAAAAAATCATTTCCATGCATCAGATAAGTTAGACGCATTTACTTTAGGAAACTTCAGCTAATTCACTTTCTTCCAATATCGTGACTACAGAGAATTTAGTGACGTTGTTTAGGATTACTTATTTGCTTATCATAGCTAAACTATAAATGGGTAATAACCCTTACCCGCTTCTGTTTTATTCATTATTCCTAACCTTGTGTAAAATAAGAAAATAAGCAGCTTCATCCATATATATCAGAAGTAGGGAACTACAAAAGATTAAGCTGGTAACATCATATAAATATAAAGCACTTACTTGTTCGGGTTGCCATTGTTCATCATATGAGAACGACACTTCCACTTTGTAGGCTCAGATAAGGCAAAATCAAGGAGAGAGTGGGCACACCCGCCGTGGCTGCATCCATAACAGGTTGCCCCGCCAAGATACGGGCGACCTCAACCTTGTTCGGGTTGCCATTGTTCATCATAGCCTAAGAAAAAAGGGTCACCAAACAGACAATACATATCGCGACAATTACCAAGCCTTTCAAAGGTCGGGGGCAATAATCTAGGTGTCTATTATCGCACCAAGTTCGAAATGTTCATTGTTCTCTCTATTGTTTATTAATTGTTCCTATACGTGGCTCCCAACGAACCATTCAATCTCCTATAAGGCGTAAACAAACATTGTGTGATGAGATTGAAATACAGGGCAACTAAAGTGGTGTAAACAAACATCCCCTGATGAGACTGAAATAAAGGCCAGCTAAACTGATGAAACCCTTTTACATCCTATGATACGCGCAATATAACCCCAAACAATAAGAAGACTAAAATAAACCATACCTCTTATTCCACAAACAAAATCAACCCCAAAAAATAAGGTTTCCCAGCAAATCGAAAAAATCAAGGTATTGTAATAATGTATCGATAACCACCCAAACAATCATAAATCCTTAATTAATAACCAGCCATCACAATCGCAACTAATCAAGGTGTGCCACAAAACCATCCTCCCACCTAAGCTAACCAACATCACCTGCCGACCACCTACGCCGCACAGCACGTATGGCGGCAACGAAGGGATCGGCGGCAATGAAGGTTTGCCATAAAGATCATCAAAAAAACCGATCAAAGTTTGTCGGAGGTGGAACCGGGCCAAACCTCAAAACCGATCTAAAATTAGTGGATGAGTGGGTGAGAATGGGTGGTTGTGTGTGTATAAGTGGGATGTATATATCTGTGCATATAATCAACGGTTGTAAATCAACCCCAAATATCAACGGCCATAGTCAACTTTGAGCACACAACTTGCCATAAACATGGGTATATTGTGTGTTTTTTTAATCCATATACAGTACAAATGTACATGTATAAATGTACAGAGAGATGTATATGTATAAATGTACAGAGAGATGTGAGGGGAAGATGAGAGATGTATATAAGTATAAAAATGAGAGAGCTGTGAGGGAGGGTTTTTGATTAAACAATTTAGGTTGTGAGGGGGGAACTGTTCATTGGGAACCGAGATTCCCCCCTTTTATTAAGGATATAATAAAAATAAAAATAACTCACACTGCATAAACGTCCTTTATCTTACAGTTCTCTGTCTTCCTGGTGCACCAGCCCTAAACCACTATGCAAAAGTTCTCTTTATCTTTAGTAGTCATCTGTATAAAAACTTGTTCTTTTAAAAAGCTCCTTATCAACTCTCGAATATTTCTAAGCAATTCTTAAACTATTTAAACCCCCTCTTAAGTTGATGAGGAGAATTTCCATACTACCCTGTAACAGTCAATTCTATAATTAAAGACTATCCTCACTACATCCAAGGGAAGTAACCTCTGAAAGTAAAATCATTGGACCTAGTTGAGAACTTAGATATGATACTCCTCCCATATTGTACATCAACAACAATAAGAGTAGCCTCACTAGTATTACCAGAATTTGTCTCCCCTAAAACTATTTGTACTTCTTCAATAATTGTTCCTAACACTAGAATTAAATTATAGAACCGAAACTAAACATTTAGCCACTTCCCATTATATTTCTAAGCGTTGGCAAACCAAATTTGTACATCGATGAGTACAAGAACAATATACAACATCATCATCATCATTTTTATTATTTTATTTTTATTTTATTTTTATTTTATTTTTATTTTTTTATTTTTTTATTAAAACCATCACTTTAATTAAAAACAAAAAGGGATTCACAACAAATTGGATGGGAGTCGAGATACTATCTGCGCTCCCACCCCTTTAGCAATGGCAAAACCTATTCTATGGAAAATATGTACAGTAGCGCGCGCTCCAATGTCTTGAGCCTTAGAAAATCTCTGGATCCGCTTCAGCAACGCAACTGCATCTTCCTGTAACTCATCTAGAGAAGAAAAAGAGAAAGGAAGAAACCTATATCCGAGAGCTGCACACTTAGCCAAATACTTGCATCATTTACGTTGTGCAACATCAATCACAGCTCGGCCAGGTACAAAGTCATTCATCCCCATACGAGTCAAAGGAGAAGAACGAGTCAGATCAACACACACATCTTTACCTCCATTCCAAGAATAAAACAAAATATATGTCGGACGTAAGACATTATCAAGTCCTCCATCTAATCTAATATTAACTTCCTTTCCGACAGATATCCCTGAACGATAGCATATATCAACAAGAGTATCACGTACCAAATTGTGACGATGCTTAATCTCAACGATACCAGCACACGAAACCGCATGATCCCCAAATATATCCCCATCAAATACTCTTGAACAAGCTGAACATGGCTTCGAAACAGAGAACAAGGGAATACCTAAGCGATAACACAAAACACATCGATAAGTCCTCCCATTCATAGTCTGACCCAACCCCGAGATAGGAACTGTCCTAAGCCAATCAGAATTATGGTCCTCCCTCTGAGATGCCCATAAAGCCATTTTGTTGGGTCAAAACGTTGATGTGGCAGAAACTCAAAAACGAAGAAAACATGAAGACATTTGTCTAAGCGTTGTCAAGAGCAAAACAAGTGTTGACAAGAGCAAATCGGGGGTTGATGGCTCAAACATTGTCATGTACAATCTAAGCATTGTCACATGCAATCCAAGCATTGACAGAAACGTAGACAAGAAGCCTTTGGAAGCTTCTATTTGGATATATATGCATGATATATTATGTATTAGTTATTTAAATAGAAGATACACATGTTTATTCATAATTATCTCTTGTAAACCCTAATCCTTAGTCTATAAAAGGAACAAGGGTCTTAGGTTTTATTCATAACTCATATTCACAATGTAAACCTAAAATCGTGTGTCGACTAGACGTGGGATTCAATGTATACACGTCTAGTGATTGTTTATTATCAATATAATGAACAATCCATTTGTTTTAATTCATGTTCTTTGTGTCCAAACACCTTGTTAATGTGTCGTGTTCTAATTCCGCTTTGATTATCTAATCTATGAACATGATGCATTCCTAGTAGCTTAAAGATCTAGGAATCTTAGGATTCCTCAATTGCTATCAGAGCCTCGTGTCTCGTGATGCTAGGACCAACAAGGTGTTCGTGTATCATGAGGAAGAAGAAAAATCCGTCTAGGGTTTTTCTGGACGTTTTTGTGTGCGTAGTAGTATTCAGAAGGTCATAACTTTTGATTGGACTGTTGGATCGTCACGAAATTTCTTGTGTGTGTTCTATACACATATATCTAGACATCCACCAGAGGGATTGTCAAGTTTTATCCCCAGGAAAAAGTTATTAAGCGTCAAAGTCAGCAGCAAGATATGTGCAGTTTTCTGTAAACAACCATGTTCAAAACACGTTTTCAAAACGCAAGTTCTTGGTGAGAAGAGTTCCTTTGCCTGTGATAGTTCCATATCCGCCTCCAAAGTAAACTTTATCACCATCCTTAATGGGAGTGAAGTTAGTAAGATAATCTTCCTTCCCAGTCATGTGCCTAGAGCATCCACTATCCCAATAGCCATAATCATTTACCTGTTTTTTAATGCCCTGCACATAAAGAAAACAAATTAGTTTTCTTAGGGAACCTAAGCCTGAGCAGACTTGGATTCATCTGGTTGTTCAACAAGAATAGACTTAGTTCTCATAACAACCCCTTGTTCATCCCTTTTTGGATGAAACACCCAGTTAACCCCAATTGGTTTTGTAATGACCTTTGAAATATAATTAAATCTGTTACAGGTCATAGAAATCGCATTAGAATTAGGGTTTTGATCTTGCTTAGGTCTCCATGTCAAGCTAGAAGAAGCTTTAGACCCCTTACCCTGTGGTTGCAAATATTTAGGTCTGGCAACATTTCTGTCAGCATTGGATTTGGTCTTGTCAACGCTGAAATTACCCTTGTCAGCGTTGAACGTAGGGTTTGCTACAGAAACCCATTGCCTATTAGACCAAGTATTGGTCTTCTGAAATGGTCTTTGTCAATGAGTGTTAGACCCTTTAGTGAAGAATGGGGCTGGTCTAACAACTTGTGGACTTTGCTCCACCAAAGTTTTGGGTCTGACATTGTTTGACCTTTTAACAGCGTTGACCTTGGAAGCGTTGACACACTTATATGCTAAATGTGAGAAGCTACCACAAGTGTAACAGGCTTTTCTAGACACAACTCTAGGTCTAGAAGAGAAGAAGCCTGTTCCATTATCACTAACTTGGCTTTTAGGTGACCTAGTATTCCTATACATTTTTGCATACTTAATGCTAGGTTTTCTAACAGTGTTTGAGCCAAGGTCAACACTCCAGAAGCTTTTGATCTTTAAGCTACTAGGAATGCATCATGTTCATATGATTAGATAATCAGAGCGGAATTAAGGATGGTGATAAAGTTTACTTTGGAGGCGGATATGGAACTATCACAGGCAAAGGAACTCTTCTCACCAAGAACTTGCGTTTTGAAAACGTGTTTTGAACATGTCTGTTTACAGAAAACTGCACATATCCTGCTGCTGACTTTGACGCTTAATATCTTTTTCCTGGGGATAAAACTTGACAATCCCTCCGGTGGATGTCTAGATATATGTGTATAGAACACACACAAGAAATTTCATGACGATCCAACGGTCCAATCAAAAGTTATGACCTTCTGAATACTGCTACGCACACAAAAACGTCCAGAAAAACCCTAGACGGATTTTTCTTCTTCTTCATGATACACGAACACCTTGTTGGTCCTAGCATCACGAGACACGAGGCTCTGATAGCAATTGAGGAATCCTAAGATTCCTAGATCTTTAAGCTACTAGGAATGCATCATGTTCATATGATTAGATAATCAAAGCGGAATTAGAACACGACACATTAACAAGGTGTTTGGACAGAAAGAACATGAATTAAAACAAATGGATTGTTCATTATATTGATAATAAACAATCACTAGACGTGTATACATTGAATCCGACGTCTAGTCGACACACGCTTTTAGGTTTACATTGTGAATATGAGTTATGAATAAAACCTAAGACCCTTGTTCCTTTTATAGACTAAGGATTAGGGTTTACAAGAGATAATTATGAATAAACATGTGTATCTTCTATTTAAATAACTAATACTGAATATATCATGCATATATATCCAAATAGAAGCTTCCAAAGGCTTCTTGTCTACGTTTCTGTCAATGCTTGGATTTCATGTGACAATGCTTAGATTGTACATGACAATGCTTGAGCCATCAACCCCGATTTGCTTTTGTCAACGCTTGTTTTTCTCTTGACAACTCTTAGACAAATGTCTTCATGTTTTCTTCGTTTTTGAGTTTCTGCCACATCAACTTTTTAACCCAACAAAACTCTTTGTGTATCTCTTGTAAGTTGTACATCATTTTTAAATTGCTTCCCCTCAATTGTAGCATGTATGTCTTCCCCTTTTTGTCACATCAACAGGGAAGTAACAATGTATGCAATGTTGAAGATTCTCCAAACGTAGGCTCTATGTAATGATCTTGAAGAAAAATAACTATAATATTCTTGATGTTGAAGTAGAGTAACCCAAACCTATGTTCCATAGCTTGTACGATGTGATGAAGTGTGTTGCTGATACAAAAATCCTCATCCTTTGTGAGACACTGAGCACGATAATGTAACTCCTTCAAGTGATAGAAAATATATGCATAGAGAACCATAAGAGAAATCACATATTCCTAGATCTTGTATCACTTCATCAGTAACAGTGTAGGCATAAACAAGTTATCTTTAAATCAATGGGATGTTAACCATGATTTAAAGATATGATAAAACACAAATTCGCGAAAATCTTCTTCAAGCATTAAACTTACCATAAGAATTCTTCCCCTTAAGCTAACACCTCTTCATGACAAGTCTTAATGAATCAATATCTTCATATGTAAAAGCTGTTAGCGAATAACTCTTTCACAAGGCTATCCCGATTACATACTCTAATATCAATCAAAGTCTTCATGAATTGTTGCTAACTTACTTAAAAATCATTTACCCCTTGTAAAAATATCCGAGCCATTAATATCAACTTGATATTCTAAATAAAAGCGGAGATTCCATGTACCTTTGCGTGTAAATACTTCCTTTTTGTGTGCTAAAATCGTATCAATTTTCCAAACAGCAGCTATTCCTTTTGTTGTCCAACATCTTCCTTTGTCCAAGATATCAACACTGTGTGTTGTCCAACATCGGACAACACTTGTCAGCGTTTGAAAATATATATATCGGACAACAAGTGTCAGCACTTCCCAACAGTGCTTAACTTATTCTTGTCAGCGTCGAACCAAAAATCTTGTCAGCGTGTGAATCATGCCTTGTCAGCGACTTGGCTCAATCGTTGACACCACCTGTGATTGCAATCTTTAACAGTGGCTAAAATATGAATCCACTGTATCACTTTACTTTTCTTCTTTGCCAATATAATACGTTGCATCACCACAAATTTGACTTCTTTTGGCATCCAATAATGATATAAACATGTAAAGGCAAAGTTGAATCACAGTACCTTAGTTTTCTTCATCTCGTACATCACTTTTTGTCCCATTCTTGACTAAATCCCCATGTAAATTGCTTTTCAAGTGATAGACTGCTTTTCCATCGTGTATCCAAGCAGAAACTTTTTGGACTACAACTTGCTTCACGTGATATAATAAACAAAGAAACATTCACTTTTTCATCCCCTCGTGTAAACACACTCATTGACCAAAGAGATCATATTGACCCCCTTTTTGCCATGTGAATTCATTCATGCTAGCTACTCACGTCTTTTTCCTTTTGATAGCATACAAAGGCTACTTGTTTAATAGTAACAAGAACATACAAACAAGCATGTATACCACTTTTCTTCTTATTATCCTCCCACGTGAACAATTTGTCTTTACATGGCCATCAGTCAACATATTTGAACCAATCTTTTTTAAATGTGACGTCTTTAGCAACAATAATATGGAAGTTCATGATTGCTAAAAATCAGCAAAACAAAACGTATCTTCCAAAAATATTGCATAATATATTGACATTGGAAAACTGAATCTCGTCCAAATATAGCCTAGACATCACACATCTTTAAAAACATCAACCACGTTCTTCTTTTCTTGTTGACATCTTCAAACATTTGTTCTTTTCTGTCTGCATGAATTAACCATCACGTGATCCTTCCAATCTTTTCCTTAATTTGAGCAAAGTCATAACGTCATCTTTTCCCATAAGTTAGGAAACTGAATATTCGTTACTTTCTTGTTTGCCCGATCTGCTGAACCATCCTAACCGTATGAACAGACCAAGGTTTATCAAGAAACCTTAATCCAATCTGCTATGTTTTAATAAAGACGAATCCAGGGTTTACATAAACCCTAAAACGAAGATCCCTGAGAAGAATAACATAGCTGCTCCAATCCATCATGGCCAAATCTTACTGCTTCCATGTTTTGAAGAATGACAATCACCAGCTTGATCCATACTAAATGAACAGTTAATCGATCTAGGTTTTGTGAAAAACCCTAAAACGAAACATCGTCGTTACAACCATGAATAATGATTACAATAGGGTTCATTGTCGATTTGATAATCAACTCACCAAAGCTAATGCAATCAACAGCCACAACCACGAATCACCTAGGGTTTGTTGAGAAAACCCTAGATTTTAATCTTCTTAAAAAAACATTCTCTACAGTCAGATTTGACACCTAATAACTTCTTCATAGGAGCTCAGATCGAAGATCCCTCCGGTGAGATCCAAGACACATGTGTCAAGAACCTACAGTTCGAATTTCACAAAGATCCAACGGTTAACGAAGGAGAAAACGTGTTGTGAACATGGCTGTTTACAGAAAACTGCACATATCCTGCTGTTGACTTTGACGCTTAATAACTTTTTCCTGGGGATAAAACTTGACAATCCCTCCAGTGGATGTCTAGATATATGTGTATAGAACACACACAAGAAATTTCGTGACGATCCAACGGTCCAATCAAAAGTTATGACCGTCTGAATACTGTTGCGCACACAAAAACGTCCAGAAAAACCCTCGACGGATTTTTCTTCTTCTTCACGATACACGAACACCTTGTTGGTCCTAGCATCACGAGCCACGAGGCTCTGATACCACTTGTTGATCCCAAACTTAGATCGATTAAGCTTGTGTATACGAGATTAGATCAAGTTATACACGTAGAGAAACTTTGTTTATGTATAAAGTAATCTAAGTGTTATGCGGAATTAACACTTAAACAAGAACACACAAAGGATGTAAACAAACTTTCACTTGATTGATAATAACGAACTTGCTTACAATGAAAGTGTTTTAACGTATGAAAAACTTATTTTGAAACATAACCTAAAGGTCTTCTTTTATAGACATAAGAAGCCTTGTACAAGAGACTACGTATCAACTATTCTAGGTAAATATAATTATAGAAAATACAATGTTGAACTTATCTTTACTGGAAACAAACTAGAAACAAAATACGCGTAGACCATATCTTTCTATCAGTTCTTGTCTTCAACCTATCAACGCTTGACTTTTTCTTGTCAACGCTTGACCTGTCAGCGTTTGTTTTCTTCCTATCAACGCTTGTTTTCCTCTTGTCAGCGCTCAAGTGGACTGGCTACATTTTATTCCCAACAATCCTCCCCTAAACTTGATATCTACTCTAGTTCAAGTTTCTGAATAAAAATTAAGAACTAGGAGGAATCTTACAACGCTTATCATATTGGTAATAAACATGTCTGATCAAATCTTTGGCCACGTCACTTGAATAATCAATCTCCAGCTGTGTTGTCTTCATCTTCTCCAAAACTTCTTTGGACATGGGATACTGACCATCTACAAGAAGATACTCAACAAACTTTGTAGAGCTCAAATAATAAACACCAGCAGCTGAATACAAACGCCATTGAAGACCACTGAGATCATCCTCAAGATCCTTCTAAACAGCAGGATCTTCTTCCGTTGGTCCACACATTCTCTTGAATGTGGACCAAATTTTTATTCCATTGACTGAAGTAGGAGCTTCAGTCTCATACTTGGCCTCTAACAACCTCCAAAGGTCTACCAAGTCTTCTCTATCCATACTTGCAAAGAGAGATACAAGAGTAGTAAATGTGTGTACCTCTTTTCCATACCTACCAATCTTCCAAAACCCACTTGCATCTTTTTCATAGCTTATGATAGGGTTTCTGGCATCAAGAGGTATCACTTGTACCATATCTGAAGCTTCCAAAGGTGAGAGCTTGATGCTTCTTCTTATAACAGCTTCACTGGGCTTTAATCTATCCATATCTTTAGGAAACTCAAGAGGAACTCCCTTCTGCAAAGGTCTTAGAACAATCATTGCCTTCTTAAGCTCCATCTTTTTTGCAAGTTCTTCTTTCCTTTCATCTGAAAGAAGTCTTAGAGTGTTTTCTTCCTGCACTTTTGCCCAAATGGGATAAGCTTTGTACTCCAATTCTTCAAAAGATAATCCCAACAATTTCTTGTAGTTCCATCCTGTTCCATGACATCTGAGTAGCATGTAGTAAAGCTCTCTTCTATCCCTTTTCAGCAGTGACAAAATATTGCTAGCCTTATGTTTCAGAATTACCTTGCAGTCTGCTTGAACTCTTAGAAGAATCTTCAAACCCCAAATTTGGTCTGAAATAGTCAAATCTGGATTCTCCATACATCTATCCTCCCAAGCATGGTACATCTGAACAACTTCTGGCATATCAAAATCTACTTGCAATTTCAACTCTCTAAGCTTCTCTCTTGCCAAATCATCACCATATTCAAGTCTTTCTAGTTGTTCTATTACCATCACACTTGAAATTGAACTGGCTTCATGACTTCCTTCTTGTTCCTCTGAATTGACAACAAATGGTGATTCACCAACCTTCTTTATTTCTTGTTCCACAAGTTGTGCATCAAACCTTCTATCAAACTCTACCTGTGCTGCATCCTTTGGAACTTCTACTTCTACCATGATTCCTTTACCCTTATCTAATGGATCAATGATGGGTAAGGGTGATGGTAATACCTGTGAAGATACTTCTTTGATGATAGTTGATGACTGGAATACATTTCTAGTATCTTAGGATTCCTCACATTTGTCAAGCAGATAAAGCGAAAGTGGATTCTGCATTCTTAATAACCCGAGCAAAATATATATCTGCCATTTTCTTCATGAGTTTGGGGGCAGCGACTTTACTCAGATTACTTAGAAAATCAATCTCCATAACCGAGTTAAACACACGTAAGGCATCATCAAACTGGAGTAGATAAGATCTAATATTAGTATGTTGAAGTAGCTTAGACTGCAAGTCAGCTGACTGTAACCGAGAGGCAAGAAAAGCATAATGCAATACATCACCCGTAGAATAAACACCCAACCCGCCAAAGGAAAAGGGCAATGTAGCAAGTCTCCACTGCCAATCACCAAATCCCGATCCAGAAGCAATAACAATACGCTCCAAAGAAGAACGGAGCGCCATATCAAACGAACTTTGGACAGACTTAAAAGCACAGGGTGAACATGTACGCATAGAAAAATATAACTTGGAAATACCAGCACAAGAACGAAGAAGCAGCAACTAACATGTACGCATAGAAAAATATAACTTGGGAATACACCAATAAACTTGCTGAGAGGATCCTCGGTCGGCCAAAAAACTCCAGTCTTGTCAACATTCAGATGCAATCCAAACACGGGGCCATCCTTCATGATACACTCCAAAACACTCCCCACAAGCAAAGTATCCCCAATAATAGTACCATCGTCCAAATACCAGGCCTGTAAAGAAAGAGAGAAGGAGTCCCGAATCTTACATATCAATGGATGAAGTACAAGAGCAAAGAGTAACGGACCAAGAAGGTCACCCTGCTGTACCCCCTTGGCATGACCTTAATACATTCTCCCCATAATACAACCTTGTCGGGCTAGAATAACAGAATTCCACCCAAGACGAGATGGAGGGACAACGAAGACGAACCTCTCGCAACATAACCTCACGATCTACCAAATTGAAAGCATTTTTAAAATCCATAAGTAACATCGACAAACCAACATCATCACCATACCTCTCAAGAAAGCGATTCACAGCATGAAGAATAGCCTCACTCCCTCCCGACACCCCCACCCCAAACTACAAATCACCAAAGTACCCATCCAAAGAATGATCAACCTTATAAGCACATACCTTGGAAACAAGCCGTCTCCAGACAGTACCTACATCAATGGGACGGATCCCACCACCAGGCTTAACCAACGGGGTAAGAGGAGCACTGGCGATGATATACTCACCCAACACCTTGGGACAACGCCCGTCAAGAAAAAGGTTCACTACTTGGTTGATAGAAGAAACTAAATCATCATAAATAGCAACCGTAGAACCACTCAAACAATCTATAAGGTGCTGGGCCCGCAACCCATCCCGCCCACAAGACGTACCTCGGAGAAAACTCTTGATCATGTCAAGAACCACAAATTGAGAAACAACAAGGTGAGGAAGATCAAGAGGTAAATCTTGTAAAGAAGGAGCATGAACAAAAGGGTGCTTATTCTTTAAGTCATTATTATTATTATTATTATTATTTTATTATTATTATAAACACCACTTTATTAAAATAATAGGATTTACAAGAAGTTAGTGGGAAGCCGAGATACTATCTGGGCACCCACTCCTTTAACTATAGCAAAACCGATCCTATTAAAAATGTAAACGACAGCACGTGCTCCAACGTTTTGAGTCATGGAGATTTTTGGATCCGCTTTAACATGGTCACTGCATCCTTCTCAAGTTCCCCCAAAGAAGAGGATGAGAAGGAGAGGAAACCGTATCCAATATTTGTACACTTAGCCTCGTACTTGATGCGTTTATGTTGTGCAATGTCGACCACAGCACGACCCGACACAAAATCAACCATATCAGTTTGTGTTAAAGGCGACGACCCGACACAAATCAACCATATTATTATTATTATTATTTTATCTTATTTTTTAAGTTTTTATTATTATTTTTTTTACTTATAAACATCACTTTATTAAAGTAATAGGATTTACAAAAAGTTAGTGGGAAGCCGAGATACAACCTGAGCTCCTAATCCTTTAGCTATAGCAAAACTAATCTTATTAAAAATATGAACAGGAAAAGGGGAGAAACCCATATCCATAGTCGCACACTTAGCCATATACTTAACATGTTTACGTTGTGCAACATCAACCACTGCACGACCGGGTACGAAATCAGCCATCCTGGCTTGCGTCAACAGAGAAGATCCAGTCAGATCTACACAAACATCAAGTCCTATATCCCACGAGTAAAGTAATAAATTTGTTGGACGCAATGCTTTGTCACACCCCCCATCCAGCCTAATATCAACTTCTTTACCGGTTGAAATCCCCGAACGGTAGAAGATGTCAACAAGGGTATCGTGTACAACATTATGACGATGTTCAATACCAATAATACTAGCACACGATACCGCATGGTCTCCATAAATATCTCCAGCAAAAACTCTTGAGCAAGCTGAACAAGGCTTCAAAACAAAAAATAAGGGGATACATAACCGAAAACATAAAACACAATGGTAGGTCTTACCATTCATAGTTTGTCCCAACCCAGAAATATGAACCGTCCTAAGCTAGTCAGATGTGTGATCCTCCCTTTAAGATTTCCATAATGCCATCGATCGAGGAGATAAGGAAAACGTGGATCCCGCATTTTGGTAACCCGTGTGAAATATATATTTGCCATTTTCTTCATGAGTTTGGGGTAGCGATCTCAATTGGATTACTCAAAAGATCATTCTCCAAAGATTTATTAAAACCACACAATGCATCATCAAAAATAGGTCCATAAGCTATAATACTAGTATGCCGAAGAAGCTTAGTCTGCAAGTCAGCATACTGTAATCGTGATGCAAGAAAGGCATAATTCAAAACATCTCCTGTAGAATAAACACCAAGCCCTCCAAATGCAAAGGGTAAGGTGGCAAGACTCCATTGTCAATCGCCAAAACCTGGCCCAAAAGCAGTGACAATACGCTCCAGAGAGGGACAAAGAGCCACATCAAAATAACCTTGGGCAAACTCAAAGAAATGAGGAGGGCCTGTGTGCATAGTAAAATATAGCTTAGAAATACCTGTACAAGAACAAAGAAGAAACAACTAACATTGAGGATCATTAATCGTAGCAATTGCGTCCATAAGCTGAATGGTTTTAGCAACTCTTTCCATCACAAGCTTATTACAAAAATCAACATCCACACTAGCAAGTCCACCAAGTAAGTTAACACCATGTAGGGAACGGGCAATATTAGGCGGGAAAACACCTGCAAGCCTGCTACGAGAGTCTTCCTTTGGCAAAAAAACTTCAGTTGTATCAACATTGAGGTGCAAGCCACACCGAGGTCCATCCTTCATAATTAACTTTAAAACCTCCCCCGCAACCAAAGTATCGCCAACAATAGTACCGTCATCCAAATACCAAGCATTTAGGGAAAGGGTAAAAGTGTCTCGAATCTTACATATCAAAGGATGTAACACTAGAGAAAAAAGCAAAGGGCCTAGGGGGTCACCCTGTTGCACCCCTTGACACGACCTTAACATGTGTTCCCTGTAATACAATCTAGCTGGGTTAGAGTAACAAAACTCTACCCAACGTGAGATAGAAGGACAATAAAGACGAACTTCACGTAGCATAACCTATTGATCTACCAAGTTGAAGGCGTTGTTAAAGTCGACCAACAATATTGAAAGACCCACATCATCACCACAACCCTCAATTAGGAGATTCACGACATGAAGTATAGCCTCATAATACCTGGGTTTTCCAAGTATGAAAAGTTATCGTCCGATCTTTTCGAATTGATTATTGGTAGAAAGTGCGACTTAGTCGTTCTTGATGGAAAATAAAAAGGTTTGGTTATCTATTTAAAACTAAAGATAAAAATGTCGTTGAAAGCTTGAAAATTTAATCTAAGATAAAACAAGTTAAAACAATGCTAAGTAAAAAGGCGGGAAAAATTAAAGTTTGGAAAATAGAAACAATTCAGAAAATTACTAATTAAACTAGTTAAACTAAGTCTGGAAAACTAGGTAATAGGTATTTCAGAAAAATAAAATCTTCGGAATAAAGACAAATTCAGAAAAATTGTTTTTTCGGAGTAACAAGCTTTTCATAGAAATGGGAATTTCGGAATAACTGGCTTTTCAGAATAATGAGCTTTTTCGGAAAAATGGTGTTTTCAGAAAAATTGGTATCTTCGGAATAATGGTCTTTTTCAGCAAAATGGAATCTTCGGAAAAATGGTCTTTTTCAGCAAAATGGAATCTTCGGAAAAACAGTCTTTTCGGAAAAAGAGATTCTTCGAAAAAAAGAGATTTTCAGAAAAAAGGTATCTTCGGAAAAACAGACTTTTCAGAGAAAATAGATTTTCGGAATAAAGATGTTTTCAGAATAACTAGCTTTTTCGGAATAAAGAACTTTTCATAGAAATGATGAATTCATAGAAAGGGAATTTCGGAATAACAGCAATTTCAGAAAAAGGAAGATTTCATAGAAATATTCAATTCAGAAAAATGGTATTTTCAGAAAAATTAACCCTAATCCGAAAATGTTAAAACTCAGAAACAGATAAACAGAACAACAAAGCTTAATTAATAAGCTACGATTAAGCATGAACCAAACAAGCAATTAACCAAAACTTTAACCAAGTAAATTTTAGGAAAAACTAAATAAACCACAAATTAAAAACTATAAAAACATTAAATAATCAAAACATTCAAAATCAACTAATAAGCAATTCTATAAATCTACCAAAACAACTTAATCAAAAATAAGCCAAACACTAGAAGATCAAATACCACAATAAGCTCAAAACATCCACCACATCAAAACTACAAGATCAATCACATGAATAACACAATCACTTAATCAAAGAGATGAGATTAACTACATGATTATCAAGATTAAGAAAAAGATTAAGAAAGGTAGAATGAGAATTAAGAAAATAAGCTTGATTGATTAAAGATGAATATCAAAAGATTACAAGATTAAAGTTGATAAACTTGAAAACTAGAGAGAAGAAAAACTTAAGAAAAACTTGAAAACTAAAGATAAACTACTACTAAAAATTAACCACCTAACCACCCTCCTAATGACACATTAGGAGGGTATTTATAGGAGGTGGGGAGATTACATGCTTAAGCTATCTTATTTCTTTCTTCTCGTCTCGACTCGATTTAATTTCTTTGTCTTTCTCGACGTCGTCTCGGGATTAGTCGATATTAGTTGAACTTGTCTTATAGTTTTCTTCTATAATTAGACTTGAGTTCTTCGACTTCATTAAACTTCCGTCTTATACTTTTTATTCGATAAATATCCAGAATAGCCCTTAGACTTCCGTTCTTTTTGCATTCTCGATCTTTCGACTTCGTCTTTAGTCTTTTTCTTTGATAAAAGCCCGTGATAGCCCATGTTTTCTTCCTTTTGCATCTTTTGGTCCTAAAACACAATAAAAACACAAACCACACATAATTCTGACTTTTACGACATAAAATACACGTTTTGGTCTTGTTATTATTGGAAATAAGTGGTAAAAGAATAAGTGTTTTCACACTTATTAAATCCCCTGCACTTGACCATTGCAATGTCCTCATGCAATGCACTAATTTCAAAGCACGGTTTACATTTTTCATCATAGGTAACCCACCTTGGCCTTTATTAAATACTAAACACTAAGAAAACTAAAAGAACAAAATAAGTAAGAAATCAAAGACTTACATTGGGGTTTTAGGTTGTCATGAATGTTCATCATTCTCAAGTTTCACGTTCCCCATACCAAGCTTAAAAACGAGATCATTGTTATTATAAGTTAGCAAACTAACACGAAATCATGTGGCCCAATTATTCACTTAGACTCCCTTATTCCTAGGTGTATCTCTTTTATTTTATTTTTGTCTTGAATGATCACAGGATGCATTCTTGACTTATTTCGATAGTTATTTAGGCTAAAAATAAAGTGGGACGATTTAATCAATAGTTAGCTAAAGGACAAAATCTTTTAAAACTGCTTCTTGGGACCTCATAAAGTTCATATCTTGGCATAACTCGCTTCACGATTTGAGACCTTTCTCGGACCGATATTTGGCAGCGACTTCATACTTCAAATCTTTGAGAGACGTTCTTGAAATTATGGTCTTCTCTTCATAATAGGAATTTCTTCATTTGAAGTTTTGAGAGATTCTTCATATTTGGACCACGACTTCTTCATTTTTCTCCAATCATTACTTTGGACTTTGATATACAACGATCCGCCTCCTTTTAGGACTTGGATATATTTATCCTCATACCTTGTTAGGGTCTTTTCGGAGAGAATTCTCCATGATCTTTAGGTGAGTATTTGCTTTTCGTCGTGTGTCTCGATCCTTCATATTGATCTTTGATAAATGATTCTTCACATCACTTTTGGATCTTTAGCTACAAAACGTAGCCCTCTTGCCTTGTTAGGGCCTTTTCGGACTCGCCAATCTTCGCATCCCGCTTCAATAAGTTATGCCTTGGCTATGAACTCTAATTAATACCGAGCAACTTTTAAACGATCTTGTGCTAGAAGCTAAGTAACTTTTCAAATCGTACAACCTTATTTATTGCAGATGAATTTATTAGCAAGCGATGAGAGAATAGGCTTATAATCAACTCACATAAATTCACGAAAGAATACCAAACTTATAATTGACTCTATCATCTCTCGTTCTCCACAATTTAAAATCTCAAGGAATGAGACTCGTGGATGCTTAGCCAATTAAATCAAAGTTTTGGGTTTTCGAGTCATATATAGGATCTTGCAAATTCTTAGACTTTTTCAAGTTAGAAATCGCATTTTAAAGTTCCCTTGATTAACGACTCTCTAGGATCAATTATAGGAACTTGCGAAAAGTTCTTGTTCTTAACCCGTGAGAGTTAAGACTTTCGCATTTTAAAGTTCCCTATATAAAAGCCTAGCAAAACTTGACTTAAACACGTTAAGGATACTAGCTAAAGTAAACTTAGATAAGTAGACTCGGGTTGAGTCAAAATATTCACGACTTTGAAAAATTTAAAACCACTTTATTGAAAATTTATTCTAGCAAGGAAAGAAAATAACCATAACAAAGGAAAATACAACTATACAACTAGGCCAAAATAGATTAAAAATTTTGAAAAATGTCGAAAAATCAAATATTTTGGTTAAAATGAGAACAAATTTATGGAAAAGACCACTTACTTCGATAGAAGTCCCCTTACACTTGATATAAACATTGTCCTCAATGTTTAAGCATGTGGGAGTAAACTCCCCTACACTTATGACATTGTGCACTTTGTTTAAATCTTGCTAAGGAAAGGACAACTATAGTGATTTCAATGTGAACATATAAGATATGAAATATTGAATCACGACAGTTTTAGGATAGAACCGGGAAGACGGGAACACGGGATCACGGTTCGTCAAAAGTCATCGAGAATGGATCTTTGAAGCTTTAATCCCTGCACAAAAGAAGAAATAAGACAACAAACACATACGGGGCTCCCCTACACTTATTATGAAAACGGTAAAGGATAGATCACGGTTTGCCTCCCTAGAAGCACTTGTTTTTTATAACGGAGTCACGAGCCTGACTCGACCCAGAACTTAATTCAAGGGAAACATGGTGAGAGATGGAATCATCTCGTGAGAGATGTCCTCACCAAAGTACAACTTCACGCGCTGGCCGTTCACCTTAAAATTGGGCCCATTTGGCTGAGAAAGCTTAATGGTGCCATATGGGAAGACTTTGGCGACAGTGAATGGACCAGACCACCGGCTCTTCAGCTTTCCCGAGAAGATCTTCAACCGAGAGTTAAAGAGTAAAACTTGATCACCAACGTGGAACTCTCGGTTCTTAATTCTTGCATCATGGATGATCTTTGTCTTCTCCTTGTAGATCAATGAGTTCTCATATGCTTCATTCCTCAGTTCATTAAGCTCATTGAGTTGAATCTTGCGAAGATCGCCGGCTTTGTTGATGTCGAAGTTAGCCCACTTCAAGGCCCAGTATGCCTTACGTTCCAGCTCGATAGTGAGGTGGCATGCTTTCCCGTACACAAGACGATAAGGTGTACAACCAATCGGGGTCTTATAAGCGGTACGGAAAGCCCACAAAGCATCATCTAACTTATCGGCCCACGAGGCACGATGCTCTCCCACAGTACGTTCCAGAATTCGCTTCAATCCGCGGTTAGAAATCTCGGCTTGCCCATTAGTTTGGGGATGATAAGCGGTGGAAAGACGGTGATTGACACCGTACTTAGCCCTGACTCTTGCGAATTGATCATTGCAAAAATGAGTCCCCCGGTCACTGATTATAGCACGAGGAACACCGAATCGAGCAAAAAGTTGCTTCAAAAAGTTCACAACCACCCTCGCATCGTTCGTAGGGAGAGCCTTAGCTTCAACCCATTTAGAAACGTAGTCAACGGCTACGAGGATGTACTTGTTCCCTTTAGATGATGGAAATGGCCCCATAAAGTCGATACCCCATACGTCAAATATTTCACATTCTTGTATGAAATTTTGAGGCATCTCATCTTTATGTGTGATCTTGCCTTGTCTTTGGCAACCATCACAACGTTTAACCATTTCGTGAGCGTCATAATAAATGGTGGGCCAATAGAATCCAGAGTCGAGTACTTTCTTCGCGGTGTAATTGGGACCAAAGTGGCCACCGGTGGGTCCTTTATGGCAAGCATCAAGGATTTGTACCGCTGCCGGCCCATCAACACATCGACGAATAATTAAATCAGCACATTGTTTGAAAAGGTAAGGGTCGTCCCAGAAATAATGTTCAATATATTTAAAGAACTTTTTCTTTTGTTGGGACGTTAACCCTTCCTTGAGAATTCCACCCGCTAAGTAGTTTGCAATATCCGCAAACCACGGGGGTGTCATCAAGATTGGAGTTGATAGGCATTAAGGCTTCAAGGGGAAAAGAGTCATTGATCTCTTGGTTCGGATGATCCCCTTGATAAGGATCCTTAAGTCTACTTAGATGATCCGCGGCTAGGTTTTCCGCTCCCTTTTTGTCACGAATTTCGATTTTAAATTCTTGAAGGAGCAAAACCCAACGAAGAAGTCTTGGCTTAGAGTCTTGCTTAGTCAACAAGTACTTCAACGCCAAGTGGTCGGTATACACGATGGTGGTAGAAAGGACAAGATAGGGGTGGAATTTTTCAAAAGCATACACTACAGCTAAAAGCTCTTTTTCGGTAGTGGTATAATGCAATTGAGCCCCCGTCATTGTCTTGCTAGCATAAAGGATTGGTTGGAAGTGTTTGTTCACTCTTTGGCTCAAAACCGCTCCAATAGCAAAGTCGCTAGCATCACACATCAACTCAAAAGGTAGCTCCCAATTAGGGGTAACCAAGACCGGTGCCTTAGTTAGCTTATCCTTAAGAAGATTGAAGGATTCAAGACACTCTTTGGAAAAGATAAAAGGAGTATCTTTTTCCAAGAGGTGGGTCATCGGGCGAGCGATTTTGGAAAAATCTTGAATGAATCGATGATAGAAGCCCTCATGACCAAGGAAACTTCTCACACCCTTCACGGTTGAAGGTGGAGGTAATTTGGCTATGACATCCACTTTAGCATGGTCCACTTCAAGACCGGCTTTTGAGATTTTATGTCTAAGCACAATGCCTTCTTTTACCATGAAATGGCATTTTTCCCAATTTAGAACAAGGCGAGTGTCTTCACACCGCTTAAGCATGCGTTCCAAATTGGCAAGGCAAGTAGAGAATGAATCACCATAGACCGAGAAATCATCCATGAAGACTTCCATAGTTTCTTCAACCATGTCATGGAAGATAGCCATCATACACCTTTGGAAGGTCCCAGGAGCATTGCATAAGCCGAAAGGCATTCTTTTGTAGGCAAATGTTCCATAAGGACAAGTGAATGTGGTTTTCTCTTGATCTTTGGGATCGATGGGAATTTGAAAATACCCGGAGAAACCGTCTAAAAAACAGTAATAGTCATTACCCGTTAGACGTTCAAGCATTTGGTCCATTAAAGGGAGGGGAAATGATCCTTTCTCGTAGCATCATTGAGTTTGCGATAGTCTATACAAACTCTCCACCCTGTAACGAGACGAGTAGGAATCAACTCGTTGTTTTCATTGGGCACAACGGTGATTCCGCCTTTCTTAGGCACACAATGGACGGGACTAACCCATGGTGAATCCGAGATAGGATAGATCATTCCCGCATCAAGAAGTTTGATAACCTCTTTTTTGATTACGTCATGGATCTTAGGATTCACCCTTCTTTGGCTTTGAATAGTGGGTTTAAAGTCGTCCTCCATGAGAATTTTATGTGTGCAAAAGTGAGGATCAATTCCACGAATATCGGAGATCTTCCAAGCAATTGCTTTCTTGTGATTATTCAGCACGGCGATAGGTCGGGATTTTTCTTCCTCTTTCAAGTCCTTAGCGATGATGACGGGTGACTTCTTGTTGTCTTCAAGGAAAACGTACTCGAGATGAGATGGTAGGTCCTTAAGTTCTAAATCCGGAGGATTTTCGATGGAAGGCGTAGTCAAATTCGGTTCATCGATAGAAATATCCTTAGGAGATGGTGGAGAAATATGGTCCTCATTGAGAAGTTGCTCAATGGTACGAATGTCTTCATCCTAATTGGAGGGAGAATCGTCATATTTTAAGTCCACATCTCCCAAAGTTGCTTCAAATTCTTTCAAGATGAAATCACTTTCTCCAAATGGAGTTAGTGATGGAGCAATAGAGGCAACGGTCTCAACAATACAAGCGTCTTTGAAATGTTCTTCACAAGCCTCATCAAGAACGTCAATGAAATTAACACTCTCGTTTTCAGAAGGTTGCTTAGAACGTTTTCCCATGTTGAAGATGATTTTATCGTCACCAACTCTCATGATTAATTCGCCAGCGGCTACATCAATGAGAGTGCGACCGATCCTCAGGAATGGACGTCCAACGATTAATGGAACACGGGGGTCCATCTCGTAGTCAACGACAACAAAATCCACCGGAAAGGTGAATTTGTCGACACCAACGAAGACATCTTCGGCTATCCCCACTGGATAAGCAACCGTACAGTTAGCTAATTCTAAAGTCATTCGTGTGGGGACTAGCTCGGGTAGAGATAATTGTTTCCAAACACTTAATGGCATTAAGTTTATACTAGCACCTAGATCGGCTAGGGCCATACAATTCTCTACCCTAGGGAAGTTGCAAGGAATCAAGAAACGACTCGGATCACCAAGTTTGGTTGGTAATTTCCTTAAGAGCACTGCGGAGCAATTCTCATTAAGTTGGGTTTGAGTGATATCAAGGAGTTTCTCCTTATCACTGAGAAGATCTTTAAACATTTTAGCATATTTCGGCATGTGAGCGAGAGCCTCAGCAAAGGAGATATTGAAATTCAGTTGTTTAAACATTTTAAGAAAGTTCGAAACCTGAATATCATCCTTGTTCTTCAATTTCTCTTTCCTCAACCTCGAAGGATAAGGTGTATTGGGTTGAGATGAAGGCTTTGGTATGGAATTCTCACTCACATCCTTGGGTGGTGGAGGGGTGGAAGTAGAAGGTGGTGCAATTGGAGAAATAGAAGGTGGGGGAGTAGAAGTTGGAGGAATTGGAGAAGGAGACTCGTTTTCCTTTGTCACAATCACCGGTGTAGGTGTAGGAAGATCGGGTTCCTTTAAACCTTTTCCACTTCGAGTGGTGATTGCTTTCATCTCCCCTCTTGGATTAGCAACGGTGTTACTCGGAAGAGAACCCGATCCAGAGGCTTTATTACTTGGGAAGAAACTAGCCATCATGTTCCTTAAGTCATTCGTTTGACTTGACAAAGTGTTTCACATATCAGCTCGAAGATCGTTTCCTTGTTTCACCATATCTGTTTTCAAGTTGAGCATTTCCCGCTGAGGATTTTGCACTATCGCATCATTAGTCCTCATGTAGGTTTCAACATCTTGGTGTAATGCGGTGGGTTGGTTGGGAGGAGCATGGTAAGCAGGTGGTTGATAAGCAGGTTGTTGGTAAACTTGGTTGTTTCTTTGAGGTGGATATGGGTTTCTTTGAGGTGGATATGGGTTTCTTTGGTTTTGATATTGATTTGGAGCACGAGGTTGGTTTTGAGTGTTGCGATTGAGGTTGTTTGGGTTTTGTGGTGGAAAACCGGGGGGTGAAAGAAAGTTGTTTGAGCGATAGCTGATCAAATTGCGGTCACCTTGAGGACTTGCTTGATAGCCTCTTGTAAAATAGGTACCGTTGGCGGCATACACATTTTCTGGATTGTCATGAGTCGAAGGACAATCGGTGTATGAGTGAGATCCCTAGCAAATTTCACATGATTGAGTCAAAGCACTAGCTTGGGCAGTGATAGCTTTGGTATTGTTGGCGGCTTGGAGAGCAAGTGACTCAACAAGCGTAGTGAGCTTATCAATTCTCTTATCGCTCTCATTAGTGCTAGCACTAGCCACATTGGTCTGAACACTCTTGGTTTGCACTCTAGACTTGTTCTCAATAATATCCCAAGCGGCATTAGCAGACTTAACCAAAATGTTACCCCCCGAGGCACTATTTAGTGAATCTTGGTCATTCATGCTTAAACCATTGTAAAAAGTATTAATTTGATGTACTTTTGTTAAATCATGTTGTGGACAATTTCTTAAAAGTTCCTTAAAACGGTCCCAAGATTCACTAAATGTCTCACCGTACTTTTGTTCAAAAGTAATGATTTCATTCCGCAAAGCGGTAGTACGTGAGGGTGGGAAAAAGTAGTTGATGAATTTGGTCTCTAAATCCGTCCACGTAAGAATACTTTGTGGCGGTTACCTCTTGTGAATTACCTCTTGTGAAAAAGTTGCAAGCGAATTACCTCTTGTGAAACCCCATTATACTTAACCGTATTAGTGAGTTGAAGAAACCTTTTAATATGGTCATGAGGATCATCAATTGAACGCCCCAAGAAAGGTTGAGCAGAGACCATTTGAATGAAGCCGGATTTAAGCTCAAACTTGTTGTCTCCAATCTCGGGTATGACAATAGCATCGGTGTTGCCCTCTACGTGCGATTACAAAAGCTCGATCATTGGTTGATTGTCCATGGTGACAATAGGTGGAGTAATGACTTCGTCTTGAGCTACTTTCTTCTTACGAGCACGAGTACGCATGCACACCTACAAAAGGAAAAGCAAGATAGACAAGAAATATTTTTGGTTTTTATATGTTTTTCTATTTTTTTGTATTTTTGAAATTTTTTTAAATTTTATGGATTTTTAAAAATTTTAAAGGAAGGAAAATAACGTTCAAAGATGAACGGATCCCAAAATCCAACGCGTCTCTCACTTAAAACCGTTAATCTTAATGAAAAGAGCCGGCAGCGGCACCATTTAATACCAAGGTTTTACAAGTATGAAAAGTTATCGTCCGATCTTTTCAAATTGATTATTGGTAGAAAGTGCGACTCAGTCGTTCTTGGTGGAAATAAAAAGGTTTGGTTATCTATTTAAAACTAAAGATAAAAATGTCATTGAAAGCTTGAAAATTTAATCTAAGATAAAACAAGTTAAAACAATGCTAAGTAAAAAGGCGGAAAAAATTAAAGTTTGGAAAATAGAAACAATTCAGAAAACTATTAATTAAACTAATTAAACTATGTCTGGAAAACTAGGTAATAGGTATTTCAGAAAAATGAAATCTTCGGAATAAAGACAAATTCAGAAAAATGGTTTCTTCGGAATAACAAGCTTTTCATAGAAATGGGAATTTCGGAATAACTGTCTTTTCAGAATAATGAGCTTTTTCGGAAAAATGGTGTTTTCAGAAAAATTGGTATCTTCGGAATGATGGTCTTTTTCAGCAAAATGAAATCTTCGGAAAAATGGTCTTTTTCAGCAAAATGGAATCTTCGGAAAAACAGTCTTTTCGGAAAAAGAGATTCTTCGGAAAAAAGAGATTTTCAGAAAAAAGGTATCTTCGGAAAAACTGACTTTTCAGAGAAAATAGATTTTCGGAATAAAGATGTTTTCAGAATAACTAGCTTTTTCGGAATAAAGAACTTTTCATAGAAATGATGAATTCATAGAAAGGGAACTTCGGAATAACAACAATTTCAGAAAAAGGAAGATTTCATAGAAATGTTCAATTCAGAAAAATGGTATTTTCGGAAAAATTGACCCTAATCCGAAAATGTTAAAACTCAGAAACAGATAAACAGAACAACAAAGCTTAATTAATAAGCTACGATTAAGCATGAACCAAACAAGCAATTAACCAAAACTTTATCCAAATAAATTTTAGGAAAAACTAAATAAACCACAAATTAAAAACTATAAAAACATTAAATAATCAAACATTCAAAATCAACTAATAAGCAGTTCTATAAATCTACCAAAACAACTTAATCAAAAATAAGCCAAACACTAGAAGATCAAATACCACAATAAGCTCAAAACATCCACCACATCAAAACTACAAGATCAATCACATGAATAACACAATCACTTAATCAAAGAGATGAGATTAACTACATGATTATCAAGATTAAGAAAAAGATTAAGAAAGATAGAATGAGAATTAAGAAAATAAGCTTGATTGATTAAAGATGAATATCAAAAGATTACAAGATTAAAGTTGATAAACTTGAAAACTAGAGAGAAGAAAAACTTAAGAAAAACTTGAAAACTAAAATTAAACTACTACTAAAAATTAACCACCTAACCACCCTCCCAATGGGAGATTACATGCTTAAGCTATCTTATTTCTTTCTTCTTGTCTCGACTCGACTTAATTTCTTTGTCTTTCTCGACGTCGTCTCGGGATTAGTCGATATTAGTTGAACTTGTCTTATAATTTTCTTCTATAATTAGACTTGAGTTCTTCGACTTCGTTAAACTTCCGTCTTTGGACTTTTTCTTCGATAAATCTTCAGAATAGGCCTTGGACTTCCGTTCTTTTTGCATTCTCGATCTTTTGACTTCGTCTTTAGTCGTTTTCTTCGATAAAAAGCCCGTGATAGCCCATGTTTTCTTCCTTTTGCATCTTTTGGTCCTAAAACACAATAAAAACACAAACCACGCATAATTCCGACTTTTACGACATAAAATACACGTTTTGGTCTTGTTATTATTGGAAATAAGTGGTAAAAGGATAAGTGTTTTCACACTTATTACCTAACTTCCTCCCAATACCCCAACACCAAACTGTAAACCATCTAATAACCATCTAAAGTATGACCAAATAATAGCACTAACCTTTGAGACCAAACGTATCCAAACAGTACCCAAAACTATAGGACGAATACCAACCTGGCTTAATGAGCGGTGTAAGAGGAGCACTGGTAATATACTCTCCCAACATCTGAATACAATTCCCAACAAGAAACAGATTCACCACTTGGGTGATAGAGGAGACCAACTTATCAGACGCAACAACAGGGGCTCCACTTAAGCAATCCATGTGGTGTTAGGCACGCAACCCATCCCGCCCACAAGACGTACCACGAGGGAAACTCTTAATTCTGTCTAGAACCATAGTCTAAGATGCGATGAGAGGATGGTGATCAATAGGTATACGTGGTAAGGAGGGAGCAGGTTGAAAAGGGTGCTTAGCCTTTAAATCTGCAAGAGTAGCATCACTATAAGGAGCAACACCAGAAGAAGAAAGAACTCTGACAGCCGCAGTGTAATGTCCATCACAAATCTTCCTCTTACATTGTTTAATATTCAGCTCACCAAAATCAAGGTCTTCATTATCAACATCTGAAAAAGTAGGAGAGGATTCGGCCAAATTCTCCCTCAAAAGCTGCAAACTACCACCCGGCATACCCCAAGATCTAATGGCATTAACAATACTCTCTTCTCGGCGCTGACGCTTAACACTATAATTGCACTCAAGATTACTCCTCGGGTGAAAGGTCTTAAGAAGAAAAAGAGGCAAGACTAACAAACGAACCCAATAAGAGATATCATCAGGCTTGCAAATTACCTTATCAAGGGCTCCCTTCAAGACCCGTGAAAACCCCAAACTAAACTTTGGAGGAATGGATTTGACAATACACAACCCCTTTGAGAACAAACTATCAAGAAGATACAAAGTAAAACCACCATGTTGTTTGTGCAACAATTCTTCAACATGATTTAGTTGTTAGGAATAAGAGGGAGCTTGTGGCTTTGTAAGGTCATAGAGCACGAACAAACACCACAATCACCATTATCAGGGGGTGACACAAAATAACCCTTGTCATGATGACACTTAGCCCGAAACATATGCGTCTTAAAGCAAACACCGCATAACTAAATCCCCATACCCTTAAGAGTTACCTCAACCCTCTTAAACATAACCAAATTAGTAATAAATGAATGTTTAGTGATAGCTTCTGCCTCACCATTACAATGCCGATCACGAAAGTGTGTGATCAACGAAGCCTTAGTAAGACCATTTCCACCACCATCTTGACATCCAATAAAACCACAAACGAATAGTGAAATCGCACAACTGCCATATCAAACAACTACAATGAAACCAATAGTACTACGAAAGGCACTAATCAAACTGTCTAGGTCCATAAATAAAACCAAGAATCGGATGAAATAAAATGGAGCGTATAATCAAAAAGAACAAACCAATATTCACAAATAAAGTAGGACCTTGAATTCAGCTTATCATGTTGAATTAATTATTATTATTATTATTATTATTATTATTATTTATTAACATCACTTTATTATTATTATTATTATTATTAGAAAAAAAATCAAGATTCGTCCCTATGGTTTACCCAAAATATCAAGTTTCGTCCCTATCTCAAAATAAGTACAAGAATCGTCCCTATTTTTGAAACTATGATCGAATTTGATCCCTATTTTTAATGGAGGTTAGTTTTCTCTGTTAACTTTTGGGCGTATAGGGGTAATTTGGTCTTTTACTATTTTCTTATTAAATACAAACACTGATAGGTGTGTAAACACCCATCTTTTCTACCACTTAATTACAATAATATCCGGACCAAAACGTGTATTTTATGTCTTTTATGTCGGAATTATGCGTGGTTTGTGTTTTTGTTGTGATTTAGGATGAAAAGGTGAAAAGTGGAGAAAACACGGACATTCACGGGCATTTACGGACTTTTATTGAAGAAAAGGATGAAAGACGAAGTCAAGAAGTCAAAAGTCCAAAAAGAACGGAAGTCCACGACCAATTCTGAAGATTTATCGAAGAAAAAGTCAAAAGACGGAAGTTTATCAAAAGCCGAAGAATTCAAGTCTATTTTATTGAAGAATTTAAAGACGAGTTCGAAGAAATCCCGAAGCCAAAAGTCCCTTAAGTCCAAGTTTAAAGAAGATTAGAAGAAAAGGACTAAGTATGCAATTAAATGAAGATTAAAGAAGGAGGGACTTAAGCTTGTAATTAAAAAGAAAGGAAAAAGGGGAGGAAGCTTCCTTAATCCTCCCCTATATATAGATTAGGATAGTTATCATTTTCTCTTGTTGGCTAATAGTGACAATTAGTTCTTCCACCTTTAATTACCTTGTCAATTTAAATACTTGTCAAATTTAAATACCTTGTCTTGCACCTTAAATTCATTTAATTTCAAGTAAGTTTTCTTTTAATTATTGTCAATCTTTACTTTATCTTGTCAATCTCTTATCTACCTTTCTTAATCTTTGATTTGTTGTGTTGATGTTTATGTTCATGCTTTTATTTTGATTCAAAGTGGTTTTGATTATTGTTGTTAAAGTTGTTTAATTTCGTGTTTTTAATTGTTTGTTGATGTTACTGTTGATTCGTTACTATTTTTATTGAATTGTTTGTGTTTGATTTTGGTTAGTTTTTGTTTAGATCTGCTGTTACTGTATCTCCTTGTTCTTCGGGAGTGTTTGCTTTGTTTCTGATCTTTCCAGGAAAAGTTCCGAACCAAGAAGGAGGGAAAGTGCTCATTCGGAACTTCCAAAGTTCCGAATCAAGGTTTCATCCGGAAGATTTTTGGGTCAGCAAAACTTCCGAGTCAAGCTTGTTCATCCGGAACTTTCAAAGTTCCGGACGAAGTGAAAACTTCCGACTCAAGAGTATTCATTCGGAACTCCAAAAGTTCCGAACCAAAGGTTTCATCCAGAACTTCTCAAAAGTTTCGGATCAACTCAAAGTTCCGAATCAAGGGGTAAACTTCCGAATCAAGGCTTTTCATTCGGAAGTCTTAAACTTCCGGATCAAGCTTCATTCGGAACATTAAAGTTCCGAATAAACTTCCGGATCAAGAGAAAACTTCTGACTCAAGAGGTGTTCATTCGGAAGTTCTAAACTTCCGAATCAAGGGGCTTCACTCGGAAACTTCCGAATCAAGGGTGACAAAATACTTCCGAATCAAGGCAAGATTTAGAGTTCCGAATCAGTAAAGTTCCGAACGAAGGATTGTTTTGGATAAGTGACATATTCAGATCAATTTGTTCCGGATCAAGGATTTTGGTAATATTCAAAGTGAAGAAGAATCATTTCAACCGAAGGTGACATTTAGTTATCAAATGGCGCCGCTGCCGGCTCTTTTCGTAAAGATCAACAGTTTTCTGTGAGAGACACGTTGCTTTTTGGGATCCGTTCACTTGTGAACGTTATTTTTCTTGCCTAAAAAATTCAAAAAATCATAAAAAATTAAAAATTGATAAAAAACCATAAAAAATAAAAATTTCAAAAATCCAAAAAGATTTTATCTTTATTGTGTATATATATTGTTTTTGTGTTTGGTTTTGTTTTCTTTTGCATTTTCAGGTGTATGCGTACTAGATCTTAATTATCAAGAGCCCGAGCCTCAAGAAGATTTAGATATGGCAGGTGTTAACAACAACAACATTCCACCGAACCTCAATAATAATAATAACAACAATGTTCTCCCACAGCCCGATCTTCGGACCATGGAGGAACTTTGTCAACCAACAATGTTTGGACGAGGAGGACCGATTGCGCCGATGCAAATCAACGCTCCTGAGTTTTCGTTGAAGCACCACATGATTCAGCAAGTACAAACAAACCCATTTAGAGGATTGCCTGATGATGATGCCAACAAACACCTCGACAAGTTCATTACAATCACCCAAAGCATGAAGTTGCCTGGGGCCACAATGGATGTTCTCCGCCTACAACTCTTTCCACATACTTTATCGCATCATGCCGAGAAATGGTTTGATCGTCTCCCGAAGAATTCTATTCACACTTGGGATGATATGACTCAACGCTTTCTATCGCGCTACTTTCCACCATCCATGGTCACAAGCCTTCGCAATCAGATCAGCGGTTTCATGCAAGATCCTGATGAATCTCTTTTTGACGCTTGGGAAAGATATAATGTCTTGATCGATAGATGTCCAAACCACAACATGCTTCCTGTCACATTGATTGATACTTTCTACAACTGTTTGACTTTTCGAGATCGTGATACGATCAATGCAGCCGCCGGTGGCACATTCATGAAAAGGAGACCCGAGGAGTGTATAGAGTTAATTGAGAACATGACTACTCATCACAAGAACTGGGATTCCTCTGCTTCTTTTAGGAACAACCCGAGAGTCAATGTTTCCTCAACCTCAGCAAACCCTGAGATGACCGAACTCACCCGCATGATGGCCGAAATGAGCAAAAGTATTACGCTTCTCGCTTCAAACCAACAACAACAACAAGTTAAAGCGATTGCTAATCCTTGTGAAACATGTGGCGGTCCTCACTCATACATCGATTGTCCTTCGACACAAGGAAATCCGGAAAATGTGTATGCTGCTTACGGTAATTATTCACCGGAAAATTACCAAGCCCGACAACAAGGGGATAGAAATCTGCTGAGCTACCGATCCAACAACTACCTTTCACCCGGTTTTTCTCCTCAAAACCAAAATCCCGCCAACAACTACAATAGAAGCAACCAAATCCCACCTCGTGCTTCTAACCCTTATCAACAACACCCACCCATTAATCCCGATGTTGACACCATCATGAGAACTCAAGGTGAGCAAATTAAGAATCTACAAAGCCAAATAATCAATTTGAAAGGAGATATCTTGAAGCAAGGTAATGACATCAGAACCGAGGTTCGTGATAATCTTCAATCCTCCTTCATCACTCAAACAACTGAATTAAAGAATCTGTTGGCTAGTTTCTTGCCCGAAGCTCAATATTCTTCTTCTTCGGGTTCTCTACCTTCAAACACCGTCACTAATCCGCGAGCTAATGTGAGTGCTATAACTACGCGTAGTGGAATTACCATTGTCGATCCACCTATCCCACCACCATCATCTACACCTCCTCCACCACCATGTATCCCTACTCCTCCTACACCTAGTAGTAGTGCACCATTACCGTCTCCGCCTCGTCATGACGATGTATCTCGGAAGGACCCTTCAACATCACAACCTTTACCAACTACACCTTCACCGTATCCCTATCAACCCAGAATCCCATACCCTTCTCGCATAGGCAAGACCAACGAGCTAACCAAGAATGACTGTCAAGTATCGAAATATGTGGATATGCTATCTAAAATGACCATCAACATTAGCCTTGTTGAAGCACTTTGCCACATGCCGGAATTTGTCAAAGCATTCAAGGAATTACTTAGCAAGAAGGAGAAGCTGATTGAACTCGCCAACACACGCTTAAATGAAAACTGCTCTGCAGTTCTTCTTAGAGAACTTCCGGAAAAGCTTGGAGATCCCGGTCGTTTTGTGTTGCCTTGCGCGTTCAACAAAACTGAAGAATTTACTGCCCTTGCTGATCTCGGGGCGAGTATTAATTTGATGCCACTGAGTGTTTGGAAAACACTATCATTACCCGATCTCATTCCAACAAAGATGACTCTCGAACTTGCAAACCGCACTCTCGCTTACCCTGTTGGTATAGCCGAAGACGTGTTTATCAAAGTTGGCACATTTACTTTCCCGGTCGATTTTGTCGTAGTTGATTATGAAATGGACCCTCGTATTCCTATAATACTTGGTCGGCCATTTTTGAGAACCGGACGAGCTTTAGTGGATGTGGCCGAAGGTGAGTTAATCTTACGAGTCGGGGATGATTCAAAAATTTTTAAAATGGGGAAGCTTACAGGCAAATCCTTTGGAGGACGAGAATCAGTGAATATGATAAATGTGCTCGATGACTTTACCGTCTATGACAATCCTCTATTCGAGTCTTCTACTGATAACCCACTCTTTGAAGATAATGTGGATGATTCTCACTCTACTTTAGAAGCTTCTTCCATTTATGATTCTTCACCGGTCTTTGATGCTTATGATGATGATGATTCTAGCTCAGATTCGGATGATTTTGATTGTACTTCTGAGTATCCCGAGCTGCCCACTTTCGATGATTTTGATGAGGCCGATACTCTCTCGAGCGATTCTTCACATGATGAAGATCCTCCGTCATCACTCGATCCTACTTTGGACGATTATTCATTTGAGGAAGATTTCTCTGAATTTCTCAACACTTACTTCCCTCATGAGAGTGATGCTCCTCCTTATGACTTTGAAGATTATCGTCTTGATCCTACTTTGGATTTGAAGAACATTCTGTCCAAGGAGAAGAAACCGGTCGACACCGAAATCTGTTGCACTTATGATTTGACACCTCTTTGTCTTCCTTCTGAGGACGAGGTTGTGCTTCTTTGCGGATCTTCTTCACACTCGGCTGAGCCTGAGTGCTATTTTCCCCTGAAGGAAAAGGTGTTCGACCCCGGTATTGAAGTTTTTAAGCCATCTCAGTATCCACCTGATGAAATAAAAGGAAAAATCTTTGGAAATCTTGAAGACATGCTTGCACCACTTCACCCTTGCTTCCACCGTGCTTCATCACTGCTTAAGGGAACCTTGCCACTTCTCTTTTGGCTTGCCTTGTTCGCCTTAAGCTCGTGCTTATTGATGGATGAAAACTACGTCTTTGATCCTGGTGGATATGTTTCAAGCTTCTTCCGTTGATGATCAAGGTAGAGTCAGGCTCACGACTCGGTAAACAAAAACCAAGCGCTTCTTGGGAGGCAACCCATGCATCTATCTTTTCGCTTTCTTTACCATAAGTGTAGGGGAGACCCTTTGGTTTGCTATTTCCTCTCCTCACTTCTTAATCAGGGATTCGAGCTTTAATGATCCACTCTTGATGATTCTTGACGACCCGTGATTCCATGTTCTACTTCTTCCCGGTTCTATCCTAAACTCTTTTCGATTCACTATTTTATATATTTTCTCAATATTAAAATAGTAATCTCTTTAGTTGTCTTTTCCTTAGCAAGATTTAAACAACGTGCACAATGTCCTAAGTGTAGGGGAGTTTACTCCCACATGCTTAAACATTGAGGACAATGTTTATCTTAAGTGTAGGGGGGACTTCTATCGAAGTTAAGTGGTCTTTTCCTCGTATTTGTCTTCATTTTAACCGGAAAATCAATTTTTCGACATTTTTCAAAATTTTTGATCTATTTTGGCCTATTAGTTTTTACCTTTGTATAGTTATTTTCTTTCTTTGCTAGAATAAATGTTTAATAAGTGGTTTTAATTTTCAAACGTTGTGAATCTTTTGACTCAATCCGAGTTTACTCTAGCTAGTATCCTTAACGTGTTTAAGTCAAGTTTTGCTAGGCTTTTATATAGGGAGCTATAAAACGCGAAAGTCTTAACTCTCACGGGTTAAGAACAAGAACTTTTCGCAAGTTCCTATAATTGATCCTAGAGAGTCGTTTATCAAGGGAACTTTAAAACGCGATTTCTAAACTTGAAAAAGTCTAAGAACTTGCAAGATCCTATAGGCGACTCGAAAACCCAAAACTTTGATTTAATAGGCTAAGTATCCACGAGTCTCATTACTTGAGATTTTAAACTGTGGAGAACGAGAGATGATAGAGCCAATTATAAGTTCGGTATTCTTTCGTGAATTTATGTGAGTTAATTATAAGCCTATTCTCCCATCGCTTGCTAATAAATTTATCTGCTAATAAATAAGGTTGTACGATTTGAAAGGTTACTTAGCTTCTAGCCCCAGATCGTTTAAAAGTTGCTCGGTATGGATTAGAGTTCATAGCCAAGGCATAACTTATTAAAGCGGGACCCGAAGATTGGCAAGTCCGAAAAGGCCCTAACAAGGCATGAGGGCTATATTTTGTTGCTAAAGATCCAAAGTGATGTGAAGAATCATTTATCGAAAATCAATATGAAGGATCGAGACACACGATGTAAAGCAAAACTCCCCAAAAGTCATGGAGAAGTGTATCCGAAAAGACCCTAACAAGGTATGAGGATCAATAGATCCAAGTCATAAAAGGAGGCGGATCGTTGTATATCAAAGTCCAAAATAAAGATTGGAGAAAAATGAAGAAGTCGTGGTCCAAGTATGAATCTCTCAAAACTTCAAGTGAAGAAATTCCATTATGAAGAGAAGACCATTATTTCATGAACGTCTCTCAAGGTTTGAAGTATGAAGTCGCTGCCAAATATCGGTACGAGAAAGGTCTCAAATCGCGAAGCGAGTTATGCCAAGATATGAACTTTATGAGGTCCCGAGAAGCAGTTTTAAAAGATTTGGTCCTTTAGCTAACTATTGATTAAATCGTTCACTTTATTTTCAGACTAAATAACTATCGAAATAAGTCAAACAATGCATCCTCGTGATCATTCAAGACAACAATAAAATATAAGAGATACCCCTAGGAATAAGGGAGTCTTAGTAAATAATTGGCCCACATGAGTTCGTGTTAGTTTACTAACTTATAATAACAATGATCTCGTTTTTAAGCTTGGTTTGGAGAAAGTGAAAACTTGAGGATGATGATTATTCATAACATTTTCAAAACCCAAGGTATGCTTTTGATTTCTTTATTTTATATGTCTTTAATTTTCTATCTCTTTAATAAAGGCAACATGGATTGATTATGATGAAAAGTGCAATCTTGCTTTGTAACTAATGCATTGCATGAGGACATTGCAATGGTCAAGTGTAGGGGATTTGATAGGTGTGTAAACACCCATCTTTTCTACCATTTAATTACAATAATATCCGGACCAAAACGTGTATTTTATGTCTTTTATGTCGGAATTATGCGTGGTTTGTGTTTTTGTTGTTTTGGAGAAAACACGGACATTCACGGGCATTTACGGACTTTTATTGAAGAAAAGGATGAAAGACGAAGTCAAGAAGTCAAAAGTGCAAAAAGAACGGAAGTCCACGACCAATTCTGAAGATTTATCGAAGAAAAAGTCAAAAGACGGAAGTTTATCAAAAGCCGAAGAATTCAAGTCTATTTTATTGAAGAATTTAAAGACGAGTTCGAAGAAATCCCGAAGCCAAAAGTCCCTTAAGTCCAAGTTTAAAGAAGATTAGAAGAAAAGGACTAAGTATGCAATTAAATGAAGATTAAAGAAGGAGGGACTTAAGCTTGTAATTAAGAAGAAAGGAAAAAGGGGAGGAAGCTTCCTTAATCCTCCCCTATATATAGATTAGGATAGTTATCATTTTCTCTTGTTAGCTAATAGTGACAATTAGTTCTTCCACCTTTAATTACCTTGTCAATTTAAATACTTGTCAAATTTAAATATCTTGTCTTGCACCTTAAATTCATTTAATTTCAAGTAAGTTTTCCTTTAATTATTGCCAATCTTTACTTTATCTTGTCAATCTCTTATCTACCTTTCTTAATCTTTGATTTGTTGTGTTGATGTTTATGTTCATGCTTTTATTTTGATTCAAAGTGGTTTTTGATTATTGTTGTTAAAGTTGTTTGATTTCGTGTTTTTAATTGTTTGTTGATGTTACTGTTGATTCGTTACTATTTTTATTGAATTGTTTGTGTTTGATTTTGGTTAGTTTTTGTTTAGATCTGCTGTTACTGTATCTCCTTGTTCTTCGGGAGTGTTTGCTTTGTTTCTGATCTTTCCAGGAAAAGTTCCGAACCAAGAAGGAGGGAAAGTGCTCATTCGGAACTTCCAAAGTTCCGAATCAAGGTTTCATCCGGAAGATTTTTGGGTCAGCAAAACTTCCGAGTCAAGCTTGTTCATCCGGAACTTTCAAAGTTCCGGACGAAGTGAAAACTTCCGACTCAAGAGTATTCATTCGGAACTCCAAAAGTTCCGAACCAAAGGTTTCATCCGGAACTTCTCAAAAGTTCCGGATCAACTCAAAGTTCCGAATCAAGGGGTAAACTTCCGAATCAAGGCTTTTCATTCGGAAGTCTTAAACTTCCGGATCAAGCTTCATTCGGAACTTTAAAGTTCCGAATAAACTTCCGGATCAAGAGAAAACTTCCGACTCAAGAGGTGTTCATTCGGAAGTTCTAAACTTCCGAATCAAGGGGCTTCACTCGGAAACTTCCGAATCAAGGGTGACAAAATACTTCCGAATCAAGGCAAGATTTAGAGTTCCGAATCAGTAAAGTTCCGAACGAAGGATTGTTTTGGATAAGTGACATATTCAGATCAATTTGTTCCGGATCAAGGATTTTGGTAATATTCAAAGTGAAGAAGAATCATTTCAACCGAAGGTGACATTTAGGACGAGTGATTGTTCCAAACGAAGGATAATTCCGAATGAGCTGTATTCAGGTTCTTATTAGTTTTTGTCTTTGATTTTTATTTTCAAGCTTTATTTTTCCTGCCTTTTATTTAATTGCACTTTAAGATTATTTGCCTAGTTTTATTTTAGACTTGCCTTAGTTTTAGTCGCACTTTAAGTTTGCCTTAGATAGATTTTAGTTTACGTCATTTACTTTAGTGCCCTTTAATTTCGGTCACGTTTTTAAATACTTGCACTTTTATTTTAATTAGACTTAGATTTATTTTAAGAGCACCTTTACTTTAATTGTTTTTGAAGGTCTACGAGATTAATGGCCTATTCTCTATCATGGATTTGGTGGATTTAGATAGTTGATTGATTGATAATTAAAGAAGAAGATGAAGGAATTAGATGAGGGATTAGAGAGAGAAAGGAGAGAAGGGAGAGAATTTAGAGAGAGAAAGTAAAGGTGGAAATATGATTGAGTGTAAAATGGAAATCAACAACCCCTCCTAACATGCTAGGAGGGGATATATATAGCCCACCCTACATGTGGGCTATATGGACTATACAATAATTAAATAGATCACGAGCCCATTACATAATTATCGTTGGAGCGACCGATCCTTCATAAATATGTAAAAACGTATTTCTAACAATCTCCCCCTAAGGGAGGTCGCTCCAAGAAACAAAGTTCTAAATAGTCTATAACTCGTGATCTATGCTAACTAAGATGTGACCGAGACTTTATTGGGAAAAACGTATTTCCAACAATCTCCCCCTAAGGGAGGTCACATCTTTTTACAAAATCTTAAACCTAGCATCTATGCTTGAGTCTTCGATCTTGTTCTTGTGAATATGCTTGATGTGATCTTTGACTTTAGTCTTGAGCATGTTTCCTTGCCTTGACCTTGTGCATTCTTCACTTGTGATATTTGCCTCTTTGTGACTTCATGTTCCACATACTTATACTTTTAAATTCTTGAAAGCTTCAGAGTTTGATACAGCGGAAGACTTGACCTTCAGGCTTTCTTGAATTTGTTGAAGTACTAATTGTATGTAGTATAAGCATGTGATGACGACTTCTTCTGGATTGTACACCGCAATGCCACCTTCTTGTTACGCTGCATAAGACAGTTAGCAACAAAACAATATACACGGATGAAATGGCCTTGAACATTTCATTCTAATTCGGTAGCAATTTACCTCCGGTCGGTGAAGACCGTTGGACGATATTAAATATCGTACTTGTGGCAGGTAGTTTCAATAAAGAACCTCCTTGACAAGATTTCGCGGGTAAACCCGTTCTCTTTACTCGACCGTCCAAAGCTGACTGCGAACGTAAAGAGTGAATCATTTGGATAATATTATCCGCATGATTTGAAGCCGTCAATTCATGTTCCTGGAACAAGTGAAGTTCAATTAAGAACCGCACCATCGTTGCTTTCCAGTTGTCACTAGCTTTATTCATAAAGAATCTTGCAAGTTACCTACCAGGTGCTGTTTGATGTTAACACTAGAAGGATTTCCATTCGTCACTGTAAATACTTAATAGTATTACTCTGAATGTTCTGGCAAGATCATTAAGATATTGCGTAGAGGCCTGGAACGTGTTTAAATTCATTTAAGAATTAAACCACTGTTGCTTTCCAGTTATCACAAGTTTGATTCATAAAGAATCGCACAAGTCACCTACCATGAGCTTTTTGATGTTCGCTCAAGAAGGATTTCCATCTTCATTGTAAATACTTTCGTATTACTCGGATGTTCAGGCAAGATCATGAAGATTTTGCGTAGGACTCTTAAGATCTTTCTTACTTTTCACAGTGTGTGAAGAAGCAAGGAAATATGAAAGTGTGTCCTAATGAGATATTTGATGATCTCAAATGGCTCTAGACTCGATCGTGCATTTTGGATTTTAGTAATCGGAGGCTGGAGAGGAGTGCCACCTTTTCAATACCAGTCTATTCGGAGTGAATAAAACAATAGATAACGTGTTGATCTCCGTGTGATTAAAACAAATACCTTTTGAGAGATATTTGAGTTAGCTGGGAAGGGTTGTGCATTGCATCACTGGGTCCATGACGTCTTTCTTCAATATCGAGAATCATTAGCAAAAATGACCTCAATAGCATATGTATTGACCCGGTTTCTGCCTAAAGTTGTAAGGAGGGCTTCTTTCTTTACACCCTTTATCTTTACATTTCTTTTTCATTCTTCAACCCCTTCAATGCTTACCAATACGTCATCACTAGCACCTTGTTGTGATTGTTCCAGTGCTAACTTAAGTACTTGGTCGGCATTCAGCTACGTTCACAATCTTTCTCCATCTTTCCTAAGGACTACTATTTCTAGCTATGGAATGTCCTTGGGAAGATTCCTCCGGTTCTAGAGAAATCATTGGACTTTAACCTATCCTACCATCCTTATGTCACCACAATCTTCACCGTCGTGAATAGAGATGTTTTGGGTAAGTGTATGTCACCATGAAATCCATTTTGAAGTGCAAATCCATTATGTCACCATGAAATCCATTTTGAAGTGCAAATCCATTTTGCTCCCGCTTAACATATGCTACGATATCCGAAAACATTTTGCACATGTCGGGATGAGCTATCACGTTAAGTCAAACCATTTATGATTGATCATATCCCATATTAAATCACATTTTCTCCCCCATATTAAAAATATTAACCCAATCGATATTTTTAATATCAATTGATTTAATAGCATTTTAAGAAAATTTGGGAAGAAAAATGCAAGTCCAATTATCTTCATGAATTACACAAGCTCCCCCTCAAATTAATGAGGGTGTGCTGAAACGTAAATTAAATACCTTTTAAACACAAGTGTAAGGTATTTATTACGTGCAAAGATCATATATGATAATGAATTCACAAGATTAGCAATTTACGAGGTTGGACCTGAATGATGAAGAACAGCATATGAAAGAAGCACATGGTTCTTGTTCACGAATGTTGGTCTTCCTCGTAACGTCTGAAGTTATCTCTTGACTCCATGTGTATGATTGATATCGTTGTCTTGACACCAATATGTGAACTTGGCACTCTCGGCATCAAGGATTCTGAATGCTGGACAATGGCTCCCCCTCAATTGTTGACCCGTGTTCTATTGAAAGAGCTGTAGTCATCGTTTGAGTAGTCGCATCGTCGAGTATGTAGATATCAATTGCAATGAACTTTGGATTGTGGAGTTGATAACTTCGGATTCTGAAGTCAAAGCTTTCCGGTGAAATGCTTGACTTCAAAGTGAAAAGCGGGTTACTATCGGAAATAATAGCAAACCATTTTGAGCATGTTTTAAAAGTTTGAACTTCTGCTCGAACTTTATTTACAACCCCGTGTCATTATTGAATGACATTTCTAGGTTCGTAAATATTATCGATTCCAGAAGACATGCTCTTTTTATCAAAACATTTTTGAACACACAATTTTGAAAGATTTAGAAAAACCTTTTGAGAAATTCTTGAAAAATTGTGTTCAAAGTTTTGAAAACCAATTACTTGAGCTTAAGATGTTGAATATCTTACAAAACGAGCTCAAGTCCGAGAAGTTGTAAACTTCCCGTTGTTAAGGATAAGTTTATCATCGGCGATAAACTTTCCTTTTATCTGAAGAACGAGTCCTAAGCTGACATTTACTTAGAAGTCGTGTTCATGAGCTTGAAAACTTTGACTGTTTTAACGGAAAGCTCATGACCGAGAAAGGTTAATTTCTCGTTACGAGGAAAAGTTCTCTTAGTTAAAAGATACACTTTCCTTTATGAGCTTAAAACTTCGAATGTTTTAAGACAAGCTCATGACCGAGAAAGGTGAATTTCTCGTTAAGAGGATAAGTTATCATAAACGATAAGCTTTCCTTTATTTTAAGTTCGAGTTACAGTCTGACATTTAACTGTAAGTCATTGTGCATGAGCTTAAAAACCTCGAATGTTTTTAATTTTAGCTCATGCCCGAGAAAACTTAATTTCTCTTTGTTAGGGTAAGTTTATCATCGGCGATAAACTTTCCTTTCTTTGATGAGCGAGTTATAGTCTGTGATGTGACTATAAGTCCTTGTGCATGAGCTTAAAAACGTGGAATGTTTTTAACATAAGCTCATGCCCGAGAAAAATGAATTTCTCGTTTTTAGGATAAGTCATCATCGGGATGAACTTTCCTGTCTTTGGAGATCGAGTTACAGTCTGTTATGTGACTGTAAGTCCTAGTTTGCAGCTTAACCATGAATCCCCTGAGACATTTGTTTCTCTGATATCTGCTTCTTCAGCAACCAAACTCTAAGAGTGTCCTTAGTTGAACGGTACACAACGATTGGACCGCTTCGTTCTTTTGGAACATCAACTTTGGTACCTGCAATCTCATTAGGAATTTGCATGCTTTGACGTGGGTTAGCAATATCAATTATAGAAGCACATGGGGGTTCACAGTTGGCTTTACTTGTTTCAGAGGCGACCTGAGTAGATGATTCACTAGTCTTGGCTGGCAAACGTTTCCTTTTATAGAAAACCTTAAGTTTAGGCGTAAGTGAAGTATCATCTTTATCAGTTTCCTCCCTAGTAGACTTAGTAGAATCGGAGACTATCCTAGTTAAAGGGCACTCGTTTCCTACAATAGTGAAAGTTCTACCAGTGGGGCGCCACATTTTACCAAAGGGTTTGATTTTAGCGACCCACTGGGATTTAAGTCTAGCACGGGAGTTCACCTCATTAAGCATTTTTTTGATACAAGCATCATGATTTGCCGTAAAGACACATTTTCTACATGTTTTACAAGTAGCATATTTAATGTCCGAGTAAGATCTAGAATCCCTAGATGATTGATTGATGCTCCTAGGATTGGACATGCTACGGTTAGCAGTGTTGGGTAAACTAGAAGGCATCTGACTAGGTTTGAAATTCCTATCTCTTACATGTGTCTTTTGCTTAGCTTCCCTAAGATCAGATTCATGGCAAACGTCATTTGAACTAGTTCTAGACGTGGTCTTGGTATTTTTAGGGAAACTAGAGGCAATCATATGATTTGGTCTTGCTAAAGCTGGAGTGATCACATTGGGCCTAGTTGCTGGAGTGACTGGTCTAATAAGATGAACCAAATCAACTTGGGAGGCAAACCGCGGTCTCGAGGATTGTGGTCGCTCGGATCTAAATGCAGTAGGTTGTCTGACAATCGGTTGTCTGACGAACTGATTTGTAGGCAGTTTCCCCAAGATTGATGGTTTTTCAAGTTTAGTGTCCACACTAGGTCCTTTACTTTTCCTTAACTCGTTTTTCAACGCAGCTATAGCAAAAACCTTTTCCTGTACTTGGGCCTTTAAAGTCTCATTCTCTTTGAGCAAGTTATCTTGGGATGCCAACTTAGATTCAAGCAGTTGAATTTGTTTAAAAAGATTATCCTTTTCAGCTTTAGAATCTAAAACAGTTTGATCCAATTTTCTTTCAAGAACAACGTTTGATTTTTCAAGTTTTTCAAAGTATGTTTCAAATTTGACCGTTTTCTTAGAAAATTCAAGTTTGGCATCCTCAAGATCTTTTGATTGCCGAGCTACGATCGTTTCGAGCTCTTTAATCTTGGAATCAGAATCAGTTAACGAGGCAGTTATAAAGCATTTATCATGATGAACTATAGCATTTTGAACACTTTCTCCCCCATTATGACTCACATCGGATGAATCATAAGTGGTATTTCTATCACTCTTGTCCATCCCATGTTTTTCATAATTAGGTTCAGAATGCTCAATATGCGGCATGTCATCAGCATATACATCATAACCAACATCACATTGTACCATGTTTGCAGGCTCTTCGTCATAAATGGGTAAGGTGTCATCCAGAGAAATCTCGTGAACATTCCCTGACGTGCCACTGGCATCATGTTGTCCTCCTGATTCTGTGCTCTTGGCATCGTTAGGCTCTAAGTTTTCAACCGTATGACCAGTTTTCTCTTGCATCAAAGAGTCTTGCACTCCATTATCATACCCTTGCTGAAGTTGAGATCTTTCATAAATCGAAGACGAGACCGAGGTCATGAGTTTTAATATTGTATCATGAAAAACTCGAAGCTCGGTACGTGTATCTCGAAGAAATGATTGGCAAAGCATCGAACTTTCAGACTTGATGAGATTAAATTGGAGGAAAGGCGTGAGTTGTATCACAAGAGCCTTATAAGCAATTGACGATGCAGAGTGATTAAAGTTGTCACGGTTGAGATGCTCGGCGAGTGCGGTCAAAGTGGTGAACATTGAGTCCATGAATATATGACGATCTTGACCAAAGATTGTCACAAATTCGCTCCCTCCTTGAATCCCCGAAAGAGTGACAAGATGAGACTGGAGCATTTGAAATGAATTTATACCACTTTCTCTCGCGTTGGCTTGCACTTTATGTAATTCTCCCTTGTTCGATGTCAAATTCAAGAAATCCATTGAAAGTCGATGAATGACAACTCAATTGGCACCGTTTGATAAAACAAATCGGAATCCAATACTCCCTAACACGTCACTTTAACACGTTGCGATTATAACTGAATATCAAAAAGTTTTTTTTTTTTTTGAAATAAAAATTTAAAAAATAAAATAAAATAAAATAAAAAATAAAAAATAAAAAGAGAAAAATAATAAAAATATCAATTGATTATTAAAATAACAGTTAATAAAAATTTTCAAAATAAAATCAAAATAAAATAAAAAAAGATAATCGAAAATGAGTAAACAACAAACAATATTAAAATAACGTTAATAACGTGTTCCCATGAACATAAAATGAAAACATTTTCTCATGAACAGTTAATGAAAACATTTTCCCATGATTATTAAAATAACGTGTTTGATATAAAGATTTCTTGTAAACTCCGTCCCAACTACTGTTGCTGCCTCGTTGTATCCGCCCAACTTAAATAAGCTTATCTCCTCATTTCTTGTTTGACTATATCACATAAACCAAAAACACACTCTTCTCTCCTCCGTCTGACTTCTTCTCTCTCCCACCTAAATCTAATCTCTCTCTCTCACAAATACAGTAACCAAAACGCAACCTCAAATAACTTCAATCAAATCTCCTCAATCTAATCTTTCCAACAAACAACATCTAAACTCACAGAAACACAACTTATGATCTTCAAAATCTCAGAACCACAACATGAAACGAATCATAGATGAATCTTCAAGGTCTCTTTATTGAGGTCTCGGGTAGGTATTATTTTAACTTTTTCTGTTGAGTCCCTCTCTCTTCTTCTGTAGCGTCATTCTTGTGAGGTCTGGGGTTGAGTGATGTGTGAGGGGTGTGTACGTGACGAGGGTGGGTCGAGGGTGATTGTGAGTCTGTGTGAGTCGAGGATGAATCGGTGGTGGGTTGGTGATGAGAGGATGAGAGGTTTGTATGAGAGGGTTTGATGAGGGTGTTTGTTGTGTTAAAGTGTCGAGAGTTGTAACGAGAGGGTGAGGGGTTTGAGTATTGGTGTCGAGTCAAAAGGAGAGAGTGAGTGTGTCGATGTTTGTTTCGGGGTTGGGGTTTTTGAGTAAAAGATGAGTCGAAAGTAAAAAATGGTTTTCGAGGGGGTGTTTGAGTTTGAGTTGTGGTCGAGTCGGGTGTGTGGAATGGTGAGTCAAGAGTCTTGTTTTGTGTTAGTCGTGAGAATATGAGTCGAAAGAGGGTGTCGGTGAGGGAGTCAGTCGATGAGGGAGGGTGTGGGTCAGAATGATAGTGTATTTGTTTGTGTTATCGAGAGGTCAGATGTGAATGTCTGGGAATGGGTCGAGAGTCTTGTCGAGGCTGGTGTGAGATTCTAAGTCTATGAGTCGTGAGAGCCTGAGAGGTGGGGGTTTTTGTTGCAAGTGTTTTCGAGTCGATGGTTTGTTGGGTCTAGATGATGTGGGTCTGATGGGTGAGAGGGTGTCGGGGTGAGATGAAGCTTGAATCTTGAGTCGAGTTGTTTAAGTCTTTGGTTTACGTTATGTTTGAATTTGGCTTCATTCGGAACTTTGCATTCGTTCGGAAGAGTTCCGAATCGGAACTTGTTCGTTCGGAACTTTGTTTCGTTCGGAACAGTTCCGAATCGGAAGAGTTCCGAATCGGAAGATTTTGATTCGGAAGATGTCGAGTCGGAAGAGTTCCGAATCGGAAGTGTTTGGTTCGGAAGTGGTTGGTGCGGAACTTTTCTGTTTGATTCGGAACTTAGAGATTAGTTTTGATGGGACAAACTTTGGACAGAAATGATAGTTGACCAAAAATTAAGAAAAAATCCAAAAATTATAACTGAAAACTGATAACTGATAACTTGACCAAAAAAAGACGGATAAACGAAAAAGGATAACAGGCAACGTATTAAAAAAAATTTAAATAAAAAACTGATTAAAAAAATTAAAAAATAAAAAGGATAAAAATTGATAAAAAATTTAGAAAACTAATAATAGAATACCAATTAAAGTGGCAAAAATTGATTAAAGAAATAAAAAAGACAAAATTAAAGGTTCAATTTAACAAATTTAAACAAAAAGGCAATCAAAATAGAAGGATTTAAACAAAAAAAAAATACAAAATTAAAAAGAGAAAAAACAAAAACATTTATAAAAAACACCAACTTTTTTTTTTTTTTTTATAAACACAAACTTTTTATGGTTTTATAAAAAAATTTTGATTTTTATATAAAAATTTGTGATTTTTTATCTAAAAAGTAAGTAAATTTGAAGATTTGATATGATTTAACATATAAAAACACAAACTTTTTATAAAAAATACAAACTTTTTATGATTTAAGCATGATTAAATCAAAACCCACCAAAATCAAAAAGAAATAAAACAAGAATAAACCAAACTAACCATGGCTCTTGATACCAATTGAAGGTCTACGAGATTAATGGCCTATTCTATATCATGGATTTGGTGGATTTAGATGGTTGATTGATTGATAATTAAAGAAGAAGATGAAGGAATTAGATGAGGGATTAGAGAGAGAAAGGAGAGAAGGGAGAGAATTTAGAGAGAGAAAGTAAAGGTGGAAATATGATTGAGTGTAAAATGGAAATCAACAACCCCTCCTAACATGCTAGGAGGGGATATATATAGCCCACCCTACATGTGGGCTATATGGACTATACAATAATTAAATAGATCACGAGCCCATTACATAATTATCGTTGGAGCGACCGATCCTTCATAAATACGTAAAAACGTATTTCTAACAATCTCCCCCTAAGGGAGGTCGCTCCAAGAAACAAAGTTCTAAATAGTCTATAACTCGTGATCTATGCTAACTAAGATGTGACCGAGACTTTATTGGGAAAAACGTATTTCCAACAGTTTTGCACCTTTTATTTTAAACACTACAACGACACATCTTTGTTCCACCAAAAACAATAGAGTCACACATAGAAAACGCAAGTTAATCAATTCGAAGAGACATACTTAAACGAATCTTTTTACCTAGGTAAAATCTTAGTTATCAAACACCTTATCTTTCTTTTTTCTTTTAATTTTTTTCTTTTCTCTTTTTTCTCACCTATCTCTCTCTTAGTCAACTCCATTATCAAACCCACGTCAACTCCATTATCAAACCCACGAGCCACATAATTAATAAAACCCCTTTTGAAGATCTTTAAATCTAGTTTTGTTATGGGTTTGATAGTTCTTGATATTGTTATGCATGTTCGATTGGAATGAGGCTTCTTTCTTGGTAAATGGATAATGGGCTGGTGGGTGGATGATAGATTGTTCTTGTTTGGATATTGAATGATAGATTGATGATAGATTGTTATTGTTCGAAAGAACTTTCCTAAGAAATATAAAACCCGAGATCTTGAGTTGAATCTTTTTGGTTGAAAAATATGGTTGAAACCATTTAGTTATGAATGTTCACAAGCAGGTGGGTTTGACGGTGGTGTTGATTCGTCCATAATCGGCTCTTTTCTTATGTAGATACTTTCTTTCTATTATGATATTATCTTTTTTTTCATAAATCACGTTGCCAAAATTAGGCTAGCTTTCAGGTTAGATCCCTTCTGGGCTTCTGGCAGCTTAATTTTTGTAGGAATCGTGAGGTCATGAGGTGCTTCAAGCTGTGTGAGATAGTGTCGGTTGTGAGGTCATGAGGTGATTATGGTCAAAAAGGTAGTGAGGGTGTGAAATGGTTTGGTTTTAAAGATGGTGAATCCGTGACACGGTTCAAGCTATGATGATGGTTCAGGTTGTCAGATGGTGCAGGTTGTGGAGGTGGCGAGGTTCTGAGGTGGTAGAGATGGTGAGGTGGACCGGGTTGTGAGGTGGTGTGGTTGTGGAGAATGGTGAGTACGTGTTCAGGTCATGGAGATGGTTAGTTCGTGAGGTGTTCAGGTTGTGTGATGGTTCTGGCTGTAGAGATAGTGAGGTTGTGAGATGGTGAGGTTCTGAGTTGGTATGGGTGGTGAGATGTTAAGGTTTAGAGTTGGTTCGAGTTGTGGAGATAAGGTAGTCGTGGAAATGAGATCATGTGAGCTGGTGTCGTCGTGAGGATAGTGAGTTTCGTGAAGTATTCAGGTGGTGAGATAGTTGACGGTGGAGATAGTCCGGTCTTGAGATGGTGGGTTCCAGATTCAAGTTGCAAGCCAAGGGTTGTGAAATGGATCAGAGTATCAGACATTCCTAGGAGCTATTCAACAGTTGGTGTTCTCCAATCTACGTTCGCAAGATAGCTTATCGATTTGGTGTTCACCTACTCAATTTGGTTACACCTCCATTTGATTCAACTTCCTTGTCTTCATTGTCAAAAATATGAACCCAGATCTTCATTGTCAAAAATATGAACCCAGATCTTCATTGTAAAAAATAAACCCAGATCTTCATATATTGATAAGATCCATGTTCTTCTCTAAGCTTTTTTTTTGGTTGTGAATCTGTGATTTTTGTCGATGGTGTGAATCTGGGTTTTGGATACTCACCTCACAACTTTTTTCTTTTTCCATATCCGTTTTTTTTTATGATTCGTGTTTGTGTGATGTGGGTGGTGGGTTTTATGCATTAAATGCAGCAAAAACAAGTAAAGGACTGAAATACCCCTTCACTCCCAATAGATAACGAGCAAAACTAACGCCCATCCAAAATAGGGACCAAATTTGATCATAGTTTCAAAAATAGGGACGATTCTTGTACTTAATTTGAGTTAGGGACGAATCTTGATGTTTTGGGTAAACCATAGGGACGTATCTTGAAATTTTTTCTTATTATTTATTGTTATTATTATTATTTTAATTTTAATCATCACTTTATTAGAATAATAAGATTTACAAAAAGTTAGTGGGAAGCCTAGAAACAATTTGGGATCCCACTCCTCTAGCAATAGCAAACCCGATCCTATTAAACATATAACAAGCACCACGTGACCCAATATCCTAAGTCATAGAGTATCTCCGGATCCCCTTTAGCAAGTCCATCGCATCCTTCTCAAGTTCCCCGAAAGAAGAGAATGAGAAGGGGAGAAAACCATATCCAATATTTGCACACATAGCCTCATATTTGACACGTTTACGTTGTGCAGCCTCAACCACCACACGTTGGGTGCAAAATCAATCATCCCAGTTTGCGTCAAGGGAGATGAACTTGTCAGATCCACACATACATCAAGTCCTGCATTCCAAGAGTAGAGCAACATATCAGTCGGACGTAAGGGTTTGTCCCGCCCTCCATCCACTAAGGCAAATATCCACTTCTTTACCAACTAAAATCCCTGGTCGAAAACATATGTCGACAATGGTATCACGCACAATGTTATGCCTATGTTTGATACCAACAATACCTCCACAAGATACAACATGGTCGCCTATTATTATTATTATTATTGTTATTTTTTTTAATATTATTATTATTATTATTATTATTATTATTATTATTATTATTTTATTATAACATCACTTTATTAGAATAACAGGATTTACAAAAAGTTAGTGGGAAGTCGAGATACTATCTAGGCTCCCACTCTTTTAGCTATAGCAAAACCAATCCTACTAAAGATATGAATAGCAGCACGAGCCCCTATATCTTGAGATATGAATAACATCACTTTATTATTATTAATTTTTTTTTATTTTTTTTTTATTTTATTTATTATTATTATTATTATTATTATTATTATTATTATTTTATTTATTTATTTATTTATTTATTTTTATTATTTTTAATAAACCATCACTTTTATTAGAAACAAAAAGGGACTTACAACAAACTGGATGGGAGTCGAGATACTATCTGCGCTCCCACCCCTTTAGCAATGGTAAAACCTATTCTATGAAAAATATGTACAGCAGCGCGCGCTCCAATGTCTTGAGCCTTTGAAAATCTCTGAATCCGCTTCAGCAACGCAACAGCATCTTCCTGTAACTCCCCTAAAGAAGAAAAGGAGAAAGGAAGAAACCCATATCCGAGAGCTGCACACTTAGCCAAATACTTGCATCGTTTACGTTGTGCAGCATCAATCACAGCTCGGCCAGGTACAAAGTCATTCATCCCCGTACGAGTCAAAGGAGAAGAACCAGTCAGATCAACACACACATCTTTACCTCCATCCCCGGAATAAAACAAAATATATGCCGGACGTAGGACATTATCAGGTCCACCATCTAATCCAATATTAACTTCCTTTCCGACAGATATCCCTGAACGGTAACATATGTCAGCAAGAGTATCACGAACCAAATTGTGACGATGCTTAATCCCAACGATGCCAGCACACGATACGGCATGATCCCCAAATATATCCCCATCAAAAACCATCACTTTTATTTATTATTATTATTATTATTATTATTATTATTATTTTTTATTATTATTATTATTATAAACCATCACTTTTATTAGAAACAAAAAGGGATTTACAACAAATTGGATGGGAGTCGAGATACTATCTGCGCTCCCACCCCTTTAGCAATGGTAAAACCTATTCTATGAAAAATATGAACAGCAGCGCGCGCTCCAATGTCTTGAGCCTTTGAAAATCTCTGAATCCGCTTCAGCAACGCAACTGCATCTTCCTGTAACTCCCCTAAAGAAGAAAAGGAGAAAGGAAGAAACCCATATCCGAGAGCTGCACACTTAGCCAAATACTTGCATCGTTTACGTTGTGCAGCATCAATCACAGCTCGGCCAGGTACAAAGTCATTCATCCCCGTACGAGTCAAAGGAGAAGAACCAGTCAGATCAACACATACATCTTTACCTCCATCCCAGGAATAAAACAAAATATCTGACGGACGTAGGACATTATCAGGTCCACCATCTAATCCAATATTAACTTCCTTTCCGACAGATATCCCTGAACGGTAACATATGTCAGCAAGAGTATCACGAACCAAATTGTGACGATGCTTAATCCCAACGATGCCAGCACACGATACGGCATGATCCCCAAATATATCCCCATCAAAAACCCTAGAACAAGCTGAACAGGGCTTCAAAACAGAGAACAAGGGAATACCTAAGCGATAGCACAAAACACATCGATAGGACCTCCCATTCATAGTCTGACCTAATCCGGGAATAGGAACCGTCCTAAGCCAGTCAGACGTATGATCCTCCCTCTGAGATGCCCATAAAGCCAACTGACGAGCAGATAAAGCGAAAGTGGATTCAGCATTCTTAATAACCCGAGCAAAATATATATCTGCCATTTTCTTCATGAGTTTGGGGGCAGCGACCTCACTCGGATTACTTAGAAAATCAATCTCCATAACCGAGTTAAACACACGTAAGGCATCATCAAACTGGAGTCCATAAGATCTAATATCAGTGTGTTGAAGTAACTTAGACTGTAAATCAGCTGACTGTAACCGAGAAGCAAGAAAAGCATAATGCAATATGTCACCCGCAGAATAAACACCCAACCCTCCAAAGGAAAAGGGCAACGTAGCAAGTCTCCACTGCCAATCACTAAATCCCGGTCCAGAAGCAACAACGATACACTCCAAAGAAGAAATTAGAAGAAATTATTATTATTATTATTATTCAACACTTTTATTATTATTATTATTATTTATTTTTTATTTTTTTATTATACATCACTTCATTAGAATAATTGGATTTACAAGAAATTAGTGGGAAGGCGAGATACTATCTGGGCTCCTAGTCCTTTAGTAATAGCGAAACTAATCATATTAAATATATGAAAAGCAGCACGTGCACCGATAACCTGAGCCATAGAGAACTCTCAGATCCTCTTCAGCAATATAACCGCATATGCCTCAATAGTAGGAAACCCACACAGAAAGAAATTAGAAGTAACTTCAAAATCTAAGCAAGTCGTCAAAGTTTTCAATGAACTCTCAAATTCATGAGATAGATACTAAAGCATGTACGGTTTCTTACTCAGACAAAGCAAGCAACATAGTGTACAATATTCAAATCCATCCATACTCTCTTGCCCTGCAAATGTTAGTCGAAAACAAAAAAAAATCTTCCCAAAAACATTTTCTTATGATAATTTAAGAATTAGGACCAGCATGATATGAGTCAAAAGTTATGCACACGTAAAAAGTCAAACTACTAAGTCAGTTATTCACCCCAACCCATCCTTGCATCCTATAAATACCCAAATTGTATTCATTTTCATTTAGCTATTGATTTGTATTGTTCTTGTAACAAATTCTCTCTCTATAATTCATCAATCCAATAACAAACATTTAACTAATTCGTGTCCTGATTTCTGTTTCTTATTTGTATGAAATCTTGGCCCTATTATGTTGCCTTACTCCTATTCCACTGATTGGGATTTGGGTTTGGATCATATCAAGTGGTATCAGAGTTGTCCTTCCTCGGATTGGGCTCAATTCGGTTGTAATCGTTACACAATTCTGTTAGTCAATCTTGTTATGGCTCCACAAACAAGTAGTGGTGGGGGTCAAGAAGAACATGATAGGGTGTTTTGAAGGATATTGTTGCATCACTCTTGAAATACGAGCTTGAGAAAATAAGGGCTGAAATAAAGAAATGTATCTGGGCAAAAAGGATAAAAATTCCAAGATTTGGGGGTGATGATGTAAGGGGTTGGTTGTTTAAAAGTGAGAATTTCTTTGAAGCTAACAACATCCCAGACGAGGGCAAGATAAATTTTATCCATAAGCACTTGTTTGATATACCTTTACTGTGGAATGAGCTATTTGTAAGTATAAAGGGTGAAAATGTAGCTTGGATGAGTTACAAATAGGCAATTTTGCTAAGATTTGATAATTCCATTGATGGTTGTATGGAATTGTCCAATAGTGATACTGTTAAGGATTCAAGTTCTAATCTTTTAGATGATTTGAAAGATGTTATGGTGTTTCATCAAGGAAAAGATGAAAAAAATGAATGTGCACATGAAATGGTCGATGAAATGATGATAAAGAAAATTCTTAATCAAGAAGTGGTTGAAAAAGAGGATGACAAGATTGATGAAAACAAGTGTACGATGGTTGATGATCTTGAACTTGATGTGTTGTTTTCGTCATCTTCAGAATCTGAAGTTAAGGTGGATGAGTAGATTACAAGTGCGGATGATTGGGATTATGAGTCTAAGATTGGCGGAAGAGGGTGTAAAGATGGTGCATGTATAAAAGTAAAGTGGCGTGATAAGGTTGGCATTGAGGCTATGAAAAGGAAAAGTAGCTTTGATGTAGATGTTATTCATGATTCAAGTTTGGAGCTTGATTTAGTTAAAGAGAGTACAAGGTGTGAGGTTGGTGATTCAATAATTCCTACAATGGGTTTAAGTCGTTTAGGTGGTAATTGTGAGGTCTTTGAGGCCGAAAACGAGTTGCAGCGGTTGACAGAAAATTCTAGCTTGATGATGATTAATTTTATGATGGAAATGTTGTTAATAAACGTGATATGGATACAAAATCAAAGTTGCAGTTTGTTGTGAAACTATTTGTTATGATTGAACAATTGTGGCTAAAACCTAAAGTTTTTGAGTTTATGGCCGTTAGGAGTAAAGGTGCGTTCATTTCACATACTAAATTAGTGTTTGATCCAGGGGGTGTAACATTTCTTAGTATATGGGGTTGTATATGTGTCTTTAAGAACATGTAGATTTAGAAGCGGATGATATCGGGAGTTTAGTTGCGCTGACTTTGTGTGAAAAGGAAAAGCAATGGCTTTGTGACCAGAACGAGTTCTGGGGAATTCAATCAGTTGGACCTCTAAATTGGGAGTGGATTGTGTTGGTGTGAAGTCTGGTATGACTAATGATATTGAGTCTGATTTTGTTGTTGGTATGGGGGCTGAATTTAATGGCCATCGTCAGCCTTTGTGTGTTAAGGATTGTGAAATAATGATTCAATTTGGAGAGTTTCCTGATATGCAGGAGAGTGATAGGACATGTCAGTTCATTAGAGAGAGATTTGCACAGTCTTTATCTTTATTACATCATAACAAAACAGAAGTGATCACTGCTGCTATACCAGCCATGGTAGCCATAGTACTGGACTTGGAGTACAAAGTCATCAATGCATTCAACAACTTTTGGCTAGTACAACGGTCAAATGGAAGAGTTGCGCATGTCTCTCGGAGAAGGACTCAAGAAACTCAAAACAAGCTCATTAACACATTTCACATTCTTGAGGACAAGAATGTTTTCAAGGAGATTGGAGCGATACGAGCTAGAGTTGGTCGAGAAAAGTGTAAGCGTGAGTTTGAATGTGAAGTTAAACTTGGGAAGTGGAAGCAGGACATCTTGAATTGGCTAAAAAGAAAACCGGAACTAATGCTCGGTTGGAATAAAGATGTGTACATCATGTTGTGTACATGGTTGGAGCAATATATAGAAACAATCAAAACGAGTATTCTGCCAAAGCTTGTGGTCCATTTCAAGCGATTGTTCGCATTGGTAAAATTGCTTATAGTGTGCCCAACCATTGCTATTGTGATGGGTATTTTTACAGTTGTGATGAAGTTAGGATGTTGGCTGTGGAACCTTACACATTGTTGGATAGGAGATTGCGAAATGGAAGGCAACACAGTTATGGTAAAACGACACTTGTGTTGCTGTTGATATTTGATGGAGTGGTGGATGGGTTATCTAAAATGCGACGAGGGAATGAATTTAAGAATGAGTTCCTCAGTTTTTTTTACTGGATGCTTGAGGACAAGCATCATTTCAAGCGGGATGGATTGATATGAGCTAAAAGTTATGCACATGTGAAAAGTCAAACTACTAAATCAGTTATTCACCCCAACCCATCCTTGCATCCTATAAATACCAAATCGTATTCATTTTCATTTAGCTATTGATTTGTATTATTCTTGTAACAAATTGTCTCTCTATAATTCATCAATCCAATAACAAACATTTAACCAATTCGTGTCTTGATTTCTGTTTCTTATTTGTATGAAATCTTGGCCCTATTGTGTTGCCTACTCATATTCCACTGATTGGGATTTGGGTTTGGATCATATCACAGCATGCATCATTAAAGATTTACACTACCGACATTAATTTTGATACCAACAGTATTGACCAATTTGACCAATATCAGATTCTACAAAACTATACATCACATAGCAAAATCTTAAGAATTTATAGGTTGATCATTCCAACACATGCCCTCAAGTATTGGAACCTACCTACATCAAAACCTTTGATAAAAAGATCTGCAAAATTCTTTTCTATATCAATTTTAAGCACCTGAATCAACTTTTTCTCATTACAGTCTCGTATAAAATGGTGTCTAATTTATATATGTTTAGTTTTACTATGTTGAACTGGATTTATTAATTATACAAATAGTATTGTTAATGTACAACTATTCTTTTATGGTTGCTTTGTTTGTGTTGTATTTCTTCAAATTAAGCTTGCTAGCCTTAATGCTTTGTAATTTGTGCAACTGGTGCTACTGGTTGTCATTTGTTTTTTATTCATATTTATGTGAGTATGTGACTGATGTTAAAAGGACGCTGCAAATATATGTTTGGCGCAACCTGTGTTAATAACGTTTTTCGTGTTTTTTTTCCTTAGGATAAAGATCTTGTTTGTAGAAGATATGAATTTTTTGGTGTTTTTTATAATGTTTGGTCCATGCATGTTTGGCCCAATATTTAAAAGTTGCCCGTTTCCTGTTTGACTCGTTGCCCAACCTACCCGCTTGTTCGTTTTGGCACCTCTAGCTTATGTATAATGAATCATGCCGGTTAGTACATAGACTTTTACCTTAGGGAAATGTGTGGAGAAATGAATCAAAGGTGTTTTGCAGGAAAAAGAAAAAAAAATGATGTTTTGTAGTTTGTGTTTGAAGTGGAAATAGAGATTTTGTGTTTTGTAGTGAATTTTGTTACGAAACATTAAATTGAATGAGATATCGGTCTTTGTGGAAAACAAAGGCCTCGACTAAACGCACCCTTATATTTTATGATTACTGGCCCATATGTTTCTCATGATTTCTGATCATAGTTCTAAATAGCTCGTTATAGCCCGCTTCATGGCGCGTTAAAGCTTGAGGCGTAGCCTCCACGCTACGTGATAGGTCAAGCGCTACGACATGAGGTGCGGTGATTTTTCTGAATTTAACTCCAAAAAATGAATATTGTTACATATAAGGAGAGTTTTATAACTTTACTTATTATGTATAACACTTATTACGAACTTAAGATAAATATAATATTAAAATATAATAAAACAAATATATATTTTTATATGTTGTGCCGCTATAAACCACGTAGAAACGCTAAAGCTTCGCCTTAGCCGCTAAAGCGTGTAGCTTGGACATACAGCCACGTCACGCTTCACGCTATTTATAACCATGTTTCTGATACACTTTTATTAATTTTTGGCGGGATTTAGGGAACCGTTGTTTAGGGTTACCATTGGACCAGATACCACAATCCATGGTCCTGGCGGCGCCTGAGTCTTGGACGATGCTGACGTGGCACCAGAACCCATAGCTCCAACGTCTAAACCATCACCACCTAAATGAGTCAACAGCAGTACCACCTCAGGCTTCACCACATGGTCAACCACCTAAAGCTGTCGGTGGGGCTTATGCTTTCGCTTTTTGCTGTTGTTGCCACAGCCGTATTGGTGTTTTGAGGTGACACACGTGTATACACGGCCACTCGTTCATATGGAAGAAGCTAATTTAGGATTACTTTGTCACTGTCACTTGCGTCTCACTTGATTTTGATTTGATATTGCAATCATTTATTCATTCATCGCATGTAATTTGAAAACGAACATGGATTATGAGATTGAGGACATAGTTGACGAATTCTCTGCACTGCTAAATAAAAATTTGTGCATCTCGACCTGCTTTCGAGAGCGTGTTTAGGATCATGGTAGTAAATCTCGATTATGAACACAATGTTGTTTTTGGATTAGGGTAGTAAATGTCGATATATTCTAGCTTATTCGACTCAATGAGGCCCATGCAGGGGTGTAACAACTCCCATCTTCCAGAAGGAAATAATTAGTGATTCAAGCGTATGAGATATGGAGGACTAAAGAAACCGATGTATGAGATGTTGAGGACTAAAAGAAACCGATGTACGGACAGTATAGAAAGAAATAAGTATGTATAAATGAAAACAGTAGACTACCAAATAAACATGATTGTGAAAAGTAACAAAACTACAAACAAGTCGGATGTAGTAGCAGTCGTTAGTAAAACTGGGTTGGGTAACAGGTATGGCAAACTAAACCGGTAAAACAAACCATTTTTGAAAGAACAAGTGGTTGGAAAAATGATACCAGTACTTGCTCATCACCTTGTCCGGATGGACCAAGGTTTTTAGTATGATCCAGAGCATAATGCAATATTCCAATTGGTGATTCTGCAGATAACACAACAATTATATTTTGTGATGATGGCAAGGAATGAGATTTAAACTGTGATCTTCAATATTATTTAGATCTTATATATAAGAGTGTCAACGGACTTTCTAAAAGGAATCTATATCATAAACTTGCTCGAGCCTAAATTATGATTCAGGCTTGGCTACACCACATGCCTAAAAGACCCAAGGGCTAAAACCTACAGGGCTAACTGACCAAATGGCTAACGTCAAAGGATTTTCTAATAAAGAATCTATCATATACTTCACATACAGAAATAATCCAGTCATGGTATCAATTCACTAATTCATGAATATTTTTCTGTCAAACAGAAGTTTTAATTCATGCATGTGAAAGTAAAAAAGAAACCTGGTTTAAATCTCATAAAAATTTGATGTCAGAGATAGCAACGCCTTCGAGCCATTGTGTTAAATGAGCATGATTGTGAAGATATATGTCTACTTCTAATCGAGCAACAAGTATTCCCGATACTGAAATGAAAAGCTGACAAATTATGCAAAGAGAGCTTATATAGTAACGCTCATACATAGTTTTACCCACATATAGTATTCTAGTGTCCTCAAACAAATAGGCCACTTACACGTTTCCACCCAGGAAAGGATCTAAACACCGATCTTGATATAATGTAACCTAAAATCACACTTCTTTCTAATTATTAGGTCACGAATCTGTTTGTTAGTATAGATTTAATCGATTTATTTTTTTGTCGGAAGAATTGTCGCTAAACTGCATCTAATATTTAGATATTACTCAGCTCAATTAGTAAATCAGTTCAAAAGTCAAGGGATAATGATATGCAACCCTCCTCGTCGTACAATAAGATAAAGCAAAATCATATGGGTGATTAAACAACTGCTAACATTTTCTAAAGAATGAAAATATCACATCTACGAACTTCATTTCATGATTCTTGCTTGTAGATTTTGGATTTCCCGGATTACCTGGTCTAGACTCGAAAAACTCAAATGTATCAATTAAAAAAAAGGCACCCTAAAAATCACTAGGGTAACCATGGTGCACCAAGACTTTGAAGTTTGTGAGGGTTAGGATTTAGGAAGGGAAGTCCAGGTATATTAGTGTATCTGACGTCCAAAGGTCAAAAGTTGTGCTTAAAAATAAATTACTGTCCCTTACCTTTTCTGTTATGATTAGGGAGTGACAGCCAGTACCAAATGTCAGTAACAAATAATAGGACCAGGAACAACAAGATTTAGAACATCGGAACAAGATCAGAACAGATCAGAAGTGTGTGTTACAACATACAGACCCCCTAGTTATATAGCTAAAGATTGGTTTCTTACTTCTTAAGATACATAAGCTAAAATTACCAAAATACCCTTAGTACCAAAATTACCAAATTACCCTTAGGAGGTCAAGCAAATATCTAACAATTTTCCTAAACTAGCGTGTACCCGCGCATAGCGGCGGATAGTCTACGATATCCTAATTGACCTGGTGGCCGAACCGATAACTTGATGACTCGATCGGGTTGACCCGAAAATCAAACTCGTGACCCGGTGGCTCGATCAGGTTGACCCAATAAGTGAACCCGCAAAACGGTGACTCAATCGGATTGAACCGGTGGTCGAACCCGTCACCCGATGGTCGAACTCATGATGTAGTGGCTAATACACTTGTTTCATATTTACGCATTATGTTTATATATGGAAATGTTAATTTTTCAACTTTTTCAACTTTCAACATGAGCTCTTTATGTATTATTAATAAGTATAGATATAGATATAGAAGTATAGATATAGATATAGAAGTATAGATATAGATATAGATATAGAAGTATAGATATAGATATAGATAGGGTCTGTATACAAACAAGTTGGAAGTTTATATTGCTAATAGCAACAGAACAGCATCGTATACTTAAGAGGTTTTAGATCCACAAAAGAGCCTAAATTTCCCTTTTGTTTCTTGAATTTATTTCACTAATCTTGTTAAGGCCAAAATATTCCTATTCTTTCGAGCTATATAAGTATATAACATTTCAATTTGCGAGGTCGCATCGTATGATAAACGAACTGACAATGATGTGACAGCAAGTCCAATTTTCTTGATACAAAGAGAAAAGAAGCTGGAACCAGTGTTGTGAAACTCGGCCTAGGCAGCTCATTACTTGGCGAGTTATCACTGCACTGGTCGGTGCCAAGGCGATTTGGAGCTACTCAGTCCAACTCAGTCAAAAGTCAGGCTACTCTGCCAAATTACTCGGGCTTGAAGTATTTAAAGTTTTAAGTACTATGTTTATCATTGAACTTTCAAGTACTCATTATTGATATGTTTATGCTTTGAAATATATAAATTTTGAAGTATTATGTTTATGTCATGCAAATTATTTCGAAATTTATATTATATAAAGAATTCCAATCTGGTAACTCCCCTTCTAGGCCGATAACTCGATACAAGGTAGCCGACTGCTCGAGTACCGCGTAGCGAGTTTTGCAACATTGGTTGGAAACTGGAACCACAAAAAGGCATAATAAACAATGCAGAGATATGGTATTTAACTGAAATGCAACTATCTGGGTCGCGTTATTTAGGAAAATCAAGTAAAGAGCAATGGCACTTCAACAACTAAACTAGGCATGCCGGTTTTTCCTATGACTAAAATAGGAAACACTTATACATGCACAGATAAAAAAAAACTCTGTAATTTTATGAGATATGGTTTATTACGCTTGATTTGAGTACCAATATCGAGTTAAGCATTAGTGGAGAGAGCCTACCTCCCGAGTCCAGTAAGTAGGTCATTTTGGAAGACGTTGCCTCCAGACAGCAGACCACTTTTGCAATGCCGTTATACTCATTATTTCCAGTGAAGTATCTACAGGTCCTATAAAAGACCCTAACAATCCACTGGCATGAGATCTTGTTGCCAATCGTATAACAAATAACCCTGGTGTAACACCTTTAACTCGCTGACTCTGTGTGGACTGTGCGATAATTCAAGACCAAAGGTATTGTCTTTCTTAATTAATGTCTTCTGCAAGAGGACACCTTCATCAGCACACACAATTTAAACAATAAATTGGTAGCACAGTTAGTGGCAGAAAGTACCTAAAAACGAAGAACAAATCAAGCCTCCCTCTGAATCTTCATGTGCATTCCGTACTTCCGTAGCAAGACAAATATACCAATACTTACTAGTACAACTAATAACATGTTCTTATTAACTCGATGACGCATTTAATTGTTAGAAACAACCTACTTTGATGAGAATAGTAATGCGACAGAATTAAAAAGATAGAAGTTATATATAAAACCTGCTCCTTATCGTACAATTTTCTCGGAGCCACAGAAACAGATATGATAAAGATAAACAAGGAATATAGCTCCAAAACTTAAGTGAATTAACATCTATATAGAGAGAACAATGCTTCATTAGTAATAAAAGTTAACTAAGAAATGTGTTGTTAATATTAGATATTTGAATCAATGCCTAATGTTGAAAGTACATACACAAGAAACCTCAGATTTGCAATTATCAACTTCTTAATGAAGAAACGAGCTACACATTATTCCTGCAAAACTTGTCTAAATTATCTTATCAACTAAATTACAAAAGAAGCAGAAAAAATGCAGGAAGACATGCTAATCTTACAACAATGCAACCATACATTCATATTTTTTTTTGGATTTTCAATCCATTTCTAGCTGGTTGCTGACATGGCCCCGCAATATTGATCATCATTGACTAACACAGCTTCTTATGAAGGCCATTAATCCACACTGTAAACAATTGATTAAACACTACAAGCCCAATCGAGATACGAAAAACTTTGATGTAAACCATTTATTCCTCTAAATCATGTGTACAAGATATCTTATCCATAAGTATGGCCCAGTCTTCCCCGAGCTGTTTACAGTTAAGCTCCATAGCAACCCTAAAGTCTAGCATCGTTACTAGACGTTTAGGCTTCGGTTCCTGTTCTTGCATTACATGCAAAGGCCAACCACCACTTTGTATTTGATGATGGCCCAGTCTAACACCGTTCAGGGATTTCATATGAGTTGGGTGATTAACAGAATTGCCTTTTGTTGGTTCATAAACAGATCCGCCCCCATTTACTCCCGTACACGACCTAATCAAACCCTTTAAATAAACATCTAATCCTCTGTTCACCACGTTTGCACAATCCATTGATACCTGTTGAAGTCCGTAGGGTGTAGCAATTTGCTCCATATGTTCCTTCAATGTTGCCGTTTCTAACAAACCATCTATGTGCAAGTCACCAACACATTTACTACCACTTCCCGAAGGTGACGCCCTGCTGGCCGCACCTATACTAACGGGGCAAAAAGGAACCCCAAGTGGAGCGTGTAGTGATATCCTATCAGATACAGATACACCTTTCCCATCTTTTCTACCTAATGATTCGGCCTGCTCTACACGCTGTACGCCAACAAAGTCACCATTCTCTACTTGTTTTACAGGTTCTTGATGATGCACAACACCTCGAGTATCGGGGGATGCTGAATCACCCGACTGTGAGACAGACGATGAGAAAGACATAAAATTTGTCTTACCATTTGGTGCAAGAGCACTTTTACGGTCCATAACTCTTCTTTCCCGGGGCCCACTTCTCGCCTTTCGTGGCGAAGGAGGCAGAATATCGCCATTGGTCAAACCTAATGGACTTGTAACCGGGGTCACAATCGCATTATGGGACCCATTTTGATGGTAAACACCGTCTAAAGGTTTTCTACTCCCAACCGTTTGTAAACTGTCATTATCAACCCCAGGGGAAACTTTTCTCGTGCAAGCATTCCTTAAAACCGCACGAATCAACTGATTATGCAGTCGGAGATTATCTTTCCCAACTGTCTTTAAACAAAGCTTATCAAATTCCCCTTTACTCAACTTCAAACTCAAAAACCGATTCAAGTAATCAAGATACTGCTTAGATCTCTCCAATCCAATCTTCTTAACCAACTGCCCTTTAATTTCCGCAAGATTCATCCATGAACGCTGCTGCGGTGGTTGCATTTCTCAACACGAAACTTCCATAAACCGCTTACACAACTATCAATATTCCAACTTCCCCAAACAAACCTAAATTACGCCTTAACTACATTTACTAACTAACTAATCCCGTCTTCCAAAACAAACTCCACCCATTAATTAACACATAAACGCAACACATTACGTAAAAAAAAATCCTGATTCCACTTTCGGTAAACGATCATATACAGTTCCTTACTAACTCCCTCCCTCCGAAACTATAAAATTCCAAACTTTTTCAAATTTCACCCACACAACATTAAATCTATAACCATAATCACATCAAAAAACCCTAAATTTGATCAAATTCACTAAAATAATTACACCCAATATCAAAAATTATTCAAATTCCAATACAATGCACCAAAACTAATCAAATACTTAAACTAAACCCAAAAATGAATCAAATTCAAAGATTCAAACTTTTTAACAGCTCTTACCAAAAAACAACAATTGGGTTTTCTTCATAAGTTGAGAATCAATCAGAATTTGCTTAATTGAATGAACCCTAAGCTGATTGATCACAAATTGGGGGTTTTTTAATTCCGAAACTTTATTGAAATTGGTTTCTGGGTAATGTAATTGAGACGCCGTAGAATGTAATGGTGTCGCCGGAATTAATCGCCGGAGATTGTAATGGTGTTTCCCGATTGCACACAGTGTACACACACAAACACAGTTTCAGTTTGTTTTGTTTACTTTTGTTGTTGGGTTTCGAAGTCCCGAACTCTTTTTTTTCGTTTTTGTGTCTGAGTGGTTTGTGAGTTTGTGTTTGGTTTTTGGCCCTTTAGGTTTAAGCATATATACATATCACATCTTTATTGGTTTTATTATCTCTGTTCAAGCGTTTGTTGTCGGTCATGTTTGTTTGATTTGGATGTCATATTGTCGATACATCGAGAGATGAGGATGTTTACGTGTGTTGGAAATCGTCTAGGTTTGGTTTAAGGATTCGAGATCGTTAGAATTTATGTGACTAAAAGATTGAAACTAGGTTATAAAGTCTTTATAATAATTGAAAACTCGATTTAACGTTTTGAATACTTACGTGTTTCTTTGATATGGATGTCATTTGTATGTTGTTGATACATTCGAGAGACGAGAATTTTTACACTTTTATACATGTTGAAATCATTTAGGTTTGGTTTAAGGACGTAATGTCGTTAGAATTTGTGTGATTGAAAGTCTGAATTAGGTTATAGTACCGTTATAATAAGTGAAAACTCGAGTAAACGGTTTATGATGTGAAGCGCTTAAATTGCCATAAGTATTGTAATGTATCTTTAGTTGCATTAACGGACATGGATTGATGAGATGTATATAGATTTGTTGAGTTGTTAGGTTTGTGTTTTTTATTACGGAGTATATATTTATCATATTATGTTCGATATACACGTCAATCTATAAGGTAGTGACACAAATAAAACCGGTGCATGATTCGTTGATGGTTGCATCTTTTTATTGTAATGTTTGTCATATTTTTCATCATTGATTTTGTTTGATTGTGAATTTTTTCATTAAATACAAACTTCCTAAATTAGAGAATCGTCGCAAACACGGGTATCGAGGCAAAATAGCGACACAGGTTTCCAAATCATTAGTTACTAAGAAGAGTATAAACTCATTGCATCATATGTATCATTGATAGTGGTAAAAAAGTGTGATTTATATCATTTCTTATTAGACACATAGGTGAAGCTCTATGAGACTATAATGGTTAACACGCACCCCACCACACATTACCCGCATGATGATATGCATAAATAGAGTTTTTTGTTTAATATGTATAACTTAATACAATAACTTATTGGTTTTGAACGAAAAATATGGTTATATGCATTCTGACGCTCCTTGAAAAAACCTTGAAACTGTGCCACTAATTTGACATAACTTTTATAATATTTATTAATAAAGCATTAAAACATATTATTATAGTTTAATGTATATGATTTTGTGACGCCTTGATAACATTAAATAGTTTAATGTTTTTTACCTTAATACCCCCTTCAGTCCGGCTCAATTTAGTATTGATTATCACCCAATATTGCAACGTTTCATATATTTTATGTTTATCAGGTGAATTGAGCAAGTAACGAAAAAACGAGGGTTAAATGGTGGAATTTGAAAAGAAAATGTGTCAAGCACTAGTTTTAAAAGTCACATATCGCATTAATGTATTCCAGACCTACGCCGTAGGAATCACGATGTCAGAGTTTCGTAATTTGAAGACCCTACGACGTAGACACACATATTGTCTACGGCGTAGGTACTATTCTGCTGACAAGATACGCTAAGAGACAAGGTCAATAGTAAAATAAGAAAGAAGACCTACAGCGTAGGCTCCTTTTCCATCTACACCATAGATTCGAGAGTGGTCGCGAAGGACTTATTGTTGGAATTTAACAACCTAATGTATCTAGCATACATGCATCATGAGTAAAATGCAGTAGATATGATCAAACATCTAGGACATAATGTAATTAACATAAGGATAAAGAATGCATATCTTTTCTTCCAAGAACGATGATCAAGAACACCAAATCACCAAACCAAGAAAACCCTTATCAAAACCCGAACCAATTCGCTAATAATAACCGAAAGATCAAGTTAGATCTTCTCTAAGATAGTCCACACGACACTTCAATTAATCATATTTTATTGCTAGATCTTGAACAAGTAATTACTTAACAAAAACCAAAACACGAAACCCTTGTATGTGTTGGTGTTGGTCGTCGACTACAAGGAGACAAGGGGAAAGGATTTTTGAATTTCAAGTTATGAAAAAGTGATCACATCCTCTTTGTTTATATAATAGAAGACTCAGGATAATTATAGAAAGATGTAATCGTTGTCACCAAGTGATTAAGCTTCTACAAAATCTCTCCTTTCCTCCCTTTGGTGGTAGTCAGTCGATTGTAGCCCAAGCACCCTTTGGGTTGACTTTTTGACTTTCTAGATAATTTTATTAGTAATTATATTAATTACCCTAAAGTCTTAAGTCTTATTAATTAATCTTTTTTTAGACTTTTTAACTTATTAATTAATTACCGTTAAGTAAACACTTTTGTCAAACTAAGATTATACAATAGATATAACCATATTATAGAAACTAGAAGGAGGGGTTGAATAGTTTCTCTAGTTAAAATGCTCAAAGATCGGGTTTTTAAAAATCCTTTTCAGAACTAGATTCAAGTGATTTATGTGAAATCATCTTATGCACAATATGGAAAAATGATAGTGTATCTAAACTAATAATCACAAGTATATGCGATAATGAATAACGAATGGAAAGAGATAAGGAAAGGAAAGATTAAACCGAACACCAAGGATTTATAATGGTTCGGCAACGAAGATCACTCTTCGTTCCTACTCCACTCCTCGAGTACTCCTTACTCGAGAGTTCACTAATCAACAAGCTCCTTAAGGTGGAGAAACCGTACACGTCGCTTAACCAATTTCTGACTCTAAGCTATAAGTCGAGACCTAATCTTAGCTAGGACCAATCTACACCAATATACTTTGAGGCCTAAGTATTAACCATAATACATACACAAGTTCTAAATATACACAACAATTTGGATCTTCAGAATAACACAAGAATGAAATAGAGTCTTGATCTTTAATGGATCTTGAGTTAGACGCAACACTTCAAAAATGAAAGTGTTTTTCTATTTGCACTTGAGAGGATGAGATGGGAGGAGAAAGATTCACTTCTTAAACAAGTATAATCAACCAAATAATCAAGGATTTGTCTGATTAAAGAAGGTGTGTTGAATCTGAAAAATTGTGAGTAAAAGGGGTGAAAAAGAAATCTGGAAATGATCCACTATTTATAGGACAGAGGCCCAACGGCTCTATCTGGCTGTGACTCAGTAAATAGGCTGACGTCACCTATAATGAGTCATCGGCTATAGAGTCCGCTCCTCTTTTTCCTTTAGTGGGGAAATGCCATCTAGTGTAGTTTTTATCCAGATTTGATATTCTTATACCATTTGGAATATGTCAAATTCAAATTTCCATTTTCTATTTTAATAAAACATTTTTTTAAAAATAACGTTTATTTAAAAACATTTGTCACTTTTGAATAAAAGTGACTTTTAAGAAAAAAGTAAATCCTTGATCACTTAGTTAGGTTAAGAACTTGTTTATTCATACCTTAAGTGATAATGGATAAAATGAAAAATACTTGAACTCAAGAATTCATTATTTTCGCAATTCTTGTTTTTATATATTGTCATAATCAAAACAAATCGAGACCGAAAAATGCAATAAGGTATAAACTCAGTCTCCCCCTTTTTGATTGTGACAACATATAAACCCAATCAAGTATAAAACAAGATTTTCGAAGACGAGTTTATTTCATTTCTCCCCCTTTGTCGAAGCAATAAGGTAGCCAAAGTCTTTGAAGAAGAGAAGAAACGACTTTGCTAATGCTCCCCCTTGGTGCTTACTCCCCCTTGCTTGGGGCACCAAGAGATCGATCTATGGTGACAAGCTACATAGAAGGGTTAGAAGAAGAAAAGAAACACCCAACAAGATATATCAATAGTCACAAAGTATATAAAAGATACAAGGAAATAAGTCATACAAAGAAGTATGAAACACAAGCCTATAACATAAGCATAACTTTAATTTAGTTACACTAGAATTCTAAGATTTGTTTAAATTATATGTCTTATTACTAAGCAACACACATGATTAATTTGAAGAGGTAGTGGTAGCGGAATGTGGTGGTGGAGGCTTGACAATGGTCTTGTAGTCATAGTTGAGAGGAGGTTTGACTAGAAGACATTTGATGTAATTCAACTTATCATAGATGTGAGACATGACAAGATGTTAATATTGACAATAATGAAAATATGTTTGTGACAACCCTGGTTTTGAAGGTTGTCACTGTGTCATATTTTTACTTAGTAGCATGGTTTTTACGTGATTTTATGTGGTAGTGTAAAACCCGCATGCTTTTACCATGGATAGTACCCTTACGATAGTACGTACATGATTAGAACTTTCCTTTTATAACACGTTTACGTTTCACGAATAAGAATTACAAGTAGTACGTACGTGTTATAACACGATAAGTATTTATTACGTATTAATACACGATAATTATTTCAATAATAATTATAATCACGAATATACGAACATGAAATCATGAACGTAAATTAATCACGAGCTAATATCACGTATGTATATATTTATTACGAGCACGAATAAATATATTAAGTCACGAACGATAACTAAGTAATCACGTAATTTACGAACACGAGAACACACTATTATTTTAGACACAAAAAATGTTCGGTATGTGGGCCCCATACCCGCGGACAGAACAAGAACATGGGTCAAGCCCATGTAGAATTTACTAACTAGGAAAAAGGGAAAAGATTAGTTTCATATTAACCAAAATTTAGAAAAGCAAGAAACCCTAATCCCTTTTTCTTCTCCTTCTTTGGCCGCCGGATGTAAGAACACCAAAGGGGTGTTCGGTTTGATTTTTGGTCTTTGATTTATTGCAAGGATCGTAGTGTGTTCATCCTTCTTTATTTCACGTAATCTGTATAAACCCTAACTCTTTTATTTTATGTTTTGATTTATTTAGTCACATAAAATCATGAAGGTTTTTAATAAACTAATTAAAAACAAGTAGTTAATCATGTTATTAATCATGGGGTTTAATAACTGGTTTTTGCCAAGTATAAAAATTAAGTTCGTTTAATGTGTCTATTCGAATTGAGTACTGGTTTAAGTGCGACTCAGTCGTCTTTTGGTGGAAAACAAATAGATTGGTCATTGTAGTAAAATTAAATTACAAGATTTTAAAGTAAATGACGGGTAATTAAAACTAAAACTGATTAAAAAATAAATCGTGCAAAATTAAAACTTTAAAAGTAAAATAATTAAATGACAAAAATTAAAGCTCGACGAAAAGTAAATTCGAAAATTTAATAAAAATGTAAACTTAAAATAAATCGAAGATAAGACAATTAAAATAACACTAAAAGAAAAATGGCGGGAAAAATAAATGCTTGAAAATAAAACATAGGATAAACAGAATCCAAAATACTGTCACTATCCGGAATACCCAACAAGCTGCTTATCCAGAATAAACTAAACTGAAACTTATCCGGAATCCAAAATTGAACACTATCCGGAATCCTTGTAATTCAAGTTATCCAGAATATGGGAACTTCGAAGCCTTATCCGGAATTCACAATTGTTGCACTATCCAGAATGTGCCAAATCTCCTTATCCGGAATCTCCCCTAACACCACTATCCGGAATACAAACTGATGAGTTATCCGGAATCCGTCTTTGGTTCGTTATCCGGAATCACTTTTGTAGCTTATCCGGAATTCAGTACCTAGCCTTTATCCGGAATCCAATCTATCCACTATCCGGAATACAGGAAAACTCCAATCCAGAATAAGTTCTAGGTTGTTATCCGGAATGTACTTTCTAACCACTATCCGGAATAACTTTTGGCTAATCCGGAATGAAAAGAAAAAGCATATCCGGAATCCACAATCATGCTTACTATTCGGAATGTTGTGTTACTTCACTACTCGGAATATAGGACTTGGCTACTATTCGGAAAAAAAGGGTTTTAAAACCCGGATAAGAACTAAATTGCAATTAAGCTAAGAACAAAAATTAAGCTAAAAACTAATAAGCATTTAACCAAAACTTTTACCAAATCAATTTTAAGAAAAAGCTAATAAACTAAAATTTAAAAACTTTTAAAAACACTAAATAATAAAAATATTTAAAAACAACTTGTTATAAAAATTAACTAATAAGCACTTAATTAAAATTAAGAAAAGCACACAATAAGCTATAAAATCAATAAGCTAACACAACCATAAACATAAAAACATATCAAATAATCAAATAAGCATGACAATAAGCACATAAACATAAAGATTAAATCAAAACAAGAAAGGTAGAATGAGAGATTAATTAAAAACTTGATTAAAATTAAAGATTCAAGAATTAAAAGTAAAAGCAAGAATTAAAGAGCTAACAAATTAAAGGTGCAAGACAAGGTAATTAAATGACAATTAAGTAAATGACATGAAATTAAAATTGGAAGAACTATTTTGTCAAGATAGTCAACACCTCCTAATGTGTCATTAGGAGGGTATTTATAGGTGATTAGGGGGGTTAGCATGTGTTGCTTCTTTCTTTCTTCTCTCGTCTTTTCGTCTTCTAAATTCTTCGAATTTTTCGACTTTGTCTCGGGATTATATGAACTCGTCTTATAATTTCTTCATTTATTAAGCTTGAGTTCTTCGACTTCATTAAACTTTCGTCTTTAGACTTTTTCTTCGATAAATCTTCAGAATAGGCCTTGGACTTCCGTTCTCTTTGCACTCTTGATCTTTCGACTTCGTCTTTTGTATTTTTCTTCGATAAAACCCGTGAAAGCCCATGTTTTCTTCCCTTTTCACATTTTGATCCTAAATCACAACAAAAACATAAACCACGCATAATTTCGACATTTACGACATAAAATACACGTTTTGGCTTGGTTATTATTATAATTAAGTGGTAAAAGGATAAGTGTTTTCACACTTATTAAATCCCCTACACTTGACCATTGCAATGTCCTCATGCAATGCATTAATTACAAAGCAAGTTTTACATTTTCCATTATAATCAATCCACATTGGCCTTTATTAAAGAGATAGAAAACAAGTAAAAAGATTAAAGAATTACCTTAGGGTTTTGGAATGTCATGAATGATTATCACCCTCAAGTTTCATGTTCCCCATACCAAGCTTAAAAACGAGATCATTGGTATTATAAGTTAGAAAACTATCACAAACTCATGTGGGCCAATTATTTACTTAGACTCCCTTATTCCTAGGTGTATCTCTTATATTTTATGATTTTCTTGAATGATCACGCGGATGCATTGTTGACTTATTTCGATAGTTATTTAGGCAGAAAATAAAGTAGGACGATTTAATCAATAGTTAGCTAAAGGAAAAAATCTTTTAAAACTGCTTCTTGGGACCTCATAAAGTTCATATCTTGGTATAACTCGTTTCACGATTTGAGAGCTTTCTCGGACCGATATTTGGTAGTGACTTCATACTTCGAATCTTGAGAGACGTTCTTGAAACAATGGTCTTCTCTTCATAATAAGAATTTCTTCACTTGAAGTTTTGAGAGATTCTTCATACTTAGACCACGACTTCTTCATTTTTCTCCAATCTTTATTTGGGATTTTGATATACAACGATCCGCCTCCTTTTAGGACTTGGATCTATTTATCCTCATACCTTGTTAGGGCCTTTTTGGATAGACTTCTCCATGATCTTTACGGGAGTATTTGCTTTTCGTCGTGTGTCTCGATCCTTCATATTGATTTTTGATAAATGATTCTTCACATCACTTGGGATCTTTAGCAACAAAATGTAGCCCTCATGCCTTGTTAGGGCCTTTTCGGACTCGCCAATCTTCGCATCCCGCTTCAATAAGTTATGCCTTGGCTATGAACTCTAATTAATACCGAGCAACTTTTAAACGATCTTGGGCTAGAAGCTAAGTAACTTTTCAAATCGTACAACTTTACATATTGCAAATAAAATTATTAACAAGCGATGGGAGAAAAAGCTTATAATCAACTCACATAAATTCATGAAAGAATACCAAACTTATAATTGACTCTATCATCTCTCGTTCTCCACAATTTAAAATCTCAAGGAATGAGACTCGTAGATGCTTAGCCATTTAAATCAAAGTTTTGGGTTTTCAAGTCATCTATATGATCTTGCATCTTCTTAGACTTTTTCATGTTTAGAATTTGCATTTTAAAGTTCCCTTGATAAACGACTTTCTAGAATCAATTATAGGAACTTGCGAAAAGTTCTTGTTCTTAACCCGTAAGAGTTCAGACTTTCGCGTTTTAAAGTTCCCTATATAAAAGCCTAGCAAAACTTGACTTAAACACGTTAAGGATACTAGCTAGAGTAAACTTAGATAAGTAAACTCGGGTTGAGTCAAAAGATTCACAATGTTTAAAAATTAAAACCACTTTATTAAAATTTATTCTAGCAAAGAAAGAAAATAGCAATAACAAAGGTAAAACTACTAGGCCAAAATAGATCAAAATTTTTGAAAAATGTCGGAAAATCAATTTTTCGGTTAAAATGAGGACAAATACAAGGAAAAGCCCACTTAACTTCGATAGAAGTCCCCCTATACTTAACATAAACATTGTCCTCAATGTTTAAGCATGTGGAAGTAAACTCCCCTACACTTAGGACATTGTGCACGTTGTTTAAATCTCGTTAAGGAAGAGACAACTAAAGCGATTCCCATTTTAATATTGAAGAATATAAAATAGAGAATCAAAATAGTTTAGGATAGAACCGGGAAGACGGGAACACGGAATCACGGGTCGTCAAAAGTCATTAAGAATGGATCTTTGAAAGCTCGAATCCCTGCATATGATTAGAAAGAAGACAACAAACACATACTAGGGTCTCCCCCTACACTTATTATTAAAAAATAGAGAAAAAGGATAGATACTGCGGGTTGCCTCCCGAGAAGCGCTTGTTTTTGTTAACCGAGTCGTGAGCCTAACTCGACCTTGATTAGCATAGGAAGAAGCTTGAAACACATCCACCGGGATCAAATACATGGTTTTCGTCCATCAAATAGCACAAGCTTAAGGCGAACAAGGCAATCCAAAAAAGAGTAGGCAAGGTTCCCTTAAGCAAAGATTGAGCACGGTGGTAGACAGTGTGATGAGGTGCAAGCATATCTCCATAAGTTCCAAAAATCTTTCCTTTTATTTCATCAGATGGATACTGAGATGGCTTAAAAATTGTAATACCGGGATCGAACACCTTTTCCTTTAGGGGAAAATAACACTCGGGCTCAGTAGACCTTGAAGAAGATCCGCTCATAAATCTCACAATCTCATCCTCAGAAGGTGGATAAAGAGGTGTCAAGACATAAGTACTGCGGATATCGGTGTCTTCCGGCTTCTTCTCATTTGAAACGGGTTTCTTCATATCCAAAGGAGGATAAAGAGCATCATCAAAGTCCAAAGAAGGAGAATCATTCTCATTTGGGAAGTAAGTGTTGAGAAAAGTAGCCAAATCTTCCTCAAATGAGTAGTCATCCAAAGTAGGATCAAGCATTGTTGGTGGAGGATCTTCATCAAAAGTAGGAGTAAGGTCATCATGAGAAGAATCACTCGAGAGAGTATCAACATCATCAAAATCATCATAAGTTGTCATGTCTAGATACTCTGAAACAAAATTATCATAATCATCCCCATCGGAACTAGAATCATCATCATAATCATCATAGATTGGTGGAGAATCATAAATTGGTGGAGGATCTAAATTGGAGAGAGAATCATCCACATCATCTTTGAACAGTGGATTATCATAGCAAGAATCGAAAATAGGATTGTTGTAGACGACAAAATCATCAAGCACATTAATCATATTCGCTGATTCTCTTCCATTTGATTTGGTTGTGATCTTCCCCATTTTAAAACATTCCCGACCCTTAAGATTAGCTCACCTTCGGCAACATCGACTAATGCTTTTCTGGTTCTCAAGAATGGCCGACCAAGTATTTACGGAATACGAGGGTCCATTTCATAATCAACAAAAACAAAGTCGACCGGAAAAGTGAAGGTACCAACTTTAATAAATACGTCTTCAACAATACCAACGGGGTAAGCGAGAGTGCGATTTGCTAGCTCAAGAGTCATCTTTGTTGGAGTAAGGTCGGGTAATAAGAGTGTTTTCCAAACACTTAAAGGCATCAGATTAATACTTGCCCCGAGATCGGCTAAGGCAGTAAATTCTTTGGTTTGGTGAAAAGTACATGGTAACACAAAACGACCGGGGTCTCCAAGTTTTTCCGGAAGTTCTTTAAGAAGGACTACAGAACAGTTTTCATTCAATCGAGTATTAACAAACTCGGCCATCTTCTCCTTCTTATTAAGCAATTCCTTAAACATCTTAACAAATTTAGGCATTTGGGTTAGAGCTTCAACAAGGCTAAAGGTGATGGTCAGTCCCAAAATCTTCTTCAAAAAGTTTGACACTTGAATATCATCCTTGGTGAGCAATTGGCACTTGTCTCAGCGAGAAGGATAAGGGATATTGGGTTTAGTTGGTGTAGGTGTATCAGGTAAAGGTTGAGATGTTGAAGGTTTAAAGGTGGAAGGTGGGGTTGGCGAAGGGTGTTTCTTGGGTACTTCGTCAGTAAGAGGTGGAGACGGTAATGGAGAACTAATACTAGGCGTGGGAGTAGGAGGGATAAATGATGGTGGAAGAGGTGTAGATGGAGTAACTGGAGGAGAGATAGATGGTCCTACTAAAGTTGCTCCACTGCGTGTAGTAATAGCACTCACATTCGCTCTTGGGTTGGTGACGGTATTTGAAGGAAGAGAGCCCGAAGTAGAGGGTTGAGTACTTGGAAAGAAACTAGCCATCATATTCTTCAAATCATTCGTTTGATTGCTAAAAGAGGTTTGCATATCATGTCGAAGCTCGGTTCTAATATCATTCCCTTGCTTAGTGATATCTCCTTTCAAGTTGATGATTTGGCTTTGCAGATTCTTAACTAGCTCTCCTTGGGTCCTCATGAAAGTTTCCACATCTTGATTAATGGGTGGTGCTTGTTGAGCGGGTAGGTGATAAGGATTAGAAGCTCGAGGTGGGTTTGGATTGCTTCTATTGTAGTTGTTGGGGTTGTGGTTTTGAGGAGAAAAAATGGGTGAAAGAAAGTTGTTAGAACGGTAACTTAGCAAGTTACGATCACCTTGAGGTCGGGCTTGGTAGTTTTCCGTTGAATAGTTACCATGAGCCGCATACACGTTTTCCGGATTGTCATGAGTAGAAGGACAATCAGTGTATGAATGAGGACCCCCGCAAATCTCACAAGAAAGTGCTACAGCTTTAACTTGTTGTTGTTGATTTGTAGCCAAAAGTTGCATGTTTTTGCTTATTTCGACCATTGCGCGGGTCAATTCGGTGATATCAGGGTTTGAAGAAGTAGAAGACATATTGACTCTCGGGTTATTCCTTGAAGATGCGGATGAATCCCAATTTTTGTGAAGAGTAGTCATGTTCTCGATAAGCTCTCTACACTCCTCAGGTCTTCTTTTCATAAATGTGCCACTGGCGGCTGCATTAATCGTATCACGATCACGAAAAGTTAAACCGTTGTAGAAAGTATCAATTAAGGTGACGGGTTTGGACATCGATCTATCAAAATATTAAAAGCGATTCATCAGGTTCTTGTGTAAATCCACTGATTTGATTCCGAAGGCTCGTGACCATGGATGGTGGAAAGTAGCGCGACAAAAATCGTTGAGTCATCTCGTCCCAAGTATGAATTGAATTCTTCAGAAGATGATCAAACCATTTTTCGGGATGGTGGGATAAGGTGTGTGGAAATAGGCGAAGGCGAAGAAAATCCATAGTAACACCGGGCAACTTCATGCTTTGAGTAACGGTAATGAATTTGTCGAGGTGTTTGTTGGCATCATCATCCGGTAATCCGCGAAATGGACAAGTGTTTTGAACTTGTTGGATCATGTGATGCTTCAATGAAAACTCCGGAGCCGTGATTTGCATCGGCGCAATCGGTCCTCCTCGCCCGTTCATTGTTGGTTGACAAAGCTCCTCCATCGTTCGAAGATCGGGTGGGGGAACATTGTTGTTGTTATTCATGTTGGGGTGAGGTGGGTTATTGTTGTTGTGCACACCAGCCATATCTAAATCTTCACGAGTCTCGGGCTCTGAATAAGATAAAGATCTAGTACGCATACACCTGCAAAAGCAAAAGAAAAAGATACCAAAGAAATAGAGAATATATATGTACGTGTAAAAATAAAATCTTTTTGGTGCAAAACTTTGAAAAATAGATGCTTTTTATATGTTTTTGTATTTTTGAAAATTTTTAATTTTTATGGATTTTTTGAAAATTTTTAAGCAAGAAAAATAACGTTCACGAGTGAACGGATCCCAAAATTCAACGCGTCTCTCACAGAAAACCGTTAATCTTTACGAAAAGAGCCGGCAGCGGCGCCATTTTAATAACTGGTTTTTGCCAAGTATAAAAATTAAGTTCGTTTAATGTGTCTATTCGAATTGATTACTGGTTTAAGTGCGACTCAGTCGTCTTTTGGTGGAAAACAAATAGATTGGTCGTTGTAGTAAAATTAAATTGCAAGATTTTAAAGTAAATGACGGGTAATTAAAACTAAAACTGATTAAGAAATAAATCGTGCAAAATTAAAATTTTAAAAGTAAAATAATTAAATGACAAAAATTAAAACTCGACAAAAAGTAAATTCGACAGTTTAATAAAAATGTAAACTTAAAATAAATCTAAGATAAGACAATTAAGTAACACTAAAAGAAAAATGGCGGGAAAAATAAATGCTTGAAAATAAAACAGAGGATAAACAAAACCTGAGTCGGAATCTAAAATACTGTCACTATCCGAAATACCCAACAAGCTGCTTATCCGGAATAAACTAAATTGAAACTTATCCGGAATCCAAAATTGAACACTATTCGGAATCCTTGTAATTCAAGTTATCCGGAATAGGGGAACTTCGAAGCCTTATCCGGAATTCACAATTGTTGCACTATCCGGAATGTGCCAAATCTCCTTATCCGGAATCTCCCCTAACACCACTATCCGGAATACAAACTAATGAGTTATCCGGAATCCGTCTTTGGTTCGTTATCCGGAATCACTTTTGTAGCTTATCCGGAATTCAGTACCTAGCCTTTATCCGAAATCCAATCTATCCACTATCCGGAATACAGGAAAACTCCAATCCGGAATTAGTTCTAGGTTGTTATCCGGAATGTACTTTCTAACCACTATCCGGAATAACTTTAAGCTAATCCGGAATGAAAAGATCAAGCATATCCGGAATCCACAATCATGCTTACTATTCGGAATGTTGTGTTACTTCACTATTCGGAATATATGACTTGGCTACTATTCGGAAAAAAGGGGTTTTAAAAACCAGATAAGAACTAAATTGCAATTAAGCTAAGAACCAAAAATAAGCTAAAAACTAATAAGCATTTAACCAAAACTTTTACCAAATCAAATTTAAGAAAAAGCTAATAAACCAAAATTTTAAAACTTTTAAAAACACTAAATAATAAAAATATTTAAAAACAACTTTTTATAAAAATTAACTAATAAGCACTTAATTAAAATTAAGAAAAGCACACAATAAGCTATAAAATCAATAAGCTAACACAACCATAAACATAAAAACATAACAAATAAGCATGACAATAAGCACATAAACATAAAGATTAAATCAAAACAAGAAAGGTAGAATGAGAGATTAATTAAAAACTTGATTAAAATTAAAGATTCAACAATTAAAAGTAAAAGCAAGAATTAAAGAGCTTACAAATTAAATGTGCAAGACAAGGTAATTAAATGAAAATTAAGTAAATGACATGAAATTAAAATTGGAAGAACTATTTTGTCAAGATAGTCAACACCTCCTAATGTGTTATTAGGAGGGTATTTATAGGTGATTAGGGAGGTTAGCATGTGTTGCTTCTTTCTTTCTTCTCTCGTCTTTTCGTCTTCTGAATTCTTCGACTTTTTCGACTTTGTCTCGGGATTAATTGAACTCGTCTTATAATTTCTTCATTTATTAAGCTTGAGTTCTTTGACTTCATTAAACTTCCGTCTTTAGACTTTTCTTCGATAAATCTTCAGAATAGGCCTTGGACTTCCGTTCTCTTTGCACTCTTGATCTTTCGACTCCGTCTTTTGTCTTTTTCTTCGATAAAAGCCCGTGAAAGCCCATGTTTTCTTCCCTTTTCACATTTTGATCCTAAATCACAACAAAAACACAAACCACACATAATTCCGACATTTACGACATAAAATACACGTTTTGGCTTGGTTATTATTATAATTAAGTGGTAAAAGGATAAGTGTTTTCACACTTATTAGGGTTTAATCAATTTAGGGTTAAGGGGTGTTTTTTTATGGCCGACGCCTAACCGAGCCCCAAGGGGGGTCTCGGCTTGGCTTACTTCGCACCACCGAGACCATATGGTCTCGGTTTGGTGGTGATGGTGTCACGGCAACAACAAGGCAGGGGAAACCCCGACCTAGGTCGGGGTATGGTGGTGATTGTGGGTCCGGTTCATGGGTTTTAATCACGGGTCTGGTTTACACATGTTTAGATTTAAAACACGGTCCGGTTCATGAGTTATTTTTCAAGGTTTATTATTTTTTACAAGTTATATTATTTTTACAAGACTTAAAGTTGAATTAATTAAAGCATGAACATGATTAATTTAATTTACATGACTTAGGTTATTAATTTAATTATTAATTCATGAATTTTAACCTAAGTATTTATCTTTTAATTAGAGTATATAAATAATTAATTATTAAAACCATGACTTATAATTAATTAATTTACATGACTTAGGTTATATTATTAATAGATAATAATACATGTTTTAACCTAAGTATTTATTTTACCTTTATTTAATTAAATCATGTTATATTTAATTAAATACTTAAAACCTATAGTTTATTTAATTTACATGAAATAATTAATAAACTATACTATATAATCACATGACTTAGAATATTAATCAGAAAACACTTAAGCTTATATAATTAGCTTAATTATCCAGCTTATATCTAATTATGGAAACTTTCTATTTTTAGAAACTTATTTATTTAAGGCAGCTAATCTATTTATGGAAACTTTCTATTTTTAGAAACTTATCTATTTAAGGCAGCTAATTCTATTTTTGGGAACTTTCTTATTTTGGAAACTTTCTATTTTTGGTAACTTTCTATTTATGGAAACGTTCTATTTTAGGAAACCTGCTATCTTTAGAAAGTTACTTATTATTACACAACAAGTATAATAATACATGAAATACAAGTAATACTTAATCAGAATAGACAGAATATATGATAAACGCAGTATAAAGCTTAAATCAGTAAAACATGACATGAACATATAAAACAAGCTAAGACATTGTCACACTCCCAAAATATCAGAGTAGAATGGCGACAAGGGAGTGGTGACGTCATGATTATCATACACACATAGTCACAAAGAACGACCTCTAAATGGGACGTTCGGAAAATAGATCACTTGTAATTAATAAAATAAATTGTTTTAACAAAGTGCGGAAGCATAAACTGAATACGGTTACAAAACATAGTTTTCTCAAATGGTACAAATGATCGTTGTTTCAAAGAAATGACGGCAATGCATGAGACCTCATTTAGCATCTTCCTTCTTAATACCTGAGAAAAACATTGCTAAAGTGTCAACATAAAGTTGGTGAGTTCATAGGTTTAGTTAGTTCGAAATGTTTAATGAACCACAAGATTTTCCCAAATGTGATGACAATATAACAGATACAAAGTCATCCCAAAAGTATTTATTACAGTCTAAGCTCGTGACACCGAAGCGTTAACAACACCGGCAGTATAATCATATAAATGTAGCCCAAACTAGATGCCTAAACCCACGACATCCTATATCAGATTCAAATGAAACTGTGCCCGCTTGTCCCCTTGTTGGACAAGACAGACAGGGACGTCAATCCCGATAGATCTATCCATAACATTCGCGCTTACACAAAGTAATTAACGGTTCACGATTCACGGGCCAAAGCAACTGGGTTTTTAGTGGGACTTAGACTAATATATAAATCAGTAATTGTACTTGTGTTCAAACGTTAAAATCAAGCAATGTCTCACCCCAAAAGTAGTGAAAATAGTAAAGTATGGGGCTATAAACTCACCTCGTATATTTAGCAAAGAGAACGAAGATAAAATAGCTCGAGTGTACGGTTACGCTAGCCGCGACCTAATTAATTTAAGAATCGAGTTACGATACGAATAATTGTATGGTTAAATGACTCGACACCCTAGTTGTGCTTGACGAAACCATACGTTTATGAAAAATACGATTTTACGGAAAAGTACGTTAAATAAAATCGGTTTATTAACGGGTCGGGTTTTACGGGTCAAAACATAACTTAAATTTACCAAATTTCGTTTGGGCTTAACCAAATCAAATAAACACATAAGGCCTAAAGTGGGAGTCCAAAACATTTACACAACAAACCGGCCCAAGGTCCATAGACCCGGCCCGGCCCACCTGGCGGAATAAACAAGGAACGAAAGGAGTATACCACGTGTGTTTACACACACAACCCCATATCTGAGGGTTTATTTCTCTCTCCTCTCTCGATATTACCTACACCGTCCCAAAACTCTCTCTCTCTCTAAACCTAGATCGGTTCCAATCTCTTCTATGGTTATCATCCAATCAGTTGAGTTATAGAATCAAATATGGGTGGTCTGGGGTTCTATATCGCGTGAGATGTGGGTTAATCCCCACATCAAACCGATTTGGTTTTTCTGATGGTGTTCTTCCTTGCGGTTTCGTGAATCCATAACAAAATCAAAGATAAGTTCATTTTCCTTGTTTCTTTTTAAAAGCTTTAATTGATTTTCGATTTAATGTATATCAGTGGGTTCAATTGACTCGTATAAACTCGTTGTGAATCATATGATTCTCGGATTAAAATATAAATAAAATTAGGGTTTTGAAATATTTGGGGGTTTTCATCAAAATCGGTTTAAAACATAATTAATTGATGTTTTCATTTATAAAATCAAACTAATTTTAATATAAAGTCGATTTATAAAAATTAGGGTTTCGGTCATTTGGGGGTTTTTGTATAACTCACTTTTAATTAAATTAATTAAGGGGTTTGGGTTTAGATTAGGTTTAATTAGCATTTTAATTAATAAAAAGTAAATCTAGGGTTTTATAAAAATTGGGGGTTTTTATATATTCGAATGTTACTCGTGTTTATATGACGTTTCTGGAATGTGGCAATGTTAATTAGATGTTTAAAAAGGTTTTAAATATTTAGGGTTTTGATTTGAGTTGGGGTTTCTATATATTCGCGGCATGGTTAAGGTTTTCAGTAAATTAAAATTTGATTAAGACATGTGGATTGGTTGGTAATAATGGTTAATAATTTGGCAGAAAGTAGAACTTTGGTTGGTTTGCTTTGATTCTCGGTTTGGTCCTTGATTGGGTCTCGGTTTGGTTGAACATGGGTCTCGGTTTGGTTGACAGAAAGCAATAACATAAACATGTTTGTATTAAAAGTTTAACAATTTTTCAGTTTTTAGTATAAAAGCATAAGTCCATTACAATGACTAACCATGGTTTCGTTTATTCGTAGGTTCGTACAAACAAGCACATCTAGACTTCAAAAGAAAGACGAAAGGGCAAAAGACTCACAATGGGGATGCTACGTTCGGTTTTGCAGGTTCGGACGGGATGAAGACTCTTGGTTGTGCAGGTTCGGACGAGGCGTGTGAGTTGGCTGGACCAAAACTTCTACCCAGGAGTTGTATTGTGAAGACTTGTGCAGATTTTTGATGTTTGTATTTTGGACTGTGATAACTTGTGATAACTTGTATTTGGACATTGGATAATACTTTGGACTTGTATATAAACTTGTATAATTAGTCTAGGGTTAGTGTAAATCTGGAAATGCTACCTTGTGATATACCCAAAAGGGGTAAACTAGGCAAATGTGCTGTCCTTTAGTGGGGCAAATAGACTATAAAGTTTACATGTAGGTTTAGACATGTGACTGATTTTTGAGACCCTTGTATGACAAGTTTGACAATAAAATTGAAGGTTTTATATTCAGTATATACACATGCTGTGATAGTGATAAACTCGGCTCGGGTTCAATATGTTTAGGTTTAGACGCGACTGACATAACACGACAGCAAAACCGTTTAGCGTACGATCCCAAAACAAAAGACAATTGTGCGAGACGTCACGAAAAACTTAATAACTAGAACAAATAAAACGTACGGCAAAAACATAAGACGCTCACAACTTGTGTATTGCATTCAACTTAACAATCGCGAAACATTGCGATGTTACATATGCTCTCCCTAAAAAGGGCTTTGTCCGCAAAGCAAAATGATTAACACGTTCATGTCGACAACTCGTCGATAAACAGTTAAAATACTCGTACTACATGAATAATTAAATGATGGAAATTTGACGAATGTCACAGACATGATATAAAACCAGTTACGTACTCAGTCATCAGATACTTATACACGTATGTATTTATGTAGCATTAGTGATACCGAAGTAGGACTCTCTTCCGTTCGTTTTCTTCGTTCACTGGACATAAGGTACGGATTCTCCGTCCTTTCAGTATGGACATTCTTTGCTTATTAGGATTTCCCGTATGCAGCAAACCGTTTTCCCTAGTATATGTTTTATATGTTTTTGAATTGCTTATGTTTAATTAGAATACCTAAAGCCATATACATGCATGACCAGTTTCACCTAGTTATGGAGGTACCATAACCATAACACTGGAGGCACCAGTGTTATGACTTCACCACGACGGAGTGATAGCTCGTGGCGTCCCTTTCAGCTTTTGGCCATTTACTATATTATCAGGTGGGGCGTATGGGTGCATCCTAGTTTACATGTTTCAACAGATTACTCAGTGTGAATGTGGTGTATGCCTTGCATCCTTCACAAGGAGCTGATCCCTCCTACCCAAAACCAGTATATCAAATTAGAGGCAGCCCCTCTAATTTGCATGACGAGGTCACCCCTCCAAGTATTCATGTACGTTGATATTTCATGACCTATATTGTCTAATGGTAAATATGTTAAACAATTTTTACAGGATAAACATAAGGCTTTTCAAACTATAAAACCAGTTTTACTAAGATATAACCAGGTTATCCAGGACTTAGTTTCTTCCGCTGTTTCATGCCTTTATGCTTATATTATTCATGCTTCATTTGTATATCCGTGCACTGAGCGTATTGCTCAACCGTTTTCCTTTTAATGTTCCCAAAACGGCAGGTACTCAGGGACGCTCGTAGACTTTAAGCGTACGTGCATATGGACTGGAAGCTTTCTAGCCTTCTTTACTTTATGCAATTATCTATACTTTATACTCATTTCCATGGACATTGTTTAGTCCTTTCATTTACAGTACTTATGTTTGTGTGTGATGAGTTTTACTTTTGGACTATCGATGTTTGATTCCGGTATTTCCTTTATGGTCATGTAATGTTTAGACATTTATCCTTGTATGCTTTGATGACACGCCATAATCACGCGTGACATTCCATTTATCAAAATGGGGTGTTAAAGGTAGTAACTTGTTATATGATATGAGAGTTTGGACAATCCGGTTTAAGCATGATGATTTATCTTTATGTTGATTTAAAGCATATATGTGCTCTAGGTAGTGGTATTTTTGTGGCAGAATAATCTTGCGTTTACGTATTTCATGTGTATGTAATATATATAAAATTTCGTAGGATTATAAGCGTTAATAGTTAGCGTATAAGTTGGCGAATTTGTAATAGTTTAATATATTTAAGCTAAGTATTTTATAAGAACGGATTTATGTAGAAATGAAATTTATTTAGTTTTAGTGTAGTAATTTAATTAACTAATTAAAAAGGTTTAGATTTAATTAATTAACTAAGAGACTAATAAAAATAAATATAAATAAGGAAATAAATATTAAAAAACAAATTTATTAAATAAATAAATAAAATATTATTTTTAGTAAAAGTGTGTTGTATAGTCGGTGTAAAAAAATAAAAGGGAAAAAGAATTGGGTAAAGGCCCATTAGAATTGGTATTAAATTAGAAAACCTTAATAATATAAATAAAAAAATAGAACATTACTTGGAAACAAAATACTCCTACATTTTTTCTTCCTAGAGGATCGATCCACATGCAAAATATTTAGGGTATATCAAAAATAATTTTCTTGATCAATTAAAGGTAAAATTATTGTTTTAATTATTGTTTTATTTAACTAATCATGTTATTATCATGTAATTAATCATGTGATGGATTAGGGTTTTTTATTTTCTGTAATTAAAACAATTTAGGGCTTGAATTGAGTAATTGATGGGAGATTTATGGTTAAAATCGGATTTAGGGATTAAAATCGCCTGGCTAATATGCCAGAACTGTCGCTAATCTGTCACAGAACCGTCGCCAAGTCTGGACAGAATTTAAGTAAAATCGTTTTGGTATTAACTTGGTCATTTTAAAAGCTTATTGGGTGATTCAAAAGCCTAAAATTATGTACTCGAAGTATATTTTTCAAATACGCAGAGTTTATGGTTATTTGAGGTAAGTGGGATGGTCGAATTCTTTGTACAAGTGACGGGATCAAGGCTGATTTTTAGGTGCTCGGTTTTAAACTTATGTTTTGGGAGTTTTGGGGTACTTAGACTTTGGGTTGATCCTTGGGATCATTGAGAGGGATTTTCTACAGGTTATGCGAGTCACATTCAAATGGGAAAGTCATTTGGGATTGGTTAAGATCGCTTTTTAATGTGAAACTTTTGGGTAGAGTTTTTAATATAATCTGATGGACAAAAGTATATACATATATACCGTGGGGTTAAAATGAGTAATAAATTTTGGGAAAATGAATACTCCAGAGACATGTAAGGGTATATGATTTTGTTTATGGAGGTGGATTGTGAGTTTAATAGTGGTATCTATGTACGTTTTTGAACACTAAAAGTTGGGGCTGTTTTGAGTAAATAATAAACGGTTTGGTTATGAGTGTAATTGGAATGAGGAACACTTAGAGGGTTGATATAGGGATGATATAGGATAGATAATAGAGGTATCCATCATAAGGTTGTTGTATTGATGAAGGAGTAGAGTCCTTGAATCAATGTTGATGCGAGTTTTATGTTTATTTGTTATAGATATTGTTGCTCGCACGTGGACTTTTCGATTGCTATCGCAAGGTGAGTTCATAGTCCCATTTTAATTATTCTTAAATATTTTAATTCTAGTATGGGATGGAAATGATACTTGTGTGTATAAAGATGTTGTGAATGGTTTTAAGTTGTGTATTATTGACATATATGTGCTTATCGTGGTGTGATGTGACTATGGTTTGAATTGTATGGTTTTTGTACATCGTCCCTTCGGAGGCAAGATATCTCGACGGGGATATGAGACAACATCCACATTGATGTGGGAAATATCCGGATAGTGTGAGTTCATCGTCCCTAATTGAGTGGGGCAAGATACCTCTTGAAGGAGGTATAATGTGTTTAAAGGGACTGTGGTCATGACTGGTACTTGATTGTGTTTTTTATTGTAGTTGCGTATAACATGATAACCGCATTTGGTCCATTACTTCGAGACGTTTTGGTTATTGATTTATTCACAGCGGTGTGTCAAAGATTTTATGTTATTGTGGTAGTTTAAACCTATGTTCTCACCAACTTTATGTTGACAGATTTTAGTATCATTTTCAGGCGAGTTCAGCGATGATAGAAGCTTTAGAGAGTGAAGGGTTAGAGTGACCTTAGGATTACATTGCGAAGGTTATATTTATTTGTTTGTTTATGTTGTGCACTATATGATATTCTTGTATGTTCATGGCATTGTCATAACACGCCCTTTTAGTATATGACATCTTTTAGTTTATTCTCTATTGTGACACCATTGTGTTTTGACGATGTCCATGAAGTTTCACCTCGCGTTTCCGCCGAGGCGGGGTGTGACAGAATGATATCAGAGACAATGGTTATAGAGAACTAGGTGGTCGGCCTAGACTATAACATAGGAACCCTCATGTAGATGCATATAGGGATTGTGTGTGGTGTGTATGTAAATGCTTATATTTTATATGTGCTCGAACGCTTTGGAAATTGCTTAATTGTTCTATGTATATAATTGTACATATGTGGTTTCTTTATTTATTTGGTACCTAATTTAAAGTATGCGTTGTTATCATTGGTGATTTCTTGTGAATGATTTATATTTCAAATTTGAATCTCTCGTTTTCTTTCTATCGTTTTGAGATATATTTTTTCTCTAGCATAAGTGATATTTTTCTAGATCTATATTTAAGTTATATGATGGTTTCTTTGTGGTTTGTTGGTTAATTTATGTGTTATGTGATGTATGATGCGTTAATATCAAGAAATGTCGTCATAGGAGGGAGTACATATGTGAAAGGGGACATATATAATTATGGTGGCCAACGTAATTATATATGTGCCACAACACAAGTGAACTTGCAAGTATGATTATCTGGATTGGTTTTGATTGCATGGTTGATTGATTTTGATGGTACGTATACGTATATGTATGTTGGTTACGTGGGGAGGTGTTATGGATTGTTGTGTAGATAATAAGTTTCTCCCTTATCTAAATATCCTGGTGGATATTGTGAATACCTATCGTGGTTGTCATCGAGATTTTTAAGTTGGTTCGTTAATCCGTTGTTCGCTGAGATACTCAACTCTAGTGTTAGAGTTCCTTGCTTATGTCATGATAATTTTAAGTCCTATGTTACCCATCATGCGTTTTTTATTTGGATTATTTTGACAATTGTGTTGACACACTTTGATTCGGTTCTTTGAGCGATAGTATGGATGAGTCCCCATAACCTATCAATTCATAATGTTTTTGGTCGAGTTTCGATTTCACTTGTTTGTTTTAAAATGGCATTTTTAGTATTAAGGCTATTGAGATAGCTTGAGATTTCTTTTTGAGATAACGATATTTTATGTTTAGAGTCTTACATTTCTTTTAAATGGTAGATTGAGAATTTTTTTTTTGAAATTTACAATAGAGTTAAAATAATTGTTTTTATTCGGTGAAACAAGGGTAAAGTGTTGGAACCGTGTTTGAAATAATATGTAACATAAATTCTTTAACATATAACCAATACTTGTTTACTACCATTTTAAAAGACGATCTTAAAAAAATGTACTTAAAATATTTTATGCATATAAGTTTAACTGATTAACGTCATTTATAATTATTTATGAATACAAGACTTAAAATGAGTTATGAAAAACTTCGTATACCTTAATTTGACATTTAAAGTGAATACATAAATTACTAATATGATTTTATAGTTTTAAAGCGACCAATGTAAGATCACTGAAGATAACTCTTTTGGGTAAAAGTTAAATTTTGTAAAAAGTTTCCATTCGTTAGGTGTTTCTTGTGTCACTAGTTCGTTGTCGTGGTTCGTTTTGTATTCATACATATTTTATGTTGGAGTTTCTTTTGAAATCTCGTGATTTTGATTCATTGTATTGTGTTCACGTGAAATTCCATTAGTTATCTGTGGGTTCGATTCGTTATCCGTATTTGGTGGTTCTAAATTTAGTTTTGGATTCGTATTTAATAAGAGCATTGATGAAGTTACCAGAAAGAGTTGTGAGGGAAATGTTTGTTCGACTTAGTTATTCGTTATGGGAAGTGTCGTGTTGTTATTGAAGAGGATGCTGTGTTGTTAGGATATACGAAGATTAACGCGAGTCGAGTGAGGTGGATTTTTCGTTTGAGTTATCATTAGTTAAGAATGCACGAGGATGAAATAATTAAGATTGTTGTTAAAGTGCATGGTGAACACTCCGATCCTACTATTATGCTTTAAGGATTCACCAATACACCATTGGATTTAATGGAGTGAGTGGGTCGGGTGCTCATGAACGTATGTGGATAAGCTAGTGATTCTGACTATCAATTATATTTGATAATTTTCGAGGGTAAAGGAAGAGCGTGAGTCGCATGGTAAGATCATTCTGGATCTACCAAGGAAAGAGAGGTTATACGCAAAGTTTTCCAAGCGTGAAGTCTAAATGTAGGAAGTACACATACCAGGACCGAAGTAAGCAATAACGACATTTATGTTAAGCCAAACAGATTGAAGCGGAGTTACGGGAAATTTTCTGGATACATAAGTGCCAAGTTACAACGATGGAGAGTGCCTGGGTGATCATGGCAAAGAAAGAAGGATCGTACTGCACGAGGGAAAATCGTTGAGAGTTGAACAAGTTGACCGCGAGGGAGTCGCTACACATTCGTAGGATCGAATAGGCACTGGACCAACACCAAGGATCGCGTGAATCTTGAAGATAGATGTGTGTTATAGTTATCATAAATGAAGAGTTGTTGAGGTTGCCGTTGGGAGAATGTTTGAAGGCATGTTTAAATGCTTTGAGGTTGCGGTGATGCATTTTGGTTTATCCAATGCACTAGCGGTTCGCGTGAATTTAGTGAACCGGGTGGGCAAACCATGTTGAAAAAATTAGGGTGATAGTAATGAAGACTTTTTTGGTGGTCATCAAAGTCAATTATTTTTACGATTGCTAAGTAAGGGGAAGTTTTTTCTAAAGTTATTAAAGAGTGGGTAGTTGTTTATGAAGGTTAGGAGGCATTCAATTGTCACTTGGAAGTCGGATGTTATGAAACTCATGATGACGGAAGGATAAGTAGAGGATTATTAGACTGGATACATGAGTTGTGTGGTGGTTTTGCTCTGTGAGTGATGGAGTTGTTTTAGAAGTTGAATATGAGAGTGATCCACGAGGTATTATGAGAAACTCTAACCTATTCCTATTAGGAGGGGATTAGGGGCGTAGTGTGGAAAATGCAATGGAGAAGTTGTTTTTTCCCCAAGAGTAGTTAACATTGTGTTGGATATTGATTCAAGATAAAATAAAAGGTAAAATCTGTGTAGCACCAAATGAGAAATCTAAAGGAGCGAGCATGCTAGCTGAATGGGCGTGGTTTGAACCAAAAAATAAATAAAAATAAAATAAAATAAAGAAAATGTAAAAGAGAAGTGATGGTAACTTGTAGTGCTTGAAAATAAAATGGGTGCCATTAATTGGAGGAGTGAGAAAAGTATTATGGTCGATTGTGTTGGTGAGTATTTAGCATGTTCGGACGTAGAATATGAATAATCAAAGGTCTTTAAGTTTATTGCAACACCTGAGAAGGAGTGGAAAGATAATTATAAATTCATTTATAAGTTACCAAGATTGGACTTGGATACAAGCTGAATGGAGTGTTTGGGCGATGGAATTATGGGAGCCTATTTTCTCGTCAAAGCATGTGATTGTAAGATGGAGTAGTTTGAGGGGATTATAAACGGATATATTGGTTGCAATGCAACGTCGATATGTGATGAAAGGCCATTTGAGAAGAGTTTGACCGAGATTAGATTCTACCATATATGGGTTGATGGCTAGAGTGAGCATAGCATATAGACATGGGAGAAACCAACTGGCTTAGCTCAGTTGGCCACCAAGGTTCCACTTAGTGGTTTCCTTGGAGAGGTTCCCTAGAGGTCTTGTGTTCAAGACCTGCCAAGGGCTTTTCCTGTAGGATCGTGTTTTCTAAGGATTAGGCATGTATGGATTAATCTATTGAATGGATGTAAGGGAAGAACTTAGAGAGAGAAAGAAGAGAGAGAAAGGAGAGGAATAAGAAAGAAAGATGGAATTGATGAAATGAAAAGTGTTCAACCCCTCCTAACATGATAGGAGGGGGGGTTTATATAGCCCACCCTACATGTGGGCTATATGGGCTATACCTTAATACCTTGGATCACGAGCCCAATACTTGTATCTATATTTGGAGTGATCGATCCTTTCTAAATACGTAAAAACGTATTTCCAACAATCTCCCCCAAAGGGAGGTCACTCCAAGTTACAATGTCCTAAATAGTCTATAGCTCGTGATCTATGCTAACAATGATGTGACCGAGACTTTCCTTAGAAAAACGTATTTCTAACAATCTCCCCCAAAGGGAGGTCACACCATTTTATAAAATCTTAAACCTAGCATACTATGCTTGAATCTTCGATCTTGTTCTTGTGAATATGCTTGATGTGATCTTTGACTTTAGCCTTGAGCATGTTTCCTTGCCTTGACCTTGTGCATTCATCACTTGTGATATTCGCCTCTTCGTGACTTCATGTTCCACATACTTATACCTTTATAATTCTTGAAAGCTGCAGAGTTTGATACAGCGGAAGACTTGGCCTTCAGACTTTCTTGAATTCGTTGAAGTACTAAGTGTATGCAGTATAAGCATGTGGTGACGACTTCTTCTAGATTGTACACCGCAATGCCACCTTCTTGTTACGCTGCATAAGACAGTTAGCAACAAACCATATACATGGATGAAATGGCCTTGAACATTTCATTCTAATTCGGTAGCATTTTACCTCCGGTCGGTGAAGACCGTTGGACGATATTAAATATCGTACTTGTGGAAGGTAGTTTCAATAAAGAACCTCCTTGACAAGATTTCGCGGGTAAACCTGTTCTCTTTACTCGACCGTCCAAAGGTGACTGTGAACGTAAAGAGTGAATCATTAGGATAATAATATCCGCATGATTTGAAGCCGTCAATTCATGTTCCTGGAACAAGTGAAATTCAATTAAGAACTGAACCATCGTTGCTTTCCAGTTGTCACAAGCTTGATTCGTATAGAATCTTGCAAGTTACCTACCAAGTGCTGTTTGAGGTTAACACTAGAAGGATTTCCACTCATCACTGTGAACACTAAGGTATCACTCTGAGTGTTCTGGCAAGATCACTAAGAAATTGCGTAGAGGCCTGGAACGTGTTTAAATTCATTTAAGAATTAAACCACTGTTGCTTTCCAGTTATCACAAGTTTGATTCATAAAGAATCGCACAAGTCACCTACCATGAGCTTTTTGATATTCGCTCAAGAAGGATTTCCATATTCATTGTAAATACTTTCGTATTACTCGAATGTTCAGGCAAGATCATGAAGATTTTGCGTAGGACTCTTAAGATCTTTCTTACTTTTCACAGTGTGTGAAGAAGCAAGGAAATATGAAAGTGTGTCCTAATGAGATATTTGATGATCTCAAATGGCTCTAGACTCAATCGTGCATTTTGGATTTTTAGTGATCGGAGGCTGGAGAGGAGTGCCACCATTTCAATACCAATTTATTCGGAGTGAATAAATCAATAGATAATGTGTTGTCTCCGTGTGATTAAAACAAATATATTTTAAGAGATATCTGAGTTAGCTGGGATGGGTTGTGCCTTGCATCACTGGGTCCATTATGTCTGTCTTCAATATCAAGAATCATTAAACAATGATCTTAATAGCATATGTATTGGCCCGGTTTCTGCCTAAGTTGTAAGGAGGGCTTCTTTCTTTACACCCTTTATCTTTACAATTCTTTTTCATTTTTCAACCCCTTCAACGCTTACCAATACGTCATCACTAGCACCTTGCTGTAATTGTTCCAGTGCTAACTTAAGTACTTGGTCGGCATTCAGCAACGTTCACAATCTTTCTCCATCTTTCCTAAGGAATACTATTTCTAGCTATGGAATGTCCTTGGGAAGATTCCTCCGGTTCAAGAGGAATCATCGGACTTTAAGCTATCCTACCATCCTTATGTCACCACAATCTTCACCTTCGTGAATAGAGATGTTTTGGGTAAGTATATGTCACCATGAAATCCATTTTGAAGTGCAAATCCATTTTTCTCCCCCTTAACATATGCCACGATATCCGAAAATATTTCGCACATGTCGGGATGAGCTATCACGTTAAGTCAAACCATTTATGATTAATCATATCCCATATTATTCTCCCCCATATTAAAAATATTAACCCAATCGATGTTTTTAATATCAATTGATTTAATAGCATTTTAAGAAAATTTGGGAAGAAAAATGCAAATCCAATTATCTTCATGAATTACACAAGCTCCCCCTCAAATTAATGAGGGTGTGCTGAAACGTAAATTAAATACCTTTTAAACACAAGTGTAAGGTATTTATCACGTGTAAAGATCATATATGATAATGTATTCACAAGATTAGCGATTTATAAGGTTGGACCTGAATGATGGAGAACATCATATGATAGAATCACATGGTTCTTGTTCACGAATGTTAGTCGCCTCGTCAGGTCTGAAGTTATCTCTTGACTCCATGTGTATGATTGATATCTTTGTCTTAACACGAATATGTGAACTTGGCATTCTCGGCATCAAGGATTCTGAATGCTGGACAATTGCTCCCCCTCAATTGTTGACCCGTGTTCTATTGAAAGAGCTGTAGTCACCGTTTGAGTAGTCGCCTCGTCGAGTATGTAGATATCAATTCTAAATTGCTGGTTGGTGGAGATGATAACTTCATAAAAACAAGATTTCTCTTGTTTTAACAAATAAATGAACTGACACGTACATATATTCGTGTTAGATTGTGTTGTTACGTAAACACTATCCCTTACATGGTTATAAAGTAAACCATTCCCGAGAAAATTAATTCCCATTGTTGAGTCTAAACTTTCCGGTGAAATGCTTGACTTTAATGTGAAAAGCTGGTTACTATCAGAAATAATAGCAAGCCATTTTGAGCATGTTTTAAAAGTTTGAACTTCTGCTCGAACTTCATTTACAACCCCGTGTCATTATTGAATGACATTTCTAGTATCGTAAATATTATCGATTCCAGAAGACATGCTCTTTTTATCAAAACATTTTTGAACACACAATTTTGAAAGATTTAGAAAATCCTTTTGAGAAATTCTCGAAAAATTGTGTTCAAAGTTTTGAAAACCAATTACTTGAGCTTAAGATGTTGAATATCTTACAAAACGAGCTCAAGTCCGAGAAGTTGTAAGCTTCCCGTTGTTAAGGATAAGTTACCATCGGCGATAAACTTTCCTTTTAGCTGAAGAACGAGTCCTAAGTTGACATGTACTGTTGGGCCAATGAAAGTTTTAACTATGACCCTGTCTAGATTTGTTTAAATTAGACTAAGTTTTTAATGGTCGCTGAGAAGACCAGCGACAGAGACTAGACCAGTGGAAGGCAAAGCCTCAGCTGGCACACCAGGATCATTCAAGTCAAAGACAACGTCAGAGAAGTCGAAGACAATCTGAAGTCAGACTCACCAGCGATTATGGATAGCTGGGATGTCAAAGGAATGCACTGGTGTTCAGGGATCTCTGAGTTGACAACACTCAGAGATCACTTAAGAACCCTAGAGACTTGGATTAAGCAAAGCTTATCCAACCCTTTATAGTTTAGGCGGGAGAATCTTGCAAGTGTTTTGAGCGGGACAAAACAAGAGATTCAAGTCAATGCCTAGTACGACCTAGTGGGACAAAGGTGAACAGTTGGCAGAACTGTTCACCTAAAGTAGTTAAAGGCATGTCTTGATTTGGACATGCATTTAATACGTTGTACTATTCCACTCAGAAGATGACACGTATCAACTACTCCCACTAAGGATACAACCTCGTACCACTATAAATAGGGATGAGAAAGAAGTTAAGATTCAACCCTTGTGCTTGGAATCTTAATCTAAGTTCTTTCTCCCACTGGAACCACTGAGCCCTCAGCTTTCCATCATCGACTCATTGGTTCTCTTGTAAACTTGAGTCTCGAATCAAGTTTACTTGTTCTAGGGTTCATTTCTTGTTGTTATTCAACAGGTGTATTCATAACACTTTGTAATACTTTGTTGATAATAGTTAATAAAGCATTACTCGTTTGAAAAGTATTTCTATTGTGTGTTATTGTTTTTCGTGACTTAGTTTCAACAATTGTTGTATTTTGGGACTTTAAATTGGTATCAGAGCGGTTTGATTTATAAAACTTTTCTAAAAACCGTTCTAGTTTTTAAAATCAAGATCCAAATATGACTGAAACGATGCCACCCATCCCACCACCGTTTGGTCAATCTAACCAAGCAAATACTTCAACAAACGCACCAGCCACCACATCTACTACCATGCCTACACCTGTTGTAAGCACTGGTGTAAATGAGGATGATCTTCCACAACTTCTTGATAATCGTGGAGGGTCACATGTGTCTAATGTTCCAGCGTTTGATGAAGAAGATTTCTCAAGTTGGAAAAGTGAATTTCTTATATACTTAGATGGTCTAGAACCCTTCTTGTTTGAAATCTTAGAAAATGATCCTTATGTACCACTGGCCATTTCCTCTACACCAGAGAGACCCATTAAGAAACCTGTTAAGCAATGGTCTCCCGCTGATAGACGTCTGGCTAACCAGGACAAGAGACTTAAAAGTATAATAGTCTCTTGCCTACCCAAGAACATTATGAAGTCCATCATCAAGTGCAACACCGCACAAGAAATGTGGACTGAGTTGGTTCTAGGGTATGAAGGACCAGAAGAGACTAAAGAGACCAAAATCCAAGCATTAAGACTTAAGTTTAACGCTTTCAAAGCCTTGGAAACTGAAACTGTTTCTCAAACTTACACTAGACTCAAGATCTTGTTGAATGATTTAGGTAACAATGGTGTTGTACTACCCAAGGCTGAGGTTAATGCCACGTTTGTAAATAGTTTGCCTAGGAAATGGCTTAGTCTTAACCAAACCCTGAGAGCAAATAATGCCATAAAAAATGATACTCTTGCTCAACTGTTTGGTAGATACAATTATGAAGAAGGACTGATTGACTCTATTTACAAATCAGAGACTGATAGGTTTACCTCTCCTATATCTGGGTCAAAAGCTCTTGTTGCTAACCACTCTTTTCAGGATAGTGACTCTGACGTGGAAGAAGACACAAGAAGCAGTCAAGAATTCCTTGATGAATTACATGCTGAATTCCATGACAGAGCCCTTTTAGCTGACCAGAAGAGATACTACAAAAGATCTGGTAGAGTTGGTGCTGCCAAGATTGACAAATCCAAAGTGTCATGTTACACTTGTGGAAAGACTGGTCATTTCCAAAAGGACTGCTGGTCAAACAAGACATCTTCTCCCAGCTTTCCATCATCCAGCAAAACCCACAGCAAAAAGAAGTTTTCTTCCTCACCTTTCAAGCAATCCTCTCTCAGTGATTCTGAGGGTAAAAAGGACTACAAGGTAAAATACAAGGCCTTGAAAGCTGAGCTGATTAAACTCAATCAGAAAGCTGATGATGCAGCCAAGAAGAAGGATAACAAAAAGACTGAAAAAGGTCTAATAGCTGCTTCTTTTGACTGGGATGATGAACCCCTCACCTCTGAGGATGAAGGAACCACTACCGTCAGAGCCTTCATGGCTGTTGCTGATGAAGAACCAGCAGTTGGTAAAAGTGAAGCAAGATCAGGTCAATGGGTTGACATCACTATGAAAAAGGTACAAAGATTACTCTCTATGCCTGAGGGTCCTGACAGAGACCATGTCAGTGACTACACTTTAGTTGACCTCCATTTTGTAGAAGAACAAAGAAAAAATCTGTTAAATAAGTTTCAAAATCTCAAAAACGAGTTGAGTCTTTGTCAATCTGAATTAGCTAATCTCAAACCTTTTGTGAACATCGCTAATCAACTTCAAAATGAGGTCAGCAAGTTGTCCATTGAAAATGAATCTTTAGCTGATGAAAACTCTGATTTGAGAAAGACCATTGAAAAATGGAACCTTGGCCAGTCCACTGTGGAAGAAATAGTTGCTGAAACCATTCCAGGGAATGTGGTTCAGGCAATAGGGGGTAAGGGTAGGTTCAAAAATCACATTCCAGTGCCCAGTGTTAAATTTGTCCCATCAGAAGTCTCTTCTCCTCTCTCCACCTCTGTGGTTAAGAAGTACTCTGACAACGAATCTGAAGCTTCAGCTGTTTCCAAACCTGCTGGCGCTAACCCAACAGATTCCTTGCTTGGCCCTAAACCAGCTCTCAAAACCTCTGGAAATCCCACTCCCAAAGTTGCTGATAAAGCACCTAAGAAGGTTTATGTAGCCAAAAACACTGACAAACCCACCTCTTCCCCTGAAGAGCTATCACCCACCAAGAAACTTCTCCTCACTCTGATGGAAGAAGTAAAAGGGTTGAAAGAAAAAATCAACCCCAAAGATAACAGTCCATCTGTTAGCTCTCTTGGTGAAAGCTCAAGCAGCTCAAAAGGGAAAACGCTGTTCAGACCTTGCAAGCACTGTGGTTTCAAGAATCACTCCTCTGAGGATTGTACCAAGAAACCTAAGTGTATCACATGTGATTCCACTGAACACACTTCTAGAGAGCATGAGGAGATCATCGCTGTTCAAAGAACTCGAACACAACTAAGATCCAAAACTCCTCACAGGCCCTCTAGAAGACCTGAGGAATCAAAATTCAGAGAAAATTCTCAGGGTTACAGGCCTAATCCTCCCTGCAAATATTTTGGCTTTTATGACCACCACTCTGATGAGTGTGAACATTACCCTAGTTGTGACATCTGTGGCAGCATGCGTCATGAAACCAGAGATTGCAACCAAAGAGGGGGAGAAAGGCCCAGAAGACCCAATGTCGCCAGTCAGCGACAGCATGGACCCACTGGAAAGTGGGTTCATAGAAACTAATCTGGTTTGTTATATCTATGCAGGCATACCTAAAGAAATCTGTTTTGGTACTTGGATAGCGGGTGCTCCAGACACATGACAGGAATTAAACAATATCTGCATAGATATAAGAAGGAGTCTAGTCCAAAAGTAGTCTTTGGGGATGACTCCTCAGGGGCCACAGAAGGATATGGCTCAGTGGATTGCAATGGAATAACCTTCACAAGGGTCGCTTATGTAAATGGTTTGAAGCACAACCTAATCAGCATCAGTCAACTCTGCGATGCTGGGTTCAAGGTTCTGTTCACTAAGACCCAAGGAACTATCTTCAATCAGAACGATGATGTCGTTCTAATTGCACCCAGAAGAAGGGATGTGTATGTTATTGACATGACGTCATCCCCTGAAGGAGAGAACACCTGTCTCTTTGCCAAAGCATCTGATAGTGAAAATTGGCTCTGGCATAAGAGACTCTCCCATCTCAACTTCAAAAACATCAACAAACTGGCAAAGAATGATCTGGTAGCTGGACTTCCCTCTCTGACCTTCAGCAAGGACAGACCTTGCTCAGCCTGCGAGAAAGGGAAGCACCACAGAGCTTCGTTCAAAACAAAACAATCATTCTCCATTAACAAGTGCCTTCATCTTCTTCACATGGACTTGTTTGGACCAGTTAAACCCCAATCCCTCAATCACAACAAATATACCTTGGTCATTGTAGATGAATTCTCCAGATTCACATGGGTATTCTTTCTTAAAAGAAAGAGTGATGCTGTTGAAAGAATCATGTCCTTCATCAGAGAAATAGAAAACTTCAATGATTGTAGGGTAAAAGCCATCAGAAGTGACAATGGTACAGAATTCAAAAACCATGCCATGGAAGCCTTTTGTGATGAAAAGGGTATATCACAGAACTTCTCAAACCCAGGAACCCTAGAACAAAACGGTGTCGCTGAAAGAAGAAATAGAACTCTCATTGAAGCTGCCAGAACGATGCTCAGCGAATCAAGACTTCCTAAACAATTCTGGGGTGAAGCTGTGTACACAGCATGCTACACACAAAACAGATCCATTATTGTGAAGAGACATGGTAAGACCGCTTATGAAGGGTATAGGAAGAGAGCCCCTGATGTAAGCTACTTCCATGTCTTTGGTTGCCCTGTTTTCATTCACAATTACAAAGATCACATGGGTAAATTTGATGAAAAATCAGATGATGGATTCTTCCTTGGTTACTCTCCTACCTCCAGATCTTTCAGAGTATTCAATATTCGCATGCAAGAATTAGAAGAGTCCATTCATGTCACCTTTAATGAAGCTGACGCTGTCATTACACACACCAACTCAGAGGAATGTGACATTGACTTCAATGAAGTTAAATCTTATCCCAAAGATGATTTCTCAAATCCCAAGGAATCACCTCAAAGTCGTCACAAGGATCTTCCATATGTTCAAGCTTTTGATCCTCACTCCATCTCTGAAATCATTCCAGAGACTGTTGGTGTTGAATCTCTTACTCAAATCTCTGAAGAAAATGCTGATCCAGTCACTTTAAATATTCAATCAGATGAAGAGATCATAGACGAAGAGATTACATGTAACGAACCTCCATCACTCCCTGAACTTGAAGTGACTCCTGATCCCACAGAGACTCCTGCTCCACAATCCAAATGGAGTAGGAACCAAGATATTCTTCTAGTTAATATTCTTGGAGAACCCTCTGAGGGAGTCACCACCAGAGGAAAATTAAGAACTCTGGAAACCGCCTCTGCAAATGAATGCCTTTTTGCAAATTTTCTCTCTGAGGATGAACCTAAGAACGTGGCTGCTACTCTGCTTGATGAAGGCTGGGTTGTTGCCATGCAAGATGAACTCAATCAGATCAAGAGAAACAAGGTGTGGACTCTGGTTAAAGCTCCAGCTGATAAGCAAGTGGTTGGAACAAAATGGGTCTACAGAAATAAAAGGGATGAAGCTGGTATGATTGTAAAAAACAAGGCTAGACTCGTGGTGCTGGGCTATAATCAATCTGAAGGAATTGATTATGATGAAACCTTCGCACCAGTGGCCAGATTGGAAGCCATCAGAATCTTCCTAGCCTTTGCAACTTATATGGGTTTCATGGTTTATCAGATGGATGTGAAGAGTGCCTTTCTTAACGGGAAACTTGCAGAGGAAGTATATGTCAGTCAACCCCCAGGGTTTGAAAACAGTGACTACCCCAATCATGTCTGCAGACTTCACAAAGCACTCTATGGGCTGAAACAAGCGCCCAGAGCCTGGTATGAAACTCTCTCAAAATTCCTTCTTGAAAATAAATTTGTCAGAGGTACCATTGACCAAACCTTGTTCACCTATAGGTCCAAGGGTGACGTCATTTTAGTACTGATTTATGTGGATGACATAATTTTTGGTTCAACCAATGTTATCTTGAGCAAACAATTTGCCAAACTAATGACCAAAAAGTATGAAATGAGCATGATGGGGGAACTAACCTTTTTCTTGGGTTTTCAAATCAAACAAAATTCTAAAGGAATTTCTATTTGTCAAGAAAAATATGTTAGAGATTTGCTCAAGAAGTATGATCTGTCTGATTGTGCATCAGTGAAATGCCCCATGCTTCCTCCCAACAACTTGGGAGCTGATGACTCAGGGGTCTCTGTTAATGAGACCTTATATAGAGGCATGATTGGGTCACTGATGTATCTCACAACAAGCAGACCAGACATACAATTCTCCACTTGTCTCTGTGCTAGGTACCAAGCTAACCCCAAGGAATCCCACCTTGTAGCTGTCAAAAGAATTTTCAGGTACTTAAAAGGATCTCCCTCATTGGGTCTCTGGTACCCAAATGGTTCAGGCTTCGACCTTAAAGCCTACTCCGACTCAGATTACGCAGGGTGCTGCCTTGACAGAAAGAGCACCTCTGGTAGCTGTCAAATCCTTGGAGGAAAGTTGGTATGCTGGAGTGCTAAAAAGCAAAACTCTGTGGCCATGTCATCAGCTGAGGCTGAATATGTTACGACCGCTGGTTGTTGTGCACAAGTTCTCTGGATGAAAAGTCAGCTGGCTGACTATGGAATTAACTATGAGCAGGTTCCCATATTCTGTGACAACACCAGTGCCATAGCCATCTCCAATAATCCGGTACTTCATTCCAGAACCAAGCATATTGACATCAGGTATCACTTTATCAGAGACCATATTCTAAAAGGTGATATTGAGCTACATTTCATACCCACTGAGTACCAGCTCGCTGACATTTTCACCAAGCCGCTGGCTGAGCCAAGTTTTACTAGGCTGGTCGCTGAGCTGGGAATGCTCAAATAAATCTGATGTTTACCACTGTCTCTGGACATTTAAGGGAATTGAATGTAACGAGGTAGTTACATTTCAATGGGAATGTGTATATTATGATATTAAATTCAAATGATTGTCTCTAAATGCTACCAACTTTCCTGCTTTCCAAGGGGTCAAGTATCCCATGAAAGGTCAAGGGGACCCACGTTTTTCTGAAAAGCTTAACTTTTGCATTTAATGCTCAAATTGGGAAAACGGCTCAACCTTTCAAAACCCTTGACCCAAAATCTTTTTGTCATTTTAAATTTTCTTAACACACACATTCCCTTTCATCTTCTTCAATCCTCTCACCATCTTCAATCTCTCAACAATGGCGTCTACTTCACCAAACCAAACCTTCGTTGTACAAGCCGCCACTAACGTTGATTTCGAGGTCTCTGATGGAAAGATTGCACTAAATAACTGTGTAGCCCTTCTTGAACACAACAATCCCCTTTACCATCCACTTTTCAACTTCCTCAAGAACTCCACCATCAACGAAGCTATCACCAAGGAACCCTCCACCTGCTACTACCAATACCTTCGCGAGTTCTGGTACAGCGCTGAAGTTGACCCAACCTCTTCACACATCACCTTCAACCTATCCACTCATCCTCATCCTCTCACCTTTGATTTCACAACTTTTGCAAAAGCCATAGGACTCCCTGTCAACAACAACATGTCAGCTTTGCCCACCAGTGCCACTGTGAGAAAGGCTCTGGCTACCCTCAAACCTCATGATGATCATGAACAACCCTTCACCACTGCTGGCTTCCAAAGAAAATCTCTCATCAAGGTGAATTACTTCTCTCCTACATGGAGAACGCTGATGCTGTACATCGTAAAGTGTCTAGGAGGAAACACTGGATCACATGACCAACTCAATGGCTCCCAGCTAGCCATTGCATACAGCTTAATCTGGGGTTTGGATATTGGAATCGCTCACATTCTTTACACCGATCTCATTGCTAAGTTGGAAAACAAAGGAAAGAAAAACCGTGGTGCCACCATCTGCTACACCAGATATCACTCTCTTGTCTTAGAAGATATTCTTGGTGAATCCTACACTGATGATACTCTACACTCCTTTCCCTTTCATCACATCACTGCTGCATCTCTGAAAGCTCCATTAGAAGATGAAGTGCCTCTAACCAGACATATGATGAAAGTCGCTAGGTTACTTGCTGAGGATGATGAGCCCTTGATCCCTCAACTTGAGGTGAATGCTGAAAGTACGGTTGATAAGTCTCTGTGTAAGACCTCTGTGCAATCTACTTCTCAGCCTAAGGTGCTTAAGGAAAAGAAGAAGAAGAGGAAAGACATCCCCCTTTCCTCTGAAACCCCTTCTGTTAATCCTTCAAAGAAGATAAGGACAAAGAAGAACCCATCCCCTTCTCTGGTGGATGTGGTAGAAGAGCCCATTGCTGACAAACAACCAATGTCTAGTGTCTCCAAGTCAGCGAAGACGACTAAGAACCCTCTCCACGCTGATATCACTCAGGTATTAGTCTGTCCTTTATTTTTCCTTCTCAGAGGTCCACATACATTCACTCTCATTGTCTTTAGGAGAGAGTGATGTAATTTAGAGTTTGCCTCACCTCTTAGCGTGTCTGTGTCAGCACCTAGATCCTTTAGGACTCTCTGTACACTATGTCTTCACTAGGAAATGATTCACTTGTGCTCTTAACGCACCCCGATGATCCTTCACCCTCTGGACTGTGCTCTTGGCAAATAACAACCTGAGCACATATAAGTCCCGACCCAGAGTCTCTGCACTTCTCACTGACTCTGGGTCCCCCTCATTATTAAAAGAGTCCCAAAGAATTTATTCTTTTGGAAGGACTGAATCATCACCCTCAGTCTTTCTAGGGGCAACGATAAAAGGCGACCATCACCCTCATATTAATTCACAATCAAAAGAGTCCCAGGGAGTAATCCCTCAGGGGGAGCTGGATAATCACACCCAGCTATCCCAGGGGCAGAGAAAGGCGACCATTCGCATATCATTTTTCACAATAAAAGAGTCCTAAGGAGAAATCCTTCAGGGGGAGCTGGATAATCACACCCAGCTATCCTAGGGGCAGCGAACGGCGACCATTCACCTCATAACTTTCACATATAAAAAGAGTCCCAAGGAGTAATCCTTACGGGGGAGCTGGATAATCACACCCAGCTATCCTAGGGGCAGCGAATGGCGATCCTTCAACATATCTATTTCGCATTAAAAGAGTCCCAAGGAGAAATCCTTAGGGGGGCTGGATAATCACACCCAGCTTTCCTAGGGGCAGCGAATGGCGAACCTTCAACATATCTATTTCACATTAAAAGAGTCCCAAGGAGAAATCCTTAGGGGGGTTGGATAATCACACCCAGCTTTCCTAGGGGCAGCGACTGGCGATCTATAACTGCATTATTATTTCACAACTGGTCTCTAACAACTCTTATAACAGGCTCACAATCTTCATCAGGAACAACTTAACAATGATGATTACTCGATTGCTGATGATGAACCCGCTGAAGTTGCCACCATTGATCTTGATGCCCTCTCAGACATTGAATCATTGCCTGATGACGAAGTTTTTATTGTAGAGGAAGGAAACTTCACCTCTGACTTTGAGGAGATGAGCACTGATGATTACAATCTGTCTTCCATAGAGCTGAAACCTGCCCCTGTCCCATCACTTCCAAATGTTCAGGAATTGGCTGCCAGAAGGCTATGGGAACAGCGACCTTGCTCCCCTGCACCTGTTCCATTCCCCACCCTGCCAAGTGTTATGGAACTAGGGGCTAAGCAACACATTGAGTACTTACTATCCCGCAAGTCAGCACAAGTTCCCAGAATGAAAGATGTACAGGAATTGGCTGCTGAGGCTTTATGGGAAAAGAGAGGGGATATCAGCACCACAAAGCCCAAAGTCACAAATGATGATCTCCTCTCTGAAATCCAAACCCTCACTAATGTTGCTGAGGAGCTCACCACCAATCTAGAGACTTCGCTAACTTCATCAGTGGAATCTTCTATGACAGCTATGCTTCCGCAACTACTGAACAATGCTCTGAAGGCACAACTACCTACTCTGCTCAACCACAGTCTTCAGCAGTACATACCCTCTGCTCTCACCTCAGCCGTGAAAGCAAATGTTGCAGCTATATCTCAGGCTGCTGAACCCTCAAGGCTTCTTCTTCAGGAACTTCTCCAAGGTGAACTTAAAGAAATTTGCATATTTGTTCACAACGAGTTCCTTCGATTCAATAAGGCAGGTTCAGGCACAACACCTGCTGGGGCTATGCCCGAGGGGGAGAATTCTGCCTCCTCCTCTGAAGAAGATGGATCCACAGCTGAAATTCCAACACCCAAACCACTGAGATCTTTCAAGTCCGCTGCTGAATCTGCGAAAGATAAGGGAAAAGGAATTGCTGTTGAGCAACCTGAGATAACCTTACACTCCCTTCAAACTGAAGATGGATCCACAACTAAACCCTCCAAAAACTCTGAACTCAACAAATTCAAGAGCGCTGATGAACCACCACTCACCCCAGAGCAAGCAAAAGCCCAAATCATTGAACATCAAAGATTGGCAAACATCAGGGCTGCTGAACTAAGAAGCAAAGAAGCTCTAGACAAGCTCTCTCCCACTGCTAAGAAAGCTCAGCTTGTCAAGCTCAAGGAACTGGAGGACAAAAGGAACAACCTCTTAAAGGAATATCAAAGACTTGTCAACCAGAGAGCTGAACCCGGTCGTATCACCAAGTATACATGTTTCACTAACAAAGATAAAAGGGTGGTAATGACTATTTATAGGGAAAATGATATTCAGAACTACAAAGTCTCCAGTGACTTTAAACTCAGAGATCTGAGCCTCTCTGAGTGGTTGGAAATGCTGGCTCTTGCCCAAAAGAAGACTGGGCCTGGTGCTGCCCAAATGATGAAAAACATTCAAGCAAAACTTAATTGGGTAAGATACACAGCAAAGAAGCTGAAGGTAACCCTGCCTCCACAGCTTTCTTCTCAACCACCTCCTCAGGTGCAAAGGAAAAGGAAAACCCCATTGGGGCCTCTGATAGAAAGGCTGGTCACTGAAGACGTAGTGGTCGATGGGATGCAAAGGAACTTGGTCCTTCCCAAAGAAATCACCAAACCCATAGAAGGCCAAGTATACACATAACCAGAGGTAGGTATGGTCTTTATGAATGGCAACTGTGATTATGCTTTTCAGCGGTTGAATGAGCTACCTCTGGCATCAACCATTCAGCTAATCAGACTCAAGCAGGGCATCCTAAGGAATTGCAAAGAAGCTGATGAGTTCGATTTTGAAATTGAACTTGTCATCAACTCTAGGAGTGACAAAGTCGAAGCCCAGAGATTCTGTGATCAAGGTCTCGATCGCCGAAGAACCTATTTACTTTTGTTTATGTTTACACCCCTGGGTGTTCTTGTAATAGACTAGGTTCATTCTGTTTAATAAAACTTTGAGGTATGTTTGTTAAATTATGTGTAAGAAGAAGCTGTGTACTCACTTACAATAATTTTAGACTTAGTATAATTTATAAACAAATAGGGGGAGATTGTTGGGCCAATGAAAGTTTTAACTATGGCCCTGTCTAGATTTGTTTAAATTAGACTAAGTGTTTAAAGGTCGCTGAGAAGACCAGCGATAGAGACTAGACCAGTGGAAGGCAAAGCCTCAGCTGGCACACCAGGATCATTCAAGTCAAAGACAACGTCAGAGAAGTCGAAGACAATCTGAAGTCAGACTCACCAGCGATTATGGATAGCTGGGATGTCAAAGGAATGCACTGGTGTTCAGGGATCTCTGAGTTGACAACACTCAGAGATCACTTAAGAACCCTAGAGACTTGGATTAAGCAAAGCTTATCCAACCCTTTATAGTTTAGGCGGGAGAATCTTGCAAGTGTTTTGAGCGGGACAAAACAAGAGATTCAAGTCAATGCCTAGTACGACCTAGTGGGACAACGGTGAACAGTTGGCAGAACTGTTCACCTAAAGTAGTTAAAGGCATGTCTTGATTTGGACATGCATTTAATACGTTGTACTCTTCCACTCAGAAGATGACACGTATCAACTACTCCCACTAAGGATACAACCTCGTACCACTATAAATAGGGATGAGAAAGAAGTTAAGATTCAACCCTTGTGCTTGGAATCTTAATCTAAGTTCTTTCTCCCACTGGAACCACTGAGCCCTCAGCTGTCCATCAGCGACTCATTGGTTCTCTTGTAAACTTGAGTCTCGAATCAAGTTTACTTGTTCTAGGGTTCATTTCTTGTTGTTATTCAACAGGTGTATTCATAACACTTTGTAATACTTTGTTGATAATAGTTAATAAAGCATTACTCGTTTGAAAAGTATTTCTATTGTGTGTTATTGTTTTTCGTGACTTAGTTTCAACAATTGTTGTATTTTGGGACTTTAAATTGGTATCAGAGCGGTTTGATTTATAAAACTTTTCTAAAAACCGTTCTAGTTTTTAAAATCAAGATCCAAATATGACTGAAACTATGCCACCCATCCCACCACCGTTTGGTTAATCTAACCAAGCAAATACTTCAACAAACGCACCAGCCACCACATCTACTACCATGCCTACACCTGTTGTAAGCACTGGTGTAAATGAGGATGATCTTCCACAACTTCTTGATAATCGTAGAGGGTCACATGTGTCTAATGTTCCAGCGTTTGATGAAGAAGATTTCTCAAGTTGGAAAAGTGAATTTCTTATATACTTAGATGGTCTAGAACCCTTCTTGTTTGAAATCTTAGAAAATGGTCCTTATGTACCACTGGCCATTTCCTCTACACCAGAGAGACCCATTAAGAAACCTATTAAGCAATGGTCTCCCGCTGATAGACGTCTGGCTAACCAGGACAAGAGACTTAAAAGTATAATAGTCTCTTGCCTACCCAAGAACATTATGAAGTCCATCATCAAGTGCAACACCGCACAAGAAATGTGGACTGAGTTGGTTCTAGGGTATGAAGGACCAGAAGAGACTAAAGAGACCAAAATCCAAGCATTAAGACTTAAGTTTAACGCTTTCATGTACTTAGAAGTCGTTTTCATGAGCTTGAAAACTTTGACTGTTTTAACAGAAAGCTCATGACCGAGAAAGGTTAATTTCTCGTTATGAGGAAAAGTTCTCTTATTTAAAAGATACACTTTCCTTTCTGAGCTTAAAACTTCGAATGTTTTAATACAAGCTCATGACCGAGAGAGGTTAATTTCTCGTTATGAGGATAAGTTATCATAAAAGATAATCTTTCCTTTATTTGAAGTTCGAGTTACAGTCTGACATTTAACTGTAAGTCATTGTGCATGAGCTTAAAAACTTTGAATGTTTTTAATATAAGCTCATGCCCGAGAAAAATTAATTTCTCGTTGTAAGGATAAGTTTATCATCGACGATAAACGTTCCTTTCTTTGAGGTCCGGGGCATAATCTGAAGTATAATTATAAACCATTGTGCATGAGCTTAAAAAACTTCGAATGTTTTTAATATAAGCTCATGCCCGAGAAAAATTAATTTCTCGTTGTAAGGATAAGTTTATCATCGGCGATAAACTTTCCTTTATCAAAAAAAATCGGGTCATCATCTGATATTTAATGATGAACCATATACACAAGCTTAAAACCTTTGAATAGTTTTAAGATAAGCTCGTGTCCAAGAAAACTTAATTTCTCGTTAAGAGGGTAAGTTATCGTTGCGTAGATAAACTTCCCTGTCTCTGAAGTCCGGGTCATCGTCTGTAATTTAGCAAGGAGCCATGTACACGAGCTTAAAACTTTTGAATAGTTTTATATTTAGCTCGTGTCCGAGAAAAATTAATTTCTCATTTTGAGGGTAAGTTATCGTTGCGTAGATAAACTCCCCTTTCTCTGATGAACGAGTTACAGTCTGTGATGTGACTATAAGTCCTTTTACACGAGCTTAAAACCTTTGAATAGTTTTAACGGAAGCTCGTGTCCGAGAAAATTTAATTTCTCGTTTTGAGGATAAGTCATCATCGGGATGAACTTTCCTGTCTTTTGAGGGCGAGTTACAGTCTGTTATGTGACTGTAAGTCCTTTGTACATTGTAAGCTTAACTGCAAATCCCCTGAGACACTTGTTTCTTAGATATCAGCTTCTTTAGCAACCAAACTCTGAGAGTGCCCTTAATTGAATGGTATACAATGATTGGACCGCTTCGTTCTTTTGGAACATCCTCTTTGGTACCTGCATTCTCATTTGGAATTTGCATGCTTTGATATGGGTTAGCGATATCTATCTTAGAAGCAAGTGGGGGTTCACAGTTTTCTTTTCTTGTGCTAGAGGTGACCTGAGGAGATGATTCACTTGTCTTAGCTGGTAAACGTTTCCTTTTACAGAAAACCTTAAGTTCAGGCTTAAGTGATGTATCCTCCTTTTCAATTTTCTCCCTAGTAGTCTTAGTAGAATCGGAGACTATCCTAGTTAAAGGGCACTCGTTTCCTACAAGAGTGAAAGTTCTACCAGTGGGGCGCCACATTTTACCAACGGGTTTGATTTTAGCTACCCACTGGGATTTAAGTCTAGCACGGGAGTTCACCTCATTAAGTAATTTTTTGATACAAGAATCATGATTGGCTTTAAAGACACATTTCCTACAAGTTTTACAAGTAGCATATTTAATGTCCGAGTAAGATCTAATATTCCTAGATGATTGATTGAGGCTCCTAGGATGTGACATGCTACGGTTAGCAGTGTTGGGTAAACTAGGAGGCATCTGACTAGGTTTGAAATTCCTATCTCTTACTTGCGTCTTTTGCTTAGCTTCCCTTAGACCAAATGTATGGCGAACGTCATTTGAACTAGTTTGAGACGTGTTCTTTGGAATATGTCTAGGGAGACTAGAGGCAATCATGTGATTAGGTCTTGCAGAAGCTGTTTTAGTCACATTGGGCCTAGATGCTTGTAACACCCCATTTTGGAAATGGAAATATCACAGTAATTATGGCGTGTCATCAAAGCATACAAGGTAAAATGTCTAAACATTTCTTGAACATTAAAAGGAAAATACCAGAATCAAACATCGATAGTCCAAAAGTAAAGCTCATCACACACAAACATAGTATAGTAAAGGAAAGGACTAAACAATGTCCAAAGCATAAGTATCAAAAGAAAGGAAATGCATAATGTAAAGAAGGCTAGACAGCTTCCAGTCCATATGCACGTACTCTTAGTGTCTACGAGCGTCCCTGAGTACCTGCCGTTTTGGGAACATAGAAAAGGAAAACGGCTGAGCAATACGCTCAGTGCACGGATGTATAATAAAGCATGAATAGGATAAGCATATAACATAATAACAGCGGAATAAACTAAGTCCCGAGTAACCTGGTTAAGTCTTAACAAAACTGGTTTTATAGTTTGAAAGTCTTATGTTTATCTTATAAAAACTGTTTGTCATATTTTACCATTAGCCAATATAGGTCAAGAAAATCCACCGTGCATGAATAATTGGAGGGGTGACCTCATCATGCTAATTAGAGGGGCTGCCTCTAATTTAATATACTGGTTTATGGGTAGGAGGGATCAGCTCCTTGTGAAGGATGCAAGGCACACACCACATTCACCATGTAATCCTGAATAAAAACGTGTAACTAGGATGCACCCATACGCCCCACATGATAAATATAAATAAATGGCCAAAAGCTGAAGGGACGCCACGAGCAATCACTCCGCCGTGGTGAAGTCATAACATCAGTGCCTCTAATGTTATGGTTATGGTACCTCTATAACTAGGTGAAACTGGTCATGCATGTATATGGCTATAGGTAAACTTAATTTAAACATAAGCAATGCGTTCAAGAAGTTCTTGCCGTTGATCCTTCAGCTCCTTCAGCTCTAGGGAGCCATGCGATAAGGAGCCTTGGAAATTGGTTCAGCTCCTGGAACCAGTTCGATACTGAATTCCACTTCTCGTGCAGGTGGTATGCCCGGAAGTTCTACTAGAAACACATCTTGGAATTCTGACACTATAGGTTGATCTTGAATCGATGGAGATTCAGCATCCATGTCGTGAACCGTAGCTAGACAACCCTCGCAGCCATGTGACAGTAGTGCACGCGCTTGCAGGGTGGATATGACTTGTACAGACCGTCCGGGTATGAACCCATTATGAATGTACTCTGGTGCATTGACATCACCGAAGATAACTCGATATGAATGGCAGTCTATGGTAGCATGATACTTGGATAGCCAATCCATGCCCAAAATCATGTCGAAGTCATTCATGTCCAGCGGAAGTGCGTCGACAGGTCGAACCTTATCATCAAATTCTAGGGGAAGACTCTTGTATACATGGGTGATTAATACAGAGTCCCTCAAAGGCGTGGAAATAGTAAGCCTATTTTCTAGTGGCAAGGGAGGCATCCTAATGTTCTTAGCATAAGCAGTAGAAATAACCGAGTGAGTAGCACCCGTATCGAAAAGAACACATGCAGCGCGACCATACATATACAAGATTCCAGTGATGGTACCTGTAGACTTGTTGGACTGGTCTCGAGATGTCGTGTAGACACGCCCGGCAGTAGGAGGCGGCTTGGTATCAGCATGTCCCGATGTACCCTCCATCTCGCCCTTACGGCAATCCTTCATAATATAGCCAGGAAGACCACACTTGAAGCACGCATCAGTATTACGGCGACATGGTCCTGGATGCCTACGGTGGCAAGTAAAGCAAAGATGATGAGTGTATCCTCCAGCAGGTTCTCTGGCTGGTTGAGGACCTGATAAAAACAGTTTACATAAGACACGATAATTGGGTACAAAGGACAAAGCGGATAATCGTAAGATTGAATACCAGTGATAGCTGGATGGCTAGGCTGCGAACCTCTCTGGTTCTGGTCCCTACCGTTTCCATGGTTCCTGGTAGAAGTTTGCTAAAGTGTCAGAATATGAGTTATAACATAAAACATAAGGAATTTCGTAAGTATTAGGACCTGCTGTTGTTTGATTGCCCAGCGTTGTTACGGTAAATGTCATTACCGCCACGCTTATCCGTAGCAGAACGGTCGTTAGTCTGACCGTTTCTCTTGAGCTGATGAGGCTGCTGCTGAGTAGCCAGCTGAGACCGGTCCCCACTTTTCTGCCTAGAAGATACAGATAAAGAGATGAATAATTGACATATGGAAAGTATACGGATTGGTCATCGCTTGAATACGAATGTTTTACCTCTTGTCGGGTCTTTCAGCTTCCCCGAACTCATCCCTCTCCTGCAGCATCTCCAGTCTACGTGCTGCATCTGCTACTTGTGCTACCGTATCCAATGGAGCTCCTGATAAGTTATTTGCAATCCTTGGATTAAGAGCCCAACGAAAATGTATTGCTTGTTCTTCAGTGGTGCCCGCAGCTGTTCTCAGGACACCAGTATAGCGAAGGAAACGCTGCATGAAGTCATTGCTGTCTTCGTCAGGTCGCTGTCTGAGGCTATAGTATTCCCTCATGAGTCGATTCCTTCCTTCCATGGGAAAGATGTTAGGCGGGGGAGGATAACCGTCGTTATGAAGAAGAGCGTCTTGCATCTCTGCATCAGCAGCTGCAAATATTGCCCAGATATTGTTTGCGTTTACCATCTGACAGTATGACATAAAACGTATGATTAAACAGTTCAAAACATAAAATATAATCATATACATGAAAAAAAATTTATACTAAAATTTCACGAGAAAAATTTTATGCAAGAAAATTTTGTGTATGAATGCATGATGCAGTTTTATGAAAACTATTGTATGCTCGAGAGTGAACGCCTCTGGTCAGTTCACCCAAAACAAAGACATTGCGAGGGGACGCCTATGGGTCGGTCCCAAATCTAAAAGTTTCGATAAAACACATGCGACTAAATAGGGCCAGTCCTGTACCAACCATTACTTAGTCAAAAACCCTACAACAATGACATGTATATGTATGCTTAAAAATGATGAATGCATGAAAACAACTGTCAGTTCTAGGAAGACCGTAGTGACTACCCACTGATCACAGGTCATATTTGAGAGCCTACAGGTCGAAGCCTTGGCTCTGATACCATAATTGTAACACCCTATTTTGGAAATGGAAATATCACAGTAATTATGGCGTGTCATCAAAGCATACAAGGTAAAATGTCTAAACATTTCTTGACCATAAAAAGGAAAATACCGGAATCAAACATCGGTAGTCTAAAAGTAAAGCTCATCACACACAAACATAGTATAGTAAAGGAAAGGACTAAATAATGTCCAAAGCATAAGTATCAAAAGAAAGGAAATGCATAATGTAAAGAAGGCTAGACAGCTTCCAGTCCATATGCACGTACTCTAGTGTCTACGAGCGTCCCTAAGTACCTGCCGTTTTGGGAACATAGAAAAGGAAATTGACTGAGCAATACGCTCAGTGCACGGATGTACAATAAAGCATGAATAGGATAAGCATATAACATAATAACAACGGAAGAAACTAAGTCCCGAGTAACCTGGTTAAGTCTTAATAAAACTGGTTTTATAGTTTGAAAGTCTTATGTTTATCTTATAAAAACTGTTTGTCATATTTTACCATTAGCCAATATAGGTCATGAAAATCCACCGTGCATGAATAATTGGAGGGGTGACCTCATCATGCAAATTAGAGGGGCTGCCTCTAATTTAATATACTGGTTTATGGGTAGGAGGGATCAGCTCCTTGTGAAGGATGCAAGGCACACACCACATTCACCATGTAATCCTGAATAAAAACGTGTAACTAGGATGCACCCATACGGCCCACATGATAAATATAAATAAATGGCCAAAAGCTGAAGGGACGCCACGAGCAATCACTCCGCCGTGGTGAAGTCATAACATTAGTGCCTCTAATGTTATGGTTATGGTACCTCCATAACTAGGTGAAACTGGTCATGCATGTATATGGCTATAGGTAAACTTAATTTAAACATAAGCAATCAAACTCATAACTTATACTACGGGAAAACAGTTGGCTGCATACGGAGAATCCTAATAAGGAAAGAATGTCCATACTGAAAGGACGGGAATCCGTACCTTATGTCCAGTGAACGAGAAAGACGAACTGTGAGAATCCTACTTCCGAAACACTAGTGCTACATAAATACGTACATGAAATAAGTATCTGCTTACTAAATACATAGCTGGTTTTATGTCATGTCTTAGCTTATTTTATGTGTTCTTACTACGTTTTACTGTTTAAAGCCTTAAACTGTATTAAATCTTATATTCTGTTTAATCTGATTAAGTATTTCTGGTATTTCATGTGTTATTATACTTTCTGTGTAATAATAAGTAACTTTCCAAAAATAGAAAGTTTCCAAAATAAGAAAGTTTCCAAAAATAGAAAGTTACCAAAAATAGAAAGTTTCCAAAAATAGAAAGTTTCCAAAAATAGAAAGTTTCCAAAAATAGAAAGTTTCCAAAAATAGATTTACTGCTTAAAATAGATAAGTTTCTAAAAATAGAAAGTTTCCATAAATAGATTAGCTGCCTTAATTAAATAAGTTTCCATAAACAGATTAGCTGCCTTAAATAAATAAGTTTCTAAAAATAGCTGGTTTCCATAAATAAATTAGCTGCCTTATTTAATTAAGTTTCTAAAAATAGAAAGTTTCCATAATTAGAAATAAGCTGATTAAATAAGCTAAGTATATATGCCTAAGTGTTTTTCATGATTATTTTCTAAGTCATATGATATATTGTATAGTTTAATAATTATTTCATGTAATTTAATTAAACTATAGGTTATAATATTTAATTAAAGTATAATATGTTTTTAATTAAATAAATTAAATACTTAGGTTAAAATATGTATTATTATATATTAATAATATAACCTAAGTCATGTTAATTAATTAATTATATCCATGGTTTTTAAAATAATTAATTAATTATAAGTCTTAGATATTAATACTTAGGTTAAAATAATTTCATGATCATTTATAATTAAATAACCTAAGTCATGTTATTAAATTAATCACATCTTTTATTAATTTAATTTTAACATAAGTTCATAACATAAAAAAAAACTAACATACACCATGAACCGGATCTAAGCTTAAAAACATGAACCAGACATGAATCGACACCGTACCCCGAACCAACTCGGGGTACCCCTTGCTGCCGTGGGACCCACACGCACCAACCAAGACCATATGGTCTTGGTGGTGGTCGGCTAGGCAAACCAAAACCCCCTTGGGGTCGGTTGCAGCCTGCGGCCAAAACAAAACACCCCTTAAAACGACCCTTTGACTTAATTAATCACCAAAACATGTTAGATCTTTGATTAATTAATATGTTTTTATAAAAACATCACATCTTCATAATTAATAAAAAGATTAAATTAAAAGAAAAGGTTTAAAAAGGTTTTACCGAATTCGTGGATCAAGAGAACGAAGAACAAACACGAACAATCAACAAATCTTCAAGATCAAAGATCAAAGAATCACCTTGTATGGTGATTTATAGGTGGTGGCACAAAGAGGCAAAGAAAAGAGAGTTTTAGGTTTTTCTTGAAATCTTCTGTAAAGTGTTTTTGAGTAGTGAAAAATTAATTAACCTTCCTTTAGTAAAAATTGACAATGGGCTTGGCCCATTGTCCTTGTTTGGCCGCGGGTAGGGACCCCCACATGGGGTTCACGTACCTTTTTCCGTGTCTCGTTATTTAGTTACTCGTTTGTGTTTATTTATGTTCGTGTTTTAAATGTTCTCGTTACGTAAATACCGTGATCTAATATATTTAATTACGCTCGTAATAAATATATATAAATTAATAATAGTTCATGTTTTAATTACGTTCATGATTTCATGATCGCATGTTCGTGATTAATTATTGTTAAATAATTATTACGTGATAGTGCATATAAAATACTTATCGTGTTCTAACACGTACGTAATACGTAAACTCCTAACACGTAATCGTAATCATGCTATATTAGGAAAGTTTTTAACTAGTACGTACGATCCTAAGGGTACTATGCATGGTAAAAGCATGCGGGTTTTACAACTGTTCCCCCTAAAAAGAATAATTCGTCCCCGAATTATAGATAGAGTAAACTGGAAAAGAAGAACATACCCGAATTCAAAATACGAAATGAGGGTAAGAAGCCCGGATAGACTCCTCCGTTTCCCAAGTGGCTTCCCGCTCGGTATGATCCCTCCATAGAATTTTGACGAATGGAATCGTCTTCTTTCTCATGACTCGTTCTTGTCTGTCGAGAACTCGTTCGGGTTCTTCTATAAAAGTGAGATCTTCACGTATCTGTTCCAGTGGATACTGAACCATATGAAGGGGATGATATTGGTACCCTCTGAGTAAGGACACATGAAACACATTGTGCACATGCGAAAGCTGCGGAGGTAACGCCAATCGGTAAGATACTTCACCGACTCGTTCAATGATATCAAACAGTCCGATGAAACGAGGACTGAGCTTCCCTTTAATCCCGAAGCGTCTAACACCACGTGCCGGCGAAACCTTAAGGAAGACGTGATCTCCTACGTTAAAGTGTAAATCCCTTCGATGCTTATCGGCGTAACTCTTCTGACGTGACCGTGCCTCCTGAATTTTCTGCCTAGCTACTGCGATCTTCTCATTTGTCATCTCTATGATTTCCGGTCCTTCGAGTGTTCGCTCGCCAACCTGATCCCAACAGATTGGGGTGCGACACTTCCTGCCATACAACATCTCAAATGGAGCACATTTGATGCTTGCGTGTCAGCTGTTGTTGTATGCAAACTCCACCAAACAGATGTATTCGTCCCAATCACCCGTCCATTCCAGCGCACATGACCTCAACATATCCTCCAATGTCTGAATGGTTCGCTCCGACTGTCCGTCCGTTTGAGGATGAAAAGCCGTGCTCAGCTTAAGTTGTGTACCCCAAGCTTTCTGTAGACTTTTCCAAAAGCGCGAAGTGAATCGAGGATCTCTGTCTGAGACGATGCTGGATGGTGCAACGTGGAGTCTCATGATCTCTCGTCTATACGTATCTGCGAGTTTACTTACCGGATCTTCCTTGCGGATCGGTAAGAAATGAGCTGATTTGGTAAGTCGATCAACGATGACCCAAATTGCATCGTGCTTCCTTTTGGTAGGCGGAAGACAGGTAACAAAATCCATGGTGATTTTGTCCCACTTCCACTCTGGAATATCTAACGGTTGAAGGAGACCGCCAGATCGCTGATGCTCGATCTTAACCTGCTGGCAGGTAAGACATTTGGAGACATAAGTGGCTACATCCTGTTTCATACCACTCCACCAAAAGTACTGCTTGATGTCATGGTACATTTTAGTCGAACCAGGATGTATCGAGAATGGGAGCTATGAGCTTCAGCTAACAAAGCTTCCCGGAGTTCTTGGTCATCAGGAACACAAAGTCTAGTGCCCTGCCATACGATACCATCTACATCTACTCTGAATTCTGTCTACTTCTCCAAATTTTGTACTATCGCCCAGATTTCTCCATCATCCTTCTGAGCTTCCTTGATCTTCGATAGTAACTCGGGTTCTACACTAAGATTAGCCTAGTAACCGTGCTATCCACGTACCATAATCTCGATGTCTAGTCGCTCCAAGTCTATGATGATTTCCTCTTCGATTTTAATGCCGTTGATCATTCCGGACTTCCTGCTAAGAGCATCTGCTACTACATTTGCCTTTCCGGGATGATACTGTAGATTAATGTCATAATCCTTCAACAGTCTAACCATCTCCTCTGCCTTATGTTCAATTCACGCTGAGTGAAGATATACTTCAAGCTCTTGTGGTCCGTGAAAATGTCACATGATTCTCCATATAAGTAGTGTCTCCATATCTTCAATGCAAACACGACTGCAGCAAGTTCCAGATCGTGCGTGGGGTAATTCTCTTCATAAGGCTTAAGCTGTCGTGAAGCGTACGCGATCACTTTCCCATGTTGCATGATAACACAGCCAAGTCCCTTCCCCGATGCGTCGCTGTAGATTTGAAATCCACCCGTACCAGATGGTAGAGTAAGAATAGGTGCAGATACTAGCTTCTGCTTCAGGTCTTCAAAGCTCTTCTCTCGATCTTCAGTCCAGACGAATTTCTCTCCTTTCCGCATCAGTTTGGTCAATGGTAGTGCTAGTCGGGAAAAGTTCTCCACAAACCTACGGTAATAGCCAGCTAAGCCTAAGAAACTACGGACTTCCGTCGCTGATGTCGGCCTTGGCCACTTAGTAATGGCCTCAACCTTCGCTGGATCCATAGTGATTCCTTCTGCTAATACAATGTGACCTAAGAATGCCACCTTGTCTAACCAGAACTCACACTTGGAGAATTTAACATACAGCTGCTTCTGGCGAAGAATCTGTAGTACTGTACGAAGATGGTCTTCGTGTTCCTCCTTGGAATTTGAGAAAATCAGGATGTCATCGATGAAAACAATGACGAATTTGTCCAGAAATTCATGGAAGATCCTGTTCATCAGATCCATGAACACTGCTGGAGCATTTTTTAGGCCAAATGGCATAACTACAAACTCGCAGTGGCTATAACGAGTGCGAAAGGCAGTCTTAGCTATATCCTGCTCCTTGACCCGTAGCTGATGATAGCCTGACCTAAGATCAATCTTGGAGAAGTGTTTGGCCCCTTGGAGTTGGTCAAACAGATCGTCAATGCGTGGCAATGGATATCTATTCAGAATGGTAATCTTGTTGAGCTCACGATAGTCTATGCAAAGACGCATACTGCCATCCTTCTTCTTAACAAACAAAACCGGTGCGCCCCATGGAGATGCGCTCGGTCGAATGAAACCTCGTTCAAGAAGTTCTTACAGTTGATCCTTCAGCTCCTTCAGCTCTAGGGAGCCATGCGATAAGGAGCCTTGGAGATTGGTTCAGCTCCTGTAACCAGTTCGATACGGAATTCCACTTCTCGTACAGGTGGTATGCCTAGAAGTTCTGCTGGAAACACATCTTAGAATTCCGACACTATAGGTTGATCCTGAACCGATGGAGATTCAACATCCATGTCGTGAACCGTAGCTAGATAACCCTCGCAGCCATGTGACAGTAGTGCACGCGCTTGCAGGGTGGATATGACTTGTACAGACCGTCCGGGTATGAACCCATTATGAATGTACTCTGGTGCATTGACATCACCGAAGATAACTCGATATGAATGGCAGTCTATGGTAGCATGATACTTGGATATCCAATCCATGCCCAAAATCATGTCGAAGTCATTCACGTCCAGCGGAAGTGCGTCGATAGGTCGAACCTTATCATCAAATTCTAGGGGAAGACTCTTGTATACATGGGTGATTAATACAGAGTTCCTCAAAGGCGTGGAAATAGTAAGCCTATTTTCTAGTGGCAAGGGAGGCATCCTAATGTTCTTAGCATAAGCAGTAGAAATAACCGAGTGAGTAGCACCCGTATCGAAAAGAACACATGCAGCGCGACCATACATATACAACATTCCAGTGATGGTACCTGTAGACTTGTTGGCCTGGTCTCGAGATGTCGTGTAGACACGCCCGACAATAGGAGGCGGCTTGGTATCAGCATGTCCTGATGTACCCTCCATCTCGCCCTTACGGTAATCCTTCATAATATGGCCAGGAAGACCACGCTTGAAGCACGCATCCGTATTACGGCGACATGGTCCTGGATGCCTACGTTGGCAAGTAGAGCAAAGAGGATGAGTGTATCCTCCAGCAGGTGCTCTGGCTGGTTGAGGACCTGATAAAAACAGTTTACATAAGATACGATAATTGGGTACAAAGGACAAAGCGGATAATCGTAAGATTGAATACCAGTGATAGCTGGACGGCTAGGCTGCGAACCTCTCTGGTTCTGGTCCCTACCGTTTCAATGGTTCCTGGTAGAAGTTTGCTAAAGTGTCAGAATATGAGTTATAACATAAAACATAAGGAATTTCGTAAGTATTAGGACCTGCTGTTGTTGGATTGCCCAGCGTTGTTACGGTAATTGTCATTATCGCCACGCTTATCCGTAGGAGAACGGTCGTTAGTCTGACCGTTTCCCTTGGGCTGATGAGGCTGCTGCTGAGTAGCCGGCTGAGACCGGTCCCCAGTTTTTTGCCTGGAAGATACAGTTAAAGAGATGAATAATTGACATATGGAAAGTATACGGATTGGTCATCGCTTGAATACGAATGTTTTACCTCTTGTCGGGTCTTTCAGCTTCCCCGAACTCATCCCTCTCCTGCAACATCTCCAGTCTACGTGCTGCATCTGCTACTTGTGCTACCGTATCCAACGGAGCACCTGATAAGTTATTTGCAATCCTTGGATTAAGAGCCCAACGAAAATGTATTGCTTGTTCTTCAGTGGTGCCCGCAGCTGTTCTCAGGACACCAGTATAGCGAAGGAAACGCTGCATGAAGTCATTGCTGTCTTCGTCAGGTCACTGTCTGAGGCTATAGTATTCCCTCATGAGCCGATTCTTTCCTTCCATGGGAAAGATGTTAGGCGGGGGAGGATAACCGTCGTTATGAAGAAGAGCGTCTTGCATCTCTGCATCAGCAGCTGCAAATATTGCCCAGATATTGTTTGCGTTTGCCATCTGACAGTATGACATAAAACGTATGATTAAACAGTTCAAAACATAAAATATAATCATATACATGAAAAAAAATTTATACTAAAATTTCACGAGAAAAATTTTATGCAAGAAAATTTTGTGTATGAATGCATGATGCAGTTTTATGAAAACTTTTGTATGCTCGAGAGTGAACGCCTCTGGTCAGTTCACCCAAAACAAAGACATTGCGAGGGGACGCCTATGGGTCGGTCCCAAATCTAAAAGTTTCGATAAAACACATGTGACTTAATAAGTGTGAAAACACTTATCCTTTTACCACTTATTTCCAATAATAACAAGACCAAAACGTGTGATTTATGTCGTAAAAGTCGGAATTATGCGTGGTTTGTGTTTTTATTGTGTTTTAGGACCAAAATATGAAAAAGGAAGAAAACACGGGTTTTCACGGGCTTTTATCGAAGAAAACGGGAAAAGACGAAGTCAAAAGATCAAGAGTGCAAAAAGAACGGAAGTCCAAGGCCTATTCTGAAGATTTATCGAAGAAAAAGTCTAAAGACGGAAGTTCAACGAAGTCGAAGAACTTAAGTCTAATAGAAGAAGAAAATTAAAAGACAAGTTCAAATCCCGAGACGACATCGAGAAAAGACAAAGAATTAAAGTCGAGTCGAGAAGACGTAAAGAAAGCAAGAAAGAAGATGCAACACATGCACTCCTTCCACCCTCCCTATAAATATCCTCCTAATAGTCATTAGGAGGGAGTTAGTTAGTTTTTAGTTTTAGTTTTCACTTTTTCATTTTTCTAGTTTTTAGAGAGAGAAAGTCTTAAACTTTCTCTCACTAAATTTCATCTTTTCTCTTAATCTTTCAAGATTAAACATTTGTATTGCTTATTTCATTAATCAAAGTTCTAATTTAAGCATTTAATCCTTAATCTCATTCTTCCTTTCTTTGATTTTAGATTGATTTTGGTGCGATTATCATATGATCCGTGTTGTTCTAAATGATTTCGTGCTTAAAAAGTTAATCTTTTTATCATTACCTAAGTTTTCATGCGAATAAGCTTTGAGACTTTTGTGCTTATTGGCTTATTCTTATGATTAGTTTTTTTTTACTTATAAAAAGTTTTCTTAAAAAGTTCATATTTTTATGTTTGATCTAAAAGTTTGCTTATTTTGAGGTTAGATAAGTTGAGATTAGTGCTTATTTGATCCGGTTTGTTTTTGATTCGTCCTAGTTTGAGGGTAAGCTTATCAATTTTAGCTTATTCCTTGGCTTTTTAACCGAATCCCACCAAAATCGGAAAGGGTACAAACCCCTTTCCGATTTGAACATTCCGAGCAGCCTTCCATACCACTCTTTCCGATTGATCAATCGGAAGAGGGTTTTGAGTTTTCCGATAGCATCCACTATTATTCCGATTAGCACCCCCTTATTCCGATCGAGTGATCGATTAGGGTTTTGAACATTCCAATCTGGCTCCTTTTGAATATTCCGATTGTTCTTGTTTCAGTTATTCCGATTGGGACTTTTCCCAATATTCCGATTAGAGGTACTTGTTGTCATATTCCGATCTGAACCCTTATTCCCTTATTCCTATTGTGTTTGATTGTGGTATTCCGATTTGGACTCTTAGTAACATTCCGATTGCCCCCCTTTTGTGGATATTCCGATTGCATCATCCCCCATATTCCGACCACCGGATCGGAATATATTCTGATCTGGGCTTGTTTTTGGCTTATTCTGATTAGACTTATTTAGTGCATTGTTTTCATTAAATTTCTAAGTGTTTGTTTTTATTAAGTGTTTAAGCACTTTTCCAATATTGTCTCTAAGTTTTCTAGCATTTTCTTTTAACTCATTTCAGTATTAATCTTTTAAACTTCTACTTTACTCAACGTCACTTTAATTACTTGCTAATAGTTTAAAATAGACAATCAACCAAACCATTCTCTTGTTTCACCAAAAGACGATTGAGTCGCACTTTAGACCGGTTTTCAATTCGAAAAGATTCGCACGATAAAGATTTTATACCTAGCCAAAAGCGAAGTATTAAATGGCGTCGCTGCCGGCTCTTTTCGTTACGATTAACGGTTTCTAGTGAGAGACACATTGAATTTTGGGATCCGTTCTTTGAACGTTATTTTCCTTGCTTTAAAAAAAAAATTCAAAAAATCCTAAAAAAATATAAAACTCTTCAAAAATACAAAAACATTAAAAAATCATTAAAAAGCAATTCTTTTCCAAAGTTTTTACACCAAAAAGATTATATAGATATTCTCTCTGTGTATATTTTTCTTCTGCAGGTGTATGCGTACTAGATCTTCGAACTATTCTGAGCCCGAGACTCGTGAAGATTTAGATATGGCTGGTGTTAATAACAACAATAATAACCCACCTCTACCCAATTTGAATATCAACAACAACAACAACAATGTCCACCTACCTGATTTACGGACAATGGAGGAATTGTGCCAACCCACCATGAACGGACGCGGAGGCCCGATTGCGCCGATGCACGTCACAGCTCAGGAGTTTTTGTTGAAGCATCACATGATCCAGCAAGTGCAAACTAACCCATTTCGTGGAATTCCGGATGATGATGCCAACAAACACCTCGACAAATTCATTACCATGACCCAAAGCATGAAGTGCTCCGGTGTTTCTATGGATGACCTTCGCCTCCAACTTTTTCCCCACTCGCTTTCTCACCATGCTGAAAAATGGTTTGACCGTCTTCCTAAGAATTCTATTCATACGTGGAATGACATGACTCAACGCTTTTTATCGCGCTACTTCCCTCCATCCATGGTCACAAGCCTTCGTAACCAAATCAGTGGATTCATGCAAGACAACGATGAATCGCTTTTCAATGCTTGGGAACGGTACAATGATTTGATCGACCGCTGTCCAAATCACAACATGCTCCCCGTCACTCTCATTGACACCTTCTACAATGGTCTCACTTTTCGTGATCGTGACACGATCAATGCCGCCGCCGGTGGTACCTTTATGAAAAGGAGACCGGAGGAGTGTCAAGTGTTGATTGAAAACATGACTACTCACCACAAGAATTGGGATTCATCCGCATCCTCAAGATCTAACTCGAGAGTCAATGTTTCTTCTACTACTTCCAATCCTGAGATATCCGAACTTACCCGACAAATCGCGAGTATGCACAAGGATTTCATGTCCATAGCCACAAACCACTTTCAACAAGCTAAAGCCGTTGCTATTTCTTGTGACACATGTGGTGGTCCTCATTCTTATAATGATTGTCCTTCTACCCAAGAAAATTTTTCTGAAAACGTTAACGCAGCTTACGGCACTTATCCCACGGGAGGCTATCAAGCCCGCCCTCAAGGAGACCGTGGCTTGCTAAGTTATCGTTCGAACAACTATCTTGCTCCACCCGGTTTCCCTCCTGTAAACCAAAACCAACAACAAAGCTACAACCAAAACAACCAATCCCAACCTCGTGCAAACAATCAATATCAATCCCAACGAAACCAATACCCACCTCAAGGAAATTCTCAAGCTTAGCAAGCTCCACCTCTCAATCAACCGATGGCAGTGAGTCCAGATGTCGAGACATTCATGAAGACTAATCGGGAGATGGTGACGAATCTTCAGAGTCAAGTCCGTAACTTGAAGGGAGAAATGGCAAAACAAGGGAACGATATTCGAGCCGAGCTAAGGAATGACATGGCAAAACACAGCAATGAAATTCATGCAAACATGAGAGACTCTTTCAATACTCAAGCGGTTCAACTTCGTGATATGATTGGTTCGCTCATCCAAGGTAATCAACCCTCTTCTTCGGGTACTCTTCCGAGTAACACCGTTGCGAATCCAAGAGGGGAGATGAAAGCAATCACCACTCGTAGTGGAAAAGGTTATATGGAACCCGAGCTTCCTACACCTTCACCCGTGATTGTGAACAAGGAAAAAGAGCAACTTTCCTCACCTCCTTCACCTTCTATCCCCATTTCCCCACCACCCGTGGTTGTGAGTGATCCTATTCCCCTTAAGCCTTCTTCTTCATCCAATATACCTTATCCTTCAAGGTTGAGGAAAGAGAAGCAAAAGAGCAAGGATGGTATTCAGGTTTCAAACTTTCTAAAGATGTTTAAACATTTGAATTTTAACATCTCCTTTGCTGAGGCTCTCGCTCACATGCCCAAATACGCTAAGATGTTTAAAGATCTTTTAAGTGATAAGGAAAAGCTTCTTGACATTGCTCAGACCCAACTTAATGAGAACTGCTCCACAGTGCTCTTAAGGAAATTACCCACCAAACTTGGTGATCCGGGTCGCTTCTTGATTCCTTGCAACTTTCCGGGAGTAGAGAATTGCATGGCCCTAGCCGATCTAGGTGCCAGTATAAACTTAATGCCTTTAAGTGTTTGGAAGCAATTATCTCTCCCTGAGCTAGTCCCCACCAAAATGACTATGGAATTAGCTAACCGTACGGTTGCGTATCCAGTGGGGATAGCTGAAGACGTCTTTGTAGGAGTCGACAAATTCACTTTTCCTGCCGATTTCGTCGTCGTCGACTACGAGATGGACCCTCGTGTGCCATTAATTGTTGGTCGTCCATTCCTGAGGACCGGTCGCACTCTCATCGATGTTGAAGCCGGTGAGCTTATCATGAGAGTGGGTGACGATAAAATCATCTTCAACATGGGAAAGTTGTCTAAACAACCTTCTTCCAACGAGAGTGTTAATTGTATTAACGTTCTTGATGAGGCTTGTGAAGAACACTTCAAACATGCTTGTAAAAGTATTCCTCCCTCTCCTCCCAATGTTGAGACCGTTTCCTCTATTGATTCATCACTATCTCTATTTGGAGAAAGTGATTTCTTTTGGAAAGATCTTGAAGCTACCATGGGAGATGTGAACTCAACAAATGACGATTCTCCCACCGATTGGGATGACGACATGTGTTTCTTTGAAAACCTTCTCAAAGAAGACAATCTTTCTCCACCATCTCCCACGGTTATTGCTATCGATGCTCCGACTTTGAAAACGCCTCCCATAGAAAATCCTCCGGATTTAGAACTTAAGGAGTTTCCGCCCCATCTTGAGTACGTGTTCCTTAAAGAAGAGAAGAAGTCGCCTGTCATTATCGCGAAGGACTTAGAAGAAGAAGAAAAATCTCGCCTCATCTCCATGCTTAAAGATCATAAGAAAGCTATTGCTTGGAAAATCTCCGACATTCGCGGAATTGATCCTCACTTCTGCACACATAAAATTCTCATGGAGGACGACTTTAAGCCCACAATTCAAAGCCAACAAAGGGTGAATCCCAAAATCCATGAAGTCATCAAAAAAGAAGTTATTAAACTTCTTGATGCGGGTATGATTTACCCTATTTCAGATTCACCATGGGTTAGTCCAGTCCATTGTGTGCCTACCCAATGCCAACAACGAGTTGATTCCTACCCATCTCGTTACTGGGTGGAGAGTTTGTATAGACTACCGCAAACTCAATGATGCCACGAGAAAGGATCATTTCCCTCTACCTTTTATGGACCAAATGCTTGAACGTCTAGCGGGTAATGAATATTACTGCTTTCTTGATGGTTTCTCGGGTTATTTCCAAATACCCACCGATCCCCAAGATCAAGATAAGACAACATTCACTTGTCCCTATGGCACATTTGCTTACAAACGAATGCCTTTTGGCTTATGCAATGCCCCCGGGACATTCCAAAGGTGCATGTTGGCTATCTTCCATGACATGGTTGAGGAAACCATGGAAGTCTTCATGGATGATTTCTCGGTCTTCGGGGATTCCTTCTCTTCTTGCCTTGCCAATTTGGAACGTATGCTTAAGCGGTGCGAAGACACTCGCCTTGTTCTGAATTGGGAAAAATGCCATTTTATGGTAAAAGAAGGCATTGTGCTAGGACACAAAATTTCAAAAGCCGGTCTTGAAGTCGACCGTGCTAAATTAGATGTCATAGCCAAATTACCTCCACCTTCAACCGTGAAGGGTGTGAGAAGTTTTCTGGGTCATGCGGGCTTCTATCGTCGATTCATTTAGGATTTTTCTAAAATTGCTCGCCCGATGACCCACATCTTGGAAAAAGATACTCCTTTTATCTTTTCTAAAGAGTGTCTCGAAGCCTTCAATCTTCTTAAGGATAAGCTAACTAAGGCACAGGTGTTGGTTACCCCTAATTGGGAGTTGCCTTTTGAATTGATGTGCGATGCTAGCGACTTTGCTATTGGTGCGGTTTTGGGCCAACGAGTGAATAAACACTTCCAACCAATCCACTATGCTAGCAAAACAATGACAGGGGCTCAATTGCATTATACGACAACCGAAAAAGAGCTTTTAGCTGTTGTCTATGCTTTTGAGAAATTTCGCCCCTATCTTGTTTTATCCCCCACCATCGTATACACGGACCATTCCGCGTTGAAGTACTTGATGACTAAACATGACTCTAAGCCAAGACTTCTCCGCTGGGTTTTACTCCTTCAAGAATTCAACATTGAAATTCGTGACAAGAAGGGAGCCGAAAACCTGGCCGCGGATCATCTGAGCAGACTTGAGGATCCATATCAAGGGGATCATCCGAACAAAGAGATCAATGACTCTTTCCCCCTTGAGACCTTAATGTCTATAAATCTCAATCTTGATGACACCCCGTGGTTTGCGGACATTGCAAACTACTTAGCGGGTGGTATTCTCATCAAAGGGTTAACATCCCAACAAAAGAAGAAGTTCTTGAACGATGTCAAGACTTACTTTTGGGATGACCCTTTTCTATTCAAACAATGTGCTGATCTGATCATTCGTCGATGTGTTGACGGACCGGCAGCTTTAGACATTCTCCAGGCTTGCCATGAAGGACCCACCGGTGGTCACTTTGGTCCCAACTACACCACTAAAAATGTGTTTGATTATGGATTCTATTGGTCCACCATTTATCGTGACGCTCACGAAATGGTTAAGCATTGTGATGCTTGCCAACGTCAAGGCAAGATCACACATAAGGATGAGATGCCTCAAAATTTCATACAGGAATGTGAAATATTTGACGTATGGGGCATCGACTTTATGGGGCCATTTCCATCCTCCAAAGGGAACAAGTACATCCTCGTCGCCGTCGACTATGTTTCTAAATGGGTTGAAGCCAAGGCTCTCCCTACGAACGATGCGAGGGTGGTTGTGAACTTTTTGAAGCAGCTTTTTGCTCGATTTGGCGTTCCTCGTGCTATTATCAGTGACCGCGGGACTCATTTTTGCAACGATCAATTTGCAAGAGTCATGGCTAAGTATGGTGTCAATCACCGTCTTTCCACCGCCTATCATCCCCAAACCAATGGGCAAGCCGAGATATCCAACCGTGGATTGAAGCGAATTTTGGAGCGTACTGTGGGAGAGCATCGCGCCGCGTGGTCCGATAAGTTAGATGATGCTCTGTGGGATTTCCGTACTGCTTACAAGACCCCGATCGGTTGTACACCTTATCGTCTTGTGTATGGGAAAGCATGCCACCTCCCCATCGAGCTGGAACATAAGGCGCACTGGGCCTTGAAGTGGGCTAACTTCGACATCAACAAAGCCGGTGATCATCGCAAGATTCAACTTAACAAGCTCAACGAACTGAGGAATGAAGCTTACGAGAACTCGCTGATCTACAAGGAGAAGACGAAGATCATTCATGACGCAAAAATCAAGAACCGAGAGTTCCATGTTGGTGATCAAGTCTTACTTTTTAAATCTCGGTTGAAGATCTTCTCTAGCAAGTTAAAGAGCCGCTGGTCTGGTCCATTCACCGTCGCCACCGTCTTTTCATATGGGACCATTGAGCTTTCTCAGCCAAATGGGCCCAACTTCAAGGTGAATGGTCAGCGTCTGAAGCTGTACTTTGGTGAGGACATCTCCCATGAGATGATTCCATCCCTCACCACGTTCCCCATGAACTAAATTGGGTCGAGTCAGGCTCGTGACTCGGTGAACAAAAACAAGCGCTTCTCGGGAGGCAACCCGTGATCTATCCTTTACTGCTTTCATAATAAGTGTAGGGGGGAGCCCCGAATGTGTTTGTTGTCTTGTTTCTTTTGCTGTGCAGGGATTAAAGCTTCAAAGATCCACCTTGATGAATTTTGACGAACCGTGATACCGTGTTCCCATCTTCCTGGTTCTATCTTACACTCTTGTGATTCAATATTTCATATTTTATATGTTCACATTGAATTCAATTTAGTTGTCCTTTCCTTAGCAAGATTTAAATAAAGTGCACAATGTCCTAAGTGTAGGGGAGTTTACTCCCACATGCTTAAACATTAAGGACAATGTTTATCTCAAGCGTAGGGGGGGACTTCTATCGAAGTAAGTGGTCTTTTCCATGAATTTGCCCTCATTTTAACCATTTGATTTTTCGACATTTTTCAAATTTTTTAATCTATTTTTGGCCTAGTTGTATAGTTGCACTCTCCTTTATTATGTTTATTTTCTTCCCTCGCTAGAATAGATTTTCAATAAAGTGGTTTTAGATTTTTCCTAGTCGTGAACATTTTGACTCAACCCGAGTTTACTTATCTAAGTTCACTCTAGCTAGTATCCTTAACGTTTTTAAGTCAAGTTTTGCTAGGCTTTAATATAGGGAGCTATAAAACGCGAAAGTCTTAACTCTCACGGGTTAAGAACAAGAACTTTTCGCAAGTTCCTATAATTGATCCTAGAGAGTCGTTTATCAAGGGAACTTTAAAATGCGATTTCTAAACTTGAAAAAGTCTAAGAATTTGCAAGATCCTATAGGCGACTCGAAAACCCAAAACTTTGATTTAATAGGCTAAGCATCCACGAGTCTCATTCCTTGAGATTTTAAACTGTGGAGAACGAGAGATGATAGAGCCAATTATAAGTTTGGTATTCTTTCGTGAATTTATGTGAGTTAATTATAAGCCTATTCTCCCTCTGCTTGTTAATAAATTTATCTGCAATAAATAAGGTTGTACGATTTAAAAGGTTACTTAGCTTCTAGCCCCAGATCGTTTAAAAGTTGCTCGGTACGGATTAGAGTTCATAGCCAAGGCATAACTTATTGAAGCGGGATGCGAAGATTGGCGAGTCCGAAAAGGCCCTAACAAGGCATGAGGGCTACATTTTGTTGCTAAAGATCCAAAAGTGATGTGAAGAATCATTTATCGAAAATCAATATAAAGGATCGAGACACACAACAAAAAGCAATTACTCCTAAAAAGATCATGGAGAAGTCTATCTAAAAAGACCCTAACAAGGTATGAGGATAAATAGATCCAAGTCCTAAAAGGAGGCGGATCGTTGTATATCAAAGTCCAAAATAAAGATTAGAGAAAAATGAAGAAGTCGTGGTCCAAAGATGAAGAATCTCTCAAAACTTCAAATGAAGATATTCCTATTATGAAGAGAAGGCCATTATTTCAATAACGTCTCTCAAGATTCGAAGTATGAAGTCGCTGCCAAATATCGGTCCGAGAAAGGTCTCAAATCGTGAAGCGAGTTATGCCAAGATATGAACTTTATGAGGTCCCGAGAAGCAGTTTTAAAAGATTTGGTCCTTTAGCTAACTATTGATTAAATCGTTCACTTTATTTTCGGACTAAATAATTATCGAAATAAGTCAAACAATGCATCCTCGTGATCATTCAAGACAAAAATAAAATATAAGAGATACACCTAGGAATAAGGGAGTCTAAGTGAATAATTGGCCCACATGAGTTCGTGATAGTTTGCTAACTTATAATAACAATGATCTCGTTTTTAAGCTTGGTATGGGGAACGTGAAACTTGAGGATGACAAACGTTCATGGCTGCCAAAACCAATGTAAGTTTTTATTTTCTTTACTTGTTTCTATCTTTTTATGTTTAGTATTTAATAAAGGCCAAGGTGGGTTATTTATGATGGAAAATGTAAACCGTGCTTTAAAATTAATGCATTGCATGAGGGCATTGCAATGGTCAAGTGTAGGGGATTTAATAAGTGTGAAAACACTTATCCTTTTACCACTTATTTCCAATAATAACAAGACCAAAACGTGTGATTTATGTCGTAAAAGTTGGAATTATGCGTGGTTTGTGTTTTTATTGTGTTTTAGGACCAAAATATGAAAAAGGAAGAAAACACGGGTTTTCACGGGCTTTTATCGAAGAAAACGGGAAAAGACGAAGTCAAAAGATCAAGAGTGCAAAAAGAACGGAAGTCCAAGGCCTATTCTGAAGATTTATCGAAGAAAAAGTCTAAAGACGGAAGTTCAACGAAGTCGAAGAACTTAAGTCTAATAGAAGAAGAAAATTAAAAGACAAGTTCAAATCCCGAGACGACATCGAGAAAAGACAAAGAATTAAAGTCGAGTCGAGAAGACGTAAAGAAAGCAAGAAAGAAGATGCAACACATGCACTCCTTCCACCTTCCATATAAATACCCTCCTAATAGTCATTAGGAGGGAGTTAGTTAGTTTTTAGTTTTAGTTTTCACTTTTTCATTTTTCTAGTTTTTAGAGAGAGAAAGTCTTAAACTTTCTCTCACTAAATTTCATCTTTTCTCTTAATCTTTCAAGATTAAACATTTGTATTGCTTATTTCATTAATCAAAGTTCTAATTTAAGCATTTAATCCTTAATCTCATTCTTCCTTTCTTTGATTTTAGATTGATTTTGGTGCGATTATCATATGATCCGTGTTGTTCTAAATGATTTCGTGCTTAAAAAGTTAATCTTTTGATCATTACCTAAGTTTTCATGCGAATAAGCTTTGAGACTTTTGTGCTTATTGGCTTATTCTTATGATTAATTTTTTTTTACTTATAGACTAAATAGGGCCAGTCCTGTACCAACCAACTTAGTCAAAAACCCTGCAACAATGACATGTATATGTATGTTTAAAAATGATGAATGCATGAAAACAACTGTCAGTTCTAGGAAGACCGTAGTGACTACCCACTAACCACAGGTCATATTTGAGAGCCTACAGGTCGAAGCCTTGGCTCTGATACCATAATTGTAACACCCCATTTTGGAAATGGAAATATCACAGTAATTATGGCGTGTCATCAAAGCATACAAGGTAAAATGTCTAAACATTTCTTGACCATGAAAAGGAAAATACCGGAATCAAACATCGGTAGTCCAAAAGTAAAGCTCATCACACACAAACATAGTATAGTAAAGGAAAGGACTAAACAATGTCCAAAGCATAAGTATCAAAAGAAAGGAAATGCATAATGTAAAGAAGGCTAGACAGCTTCCAGTCCATATGCACGTACTCTTAGTGTCTACGAATGTCCCAGAGTACCTGCCGTTTTGGGAACATAGAAAAGGAAAACGGCTGAGCAATACGCTCAGTGCACGGATGTACAATAAAGCATGAATAGGATAAGCATATAACATAATAACAACGGAAGAAACTAAGTCCCGAGTAACCTGGTTAAGTCTTAATAAAACTGGTTTTATAGTTTGAAAGTCTTATGTTTATCTTATAAAAACTGTTTGTCATATTTTACCATTAGCCAATATAGGTCATGAAAATCCACCGTGCATGAATAATTGGAGGGGTGACCTCATCATGCAAATTAGAGGGGCTGCCTCTAATTTAATATACTGGTTTATGGGTATGAGGGATCAGCTCCTTGTGAAGGATGCAAGGCACACACCACATTCACAATGTAATCCTGAATAAAAACTTGTAACTAGGATGCATCCATACGCCCCACATGATAAATATAAATAAATGGCCAAAAGCTGAAGGGACGCCACGAGCAATCACTCTGTCTTGGTGAAGTCATAACATCAGTGCCTCTAATGTTATGGTTATGGTACCTCCATAACTAGGTGAAACTGGTCATGCATGTATATCTATAGGTAAACTTAATTTAAACATAAGCAATCAAACTCATAACTTATACTACGGGAAAACAGTTGGCTGCATACGGGGAATCCTAATAAGGAAAGAATGTCCATACTGAAAGGACGGGAATCCGTACCTTATGTCCAGTGAACGAGAAAGACGAACTGCGAGAATCCTACTTCTGAAACACTAGTGCTACATAAATACGTACATGAAATAAGTATCTGCTTACTAAATACATAGCTAGTTTTATGTCATGTCTTAGCTTATTTTATGTGTTCTTACTACGTTTTACTGTTTAAAGCCTTAAACTGTATTAAATCTTATATTCTGTTTAATCTGATTAAGTATTTCTGGTATTTCGTGTGTTATTATACTTTCTGCGTAATAATAAGTAACTTTCCAAAAATAGCAGGTTTCCTAAAATAAAAAGTTTCCAAAAATAGAAAGTTTCCAAAAATAGAAAGTTTCCAAAAATAGAAAGTTTCCAAAAACAGATTTACTGCTTAAAATAGATAAGTTTCTAAAAATACAAAGTTTCCATAAATAGATTAGCTGCCTTAATTAAATAAGTTTCCATAAATATATTAGCTGCCTTAAATAAATAAGTTTCTAAAAATATCTGGTTTCCATAAATAAATTAGCTGCCTTATTTAATTAAGTTTCTAAAAATAGAAAGTTTCCATAATTAGAATAAGCTGATTAAATAAGCTAAGTATATATGCCTAAGTGTTTTTCATGATTATTTTCTAAGTCATATGATATATTGTATAGTTTAATAATTATTTCATTTAATTTAATTAAACTATAGGTTATAATATTTAATTAAAGTATAACATGTTTTTAAATAAATAAATTAAATACTTAGGTTAAAATATGTATTATTATATATTAAAAATATAACATAAGTCATGTTAATTAATTAATTATATCCATGGTTTTTAAAATAATTAATTAATTATAAGTCTTAGATATTAATACTTAGGTTAAAATAATTTCAATGATCATTTATAATTAAATAACCTAAGTCATGTTATTAAATTAATCACATCTTTTATTAATTTAATTTTAACATAAGTTCATAACATAAAAAAAACTAACATACACCATGAACCGGATCTAAGCTTAAAAACACGAACCGGACATGAATCGACACCGTACCCCGAACCAACTCGGGGTACCCCTTGCTGCCGTGGGACCCACACGCACCAACCAAGACCATATGGTCTTGGTGGTGGTCGGCTAGGCAAACCGAAACCCCCTTGTGGTCGGTTGCAGCCTGCGGCCAAAACAAAACACCCCTTAAAACGACCCTTTGACTTAATTAATCACCAAAACATGTTAGATCTATGATTAATTAATATGTTTTTATAAAAACATCACATGTTCATAATTAATAAAAAGATTAAATTAAAAGAAAAGGTTTAAAAAGGTTTTACCGAATTCGTGGATCAAGAGAATGAAGAACAAACACGAACAATCAACAAATCTTCAAGATCAAAGATCAAAGAATCACCTTGTATGATGATTTATAGGTGGCGGCACAAAGAGGCAAAGAAAAGAGGGTTTTAGGTTTTTCTTAAAATCTTCTGTAAAGTGTTTTTGAGTAGTGAAAGTTTAATTAACCCTCCTTTAGTAAAAATTGACAATGGGCTTGGCCCATTGTCCTTGTTTGGCCGCGGGTAGGGACCCCCACATGGGGTTCCCGTACCTTTTTCCGTGTCTCGTTATTTAGTTACTCGTTTGTGTTTATTTATGTTCGTGTTTTAAATGTTCTCGTTACGTAAATACCGTGATCTAATATATTTAATTACGCTCGTAATAAATATATATACGTAATTAATAATAGTTCGTGTTTTAATTACGTTCATGATTTCATGATCGCATGTTTGTGATTAATTATTGTTAAATAATTATTACGTGATCGTGCATATAAAATACTTATCGTGTTATAACACGTACGTAATACGTAAACTCCTAACACGTAATCGTAATCATGCTATATTAGGAAAGTTTTTAACTAGTACGTACGATCCTAAGGGTACTATGCATGGTAAAAGCATGCGGGTTTTACAATGCTGGAGTGACTGGTCTAGGAAAATGAACCAAATCAACTTGGGAGGCAAACCGCGGTCTCGAGGATTGTGGTCGCTCGGATCTAAATGCAGTAGGTTGTCTGACAGTCGGTTGTCTGACGAACTGATTTGTAGGCGGTTTCCCCAAGATTGATGGTTTTTCAAGCTTAGTGTCCACACTAGGTCCTCTAGGTTTCCTTAACTCGTTTTTCAAGCTATAGCAAAAACCTTTTCCTGAACTTGAGCTGTTAACGTTTCATTTTCTTTGAGCAATCTATCTTGGGATGCCAATTTAGACTCTAGTAACTGAATTTGTTTCAACAGATTATCCTTTTCAGCTTTCGAATCTAAAACTTTTTGATCCAATTTTCTTTCAAGAACAACGTTTGACTTTTCAAGTTTTTCAAAGTATGTTTCAAATTTGTCCGTTTTCTTAGAAAATTCAAGTTTGGCATCCTCAAGATCTTTTTATTGTTGAGCTACAATCGTTTCGAGCTCTCTAATCTTAGAACCAGAAGCAGTCAATGAAGCAGTTATAAGACAATTATCATGATGTTTAGCATTTTGAACACTTTCTCCCCCATTATGACTCACATCGGATGAATCAGAAGTGGTATTGCTATTACTCTTCTCCATCCCATGTTTGTCATAAGTAGGTTCAGAATGCTTAATATGCGGCATGTCATCAGCAGATACATCATAAACAACATTACATTGTACCATGTTTGCAGGCTTTTTGTCATAAACGGGTAAGGTGTCATCAAAAGAAATCTCGTGAACATTCCCTAACGTGCCACTGGTATCATGTTGTCCTCCTGATTCAATGCTCTTGCCATCGTTAGGCGCCAAATTGTCAACCGTATGACCATTCTCCTCTTGCATCGGCATCATAGATTCTTGCACTCCATTATCATACACTTGCTGAAGTCTGGATCTTTCATAAATCGAAGACGAAACCGATGTCATAAATTTCAACAGTTTATCACGGAAATCTTTAACCTCGTTCTGTGTATATTGAAAAAATGACCGGCATATCCCTGAATTGTCAGACTTGATGATATTAAATTGGAGGAAAGGCGTGAGTTGTGTCACAAGAGCCTGATATGCAGTTTCTGATGCAGAGTAATTAAAGTCTTCTTTGTGAAGTTGCTCAGCTAGGTGGTTCAAGTTGAGAAATAGTGAATCGATGAATGTATAATGATGTTGACCAAAGAGTGTCACAAATTCGCTTCCTCCTTGAACCCATGCAATAGTCCTAAGATGTGACTGAAGTAGTCGAACTGAAGTGATACCACTTTCTCTAGCTTTGTCTTGCAAAAGATGCAATTCTCCCTCGTTCGATGTTGAGTTCAAAAAATCCATTGAAAGTCGATGAAAGATAGTTGTGATTGTGGTTGTATTCGGGATTTAATGAGTCGCGAAGAAATTTCGAAAGATCCGTAAATAACTCTTAAAAAATCCTCGAGTGATGATGTAACTCTTTTCTCGACTCAAAAATTGTTGCCGGCTCAAATGTTGAAAAAAAACAAACCCGATCAAAAATCCGTAGCCTCTAAAAATAAATCCCGTCACTTTGACTCGTCACTTTTGTCTTTAAATCCGGCCACAATAACTTTTAAACCGTCAAATATTTTACCAATTTGATTCTTTCGAAATACCCGCCTCAACACGATGTACCAAATCCAAATATATCGATTAACAAAAAATACAAAATTAAATATATAAAGTTAACTTAAAAAAAACTTAACTAAAAATAGAGAATAAAAAATAGAAAAATCTGATATTTAAAAAAATTGATATTAAAAAAATAACTTAACTCAAAATAGAAAATAAAAATAAAAATAGAAAAAGCTGATTATGTTTTTTTTTTAAATCTGATATTCAAAGAAGCCAAAAAACGTGGCAGTTTACCACTCACAAAAATAGTACACCAGCCCACTTGGGATAAAAATATATCATGTCTGTCACACGTGGCTCAAGAGCAAACAAAAACGTGGCTTTATCAAGCCCACGTATAGGAACCTCCGCCCAATTACTTTGATATAAAATCAGAATTCCAAACTCAGTCAAGTGAAATCAAGCAATTTTATCTTGTAACCTCCGTCTTCTTTCCTCTATCTGTCTCTCCTCAAGACTCTCTCTCTCTCTCAAACACAGATAACACACGCAACCTAATCTCTCTCTCTCAAATCTCATCTCCCAGCAAATTACTTCTCTCAAACCTGTCAGCTATTTTCTCTCAATCAACCAAAAAAACAATCAAACCCCCATTAATCCGAATCTTATATAAACCCAATACCAATCTTTGTTTGATTAAAAATCACACAAACCCTTTGAAGAAATCCAGAAAGAAACGACTTCTAGATCAATCAAGTGATCTCGGGTAGGTATTTTGTTTTATTTTTGGGTATGAGTCTTGGATCTATGATGTTTTTTTATACGGAGGTCTTTCTGTTTGTGTGGGTCGATATTTAAGTCGAGTCAAGGGTGAGAGATTTGAGTCAGTCGAGAGTCTTTTGAGTCAGACGAAAGGTTGTGTCTGTTTGTTAGAGTTTGTTTGTGTCTTCGAGGATGTTGTTGGCTTGAGAACAAGCGAGAGTCGAGAGTGGTCTGTTTAAAAATTGTGAGTGGTTTGTTTGTGTTTAGAGTCGTGTGTGAAGTTGAGTCCTTTTGTTTGAGTTTGGGTTGTTGAGTGTATATGCGTGAGTTTGGGAGTCGAGGGTGAAGTGAGTTTTGTTGATGTTTTGGTCTGATTTGAGTCAAGAGTGTGAGTCGAGAGTCTTTGGGTTGTTGGGTGATACGAGAGTGTGTGTTGGACGAGAGGTGAGAGTCTTTTGTTGATATAAAAAATGAATCGAGAAGTGTTGGTCCTTTGTTTTTTCGGTTGAGGGTGTTGTGTGTCGCAATGTTCAAAAACCCACCATCGCAATATTCAAAAAACCCACCATCGCAATATTCAAAACTCACAACCCATCGTAATAAAAGTTAAAAAAAACTTTCCATTGCAATGTTTAAAGCACTTCCATCGGAATGTTCAAAAAACTTACCATCGGAATGTCACGAAATTTTTTTGGCAGAGTTTCATCTTAGTGAACCTTAATCCCGTCGCAATCACAATCGCAAAGTGCAATTGTAACCCACGTCGGAATAAGGGTGTCGGAATGATTTGATCGCAAAGTAGAACCAATGGTTATTGCGATCGGAATACAAACCTGGTGACGATACGATCGAAATACGGATCGGAATGAGTGAACCTTCTATCGGAATATATTCAAAACAAATTATGCATGCATCGGAATAACCAAAACAGAATGGATAAAGAAGATTAAAAATTGATACCAGGACAAGACCAAAAATTGGATACCAGGACAAGAACTTGGGAGGACAAGACCAAAAAGTTAAAAAATGATACTTTTTAGAAAATAAAACTGATATTTTTCAAGAATGGAATATGAATATGTAAAAAAAAAGTTGTGATCCGTGACCAAAGAAAAAATAAAATAAAAAATAAGATGAACTTTGAAAGAAAGAAAGAAAATAAAATTAAACTTTACCAAGACAATAGATTAAAAACGCGCCAATCCAAAGAATCAACCATGCTCTTTATACTAATTATAGGATCGTGTTTTCTAAGGATTAGGCATATATGGATTAATCTATTGAATGGATGTAAGGGAAGAAATTAGAGAGAGAAAGAAGAGAGAGAAAGGAGAGGAATAAGAAAGAAAGATGGAATTGATGAAATGAAAAGTGCTCAACCCCTCCTAACATGCTAGGAGGGGGGTTTATATAGCCCACCCTACATGTGGGATATATGGGCTATACCTTAATACATTGGATCACGAGCCCAATACTTGTATCTATATTTGGAGTAACCGATCCTTTCTAAATACGTAAAAATGTATTTCCAACATTTCCTCTCAGTCGAAGAGGATAAGGAGTTTAACATAAATTGGCGAGGGTTCGAAGAAGACATTCTACCGCTTGGATGTCATTACACGAATCGACTCACTAACCACTAACATTTTTCGTTCTAAAAAAATATAGACGTGGGAGATTTTGGCCGAATTATGGGCGACAATTTTGATGAGGTTCGAATGCTAACCTTTCGTGAGTTGGAACTTTCTTATAATTATAATTTGAATATGAGATGACCTGCTTTGAGGCATTGAATGGAAGGAAGTATTAGTCGACTGCTTTATAGGTTGAAGATTCGGAACGTATGTTGATTTGACATGAGTTGGTGCAATAAATGACTGATAAGGTAGTTGGGATTAAGTTGATGTAGAAAGAAACTTTTAGAGTTCAATATTGTTGATCATGCATTGTGGAATGCCCCACATTAGAAATATGTGGCACGTTGTGGTAGGAAATGTAAAATGGGATCGCGATGTGTAGGTCCATGTAAAACCATGTGAGGGTTGATCGTGTAACTTGTAGATTATGATTGTCTAAGGGATTGAGAAGTGTGCATGACACATTCCATGTGTCAAGTTTGAAAATTGGTGGTTGATAAAAAGTGTTTGTGTGTCATTAGATGAGATTTTAAATGATAAGACGCTTTATATTGTGTAAGGAATTCTTGAGATAGTATGGAGACGTGATGGAATCAGTCATGTAATGAGTTTCATTAGTGGTGGAGTGTTGGAAAGCTAAGGTTGGGAACTTGATAGTCCTTTAGACCCGAGAATACGTGGTTACATGTTTGTGAGTTTTGATATATTATATTTATGAGTAAGTCTGAAATCGAGTAGAAAAATTAAAATACGTCGAGTTATGTGGCGTCCCCTAACTTGGTTTCAAGACAGTTCTTGTTTGATGAGCTGCGAGGTTTAGTTAGGTAGGTTACATAACTTTACAGTTTTGATAAGTTCACTTGGGGACGATTAAGGCTCATGTGTTATTGATTGAAATTTGTGTTAATATGTACCCAATTCACGTTTGAACGTGAAGATTTTTATGAAGGATGGATATTCCCATCTGTTAACTGAGAATGAGTTTGAATTTAAGAGTAAATCCCTGGATGAGATTTCTATTAGGAGGGGATGATGTGACAACTCTAGTTCTGAAGGTTGTTGCTTTGTCGTATTTTTACTTAGTAGCATGATTTTTACGTGATTTTATGTGGTAGTAACTTGCTATATGAGATGAGAGTTTGGACGATCCGCTTTAAGCGTGATGATTTATCTTGGCGTTGATTTAAAGCATATATGTGCTCTTGGTAGTAGTAATTTTGTGGCAAAATAATCTTGCGTTTACGTATTTCATGTGTATGTAATATATATAATTTCGTAGGATTATAAGCGTTTATAGCTAGCGTATAAGTTGGGGAATTTGTAACAGTTTAATAGATTTAAGCTAAGGATTTTATAAGAACGGATTTATGGTATAAATGAAATTTATGTAGTTTTAGTGTAGTAATTTAATTAACTAATTAAAAAGGTTTAGATTTAATTATTTAATTAAGAGATTAAAAAAATACAAATAAGGAAATAAATATTAAAAAATGAATTTATTAAATAAAATAAAAAAATTTAGTAAAATTATGTTGTATAGTCGGTGTAAAAAAAGAGAAGGGAAAAAGAATTAGGTAGGCCTATTAAAATTGATATTAAATTAAGAAACCTCAACAATATAAATAAAAACCAAACATTACTTGGAAACAAAATACTCATGCGTTTTTTTCTTCTTGGAGGATCGATCCACATACAAAAAAAGTAGGGTATATCATAAATATTTTTTTGATCAATTAAAGGTAAAATTCTTGTTTTTAATTATTGTTTTTAATTCTTGTTTTTAATTCTTGTTTTGTTTAACTAATCATGTTATTATCATGTAATTAATCATGTGATGGATTAGGGTTTTTTATTTTCTGTAATTAAAATAATTTAGGGCTTGAAGGCTTATCAGATTTAGGGATTAACATCGCCAGACTGTCACTAATCTGTCAGAACTGTCGCTAATTTGTCACATAACCGTAGCTAAGTCTGGATAGAATTTGAGTAAAATCGTTTTGGTCATAACTTGGTCATTTTAAAAGTTTTTTGGGTAATTCAAAAGCCTAAATATATGTTATTTTTCAAATATGCAGAGGTTGTGGTTATTTGAGGTCAGTAGGTTGGTCGAATTCTTTGTACAAGTGACGGGATCAAGGCTGTTTTTTAGCTGTTAGGTTTTAAACTTATGTTTTGGGAGTTTTGGGGAACTTAGACTTTTGTTTGAGCCTTGGGATCATCGAGAGGGCTTGTCTAAAGGTTATGTGAGTCACACTTAAATTCGAAAGTCATTTGGGGTTGGTTAAATCGCTTTTTAATGTGAAACTTTTGGGTGTAATTTTCAATATAATCTGATGGGCAGAAGTTTATACATATATATCGTGGGGTTAAAATGAGTAATAAATTTAGGGAAAGATTAGGAATACTCCAAAGACATGTAAGGTTATAGGTTTTGTTTATGAAGGTGGGTTGTGAGTTTAAGGGTGGTATCCATGTACGTTTTTTAACACTAAAAGTCGGGACTTTTTTTGAGTAAATAATAAACGGTTTGGTTATGAGCGTCATTGGAATAAGGAACACTTAGAGGATTGATATGGGCCTAATATAAGATAGCTACTATAGGTATCCATCATAAGGTTGTTACATTGATGAAGGAGTAGAGTCCTTGAATCAATGTTGATTCAGGTTTTGTGTGTATGTGTTATAGATATTGTTGATCATGCGTGGACTTTTGGATTGCTATCGAGAGTGAGTTCATAGTCCCATTTTAATGATTCTTAAATGTTTTACTTCCAATATGAGATGGAAATGATACTTGTGTGTGTCAAGATGCTGTGAATGGTTTTAAGTTGTGTGTGATGGACATATATGTGTTTATTGTGGTGTGATGTGGCTATGGTTTGAATTGTATGGTTTATGTGCATCGTCTCTTTGAAGGCAAGATATCTCGACGGGGATATGAGACAGCTTCCACATTGATGTGGGAAAGATCCGAATAGTGTGAGTTTATCGTCCCTAATTGAGTGGGGAAAGATACCTCTTGAAGGAGGTATAGTGTGTTTAAAGGGATTGTGGTCATGACTGGTACTTGATTATGTTTTTTATTATAGTTGCATATAACATGATAACCGCATTTGGTCTATTACTTTCGAGACGTTTTGGTTATTGATTTATTCACAGCGGTGTGTTAAGGATTTTATGTTATTGTGGCTGTTTAAACCTATGTTCTCACCAACTTTATGTTGACAGATTTTAGTATCATTTTCAGGTGAGCTTAGCGGTGATTGAAGCTTTAGAGAGCGAAGGGTTAGAGAGACCTTAGAATTGCATTTCAGAGTTTATATTTATTTATTTGTTTATGTTGTGCACTATATGAGATTGTTGTATGTTCATGGCGTTGTCATAACACCCCCTTTTAATATATGACATCTTTTAGTTTATTCTCTATTGTGACGCCATTGTGTTGTGACGATGTCCTTGAAGTTTGACATCGCGTTTCCGCCGAGGCGGGGTGTGACAGAATAGTATAAAAAACAATGGTTATAGAGAAGTAGTTGGTCGGCCTAGACTATAACCTACAAACCCTCATGTAGATGCATATAGGTATTGTGTGTGGTGTGTATGTAAATGCTTATATTTTATATGTGCACGCTTTGGAAATCGCTTAATTGTTTATTATTTTCTATGATATGTATATAATTGTACAAATTGTTTTTCTTTATTTATTTGGTACCTAATATAAAGTACTCATTGTTATCATTGGTGATTTCATGTGAATGATTTATATTTCAAACTTGAATCTCCCGTTTTCTTTTCTATCCTTTTGAGAATTTTTTTCTCTAGCATAAGTGATATTTTTCTAGATCTATATTTGAGTTATATGATGGTTACTTTGTAGTTTGTTGGTTGATTTATGTGTTATGTGATGCATGATGCGTTAATATCAAGAAATGTCGTCATAGGAGGGAGTACATATGTGAAAGCGGACATATATAATTATGGTAGCCAACGTAATTGTATATGTGCCACAACACAAGTGGACTTGCAAGTATGATTACATGGATTGGTTTTGATTGCATGGTTGATTGATTTTGATGGTACGTATACGTATATGTATGTTGGGTTACGTGGGGAGGTGTTATGGATTGTTGTGTAGATAGTAAGTTTCTCCCTTATCTAAATATCCTGGTGGATATCGTGAATACCTATCATGGCTGTCATGGAGATTTTTAAGTTGGTTCATTAATCCGTTGTCCGCTAAGATACTCAACTCTAGTGTTATATTTCCTTGTTTATATCATGATAATTTTAAGTCCTATGTTACCCATCATGCGTTTTTTATTTAGACAAGTGTGTTGATACACGTTGATTCCGGTTCTTTGAGCGATAGTATGGATGAGTCCCCATAACTTATCAATTCATAATGTTTTTGGTCGAGTTTCTATTTCACGTGTTTGTTTTAAAATGGCATTTTTGGTATTAAGGCTATTGAGATAGTTTGAGATTTCTTTTTGGGATAACGATATTTTATGTTTAGAGTCTTACATTTCTTTTAAATGGCAGATTGAGATTTTTTTTTCAAAATTTACAATAGAGTTAAAATAATTGTTTCTATTCGGTGAAACAAGGGTAGAGTGTTGGAACCGTGTTTGAAATAAGATGTAACATAAAGTCTTTAACATGTAATCAAGACTTGTTTACTACCATTTAAAAGACTATCTTTAAAAAATGTACTTAAAATATTTTATGCATATAAGTTTAATGTTGCAAAATAAGGTTTATAAAGGCGATTAATCGTCGATTAATAGCTACAAGGCCCTCGACCTTGCCGATTAATGAAAGGCGATTAATGGCGGTCAACTATGGTCAACGACGGTCAAAGGAGGTCAAACTTGCCGAAAACCTGCAAATTTGGCCGAAAATACCGAAAACTCACTGTAAGCATATGTTTATCACTTATAATAACTATTTTTACGTATGATAAGTGGTATATTAAAAATAATATTACTGAAAATACCAAAAACTCATTAGAAATATTGAGAATTTGCCGAAAATATCAAAAATTTGCTTTAAATGCCAATCCGATTAATCACCAATTAATCCCGCATAGAACGATTACAAGTTACAAAGTGGTCGACCGACCGGCTAGCGATTCATGATTTTTGCAACATTGAGTTTAACTGATTAACGTCATTTATAATTATTTATGAATACAAGAGTTGAAATGAGTTATGAAAATTTCGTATACCTTAATTTTACATTTAAAGTGATTACATAAATTACTAATATGATTTTATATTTGTAAAGAGACCAATGTAAAATCACTAAAGATAACTCTTTTGGGTAAAAGTTAAATTTTGTAAAAAGTTTCCATTCGTTGGGTGTTTCTTGTGTCACTAGTTCGTTGTCGTGGTTCGTTTTGTATTCATACATATTTTATGTTGGAGTTTCTTTTAAAATCTCGTGATTTTGATTTATTGTATTGTGTGTACGTGAAATTCCATAAGGTATCCGTGGGTTCGATTCGTTATTTGTATTTGGTAGTTCTAAATTTAGTTTTGGATTCGTATTTAATAAGAGCATTGATGAAGTTACCGAAAAGAGTTGTGAGGGAAATGTTTATTCGACTTAGTTATTCGTTATGGGAAGCGCCGTGTTGTTATTGAAGAGGATGATGTGTTGTTAGGATATACGAAGATTAACGCGAGTCGATTGAGGTAGATTTTTCGTTTGAGTTATCATTAGTTAAGAGTGCACGAGGAGGAAATAATTAAGATTGTTGTCAAAGTGCGTGGCGAAGACTCCGAACCAACAATTATGCTTTAAGGATTCACCAATACACCATCGGATTTAATTGAGTGAGTGGGTCGGGTTCTCATGAACATATGTGGATAAGCTAGTGATTATGACTATCAATTACATTTGAGATTCTCGAGGGTAAAGGAAGAGCATGAGTCGCATGGAAAGATCATCCTAGATCTACGAAGGAAAGAGAGGTTATACGCAAAGTTTTCCAAGCGTGAAGTCTAAATGCAAGAAGTACACATACCAGGACCTGAAGTTAGCAATAACGACATTTATGTGGAGCCAACGAGATTGAAGCAGAGTTACAGGAAATTTTCCGGATACTTAAGTGCCAAGTTACTACGATGGAGAGTGCCCGGGTGATCATGGCAAAGAAAAAAAGATTGTACTGCACGAGGGAGAATCGTTGAGAGTCGAAAAAGTTGACCGCGGGGGAGTCGCTACACATTCGTAGGATCGAATAGGCACTTGACCAGCACCAAGGATCGCGTGAATCTTGAAGATAGATGTGTGTTATGGTTATCATAAATGATGAGTTGTTGAGGTTGACGTTGGGAGAATGTTTGAAGGCATGTTTAAATACTTTGAGGTTGCGGTGATGCATTTTGGTTTATCCAATGCACTAGCGGTTCGCGTGAACTTAGCGAACCGGGTGGGCAAACCGTGTTGAACAAATTGGGATGATAGTTATGAAGACTCCTTTGGTTGACATAAAAGTCGATTATTTTTACGATTTCTAAGGAAGGGAAGCTTCTGCTAAAGTTATTAAAGAGTGAGTAGTTGTGTATGAAGATTAGGAGGCATTCAATTGTCACTTGGAAGTCGGATGTTATGAAGCTCATGATGATAGAAGGATAGGTAGAGGATTATGAGACTGGGATACATGAGTTGTGTGGTGGTTTTACACGGTTAGTGATGGAGTTGTTATGGAAGTTGAATATGAGAGTGATCCATGAGGTATTACGAGAAAATCTAACCTATTCCTATTAGGAGGGGATTAGGGGCGTAGTGTGGAGAATGCAATGGAGAAGTTGTTTTTTTCCCTAAGAGTGGTTAACATCGTGTTGGATATTGATTCAAGATAAAATAAAAGGTAAAATGTGTGTAGCACCAAATGAGAAATCTAAAGGAGCGCGCACGCTAGCTGAATGGGTGTGGTTTGAACCAAAAAATAAATAAAAATAAAATAAAATAAAGAAAATATAAAAGAGAAGTGATGGTAACTTGCTGTGCTTGAAAATAAATAGGGTGACATTAATTGGAGGAGTGAGAAAAGTATTATGGTTGATTGTGTTGGTAAGTATTTAGCATGTTCGGACGTAGAATATGAACAATCAAAGGTCTTCAGGTTTATCGCAACACCTGAGAAGGAGTGAAAAGATAACTATAAATTCATTTATAAGTTATCAAGATTGGACAATGGATACAAATTAAATGGAGTGTTGGGTGATGAAATTATGGGAGCCTATTTTCTTGTCAAAGCACGTGGATGTAAGATGGAGTAGTTGGAGGGATTATAAACGGATATATTGGTTGCAATGGGACGTCGATATGTGATGAAAGGTCATTTGGGAAGAGTTTGGATGAGATTAGAGTCTACCATATATGGGTTGATGGCTAAAGTGAGCATACCATATAGACGTGGGAGATTGTGCCTGAATTATGGGCGACTGTTTTGATGAGGTTGGAATGCTCACTTTTCGTGAGTTGTAAGTTTCTTATAATTATAATTCGAATATGAGATGAGTTGCTTTGAGGCATTGAACAGAAGGAGGTATTAGTAGACTGCTTTGTAGGTCGAATATTAGGAACGTATGTTGATTTGACATGAGTTGGTCAATAAATTACTGATAAGGTAGCTGGGATTAAGTTGATGTAGAAAGAAAGTTTTAGAGTTCAATATTGTTGATCATGCATTGTGGAAGGCCCCACATAAGAAATGTGTGGCACGTTGTGGTAGGAAATGTAAGGTGGGATGGCGATGTGTAGGTCCATGTAAAACCATGTGAGGGTTGATCGTGTAACTTGTAGATTGTGATTGTCTAAGGGATTGAGAAGTGTTCATGACATATTCCATGTGTCAAGTTTGGAAAATGGCCGGCTGATACAAAGTTTGTGTGTGTTGTTAGATGAGATTTTAAATGATAAGACGCTTTATATCGTGTAAGGAATTCTTGAGATAGTATGTAGAGACGTGATGGAATTAGTCACGTAATGAGTTTCATCAGTGGTGGAGTGTTTGGAAGCTAAGGTTGGGAACTTGATAGTTCTTTAGACATGAGAATACGTGGTTACATGTTTGTGAGTTTTGATTTATTATATTTATGAGCAAGTCTGAAATCGAGTGGAAAATTTAAAATACGTCGAGTTATGTGGCGGCCCCTAACTTGGTTTCAAGATAGTTCTTGTTTGATGAGGTGCGAGGTTTAGTTAGGTGGGTTACATAACTTTACGGTTTTGATAAGTTTCCTCGGGGACAGTTAAGGCTCATGTTTTATTGATTGAATTTGGTCTTAATATACACTCAGTTCACGTTTATACGTGAAGATTTTTATGAAGGATAGATATTCCCATTTGTTCACTGAGAATGAGTTTGAACTTGAGAGTAAATCTCGGGACGAGATTTCTATTAGGAGGGGATGATGTGACAACCCTGGTTCTGAAGGTTGTCATTGTGTCGTATTTTAACTTAGTAGCATGATTTTTACGTGATTTTATGTGGTAGTAACTTGCTATATTTGATGAGAGTTTGGACGATCCGCTTTAAGCGTGATGATTTATCTTGGCATTGATTGAAAGCATATATGTGCTCTTGGTAGTGGTATTTTTGTTGTAGAATAATCTTGCGTTTATGTTATTCATGTGTATGTAATATATATAGTTTCGTTAGATTATAATCGTTTATAGGCAGCGTATAAGTTGGGGAATTTTTAATAGTTTAATAGATTTAAGCTAAGGATTTTATAAGAACGGATTTATGTAGAAATGAAATTTATGCAGTTTTAGTGTAGTAATTTAATTAACTAATTAAAAAGGTTTAGATTTAATTATTTAATTAATATATTAATAAAAATAAATATAAATAAGGAAATAAATTTTAAAAAATGAATTTGTTAAATAATTAAATAAAATATTATTTTTATTAAAAATGTGTTGTATAGTCGGTGTAAAAAAGAGAAGGGTAAAAGAATTGAGTATAGGCCCATTAGAATTGGTATTAAATTAGGAAACCTTAATAATATAAATAAAAACCAACCATTACTTGGAAACAAAATACTCCTACGTTTTTTTCTTCCTGGAGGATCGATCCATAAAAAAATAGAGTATATCAAAAATAATTTTCTTGATCAACTAAAGGTAAAATTCTTGTTTTAATTCTTGTTTTATTTAAGTTATCATGTTATTATCATGTAATTAATCATGTGATGGATTAGGGTTTTTGATTTTCTGTAGTTAAAATAATTTAGGGCTTGAATTGAGTAATTAATGCGAAAAGGAATAACGTTGATACAGTCAATATGAATGTTAATGAGGAGAAAGATAATACGAAGTTGAAAAATGATAGGACTGAATCAGTAGGTTCTGGACACTTTAAAAAATCTGAGGTTCCCCGTATGGGTGGTTCTATTTTGAGTTTGCTAGATGAGGTGGTGAAAATTGGTCAAGTTATGGGATATAATTTGGAGGGATGCATGGCTAATATGGCAGAGATTATTAACTCACAAGGAGTGGTAAACGGTGATCGATGAATTCTATGTCTCTAAACATTCAAGGCCTTTCCCAAAAGGCTAAAAAAGATTGGGTTAAGGAGTTATGTGTTAAGCATAAGGTTGATTTTTTGGCGTTACAGGAAACTAAGATGGAAAATATGGATTTGTTATGTGTTAAATCATGTTAGGGATATATGATATTTGATTATGTTCATAGTGATTCAGTAGGGGCATCATGTGGTATTCTGTGTATTTGGGACCCTAATGCATTTTGCAAGTATAATGTTACGATGTTGGATTATTTTATATTGATAAGAGGTAAATGGCGATTTACTGGTAAAGATGTTCTTTTTATTGTGGTTTACGCTCCACAAGATTTTACGGAGAAAGTGATGCTGTGGGATTATTTGTCTCGTGAAATTGGTCGTTGGACAGGGGAAGTGGTGGTCATTGGTGATTTTAATAAGGTACGTTTTAGAGAGGAGAGGTTTGATTCTATATTCAATGTTAAACGGGCAGATGCTTTCAATTCATTCATTTCTCTAGCTGGTTTGATGGAGGTGGCGTTAGGAGGCCGTTCATTTACATAGTGTCATAAATCAGCGACTAAAATGAGTAAGTTAGATCGATTCCTTGTTTCGATTAACTTATTTAATACTTGTCCGAATATATCAGCAATTACATTAGATAGATATTTGTCGGATCATTGTCCTATTCTTTTATGAGAACAACACTTTGATTATGGTTCGATCCCTTTTAAATTTTATCACTATTCGCTGGAGACAGAAGGTTTTAGTAGTATGGTGGAGGGCGCGTGGAAAGAAAGCCCAAATCAGGAGTTGAATCCGATTGTTAGTTTTTATTGAAAAATCAGATTTCTTAAGAACAAGATACGTGATTGGAACAAAACGAATATGACACGTAGAAAAGCTGCTAAAGCAAGTTGTTTGGCTGAAATGGAGGTAGTAGAACAGTTGATAGATAGTGGTAAAGATAATGAAGAAACGGTTAAAAAGAGGTTGATTCTTATTAAACATCTTCAAGAAATTGATAAGATTAATCATCTTGAAGTGGCTCAAAAGGCTAAAGTTAAGTGGGCTATTGAAGGAGATGAAAATTCCAGTTTTTTTCATGGCGTGATGAATAAAAAATGGAATTCTTTATCTATTCGAGGAATTATGGCTGATGATGTTTGGATAGAGGATCCAAAATCGGTTAAATTTGAATTTTTCTCTCATTTCAAAAACAGATTTTCACGACCAGATAGTAGACGGGCGATGATTCAAATGCAGATCGCGAACAAGATTTCATTGGAGCAAAAATTGATTTGGACAGTATGGTTACGAATGATGAAATTAAGAGGTCTGTTTGAGATTGTGGAACTGATAAAACTCGGGGTCCGGACGGATTTACTTTTAATTTCTACCGTCATTTTTGGTATCTTATTGAAGAGGATGTGTACAAAGCGGTCAAATATTGTTTTACACACGGGGAGATTTGAAAGGATGTAATGCGTCTTTTGTTGCTTTGATCCCTAAAAATCATGGTGCTAATTTGGTCAAGGATTTTACGCCGGTAAGTCTTATTGGGAGTTTGTATAAAATTATTGCTAAAATTCTTACCAATAGGCTTGTTTGTGTGTTAGATAGTTTTGTTAACGAGGTTCAATCGGCTTTCATTGCTAAAAGACAAATTCTTGATGGGCTGTTTATTCTAGATGAGTTGATCAAATGGTGTAAGATGAAGAAGAAACAACTGTTAGTTTTCAAGGTAGATTTTGAGAAGGCTTATGATTCGGTGAGATGGGATTTTTTGGAAGATGTTTTAAGAAACTTTGGTTTTGGTGATAACTGGTGTAAATGGATTTTAAGCTGCCTTAGATCTTCGAGAGGCTCTATCCTTGTTAATGGAAGTCCTACGGAGGAATTTTTATTTTGTAAGGGTCTTAAGCAAGGTTATCCCCTTTTGCCGTTTATATTCATTTTGGTTATGGAGAGTCTTCATTTATCATTTATACGTGTGGAGGATGTGGGTCTTTTTAAAGGTATTAAATTAGAAGATTCGGTTTTGATTTCTCATATGTTTTATGTTGACGATGCTATTTTTGTTGGAAAATGGTTCGAGAGCAACACCAACACTCTTGTTCATGTGCTAGAGTGTTTCTATAGGGCATCCGGTTTGAGAATTAATATGAGTAAAAGTAAACTCATGGGTATTCACGTGGACGGGAATACTGTTAATAGGGCTGCTAAAAAGTTGGGATGTTTGACTCTTTAAACCCCGTTTATGTATCTTGGTACGATTGTGGGTGGATCTACGTCCCGTATTCAGGCCTGGCTAATGTGGTGGAACGGGTTAAGAACTGGTTAAATAGATAGAAGATGAAGACACTATCTATTGGAGGGAGGCTTACATTAATTAAATCAGTCTTGGGGTTCGATTCCTATTTTTCATATGTCAATGTTTAAGGCTCCATTAGGTGTGATTCACACATTAGAGTCAATGCGTAGTCATTTCTTTAATGGTGAGGATAATAATTCTAACAAAGCATCAGGGGTGAATTGGAAGATGGTGTTATATCCCAAAGACAAAGGGGGTCTCGATGTATCTAGTTTATTTGCTTTAAACAGAGGTTTGATGTTCAAGTGGATTTGGAGGTTCTACATGCAATATCAATCGTTGTGGGTTAAGGTTATTAAAGCGATATATGATGTCGATGGTAATATGGGAGGTAGAATGAAAACTGGGTATTCTTCCTGTTGGATGGATATAGTTACAGAAGCTAAAAAATGGTCAGTAAAGGTTTTAATTTTTTTAAGTATATTCGATTTAAATTGGGAAATGGAGAGATTGTTAGATTTTGGGAGGATAGGTGGATTGAAGTAGGGGTGTAATCGAGCCGATCCGAGCTCAAGCTTAGTAGGGCTTGAGCTTGGCTTGATACTAAAATTGTAGGCTTGAGCTTGGCTTGATAGCTTGTCAAGCTTTACCAATCCAAGCTTGAGCTTGACTTGATAAAGCTTGATAAAAGCTTGAGCTTGGCTTGAAAAGCTTGAATGTGTATAAATTTAAATTTTTATAATAAAACTCATCAATAAACATATGTATAAAAATAAAAAACAAAAATCAACAAATTTGATTTATTTAATATTAATAAAACCAATAACAAAATTATCGTACAATCTTGGTTTCAAAATGTGTTTTGCACTCCAATACGACTAAGGTCCCAAAAGCCATTGCATGATGTGAATGCGAGCACAATTTAGACACGTTGCGTTTAGTATTAAGAAGAGTACAAAAAATATTTATACATATATTTTATTTCACCAACTACCGAGTAAATGCAATAATTAAATTACAAAAATAAAGAATCATTTAAAATACAAAAAACTAAAATATAAATGTAATCAGAGTTAAAAGTGCTTCTAAAGTATATTATTTATTTATGAAATTAACCCTTAAAATTAGGTTAATACTCAAATTAACAATTAGTTGCTTATATAAATTCATCATTAAAATATATTTTTGATAGAGCTTGAAAAAGCTTGATAAGAACTCGAGCCGAGCTATCAAAAGCTTGAGCTTGAGCTTGAGCTTGAGCTTGAGCTTGAGCTTGATATAGTTTCGAGCTATGTTTTGGGCTTGAGCTTGATAAAAGCTTGGCTTGATCGAGCCAAGCTCGAGCTCAAGCTCGAGTTGCTTGATAAAAGCTTGGTTTGATTACACCCCTAGATTGAAGGTGTTATTCTTAAACAACAATTTCTACGTCTTTATGCTCTTGAGATGACGATGGAGATTACTATGGCCACGAAGTACACACATCCAAATTTTGGTTTTTCTTTTCGCAGAACTACGAGAGGTGGTGCTGAACAAACGCAGCTGGAAGAGTTAATGACGCTGTTGAGAGACATTCGTTTAAGTCCTATGGCAGATAGGCGGAAATGGTCGTTATCAAGTTCTAGTGAGTATTATGTGGAATCGGTTAGAAAGGAGATTGACAGTAATAATATTTTGGATGTCGCACATAAAACACGATGGTGTAAGTATGTTCTGTAACACCCCCAAATTCGGGTCATAGCAGTGGAAGGGTCATTGGGTGTTACTATCATGGTTCAATCTCAATATCATAGAAAACGCCTCAAAATGAGTCGTTTTAATAAAACATACATCAATTCTTTATTTAAAGATGAAACAGTTCACACACGGTCCCAAATAGTTTCAAAGTTTATACAACATAACAAACTACAAAAGTTTCTTTGAATGGACGTAGTTTAGAAAAGCAGGCAAAAACATTTAAATTAAGCAAGCTGCATGAAACCGCCTTCCTTTGAGTGCCTTCTTCATGGACCTGAGATAAAACATGCTATAAAGTCAACAAAAATGTTGAGTGAATCTATAGAGTTTAAATTAAATAAACGAACACAAGTATTCTAAATAAACCTTCCATGGTTGACAATCATGTGGATCAGACATAATCATCGTTGTTATTACATAAGTCTCATGACATTGAACGTTAACATATATTATTTCAGCCCAACACGCCTAGCCAAGTGCGTATATTTCTCTTATACAATTGCATCCGATGTTTCATTACTAGTGTATCACAACACCACGCGATATCTAGTCGCGACAGGACTGGGCGTCACCCGATAGATCTATCCATAGTATTAGCGTTCATTCGATTAGCAATTCATGATTCAATGGGTCTTTTATGGCTAGAAGCAAACTTATGTAAATAACGTTCATCTAGCATACAATCGGGTCCATTGTGTTCTATTTTAAAACAAGCATGTTATCCCCCTCGTGGGTTTTAAAATACTTTACAAGATAGTTTAAAAGCGAGGCTATAGACTCACCTTGGTACAAGAGTAGTAATGACACGATCGCCGACGATAAGTGATGCCCGTTAAACACGAAGACCGCAACCTACCAAATAAGGCGCGTTCGTTAATAAATGACTCAAGTATAAATAATACTTAAATAATAAAAAATCAAATTTATAAAACCATGACAATCCCAAAAATAATAATGGTACAAGTGTACTTCTATACCCTTTTACATGTTAACTTTATTAGACTCTATCATCGATAAAAATCTGCTGTACTTACCAAAAGTACAAGCTCATTTGCCTTAATTAAACTATTCCGTTTTCGACGAAACTTGGTCACAAACTCACATATAATATGAATAAGACTAAGTTTAAGTTTCATTTAAAAATATTACTTCTAAGGCTTTCTGCCCGACACATCTATGAGTTACAAAAACCGGACAGTTTTACGTCTTCAACTCGTAAAACCATTTTGACATATCTAAACAACTCCATTTATAAAACCGACACTCGGGTTTGAAAATAGACTCATGACCTGAGGTTTAAACTTTAAAATCAGTCCTTGAACATTTTTAAAACTCATTCTATAGTCCTCGAGATTCGATCCAAATATCGACAACAATTTTCGGATTGTGCCGATACTCGTCTCCCGATACACAAATACTAAAATTGTTGTAACTTCGCACTCGTTTGGAGTTGAAAGTCCTACTCTATATCAAATCGAAGCTAACGAAATTCTCTACGACCCTATCTTATTAGTTTAACAAGATTCATACATTATGTAATCCAAAAATGGCCTATAAGTCACTGCCTAAAATTAACCATCTAAAACTTATACAAAAACAACTTTTCAAGCAATTCTAATCATTTTTCTCATCATCCTATACCCCTAATAACAACATATGATCATCCTAACACTTGTATGAATCAAATAATTAAAAACCCAAAATCAAAAATAACTTTCTTTCAACAAAACAAATAAATTTACACATGATTATCATTAGATAATACATGCAAGAACATAAAATCATCACACCAACACAAGATCATATCAAAATTTAAAAACTTGTTGCATGTTGGAAAAATTTGTATGGATATGATCACCTTCAAATTTTATGATGTGGTCTTGTTTTAATTTTGGATGAATCAAAGTAGAAAACAAGAAAAATGGTGGTCTTGGTGGTTTGGGTTGGACGGAAACAAGGGGGGAGGAAGAAGAGAATGTGTTTTTTATTAAAATGATATAGTGGGAAAGTTAGGTAAAAAATTTCTTTTTATACTAGGTAGTGGAGGGACTAATTTTGCCAAAGTTGTATAGTTTTGGACCAAAAAGTAATTAAATAAGTAAAGGGTAGAAAATGACTATTAGTCAAAATTAAAAATATTTACGGGACTTGGGTTTCGTAAAAATACTTTTCAAAAGTTAAAACGCTTCGTAAATATAATAATAAAGCTTCGACACGACTTAAAACGTAATTAAATCAAAATGTCGAAAATATAAAATATGTAGACAATCGATAATAAAACATAAATTTTTGGGCATCCGTCGGTATCGCGATCACTAATAGTTCTTGTCATTCGTTAAAACGTAAAACACGAGAAATAAAGATTAAATATAGTAAAATCATTTTATGACAAATTAAGAATATAATATCGATACCTAACGTATTCCTTGTTAGTTTTCATCTAATCGACATTCTTACGCTAGTTTCAAATCATAACCTTCTCCTTTAGTCGATAATTTAAAATTCTCATTAAAGTAAACATGTAATACGTAATAGTCGAGATTAAAATAAAGACCTGAAATTGACGGATTGTCACATTATCCCCACAAAATTAGGATCTTCGCCCTCGAAGATCAACTTACGTTCTTGCCCGATCGCTTGTTGAAATCAAAGAGATGAGGGTAATTCTTCCACATTTGGTCTTCTCGTTCCCAAGTATACTTCGGTCCTCTCCGAGAGTTCCATCGAACTTTGACGATAGGGATTCGACTTTGTTTTAGTTGCTTGACCTCGCGATCCATGATCTCGATTGGTTCTTTAATAAAGTGCAACTTTTCATCAACCTTAACTTCGTCCCACGGTATAACGAGTTCTTCATCGGATAAACACTTCTTCAGATTCGACACATGAAAAGTGTTATGAATCCCATACAGTTCTTGTGGTAGTTCAAGTTGGTATGCCACGGGTCCTACTCTAGATGTAATCTTGAATGGTCCGATATAACGAGGACTTAACTTCCCACGTTTTCCAAATCGTACAACACCTTTCCATGGTGATACCTTTAGCATAACCTTATCTCCCACAGTGAACTCCAATGGTTTTCTTCTCACATCCGCATAACTCTTCTGTTGGGTTCGCGCAGACAATAGCCTATTCTTGATTTGTACAATCATATGCGTCGTCTCTCTAATCATCTCTGGTCCAGTGAGTTGAGCATCACCAACCACACTCCAGCTCACGAGCGATCTACATTTTCTCCCATAAAGTGCTTCAAAAGGTGCAGCTTTAATACTCGTGTGATAACTATTATTGTACGAGAATTCAGCCAAAGGTAAGTGCTTATCCCAACTACTTCCAAAGTCTATCACACAAGCACGCAACATATCCTCCAATGTTTGAATAGTTCTTTCGCTTTGCCCATCAGTTTGCGGGTGATAGGCTGTGCTCATATCTAAATTGGTTCCTAAATATTTCTGAAGTGATCTCTAAAATCCAGAAGCAAAATGACTGTCTCTATCAGAAATGATTGAAATAGGAACACCATGCTTACACACGATCTCCTCCATATAAAGGTCGGCAAGTTTCTCCAAACCGAACCTCTCGTTGATTGGAATAAAATGAGCGGATTTAGTTAAACGGTCGACAATAACCCAGATTGCATCGAACCCAGACGGTGTCCTTGGGAGTTTTGTGATGAAGTCCATCATAATTCGCTCCCATTTCCAGATTGGAACTTCAGGTTGGACAAGTAATCCTGACGACTTCTGATATTCAACTTTCACTTTTGCACATTAAGCATTTCGCGACGTATGATGCAATATCAACTTTCATATTCGGCCACCAGTATAACTTTTTCAAGTCTTGGTACATTTTGTCCGATCCAGGATGAATAGAATACTTGGACTTATGAGATTCTAGCATGATCAATTCTCTCAGTCCACCATAGAATGGTAACCAAATTCGACCTCTCAAACATTTGATACCATCGGATCGCGTCTCAAATGTTTCACCATCTCCTCTAAATCTTTTGGCTGCAATATTTTCCTTCTTACACGCTTCAATTTGTGCGTTTCGGATCTGCTCAGGTAAGTTATTATGAACTGTGAAAGTCCCTTAATATGACAATTGTTGAAACTATAACTCATATAACCACGAAAACACAATGAAATACTTTTCAAACGCGTAATGTTTTATTAACTGTTATAAACAAAGTATTACAAAGTGCTATGAATACACTCGTTGAATGACAATAAGAAATGAACCCTAGAACAAGTAAACTAGATTCGAGACTCAAGTTTACAAGGGAACCAATGAGACGCTGGTAGATAGTTGAGGGCTCAGCGGTTCCAAATTGAGAAATAACTTAGATAATTTATCCAAGCACAAGGGTTGGTTTAATTCTCCTTTCTCACTCCTATTTATAGTGGTACGAGGTTGCTTCCTTAGTGGGAGTAGTTGATACGTGTCACCTTCTGAATGGAAGAGTACAACGTATTAAATGCATGTCCAAATCGAGACATACCTTTAAACAACTTTAGGTGAACAGTTCTGCCAACTGTTTACCTTTTGTCCCACTAGGTCGTACCAGGCTTTATCTTGAATCTCTTGTTTTGTCCCGCTCAAAACACTTAGTAGATTATCCCGCCTAAACTATAAAAGGATTAGACAAGCTTTGCTTGTATCAAACTTCTAGGGTTCTTAAGTGATCTCTGAGTATTGTCGACTCAGAGATCCTTGAACACCATCACATTCCTTCTACATCCAAGCTATCCATAATCGCTGGTGAGTATGACTTCAGATTGTCTTCGACTTCTCTGACGTTGTCTTTGACTTGAATGTTCCTGGTGTGCTAGCTGAGGCTTTGCCTTCCACTGGTCTGGTCTCTGTCGCTGGTCCTCTCAGCGATCAGTAACACTTAGTCTAATTAAACAAATCTAGACTGGGCCATAGTTAAAACTTTCATTGGCCCAACAATCTCTCCCTATTTGTTTATAAATTATACTAAGTCTAAAATTATTGTAAGTGAGTACACAACTTCTTCTTACACATAATTTAACAAACATACCTCATAGTTTTATTAAACATAAAGAACCTAGTCTATTACAAGAACACCTAGTGGTGTAAACATAAACAAAAAATAAAAGGTTCTTCAGCGATCGAGGCTTGATCACAGATTCTCTGGGCTTCAACTTTGTCACTCCTAGAGTTAATGATCAGCTCAACTTCAAACTCAAAATCATCAGCTAATTTGCAATTCCTTAGGATGCCCTGTTTGAGTCTGATGAGTTGGATAGTTGATGCCAGATGTAGTTCATTCATCCGCTGAAAGCAATACTCTCAATTACCATTCATGAAGACCATACCTGTCTCTGGTTCTGAGTATAATTGGCCCCCTACTAGTTTAGTGATCTCTTTGGGCAGTACCGGGTTTCTGTGCATCCCATCTACAACAATATTCTCAGTGACCAGCTTTTCTACCAACAGCCCCATTTGGGTTTTCCTTTTCTTTTGTCCTTGAGAAGATTGTTGTTGTGATAGTTGAGGAGGCAGAGGTACCTTCAGCTTCTTCGCAGTGTCTCTTACCCAACTCAGCTTTGCTTGAATGTTTTTCATCATTTGGGAAGCACCAGGCCCAGTCTTCTTTTGGGCAAGAGACAACATTTCTAACCATTCAGAGAGGCCCAAATCTCTGAGTTTAAAGTCACTGAAGACTTTGTAGTTGGTTAGTTGGTTTTCTTTGTAAAGGGTCATTACCACTCTTTTGTCTTTGTCAGTGTAACATGCATATTTGGTGATTTGACCGGGCTCAGCTCTTTGGTCCACAATTCTCTCATATTCCTTTTGAAGGTTGCTCCTTTTAACTTCAAGTTCTTTGAGCTTACTTAGCTGAGCTTCCTTTACAGCAGGGAGAGTTAATTCAAGGCTTCTCTGCTCTTGAGTTCAGATGCTCTAATATTTGCTAGCCTTTTGTGTTCCAAGATTTGAGCCTTTTCCTGTTATGGGGTAAGTGGTGGTTCATCAGCGCTTTTGAATTGGTTTAAGTCAGAGTGCTTGGAGTGCTTGGCTGTGGATCCACCTTCTTCTTGGAGGGAGTGCAGGGTTATTTCAGGTACCTCAATGGCAATTCCTTTACCCTTGTCCTTTGCTACTTCAGTGATGGGGTTGAAGGATCTGATGGGTTTTGGTGTTGGGATCACTGTTGAAGGTGCTGGTTGTTTAAGAGATTTCTCCCCCTTAGGCTGAGCAGTGTCTGCTTCTTCTTCAGAGGTGGAGGTTGCTGAATTTTCCCCCTCAGGCATAGCGCCGGAAGTAGCTGTGCCTGATCCAGGTTGAGGAACTTAACAAATTCTTGATGGACAAATAAGCAGATTTCTTTAAGTTCCTCTTGTAAGAGCTCCTGAAGAAGTTTTCTGGAAGGCTCAGACGCCTTGGCAATAGCTGTAACATTTGCTTTGACAGCTGTTGTGAGGACTGATGGTATGTATTGCTGAAGACTCTGGTCTAGAATAGTTAGGAGGTGAGTTTGCAAGGCATTTCCCAGCAGTTGCGGAAGTAGTGCAGTCATAGAGGACTCCACAGATGAAGTTACTGAAGTCTCTAGGGTGGTGGTGAGTTCCTCAGCAGCATGGGTGAGTGTTTTCAATTCAGAGAGGATGCCATCATTTGTGACTTTAGGCTTGGTTTTACTGATGTCATCCCTCTTGACCCATAGATCCTCTACGCCTAGTTCCTGAATATTTTTCATTCGAAGAACATGGACAAGCTTGAGATTTTGTAAATGTTCTAAGTGTTGCATCGCCCCTAGTTCCATGACATTTGGCAAAGTGGGAAAGGGAACTGGTGTTGGTGTACAGAGCCTTTGGTACAATAGCTGCTTGGCAGCTAGTTCTTGAACATTTGTCATTGATGGGAAGGAGATGGGTTTTAATTCTGATGTAACTTGGTCATCATCAGCATCCATATCAGCATAGTCTAAAATGGTCAGGTCATCTTCAATAATGAAGAACTCATCCTCTGGCATGGAATCAATGTCTGACATGGCATCCAGATCAATGTGTGGGGCTTCAGCATTTTCATCACCAACAATGGAATAGGCATCATTATTTTGCTGTTCTTCATGAAGATTATGAGCCTGTTATGATATTTGTTAGTAACCAATGCGAAAAAATATGAAGTTATAGATCGCCATTCGCTGCCCCTAGGAAAGCTGGGTGTGATTATCCAGCCCCCTAAGGATTTCTCCTTGGGACTCTTTTAAGTGTGAAACAGATATGTTGAAGGGTCGCCATTCGCTGCCCCTAGGATAGCTGGGTGTGATTATCCAGCTCCCCCATAAGGATTACTCCTTGGGACTCTTTTGATTTATGAAAATTATGTGGTGAATGGTCGCCGTTCGCTGCCCCTAGGATAGATGGGTGTGATTATCCAGCTCCCCCTGAAGGATTTCTCCTTGGGACTCTTTTAATTGTGAATTCATGGAAGTTAAAGGTCGCCATTTATCGCTGCCCCTAGGAAGACTGAGGGTGATTATTCAGTCCCCCCAAAAGAATAAATTCTTTGGGACTCTTTTAGTTGTGACATATTTGAAGGTAATGTATCGCTGCCCCTAGGAAGACTGAGGGTGATTATTCAGTCCCCCAAAAGAATAAATTCTTTGGGACTCTTTGCATATGAGGGGACCTAGAGACCACGTGAGGTACAGAGACTCTGGGTCGGGACCTATAGCATGCCCAAGTTGTTATGGACAAGAGCACAGTCCAGAGGGTGAAGGATCATCGGGGTGCGTTATGAGCACAAATGAATCATATCCTTGTGTTAAGACAGAGTGTACAGATAATCCTAAGAGTTCTAGGTGCTGACACAAACACTCTATGGGTTGAGGCAAACCCTAAGACTTAATCAATCTGTCCTATAGAATGCTGAGAGTGATTGTATGTGAACCTCCAAGAGAATAAAATGGCAAACTAATACCTGAGAGATATCAGCGTTGAGAAGGTTCTTAGTCGTCTCTGCTGACTAGGAGACGCTAGACTCAGGTTGTTTGTCAGCGGCAGGCTCTTCAACCACATCCTCCAGAGAAGGGGATGGGTTCTTCTTAGTCTTCTTTGTCTTGGAAGGATTAACAGAAGGGGTTTCAGAGGAAAGGAGGATGTCTTTCCTCTTCTTCTTGTCCTTGGGCGCCTTGGGATGAGAAGAGGACTACACAGAGGTCTTGGACAGAGACTTGTCAGTTGGTCTTTCAGCATTCACCTCACTGTGAGGGATCAAGGGCTCTCCATCAGCAACGAGTAGCCCAACAACCTGCATCATGTGCCTGTTGAGAGGTACTTCATCCTCCAAGGGAGTCTTTAGTGAGGCTGCAGTGATGTGATAAGGAGAAAAGGAGAGAAGTTCATCATTTGTGTAGGTTTCACCAAGCATATCTTCTATGAGAAGAGAGAGATATCTTGTGTAGCAGATGGTGGCTAGTCGATTCTTTTTCCCTTTGTTTTCCAGCTTAGCAATGAGGTCAGAGTAAAGTATGTGAGCGATCCCTATATCCTGCCCCCCAGATTAAGCTATAAGCAATTGCTTGTTGGGCACCATTGAGCTGATCATGTGACCCCTGGTTTCCTCCCAGACATTTCACAATGTACATCATCAGCGTCCTCTAGATGGGTGAAAAATAATTCACTTTGATCAGTGATTTGTTCTGAAAACCTTGGGTGGTGAAAGGTTTGTCATTATCGTCATGAGGACGAAGGGTAGCCAGAGCCTTCTTCACCGTGGCACTGGCAGGCATAGCGGACATGCCCTCATTGACTAGAAGTCCAATGACTTTGGCAAAAGTGTGAAGATCAAAGGTGAGAGGTTGGAGATGAGTGGAAAGGTTGAAGGTGATGTGTGAAGATGTTTGATCAACTTCGGCGATGTACCAGAACTCCTTCAAGTATTGGTGGTAGCATGTGAAAGGTACTCTGGTAATGGCTTCAAAAATGGTGGAGTTCTTGAGGAAGGAGAACAATGGATGGTAGAGGGGATTGCTGTGTTCCAAGAGAGCTACACAGTAGTTCAGGGCAATCTTTCCATCGTGTATCCCAAAATCTACGTTTGAGGCGGCCAAGACGGTGAAAGAAGTGTTTGTTGATGAAGACGCCATTGTTGATGTAGGGAAGAAATGTAGGTTGTGAAGAAGATGAATAGTTTGTGTGTGTGAAAGTAATGAGTAATGTGAAGTTTGAAAAATGAGTCAAGGGTTTTGATAAAAGGTTTAGCCGTTTTCCAATTAAAGCATTTAATGCAAAAGTTTACCTTTTAAGAAAAGTGGGACCCCTTGACTCTTCATGTGATTTTTTCTGTCCCTTAGAAAGTGGGAAAGTTGTTGACAATAAAGGATAATCATTTGAATTAAATATGGGAATATATTAACTCCCATTGGAATGTAACTACCTCGTTACATTCAATTCCCTTTAATGACCAGAGATAGAGATCATTTATCAGATTTGTTTACCAATTTTGAGCATACCCAACTCAGCAACCAACCTAGTAAAACTTGGCTCAGCCAGAGGCTTGGTGAATATATCAGCGAGCTGGTATTCAGTGGGTATAAAATGAAGCTCAATATCACCTTTTAAAATATGGTCTCTGATAAAGTGATACCTGATGTCAATATGCTTAGTTCTGGAATGAAGTACCGGATTATTAGAGATGGCTATAGCACTTTGTTGTCATAGAATATGGGAACCTTTTCATAAGTGATCCCATAATCAGCCAGCTGACTTTTCATCCAGAGAACTTGAGCACAGCAACCAGCGGCCGCTACGTATTCAGCTTCAGCTGATGACATGGCCACAGAGTTTTGTTTCTTGGCACTCCAGCATACTAACTTTCCTCCAAGGACTTGACAACTCCCAGAGGTGCTCTTTCTATCAAGACAGCACCCAGCGTAGTCAGAGTCTGAGTAGGCTTTGAGGTCGAAGCCTGATCCATTTGGATACCAGAGACCCAGTGTGGGAGATCCTTTTAAGTACCTGAAAATTCTTTTGACAGCTACAAGGCGGGATTCCTTAGGGTTAGCTTGGTACCTAACATAGAGACATGTGGCAAATTGTATGTCTGGTCTGCTTGCTGTGAGGTACATCAGTGACCCAATCATGCCTCTATATAAGGTCTCATTAACAAAGACCCCTGAGTCATCAGCTCCCAAGTTGTTGGGAGGAAGCATAGGGCATTTCACTGATGCACAATCAGACAGATCATACTTCTTGAGAAAATCCTTAACATATTTTTCTTGACAAATGGAAATTCTTTTGAATTTTTTTTAATTTGAAAACCCAAGAAAAGATTTAATTCCCCCATCATGCTCATTTCATACTTTTTGGTCATAAGTTTGGCAAATTGTTTGCTCAAGGTAATATTGGTTGAACCAAAAATTATATCATCGACATAAATCTGTACTAAAATGACATCACCCTTGGACCTATAAGTGAACAGGGTTTGATCAATAGTACCTCTGACAAATTTATTTTCAAGTAAGAATTTTTATAGGGTTTCATACCAGGCTCTAGGCGCTTGTTTCAGCCCATAGAGTGCTTTGTGAAGTCTGCAGACGTGATCAGGATACTCACTGCTTTCAAACCCTGGGGGTTGATAGACATATACTTCCTCTACAAGCTTACCATTTAGGAACGCACTCTTCACATCCATCTAGTATACAGTAAACCCCATATAAGCTGCAAAGGCTAGGAAGATTCTGATAGCTTCCAATCTGGCTACTGGTGCAAACGTTTCATCATAGTCAATCCACTCAGATTGATTATACCCCAGTACCACAAGCCTAGCCTTGTTTTTAACAATCATGCCAGCTTCATCCCTCTTATTTCTGTAGACCCATTTAGTTCCAACCACTTGTTTCCCAGCTGGAGCTTTTACCAGAGTCCACACCTTGTTCCTCTTGATCTGATTCAACTCATATTGCATGGCAACAACCCACCCTTCATCTAGAAGCGCAACAACCACATTCTTAGGTTCATCCTCAGAGAGAAAATCAGCGAAAAGGCATTAATTCGCTGAGGCGGTTTCCAGAGATCTCAATTTGCCTCTGGTGGTGACTCCCTTAGAGGGTTCACCAAGAATATTCACCAGAAGAATATCTTGGTTCCTACTCCATTTAGATTGAGGAGCAGTGGTCTCTGTGGGTTCAGGAGTCACAACAGGTTCAATGAATGCTGGGAGATCTTCACATATTATTTCTTCATCCATAATCTCTTCATCAAGAGGAGAGATTGGTTCGATGAGATCAGCATTCACAGTAGTGGGTAGAGTGATTGGTTCAACATTTTCAACCTCTGGAGTGATGTCAGAGATTGAATGAGGATCAAATGCATGAACATAAGGAAAGTCCTTGTGACAGGCCTTAGATGATTCCTTGGGATTTGAGAAATCATCCTCTGGATATGATTTAACTTCATTGAAGTCAATATCACATTCTTCTCTGTTGGTGTGATAAATGACAGCATCTGCTTCATTAAAGGTGACATGGATGGATTCTTCTAGTTATTGTCTGCGGATGTTGAATACTCTATAGGCTCTGGAGGTGGGAGAGTAGCCAACGAAGAATCCATCATCAGACTTTTCATCAAATTTCCCAGGTGATCTCTGTAGTTGTGAATGAAAACAGGGAAACCAAAGATATGGAAGTAGCTTACATCAGGGGCTCTCTTCCTATACACTTCATAAGAGGTCTTGCCGTGTCTCTTCACTATAATGGATCTGTTTTGTGTATAACAGGCTGTGTTCATAGCTTCACCCTAAAATTGTTTTGGAAGTCTTGATTCGCTGAGCATGGTTCTAGCAGCCTCTATGAGGGTTCTGTTTCTTCTTTCAGCGACACCATTTTGTTCAGGGGTGCCTGAGTTAGAAAAGTTTTGTGATATTCCCTTTTCATCAAAAAAGGCTTCCATGGCATGATTCTTGAATTCAGTGCCATTGTCACTTCTGATAGCCTTAACTCTGCAGTCATTGAAGTTCTCTATTTCACTGATGAAGGACATTATTCTTTCAGCAGCATCACTCTTTCTTTTGAGAAAGAAAACCCATGTGAATATGGAGAATTCATCTACAATGACTAGTGTATACTTGTTGTGATTAAGGGATTGAGGTTTTACTGGTCCAAATAAGTCCATGTGAAGAAGATGGAGGCACTTATTTATGAAGAATGACTGTGTTGTCTTAAATGAGGCTCTGTGGTGCTTCCCTTTCTCGCAGGCTGAGCAGGGTCTGTCTTTGGTGAAGGTCAGAGAGGGAAGCCCAGCTACTAAATCATTCTTGGCCAGTTTGTTGATGTTTTTGAAGTTGAGATGGGAGAGTCTCTTATGCCATAGCCAATTTTCACTATCAGATGCTTTGGCATAGAGACAGGTGTTTGTCCCTTCTGGACAAGATGTCATGTCGATGACATACACATCTCTTCTTCTGAGTGATATTAGAACAACATCATTATTTTGATTAAAGATTGTTCCTTGGGTCTTAGTGAACAGAACTTTGAATCCAACATCGCGGAGTTGACTAATGCTGATTAAGTTGTGCTTCAGTCCATTGACATAAGCGACCCTTGTGAAGGTTATTCCATTACAATCCATTAAGCCATAACCCTCAGTAGCCCCTGAGGAGTCATCTACAAAGACTACTTTTGGACCAGACTCCAGTTTATATCTATACATATATTGTTTAACCCCTGTCATATGTCTGGAGCACCCACTATCCAGATACCAAACAGATTTCTTCAGATATTCCTGCATAGATATAACAAAGCCAGATTAGTTTCTATGATGAACCCACTTTACAGTGGGTCCATGCTGTCGCTGACCAGCGACATTGGTTCTTCTCTGGTTTCCTCCCCCTCTTTGGTTGCAGTCTCTGGGTTCATGACGCATACTTCCATAGATGTCGCATCCGAGATAATTCTCACACTCATCAGAGTGATGGTCGAAGAAACCGCAGTACTTGCATGGGGGATTTGGTTTGTAACCCTGAGAATTGTCTCTGGGTTTGGGCTCAGCTCTTTTTGAGGGCATGTGAGGAGTTTTTGATCTCAATTGAGTTCTGGTTCTTTGAACCGCAATGATCTCCTCATGCTCTGTAGAGGTGTGTTCAGTAGACTCGCATGTGATACATTTTGGTTTCTTTGAGCAATCCTCATAGGAATGATTTTTGAAACCGCAATGCTTGCAAGGACTGAATAAAGCTCTCCCCTTAGAGCTACTAGATCCTTCACCAAGAGAGTTAACAGATGGACTATTAACTCTGAGGTTAATTTGTTCTTTCAACCCCTTTACTTCTTCCATCAAGGTGAGGAGAAGTTGTTTGGTGGGTGAAAGCTCTTCAGGGGGAGGAGTGGGTTTGTTGGAGTCCTTGGCCACAAAAACCTTTTTGTTTGCTTTATCAGCGACTTTGTGAATTGAATTCCCAGGGGTTTTGGTTGGAGGTTTTGGGCCAAGCAAGGAAACAGATGGGTTAGCACCAACGAGTCTTGGTGGGGCTGGTACCTCTGATTGCTTGTCAGAGTTTATCTCATCCACAGAGGTGGAAGATGGAGAATAAACATCTGAAGGGACAAATTTAACACTGGGAACAGGTATATGATTTTTTTATCTACCCTTTCCCCCAATAGCCTAAACCACATCACCTGGTATGGCTTCAACAACTATTTCTTCCACTGTGGATTGAGCCAAATTTCATTTTTCAATGGTTTTTCTGAGTTTAGAGTTTTCATCAGATAAAGACTCATTTTCAATGGACAATTTGCTTACTTCATTTTGAAGTTGATTAGCAAGATTCACAAATGGTTTAAGATTTGTTAATTCAGATTGGCAAAGATTTAACTCTGTTTTAAGACTATGAAATTTGTTTAGCAGGTTTTTTCTTTGCTCTTCCACAAAGTGGAGGTCAACCAAGGTATAGTCACTGACATGGTCTCTATCAGGACCTTCAGGCATAGATAGCAGTCTTTGTACCTTTTTCATGGTGATGTCCACCCATTGACCAGATCTTGCTTCACTTTTACCCACAGCGGGTTCTTCATCAGCGACAGCCATATCGTGTATTACATGCAGTCTCAAACATGTAAAACCTCAGCATTATCGTGTCTCTAATTCGAGGACGAATTATTTTTTTTAGAGGGGAAGGTGTTACAATTATGGTATCAAAGCGCAAGGTTCGACCTGTAGGCTCTAAAACTTGACCTGTGACTAGTGGGTAGTCACCAGGAACTTCCCAGATTTTGGCGTTGTTATCTTCATGTTTCTCATGCATTTATCAGTCAGTTTTCTTCATTTATCAGACAGTTTTATTAAAGATTTTGACTAAGAAAAAGGTTAGTACATGACTGGCCATACTTGGTCGCATGTGCTTTTTAGCGAATTTCCGTTTTGGTGAACTGACCATAGGCGTTCACCCTTTCCAGTTCAGATTTTTGTATATATGAACTGGCCATAGGCGTTCATCCTTACTCATGTCAGATTCATGTTTTCAGTCGAATGTTACTTGATGAACCGACCAAAAAAAACGTTCACTATTTTTCAGATCAAATTTTTACGCTATTCAGTCGAATGATGTTTTGTGAACCGATCCACAGTTGTTCACCTTTGTCATGTCAGGACAATTCATAAACTTTGACAAGTATGGATTGCACTACAGCCAACCATATTTAGTCCCAGATTATAAATTTCTATACTTGGCAGTTCTAATAAAAGTTTGACAAATATGGATCGAACCAGAATCGCCCATACTTAGTCACATGTTTTATTCCGTGGATTCTATGGATTGAACCATAGCCATCCACATCAGTTGATTTTATACCTCAGTTGATTAGACATTTTATGTTCTTTGTAACAGTTAAATTTTCATACCCCTACGTTGATGACGTCTTCATGTTGATTCAGTTTCATGTCTACTTACGAGGGTTTTATGTTCAGCAGAATGATAATGTTTCATGCTAATATACAGAAGGATTACAGTAAGATCCCGTTTCATGATAAATCATGTTTGGTCTTCATCAGTCATGTCTTTATGCTGACCATTATTGAAATTCCGTTTAATCATGTTCTTGAACCTCTATACAACCAACATTAAGTCTACGCAGGAATTACCAGGATATCATGTTACTCATTTCAGTTCAGTTACTACCGTTTAAATCAATTTATTTCTTTGATCATGTCAGACAATTGACACCAGTATCGATCATTCCATAAAATTTCCACCAGTGCCATGCATAGTATTCCATACGTACCCCATGTACAATGTCTCAGATATGCTCCATGTGCAGTATTCATTTTGTACTTCATGTACAGTAGTCCAGGTGTACTCCATGTACCCTACTCCATGGATATTGCTAATCGATTCTCAATCATCTTAGGCATTTCCACTTGTCGATATTCTACCAGGTGCTGATGCTGCTCGTGAGTTGAAGATTTTACCAGATGCTGATGTTGCTAACACTTTGAAGACCTCATAATTGCTGATGAGGCTGATACTTTGGAGATTTCTCAAGATGCTGATGTTGATGCTGTTTATACTATAAAGACTCCACAGAGCAAGGACGAAAACTAAAAATTTGAAATTTCTGACAAGAATAAATTTCAACCATCAAGACACTACCATTCTATTCCATGCCTTACTTCCTCAGTTAGCTGTCACACGTTACTCAGCTAATCTTTCAGTCGGAATGGTGAGAACCGGTAACCATCCGGCCACTCAACAGAAATAGTTATTTGAATCACGGTTATGATAATGACCGTCATTAAATTGACAAACAAGGCAGTGGTGACAACCACCATGCTAATAATTAACTAGTCAATAACCATCGGAACTCCGGAATGGACGTGACAAGAAATACAGAAGTCAGCAGTCTAACCGGTCCGCCAACCCTAGCAGTTACCAAAATTTCCAGCCTTGTTCAGTTTCACCTACTAAAACACATGTTAAGACATCAGTCAAGACACAGACCTCAGGTACCCTTTCTGAAGACATTTTTCAGGACACCAGTCATGGTACATGTCATAAGAGTGTCGTCTCTAGGTACGAGTCAAGACTCATAACTTCAGTATATCTCCTAAACCAGACCCTCATAAATTCAGGGTACCCTCCAAATGAGTATACACGTTTTGTCATGCCATGCATAAATCAAACCATTAAAGACTCAATCACCACCACAGGAGTATTGTCCAGATTAGACATGCAGTGTTCGTTCCGTGAAGTTAGAGGCGATATAATTTCAGTAAAATCTACCACGTTTACTTCACGTATTCACATGTCAGCTTTATTTAAATCAGGTATTACCTACCTCCCAGCCAGAAAAGACTCTGAAGTATGACCCATATTTATAAAGGTTTTCCTTCCAGTTGAAGACAGGATCCGTCTTACTAACTCCCAAATATAGTCATTATATTTTCTGCCAGAAAAATCAGTACAAGTTGTTATGCTTTATAGCAAGTGACTTTTATTCCAAAGCTATGAAGACTTTTAGCTACCAGTTACGGCTTAACTTCTGAAATTACTTAAATTCATGACTAGCAGATTATTCCAGAATTTTCCAGATGTATTTCCATAAGGGTTTCTAGAAATCCCTCCCTAACCACGAGACGGATTTTAATATCGAGCTTGTCTCAAGAACAGAACCTGTTTTCAAAATTTCTTATCGCATGGCTTCAACTGGGTTAACAGAGTTGCAGGATTAGCTGCAAGAGTTACCTGAGCGAGGCTTTATTCGCCCTAGCGCACCGCCAGGAGGTGTACCATTTCTGTCTAGCAGGAAGAAGGCCGGTATCAAGAGATCATGTATCGACCACCGAATTTGTTTTTACAAGATCACCATTCTTAATCAATGTTCATTCCATGAATAGTAGGTTTATCTGATATGCTACGACGTCTTATATATTTTCCAGAACAATTCATGATCATGCCACCATCAGTGGTGAGAGAAGGAACATGATGTTTTCCAGACTGCTGTTGCACGTGTCATAGTCTCTTTAAAACGTTGATTTATATTTCTGAGCTCTCAAATGCTCTAGCTATAGTATGAAATTTATGAATAAAAATTTTCCCATAAATTCTCAGACAAAATCGTCAATATATTCATTGATAACATTCTGATCTGCTAATTCTATACAACTTTCTAGATATAAATTTCACTTGAACAATTAAAATTTCTGAGCCACCCTGTTTCAGCAGAAAGAAATTTCAGACAATCATGCGAAGGTGAAGGCCATCACCTGATGGTCCCGACTGACGCCTGTGAACGAAGTATAAAATTTTTCTAGAACTCAATTGACTGCTACCACAGAAATTGCCGACAGTTCTCCTTAAAATTTTTCCCATGACTAGTCAACCATATTTCCACCAAAATGTCCCATAATCAGGCATAATTTTGATAGAAGCAGTATCACACAATTATGCAGCTATGTTCATATCTAGATGCCTGACATATCGCAGGTTCAAAATAGAACGCCGGCATGCTAGTGAGTTACTACAATCCTTAGAAATTTCTGAGCATAAATGAAACAAAATTCCACGAAATTGTTATCAGTTACCACATACTCAGAAAAGTATGATACTATCTAAGTCATCGTCAACCATGTAATCAACCTCCACGTTTTCTTTCATCCGAAAGAATTACGCAGTAACGGGTCTGTAGAAAATTCAGCAGTAAATCGTATAATTTCAAGGTATTCCATGAACAATCATGTCAAATAGAATTCACGTTCACGAATCACGCTCACAATCATGTTCACGATCACGTGTACGTTCACGTTCACTTTACGTTTACGTTCATCTGCACGTTTGTGTCTCATGTTCACATTATGATGTGGTTTCAGTCCATATTTATGATATCTCATGATTTAAGTTCATGTTCGCGCTCATGACATTGCTCACGTTCAGGTTTGTGTTCCATCTCATGATACACGCTTCACAGCTTGTTATTGAATACGGTTACAAAAAGCTCAAGAAACCAGACTGAAGTTTAGTACAGTCTTTCCATACCTAGGCAGACGTTTCACGGCACATGTCGTATCGTTTGGCATTCCTACCTCAGTCAGCATACGTTCATGATATGTCCATGTATCACGTTCACAATATGTTTCATGTATCACGATCATGATATATTCCATGCACAGCGTTCATCAGATGATCGCGAACCATGTTCATAATTGCTCACGTAGTACGTTCACAATTGTTCACGTATTTTGTCCCAACATGTCTTCAGTATCGTTGCCTAGAGATATAAATGTTAACCTTCAGGTTATTGTATGTATCGTTCCATGTATCCTACATGTCATATCTTATCATGCGATCAGATTTAGAAATCCATCTCAAATATGAAACCATAAACTATTCAGCATCGTCAGGACAGGGTCATTAAGACCAAGATTGTTCATAGTGTCAAGATCTTTGAAGGAACCGTTCTGAGCGGGAAACCACTTGGAACAGAGGAGTCCATCCGGACTTCTCATTCTTTCCTTTCATAATTCAGTTATGTTCATGTAGACAAGTCACGTTCCATGTTCTCTTCAGTCATGTCATGTTCATGTCCTTTTAGCTTACATGTCTTTTTAGCTTACCTGTTCTTTTAGTTCTTATAACTTCATCAGCCTATTACCTTTAATTCGAGGACAAATTTCCTTTTTTTAGAGGGGAAGAATTGTAAAACCTCAGCATTATCGTGTCTCTAATTTGAGGACGAATTATTTTTTTAGAGGGGAAGAGTTGTAAAACCCGCTTTAAATTCCTCAAACATGTATTACATGCAGTCTCAAATTCATTTAAGACGATACGTAAACTATTATTTGATCAGAATAATAAATAATAAGTATGTATTCAAGCATTACGAATTATTTCATAAAATAAATCATACACGTCATTGTTTCATTGTATTGAGGAACTTCATCAGCTTCTAGTTATAAATAAATCATACGTTACTCGTAAATTACATGATTCATAAGATATTATGGAATAAAACTACATAATGAAAAGCTACATTTAACCTCATGAATATTTTAGTCTCTCAAACAAGGCAAGATGATAATGAAAATAATTAACAAAATCACTCATTAATATACATGAAATTATACAAAGGTCTTTCCTATATTACTTTAAAGCGTGTCCACTTATTGCGGCAAAATGGATTGAAAAATTCCCATATACCCAGATATCTTCTATTATCCTTGGAAACTACGTCTCTCAAATTGATCATACATAACTTTGCATGATTTAAGAATGTGAGAGGAGTATAACTCAATAATTTTAGTTCACAGTAGCTTATACCGAGTGGATGGTTTCGGTTCATGTCGTGCGCGATTTGATTGAGTTCATATATTTTGGTTTGAATGTCGGGGTGGTTCGCGATTAAAGTTCTTCTCGGTTTGATACGATAGGTTCTTGTACAAGAGAAAAGTCCTCGTCGTGCAGGATCAGTTTCTTTTTCGGGTTGAGTCTCGTTTGATGATAGGCATGGTTCCAGGTCATTAGTGTTGTTACGCGAGTTCGATTTTGATCTTAGTTCTATTCTGGTGGAAACTTCAAAGGTACATTCACGTTGATCTATGACTCCTAATATCAAGTTCTGCTCGTGATGGTGATCATCATTCACATAGTTTGTTAAGTGGCCTAAAAAAACCCAATGAAATGGACTTTGGATCTTAACGCATGTAAAATATGAAATGGAAAAGATGGCATAATTTGTCACACAATGAAATATAAAATGGTTTCACCAGCTTCTACTATCACACCGATCAGTTAAACAATGTCTTTTTTTTTTAATTTTAAACTCTTGTGGTTCTTAGTTAAAATAATGGTTATGAAATCTTTTGTTTAACTTTCTAACTTTTTATATAAGATGATTACTGTTATACATGATGAGTCGATTTCGGATCTTCAAATCTTTCACTTAATATAAAATAGTTAGTCAATCTTGTGTTATAAGAATTAGTTTGAACATGAAAACATGCCTTAGCAATGTTATGTGCCAAAATACAGCAAGAAGGAAGTGGGTTCTATTATTTAAGATCTATAGAGTCATCATGTGTCCATTGAGTTCACACGTCACCAAAACGAGGCGAGAAGAAACAGATTTGCGATAAAATATTTTCATATATTTTACGGTTTATATTTCACTAATATGTATGAGTTTTTTTTAATTGTAGAGCTTGACATAATAATTAGCTAGCTGCAGAACTTGTTTTGATTGTAAATTTATCATAAGAGTGACATTGGTGTATGGCTAATCTTTTACTCATGAGAATAACAATTTTTAAAATAATAGTTATCGAAAGGACAATACTAAAATAATTCATAAAGGACGACAATTAATCTCAATTTCTGTGATACTATAGATTGCATGGAATTCAGTTACGCATGGAAATCTATATTTTCGAAAGTTGGGTTCTATCACAATTAAGGTACGGATTTCCCATCCTTTCAGTAAGGACTTCCTTTCTATGCATGATTAGGATTCCCCGTCTTCAGTCAAATGTTTTCCCCAGTATATGTTTAAGCTTATCAGTAATCATGTTAATAACTAAATAAATTGCCTGAGCATTATATACAAGCATGACCAGTTTATGTACTAGTTACGGAGGTACCGTAACCACGACACTAGAGGCACCGGTGTCGTGACTCACATGCAGGAGAGTGATATCCTGCATCGTCCTACTCATGTTCAGTTTGGCAATTTTTATAAGTATGTTTAGTGGGGCGTATGGATGCATCCTAGGCTTATCAGTTTACAAGTTATCAGGGTGAATGTGGTGTGTGCTCTACATCCTTCACATTGGAGCTGATCCCTCCACCCAGCACAGTATTTAGAGGTCACCCCTCTACAGTTATTTAGAGGTCACCCCTCTACAGCATGACGAGGTCACCCCTCCAGTTATTCATACACCGTTGTTACAGCACATGACCTATATAATCTTTGGCAATTAAAATACAGTAAATGCATGTTTTCAGATTCAACAGATAACAGTTCAGTTTTATCATTTGTAAATCAGTCTTTATAGATTATACACAGATTTCCGCTACAACTTTACTTATCAGTCTTACAACTTCAGTATTTCATTATCTGTTTCATTGGATTGTTTCATTTGTAAATCAGTCTTTATAGATTATGCTATATATCTGTTCACTAAGCATTATGCTCAGCCGTAGTCCCCTTTCATGATCTAACGGCAGGTACACCAGGACGCCCTTAGGATTCTGAGAGCATGTGCATTTGGATGGAAGCTATCCAGACTTCTTACTTTATTTACTTACATTATTCTGCTTTTTGGACATTGTTTAGTCCTTTCCTTTAGTATTTTATTTTTCATGTTTTGAGCTTGGTTGGATTACCGATGTTTGATTCCGGTATTTCCGTTATGGTCATTTAATGTTTTAGGACATTTACCTTATGCTTTGATGAGACGCCATAAATACACGTAACGGTCCACTTATCCAAGTGGGGTGTTACAAAGGCTCTGACGGTAGTGGTTCCTTCATTCTCAGATGTGAGGGGTTCATCATCCCAGTCGAATGAGGCAGCAATCGGACCTTTTTCAGTCTTCTTAACATTCTTTTTCTTAGCTACATCATCAGCTTTCTAGTTGAGTTTTAACAGCTCAGCTTTCAAGGCTTTGTACTTAACTTTGTAGTCCTTCTTTCCCTCTGAGTCAAAGTGAGAAGTTTGCTTGAAGGGTGAGGTGGAAAACTTCCTTGCTGCTGTTGTTCCTGGATGAAGGAAAGCTTGGAGAGGAGGTTTTATTTGACCAACAATCCTTTTGAAAGTGACCAGTCTTTCCATAAGTGTAGCATGACACCTTGGATTTATCAACCTTTGCAGCTCCAACTCTACCAGATCTCTTGTAGTACCTCTTTTGGTCAGCTAGAAGGGCTCTGTCATGGAACTCAGCATGTAATTCATCAAGAAATTCTTGACTACTTCTGGTGTCCTCTTCTAAGTCAGAGTCAATGTTCTGAAAAGAATGGTTAGCAACAAGAGCTTTTGAACCAGTGATATTGGAGGTAAACCTATCAGTCTCTGATTTGTAAATTGAGTCAATTAGCCCTTCTTCATAGTTATATCTACCAAATAGTTGGGCTAAAGTATCATTTTTGATAGCATTATTTGCTCTTAAGGTCTGATTTAGGCTAAGCCATTTTCTAGGTAAACTATTGACAAATGTAGCATTAACCTTAGCCTTGGGAAGAACAACTCCATTATTTCCCAAATCATTCAACAAAATCTTAAGCCTAGTATAAGTTTGAGCAACAGTTTCTGTTTCCAAAGCTTTAAAAGCATTAAACTTAAGTCTAAGGGCTTGGATTTTGGTTTCTTTTGTTTCCTTTGGACCTTCATACCCTAGAACTAACTTAGTCCACTCTCCTTAGCAGAGTTGCATTTAATGATGGACTTCATAATGTTCTTGGGTAGGCAAGAGACTATGATACTTTTGAGTCTCTTGTCCTGGTTAGCCAGACGCCTATCCGCTGGAGACCATTGCTTAACAGGCTTCTTAATGGGTCTCTCAGGGGTAGAGGAAACGTCCAGTGGTACATAGGGACCATTTTCTAAGATTTCCATCAAGAAGGGTTCTAAGCCATCTAAATATATAAGAAATTCACTTTTCCAACTTGAAAAATCTTCTTCATCAAACGCTGGAACATTGGACACATGTGACCCCCACAAACATCAAGTAGTTGGGGAAGGTCATCATCATTATTACCAGTGCTTACAACTGGTGTAGGCATGGTAGTAGATGTGGTAGCCGGTGCGGTGGTCGAAGTGGTACCTTGACTGGTTTGACGAAAGGGTAGAGGAGGTATAGTATCAGTCATATTAGGATCTTGATTTTAAAAACAAGAACAATTTATAAATTGTTTTATAAATCAAACCGCTCTGATACCAATTGAAAGTCCCTTAATATGACAATTTTTGAAACTATAACTCGTATAACCATGAAAACACAATGAAATACTTTTCAAACGCGTAATGCTTTTTTAACTGTTATAAACAAAGTATTACAAAGTGCTATGAATACACTCGTTGAATGACAATAAGAAATGAAACCTAGAACAAGTAAACTAGATTCGAGACTCAAGTTTACAAGGGAACCAATGAGACACTGGTAGACAGCTGAGGGCTCAGCGGTTCCAAAGTGAGAAATAACTTAGAAAATTTATCCAAGCACAAGGGTTGGTTTAATTCTCCTTTCTCACTCAGTGGTACGAGGTTGCTTCCTTAGTGGGAGTAGTTGATACGTGTCACCTTCTGAATGGAAGAGTACAACGTATTAAATGCATGTCCAAATCGAGACATACCTTTAAACAACTTTAGGTGAACAGTTCTGCCAACTGTTCACCTTTTGTCCCACTAGGTCGTACTAAGCTTTATCTTGAATCTCTTGTTTTGTCCCGCTTAAAACACTTAGTAGATTCTCCCGCCTAAAATATAAAAGGATTAGACAAGCTTTGCTTGTATCAAACTTCTAGGGTTCTTAAGTGATCTCTAAGTATTGTCAACTCAGAGATCCGTGAACACCAGCACATTCCTGCTACATCCCAGCTATCCATAATCGCTGGAGAGTATGACTTCAGATTGTCTTCGACTTCTATGACGTTGTCTTTGACTTGAATGTTCCTGGTGTGCCAGCTGAGGCTTTGCCTTCCACTGGTCTGGTCTCTGTCGCTGGTCCTCTCAGCGATCAGTAACACTTAGTCTAATTAAACAAATCTAGACTGGGCCATAGTTAAAACTTTCATTGGCCCAACAAACTGTCACCACCAACGCACTTGAATCGGTTTCTCCCTTTCCTTTCGACTTAATGCGTCAGCTACCACATTCGCCTTTCTTGGATGATAACGAATTTCACAGTCGTAATCACTCAAGAGTTCAACCCATCGACGTTGCCTCATTTTCAGCTCCTTTTGATCCAATATATATTGTAGGATCTTGTGATCAGTGAATAATGTACACTTCGTGCCATACAGATAATGTCTCCAAAGTCGCAGAGCAAAAACCACAGCGCCCAATTCCAAGTCATGGGTAGTGTAGTTCTCCTCATTCTTCCTTAATTGTCTAGAGGCATATGCGATCACCTTTTCACATTGCATGAGAACAGCACCGTATCCTTGAAGAGATGCATCACAATAAACAACAAAGTCTTCAATTCCTTCAGGTAACGATAAGATCGGCGCACTACAGAGTTTCATCTTCAGGGTTTTGAAAGCTTCTTCTTCTTCATCGCCCTATACAAACGGTTTATTCTTCTGAGTCAGCTTAGTTAATGGTTTCGATATCAAAGAGAATCCTTCAATAAACCTACGATAGTAACCAGCCAAACCTAGAAATTATCGCACTTCAGTTGGAGTAGTTGGAGCACTCTAATTCTTAATGGCTTCAATCTTTGCAGGATCAACATGTACCCCACTTTTATCAATCACATGTCTGAGAAATTGTACAGAATTAAGCCAAAAATCACACTTTGAGAATTTAGCGTACAACTTTTCGTCCTTTAACAAGTTCAAGATAATTCTTAAGTGTTCGGCATGCTCTTCATTGCTCTTGGAGTAGATTAGAATATCATCGATGAAAACGATCACGAATTTATCAAGATACGGCTTACAAATGCGATTCATTAAGTCCATGAATACAGCAGGTGAATTAGTCAAACCAAAAGGCATAACTCGGAACTCATAATGACCATAACGAGTTCTAAACGCCGTAATAGGAATATCTTCCTCGCGTACACGAAGTTGATGGTAACCAGAACGAAGATCAATCTTGGAGAAAACACGAGAACCTTGAAGTTGATTAAATAGATCGTCAATTCTTAGAAGCGGATAATGATTCTTGATCGTCAGCTTATTCAGCTCTAGGTAATCGATGCACATACAGAACGAACCATCTTTCTTCTTAACGAATAAAACAGGAGCTCCCCAAGGTGATGAACTCGGTCGTATAAAACCTTTATCAGATAGTTCTTGCAATTGCACAGACAACTCCTTCAGCTCGGATGGTGCTAAACGATATGGCACAAGTGCCACGGGTGCAGCACCAGGAATTAGATCAATTTGGAATTCCACTTGCCTTGGAGGCGGAAGCCCTGGCAAATCTTCCGGAAACACTTCAGGAAAGTCACGAATGACTGGAACATTTTTGATACGTTTCTCCTTCGGTTCCTTCTCCGATACATGAGCTAGGGATAACTCACAACCTCTTTCGATATACTTACGAGCTTTAATGCACGAAACGATTTTCAGTCGGGAATTACATTTATCACCTTCGATAACTATGGTCTTGTCATCTAAAGGAATCCTAACTTTCTTTTCTCCACACAGGATAGACGCATTATACTTGGATAGTCTATCTTAAAAATATGGTTCAGAAGATTAAGAGAACATCCTAAGAGAGCACAATTTGTACTTACTAATTTACCATCAGCTAGTTCTACTTCATAACTCGCGTCTAATTCGACCGGTTTGATATTAATTAAGGTACTAAAACTTGTAGATACAAAGCTTTTGTCCGCAACATAATCAAATAAAGCTGTAGCGTAACGGTTATTCATTAAAAACGTACCAGTACCAACTTTCGGGTTTTGCTTAGCATCAGCTTCTCCTAGTTGATAGGCTTTTCCTTGATTATCACCACCACGTGCATTCTTCTGTGGCTCAGGGAATTGATTCTTCATGTGTCCTTTACCTTGGCAGTTAAATCAAGTCACTCCTTTCCTTCCCGGTCCCCAACAGTCTTCAGTCTTGTGACCTAGCTTGTTGCACTTTCCACACTTAGCACATTCACCAGTATGAGTCCTTTTGCAGCGTTGACATCGGGTTCCCTTATCAGCAGGTGTAGTTTCAGTCATTGCATTAGCATTACTCCTCCTTCGGTTCTGATTCCTATTGTGAGATTTACGGTTATCACCTCGATCATCACTTTCCACTTCAGCCTTTCTTTTACTACATTCAGCAACACCAACAACCTTATCTTGGATAATCTGTCTCATCAGTTGGTAGGCCATTCGAACAACTTCATCAATATTGGCAGGTTTAGATGAGGTCACATCACCACGGATGTTGGCAGGTAAGCCTCGAATATACTGCTCCACCTTCAAGTATTCTAGGTTAACTTTGTTTGGACAAAGTAGAGCAAGTTCATGGAATCTGTTTGTGTATCCATCGATATCAGTACCCATCAGTCTCAGCTGATACAGTTCCTGTTCTAACCTTTGAATAACACTCCTTGGACAAAATTCCTCGGTCATCCATCTTCTCACTTCAACCCAAGGTGTAGCATAAGCAGCATTCATCCTTGCAGACGCCATTCTTGCATTCCACCAAGTCAATGCTCGCCCTTGAAGAGTAGTAGAGTCAAACATCACCTTGTCTCCTTCCTCACTTCCACTAAATCGAAACACGGATTCTAATCTTTCAAACCATTGCATTAAACCAACAACAACTTTAGTACCCTTAAAAGTCAGAGGTTTACATTTCATGAATGAGGTATAAGTACACTTCTTGTTTTCAGGAATCATTGGGTTGATAGGTGTTTAAACACCCATCCTTTTTACCACTTAATTACAATAATAACCGAGCCAAAACATGTATTTTATGTCATTTATTTCAGAATTATGCGTGGTTTGTGTTTTTGTTGTGATTTAGGACGAAAAGGTGAAAAGTGGAGAAAACACGGGCATTCACGGGCTTTTATCGAAGAAAAAGACGAAAGACGAAGTCAAGAAGTCAAGAGTGCAAAAAGAACGAAAGTCCAAGACAAATTCTAAGATTTATCAAAGAAAAAAGTCAAAAGACGGAAGTTTACCAAAAGCCGAAGAAATCAAGTCTAATTTATTGAAGAATTACAAGACGAGTTCAAAGAAATCCCGAGACAAGTCATTAAAGTCCAAGTATTGAGAAGATTAACAAAAGATTAAGAAGATCAAGGACTTAAGCTTGCAATTAAGGAAAAGGAGAAAGAGGGGAGGAAGCTTCCTAAGCACTCCCTAATCCTCCCCTATAAATAGTCATTAGTGTGTTAATTTTCATTTTGTTGGCTAATAGGGACAATTAGTTCCTCCATTTTACTTTCCTTGTCATTTAATTACATGTCATTTACCTTAATTGTCTTGCACCTTAAATACATTTAATTTCAAGTAAGTTTCCTTTTAATTCTTGTCAATCTTTACTTTTTCTTGTTAATCTCCTATCTACCTTTCTTTAATCTTTAATCTTTATTGTTTATGTTCATGTTCTTGATTTTTTATTGATTTATTTAAGTGGATTTTGATTATTTTGGTTATATTTGTTAGTTTGATTGTTTTGGATTGTTTGATTATCATTAGTAGATGTTTTGTGATTAGTTTGATTTAATCTTGTGGTTGATTTAGATTGAATTTGTTTAGATTCGTGTTGTTCTTGTTCTCCTTGTTCTTCGGTTTGTTTGTTACTGATCTTTTCCCAGGTAAAGTTCCGGATCAAGACAATTTCTTCCGGATCAACACCTTCATCCGGAACATTCCAAGTTCCGAATCAAGGCTTGTTCATTCGGAACCTATTCCAAACCAGTAGAAGTTCCGAACCAAGAAGAAGTTCCGAACCAAGGAGCTTTATTCGGAATAATTAATTTATTCCGGATCAACACCTTCATTCAGAATATTCAACGTTCCGATTCAAGCTTGTTCATTCGGAAGTATTCCGGATCAGTGGAAGAGGTGTCTCATTCGGAACATTCAAAGTTCCGAACCAAGGTTTCCGAATCAAGAAGTTCCGAATCAAGGCTTTGTTTAGGAAGTTCCGAACCGATTGAAGTTCCGAATCAGTAAAGTTCCGAACGAAGGATTTATTCTGGATAAGTGACATATTCCGAATAGAGAATTTGTTCCGGATCAAGGATTTTGGTAAATATTCCGAGTGAAGGAGAATCATTCCGAAGGAAGGTGACATTCCGAATGAGTGATTATTCCGAACGAAGGATTATTCCGAATGAGCTGTTTTCAGGTTCTTTTTAGTTTTTGTTTTTAATTTTTAATTTTCAAGCTTTACCTTTCTCGCATTTTTCTTAGTCGCACTTTAAGTTTATTTGCCTTAGATTTATTTTATCCTTGCCTTAATTTTAAGTTTTAAGTTTTAGTTGCGTTTTAAGTTTGCCTTAGATAGATTTAAGTTTGCGTCATTTACTTTTAGTGCCTTTTAATTTTCGTCACGCTTTAAATACTTGCCATTTATTTTAAATTAGTTTTAGATTTAAATTACCCCCATTTACTTTTAAGTTTTGCACCTTTTAATTTTACTACAACGACACAACTATTTGTTTCACCAAAGAACGACTGAGTCGCATAGTTAACCAGGATCAATTCGATTAGACCACAACAACGAACATTAATTTTCTTACTTGGTGTAAAAAGCCAAATATCAAATGGCGCCGCTGCCGGCTCTTTTCGTTAAGATTAACGGTTTTCTGTGAGAGACGCGTTGCTTTTTGGGATCCGTTCATTCGTGAGCGTTATTTTCTTGCTTAAAAAATTCAAAAAATCCAAAGAATTAAAATTGTTAAAAATCCATAAAAATTAAAAATTTCAAAAATCCAAATAGATTTTATTTTTATTGTGTATATATATTCTCTTTGTGGTTGGTATTGTTTTTTTGCCTTTGTAGGTGTATGCGTACTAGATCTTCTACTTATCAAGAGCCCGAGACTCGAGAAGATTTAGCTATGGCAGGTGTTAACAACAACAATAATCCAACGCACCTCAACAATAACAACAATGTTCTTCCACAGCCCGATCTTCGGACAATGGAGGAGCTTTGTCAACCTACCATGTTTGGACGAGGAGGACCGATTGCGCCGATGTAAATCACGGCTCCAGAGTTTTCGTTGAAGCACCACATGATTCAGCAAGTTCAAACTAATCCAGTGATATTTTGATTTTGAATGGGTTCTAATTTCTCAGAATCTTCTCGAATTGATCTAGGCTTTAAGTGGAATGATTGTTCTTGGTTACTAAATAAAAGGGTTTGGTTTTCTAATCTAATAAAAAGTGGAAATGAAAATTTAAATCAAAGATAATTAATTTAATGATGATTAATAAAAACTTGAATTTAACTTAGAATTAAGATTAAAATAAAATTAAAATTAAAATAAGGAAACAGTAAAGAAATAGTAAAGAAACAGTAAAAACTTTAAAATACCCAAAAGATAACTGATTCGGAAGTTACTGTTCATTCGGAAGTTGAACTTCATTCCGAACTTTGTGCTTGGTTCGGAACTTTTGGACTCATCCGGAACTCACTGATTCGGAAGTTTTACATTCATCCGGAACTTACTGATTCGGAAGTTCTCTATGTTCCGATTCGGAACTTTTGGTAAAAAATCGTTTCGGAACTTATGCCTTGGTTCGGAAGTTACTGATTCGGAAGTGATTGATTCGGAAGTTTTTGGCTTCGTTCGGAACTTTTTAAACTGATTCGGAACTTAATGCTTCATTCGGAACTTTGGTTTGGTTCGGAAGTTTTTAACTTGGTTCGGAACTTTTTAAAGGTAAACTCATTCGGAACTTTTAACTGACTCGGAACTTTTGAAAACAAAACTCATTCGGAAGTTACTGTTCACTCATTCGGAACTTCTGGGAAACCCAGATACATAAACTAAACCGAAGAACAAGGAAACACGATTTTGATCCAAAAATCACCAAGTTTTTCACCAAAAACTAAAATAAATCAATCACAAAGCATCTACTAACCATAAACTACTAATCCCATCAACAAAAACACAAATCCCAACAACTTTTGAAGATCAAATCAAGAAAAATAAAAACTTAAAAACTTGAAGATAAAGATGATGATGAACAAGATAAAATAGAAAGATTAAACAAGAACTTTTTATTGAATGATTAATGTTTTGAAAAGATAAATCAAAGATTAAAATTACAAGATGAGAAAATTAAAGATTAAAATTACCAATCACCCTAATGGTGATGGTGATGAAACGGAACAAAGAGAAAAAGTGGGGAAGAAGAAAAACTAAAAACTTGTCTAAATGTGTGAGGGGAGGGCTATTTATAGCCTTGTATTTTGGTTGGTGAGTGGGCTTTCTCCCGTTCTTCTTGTCTTTTCGTCTTTTCAGAAAAGTTTCCGTTTTCGATTCTGATTCGGGATTTGTCGTCGATTAAATTCAACTCGTCTTTTAATTTCTTCGTTTAATAGACTTGAGTTTCTTCGACTTATATAAATCTTCCATCTTTGGTCCTTTTCTTCGATAAATCTTCGAATAGGCCCAGTGACTTCAAATCTTTTGCATCTCTTGGACAATAGACTTTATCTCGAGTCTTTTTCTTCAGTAAAACCCGTGCAATCCCATGTTTTCTTCAATATTCATCCGGTTGACTCTGAAAACACAACAAACACAAAAACCACGCATAATTCCAAACAAATGAGATTAAATACGTGTTTTGGTCTCGTTTTAGCCCGAATTAAGTGGTAAAAGGATGGGTGTTTACACACCTATCAAATCCCCTACACTTAACCATTGCCATGCCCTCATGCAATGCTTAGTGATAAAGCAATTTTACACTTTTCTCATAATTAATCAACCTTGGCCTTATTTAAATTCTACTAAACAAAAATTAAAGAAATAAAACTTTAAAGGTAACAAAGGGATAGACAACCATTTACACTTGAAAATAGCAACATGGAAATAACTTGCAAAGAAATCGATGACTTACATTAGGGCTTTGGTGCTGCGAAGATTTATCACCGTCAAGTTTCACGTTCCCCAAACTAAGCTTAAAAACGAGATCATTGTTATTATAAGTTAGCAATTCAAACACTTACACACATGGCTTAATTAAATTCTTAGACTCCCTTATTCCTAGGTGTATCTCTTATATTTTATTTTTGTCTTAGAATGATCATGAAGATGCATTTTTGGACTTATTTCGATAGTTTATTAGGGCTGAAAGCAAAGTAGGACGATTTGATCAATAGTTAGCTAAAGGACAAAATCTTTTAAAACTGCTTCTCGGGATATCAAAAAGTTCATATCTTGGCATAACTTGGTTCACGATTTGAGACCTTTCTCGGGCTGATATTTGGCATGTACTTCATACTTCATATCTTCGAGAGACGTTCTTGAGATAATGGTCTTCTCATCATAATAGAGTTTCTTCAGTTGGAGACTTTTGAGGGGTACTCCAACTTTGTTGACCACGACTTCATGATTATTTCTTCAATCTCTAATTGGGATTTTGAGATACAACGATCCGCCTCCTTTTCGGACTTGGATCTATTTATCCTCATACCTTGTTAGGGTCTTTTCGGATAGACTTCTCCATGATCTTTATGGGAGTTGATTTCTTTTCTTCGTGAGTCTTGATCCTTCATATTGATTTTAGGAATAATGCTTTTCACATCACTTTGGATCTTTAGCAATAAAATTGAATCCTCATGCCTTGTTAGGGCCTTTTCGGACTCGCCAATCTTCGCGCCCCGCTTCATAAGTTATGCCTTGGCTATGAACTCTTATCATTACCGAGCAACTTTTAAACGATCTTGGGCTAGAAGCTAAGTAACTTTTCAAATCGTACGACCTTACTTATTGCAGATAAATTATTAGCAAGTGATGGGAGAATAGGCAAATAATTACACCAAGTGAGCTTGTGCAAGAGTACCGACTTATAATTGACTCTATCATTTCTCGTCCTCCACAATTTAAAATCTCAAGTAATGAGACTCGTGGATACTTAGCCTAATAAACCAATTAAGGTCTACATGGTTAAGGATACTAGCTAGAATAAACTTAGATAAGTCTATTCGGGTTGAGTCAAAATAAACGCAACGGGCCTAATATGTCAAAGACTTCTAAACTAGCTACACCACTTTATTAATATTTTTGACTTTATTGCGGGATATATACATATGAAAGCAACGACAAAAATTTAAAAATTACAACTAAATGGCCAAAGTTAATTAAAAATTTGAAAAATGTTGAAAAATAAGATTTTCCGGTTAAATGAAGGCATTTTCATGGAAAAGTCCACTTAAAACTTCGATAGAAGTCCCCCCTACACTTAAGATAAACATTGTCCTCAATGTTTAAGCATGTGGGAAAAGTCTCCCCTACACTTATGACATTGTGCACGTTGGTCAACTCAAGTTAAGGAAGAGACGACTAAAGTGATCAATTTCAAATGTGAGTATGAAGAAAATTGAATCACGATAGTTGAGAGATGGAACCGGATTTTGGATAACACGGGAGCACGGTTCTTCAAAAATTCCAAGAGTGCACTTATCCCTGTAATCACACCACACAAAGACAAACACGTATAGAAGTCCCCCCTACACTTAGGGGATTAAAACATAAAAGGATAGATACTCGGGCTGCCTCCCGAGGAGCGCTTGTTTTTGATAACCGAGTCACGAGCCTGACTCGACCCAAAATTAGTTCATGGGGAACGTGGTGAGGGATGGAATCACCTCCTGAGAGGTGTCCTCACCAAAGGACAACTTCACTCGTTGGCCATTCACCTTAAAATTTGGTCCATCAGGTTGAGCGAGCTCGAGAGTACCATATGGAAAAATTTGGGCAATGGTGAATGGGCCGGACCAACGAGATTTGAGCTTTCCCGAGAAGATTTTCAACCGAGAGTTAAAAAGTAAGACTTTGTCTCCAACATGGAACTCTCGGTTTTTTGATCTTGGAGTCGTGAATGAGCTTAGTTCTTTCCTTATAGATCAAAGAATTTTCATAAGCCTCATTACGGAGTTCATTGAGCTCATTGAGTTGGATCTTGCGTAGGTCACCGGCTTTGTTTATATCAAAATTAGCCCACTTCAAGGCCCAATAAGCCTTGTGCTCCAACTCAATGGGGAGGTGGCACGCTTTCCCGTACACAAGACGATAAGGCGTACAACCGATTGGGATCTTGTAAGCAGTACGGAAAGCCCACAAAGCATCATCAAGTTTATCAGCCCATGAGGCACGATGCTCTCCCACGGTTTTTTCAAGAATTCGCTTCAGCCCTCGGTTGGATATTTCAGCCTGGCCATTAGTTTGTGGGTGGTAGGCTGTGGAAAGACGATGATTTACACCGTACTTAGCCATGACTCTAGCAAATTGGTCATTGCAGAAATGAGTCCCACGATCACTAATAATGGCGCGAGGCACACCGAATCTAGCGAAAAGAGCTTTCAAAAAGTTACAAACCACCCTTGCGTCATTAGTAGGCAAAGCTTTGGCTTCAACCCATTTGGAGACGTAGTCAACGGCTACAAGGATGTATTTGTTTCCTTTAGAAGAAGGGAATGGCCCCATAAAGTCGATACCCCAAACATCAAAAATTTCACACTCTTGAATGAAATTCTGAGGCATCTCGTCTTTATGTGTGATTTTGCCTTGCTTTTGGCAAACATCACATCGTTTAACCATATCGTGAGCGTCACGGTATATGGAGGGCCCATAAAATCCCGAATCAAACACTTTTTTGGCGGTGTAGTTGGGACCAAAGTGACCACCGGTGGGTCCTTTGTGGCAAGCATCAAGGATTTCTGACGCTGCCGGTCCATCAACACATCGGCAGATAATCAGGTCGGCACATTGTTTGAATAGGTAAGGGTCGTCCCAAAAATAAGTCTTGATGTCGTTGAAGAACTTTTTCTTTTGCTGGGACGTCAACCCTTCCTTGAGAATTCCACCCGCCAAGTAGTTTGCAAAGTCTGCAAACCACGGGGTTTCATTCGGCTTCGAGTTTATAGACATTAAGGTCTCCAAGGGAAAAGAATCATTGATTTCTTTGGTCGGATGATCCCCTTGGTAAGGATCCTCAAGTCTGCTGAGATGATCCGCGGCTAAGTTTTCAGCTCCTTTTTTTATCGCGAATTTCGATTTTAAATTCCTGGAGCAGCAAAACCCAGCGAAGAAGTCTTGGTTTGGAATCTTGCTTTGTCAACAAGTACTTCAGCGCGGAATGATCGGTGTACACAATAGAGGTAGAAAGGACAAGATAGGGGCGGAATTTTTCAAAAGCATAGACAACAGCTAAAAGCTCTTTTTCGGTTGTCGTATAATGCAATTGTGCCCCAGTCATTGTCTTGCTAGCGTAATGGATCGGTTGGAAGTGTTTGTTCACTCTTTTTCCAAGAACCGCTCCAATAGCAAAATCGCTAGCATCGCACATCAACTCAAAGGGAAGCTCCCAATTAGGGGTAACCAAGACGGGTGCCTTAGTTAGCTTATCCTTAAGCGAGTTGAAGGCTTCAAGACACTCTTTGGAGAAGAGAAAAGGAGTATCTTTTTCCAAGAGGTGGGTCATCGGGCGAGCGATTTGAGAAAAATCTTTGATGAATCGACGGTAGAATCCCGCATGACCCAGAAAACTTCTCACACCCTTCACGGTTGAAGGTGGAGGCAACTTTGCGATAACATCGACTTTAGCACGGTCAACTTCAAGACCGGCTTTTGAGATCTTATGTCCAAGCACGACGCCTTCTTTTACCATAAAATGGCATTTTTCCCAATTCAGAACTAGGCGAGTGTCTTCGCACCGCTTGAGCATACGTTCCAAATTGGCAAGGCAAGAAGAGAAGGAATCCCCGAAGACCGAGAAATCATCCATGAAGACTTCCATGGTTTGTTCAACCATGTCATGGAAGATAGCTAACATGCACCTTTGGAAAGTCCCGGGCGCATTACATAAGCCAAAAGGCATTCTTTTGTAAGCAAATGTGCCATAGGGACAAGTGAATGTCGTCTTCTCTTGATCTTGGGGATCGATGGGTATTTGAAAATAACCCGAGAAACCATCAAGAAAGTAGTAATATTCATTACCGGCTAAACGTTCAAGCATTTGGTCCATAAAAGGTAGAGGGAAATGATCCTTTCTCGTGGCATCATTGAGTTTGCGGTAGTCTATACAAACTCTCCACCCAGTAACGAGACGAGTGGGAATCAACTCGTTGTGTTCATTGGGAACAACGGTTATTCCGCCCTTCTTGGGCACACAATGGATTGGACTAACCCACGGTGAATCCGAAATAGGGTAAATCATACCCGCATCAAGAAGTTTGATAACCTCTGTTTTGATGACTTCATGGATTTTTGGATTCACCCTTCGTTGGCTTTGAATAGTGGGCTTAAAGTCGTCCTCCATGAGAATTTTGTGTGTGCAGAAGTGAGGATCAATTCCACGAATATCCGAAATCTTCCAAGCAATAGCCTTCTTATGATCTTTCAACACAGCGACAAGTCGGGCTTTCTCTTCGTTCTTCAAATCCTTAGCAATGATGACTGGCGACTTCTTCTCTTCATCAAGGAATACATACTCGAGATGGGGTGGCAACTCCTTAAGTTCTAAATCCGGAGGATTTTCGACGGGAGGCGTATTCGAAGTCGGAGTATCGATAACAATGACCGTGGGAGATGGAGGCGAAGGATTGTCTTCGGTGAGAAGATTGTCAAAGAAATTCATGTCTTCATCCCCATCGATAGGAGAATCATTAGTAGCTAAATTCGCATCTCCCATGGTATCTTCAAGATTGTTCCAGAATAAATCACTATCTCCAAATAGAGACAACGATGAATCAATGGAGGACACGGTCTCAACATTGGGAAGAGAGGTAGGAATACTTTTGCAAGCATCATTAAAGTGTTCTTCACAAGCCTCATCAAGAACGTCAATACAATTAACACTCTCATATGAATAAGGCTGTTTAGACAACTTGCCCATGTTGAAGACTACTTTATCGTCACCCACTCTCATGATAAGCTCACCGGCTTCAACATCAATGAGAGTGCGACCGGTCCTAAGGAATGGACGACCAACAATCAGTGGTACACGGGGGTCCATCTCGTAGTCGACGACAACAAAATCAGTAGGGAAGGTGAATTTGTCGACTCCTACAATGACGTCTTCGGCTATCCCCACTGGATAAGCAACCGTACGGTTAGCTAATTCCAAAGTCATTTTGGTGGGGACTAGCTCTGGGAGAGATAATTGCTTCCAAACACTTAGAGGCATGAGATTAATACTGGCTCCTAGATCGGCTAGGGCCATGCAATTCTCTACTCCTGGGAATTTGCAAGGGATAAGAAAACGACCCGGATCACCAAGCTTGGTTGGCAATTTCCTTAAGAGCACTGCAGAGCAGTTCTCATTAAGTTGGGTGTTGGCAATATCGAGGAGCTTTTCCTTGTCGCTCAGAATATCTTTAAACATTTTTGCATACTTGGGCATGTGAGCGAGAGCCTCAGCGAAGGAGATATTGAAATTCAGTTTTTTGAACATTTTTAGGAAGTTCGAAACTTGAATATCATCCTTGCTCTTTTGCTTCTCTTTCCTCAACCTTGAAGGATAAGGTATATTAGAAGAAGAGGAAGGCTTTAGGGGAATAGGATCACTCACAACCACGGGTGGAGGAGGGGTAGAAAGAAGAGGTGGAGAAATTGGGGAAGGAGAAGGAGGAGGAATAGGAGCAGGCGACTCATGCTCCTTAGTCACAACCACCGGTGGAGGTATAGGAAGCTCGGGTTCCTTGGTACCTTTACCACTTCGAGTGGTGATTGCTTTCATCTCCCCTCTTAGATTCACAACGGTGTTACTCGGAAGAGTACCCGAAGAAGAGGGTTGATTACCTTGGAAGAAACTAGCCATCATGTTCCTCAGATCATTAGTTTGGCTATCCAACGTGTTTCTCATGTCGGCTCTCAAATCATTTCCTTGCTTGACCAAGTCTGCTTTCAAATTGCGCACTTCCTCTTGGAGATTTCCCACTATCACATCATTGGTTCTCATGTAGGTTGCAACCTCTTGGTGTAATGTAGTGGTGGTTTGGTTGGGAGGAGTATTGTATGCAGGTGGTTGGTAAGCAGGTTGTTGGTAGACTTGATTGTTACGTTGAGTTGGTTGTTGCTGCTTGTGAGGTGGGATGTATGGTTGTCGAGGTTGTTGTTGTTGTTGAGGAGGGCGGTTAAGGTTTTGTTGTTGGTTTGGGTTGGTAGGAGGAAAGCCAGGTGGTGAAAGATAGTTGTTTGATCGATAGCTAAGCAAGTTACGGTCACCTTGAGGTCTGGCTTGATAAGCAGGTTGAGGATAGGTGCCATATGCCGCATTCACATTTTCAGCAGGGTAATCTTGGGTGGCGGTACAAGTTGTGTAAGAGTGAGGACCACCGCATATCTCACAAGGTTGGCTGACAGCGTTCACTTGAGCGTTTTTGGCGTTGTTACTGTTGTTGCTGCTGACGGTGTGGGTGACAAGCGATTCAAGAAGCGTAGTGATTTTGTCCAATCGCTTGTCGCTGTCACTTGTGCTAGCACTAGCGACATTGGTCCGAACACTCTTTGTTTGCACACGAGATTTGTTCTCAATGATATCCCAAGCAGCATTGGAAGTCTTAGCCAATAGATTACCCCCCGAGGCACTGTTCAGTGAATCCTGGTCACTCATGCTTAAACCATTGTAAAAAGTATTGATTTGATGTACTTTGGTAAAACCATGTTGTGGGCATTTTCTTAAAAGATCTTTAAAGCGATCCCAAGATTCACTGAATGACTCATCGTACTTTTGTTCAAAAGTTATGATCTCATTCCGCAAAGCGGTAGTACGAGAGGGTGGAAAAAAGTAGTTGATAAACTTTGTTTCCAAATCCGTCCACGAGAGAATACTCTGTGGCGGTTCCTTAGCAAGCCAATGCCGGGCTTGTCCCTCTAAAGAAAAGGGAAAAAGTTGTAACCTTATAACCTCTTGTGGAACACCATTGAACTTGACCGTGTTGGTGAGTTGCAAGAATCTCTTGATATGGTCGTGTGGATCATCAATGGTTCGTCCCAAGAATGGTTGAGCGAAGACCATCTGGATAAAGCCTGACTTTAGCTCGAAATTATTGGCGGCAATTGGTGGTATAAGAATTGGATCCGTGTTGCCATCGACATGAGCTTGCAGCAATTCAATCATTGGGCGATTATCCGGAAGGTGCTCATTGTTGTTGTTATTGTTCATGTTGTTGTTGTTATTATTGTTTGGAGGTGGTACACCGGCCATGTCTAAGTGATCGAGAGGCTCGGGCTCTTGATATGACGTGGATCGAGTGCGCATACACCTGCAAAAGAACGAACAAAGAAAAGCAAAGCACAAATATTTTTGGTTTTTATGTTTTTTAATTTTTTTGTATTTTTGAAAATTTTATATTTTTTAGTTTGTTTTTGAAGATTTTCTTGAAAAAGTAACGTTCACGGGGAACGGATCCCAAAATCCAAGTTCTCACAAAAAACTTTTGATCTTAACGAGAAGAGCCGGCAGCGGCGCCATTTGATATTTTGATTTTATGTGGGTTCTAATTTCTCGGAATCTTCTCGAATTGATCTAGGCTTTAAGTGGAATGATTGTTCTTGGTTACTAAATAAAAGGGTTTGGTTTTCTAATCTAATAAAAAGTGGAAATGAAAATTTAAATCAAAGATAATTAATTTAATGATGATTAATAAAAACTTGAATTTAACTTAGAATTAAGATTAAAATAAAATTAAAATTAAAATAAGGAAACAGTAAAGAAATAGTAAAGAAACAGTAAAAACTTTAAAATACCCAAAAGATAACTGATTCGGAAGTTACTGTTCATTCGGAAGTTGAATTCATTCGGAACTTTGTGCTTGGTTCGGAACTTTTGGACTCATCCGGAACTCACTGATTCGGAAGTTTTACATTCATCCGGAACTTACTGATTCGGAAGTTCTCTATGTTCCGATTCGGAACTTTTGGTAAAAAATCGGTTCGGAACTTATGCCTTGGTTCGGAAGTTACTGATTCGGAAGTGATTGGTTCGGAAGTTTTTGGCTTCGTTCGGAACTTTTTAAACTGATTCGGAACTTAATGCTTCATTCGGAACTTTGGTTTGGTTCGGAAGTTTTTATCTTGGTTCGGAACTTTTTAAAGGTAAACTCATTCGGAACTTTTAACTGACTCGGAACTTTTGAAAACAAAACTCATTCGGAAGTTACTGTTCACTCATTCGGAACTTCTGGGAAACCCAGATACAGAAACTAAACCGAAGAACAAGGAAACACGATTTTGATCCAAAAATCACCAAGTTTTTCACCAAAAACTAAAATAAATCAATCACAAAGCATCTACTAACCATAAACTACTAATCCCATCAACAAAAACACAAATCCCAACAACTTTTGAAGATCAAATCAAGAAAAATAAAAACTTAAAAACTTGAAGATAAAGATGATGATGAACAAGATAAAATAGAAAGATTAAACAAGAACTTTGTATTGAATGATTAATGTTTTGACAAGATAAATCAAAGATTAAAATTACAAGATGAGAAAATTAAAGATTAAAATTACCAATCACCCTAATGGTGATGGTGATGAAACGGAACAGAGAGAAAAAGTGGGGAAGAAGAAAAACTAAAAACTTGTCTAAATGTGTGAGGGGAGGGCTATTTATAGCCTTGTCTTTTGGTTGGTGAGTGGGCTTTCTCCCGTTCTTCTTGTCTTTTCGTCTTTTCAGAAAAGTTTCCGTTTTCGATTCTGATTCGGGATTTGTCGTCGATTAAATTCAACTCGTCTTTTAATTTCTTCGTTTAATAGACTTGAGTTTCTTCGACTTATATAAATATTCCATCTTTGGTCCTTTTCTTCGATAAATCTTCGAATAGGCCCAGTGACTTCAAATCTTTTGCATCTCTTGGACAATAGACTTTATCTCGAGTCTTTTTCTTCAGTAAAACCCGTGCAATCCCATGTTTTCTTCAATATTCATCCGGTTGACTCTGAAAACACAACAAACACAAAAACCACGCATAATTCCAAACAAATGATATTAAATACGTGTTTTGGTCTCGTTTTAGCCCGAATTAAGTGGTAAAAGGATGGGTGTTTACACACCTATCATCCATTCGCCGGAATGCCTGATGACGATGCCAACAAACACCTCGACAAGTTCATTACAATCACCCAAAGCATGAAGTTTCCCGGTGCCACAATGGATGTTCTACGCCTTCAACTCTTTCCACATACTTTATCACACCACGCCGAGAAATGGTTTGATCGTCTCCCGAAGAATTCCATTCATACTTGAGATGACATGACTCAACGCTTTTTGTCGCGCTACTTTCCACCTTCCATGGTCACGAGCCTTTGCAATCAAATCAGCGGTTTCATGCAAGATCCCGATGAATCTCTCTTTGATGCTTGGGAAAGATATAATGTTTTGATCGATCGTTGCCCAAACCACAACATGCTCCCTGTGACCTTAATTGATACTTTCTACAACGGTTTGACTTTTCGTGATTGTGATACGATTAATGCAGCCGCCGGTGGCACATTTATGAAAAGGAGACCCGAGGAGTGTAGAGAGCTTATTGAGAACATGACTACTCATCATAAAAACTAGGATTCCTCCGCTTCTTCAAGGAACAACCCGAGAGTCAATGTTTCCTCCACTTCAGCAAGCCCTGATATGACCGAATTCACCCGTATGATGACTGCAATGAACAAAAGTATCTTGCTTCTCGCTACAAACCAACAACAAGTTAAAGCGGTTATCAATTCTTGTGAGACATGCGGCGGTCCACACTCATACACTGATTGTCCTTCTACTCAAGGAAATCCGGAAAATGTGTATGCAGCTTATGGTAATTATTCACCGGAAAATCACCAAGCTCGACCTCAAGGGGATAGAAATTTGCTGAGTTACCGGTCCAACAACTACCTTTCCCCCGGTTTTTCTCCTCAAAACCAAAACCCCGCCAACAACTACAATAGAAGCAACCAAATCCCACCAAGAGATTCTAATCCTTATCACCCACCCGCTCAACAAGCCCCACCCATGAATCAAGATGTTGAAGCTATAATGAGAACCCAAGGTGAGCAAATCAAGAATCTGCAGAGCCAAATTATCAATCTGAAAGGAGATATTACCAAGCAAGGGAATGACATTAGATCCGAGCTTCGAGATAATATTCAATCCTCCTTCAGCAATCAAACGAATGATTTGAAGAATATGCCGACTAGTTTCTTGCCCACAACTCAACCTTCTACTTCGAGTTCTCTACCTTCAAACACCGTCACCAATCAGCGAGCAAATGTGAGTGCTATTACTACCCGTAGTGGAGTAATCATAGTAGGACCACCTATCCCACCCCCATCATCTACACCTTCTCCACCACCATTTATCCCTACTCCTCCTACACCTAGTATTAGTGCACCATTACCGCCTCCGCCTCGTCATGACGATGTTCCCAAGAAGAACCCTTCAACATCTCAACCTTTACCAGCTACACCTACACCTTCCACCTATAAACCTAACATCCCATATCCTTCTCTCTTGGACAAGTCTAACTTGCTCACTAAGAATGACACTCAAGTGTCGAATTATTTGAAGATGATCTCTCAAATGAATTTCAACATTAGCCTTGTTGAAGCACTTGTCCACATGCCAAATTTGTCAAAGCATTCAAGGAATTGCTTAACAAGAAAGAGAAGCTGATTGAGCTCGCCAACACACGCTTAAATGAAAACTGTTCTGCAATTATTCTTAAAGAACTTCCGGAAAAACTTGGAGATCCCGGTCGTTTTGTGTTGCCGTGCATTTTTAACAAAACCGAAGAATTTACTGCCCTAGCTGATCTCGGGGCCAGTATAAATCTTATGCCTTTGAGTGTTTGGAAAACACTATCATTGCCCGACCTTACTCCAACAAGGATGACTCTTGAGCTTACAAATCGCACTCTCGCTTACCCCGTTGGTATTGCCGAAGATGTGTTCATTAAAGTTGGCACATTTACTTTCCCGGTCGACTTTGTGGTTGTTGATTATGAAATAGACCCTCGTATTCCTTTAATACTTGATCGGCCCTTCTTGAGAACCGGAAGAGCTCTAGTTGATGTTGCCAAAGGTGAATTAATCTTAAGAGTCGGGGATGATGCACAAGTTTTCAAAATGGGGAAGCTTACAAGCAAATCCTTTGAACGAGAATCTGCGAATATGATTAATGTGCTCGATGATTTTGTCATCTACAACAATCCTCTAATCGAGTCTTGCATTGATAATCCACTTTTTGAAGAGGATGTGGATGATTCTCTCTCCAATTTGGAACCTTCACCCATTTATGATTCTCCACCGATCTTTGATGCTTATGATGATGATTCTAGCTCAGATTCGGATGATTATGATGACCTTACTTCCGAGTATCCCGACATGCCCACGTATGATGATTTTGATGAGGCCGATACTCTTTCGAGTTATTCTTCACATGATGAAGATCCTCCGCCATCTATGCTTAATCCTACTTTGGATGATTACTCTTTTGAGGAAGACTTCTCTACCTTTCTTAATACATACTTCCCTCATGAGAGTGATGCTCCTCCTTTAGACTTTGAAGATTATCGTCTTGATCCTACTTTGGATTTGAAGAAAATTCTTTCAAAGGAGAAGCAACCGGTCGACACCAACATCCGCAGCACATATGATTTGACACCTCTTTGTCCCCCTTCTGAGGACGAGGTTGTGCATTTTCTTCGCGGATCTTCTTCACATTCTGTTGAGCCTGAGTGCTATTTTCCCTTAAGGAAAAGGTGTTCGACCCCGGTATCGATATTCTTCAGCCATCTCAGTATCCACCTGATGAAATAAAAGGAAAACTCTTTGGAACTTTGGAAGATATGCTTGCACCACCTCACACTTGCTCCCACCGTGCTCCATCTTTGCTTATGGGAACCTTGCCTACTCTTCTTTGGCTTGCCTTGTTCGCCTTAAGCTTGTGCTATTTGATGGACGAAAATTATGTCTTCGATCCCGGTGGATATGTTTCATGCTTATTCCTTTGCTAATCAAGGTCGAGTCAGGCTCACGACTCAGTAATCAAAAATCAAGCGCTTCTTGGGAGGCAACCCATGTATCTATCTTTTAGCTTTCTTTATCCTAAGTGTAGGGGAGACCCGTTAGTGTTTGCTATTTCCTCTCTTCTTATAATCAAGGATTCGAGCGCTCAATAATCTACTCTTGATGATTCATGATGACCCGTGATTCCGTGTTCCCATTTTCCCGGTTCTATCCTAAGCTCTTTTCGATTCACTATTTTATATTTCTCAATATTAAAATAGGAATCTCTTTAGTTGTCTCTTCCTTAGCAAGATTTAAACAAAGTGCACAATGTCCTAAGTGTAGGGGAGTTTACTCCCACATGCTTAAACATTGAGGACAATGTTTATATTAAGTGTAGGGGGGACTTCTATCGAAGTTAAGTGGTCTTTTCCTTGTATTTGTCCTCATTTTAACCGGAAAATCAATTTTTTGACATTTTTCAAAATTTTTGATCTATTTTGGCCTATTAGTTTTTACCTTTGTATAGTTATTTTCTTTCTTTGCTAGAATAAATTTTGAATAAAGTGGTTTTAATTTTCAAACGTTGTGAATCTTTTGACTCAACCCGAGTTTACTTATCTAAGTTTACTCTAGCTAGTATCCTTAACGTGTTTAAGTCAAGTTTTGCTAGGCTTTTATATAGGGAGCTATAAAACGTGAAAGTCTTATCTCTCACGGGTTAAGAACAAGAACTTTTTGAAAGTTCCTATAATTGACCCTAGAGAGTCGTTTATCAAGGGAACTTTAAAATGCGATTTCTAAACTTGAAAAAGTCTAAGAATTTGCAAGATCCTATAGGCGACTCGAAAACCCAAAACATTGATTTAACAGGCTAAGCATCCACGAGTCTCATTCCTTGAGATTTTAAACTGTGGAGAACGAGAGATGATAGATTCAATTATAAGTTTGGTATTCTTTCGTGAATTTATGTGAGTTAATTATAAGCCTATTCTCCCATCGCTTGCTAATAAATTTATCTGCAATAAATAAGGTTGTACGATTTGAAAAGTTACTTAGCTTCTAGCCCAATATCGTTTAAAAGTTGCTCGGTATGGATTAGAGTTCATAGCCAAGGCATAACTTATTGAAGCGGGATGCGAAGATTGGCGAGTCCAAAAAGGTCCTAACAAGACATGAGGGCTATTTTTTGTTGCTAAAGATCCCAAGTGATGTGAAGAATCATTTATCGAAAATCAATATGAAGGATCGAGACACACGACGAAAAGCAAAAACTCCCCAAAAGTCATGGAGAAATCTATCCGAAAAGGCCCTAACAAGGTATGAGGATGAATAGATCCAAGTCCAAAAAAGAGGCGGATCGTTGTATATCAAAGTCCAAGTAAAGATTGGAGAAAAATGAAGAAGTCGTGGTCCATATATGAAGAATCTCTCAAAATTTCAAGTGAAGAAATTCCTATTATGAAGAGAAGACCATTATTTCATGAACGTCTCTCAAGGTTTGAAGTATGAAGTCGCTGCCAAATATCGGTCCGAGAAAGTTCTCAAATCGCGAAGCGAGTTATGCCAAGATATGAACTTTATGAGGTCCCGAGAAGCAGTTTTAAAAGATTTTGTCCTTTAGCTAATTATTGATTAAATCGTTCACTTTATTTTCGGCCTAAATAACTTTCGAAATAAGTCAAAAATGCATCCTCGTGATCATTCAAGACAACAATAAAATATAAGAGATACACCTAGGAATAAGGGAGTCTAAGTGAATAATTGGCCCACATGAGTTCGTGTTAGTTTGCTAACTTATAATAACAATGATCTCGTTTTTAAGCTTGGTTTGGAGAAAGTGAAAACTTGAGGATGATGATTACTCATGACATTTCCAAAACCCAAGGTATGTTTTTTATTTCTTTACTTTGAACGTTTATAGTTTTCTATCTCTTTAATAAAGGCCAAGGTGGATTGATTTTGATGAAAAATGTAAACATGCTTTGTATCTAATGCATTGCATGAGGACATTGCAATGGTCAAGTGTAGGGGATTTGATAGGTGTGTAAACACCCATCCTTTTTACCACTTAATTACAATAATAACCGAGCCAAAACGTGTATTTTATGTCATTTATTTCAAAATTATACGTGGTTTGTGTTTTTGTTGTGATTTAGGACGAAAAGGTGAAAAGTGGAGAAAACACGGGCATTCACGGGCTTTTATCAAAGAAAAAGACGAAAGACGAAGTCAAGAAGTCAAGAGTGCAAAAAGAACGGAAGTCCAAGAAAAATTCTAAGATTTATCAAAGAAAAAAGTCAAAATACGGAAGTTTACCAAAAGCCGAATAACTCAAGTCTAATTTATTGAAGAATTACAAGACGTGTTCAAAGAAATCCCGAGACAAGTCATTAAAGTCCAAGTATTGAGAAGATTAACAAAAGATTAAGAAGATCAAGGACTTAAGCTTTCAATTAAGGAAAAGAAGAAAGAGGGGAGGAAGCTTCCTAAGCACTCCATAATCCTCCCCTATAAATAGTCATTAGTGTGTTAATTTTCATTTTGATGGCTAATAGTGACAATTAGTTCTTCCATTTTACTTTCCTTGTCATTTAATTACATGTCATTTATCTTAATTGTCTTGCACCTTAAATGCCTTTAATTTCAAGTAAGTTTCCTTTTACTTCTTGTCAATCTTTACTTTTTCTTGTTAATCTCCTATCTACCTTTCTTTAATCTTTAATCTTTATTGTTTATGTTCATGTTCTTGATTTTTTATTGATTTATTTAAGTGGGTTTTGATTATTTTGGTTATATTTGTTAGTTTGATTGTTTTGGATTGTTTGATTATCATTAGTAGATGTTTTGTGATTAGTTTGATTTAATCTTGTGGTTGATTTAGATTGAATTTGTTTAGATTCGTGTTGTTCTTTTTCTCCTTGTTCTTCGGTTTGTTTGTTACTGATCTTTTCCCAGGTAAAGTTCCGGATCAAGACAATTTCTTCCGGATCAACACCTTCATTCGGAACATTCAAAGTTCCGAATCAAGGCTTGTTCATTCGGAACCTATTCTGAACCAGTATAAGTTCCGAACCAAGAAGAAGTTCCGAACCAAGGAGCTTTATTCGGAATAATTAATTTATTCCGGATCAACACCTTCATTCGGAACATTCAAAGTTCCGAATCAAGCTTGTTCATTCGGAAGTATTCCGGATCAGTGGAAGAGGTGTCTCATTCGGAACATTCAAAGTTCCGAACCAAGGGTTCCGAATCAAGAAGTTCCGAATCAAGGCTTTGTTTAGAAAGTTCCGAACCGATTGAAGTTCCGAATCTGTAAAGTTCCGAACGAATGATTTATTCTGGATAAGTGACATATTGCGAATAGAGAATTTGTTCCGGATCAAGAATTTTGGTAAATATTCCGAGTGAAGGAGAATCATTCCGAACGAAGGTGACATTCCGGATGAGTGATTATTCCGAACGGAGGATTATTCCGAATGAGCTGTTTTCAGGTTCTTTTTAGTTTTTGTTTTTAATTTTTAATTTTCAAGCTTTACCTTTCTCGCCTTTTTCTTAGTCGCACTTTAAGTTTATTTGCCTTAGATTTATTTTAGCTTTGCCTTAATTTTAAGTTTTAAGTTTTAGTTGCGTATTAAGTTTGCCTTAGATAGATTTAAGTTTGCGTCATTTACTTTTAGTGCCTTTTAATTTTCGTCACGCTTTAAATACTTGCCATTTATTTTAAATTAGTTTTATATTTAAATTACCCCCATTTACTTTTAAGTTTTGCACCTTTTAATTTTACTACAACGACACAACTATTTGTTTCACCAAAGAACGACTGAGTCACATAGTTAACCAGGATCAATTCGATTAGACCACAACAACAAACATTAATTTTCTTACTTGGTGTAAAAAGCCAAATATCACTAGTCTATCAGCATCACCAGTTCCAGCACCAGCATTGTCAGCTCTAGTATTGCCAGCTCCAGTATTGCCAGCGCCAGTATTGCCAGCACCAGTATTGCCAACTCTAGTATTGCCAGCTCTAGTATTGCCAGCTCCACCAGATTCACCAGCTCCATCGGATCCACCAGCTCCATTATTCATATTTGCCATAAATGCATTCATAGCGACCTGAAATTGATCAGCTACTATAGCGCGTAACTGCGCCTTAGTCATTTGTTTTGGCGGCATGATACTGTTACACAATTTACATCAAAATGAGTATTCATTCAACGTTTGTGATAACAAAACATGAATAACACGGAATAAGGAAATAGATAGATGAAGAGAAACAAGAAAGGATGATAGAACGAAGAATAGAATTTGAACAAGGAACGAAGATTCACGAGGAATGAGTCAAAAGACAGGAATTTCTATTGTGACAATCAGCGTCGTTTGTAATTTACGTATTAGTATTATAATAATCAAATAATAAACATTTATAAGTAAATAAATGTAATCCATTATGCTTTATGCATAAATAATAATTAAATATTTATAACATATATATACTTTTCTTATTCTCGTCCATTGGCAACTCGGAGGTTTCGCTTGCAGATGTTATAGTCAAAAGCTTTCAAAAATTTATTTTTGGAAAATCTTTTCGTTCTCTATAACTTGAGCTCTGATGCCAATCTGTAACACCCCCAAATTCGGGTTGTTAGCCCTATATTTTATATAGTCGAACAAAAATGTAATAGGTCATCTTAGTCGTTATTGGTCTTGTATTGTAATAGGTTAGTCGGGAAAACCGGGCTTGGACTTTAAGCTAATATTGTCTAAGTTAGGGGCGTAAGCCCAAGCAAAGCCAAGCGCGACCCATGAAAAAGCCCACTAAAGGCCTTATGGCGTGGCATATAAATACCCTCTTCCATGTGTGGAAGAGGGTGTTGGTCATTGTTACTTTCTCTCTCTAGTAATCTTTTACCATCCAATCTCTCTATAGTTTCTCTCTCTAATTTTCTTCTCTTTCTCTCTCTAAATATCATTAGTATTGTGTGTTATGGATTGAAGTGGGATTAACATTGAGCCTATAGTGGATAGGTGATTGAAGATTCGTCGTTCATGTTCTTATTGATTTCATAAGGTATTTGATCCATAATCCTTGATCCAAATTTTTTCTTTGTGTTTTTTTCTTGATACAAATCATCTACATAGTTGTGGTAGAGATTTGGTACAGTTTATTTGGGTAAAAACACAAAATTTTTGGGTTTTTGGATCAAATTTTGGCATAAAGTTACGTTTTTTATAAGGCTGCTCCGAGAAAAATGGGATATCGATCAACAGTTAGTCATTTCGGAAAAGGGTTTTGATTTTCCGAAATTCTGGGCTTATTCCGAAGAAATTTTTCGGAAAAGGGTTTATTTCTCTTAAAAAGTTGTGTTTTCCGAAAATTATTCCGAAGAAGTGGTTTTTCTCTGAAAAACCTTTATTCCGAAAAAGGGATTTTTCCGAAGATTATTCCGAAAAAGAGCATTTTCCGAAGATTATTCTGAAAAAGAGCATTTTCCGAAGATTTTTCCGAAAAAGAGCATTTTCCGAAGATTTTTCCGAAAAAAGGCAATTTCCGAAGATTTTTCCGAAAAAGGGCATTTTTCGAAGATTATTCCGAAAAAGGGCATTTTCCGAAGTTTATTCCGAAAAAGTGTGTTTTCCGAAGATTTTTCGAAGAAGTGTGTTTTCCGAAGATTTTTTCGAAGAAGCGTGTTTTCCGAAGATTTTTCCGAAGAAGTGTGTTTTCCGAAGATTTTTCCGAAGAAGTGTGTTTTCCGAAGATTTTTTTCGAGGAAGTGTGTTTTCTGAAGATTTTTCCGAAGAAGTGTGTTTTCCGAAGATTTTTCCGAAGAAGTAAGTATTCCGAAGAAAATTCCGAAGAAGTGAAAATTCCGAAGAATTGATTATTCCGAAGAAGTATCTATTCCGAAGAAGATTCCGAAAAAGTGATTATTCCGAAGAAGCTTGTTTTTTCAGAAAACCCCAATATTCCGAAGAAGTTGTTTTTCCGAAAACCTCAATATTCCGAAGAAGTTGTTTCACTGAAAACATCAAATATTCCGAAGAAAGACATTTTTCTGAAAATATCATTTATTTCGAAGATCCTCAAATCTCTGAAAACATCCATTATTCCAAAAATGTCAGTTATTTTGAAAATGTCTGATGGTATTTTTGACTGAAGCATTTTTAGACTTAGCCACTATCTAGACTAGGTTCGGAACATCGTTTCCAAAAAAAAATAAAAAAAAATAAAAAATAAAAAATTTAGGCCATTTAAGCTTCGATTTCAAATTTTGGCGATGCGAAAAATTTTTCAACCAAAAATTCAAATTTTCGGAGCAAAATTCAAATTTTTAGGCCAAAATTTCAGGTTTTTTAGGTTTTATTTTTCGTTAAAATTTTCATTTTTCAAAATTCTTCCCTATTAGTTTTTGGCTATTTCGGACTCGATTTAAAAACTTGGTGAGACAAAATATTCGGTTTACTGTTCTATCGGACCGAGGAATTTATTGTCGGACTGGGAAAAAATCGGATTTTTCGGAATTTCAACCACCATCAAATCACAACACATCCATTAAGATCCGTCATCCATACACATCATATCCTCTTTGAGACATCCGTTCAATGGACGTCTTCGTGGATTCAACAACAACAACGACAACGTCCATTACTGAGATGCATCAAGAAAAGATGCAGAATCCAAAGGTTCAGACAAATACTGAGACTACAATCAATAAACCTTCTACCAAGGATTCTACAACCAAAACCGTTCATGCAATCAAATACAAGATGTTGAAAGCCAAAGAAAGATGCATGGAACACTTAAAGTTGCTTCAGTCACACCTTCAGGTTCTTTCAAGAGAAGACCTAAAAGGCGCTCGTTTTGAAATTGGATTCAAACGGGTATTCGTTCTACTATTTGGCCAAGATGTTGAGAAATTCACCAGATCGATGCTACTTAATATGGATCATCTTCAACTCGCACTTGACAGCGATGATCTTCACGAGACTCTATCAATGGACATCCTTGTATCTCTCAACATTTAGTTCCAGCAATTCATTGACTCAAGTGGTTTATCCAACAACGATCGAGAGTTCGCAAGTACATACTTTACCAAATATACTCTTGTAGATCCTCAAGCGTTCAAAGAGTCACTTCTTCAACATTTGAGTAATCTAAAGAAGTCAATTGCTGAAAGACTACGCCATCAAAGGCAATTTGAACGAAGGGTGAATCAACGACTGATGCTGACGAAAGACAACAACGTCGATAAGGGTCAAGCATTGGATCCTTGTTCGGTTGATACAGAAAGCAGCGGAACAGAATCTGAAAAGCAGCATACTAGCAACAGCTCAGGGAATGATCACACAGTCAATGATGCGGATATTAGACCCAATTTTGATGATGAGCCAATGGATAAGGTACAATTAAATGCTGTATAAGATGTTGATACTAAGATTCATGAGCTTGAAATTCTGTTAGCTCAGAAGACAAAAGATTTGAGGATGCCAAACTCGATTTTTCAAAGAAAAATAACAAATTTGAGGCTTATTTTGAAAAACTTGAAAAAGCAAATGTTGTTCTTGAACAAAAATTGGATCGTAAGATTCAAGATTTCAACACGGAAAAAGAACATTTTGTGAAACAAATAAATTTGTTAGAATCAAAGTTTGCCTCTCAAAATCCAAGTCCTCCGCCTGCTTCACCAAGTGAAATATTTGTGCAACCTATCAACACTGTAGACAGTAATGACGCGACTGCTGATAACGACATATTTGATAATATGAACATTAAGTTAGAACAACGTGTCGCTCAATTACTTCTACAAGATGAGCAATTAAAAGCTCAGATTCAGGAAAAGGTTTTTGCACTTACAGCTGGGAAAAATGAATAAAGGAAGTTGAAAGGAAATAGTGTGGATACTAAGTTTGTAAAACAGTCTGTCTTAGGGAAACCTCCTTCTCAACCAATCAGACCTTGCTCAGTTGCTAGACAACCGAATGCATTTCAGTCTGAACGACCTACAACGTCGAACCCGAGGTTTGCTTCCCAAGCTGACATGCGTAGCAATTTGTCAAAACCAATCACTCCACAATCTAGATCCTCCTTAAGAAAGATTGTATCTGCAAAACCCGATCACATGAATGCTTCAAGAAACTCTAGATCTAGCTCCAAGAACATGCCTAGGCGTAGTTCAAATGACACGGGTCATAAAAGCTATCTAGAGGATGCTCAGAAAAATACACAAGCAAGAGATAGGACCATACCACAACCTAGGAGCGTTGTTCACACATCTAGGAATTCTAGACCCTTCTATGATGTGCACAATTCTGCCAACCCTAGGAACTCTAGAGCCTTCTCAGATGCTAAGCACTTTGTTTGCAAGAAATGTAACAAATGCGTGTTTAATGCCATTCATGATGATTGTATAACACATGTCCTGAACAAGGTGAACCACAAAGCTAGAGCATCTCAAAGACGGAACCCTATAGGAAATAGGTTTTCTCCAACTAAGTCTTCCGCTGTGCATGAGAAATCTATGACTCCTAGACCCTGTCTTAGGTGGATACCAACGGGTAGAACCTTCAAAACAATAGGTCTTAGGTGGGTTCCTACTGGAAAGATATTTCCCTCTAGCACGAAAAAGGTTCAAGGTGTATACCCCAACATGGTTCTCACAAGGATATCACTAACCCACATGCAAGCATACAAACTACTGATGAAAGTGCAGGTAATAAAGTAACGGTTCAACAAGAACACAAAGGCTTTCCATATTCATACCGTTCAACAAAAGACACTCTCAGAGTTTGGTTGCTCAAGAAGAAGATATTAGAGAAATACGTGTCTCAGGGGCTTCACAAGTAAGACTTCACAATGACTTACAGTCAAAACGAGCTTCTATTAAAACAATTCAGAAGTTTTATACTCGTGTACTAGACTTACAGTCACATGTCAGACTATAACTCGTACTTCAAAAATAGGAAAGTTCATCCCGAGTATGACTTATCCTCAAAACGAGAAATTCGATTTTCTCGGACACGAGCTTACATTAAAACTATTCGAAAGTTTTAAGCTCGTGTATATGACTTCTAAGCACATCACAGCTTAGGACTCGGATCTCAAATAAGGAAAGTTTATCACGGATGATAACTTATCCTTCACAACGGGAAATTAATTTTTCTCGGTCATGAGCTAGTCACAAAACATTCAAAGTTTTGAGCTCATGTAAATCGGAATCTATTTTAAAACCGTTGAACACAATGTTTCAAGAATTTCTCAAAAGATTTTTCTAAATCTTTCAAAATTGTGTGTTCAACACTCCCTTCCTCATATGTGGTTTTCATATCTCAAAATTGTCATATGTTATTTTGATTAATTTTTGAGGGGGAGCGTTTTAAAATCAAGCCTTTAATGCTGTTGGGGTACATCTAAGAAATTGTCATATTTTATGTATCCAACACATTCCAAAAATGATATTAAATCTGTCATATATATTATCAGTAAAGGCATCTCAACTCCGTATCTCAACATATATTGTGGTGTCGTTTTTCTAAAATTCTGTCAAATTTTGTCTCAAGACACACATATATTGTTGAGGGGGAGCGACCCGACTGAAAATGTTCCATGATTCATGCGTGCACACATGTTTCTCTCCAGTCGATTTTTCGGAATTTGTCATATTTTAATCAATTGGTATCTCTAATATTATATTTTTTATTAGAGATAGGGGGAGAAAATGTGATTAAAATGTAATATATCGCAACATGTGATCTTAAAGACTCAAGTGCAACTCTTTCCTTCACATGCCAAACTATTCCGTATATCGATGCATGTGTGTAGCGGGAGCTTTTCGGAAATGTAAAACTTTCAAGTGTTAAAAGTTTTGATTTTTCTCAAGCATTTTGAATGATTTTCAATGGTTTAATGGTTACGATCTATACCCAAAACAACCTACTATCCACGAAGGAATATTGGAGTCAAAAGGTGGTTTAGGATAGGAAACTAAGTCCTATGATCCAACCAGAACCGGAGGGATCTACCCAAGGACATTCCATAGCAATAAATAGTTGTCCTTAGGAAAGATGGAGTTGAATGAAGCTGAATGCAGACCAATTACTTAAGTTAGCACTGGAACAATCACAACAAGGTGCTAGTGATGACGTATTGGTAAGCATTGAAGGAGTTGAATATTCTATGCAACTTAGGCAGAAACCGGGTCAATACATCTATTGAAGACAAGTCATCATGGACCCAATGATGCAATGCACAACCCTTCCCAGCCATTCGAGTTTCTCTCAAAAGAAACTTGTCTTATTGTCACGGAGATCAACACGTATCTATTGACTTTCTCACTCCGAGTTAGTTAATATTGAAAAGGTGGCAGTTTGCTCCAGCCTCCGATTACCAAAATGCACTTATTGAGTCTAGATCCAAAAGAGATCCATCTATCATCTCATTAGGACACAATCGAGTCCTACGCATTATCCTTGTGATACTGCCAGAACATCTGAGTGATACGATTCATAATGAAGATGGAAATCCTGCTTGAGCCATCATTAAACAAGCTCATGGTAGGTAACTTGTGTGATTCTACACGAATCAAACTTGTGAGAACTGGAAAGCAACTAAGTTTCGATTCTTAATTGATTCAAACTTGATTCCAGGTTTCTTCGCAAAATCCGTGTGATATTGCCAGAACATATGAGTGATACGATTCACAATGAAGATGGAAATCCTGCTTGAGTCAGCATTAAACAAGCTCATGGTAGGTAACTTGTGCGATTCTACATGAATTAAACTTGTGAGAACTGGAAAGCAACTAAGTTTCGATTCTTAATTGATTCAAACTTGATTCCAGTTTTCTTCGCAAAATCTGTGTGATCTTGCCAGAACATTCAGAGTGACACTTATTAGTGTTCACAGTGACGAATGGAAATCCTTCCAGTGTCAACATCAAACAGCACTACGGTAGGTGACTCGCAAGATTCTCTATGAATCAAGCTTGTGACAAACTGGAAAGCAATAATGGTGCGATTCTTTTAGAATTAAACTTGTTCCAGGAATTCTGAATTGACGACTCTAATCAGACGGATAATTTATCCTTATGATTCACTCTTTATGTTCGCATTCTGCTTTGAGACGGTCGAGTAAAGAGAACTGGCTACTACCGCCGGGAAACCCTGTCAAGGAGGTTCTTAATCGAATCTACCCGATCACAGGTACGGTATCTGATACCGTCTAACGGTCTTCACCGACCGAAGGTAAAACGCTACCGAGTTAGGATGAAATCTTCAAAGCCATTTTATCCGTGTCTATATATGTTGCTGCATATCAAGAAGGTGGCGTAGCTGTGTACTAACCGATGTCGATTCAGAAGTCACAAGAGCACAAGATGGCGATTATCAAGATATCTAAGAATGTAAGAATGTAAAAGGTTATCTTAGTCACAAGGAGCACAAGATGTAGATCTCAAGCACTCAAAAGTCAAATGACAAAGGCTAAAGATAAAGATCACAAAAGCATGAAGGAACAAAGCCATTGCAAACAAGATCAAGACCAAAATACAAGACCAAAGAATGATGATCACCTCCATAAAGATGTACTCACTTAATCATCTTATGCATTTAAAGATGACCGATACATTAGGGGAGATTGTTAGCCCTATATTTTATATAGTCGAACAAGAATGTAATAGGTCATCTTAGTCGTTATTGGTCTTGTATTGTAATAGGTTAGTCGGGAAAACACGGCTTGGACTTTAAGATAATATTGTCTAAGTTAGGGGCGTAAGCCTAAGCAAAGCCAAGCCCAGCCCATGAACAAGCCCACTAAAGCCTTATGGCGTGGCATATAAATACCCTCTTCCATGTGTGGAAGAGGGTGTTGGTTATTATTACTTTCTCTCTCTAGTAATCTTTTACCATCCAATATCTCTATAGTTTATCTCTCTACTTTTCTTCTCTCTCTCTCTAAATATCATTAGTATTGTGTGTTATGGATTGAAGTGAAATTAACACGGTCATAGCAGCGGAAGGGTCATTGGGTGTTACTATCATGGTTCAATCTCATTATCATGGAAAACGCCTCAAAATGAGTCGTTTTAATAAAACATACATCCATTCTTTATTTAAAGATGAAACAGTTCACACATGGTCCCAAATAGTTTCAAAGTTTACACAACATAACAAACTACAAAAGTTTAGTTGAATGGACATAGTTTAGAAAAGCGGGCCAAAACATTTAAATTAAGCAAGCTGCATGAAACCACCTTCCTTTGAGTGCATTCTTCATGGATCTGAGATAAAACATGCTATAAAGTCAACAAAAATGCTGAGTGAATCTATAGAGTTTAAATTAAATAAACGAACACAAGTATTCTGAATAAACATTCCATGGTTGACAATCATGTGCATCAGACATAATCATCGTTGTTATTACATAAGTCTCATGACAATGAACGTTAACATATATTATTTCAGCCCAACACGCCTAGCCAAGTGCATATATTTCTCTTATACAATTGCATCCGATGATTCATTACTAGTGTATCACAACACTACGCGATAGCTAGTCGCGACCGGACTGGGCGTCACCCCGCTAGATCTATCCATAGTATTAGCGTTCATTCGATTAACAATTCATGATTCAATGGGTCTTTTATGGCTAGAAGCAAACTTATGTAAATAACATTCATCTAGCATACAATCGGTTCCATTGTGTTTTATTTTAAAACAAGCATGTTATCTCCCTCGTGGGTTTTAAACTACTTTACAAGATAGTTTAAAAGTGAGGCTATAGACTCACCTTGGTACAAGAGTAGTAATGACACGATCGCCGACGATAAGTGATGCCCGTTAAACACGAAGACCGCAACCTACCAAATAAGACGCGTTCGTTAATAAATGACTCAAGTATAAATAATACTTAAATAATAAAAACTCAAATTTATAAAACCATGACAATCCCAAAAATAATAATGGTACAAGTGTACTTCTATACCCTTTTACATGTTAACATTATTAGACTTTATCATCGATAAAAATCTGCCGGTACTTACCAAAAGTACAAGCTCATGTGCCTTACTTAAACTATTCTGTTTTTGACGATACTTGGTCACAAACTCACATATAATATGAATAAGACTCAGTTTAAGTTTCATTTAAAAATATTACTTCTAAGGCTTTCTGCCCGACGCATCTATGAGTTACAAAAACCGGACAGTTTTACGTCTTCAACTCGTAAAACCATTTTGACATATCTAAACAACTCCATTTATAAAACCGATACTCGGGTTTGAAAATAGACTCATGACCTGAGGTTTAGACTTTAACATCAGTCCTTGAACATTTTTAAAACTCATTCTATAGTCCCCGAGATTCGATCCAAATATCGACAACATATTTCGGATTGTGCCGATACTCGTCTCCCGGTACACGAATACTAAAATTGTTGTAACTTCGCACTCATTTGGAGTTGAAAGTCCTACTTTATATCAAATCGAAGCTAACGAAATTCTCTACGACCCTATCTAATTAGTTTAACAAGATTCATAAAGTAAGTAATCCAAAAATGGCCTATAAGTTACTGCCTAAAATAAACCATCTAAAACTTATACAAAAACAACTTTTCAAGCAATTCTAATCATTTTTCTCATCATCCTATACCCCTAATAACAACATATGATCATCCTAATGTAAAACCTCTGATTTTACCTTATTGACTTTGTCAACTATTGTATTCTTTATTTTTGGAATCTATATAATTCTACCTTTATATGACTTATTATTAATCATATACCTTTTGTCATAGTACCTTTCATATTTATATGGACCTTTAGTCATTGTTGACTACTCTGGCAACTGACTGGCCACCTGAATGAACAAGGACTCATCACCTCAGTACATATTTTGAGATAAACTGTAACCTTACTTAATTTAATTATTAAGTACTTGGACTTATTTTTATATGTACATAATTAAATATATTACATAATAGAAATAAACACCTAACACCTTAAAACAATGTACATTATCTTACATTGTCATTTATTTACTTTATTTTAGTAAAATAATTGTAATGATATATTCATTATATACTTTCACTAAATTGCCTAAAAGCTTCAACTAAAATACCTATAACTTAACAAATGCCTACAATATCTTACAAGAACCATTATTCTCATACAACACTTGATAAAAATTATCAAAACCCTCCCACATGCATGTATATGCCATGTATATATATATACATACTTACACATTCATCATTATTTTGCTAACTTACAAGTATAATCATGTACACTCCACTAATAGACTATAACTTAGGCTTAAGCCATGCTTTCTTACACATCTACTTACACACACCATCCATGTAGGCTATGTAAATCTTGCTTATATTTTAGAGAGAGAAATAGATAGAAAGATGGTAGATTTCACACTTCTAGAGAGAGAAAGTTTAAGAGAACTATGTTTTATTCAAATGAAATCACCACCCTCTCCATCAATGGATAGGGTTTATATACCAAGCCCATAAGATGGGATTGGGCTTACATTTGGGCCGGCCATACAAGCATGGACCGGGCTTTTCCTTGTTTAGTTAATTAAAAATATCTAGACTACGAGCTACTACTTAATATATTGTCGGAGTGACCGAATCTTCCGAAATACGTAAAAACGTATTTCCAACAATCTCCCCCTAAGGGAGGTCACTCCAAACAAGGGCGTTACCCGAGTTACAATAATGAAATAAACCTAGCATAATATGCTTGTCTTGAGCTCGTAGTCTTCGTCTTTCTTTTCCTTTTTCTTTTCTGGTGAACATGTTGATGTGATCTTTGATATCAATCTTTAGCATTAATCTCTTGCCTTGATCTTGTGCATCCTTCACTTGTAATCTTCGCCTCCTCGTGATACCATGTCCTACATACTTATACCTTCGTAATTCTTGAAAGCTTCAGAGTTCGATACAGCGGAAGACTTAACTTTCAGGCTTTCTTGAATTAGATGAGGTATTAAGTGCATAAAGTATAAGCATGCGGGGACGACTTATTCTTGGATTCCGCAACGCCACCGTCTTCAAATGCCGCAACATATATAGACACGAACGAAATGGCTTTGAACATTTAATTCTAATTCGGTAGCATTTTACCTCCGGTCGGTGAAGACCGTTGGACGATATAAAATATCGTACTTGTGGCAGGTAGATTTAATTAAAAATCTCCTTGACAAGATTTCGCGGGTAAACCCGTTCTCTTTACTCGATCGTCCAAAGCTGACTGCGAACGTAAAGAGTGAATCATTTGGATAAAATTATCCGCATGATTGAAGCCGTCAATTCTGATTCCTGGAACAAGTTTGATTCAATTAAGAATCGCACCATCGTTGCTTTCCAGTTGTCACGAGCTTGATTCGTATAGAATCTTGCAAGTTACCTACCAAGTGCTATTTGAGGTTAACACTAGAAGGATTTCCACTCATCACTGTGAACACTAAGGTATCACTCTGAGTGTTCTGGCAAGATCACTAACTGTGGATTTGCTATTTGCTAATCCGGTGGTCTAACATGGTGGTAAATGGTGGTGGTAGCCATTGTTGAGTTGAGAGAGAAAGTGGTTGTGTGTGTAAAGAAAGAAAAGTGTATTAAAATGAAATGAAACACAAAATGACACAAGCAACACCCCTCCTTGTAAGCTAAGGAGGGGTATATATAGTCACACACGACCCTTAAACTATACATTGTACCTAGTCTAGTATAAGCGTGTGTGACTATGATAACTAATGGGAATTCTTAAATGTCGTCACATAAAGTGAATTTCCAACAATCTTCCCCCATGGGACGACGTGTAGAATTCCTTACAATATTTTTCCTGACAAGTACATAATGATTAAGAACAAAAGCTTTCATGAAGCGTCCAATGCTGATGATGTCTTCTGAGGGCTTTGACTTCAAAACGACTCATCTTTAACTTGTAGTAGAAATACTGTAACGACACGAGCTAAGTAATCCATATACTTCTGGTTAAGGAGAAGCTTCTAAATTAACTTCCCCTTAATTCATGCGACATAAACTTGATGTATAAGCTTTTAAATAGCTTCCCCCTAAACTGACAATCCTCGTAAGCAACTTCAAAGCTTCCAATAAATCTTAGAATGATTAAGCGCACAGCGGAATCTAACAAGCAAATCCCATCATATAACATGATAACATTGCTAAGAGGGATTGAAAGTAAGGGGTACACCAAGTAGATCAACAACTTTTCTTCTCACGCTTGAATAATTCTTTTGAACTTTTCTTCCCCCTGAGAGTTCAAGTTATGCATACCAGAAAGAATCAAGACATCTATTCCGCCACATAGTTGAAGAAAGTAAATCAATCCCAATTATGAAGCTCAAATACTGAAGTAGACACTTTATCCCATTCATGAAGTTGACATCGTAACACCAGAGTCAATTAAGTCCCGGAAATGCACATATCTTCTTCTGGAGATGCACCAGAGTCAATTAAGTCCCGGGAGTGCATATAGGATAATGATGATGAATAATTGCAACAACCAAACAATTAAACATCGAATCAGTAGTGTACCGTTTAGAGATTGATAACGCCACGAGTTAAAACACTGATTTTCTCTGCGGCTATGACAAATGTCATCCCGAAATGTCTTCAAATCAAAAGAAGGTATGAAGTTCATCACGTGTACTCGTTGTGCGTTCAATGTGTCTTCTTCTTCCCCCTTGATGGTTTCGAAACTCAGAACCATCAACAAATCGTACGCACATATACCTGAAATCTCGTGAGAATAATAAATAAGCTGAATTATATAGTTTGTGAGAATCAGCTGTTGATCGAAAATCTCTTCTCATAAACTCTCCATGGCTATCTTTACCAACCCACTTGAAAGCAATTTGAAGTGACCACTGATTGAATGAACCAGATACATCAAACGTGAAACTGAATAAAAATCCTTCGATCTTGTGACTTAAGCTTGCACTATTGTTGAATGAAGAACGGTGGAGAAATCTCTAAGTACTCAATGCATCACTGAAGAAGTCTATAAGCACAACACCTCTTGAAATTATCCACGTCGACTAAGCGTGTGACACTGAGTACAACAACGTAACCCCTTTAAGTGATAGTTATCCGAGTCATCAACCAACCACCCCGAACCCGGAAACTAGATAAAAAAGTCGTCATTCTAAGATTAAGCACGAGCAAGTTATCTTTGAAAGATAAAATAAATACACGCCTTCGAAAAATCCGTCTCCAACTTCACATAATTTATACCCGATTAAAAAAAATCTGTAGTCACTAATAATATACCCAAATTTTTTTCTTGGTCTCGTCAAATAAATTTTGTCACATTTGTCTCGTCACTTTGTCACGTCACTTGTTGTCTCGTCCCGATGATGACCGAAGTAAAACTTAATACACACAAAATTTATTTAAAATTTGTGTTAAAAAATTTGTGTGTATATTACTAAGGTCACACGGCCCAAATCATTGTTAAAACGAGTCCAAGGCCCAATATCCAACCAAACTATCCGGTCCATCAATTGGGATATAACACATGGGATTAATACCCTAAATTGACTCACAGTCACAACCCTAATCCTCACATCTTAGATAAATCCACCCCCACTCTCCTACCAAACTTCATCTCTTCCCAATCAATCCTAGAAACATCCGTCCCATCATACTCCCATTACCATCTCGTAACATCCGTCCCCCCATCATATCACATACATCTCCATCCCAATAATCAAACTAAAATCACCATCTAAACAAAACGCAACCACCATCATTATAAAGCAAAACCATGAAACAAATAAAGTGTTTCGAATGAGTCAAATGAGTCAAATCATGCTCATCAGATCATCTATAAACGAAATAATTCATACGTGGCTTCAAGATCAGTTGATATGGTCTCGGGTAGGTTGATTTCGAATTGCATGTTGGTTTTAGTTGGTTTCTTTAAATGTTAAATCGAAAAGAAGATTGATGATAACATTTTTGTTATTAATCATTCTTTTAATTCGAATATCAAACATGGATCGGTGATGATTGATTTAGTTTCGTGTAAATGATCTTGCTTGTGCAAACACGAAAACTGATGATTCTGAGATCTAGATATATTAAGTTTTTGTTATAGTGGTTTTCGAGTCTAGAATCGAGTCGTAGATGGGATAGGTGTCGACGGGTTTAGGATAGATGATGTTGTTTGAGGAGTTAAAAGGTTGGATTGTTTGTTTGATATGATGGTACTGGTGAAATTGGTTCTAGTCAAATCTTGGTCAAACAGACATGTTGTAAAACCCGCATGCTTTTACCATGAATAGTGCCCTTAAGATCGTACGTTCTAGATTAAAACTTACCTCATGTAGTATTGATCACATTCATGTGCTAATAATCAAGCAAGTGCATACGTGTATGACATGACAAGTATCGATTACGTACGAACTCATGATAAACAGTTAATAATATATCACGTGAACATAATTAAATCATGAACACCATTTAAAATACTAACTAAAATAATTACGTAAATACTTATAATATATTTACGAGCGTTAAGTTTACGATAAAAGACACGTTAAAAGAAACAGAAACACGTTAAACACGAGCACGTTTAACCACGAACGAACACGAAACATCGGGTCATGAGAAAGGTACGGGTACCCCATGTGGGGCCCCCATACCCACGGCACACATGCATGAAATGGGCTTAGCCCATGGACTTTACAAGTTAAGGGGGGTAAAAGTAAAAACATGTTTTCATTTTTCATTTTCAAGAAATAAACATAAAAACCCTAAAAATAGTTTTCTCCTCTCCTTTTTGCTCTCCTTGTGCCGCCACCCTTACACCACCATAAGAGGGTGTTTGATTGATTTTGATCTTAAAAACAAGTGTTAGAATACGTGTTTGTTCATCCTTTTTCCAAGCTACATAGTGGTATACCTTTCTAACCCTTCTTTTTAATTCTTTTTAATTCTTTTGAATCTTTGATTATTTTCATGAACATGTTATTATTTTTCTTATGAAAACAAGATAATTAATCATTGATCTAACATGTTTTGGTATTAAATAAAATCAAGGAATGATTTAAAGGGGTGTTTGTTTCTAGCCGCCTAGCAAAACAAACCCGAGGGGGGTTTGGTTTGCTATTGCCGCCACCACCAAGACCACAATTGGTCTTGGTTGGCTCATGTGGGACCCACGGCAGCAAGGGGACACGTGTGCCCCGGGTTTGGCCCGGGGTACGGTGTCGAATTCATACCCGATTCATGGTTCGTTGGTTAAAATCATGATCTATGTTACATGTAATTTTTATGAATCATGAACTTAGGATATAATTAATTAATAACATGAAATATTAATTAAATCATGACTTAGGTTATTTTAATTATTAGTTTATCATGACATTAATTTAACCTAAGTATTTTATGTTATAAGTTATAATTAATTAATTATTAAAACATGCCTATAATTAATTAATTTAGACATGACTTAGGTTATATTATTATTAATAATAATACACATTTTAACCTAAGTATTTTCATTTCATTTTAATTATACATGTTATACTTTAATTAAAATGCTTAACCTATAGTTTAATTAAAATGCATGAAATAATAATTAAACTATACACTATATCGTATGACTTAAGAAATAAGCTTATAACACTTAGACTTATATGTTAGCTTATGGAATCAGCTTAGTTCTAATTATAGAAACTTCTATTTATAGAAACTTAATTAAATAAGGCAACTAATCTAATTATGGAAACCTTCTATATATGGAAATCAATCTATTTCAGGCAGCTAATCTAATCATGGAAACTTTCTATATATGGAAACTTATTTAATTAAGGCAGCTGATCTATTTTTGGAAACTTTCTATTTTTAGAAACTAATCTATTTTAGGCAGTAAATTCTATTTTTGGAAACTTTCTATTTTTGGAAACTTTCTATTTTTGGAAACTTTCTATTTTTGGAAACTTTCTATTTTTGGAAACTTTCTATTTTTGGTAACTTTCTATTTTTGGAAACTTTCTATTTTTGGAAACTTTCTATTTTTGGAAACTTTCTATTTTTGGAAACCTGCTATTTTTGGAAAGTTACTTATTATTACACAGTAAGTATATTAATACATGAAACAACAGTAATACTTAATCAGATAAACCAGAATACTAGATAAACACAGTTTAAGGCTTTAAACAGTGAACCATGACCTAAAACATACCAAATCAGCTATAACAAGACACAGAACCAGTACGTAATCAGTGAATCGATACTTATACACGTGTGTATTCATGTAGCATTAGTGATCCAGAAGTAGGAGTCTTTCTTCCGTTCATTTCACTGGACTTGAGGTACGGATTCCCGTCCTTTCAGTATGGACATTCCTTCCTTATTAGGATTTCCCCGTATGCAGCCAACTGTTTTCCCCAGCATTTGTTTTATTGTTTTGAACTGCTTATGTTAATTTAGCATAAACTATAGCCATATACAAGCATGACCAGTTTCACCTAGTTATGGAGGTACCATAACCATAGCATTGGAGGCACCGATGTTATGACTTCCCCACGGCGGAGTGATTGCTCGTGGCGTCCCTTTTCAGTTTGGCCATATTATTATATCAGGTGGGGCGTATGGGTGCATCCTAGTTACATGTTTTATTCAGGTTATCATGGTGAATGTGGTGTGTGCCTTGCGCCCTTCACAAGGAGCTGATCCCTCCTACCCAAATCAGTATATTGATTAGAGGCATCCCCTCTAATCAGCATGATGAGGTCACCCCTCCAAGTATTCATGCACGTGACCTTTTCATGACCTATATGGGCTATGGTATATATATGTTAAAACAGTTTTCACAGGTTAAACATAAGGCTTTTCAAACTATAAAACCAGTTTTCATGATACTTAACCAGTTTACTCAGTACTTAGTCTTCCGCTGTTATATGTTACATGCTTATCCTATTTCATGCTTTATTGTACATCCGTGCACTGAGCGTCTTGCTCAGCCGTTTTCCTTTTCATGTTCCCAAAACGGCAGGTACTCAGGGACGCTCGTAGATCTCAAACGTAGGTGCATATGGACTGGAAGCTTTACTGTCTTTCTTTACTTTATGCATTTCCTTTACTTTGATACAGTTGCTTTGGACATTGTTTCGTCCTTCCTTTTTCAGTATTTATGTTTGTGTGTGATGAGCTTTACTTTGGGATACCGATGTTTGATTCCGGTATTTCCTTTTATGGTTGAATAATGCTTAGACATTTATCCTTGTATGCTTTGATGACACGCCATGATATGCGTAATATTCCATTTCCAAAATGGGGTGTTACAATTATGGTATCAGAGCCAAGGCTTCGACCTGTAGGCTCTCAAATATGACCTGTGATTAGTGGGTAGTCACTACGGTCTTCCTAGAACTGACAGTTGTTTTCATGCATTCATCATTTTTAAGCATACATATACATGTCATTGTTACAGGGTTTTTGACTAAGTAATGGTTGGTACAGGACTGGCCCTATTTAGTCGCATGTGTTTTATCGAAACTTTTAGATTTGGGACCGACCCATAGGCGTCCCCTTGATATGTCTTTTATTTTGAGTGAACTGACCGAAGGCGTTCACTCTCGAGCATCAAAAGTTTTCATAAAACTGCATCATGCATTCATACAAAGATTTTCTTGCATAAAATTTTTCTCGTGAAATTTTGGCATAAAATTTTTCTTTTATATATTTTATGTTTGAACTGTTAATCATATGTTTTATGTTATACTGTCAGATGGTTCTCACACGCGAGCAAGAGCAGCTCAATGCTGCGATTCAGGCTGCCATGCAAGCCCTACTTCCTCAACTGAGGAATGACATTCGTGCTGAAGTCCAAGCTGCGAATAATCAGCAGCCGCAGAATCAGGCACCTCCTCCTCCTCCTCCCCCAGTGACTCTATCGGTATGGTTGGAAAGATTTAACAAGCTCCGTCCTAGAGCTTTTGAAAAGACTGATAGCCCCAGCGATGCTGAAAGCTGGCTGACTCACATTGAGAAAATCTTCAATGCTATGGGATGTGACCCCGCCTTCAAGGCAAGATTGGCGTGCTACAGGTTTGAAGGCGATGTACTCAACTGGTGGCTAGCTTTGACGCAGTCAGAAGGAGGTGATGAATGGGTCGCTGGTTTGACATGGGCCCAATTCAAGGAGAGAGTGATGGAACAGTTCTTTCCTAAGGCAGAGCAGGACAAACTCAAGCGTGAATACCACGGGATACGTCAGAGACAGGGTGAGAATAGCAATGAATTCATGCAGCGCTTTCTTCGCCTTGCTGGTTTTCTAGGAGCAGCGGCTGGTACTCCTGAGGAGCAGGCACACCATTTTAGGTGGGCACTTCGCACCTCGGTTGCGAACAATCTAGTATGTGCTACGTTCAATACGGTAGCACAAGTGGCTGACGCAGCAAGAAAGCTTGAGATGTTGCAGGAACGTGATGAGTTCGGGGAAGCAGAAAGACCCGACAAGAGGTAAAACATTTCATGTTCTAGCGTTAACCAGACCGCATCCTATCGTTATATGTTCTATAATCATCTCTTAAACTGTATCTTCCAGGCAGAAAACTGGGGACCGGTCTCAGCCGGCTACTCAGCAGCAGCCCAATCAGCCCAAAGGAAACGGTCACTCTAACGACCGTTCTGTTGTGGAAAGGCGCAGCGGTAATGACAATTACCGTAACAATGCGGGACAGTCCAACAACAGCAGGTCCTACTATTTACGCATCTTCTTATGATTTCATGTTATGTCTCTCATGCTGACACTATGTTAATCTCTACCAGGAACCACGGTAACGGAAGGGACCAGAACCACAGGGGTTCTCAGCCCAACCGTTCAGCTAACACTGGTAAACATCTTACGACGTTTACGTCTTATACTCGTGCATATACTTTATTCTTAACACGTATTGTCATCAGCAGGCCCTCAGCAAGCAAGGACTCCTGTTGGAGGATTCACTCATCCTCTTTGCAGCACCTGCCATCGCAGACACCCTGGCCCATGTCGTCGTGACTCCGACGCGTGCTACAAGTGCGGCCTCCCTGGCCATCGTATGAGAGATTGCCGTAAGGGTGAAATGGAGGGTACTTCGGGTCATGCTGATACTAAACCGCCTCCTACCACTGGGCGTGTCTACACGACATCGCGCGATCAGGCAAACAAATCTACAGGTACCATTACTGGAATTTTGTATATGTACGGCCAGGCTGCATGTGTTCTTTTCGACACGGGTGCCACTCATTCAGTTGTTTCCACTACTTATGCTAAGAACATCAGGACACTTCCCTTGCCATTAGAAACTAAGCTTACTATTTCCACGCCTCTGAGGGACTCTGTATTAATAACTCATGTATACAAGAGTCTTCCTCTAGAGTTTGACGATAAAGTTCGTGCAGTAGATGCACTTCCCCTAGACATGATTGAGTTCGATATGATTCTCGGCATGGATTGGCTATCCAAGCACCATGCTACTATAGACTGCCACTCATATCGAGTGATCTTCGGCGACATTAATGCACCAGAGTACATCCATAACGGGTTCATACCCGGACGGTCTGTACAAGTCATATCTACCTTGCAAGCACGTGCATTACTGTCACATGGCTGCGAAGGTTATCTCGCTACGGTTCATGACATGGATGCTGAATCCCCATCGATTCAGGATCAACCAGTAGTTTCAGAATTTCAAGACGTCTTCCCAGATGAACTTCCAGGCATACCACCTGCAAGAGAAGTGGAGTTCAACATCGACCTTGTTCCAGGAGCTGAGCCAATCTCTAAGGCTCCGTATCGTATGGCTCCCATAGAGCTAAAAGAACTGAAGGACCAATTGCAGGAACTTCTTGAACGAGGGTTCATTAGACCGAGCGCATCTCCATGGGGCGCACCGGTCTTGTTCGTTAAGAAGAAGGACGGCAGCATGCGACTTTGCATTGACTACCGTGAACTTAATAAGATTACCATCCGCAACAGATATCCACTGCCACGTATAGACGATCTGTTTGACCAACTTCAAGGAGCCAAACACTTCTCAAAGATCGATCTAAGGTCAGGCTACCATCAGTTAAGGGTTAAAGAGCAGGATATTGCCAAGACTGCTTTTCGTACCCGCTATGGCCATTATGAGTTTGTAGTCATGCCATTCGGCCTGACTAACGCTCCAGCAGTATTCATGGATCTGATGAACAGAATCTTTCATGAATTCCTTGATAAATTTGTCATTGTATTCATCGATGACATCTTGATATTCTCTAAGTCCACGGAGGAACACGAAGATCATCTCCGTACTGTACTACAGATTCTTCGTCAGAAGCAGTTGTATGCGAAATTCTCCAAGTGTGAGTTCTGGTTAAACAAGATGGCATTCTTAGGTCACATTGTATCAGCAGAAGGGATCACTATGGACCCAGCGAAGGTTGAGGCTATCACTAAATGGCCAAGACCAACATCAGCGACAGAAGTCCGCAGTTTCTTAGGCTTAGCTGGATATTATCGAAGATTCGTGGAGAACTTTTCTCGGCTGGCATTGCCTCTCACCAAACTGATGCGAAAAGGAGAGAAATTCGTCTGGACGGAAGATCGAGAGAAGAGCTTCGAAGACCTAAAGCAGAAGCTAGTATCTGCACCTATTCTTACTCTCCCATCTGGTACAGGTGGATTTCAGATCTATAGCGATGCATCGGGGAAGGGACTGGGCTGTGTTCTCATGCAACATGGGAAAGTGATCGCGTATGCTTCACGGCAGCTTAAGCCCTATGAAGAAAACTACCCTACACATGACCTGGAACTTGCTGCAGTGGTGTTCGCATTGAAGATATGGAGGCATTACTTATACGGAGAATCATGCGACATTTTCACGGATCACAAGAGCTTGAAGTATATCTTCACACAGCGAGAATTGAACATGAGACAAAGGAGATGGTTGGAACTGTTGAAGGATTATGATATTAACCTACAGTATCATCCCGGGAAAGCTAATGTAGTAGCAGATGCACTCAGCAGAAAGTCCGGAATGATAAACGACATTGAGATCAAGGAACAAAACATAAGAGACTTGGAGCGGCTAGACATCGAAATCATGGTACGTGGGCAGCACGGATATTGGGCGAATCTTAGTGTAGAACCTGAGTTACTGACTAGGATCAAGGAAGCGCAGAAGGATGATGGAGAGATTTGGGCGATAATTCAGAATTTGGAGAAGCAGACAGAATTCAGAATGGACGCAGACGGTATCATTTGGCAGGGCACGAGACTTTGTGTTCCTGACAATCAAGAACTCCGGGAAGCATTGTTAGCTGAAGCTCACAGCTCCCCATTTTCTATACATCCTGGGTCGACAAAAATGTACCATGACATCAGACAGCACTTTTGGTGGAGTGGTATGAAACAGGATGTAGCCACGTATGTCTCCAAATGTCTTACCTGTCAGCAGGTTAAGATTGAACATCAGCGATCTGGCGGTCTCCTTCAACCGTTGGATATTCCAGAGTGGAAGTGGGACAAAATCACCATGGATTTTGTTACCGGTCTTCCGCCTACCAAGAAGAAGCACGATGCTATTTGGGTCATTGTTGATCGACTCACCAAATCAGCTCATTCTTACCGATACGCAAGGAAGATCCGGTAAGTAAACTCGCAGATACGTACAGAAGGGAGATCATGAGACTCCACGGCACTCCCTCCAGCATCGTCTCAGACAGAGATCCTCGTTTCACGTCGCGATTCTGGAAAGGTCTGCAAAAAGCTTGGGGTACACAACTTAAGCTGAGCACAGCCTTTCATCCTCAAACGGACGGACAATCGGAGCGAACAATTCAGACATTGGAAGATATGTTAAGGTCGTGTGCGTTGGAATGGACAGGTGATTGGGACGATTACATCTGTTTAGTCGAGTTTGCATACAACAACAGCTGGCACGCAAGTATCAAATGTGCTCCTTTCGAAATGTTGTATGGCAGAAAGTGTCGCGCTCCAACTTGCTGGGATCAAGTGGGAGAGCGAACACTTGAAGGACCAGAGATTATAGAAATGACCAACGAGAAGATTGAGGTAGCTAAACAGAAACTGCAGGAAGCGCGTTCACGCCAGAAGAGTTACGCCGATAAGCATCGTAGGGACATACATTTTAATGTGGGAGATCACGTCTTCCTCAAGGTTTCGCCGGCACGTGGTGTTAAACGCTTCGGGATCAAAGGAAAACTCAGTCCTCGGTTCATCGGACCATTTGATATCGTTGAACGAATCGGCGAGGTATCTTACCGATTGGCGTTACCTCCTCAGCTTTCGCACGTACATAACGTGTTCCATGTGTCCTTACTCAGAGGGTACAATTATCATCCCCTTCACATGGTTCAGTATCCACTGGAACAGATACGTGAAGATCTCACGTTTATAGAAGAACCCGAACGAGTACTCGACAGGCAAGAACGAGTCATGAGAAGGAAGACGATTCCTTTCGTCAAAATCCTTTGGAGGGACCATACCGAGCGGGAAGCCACTTGGGAAACAGAGGAGTCTATCCGGGCTTCTTACCCTCATTTCATATTTTGAGTTCGGGTATGTCACTTCTTTTCAGCTTACTTTATCTATAATTCGGGGACGAATTATTCTTTTTAGGGGGGAAGAATTGTAAAACCCGCATGCTTTTACCATGAATAGTGCCCTTAAGATCGTACGTTCTAGATTAAAACTTACCTCATGTAGTATTGATCACATTCATGTGCTAATAATCAAGCAAGTGCATACGTGTATGACATGACAAGTATCGATTACGTACGAACTCATGATAAACAGTTAATAATATATCACGTGAACATAATTAAATCATGAACACCATTTAAAATACTAACTAAAATAATTACGTAAATACTTATAATATATTTACGAGCGTTAAGTTTACGATAAAAGACACGTTAAAAGAAACAGAAACACGTTAAACACGAGCACGTTTAACCACGAACGAACACGAAACATCGGGTCACGAGAAAGGTACGGGTACCCCATGTGGGGCCCCCATACCCACGGCACACATGCATGAAATGGGCTTAGCCCATGGACTTTACAAGTTAAGGGGGGTAAAAGTAAAAACATGTTTTCATTTTTCATTTTCAAGAAATAAACATAAAAACCCTAAAAATAGTTTTCTCCTCTCCTTTTTGCTCTCCTTGTGCCGCCACCCTTACACCACCATAAGAGGGTGTTTGATTGATTTTGATCTTAAAAACAAGTGTTAGAATACGTGTTTGTTCATCCTTTTTCCAAGCTACATAGTGGTATACCTTTCTAACCCTTCTTTTTAATTCTTTTTAATTCTTTTGAATCTTTGATTATTTTCATGAACATGTTATTATTTTTCTTATGAAAACAAGATAATTAATCATTGATCTAACATGTTTTGGTATTAAATAAAATCAAGGAATGATTTAAAGGGGTGTTTGTTTCTAGCCGCCTAGCAAAACAAACCCGAGGGGGGTTTGGTTTGCTATTGCCGCCACCACCAAGACCACAATTGGTCTTGGTTGGCTCATGTGGGACCCACGGCAGCAAGGGGACACGTGTGCCCCGGGTTTGGCCCGGGGTACGGTGTCGAATTCATACCCGATTCATGGTTCATTGGTTAAAATCATGATCTATGTTACATGTAATTTTTATGAATCACGAACTTAGGATATAATTAATTAATAACATGAAATATTAATTAAATCATGACTTAGGTTATTTTAATTATTAGTTTATCATGACATTAATTTAACCTAAGTATTTTATGTTATAAGTTATAATTAATTAATTATTAAAACATGCCTATAATTAATTAATTTAGACATGACTTAGGTTATATTATTATTAATAATAATACACATTTTAACCTAAGTATTTTCATTTCATTTTAATTATACATGTTATACTTTAATTAAAATGCTTAACCTATAGTTTAATTAAAATGCATGAAATAATAATTAAACTATACACTATATCGTATGACTTAAGAAATAAGCTTATAACACTTAGACTTATATGTTAGCTTATGGAATCAGCTTAGTTCTAATTATGGAAACTTCTATTTATAGAAACTTAATTAAATAAGGCAACTAATCTAATTATGGAAACCTTCTATATATGGAAATCAATCTATTTCAGGCAGCTAATCTAATCATGGAAACTTTCTATATATGGAAACTTATTTAATTAAGGCAGCTGATCTATTTTTGGAAACTTTCTATTTTTAGAAACTAATCTATTTTAGGCAGTAAATTCTATTTTTGGAAACTTTCTATTTTTGGAAACTTTCTATTTTTGGAAACTTTCTATTTTTGGAAACTTTCTATTTTTGGAAACTTTCTATTTTTGGTAACTTTCTATTTTTGGAAACTTTCTATTTTTGGAAACTTTCTATTTTTGGAAACTTTCTATTTTTGGAAACCTGCTATTTTTGGAAAGTTACTTATTATTACACAGTAAGTATATTAATACATGAAACAACAGTAATACTTAATCAGATAAACCAGAATACTAGATAAACACAGTTTAAGGCTTTAAACAGTGAACCATGACCTAAAACATACCAAATCAGCTATAACAAGACACAGAACCCAGTACGTAATCAGTGAATCGATACTTATACACGTGTGTATTCATGTAGCATTAGTGATCCAGAAGTAGGAGTCTTTCTTCCGTTCATTTCACTGGACTTGAGGTACGGATTCCCGTCCTTTCAGTATGGACATTCCTTCCTTATTAGGATTTCCCCGTATGCAGCCAACTGTTTTCCCCAGCATTTGTTTTATTGTTTTGAACTGCTTATGTTAATTTAGCATAAACTATAGCCATATACAAGCATGACCAGTTTCACCTAGTTATGGAGGTACCATAACCATAGCATTGGAGGCACCGATGTTATGACTTCCCCACGGCGGAGTGATTGCTCGTGGCGTCCCTTTTCAGTTTGGCCATATTATTATATCAGGTGGGGCGTATGGGTGCATCCTAGTTACATGTTTTATTCAGGTTATCATGGTGAATGTGGTGTGTGCATTGCGCCCTTCACAAGGAGCTGATCCCTCCTACCCAAATCAGTATATTGATTAGAGGCATCCCCTCTAATCAGCATGATGAGGTCACCCCTCCAAGTATTCATGCACGTGACCTTTTCATGACCTATATGGGCTATGGTATATATATGTTAAAACAGTTTTCACAGGTTAAACATAAGGCTTTTCAAACTATAAAACCAGTTTTCATGATACTTAACCAGTTTACTCAGTACTTAGTCTTCCGCTGTTATATGTTACATGCTTATCCTATTTCATGCTTTATTGTACATCCGTGCACTGAGCGTCTTGCTCAGCCGTTTTCCTTTTCATGTTCCCAAAACGGCAGGTACTCAGGGACGCTCGTAGATCTCAAACGTAGGTGCATATGGACTGGAAGCTTTACTGTCTTTCTTTACTTTATGCATTTCCTTTACTTTGATACAGTTGCTTTGGACATTGTTTCGTCCTTCCTTTTTCAGTATTTATGTTTGTGTGTGATGAGCTTTACTTTGGGATACCGATGTTTGATTCCGGTATTTCCTTTTATGGTTGAATAATGCTTAGACATTTATCCTTGTATGCTTTGATGACACGCCATGATATGCGTAATATTCCATTTCCAAAATGGGGTGTTACACATGTTGTTTTTGTTTAAAAAACTTGTCGCAATGTTCAACAAAAAGACCTATCGCAATGTTATCTTTTAAAGTCCATCGTAATGTCTTCTCTACACTCTATCGGAATGCGTTCTATCAGAATGCGTTCCATCGGAATACGTTCCATCGGAATGCGTTCCATCAGAATGCGTTCCATCGGAATGCGTTCCATCGGAATGCGTTCCATCGGAATGCATCGAAAGTGTTCCATCGGAATATTTGATCGCAATGTAGAAACCAATGGTTTTTGCGATCGCAATATTCCGATATGAATGTTACCATCTCACAAAGCTTATCCAAAAGTACTTTTCCCATATTTTCAGGAGCATGTTTATTCTGGGCTCATCTTCATAAAAAAATTACCAGAATAAACCAATTTATGTTAAACAGATATGTAAACCTTGACTTTTGAAAGCATGAAATTTCACTTTTGAGCACACTTATTAACACCCAGTCACAAAGAATACCATTTACAAGAGACGATAGCAGATATGAGTTTTGACTAGACCAACAAGTTGGACTGTTTGGACAGATATAAGAACAATATCATCACCCACAACAACAGTGATATGGAAATGACAAGAAACATTGAGACTGTTTGGACAAAAAGAATATCAAGATGTGACAAATCAGATAACAAGACGTGACAACAAAAAATAACCAGTCGTGACAAGAAAATGAATAAATCAGACCAAAAAAAAACATTTTGAGACCACCTAATTTGAAAACAAGAACGATCCAAGGATGGAACCGAGTCTCTGATGCCAATTGTAGATTTGCTATTAGTCATCCGGTGGTCTAACATGGTGGTAAATGGTGGTGGTAGCCATTGTTGAGTTTAGAGAGAAAGTGGTTGTGTGTGTAAAGAAAGAAAAGTGCATTAAAATGAAATGAAAGACAAAATGACACAAGCAACACCCATCCTTGGAAGCTAAGGAGGGGTATATATAGTCACACACGACCCTTAAACTATACATTGTACCTAGTTTAGTCTAAGCGTGTGTGACTATGATAACTAATGGGAATTCTTAAATGTCGTCACATAAAGTGAATTTCCAACACTAAGATATTGCGTAGAGGCCTGGAACGTGTTTAAATTCAGTTAAGAATTAAACCACTGTAGCTTTCCAGTTATCACAAGTTTGATTCATAAAGAATCGCACAAGTCACCTACCATGAGCTTTTTGATATCCGCTCAAGAAGGATTTCCATCTTCATTGTAAATACTTTCGTATTACTAGGATGTTCAGGCAAGATCATGAAGATTTTGCGTAGGACTCTTAAGATCTTTCTTACTTTTCACAGTGAGTGAAGAAGCAAGGAAATATGAAAGTGTTTCCTAAAGAGATATTTGATGATCTCAAATGGCTCTAGACTCGATCGTGCATTTTGGATTTTAGTGATCGGAGGCTGGAGAGGAGTGCCACCTTTTCCATACCAATTTATTCGGAGTGAATAAATCAATAGATAATGTGTTGTCTCCGTGTGATTAAAACAAATACCTTTTGAGAGATATCTGAGTTAGCTGGGATGGGTTGTGCATTGCATCACTGGGTTCATGATGTCTGTCTTCAATATCGAGAATCATTAAAATGATCTCAATAGCATATGTATTGACCCGGTTTCTGCCTAAAGTTGTAAGGAGGGCTTCTTTCTTTACACCCTTTATCTTTACAATTCTTTTTCATTCTTCAACCCCTTCAATGCTTACCAATACGTCATAACTAGCACCTTGTTGTGATTGTTCCAGTGCTAACTTAAGTACTTGGTCGGCATTCAGCTACGTTCACAATCTTTCTCCAACTTTCCTAAGGACTACTATTTCTAGCTATGGAATGTCCTTGGGAAGATTCCTCCGGTTCTGGAAGAATCATAGGACTTAACCTATCCTACCATCCTTATGTCACCACAATCTTCAATGTCGTGAAATAAATGGGTTTTGGGTAAGTATATGTCACCATGAAAATCCATTTTGATATGCAAATCCGTTTTGCTCCCCCTTAACATATGCCACGATATTCGAAAACATTTCGCATATGTCGGGATGAGCCATCACGTTAAGTCAAACCATTTGTGATAATTTCCCATATTAAATCACATTTTCTCCCCCATATTAAAAATATTAACCCAATCGATGTTTTTAATATCAATTGATTTAATGAAGTTTTAACAAAGGTTTTGGGAAGAAAAATGCGAGTCCGTTTTATCTTCATGATATCAAATGTATGAGATATGATATCGATTTATGACATGATCACATATTCACCATATTAAAAAGAATTGACAAGGTTGGACCTGATAGATGAGAACATCATATGATAAGATCAAATGGTTCTTGTCAGCATATGTTGGTCGCCTCGTCATGTCTGAAGTCATCTCGTGACACCACATGTACGATTGGTATTCTTGTCTTGACACCAGTTTGTGAGCTTGGCACGTTCGGCATCGAAGATTCTGAATGCTTGACAATTGCTCCCCCTCAATTATTGACCCGTGTTCTATTGAAAGAGCTGTAATCATCGGTTGAGTAGTCGCATCGTCGAGTATGTAGATACCAATTGTAGATTGCTATGGTTGTAGAGATGATAGCTTCATAAAAACAAGACTTATCTTGTTTTAACAAATAAATGCACTGAGGCGTACATAGATTTGTGTTAGACCAAGTTATAAAGTAAACTTGATCCCTTACAAGGTTTTAAGGTAAACCTTGCCCGATAAAATTAATTCCCGTTGAGAGCCAAAGCTTTCATAAGAAATACTTGACTTTAATATGAAAAGCGGGTTGCAGTCTGAAATAACTACAAGCCATAAGGGCATGTTTTATGAAATATTTACAACCTTTGTACGAACTCTATTTATGGCGCCGTGTCGATATTAATCAACATTTCTAAGGCCGTAAATATTATCGTACCAAAAGACATGACTTTGAAAAATAAAGTAAAAATATTTTTGGATTTTTCTTAATTTTTCAATTTTTATGGTTTTTATATGGTTTTATATTTTTCTATTTTGCTTTTGTGGATAAAAATATAAACAATATATACAAATGATCACCAAGGATACGGAGAATAGTTTTACCACCACTATTCTTTCGCTTCATCTACCAGTTCCTTTAGAGTCTCAGGCGAGAAAGTTCTCATTCCTAGCTTGTCGGCCAAAAATTCAATTCGAGCGCGGTCTAAAGCTTTCGTGAAAATATCCGCCAATTGATACTCAGATCGGACAATGTAAAGCTCGATTACTCCATTTTCCACTTGCTCCTTGATGAAATGGTAGCAAATGTCAATATGCTTCGACCGGGAGAATTGAACGTTGTTGTAGCATAAGGCAATTGCACTCTTGTTGTCACAGTACATCGGAATTTTGTTGAAACCTAGACCATAGTCGGTTAATTGCGATCTCATCCAAAGAATTTGAGCACAGCAACCGGACATAGCTATGTATTCTGCTTCCGTACTTGAAATTGCAGCGCTTTTCTGCCTTTTCGATGCCCAACTGATTAGTCGATCTCCTAGTAGTTGCAAAGTTCCACTCGTGCTACGCTTTGTATCTTGACAACCCGCGTGATCCGCATCTGCATATGCCATAAGTGCAATCGAAGAGTCCTTCGAATACCAAAGTCCCCGATTAATGGTTCCTTTAAGATATCAAAAGATCCGTTTCACAATAGCCAAGTGTAACTCAGTAGGTCGAGTTTGATACCGAGCACACATACATATAGCAAACTGAAGATCAGGTCGACTAGCTATGATATACAGAAGAGTACCGATCATTCCACGATACAGTGTCGGATCAACGACAACTCCATGTGGATCTGCATCAAGCTTAGTTCGTTCCACCATTGGAATATCTACAGGGTCGCAAGATTCCATCTTATATTTCTTAAGCGATTCAAGGGCATACTTGGATTGATTGATGAAGATGCCTCTGGGACTCTGAGATGTCTGAAGACCTAAGAAGAATGATGCCTTTCCCATCATTGACATCTTAAACTTGGAATACATGAGTGTCCCAAACTCATCGGATAAGGTTTGGGTCAAGGCTGCAAATATAATATCATCAACATATATTTGTACCATAATCATATCTTTACCTCGTTTCTGAATGAACAGCGTGGGATCCACCTTGCCTTTAGCGAAGCCTTGCGTAATGAGGAATTGCGACAATAGATCATACCATGCGCGAGGAGCTTGCTTCAACCCATATAGAGCCTTCTTAAGCTTGTACACATGATTAGGATATTTAGGATTCACAAAACCATCCGGTTGTTGAACATAGACCTCTTCCTTGATTTCACCATTAAGAAATGCCGTCTTCACATCCATCTGATAGATGATCATATTCATGTGGGCTGCATAAGCGAGGAATAGTCTAATAGCTTCCAAACGGGCAACAGGTGCAAAGGATTCCATAAAGTCGATGCCCAATAATTGCTTGTATCCACGAGATACTAGTCGAGCTTTGTTCTTCAATATTCCGCCTAACTCGTCGAGTTTCACCTTGTAAACCCATTTCAAAGTGAGTAACTGCACTTGATCCGGGCATGGGACAAGTTCCCATACTTCAAGATGTATAAATTCATTAAGTTCTTCTTGCATAGCTTCTATCCAACATGATTGAGTAAAAGCTTATTGCCATGTCTTATGTTCAACTTTAGTGAGAAAAGCATCAAAATGACAAAACATTGCATTTTCTTGTAGCTGACTTCGTGTGGATACCGGAAGATTAGGGTCACCAATAATAGAATCTATAGGATAATCCTTTGTCCACTTGCTGTCATGTTCACGAATCCGTGGATTGGAGTAAACTGTAGTAGGAGCTTCCTCTAAGGTGGACGACCCGGCTTGATTAGGGTCTGGAATTGGTACACCAAAGAATGGAAGTTCACGCATTTGAGCGAATTCCAAATCGTGATCATCATCATCCTCTTCATCATCCATAGGCATGACGTGGGTAGTTGATTCGGGTGTTGGTTGAGAATTACTAGTTGATGGTATATCTTGACCAACTGTAGGTGCGGATGTGTCTGATTGTGCTTCGGTTGCTGGAGCGACAACTTCGGTTACCGGAGCTATTACCTCAGGTTCTGGAGCAACAATACTTGGAGGAGTAAAGAATTCATCAAAGAACGGTTGAAACAACGTATCCCATTCAGTCCTAGAAGGTGGTGTAAATGATGATGAAGTAGGGTTGTTTGGGACAAGACCAAAACTAATGTTATTGGGTCCCATTTCATGAAGTGCGGGTTCAGAGCTGCTTTGCTCAGAAGCCATTGCTGTCAGCTCATCAAAATCAACATTCATAGTTTCAAGGATCTTGCGAGAGTTACGGTTGTAGATTCGGTATGCATTCTTTGCGGGTGCGTAACCAATGAAAATACCAATATCAGCCTTTGGTTGAAGTTTTCCCAAATTGTCACCATCATTATTTGGATAGCAAAGAGAACGAAATACATGAAGATATGATAAATCCGGTACTTTTCCATGGAGAAGCTCATAAGGTGTTTTACCATGGCGTTTACGAATTAGTGACCGGTTTTGGGTGTACACTGCTGTAGATACTCCTTCTGCCCATAAAAACAATGGAGCCTTTGCGTAAATTAACATCGTTCGAGCAGCTTCCATAAGTGTGCGATTTCGCCTTTCAACGACACCGTTTTGTTGTGGAGTGCGTGCAACGGATGTTTCATGAGATATGCCAACTTCTTCATAATAATCACGCAAGATTTGATTCACAAATTCGGTTCCATTATCTGTACGAATGCGTCGGACAGTAGTGTTGAGAAGCTCATAAGGTGTTTTACCATGGCGTTTACGAATTAGTGACCGGTTTTGGGTGTACACTGCTGTAGATACTCCTTCTGCCCATAAAAACAATGGAGCCTTTGCGTAAATTAACATCGTTCGAGCAGCTTCCATAAGTGTGCGATTTCGCCTTTCAACGACACCGTTTTGTTGTGGAGTGCGTGCAACGGATGTTTCATGAGATATGCCAACTTCTTCATAATAATCACGAAAGATTTGATTCACAAATTCGGTTCCATTATCTGTACGAATGCGTCGGACAGTAGTGTTGAGACGCACTTGAATCATCTTGAGAAATCCGATGATGAATTTAGGTGCCTCATTTTTTGCTGTAAGAAATTTCACCCATGTAAACCGAGAGTAATCATCGCCAATGACGAGGATGTACTTTTTTCCACTAAGACTTTCAACACGCATTGGCCCATAAAGATCCATAAGCAATAGATAAAGTTTCTCTTGGTTGGTGTCTTCAGTCTTGGGTTTGTAAGACTTCTTAGTGCTTTTCCCCATTGTACACGCGGAACACAAATGATCCTTGTGAAATGATAGTTTAGGAAGACCACGAACAAGTTCGTTTTTCGCCAAGTGATTAATAGCGTCAAAGTTAAGATGAGATAACCGTCGATGCCATAACCATGACTTAGTCTTTGATGCTTTGGAGAGAAGACATACGGGAGAAGCGGCCATCATGTCTTGTAGAGACAAAGTGTACAAATTATTCCCTCGAGTACCTTTCAATAAATCAACCCCTTCCAAATTACGAATGAAGCAGGTATGCTCTCGAAAAACAACTTCTAGGTTTGCATCACAATATTGTCCCACAGAAAATAAGTTGTGACCAAGACCTTCCACGTAATACACTCTTGAAATTATAACATTCCCAATATGATATTCACCGTAACCCATTATCTTTGCAATATGATCATTTCCAAATCGAACCGTACCAAGAAACTTGCTGACGAAATTTCTGAGCTGAGAGCGGTCTCCGGTCATATGCTTGGAGCAACCAGAGTCCAAATACCAGAGAACAATTTGGACCACCTGTTTTCAACAACAACAGTAGACAATGCATTGGAAACTATTGGTTCCTGAGTTTTAGCAGATACAGATAAAATATTATCAGAATTGCTAACATTTTTGTGACCCTTAGATTTCCTGCGTTTTCTAATGTGAGTCTTAGCACTAACAGGTTTTACTATTCCAACTTTCTTAGGTTTTGGATTGTTCGCGGGCACTACAGTGGGAGTAGACCTATTTAAAGGGCACTTGGTTCCTACAGTAGTGGCAGTGTTCCTAGTTAAAGGACTGAAACTAGGATTTTTAGTCCTTTTTAATGCAATGAATGTTCGTTTTTCCTCGATTCGACTCGAATTTGATTTCCGATTTAACGTATCGACTTAACTTTGTTTTTGGTAAAATCTCTTTTTGGAATTTTTTTTAAACTAATTTAAATCAACTAATTAAAAGAAAACTATTTGAATTGACTATTTTAACTATTAATTTGAAAATAAAATTTAACTAATTAATAAAACTTAAAAACTTTTAATTAAAATCTATTTTTAAACAAAACTTAATAAATTGAAAAATTATTTTAAATCTAAATGATAATTGAAAACTACTTTTAAAAAAAACTATTTAAAATTATAAAAGAAATATAAAACTAATGTAAATTTATAAAAGTAAATAAAATTAAAATATTTTTTATCCTTTTTATATTTTATAAAAAAAACTGAATTTAAATAAAACTTTTTAATTAATACAAATAAAACTAAACTTTAATTTAACTAATTTTAATTAGAATAAACTGCCAACAAGTTACTATCCTATATTAATTAAAAGATGCACAATTAAACTCAAAAGGGGTTGTAGCAGAATGGTTAAGGCGTTTGGTAGTTGAACGAGGGGTCTGGGGTTCGAATCTCACCCCAGACAGAATTTGCTTAATATTATTAATACTTTTTGGACTTTTATTTTGGACAGTAAGCACCTCAGACCAATTGGGTCTGAGATTATCAATAAAGCAATAAGCAATACAACCAAATAAGCTAAATTCAAATAAGCAGGAAACAAATAAGCTCAAAAGCAGTTGACAAGCAATTAAACCAATTAAGCAGAAAATGAATTAAGCAGAAACTAGTTAAGCAAAAACAAATAAGCTAATTAAAACTGAATAGGCTAAATAATAAATAAGCAAAGTAAATCTACACGTCTAATTAAACAAATCCAATGAACTCTATCAATAAGCAGTAAAATACGAGCAGATCCAATAAACACGCGAACCAAACAAGCTAAATAACATAAGCAGTTACAATAAGCAGCACTTAAACGAAAAATAAGCTGAAACTAATAAGGCTGATAACCAAATAAGCTGTTAACAAAAGCTATATCTTAACCGAGACAAGTAAGCAGATCCAAACAACTCCAACCAAATTAAAGCTATCAAAACACAAATCTAAATAAGCTAACTGATTAAGCTATAAGCAAACTCTATTTATCAATAATAATCCAATCATATCAACCAAATAAGCACTCAAAATAAATTATCAAATCAGATTATATATTACGAACTAATTTAAACAATCAAAATAAGAAACCTAGAACTGAATAACCAAAGGACAAAAAGCAGATAATCACGACACAAGTTCAATCCAAGCAGATTCAAGAACACCCTCAAACAATTTAAACCATAAACTAAATGAAACTTAACATAAATAAAGAAAACGAACCTGATGTAGAAAACCTTTGAGAAGAAGTGTCGCGCTGAGCGAACTTAATGACAAATCGAACAAACACCAAATAAAACCTCCTTCTTACCCAACGAACATCATCATCATCTTCTTCATTTTATGAACACTAACATTTTATACTTTTCAGTGGGAAAAGTATTTTTCACTTTCTTCTTTATACTTTTTTTTTCTTTTTATAATAATGATAATAACAAACGAACAGTAACAATTTTATAAAAGATGAAATTAAAACCGAACAGTAATAATAACGTGAGACGAAAATTAATTTGAGAGGTAAATAAAATTAAATAAACTTTTCATTAATTAAAAAGGAGAATTACAATACTGGAAATAAAAATATTACAAGATTAAAACTAAAACTATTTTCTGAAAATTAAAAAAAAATAAAGAAAAGGCACACCCATTACATGATATGAAGGGGTTTTTATAGAGGAACCCCAAGAAACCCTAATCTTTGCTTCACTTGTAAGCATCCATTTGAACCGTAGATTTAATCATTAATCTTCTCTTTCTTCAATTTTCTTGATCCTACGGTTGAAAACCGCCCGTGTGACTCGGATTGCCATCATGGCACTGAGTTGTGCTAGTTGTGTTTCTTCCTTGGTGAAGTGGCATGATTTGATTGGTGAAAAGGGTTTTGGTGAGGTGGATGAGCCAATCACATCCAAGGATATGGCCATGTAGGATTGATTTTGAGGACCACATTGAGTGTTCATCCCCGAAACATTGGGGGATTTAATTCCCTTTGGGTGAATTAATCCATGAGGGTAAAACCCCCAAATATGGGTGAGTAATTATGTGAAGGTAAAAATTAGGGTTTGGGTATGACTGTGTAACTTTTGGGGGAGAAGAAGGTGGGTGGGGAAAGTTGTGCTTCGTTTGTATCGTAAATAAAAGTTGGGAAGTAAAAGTTTTATTTAATGAGTGTGTGGAGGAGTAAAAATACACGTGTGAGAGGAGAATAAACATTTGACTATTTGATACAATTTCCACCCGTATTTCATACACCAATTGGGCTTTTGGCCCAAACTTGTTTAACCGTCCAATCCTTGCAATTATATTGGGCTTGGCCTAATTTTCCCTTAAATCCATCCGTCCAAAGATTAATATTTGGGCTTTTGGGCTTTTATGTTTCACAAATTTAACTTTTGTTGAGCTTTTATCTTCCAAATGGGCTTTTGAGCCCATTAACCCGAATATGGGACCCACGAAGCTCGAATATCTTTTCAAAGATTAAATCCGCTAAAAACGAACTTGATTCCGTCTTCCTTGATCATTTCTTCAAAATTAAACAGACTTAGCCGGTTTTCGTGATCTTGGGCACACTTTGGTCTTTTGACTTTGTCCTTGACTCTTTCTTGGCTTTTCTTCGACATTTGACCGTGAAATCCCGTGTTTTCTCTTCTTTTGATCATTTGTACCTATTTAAACACAAGAACACAAAACCACGCGTAATTCCGACATTTATGATGTAAAACACATGATTAGGTCTTGATTTTACTTGATTTTAGTGGCAAAAGGATAAGTGTTTGCACACTTATTAAATCCCCTACACTTGACCATTGCAATGACCCCATGCAATGCATAGTTTTAAAGCATAAGTTACATTTTTCTCATAATCAATCCATCTCGGCCTTTATAACTATTACTACTACTACTATGACGAAAAGATAAAAACTTTAAGAAAGAGACAAAAGTTATAATCATTTATTAACTTGGAAATTATTCGAGTGAAGAAACTCGTAAAGAAATCTAAGACTTGGATTAGGGCTGGTGTCATGAATATTAATCACCCTCAAGTTTCACGTTCCCCAAACCAAGCTCAAAAACGAGATCATTGTTATTATTACAAGTTAGCACAACTAACACTTACTCATGTGGTTTAGTTAATCACTTAGACCCCCTTATTCCTACGGTGTATCTCTTGTATTTTATTTTTGTCTTGAATGATCACGAGGATGCATTTTTGACTTATTTCGATAATTTATTAAGGCCGAAAATAAAGTGGGACAATTTAATCAATAGTTAACTAAAGGACAAAATCTTTTAAAACTGCTTCTCGAAACCTCAAAAAGTTCATATCTTGGCATAACTCGTTTCACGATTTGAGACCTTTCTCGGACCGATATTTGGCTTGTACTTCAAACTTCAAATCTTGAGAGACGATCTTGAAATTATGGTCTTCTCTTCATTTTGGTATACATCTTCATAAGGAGTGAAAGATGCTTCAAATGTTGACCACGACTTCTTCATTTATCCTCTTCTTTATTTAGGATTTTGATATACAATGATCCGCCTCCTTTTCGGACTTGGATCTATTTATCCTCATACCTTGTTAGGGTCTTTTTGGATAGACTTCTCCATGATCTTTAGGGGAGTAATTGCTTCTCGTCGTGTGTCTTGATCCTTCATATTGATTTGGATTAATGATCTTCACATTATCTTAGGATCTTTAGCAAAAGTGAATCCTCATGCCTTGTTAGGGCCTTTTTGGACTCGGGTATCCTCATGCCTTGTTAGGGCCTTTTTGGATAAGCCAATCTTCGCGTCCCGCTTCAATAAGTTATGCCTTGGCTATGAACTCTAATTAATACCGAGCAACTTTTAAACGATCTTGTGCTAGAAGCTAAGTAACCTTTTAAATCGTGCAACCTTATTTATTGCAAATATATTTATTAACAAGTGATGGGAGAAAAAGCTCATAACTAACTCACATAAGTTAATGAAAGAATATCGAACTTATAATTAACTCTATCATCTCTCGTTCTCCACAATTTAAAATCTCAAGGAATGAGACTCGTGAATGCTTAGCCTAATAAACCAATTAAGGTCCATATGGTTAAGGATACTAGCTAGAGTAAACTTGGATAAGTAAACTCGGGTTGAGTCAAAATATTCATGACGGGCCTAATATATCAAAGATATCTAAACTTGTTAAAACCATTTTATTTATTTATTTCATTTTTGACTTTATTCTTGATATGAAAATTATAAATAAGATGCGATGATAAAAGAAAAGAAAAATACTACAAGGCCAAAATAGATCAAAAATTTGAAAAACGTTGAAATTTTTTTTAAAAATTTTCCGGTAAAAATGGGGTCAAATTCATGGAAAAGGCCACTAAAATTCGATAGAAGTCCCCCTACACTTAATATAGACATTGTCCTCAATGTTTAAGCATGTGGGAGAATAAACTCCCCTACACTTAGGACATTGAGTACGTTGTTTAAAAATCGAGCTAAGGATGGGACAACTAAAGTGATTACATTTATTCGTTTTATTTATATACAAGTATGAATCACAATAGTTTTGATAGAACCGGGTACACGGGAACACGGGATCACGGGTCGAGTCAAAAGTACCAAAAGTGGATCATCAAAGCACATGTCCCTGCACACAATCACAACACACAAACAACCTACTTGGCTCCCCCTACACTTATTGGCGGACATGGAAGAAGGTGAAAAAGGGTGGAAAGGATGGTAAAGGTAAAAATCTAACCTAGTTATACGATGCTTGATTTATTTATCACGAGTCTCTAGCTCGACTCGATTTCCCGAATTAATTCAAGGGAAATGTGGAGAGGGATGGAATCATCTCATGAGAGATGTCCTCTCCATAGTACAACTTAACCCGTTGGCCATTCACCTTAAAGTTAGGCCCATTTGGTTGGGATAACTCAATGGTGCCATAAGGGAAGACATGGGCCACGGTGAATGGACCGGACCAACGGCTCTTAAGTTTACCCGAAAAGATTTTCAACCGAGAGTTAAATAGTAAAACTTGATCACCAACATGGAACTCTCGGTTTTTAATCTTGGAATCATGAATGAGCTTAGTTTTCTCCTTGTAGATTAATGAATTTTCATAAGCCTCATTCCTAAGTTCATTAAGTTCATTGAGTTGGATTTTCCTATGATCACCGGCTTTGTTTATGTCAAAATTAGCCCATTTCAAGGCCCAATAAGCCTTATGCTCCAACTCAATGGGGAGGTGGCACGCCTTTCCGTACACAAGGCGATAAGGGGTACAACCTATAGGTGTCTTATAAGCGGTACGGAAAGCCCACAAAGCATCATCTAATTTATCAGCCCATGAGGCACGATGCTCTCCCACGGTTCGCTCTAAGATTCTCTTAAGACCACGGTTAGAAACCTCGGCTTGTCCATTAGTTTGTGGATGATACGCGGTGGAAAGTCGGTGATTGACACCATACTTAGCCATGCCTCGTGCAAATTGATCATTGCAAAAATGAGTCCTACGATCACTAATAATAGCACGAGGTACACCGAATCGAGCAAACAATTGTTTCAAGAAGTTAACAACCACCCTCGCATCGTTAGTAGGTAAAGCCTTTGCTTCAACCCATTTTGATACGTAGTCAACGGCTACGAGGATGTACTTGTTTCCCTTCGATGATGGAAACGACCCCATAAAGTCGATACCCCATACGTCAAAGATTTCACATTCTTGGATGAAATTTTGAGGCATCTCATCTTTATGTGTGATCCTGCCTTGCCTTTGGCAAGCATCACAATGTTTAACCATTTCATGTGCATCATGATAAATGGAGGGCCAATAGAATCCAGAATCGAAAACTTTTTTAGCGGTGTAATTAGGACCAAAGTGACCACCGGTAGGTCCTCTATGGCAAGCTTCAAGGATTTGTAAAGCCGCCGGCCCATCAACACATCTACGAATGATTAAATCCGCACATTGCTTGAAAAGATAAGGGTCGTCCAAATAGTACGTTTTAACGTCCTTGAAGAATTTTTTCTTTTGTTGGGACGATAACCCTTCGATAAGAACACCACCCGCCAAATAGTTTGCAATGTCCGCAAACCATGGGGTATCATCAAGATTGGAATTAATAGACATTAAGGTCTCAAGGGGAAAGGATTCATTAATCTCTTGATTTGGAGATTCCCCTTGATAAGAATCCTCAAGTCTACTAAGGTGATCCGCGGCTAGGTTTTCCGCTCCTTTTTTATCACGAATTTCGATTTTAAATTCTTGTAGGAGCAAAACCCAACGAAGGAGTCTCGGTTTAGCATCTTGCTTGGTCAACAAGTATTTCAAGGCGGAATGGTCGGTGTAAACGATGGTGGTGGAAAGCACAAGATAGGGGCGGAATTTCTCAAAAGCATACACTACAGCTAAAAGCTCTTTTTCGGTAGTGGTATAATGCAATTGAGCCCCCGTCATTGTCTTACTAGCATAATGAATGGGTTGGAAATGTTTGTTAACTCGTTGACCTAAAACCGCTCCTACCGCGAAATCACTAGCATCGCACATGATCTCGAAAGGTAACTCCCAATTTGGAGAGACTAAGACCGGTGCCTTAGTTAATTTACCTTTAAGAAGTTCGAAAGAGTTGAGACATTCTTGAGAGAAAATGAAAGGAGCATCCTTTTCTAAGAGATGAGTCATTGGACGAGCTATTTTCGAGAAATCTTGGATGAAACGTCGATAAAATCCCGCATGGCCTAAAAAACTTCTAACTCCTTTGACGGTGGTAGGTGGAGGTAACTTAGCAATGACGTTAACTTTAGCACGGTCGACTTCGATACCGGCTTTGGAAATTTTATGACCGAGGACGATGCCTTCTTTTACCATGAAATGGCATTTTTCCCAATTAAGAACGAGACGAGTGTCTTCACACCGTTGGAGCATACGTTCTAAATTAGCAAGGCAAGAAGAGAAAGAATCACCATAGACCGAGAAATCGTCCATAAAGACTTCCATAGTTTCTTCAACCATGTCATGAAATATCGCCATCATACACCTTTGGAAAGTCCCGGGAGCATTGCATAAGCCGAAAGGCATTCTTTTGTAAGCAAATGTTCCATAGGGACAAGTGAATGTGGTTTTCTCTTGGTCTTTTGGATCGATAGGGATTTGAAAATATCCGGAAAAGTCATCTAAGAAACAATAGAAATCATTACCCGCTAAACGCTCGAGCATTTGATCCATGAAAGGAAGAGGGAAATGATCCTTACGAGTGACATCATTGAGCTTACGATAATCGATGCAAACTCGCCAACCCGTTACGAGTCGAGTAGGAATTAACTCGTTGTTTTCGTTGGGAACAACGGTGATTCCGCCTTTCTTAGGCACACAATGGACGGGACTAACCCATGGCGAATCCGAGATAGGGTAAATCATTCCGGCATCGAGAAGTTTGATAACTTCTTTCTTAATGACTTCATGAATTTTTGGATTAACCCTTCTTTGATTTTGGATTGCGGGTTTAAAGTCATCTTCCATGAGAATTTTATGAGTACAAAAAATAGTATCAATTCCGCGAATGTCGGAGATTTTCCAAGCAATTGCTTTCTTATGATTCTTAAGCACATCGATAAGTCGGGATTTTTCATCTTCTTTTAAGTCCTTAGCAATAATGACGGGCAACTTATTATCCTCCTCTAAGAAAACGTACTCTAAATGAGACGGTAAATCCTTAAGCTCTAAATCCGGCGGATTGTCAATGGAAGGCTTAGTCAAAGTAGGATCATCGTTTGTAACTTCTTTAGGAGTAGGTGGAGAAATATTGTCCCCATTGAGAAGTCTCTCAATAGTACGAATGTCTTCATCCCAATTGGTGGGAGAATTATCATAGTTAATCTCGAGAGGACCTAAGCTAGCTTCAAAATCATCTAAGTCACTTTCTCCAAATGGAGTCAATGAAGGAGCAATAGAAGCTACGGTCTCAACATGAGGTAAAGGAGAAATCCCGCTCTTACAAGCCTCGTGAAAATGTTCTTCGCATGCTTCGTCGAGCACATCGATGAAATTCACAGATTCGGGCTCATCGGGAAGTTTGGAAAGTTTACCCATGTTAAAGACGATTTTGTCATCCCTGACCCTCATGATAAGTTCACCCGTGGCTACATCAATTAAGGGAACACGGGGATCCATTTCATAGTCGACTACGACGAAATCGGCGGGGAAAGTGAATTTGTCGACTCCTACAAAAACATCCTCGGCTATCCCCACCAGATAAGCAACCGTACGGTTAGCTAATTCCAATGTCATACGAGTGGGGACTAGCTCGGGTAAAGATAATTGCTTCCACACGGACAATGGCATAAGATTGATACTCGCTCCAAGATCCGCCAAGGCCATACAATTCTCAACACCCAGAAAATTACAAGGAATAAGGAATCGACCGGGATCTCCTAACTTAACAGGTAATTTTCTCAAAAGAACCGCGGAACAATTCTCATTTAATTAGGTATTGGCAATATCAAGCAAATTTTCCTTATCACTTAAAAGATACTTAAACATCTTAACGTACTTAGGCATGTGAGCGAGCGCCTCGGCAAAGGTGATATTAGAATTCAATTGTTTGACATTTTTAGGAAGTTTGAAACTTGAATATCATCCTTATTCTTCAATTTCTCTTTCCGCAACCTTGAGGGATAAGGTATATTGGGTTGAGATGAAGGCTTTGGAGTGGATTGCTCACTTACATCCTTTGGAGGAGGAGGAGGAATAGAAATAGAAGGTGAAGGGACCGGTTTTGGAACCGAAGGTGTGGTAGAAAATTTGGGTATCGGTGGAACATAAGGTGTAGACGAATGCATAACGGGAGGTATGTCACATGTGGAAGAAGAAGGAGGTTGTGTCGAAGAAGAAGGAATCTCGGGTCCTTGGTTAGGTGGGGAAGGTTCTACGGTGGTCTTACCGCTCCTAGTAGTGATAGCATTAACATTAGCCCTAGGATTGGTCACGGTGTTCGAGGGAAGGGCACCTTGGGGACGAAAGGTTTGAATCATAGTCAAAAACTTCTTATCGTTCGATGCTTGCATTTGTCGATTATGTTCTTGCATCTCTCTCATGATTCGTTCATGGTCGGATAATTTTTGTAAAACCAAGTCCATTTGAGGATTATGCATGTTCATTTGATTATAACCTTGATTAGGAAAACCTTGGTTTTGATATTGATTAGAACCTATATTAAATCCTTGATTTTGAATACTTTGGTTATTAAATCCTTGATTATTTAACCCTTGGTTTTGCCCTTGAAAATTCCCTTGATTTTGATTAAAACCTCGTTGATTAGAATTTCCTTGAAAATTACCCCGTTGAGGACCTTGGTTCCTATTTTGGGCGGGTGGGGGTGGTCTTTGTGGTGCTACAAAACCCGGGGGAGCCAAATAGTTATTAGACTTGTAAGACAAATGGTTAACATCAACATTTGGTTTGAATTGAATCCGATCAATTTCATTGTTATTATAAGCGTAAACTTCTTGTTGATCATTGTAAACCTTCTCACAATTAAAGTATGAATGTGGTCCACCACAAGTCTCACACGTTTCACTTTTTTCTTTCACGGCATGCACATGTGTAGTGAGGGCGTCGGTTCTTAGAGCGAGTTTTTCAACAAGTGAAGTAAGTTTATTAATTTGATCATTCACCTCATTATTACTCGTACTAGCACTTGCCATATTAGCCCTAACACTTTTGGTTTGCACTTTTGCCTTGTTCTCAATAATGGCCCAAGCCTCGTTCATTGTTTTCACAAGAATATTGCCCCCCGCGGCACTATTAAGTGAGTCTTGGTCATTTAGAGTTAAACCATTATAAAACTTGTTGATTTGATGCACTTTAGTAAAACCGTGTTGTGGACATTTTCTCAAAAGATCTATAAAACGGTCCCAAGATTCACTAAACGTTTCCCCATATTGTTGCTCAAAGTTGATTATTTCATTCCTTAAGGACGTGGTCCGTGATGGTGGGAAAAAGTAGTTAATGAACTTGGTCTCTAAGTCGATCCATGTGGTAATACTTTGGGGTGGTTCCTTATCAAGCCAAATCCGGGCTTGTCCCTCGAGGGAAAAAGGAAAAAGTTGGAGGCGAACGGCCTCTTGGGGCACCCCATTGTATTTGACGGTATTAGCTAATTGGATGAAACGTTTGATATGAGCGTGTGGGTCATCATTAGTACGGCCTAAAAATGGTGTAGCGGAAACCATTTGAATAAAACCCGATTTAAGTTCAAAATGATTAGCTCCAATATTCGGCACCACAATCGCATCATCGTTTCCTTCAACGTGAGATTGTAGAATCTCAATCATTGGTCGATTATCCGTTGCCATCGTATTGTCGAAAGCTCGATTCTCGGGATCGGCTTTAATGACGGTCTTTTTGTTTTTCTTCTTCTTCTTTTTAGAAGAATTAGAAGTATTTGGTACACCAATCGGTACGTATGTATGCGCGCGAGTGCGCATACAATTAAAACTTTGGAATGAGGTAGGTGACCTCGTTCGACTTTGAGAGGAAAAGAATTTTCCCTCTCGATGAGCAATATGAAAAAGCTACAAAAATATATACGTAAATACTACTTGAGTTGGGAAACCAATAATCGGTCGTCCCTCTCAATATACGCACAAGCAAGCGGGGAAACGAGGTGGCACAAAGCACTTAAAAACCTTTTTCTTTAGACGGCCTTTTATAGCGCGTCGCCTTATACCCACCTTATAGTTTGTATATGTCGAGTTCAAACGTCTTACTAGTAATTTATCTATTTTGCCCTTTTTTCTCGTTATGGATTCGACTACAATAGTTAGGTGATGAAATCCCAACTAAGGCTTATTTGAAAAGTAGGTAATTTTATTGTGCTATGTAATATAATATAATAAAATGAAAAATCTTTTTGTATTTTTTAGAAAAATGTATATTCACAAGAAAAATCGAAAGAAATCGAAATAAAAATTAACACTAATACGTCATATTTTTGGTGTAATACTTTTAGGAAAAAGTATTACTTTTGTATTTTTTAATTTTTTTGTTGCAATTCTTAGGAAAGAAATTGCTTTTGTGATTTTTTTAATTTTTTTGTATTTTTAAGTTTTTGATTTTTTTGTATTTTTGATTTTGTTGCAAGAAACGTAACGTTCAAAAAGAACGGATCACAAAATCCAAACGTCTTCACGAAAAATCGTCAATCGTACGAGCGAAGCGGCAGCGGCGCCAATTTGAAACTAGGATTTTTAGTCCTTTTTAATGCAATGAATGTTCGTTTTTCCTCGATTCGACTCGAATTTGATTTCCGGTTTAACGTATCGACTTAACTTTGTTTTTGGTAAAATCTCTTTTTGGAATTTTTTTAAAACTAATTTAAATCAACTAATTAAAAGAAAACTATTTAAATTAACTATTTTAACTATTAATTTGAAAATAAAATTTAACTAATTAATAAAACTTAAAAACTTTTAATTAAAATCTATTTTTAAACAAAACTTAATAAATTGAAAACTTATTTTAAATCTAAATGATAATTGAAAACTACTTTTTAAAAAACTATTTAAAATTATAAAAGAAATATAAAACTAATGTAAATTTATAAAAGTAAATAAAATTAAAATATTTTTTATCCTTTTTATATTTTATAAAAAAACTGAATTTAAATAAAACTTTTTAATTAATACAAATAAAACTAAACTTTAATTTAACTAATTTTAATTAAAATAAACTGCCAACAAGTTATTATCCTATATTAATTAAAAGATGCACAATTAAACTCAAAAGGGGTTCTAGCAGAATGGTTAAGGTGTTTGGTAGTTGAACGAGGGGTCTGGGGTTCGAATCTCACCCCAGACAGAATTTGCTTAATATTATTAATACTTTTTGGTACTTTTATTTTAGACAGTAAGCACCTCAGACCAATTGGGTCTGAGATTATCAGTAAAGCAATAAGCAATACAACCAAATAAGCTAAATTCAAATAAGCAGGAAACAAATAAGCTCAAAAGCAGTTGACAAGCAATTAAACCAATTAAGCAGAAAACGAATTAAGCAGAAACTAGTTAAGCAAAAACAAATAAGCTAATTAAAACTGAATAGGCTAAATAATAAATAAGCAAAGTAAATCTACACATCTAATTAAACAAATCCAATGAACTCTATCAATAAGCAGTAAAATACGAGTAGATCCAATAAACACGCGAACCAAACAATCTAAATAACATATGCAGTTACAATAAGCAGCACTTAAACGAAAAATAAGCTGAAACTAATAAGGCTGATAACCAAATAAGCTGTTAACAAAAGCTATATCTTAACCGAGACAAGTAAGCAGATCCAAACAACTCCAACCAAATTAAAGCTATCAAAACAGAAATCTAAATAAGCTAACTGATTAAGCTATAAGCAAACTGTATTTATCAATAATAATCCAATCATATCAACCAAATAAGCACTCAAAATAAATTATCAAATCAGATTATATATTACGAACTAATTTAAACAATCAAAATAAGAAACCTAGAACTGAATAACCAAAGGACAAAAAGCAGATAATCACGACACAAGTTCAATCCAAGCAGATTCAAGAACACCCTCAAACAATTTAAACCATAAACTAAATGAAACTTAACATAAATAAAGAAAACGAACCTGATGTATAAAACCTTTGAGAAAAAGTGTCGCGCTGAGCGAACTTAATGACAAATCGAACAAACACCAAATAAAACCTCCTTCTTACCCAACGAACATCATCATCATCTTCTTCATTTTATGAACAGTAACATTTTATACTTTTTAGTGGGAAAAGTATTTTTCACTTTCTTCTTTATATTTTTTTTTCTTTTTATAATAATGATAATAACAAACGAACAGTAACAATTTTAAAAAAGATGAAATTAAAACCAAACAGTAATAATAACGTGAGACGAAAATTAATTTGAGAGGTAAATAAAATTAAATAAACTTTTCATTAATTAAAAAGGAGAATTACAATACTGGAAATAAAAATATTACAAGATTACAACTAAAACTATTTTCTGAAAATTAAAAAAAAAATAAAGAAAAGGCACACCCATTACATGATATGAAGGGGTTTTTATAGAGGAACCCCAAGAAACCCTAATCTTAGCTTCACTTGTAAGCATCCATTTTGAACCGTAGATTTAATCATTAATCTTCTCTTTCTTCAATTTTCTTGATCCTAAGGTTGAAAACCTCCCTTGTGACTCGGATTGCCATCATGGCACTGAGTTGTGCTAGTTGTGTTTCTTCCTTGGTGAAGTGGCATGATTTGATTGGTGAAAAGGGTTTTGGTAAGGTGGATGAGCCAATCACATCCAAGGATATGGCCATGTAGGATTGATTTTGAGGACCACATTGAGTGTTCATCCCCGAAACATTGGGGGATTTAATTCCCTTTGGGTGAATTAATCCATGAGGGTAAAACCCCCAAATATGGGTGAGTAATTATGTGAAGGTAAAAATTAGGGTTTGGGTATGACTGTGTAACTTTTGGGAGAGAAGAAGGTGGGTGGGGAAAGTTGTGCTTCGTTTGTATCGTAAATAAAAGTGGGGAAGTAAAAATTTTATTTAATAAGTGTGTGGAGGAGTAAAAATACACGTGTGAGAGGAGAATAAACATTTGACTATTTGCTACAATTTCCACCCGTATTTCATACACCAATTGGGCTTTTGGCCCAAACTTGTTTAACCGTCCAATCCTTGCAATTATATTGGGCTTGGCCCAATTTTCCCTTAAATCCATTCGTCCAAAGATTAATATTTGGGCTTTTGGGCTTTTATGTTTCACATATTTAACTTTTGTTGAGCTTTTATCTTCCAAATGGGCTTTTGAGCCCATTAACCCGAATATGGGACCCACGAAGCTCGAATATCTTTTCAAAGATTAAATCCGCTAAAAACGAACTTGATTCCGTCTTCCTTGATCATTTCTTCACAATTAAACAGACTTAGCCGGTTTTCGTGATCTTGGGCACACTTTGGTCTTTTGACTTTGTCCTTGACTCTTTCTTGGCTTTTCTTCGACATTTGACCGTGAAATCCCGTGTTTTCTCTTCTTTTGATCATTTGTACCTATTTAAACACAAGAACACAAAACCACGCGTAATTCCGACATTTAAGATGTAAAACACATGATTAGGTCTTGATTTTACTTGATTTTAGTGGCAAAAGGATAAGTGTTTGCACACTTATTAAGGACATGCTTGTGTTTTGGTAGCCTTGGTACTCCTAGTTAAAGGGCACGCTTTCTTCGCTGTAGTGGGAGTGATCCTAGTTAAAGGGAACATATTTCCTACTATAGTGAAAGTTCTACCATTGGGGTGCCACATCCAACCAACTTGGGTTAACACTTTCCCAGTCGGTATCCATTCTAATCCATTTTTCCGGGCATACATCTCATTCACATGGTCAATAAGGCAAGAATCATGACGACTAGAAAACATACATTCATTGCAATTCCAACATTTCAAATTAGAACTCACAGTAGGCTTAGAACGCTGCTCAACCGCAGAGCCTTTAGGTTTAGCTACATGATTCTTTTTATTCAAAACAGAAATAACATTCCTAGGATGGGCTTCTACTTTCTTCTTCACTTGACTACTAGATGGGGGCAAGATCCTGTCATTCTTCTTGTTTCTTTTAAGCTTAGATCATTGAGCCTTAGTAGTGGTGCTTACTCCTGTAGAAGGCAACACTAGAATATTAGAAGCTGGTTTTGATTCCGCCTTATCTTTAGTGACCAAAGTTTGAGATGGTTTAGTCCTAGGGCCCTTGTTAAGTGGTCTGACGGCTATAAGGTTCCTTTTGATTGCACTAGAGGACGATGCTGAGACAGTGGCTGCGTTATCCACAACATTCTTACCTTTTAGAGTACGAAGTGTTTCCTTTAACTCAGCCAAGACCAGATTCTTATCACAAATTTGTTCCCTCAAACCAGATATTTCCACCGACTTTCAATTCAATTGTTCAATCAATGATTGATTCTGTGTAGTGTTATTAACACATGCGGACTTTACTGAATCGAAGAGTCGTGTATCTTTCTGTTTTAAGTTATCAACTTTGGACAAAATCTTGGAAACTCGATTATCTAGATCAAGTTTAAAATTCTCAGCGGCCTCAAGTATGTTCACACAGTTAAACTCCTTAGATTTCTCTATGTCTATCGGCAAAAATTTAGCAACTTTGTCACTTGGCTGACGCTGTTTTGATTGTAAATTCAATTGAAAATTATTTTCAAAGTTTGCATCATCGATATTAACACCTTCGAATGACGTTTCAAAGATTTCTTGAATAAATTGTTGCTTGCATTCAAGCGAAATACAATGTGTTTGAATCTCATCAAAACGTTTTGAAAGCGAAGAATATGAATCTTGAAGCTTTAAAAATTCAGCGTCAGATTCGTGACAAGTACTATCTACCACATTATCCACAGATTCAACATTATGCACAATAGAATCATTATCAACACTTTTATTCACACAGACGGAAACTATATCATGAGACATCACTTGCTTCAGAAGCTGATCATTTTGGCGTGAAACCCGTTCTATTTCAAATAAACTTTTTTCATAAGCATCATCCATTTCATTAAAAACACGTCTAACTTCTTCTATTTCCAAAAGCAAATCTTGATCAAGATTACTAATACAAGCCTTAACATTCTTTACAAACGGAACAATTCATCTTGAAACGCAGCTCTAGTGTGCTCAAAGTTCCATTCACCTTCCGTTATGGCCGTGGCCGTCGTACGTTCCAAAATGACCTTGTCAAAATCGGCTAAGTGTTGGTGTACCGCATTTAAGTGAACGGATGCCTTACTTACCGGTGGAATTAACTTCGTTAAATCCGTTTTGACAAGTGTAGGAGACGTACTAGGAGGGTTTTCATTTGACAAACTTTGGGGCATAAGAACTGTCAATTCAGCTAATTCCTTTTGTAAGCGAATGCGGGTCTTTTTAGAAAATTGATCTTTGTTATGTTGATCATAATCAATTGTATGGAATTTTGAAAGCATTTTAGAATGAGTTTCATCCGCAAGTGACTGTGTCTCCTCAGTACTACGAACAAAAGGTGCTTCTTTCGATTTCCCAATTATGGTCATATCATATAGACCGGGAATATGTTCCTGAGCTTGTTTTGCATAACCGGGATTAGGTGGTAAATCTTGAAGACGCTTAAGTTCGAGTTCTTTAAATGATTTAGTTAAAAGATGAACCTTTTCTGTGGAAGCGTATTGTTTTAAAAGCTGTTGTTCTTTGAATTTAAGAAGTTTGGTAGCATTAATTTCCGATTCAAACTTTTTAGACTCGAGAGTTTCGAAATCCATTTTAAGTTTCTGAAAATCATTGACAACCGACTCTTTTTCTTTTAATTCATTAAAAAAAGATTAGCTTTTAATGATTCTATTTCTTTCAAGTGTTCAATCTTTTCAAAACGAAATTGGTCAAATTCAGAACATGTTATTTTCTCTTCTTGAGGGACCACTTCAAAAGTTTTGACCTTTTCTTTATGCAACGAAAGCTCAGCAGTTAGGGTGGAATTGGTATCTACGGATTGTCTGAGGGCCATATGCATTTGATCAATAATATGTTTGGGTACCATGACCAAATCATGTTGAGCATAAGATTTCATACCCGTCGTAGCATTTGGTTGAGGTTCACTCAAATGTATAGGATTGGGTACCACATCATTTAAGTTACTAGTCCCCGAATGCTGTTCGAGGTTGTCATTTTCATGCCCAACTTGATGTTGGTTATCATCAATATTATTAGATGTGGTTGGTACCTCACTGACAACATCAGAACCGTAGTGAGAGAGATTAGCAACGAGAGCAGCTTGGGCAGAGTGAATGTCATCACAATCTGAATCATAAGCGTCAAGATCATCTGCTTGATAAGATGCATTAGAAGTAGAAACGACTGCAATGACTTCAGTATCTGCTGCCCCTGGGTCTGTAAGAAATGCTAACTCCCTTGAATCCAAAATCTTCCCCTTAGACTTAGCATCAACCAAATACATCTTCTCACGAAACCATGCATCATCCCTTCTCCTTTTCGGCTGAGTGCATTCCCTAGCCATATGACCTTGTCCTCGGCAATTGTAGCAAGTCACAACCTTTTTAGGACCAATAGGACTTCCATTTCCACTAGCTTGAGAATTCACAGCTTGATTGTTCACAGTCCTTGTAGGAGGTCCATATAAATTTTGCCTTCCATGAATAGGTTGCATTGTTACTTGAACATCTTGAACAGTAGCTTGTTGTCGAGGATTTGAAGAGGTGCGGAGCTGATTGTTTGTTGGTGGAAATCCTCTAGTTGCAACAATTTTTGACAAGTAGGCAGTGAGATGGCTTAGTACATCAGCTCACGTATCATTTGGAGTAAAGACTGGTGCTTGGATTGTTGGAAGTTCATTATAGTAGAAAGCTTATGCTGGTTGTGCTTCTATTGGAAAATATCCTTGCTGAGGAGTATAGCCCATTGGAGAAGTGTTGGCTTGTGATGGTGATGTCTGATATTGTGGTTGCTGTGGAAAAGATTGTTGATGAACACTTTGTTGATATTCTTGTTGTGGCATCATTGGTGGTTGATAAGATGGTTGTTGTGGTTGCTGATAGGTGTGTGGTGGTGGCTGCTGCAAGTATGATGGTTGTTGATAAGTATTAGCCATGTTTTGCTGAGAAGCATACATAGCAAGTGGATCATGAACTTGAGGTGTAGACAACCGAGCCTCGATCACATGGCATTCGTGTTGTTGAAGAAAAGCTTGAAGTTGATCCACATTGGTGTTATGCAAGTCCTTAGCCAACTTAACATCCGTCACGTATTTTTTCCATTCTGGAGGAAGAGTGTTCAAATACTTGGTGTTCAATTGAAAGGTAGGAATTGCCATGCCATAGATATTGAGCTCATTCAACAATAGGGTAAATCTTAGATAGTAGTCATTGAGAGTCTCCCCTGGCACATAGGCAAACATATCAAAAGTATCATAAAGCTTACACTCTCGTTCTTGTTTAGTTAGCGAGGTGGCTTGTATTAGAACCCGAATTCTATCCCATAACTCTTTGGCAACTTTATGTTTGCTGACAAGTTTGTAGACATCTGGAGGAAGGGCTTGGAGAATGATGTTTGTAGCATACTTATCAAATTATCTTGAATCTTCATATCTCAAGTCAACTCACCCGTTGTGCGAGGACGAGTAGTCGTACCTTCCGTCACTGTACCATAATCTAATGGTCCATTGAGCACCGATGCCCAAATTAGATGTCCATTCTCCTTGTTCAACATATAAAGTTCCATTCGGGAAGCCCATTCCTCATACATAGTCTTCACCAACATTGGTGGACGATTATCCGTACCCGAGAGGATGGAATTATCCGTAAGAGATGTGTACTCCATTTCAATAAGTGAAGATTTACAAAGTTGATCGATCAATGAAAGAAAGTAAATGTGTTTGTTGTTGTGTGTAGAAGCCGAGAAATAAAAATCCCCTAAAATATGTCCTCGATAAACCAAAAATTCCAAGATGAAATTGCACACGATTGTTAAAAATTTCAAAAACACGTTTTTGAAAAATCTTGGAAAACTTGTTGCCCTATCGCAATGCCTAGAGGAATGCAGTTGAAATGTCCAATCGCAATAATTCCTATCGCAATAATCCAATCGCAATGTCCAATCGCAATAATCCAATCGCAATACCCCTGTCGCAATAACCCCCTGTCGCAATACTCCCTGTCGCAATGTCACAAAACAATCCTGTCGCAATATGTGTCGCAATATGGATCGCAATAACAAAGACTCCAATCGCAATCCAATCGCAATATCAGAAAACACTCCAATCGTAATCCCAATCGCAATGTGGATCGCAATGTCTAAACCCTAGATATTGCGATGGAGAGGCTGTCGCAATGGTACAAACAGTGGACTCTTTTTACCACTTTTCTCGGACAAAACACACCAAATTCGAGATTTTAAGCCAAAAATTGATCCAAACACCCAAAAATTTTGTGTTTTTAACCAAAGTAACAATACTAAATCACTACCACAACTAGGTAGATGATTTGTATCAAGAAAAAACCAAAAAAAACACAAAAACAAATTTTGGACGTGTGAAATCGGATCAAAATAGCCGTATAAATCAAGAACACAAACACAAAAACTAAGCAATCATCCCATGGCTCTTGATACCATTTGTAGGCTATGTAAATCTTGCTTATGTTTTAGAGAGACAAAGAGATAGAAAGATGGTGGATTTCACACTTCTAGAGAGAGAAAGTTTAAGAGAACTATGTGTTATTCAAATGAAATCACCACCCTCTCCATCAATGGAGAGGGTTTATATACCAAGCCCATAAGATGGGCTTGGGCTTACATTTGGGCCGGCCATACAAGCATGGACCGGGCTTTTCCTTGTTTAGTTAATTAAAAGATATCTAGACTACGAGCTACTACTTAATATATTGTCGGAGTGACCGAATATTCCTAAATACGTAAAAACGTATTTCCAACAATCCATAACACTATGCAAGACTTTTCTTGTCCCCTTTTGACCTTAAAACACACAGCAACTCCTTGCCACTTGAGGGGAAAAGTCCATTTTTCTATTTTAAGCATGTGTGGGAAAGGAAACAAGTATATCCGAACCAAATCACAAAACATATCTAGGTAATATTCATTGTATAAACAAAGATCACATAAGGATCCTCTCTTCCTTATTTTATCCGAAACACACTCTCACCAACACAATTCACTTGAAACCAAATCTCACATCACTCTTTCTCTCTAAAACATACGGCTAAAAGCCTTTCCACCATTGACAAGACCTTCAAGCTCATTAACTATGTCTCTCCTACTTGAATGCTAATCATTGGTTCACTCCTACAAGTATTTTGATCATCAAGTCAACAAGAAAAGAAGCCCTAGAAGCTCCATTAAAGCGCACGGTTTGTTTTTAGCTTCAAGGATCTCCATTGTTGCAAGCTTAGCTCTTGTTCCTACTCATTCTCCTATTCACTCCTAAACCGATCTAAACAAGTAAGTCAAACTTAAAACCTATCTTTCAATATATTTACTTTCATTCACATTAACATACACATGGTTATTTCATGTAAAACTTAATGTTGAAACAAAAATATGAAACCCTAGACCTAATATAGGTCCGGCTTAATATATTTCATGAGCTCAAATGATGAAAAACCTTAATAACCATGATGAACATGACACTATGAACAACCTAAACTTAAAGATTTATGAAAAACATGTCCATGCATATATTGGACGTGGGTTTTAACCCCATGGTTCAATATGGGTTAAGCTTGTAATGTTTAAATGTGACTAGAAATATTAGATCTATAATTATAGTTGCCTTAAAAAGATAAGCTCACTATTTATGCCTTATAAGATTTAGTTTTAAGCTCACTATAATAAGCTTGCCTAAATAAATCTTCATTATTACTAAATAATGTTTATTTAAAACTTTTGGTGTCAAAAATATAACTTTATAAAGTTTCGGGTTAAAAATATAGATCCATAAATATTTTGGACTTAAATGATAGATCTATGAAACTTTGGGTTAAAATAGTAAATTATAATGTTTCGGGTTAAAATGGAAAAATATAATACTTTCGGGTTGGATTTATAATTTTACTAAATCTAGGGATCTAAATGAACAAGTATAGAAACTTATTTTCCAAAAATATAAACCTTAGGGTCACTTTTGTAAAAAGCGGTGAGTGGAGGGTGGTGTTTTGACACTATCCGAAACTTCAAGTTAACAAAAAGGACTTAGATGAAATTACTAAGGCATTAGGGTAATTTGTGTAACTTAATAAAAACCTAGGGGTTACCTTTTCCATTTACCGAAACTTAAGGTAAGCCCTAGGGACCTATTTTTCCATTATAGTAAACTTTAGCTAGCCCTAGATAAACCCTAGGGGTGATTTTTGGCTTAAGCTGAAACTGATATAAGCCCTAGGGGGCATTTGTGAAAATTATAATAAACTTAATATAAGCCGAATATTATAGGGACTAAAATTGCCATTTAATGAAACATTTACAAACCCTAGTTACACGTGTAACTAGGGAGGGACCAATATTGTAATTACTTGAAATATTTAGAAACCCTAGGGGTATAAAAGCAATTTAACCACGGGTAATTATATAAGTAGAGGGACTAAAACGCAATTTATACAAAGTATAACAAACCCTAAAATTTCTATATATTTATACCTGATATTTAAGACGTAAACTTAAATACGCACAACGTTTGTTATTTTTCCAAACTTATAATTTAATAATTATAAACACTACGAAAACGTGGAATTTAATTAAAATGTTATACGTTTTATAAACCTTATTTATATATAATATATAAATTAAAAATGGTTAATTTATAAAAATAAGTATATTAATTATATTTATTTTTCTATTACTTTAAATATATATAAAGCTTCCTTATAAATATTTAAATTGTTTTATAAACAATATAAGTACGAGAGAATTAATTACATAGATTAATTAATTTAAAATTATTATTTATTTTATACTTAAAATAAACACTACTATAACTTGTACAACGATGAACTAAAATACAAATATCGTAATAAAATGCTTAAAACCAGTATAAGCATGCACAGATTTATTCTGAAACTTTTATGCATTATATTATGCATTTACTGAGACCTTATAATTATTTAAGTCGTTGACTGTATCGTGAGCATCTTATCAGATTATCTATTGACTTATTGTTGTACTACTGAGGTGAGTTCATGGCCCCACTTTATATATTGACAAACTTTTAAACCTTTTAACGGGGAAGAAAACATGCAACATATTTTATTTTATGGACATGAATTGAACTGTGAAACCTTTGATTACATTGCCTATTGTAGATGAACCCGCATGACCCGTGCATCTGAAACTGTTAGAATTATTGAATTACCCGAATGTTATAAATAGATCTATTTGGGATTGACCGTCCCCATCTGGGTGAGCCATGCTCACTGTGCCTAGGCCAGGACAACAAATGTTTCACATGTCAGCACTTATTATTTTTATGGGTGCCTTTTTATAAGATGAAGGGTCCTTATTTGTTAAGGACTTAACTGTCAAGTCTCAGTTTTAGGCAATATGGGAATGTAATTACTTTTAAGTATTGATGCTTTGTGCATTACTACTTCAGTGAATATTTATTGTCCAAACTTATTTTATTAAACCTGTGAATTCACCAACTTTATGTTGACTCTCTAAGCATGTTTTCTCAAGTAACTGAAGCAGGTAATGGTGTGCATGGAGTCAAGCATCATGATAGGCTGCATTTATAGAAATCATCTGGGGTTTTATAAACTAGGGAATAATTCAAACTGTTGAACAATTTTTAAGACTATTTTTAACACTATTTGAACTTTTATCCATGTAATAAATGTAATGATAATCTTTTATCTGTCGCTCTATACGCTATCTGCTGTTGATCCACCTATGTGACACCCAAATATTATTTTCGCTGCATTTGACTCAATTTGGGGGTGTCACAGAATGGTATCAGAGCTATAGTTATAGAGAAACAGAACAAAATTTAAATAAATATAAAAATAAAATTTTTATATAAACTGGACTATAACTGCTTTAAAAATCTTTTGGGATTTTCGGGACTAGAATAGTTAAGCATATAGAGTGTAGAGCATACATTCTTACGTGGCTACCTGTGAATTGATTATTAACATCCGGTTAATTAATCTTATAAGTATTAATGTAACCTTTATCATCGTCATGTTGAATGGCACTAATATATATAATTTAATCATTATTTCCTAAAAACTTTTAACTTGAGTAAGTTTACTTATGTCAATTAAAACGATATTATTTTCAGATTATTATGGCTTCACCTACTGACACTCCTGCTGCCGTATTACCGACGTCCGTCTTATGTGGATGGATATTTGCTAGCGACACAAACGACAGTCACGCATCTGGTGACACCTCTCTAGTTGCTGCTCTCATTACTACTCCACCTGTTTCACCTATTTCCCCCGCTGGGGAAGAGGTTCAGCCACCTACTGCCATACCACCTGTACCACTAGTTTCTTCACTACGGGACTACGCACCCGAGTCTCTGCCGCCTCGTAAGAGGAGGTATGAGGCACCCGTCGACTCTACTTTTGAGGTCGACGAGGGTTCGGGTACTAGGCGCGTGGATCTTGTCCAGGCCCAGATCACTGCACTGGCTGCACGCCAGGCACAGGATGTAGCAGAGATTCATGCTCTGCTGGCCAATGGACAGCTAGGACGCACTGCTCTACAGTCGCGTTAGGATCTCTTATCTTGGACCGTCAGTGCTGAGGCGCACGCTGCACGAGGAGCGTGGTCTACTACTTACCATTCTCTCCAGTGGTTGCTGGAGGAGAATGAGTTCCTCCGTGAGAAGATCTACCTACTATAGAGTCAGCAGACGGAGACTCACACCGATCTCTTGACCATGGAGGAGACTCTTGCCATCTTCTTCGATCTTCAGGACGTTCGTCATCAGGGATTAACTTCAGAGACCGCTCATCTTAGGGGAGTTTAGCAGACCCTCAGAGACCAGTTCTTGGAGGCACTCCGATTGCTTAAGGAGACCCGAGCTGCCATGACTTCGATGTAGGATGCCATGCAGGCACCAGCCGTCTCATCACCGCCAGTGGCACCAGCCGTATCTGAGGAGTCCGTCAGGCATGAGTAGACTAGGTATACTAGATATTTTGTACATCATGATAAGCTATTAGGGTTGCATTCCGGCTATCATGATATAGGACCTCATGTATTTTTACTTTCCTTTATCAGTTGTATCTTTGTACTGTACTATTTAGATTAGGGATTCATAGATGATGTACTTAATATTATGTGTACCACCATCCCAGACAGGCGGTTTGTGCTCTGTCTTGGATTTGTTGTGCAACTTGTACTGTATTCCTATTATAGACTTATGGCATGTACTCATTAGCTTTTATTATATCCTGTACTGTATTATATTATGAAACCTTAAACAGGTTATCCAATTTGTTGCAAAGTCTATGCATGAATTTCTTTTCGTGTAAGTATATAAAACTGTGCTAACACCTTGAACTAATGATTTCATTTTTGTGTATAATTATAGAAAAATTGTAATCACTAGAACGAACCCCAACAATGCCGACACTACCCAAAACGTCACTGTTGCCCAACTAAGGGAAATGATTGATCAAGGCACCGCATCTGCGATGGCTGCCAGCAGAAATGTAGACGATAGTCAAAACTCCAACAACCGCCGGAATAATCTGACCACCAGGGGTTGCTCTTACCTCGACTTCTTGAAATGTAAGCCTTCCTACTACAAGGGAAAGGAAGGAGTGGTGGAACTGATGCAGTGGTTTGAGAGGTTGGAAACGGTATTCTGCATCAGCGACTGTGCAGAAGAGAACAAAGTGAAGTTTTCCACCTGCACCCTACTTGAGAGTGCTCTTACTTGGTGGAACTCTATAGTTGCCACTCTTGGACACGACGCTGCCTATGCTCTCAACTGGACTGAACTGAAGGAGAGAATGACAGAGAAATATTGTCCAAGGGGTGAAATGAAGAAGCTTGAAATCGAATTGTGGGATATCAGATGCAGGAACGATGACATCACTGCATACAACCAAAGGTTCCAAGAGTTGACCCTAATGTGTACCAGAATGTTTGTGGAGGAGGAAGATAAGATTGAGAAGTATGTGGGTGGACTCCCAGACGCCATTCATGACAGTGTGCTCGCATCTCGACCGACTACCGTCGAGAATTACACCGAGTTCGCTACTGAATTGATCAACAAAAGAGTCCGTACCATATCCGAGAGGCAAACTGACAACAAGCGAAAGGCAGATGAGTATTTCCGCAGTTAGCACCATCAACATCCTAAAAAGCAAAATGCTGGGCAAGTTTACAGTGCTACCTCTGCAGGGACTAATTCGTACGTGGGCGCCAAACCTTTGTGCCCCAAGTGCAACTATCATCATACTGTTGATAGCCCATGCCAGACCTGGTACAGATGTGGACAAGTGGGTCATTTTGCTAAAACTTTTCGAGTTAATGCTGTCACTCAGGCCCGACCCAATCAAAACACTGGGAACTACCATAACAGGGGCGGATACAATGCCCGTGAGAACGGGAATGGACAGCAGGGGAACCACAATGCCGCTGGAGGAAACAGCAATGGACCCAAGAAGGGATTTGTGTGCTATGAGTGTGGAGCACCAGGACACGTGAGACCAGGTTGTCCTAAGCGGGCCAACCAGAACAAAACAGTGGAGGAGATTCGTCCAGAGTTTACGTGGTCGACAATGCAAAAGCCAACCTCGATTCTAATGTCGTTACTGGTACGTTTCTACTAAACAATCGTTATGCATCTGTTTTGTTTGATACTGGAGCAGACCGAAGTTTTATATCCACTGAATTTAGCCAAGTACTAGAAGTTGTTCCTACAAGTTTAGATAAGCGATACTCCGTAGAATTAGCTGACGATAAAACTGTAGATGGTGACACTATCATTAGAGGTTGTACCTTAAATCTTTCCAAACATCCGTTCAACATCGACCTTATCCCCGTAAACCTCGGTAGCTTTGATGTTATTATTGGTATGGACTGGTTAGCGAGATACCGCGCAGTCATTGTTTGTGATGAAAAACTAGTCCGTATTCCATGGGGAAACGAAACTCTAATCATTCGAGGAGACGGTAATACCGACCTCACTGATACTAGACTTAGTGTGATCTCTTATACAAAATCTCAGAAATATTTGTTGAGAGGATGTCCTATCTTCTTGGCCCATATTTCTCAAACAGATGAAGAAGACAAGCCCGAGAAGAAACAAATCAAGGACGTACCCATCATCCGAGACTTTCCTGAGGTCTTTCCTGATGAGTTGCAAGGCTTACCACCGACCCGACAAGTGGAATTTCAAATCGACTTGATTCCCGGAGCTGCACCTGTAGCCAAAGCTCCATACCGGCTGGCACCATCAGAGATGAAAGAACTAGCTGAACAACTCCAGGAACTATCTGACAAAGGATTCATTCGACTCAGTTCCTCACCATAGGGAGCTCCTGTGTTATTTGTCAAAAAGAAAGACGGTTCTTTTCGAATGTGCATCGATTACAGAGAACTGAATAAGCTAACGGTGAAGAATCGTTATCCGCTTCCTCGTATTGACGACCTATTTGACCAACTGCAAGGGTCAAGTGTGTATTCCAAGATTGACTTGAGATCTGGATACCATCAACTACGGGTCAGGGAGGAAGATATTCCAAAAACAGCTTTTAGAACCCGTTACGGTCATTACGAATTCCAGGTTATGCCATTTGGGTTGACCAATGCACCAGCTATTTTCATGGACCTTATGAACCGTGTGTGCAGACCCTACCTGGATAAATTCGTGATAGTCTTCATTGACGATATACTCATTTATTCCAAGAACGAACAAGAACACGAGGAACATCTTGCACAAGTATTAAAGGTACTCAAGGAGGAGCAGCTCTATGCTAAATTCTCCAAAGGTGAATTCTGGATTCCCAGAGTGCAATTCCTCGGTCATGTCATCGATTGTGACGGTATTCACGTAGATCCAGCAAAGGTCGAATCTGTCAAGGATTGGGTATCTCCTAAATCACCGACAGAGATCCGCCAATTTCCAGGCCTTGCCGGGTACTACCGCAGATTCATTGAAGATTTTTCCAAGATAGCCAAGCCAATGACCAAACTCACACAGAAAGGAATAAAGTTCGATTGGGGAGAGAAGGAAGAATCAGCTTTTCAACTGATCAAGCAAAAGTTGTGCAGTGCACCTATATTAGCCCTGCCTGAAGGCAACGATGATTTCATTGTATACTGTGATGCTTCACATAAAGGTCTAGGAGCAGTATTGATGCAAAGGATGAAAGTGATTGCCTACGCTTCAAGACAACTGAAGAAGCATGACAAGAATTACACCACTCACGATCTAGAACTTGGATCTGTAGTTTTTTCTCTCAAAATCTAGAGGCATTACCTATACGGAACAAAGTGCACAGTGCATACTGACCATAAAAGTTTGCAACACATATTGGATCAGAAGGAGCTGAACATGAGACAACGCCGTTGGATTGAGTTGTTGAGTGACTACGACTACGAGATCAAATACCACCCCGGTAAAGCAAATGTGGTTGCCGATGCTTTAAGTCGTAAGGAAACGGACCCTCCTATGAGAGTTCGGGCATTAGTTATGACAATCAGTTTGGATCTACCCAAACAGATTTTGGAAGCTCAGACTCAAGCCCAATTACCTGAAAACCTCGTGAAGGACGACGTCAGGGGAATGCTCAGGACCGACCTTAGTAAGGAGAAGCTAGAACCTAGAGCAGATGGAACCCTATGCCTTCACGAACGAAGTTGGTTACCTTGCTATGGAGACTTGAGGAACGTGATCATGTACGAATCTCATAATTCTAAATATTCTATGCATTCCGGATCTAAAAAGATGTATCAGGATATGAAGAAATTATACTGGTGGCCGAATATGAAAGTCGACATCGCCACCTATGTGCAGAAGTGTTTGACATGTTCACGTGTCAAGACTGAACACCAGAGACCATCGGGTTTACTTGTACAACCCGAGATACCGAAATGGAAGAGGGACAACATCACCATGGACTTTGTCACTAAACTCCCAAAGTCATCTCACGGCTACGATACTATCTGGGTGATCGTCGACCGACTCACCAAGTTCGCTCATTTCCTGCCAATTAGGGAGAACGATTCCCTTGTAAGACTAGCAAAAACGTACCTGAAGGAGATTGTGACGAAACATGGAATACCAGTGTCGATAATTTATGATCGAGACGGTAGGTTCACATCAAACTTTTGGAAGGCTTTCTAACGAGCCTTAGGTACCAATTTGGACATGAGCACTGCTTATCATCCGCAGACTGACGGTCAAAGTGAACGAACCATCCAGACTCTAGAGGACATGCTACGGGCATGTGTGATTGATTTTGGAAATGGATGGGTTGACCACATTCCTTTAGTGGAATTCTCCTACAACAACAATTATCACGCCAGTATTAAGGCTGCCCCTTTTGAAGCACTGTACGGTTGCAAATGCCGTTCACCTGTGTGCTGGGCAGAAGTAGGTGAATTTCAGCTCACTGGACCAGAATTAATCCAGGAGACTATAGACAAGATCGTCCTCATTAAGCAAAGAATTCAAGCTGCTCGCGACCGATAAAAGAGCTACGTGGACCTGAAACGCAAACCTATGCAATTTGAAGTAGGTGACCGTGTTATGCTCAAGGTATCACCTTGGAAGGGTGTTGTACGCTTTGGCAAACCTGGAAAACTGAATCCACGTTATGTTGGCCCTTTCAAAGTAATAGCCAGGATCAGGGAAGTAGCTTATCGTTTAGAGTTGCCCCAGCAACTGAGTCGGGTACACTCTACCTTTCATGTGTCTAACCTAAAGAAGTGCTATGCTGAAGAACCCTTGGCTATGCCATTTGAGGAAGTTTAGTTTGATGACAAACTCCAGTTCATAGAAGAACCAGTAGAGATCATGGAGAGGACAGTTAAGAAATTGAAACTCAGTAGCATCCCGTTGGTCAAAGTACGTTGGAACTGTAGGAGAGGCCCTGAGTTCACTTGGGAACGAGAAGACTCGTTCAAAACCAAGTACGCACACTTGTTCACCTGACCAATGACTTCATCCTAAGCTTTGAGGACAAAGCTAAAATAACGGGATGGTGCTGTAAAACATCTGATTTTACCTTATTGACTTTGTCAACTATTATACTCTTTATTTTTGGAATCTATATAATTCTACCTTTATATGACTTATTATTAATCATATACCTTTTTTCATACTACCTTTCATATTTATTTTAATATTTATATGGGCCTTTAGTCATTGTTGACTACTCTGGCAACTGACTGGCCACCTGAATGAACAAGGACTTATCACCTCAGTACATATTTTGAGATAAACTGTAACCTTACTTAATTTAATTATTAAGTACTTGGACTTATTTTTATATGTACATATTTACATATATTACATAATAGAAATAAACACCTAACACCTTAAAACAATTTACATTATCTTACATTGTCATTTATTTACTTTATTTTAGTAAAATAATTGTAATGATATATTCATTATATACTTTCACTAAATTGCCTAAAAGCTTCAACTAAAATACCTATAACTTAACAAATGCCTACAATATCTTACAAGAACCATTATTCTTATACAACACTTGATAAAAACCATCAAAACCCTCCCACATGCATGTATATGCCGTGTATATGTATACATACTTACACATTCATCATTATTTTGCTAACTTACAAGTATAATCATGTACACTCCACTAATACACTATAGCTTAGGCTTAAACCATGATTTCTTACACATCTACTTACACACACCATCCATAACACTATTCAAGACTTTTCTTGTCCCCTTTTGACCTTAAAACACACGGCAACTCTTTGCCACTTGAGGGGAAAAGTCCATTTTGCTATTTTAAGAATGTGTGGGAAAGGAAACAAGTATATCCCAACCAAATCACAAAACATATCTAGGTAAGATTCATTGTACAAACAAAGATCACATAAGGATCCTCTCTTCCTTATTTTAGCCGGAACACACTCTCACCAATACAATTCACTTGAAACCAAATCTCACATCACTCTCTCTCTCAAAAACATACGACTAAAAGCCTTTCCACCATTGACAAGACCTTCGAGCTCATTAACTATGTCTCTCCTACTTGAATGCTAATCATTGGTTCACTCCTACAAGTATTTTGATAATCAAGTCAACAAGAAAAGAAGCCCTAGAAGCTCCATTAAAGCCCACGGCTTGTTTTTAGCTTCAAGGATCTCCATTGTTGCAAGCTTAGCTCTTGTTCCTACTCATTCTCCTATTCACTCATAAACCTATATAAACAAGTAAGTCAAACTTAAAACCTATCTTTTAATATATTTACTTTCATTCACATTAACATACACATGGTTATTTCTTGTAAAACTTAATGTTGAAACAAAAATATGAAACCCTAGACCTAATACAGGTCACGGCTTAATATATTTCATGAGCTCAAATGATGAAAAACCTTAATAACCATGATGAACATGACACTATGAACAAGCTAAACTTAAAGATCTATGAAAAACATGTCCATGCATATATTGGACGTGGGTTTTAACCCCATGGTTCAATATGGGTTAAGCTTGTAATGTTTAAATGTGACTAGAAATATTAGATCTATAATTATAGTTGCCTTAAAATGATAAGCTCACTATTTATGCCTTATAAAATTTAAAGCTCACTATAATAAGCTTGCCTAAATAAATCTTCATTATTACTAAATAATGTTTATTTAAAACTTTTGGTGTCAAAAATATAACTTTATAAAGTTTCGGGTTAAAAACATAGATCCATAAATATTTTGGACTAAAATGATAGATCGATTAAACTTTGGGTTAAAATAGTAAATCTATAATGTTTCGGGTTAAAATGGAAAAATATAATACTTTCGGGTTGGATTTATAATTTTACTAAGTGTAGGGATCTAAATGAACTAGTATAGAAACTTATTTTCCAAAAATATAAACCTTAGGGTCACTTTTGTAAAAAGCCGTGAGTGGAGGGTGGTGTTTTGACACTATCTGAAACTTCAAGTTAACTAAAAGGACTTAAATGAAATTACTAAGGCATTAGGGTAATTTGTGTAACTTAATAAAAACCTAGGGGTTACCTTTGCCATTTACCGAAACTTAAGGTAAGCCCTAGGGACCTATTTTGCCATTATAGTAAAATTTAGCAAGCCCTAGATAAACCCTAGGGGTGATTTTCGGCTTAAGCCGAAACTTTTATAAGCCCTAGGGGGCATTTGTGAAACTTATAATAAACTTAATATAAGCCGAATATTATAGGGACTAAAAATGCCATTTAATGAAACATTTACAAACCCTAGTTACACGTGTAACTAGGGAGCGACCAATATTTTAATTACTTGAAATATTTAGAAACCCTAAGGGTATAAAAGTAATTTAACCGCGGGTAATTATATAAGTAGAGGGACTAAAACGCAATTTATACAAAGTATAACAAACCCTAAAATTTCTATATATTTATACCCGATATTTAAGACGTAAACTTAAATATGCACAACGTTTGTTATTTTTCCAAACTTATAATTTAATAATTATAAACACTACGAAAACGTGGAATTTAATTAAAATGTTATACGTTTTATAAACCTTGTTTATATATAATATATAAATTAAAAATGGTTAATTTATAAAAATAAGTATATTTATATTTATTTTTCTATTACTTTAATTATATATAAGGCTTTCTTATAAATATTTAAATTGTTTTATAAACAATATAAGTACGAGAGAATTAATTAAATAGATTAATTAATTTAACATTATTATTTATTTTATACTTAAAATAAACACTACTATAACTTGTACAACGATGAACTAAAATACAAATATCGTAATAAAATGCTTAAAACCACTATAAGCATGCACAGATTTATTCTAAAACTTTTATGCATTATATTATGCATTTACTGAGACCTTATAATTATTTAGGTCGTTGACTGTATCGTGAGAATCTTATCAGATTATCTATTGACTTATTGCTGTACTACTGAGGTGAGTTCATGGCCTCACTTTATATATTGACAAACTTTTAAACCTTTTAACGGGGAAGAAAACATGCAACATATTTTATTTTATGGACATGAATTGAACTGTGAAACCTTTGATTACATTGCCTATTGTAGATGAACCCGCATGACCCGTGCATCTGAAACTGTTAGAATTATTGAATTACCCGAATGTTATAAATAGATCTATTTGGGATTGATCGTCCCCATCTGGGTGAGCCATGCTCACAGTGCCTAGGCCAGGACAATAGATGTTTCACATGTCAGCACTTATTATTTTTATGGGTGCCTTTTTATAAGGCGAAGGGTCCTTATTTGTTAAGGACTTAACTGTCAAGTCTCAGTTTCAGGCAATATGGGAATGTAATTACTTTTAAGTATTGATGCTTTGTGCATTACTACTTCAGTGAATATTTATTGTCCAAACTAATTTTATCAAACCTGTGAATTCACCAACTTTATGTTGACTCTCTAAGCATGTTTTCTCAGGGAACTGAAGCAGGTAATGATGTGCATGGAGTCAAGCATCCTGATAGGCTGCATTTATAGAACTTATCTGGGTTTTATAAACTGCGGAATAATTCAAACTGTTGAACAATGTTTAAGACTATTTTTAATACTATTTGCACTTTTATCCATGTAATAAATGTAATGATAATCTTTTATCTGTCGCTCTATACGCTATTTGCTGTTGATCCACCTACGTGACACCCAAATGTTATTTCCGCTGCATTTGACTCAATTTGGGGGTGTCACACCTAACACTTGTATGAATCAAATAATTAAAAATCCAAAATCAAAAATAACTTTCTTTCAACAAAACAAAAAAATTTACACATGATTATCATTAGATAATACATGCAAGAATATCAAATCATCACACCAACACAAGATCATATCAAAATTTAAAAACTTGTTGCATGTTGGAAAAATTTGTATGGATATGATCACCTTCAAATTTTATGATGTGGTCTTGTTTTAATTTTGGATGAATCAAAGTAGAAAACAAGAAAAATGGTGGTCTTGGTGGTTTGGGGTGGACGGAAACAAGGGGGGAGGAAGAAAAGAATGTGTGTTTTTTTATTAAAATGATATAGTGGGAAAGTTAGGTAAAAATTTTCTTTTTATACTAGGTAGTGGAGGGACTAATTTTGCCAAAGTTGCATACGTTTGGACCAAAAAGTAATTAAATAAGTTAAAGGGTAGAAAATGAATCTTAGTCAAAATTAAAAATATTTACGGGACTCGTGTTTCGTAAAAATACTTTTCAAAAGTTAAAACGCTTCGTAAATATAATAATAAAGCTTCGACACGACTTAAAACGTAATTAAATCGAAACGTCGAAAATATAAAATATCGAGACAATCGATAATAAAACATAAATTTTTGGGCATCCTTCGGTATCGTGATCACTAATAGTTCTCGTCATTCATTAAAACGTAAAACACGAGAAATAAAGATTAAATATAGTAAAATCATTTTTATGATAAATTGAGAATACAATATCGATACCTAACGTATTCCTTGTCGGTTTTCATCTAATTGACATTCTTACGCTAGTTTCAAATCATAACCTTCTCGGTTAGTCGATAATTTAAAATTCTCATTAAAGTAAACACGTAATACGTAATAGTCGAGATTAAAATAACGACCTGAAATTGACGGATTGTCACATGTTCCTATAAAGATAAATGTTTTTTCTTGGAAAGTGATGTTTGATTCGCTGCCTACGAGGTTCAATATTTTGCGCCGAGGAATTTCTATTGATTCTATTACATGTGGTACGTGTGAGTTGGGAGGTGAAACTTCTAATCACTATTTTTTTCTTGTAATTTGGCTCGTCAGATGAGTAGTTTGATTATGAGGCGGTGGGATATTCCTGATGTTGATCTTCAATCGTATGAGGAGTGGTTAAGTTGGATGGTTAATATTCGTCTTCCGTGCAAGAATAAAGTTATGCTGGAATGAGTTTTTTTATGTTTAATGGTGGAGCATGTGGATATTCGGTAACAAGAAGATTTTTTAGGCTAAATCTCTTCGTAAGGAGTTGTTATTTGATGAGCTAGTGTCTAAGTCGTTCTATTGGTGTCGGCATAGATGTAATATAGCTTTTAGCATGACTGATTGGTTCAAAAACCCTAGTCTTTTATCCTTGTAATTTCTAGCAGCTTGCTAGAATTTATTGAAATAAATTGCTGGTCAAAAAAAAATCGCCAGACTGTCGCTAATCTGCAAGAATTTTCGCTAATCTGTCACAGAACCGTCGCTAAGTCTGGACAGAATTTGAGTAAAATCGTTTTGGTCATAACTTGGTCGTTTTAAAAGCTTTTTGGGTGATTCAAAAGGCTAAAATTATATAGTCGGAGTCTATTTTTCAAATATGCAGAGTTTATGGTTATTTGAGGTTAGTGGGTTGGTCGAATTCCTTGTACAAGTGACAGGATCAAGGCTGATTTTTAGGTGGTCGGTTTTAAACTTATGTTTTAGGTGTTTTGGGGTACTTAGACTTTGGTTTGAGCCTTGAGATCATTGAGAGGAAATGTCTACAGGTGATGCGGGTCACATTCAAATGGGAAGTCATTTGGGGTTGGTTAAGATCGTTTTTAATGTGAAACTTTTGGGTAGAATTTTCAATATAATCTGATAGACAGAAGTATATACATATATATCGTGGGGTTAAAATGAGTAATAAATTTTGGGAAAATTTTGAAATACTCCAGAGACATATAAGGGTATAGGGGTTTGTTTATGGAGGTGTATTGTGAGTTTAAGGGTGGTATCTATGTACGTTTTTGAACACCAAAAGTCGGGACTATTTTGAGTAAATAATAAACGGTTTGGTTATGAGCGTAATTGGAATGAGGAACACTTGGAGGGTTGATATGAGGCTGATATGGGATATACACTATAGGTATCCATCATAAGGTTGTTACATCGATGAAGGAGTAGAGTCCTTGAATCAATGTTGATACGAGTTTTGTGTGTATGTGTTATAAATTTTGTTGATCAAGCGTGGTCTTTTGGATTGTTATCGCAAGGTGAGTTCATAGTCCTATATAAATGATTCTTAAATGTTTTACTTCCAGTATGGGATGGAAATGATACTTGTGTGTGTAAAGATGTTGTGAATGGTTTTAAGTTGTGTGTGATGGACATATATGTGCTTATTGTGGTGTGATGTGACTATGGTTTGAATTGTATGGTTTTTGTACATCGTCTCTTTGGAGGCAAGATATCTTGATGGGGATATGAGACATCCGGATAGTGTGGGTTCATCGTCCCTAATTGAGTAAGGCAAGATACCTCTTGAAGGAGGTATAGTGTGTTTAAAGGGATTGTGGTCATGGCTGGTACTTAATTGTGTTTTTTTTATTGTAGTTGCATATAACATGATAACCGCATTTGGTCCATTACTTTCGAGACGTTTTGGTTATTGATTTATTCACAGCAGCGTGTCAAGGATTTTATGTTATTGTGGTACTTTAAACCTATGTTCTCATCAACTTTATGTTGACAGATTTTAGTATCATTTTCAAGTGAGCTTAGCGGTGATAGAAGCTTTAGAGAGCGAAGGGTTAGAGAGACCTTAGGATTGCATTGTGGAGTTTATATTTATTTGGTTGTTTATGCCGTTCACTGTATAAATTGTTGTATGTTCATGGCATTGTCATAACACGCCCTTTTAATATATGTCATCTTTTAGTTTATTCTCTATTGTGACACCATTGTGTTGTGACGATGTCCATGAAGTTTCACCTTGTGTTTCCGCCTAGGCGGGGTGTGACAATGTCCATGATGCGTGACATTATCATGTGATGGAGGAAGAAAACAAAAGGGAAGTGGTGGAAAAGGAGAGTTTCCAAAATCAATTTCCTTAGATGGAGAAGAGATTTTATTTTGTGTGTTCTTTGGTGAATTAGGGTTGAAAGAGATTGAGGAATATGGTGGAGAATCAATGGTTTCATTTAGTGAATAAGACATTTTGCTTTGTGAAAGAGATGCAAAAATGCTTAGGGTTAAAGTAGAGAAAGCACAAGATATTTTAGGAGTGGTCAAAGGTTTGAAACTAAGATTCCAAAATTGTTGGAGCAGTTTAGGAGGTTCAGAATACACGAAAAACCTAGCTCTTGTCCGTGACTCAATAATTAAGCCTGCGGTTCAATAAATATATTGAACCGCAGATAATTAATGATCCGCCTACAAAGGGTGTGTTTTGTAGGATAAGGGAATTTTTCTAGTTCAGAAAATCCTAATATTCTAGTCTAACTTATCATAAAGTAATGCTAAAGAGAAATTAAAGACTAAGAAACACACAAGAACAAGACAAACACGATTTTGACCAAAATACTATGTTTTAAAGTAAAATTGATGTTAGAGGTGTGATTATCTAGACACGTAGTCATGACATACTTTCGATAATACATGAATTCTCCATAATTCAATGTTGTTCTCGCTATGGTTGTGTGACCCATACATATTAAGTATGTATGTTTGATAGCAATGGTGACGTTTTTAGATTGAAGTAACAATGCACGTACATTTCTCGACCATAAAGAAAAGACTTTGAGAGGTTTTGAAATCAAGAAAGAGAAGTTTTCAAAAATTAATTTTAGAGATTCAAAGACTCAAAAAGAAAATAAAGACTCAAAAGAGAAAAGACTCAATCAAGCAAGCACAATCAAGGTATATGTTCTATTAAACCTAAACCTATACGCAAGTAACTAAAGGTTCCCTCTTAAACGGCTTATTGAAGATGTCGGCTAAGTTTTCTATCGAGAATACCTTCTCAATTGAAATGTTCCCCTTTTGAACATTATCCCTAAGGAAATGGTGACGAATCTCTATGTGCTTAGTTCGCAAATGTTGCACGGTATTCTTACTATGGTCTATTGCACCCTTATTATCACACATGATGGAAACATCATTGAGTGTAATCCCATAATCAACAAGTGCTTGCTTCATCCATAGAGCTTGTTGACAAGCTTTACCGACACTCACATACTCGACTTCCGTGGTGGATATAGCAAGAGTGGTTTGTTTCTTAGAGAACTAATAAGTTAAACAACAACCCATGAAGGTAGAAATACCGCTAGTGCTTTTCTAGTCCACATAGTCGCCCGCATGATCCGAGTTGGCGTATACTATGGTTTCTACCCCGGTCCCTTTAGGATACCATAATCCTAAATGTATAGTGTCTTTAATGTATCGGAAGATACGCTTAACGGCTTCAAGGTGAGAGGTTTTGGGAGCCTCTTGGAAACGAGCACAAATACAAACACTAAACATGATATCCGGTTGACTTGCCATAAGGTATAACAAACTACCAATCATACCTCTATATTTCGTATTGTCTACCGACTCACAATCATAATCTATGGTGTGTTTAGTATCCGAGGTCATGGGGGTCTTCATAGGCTTAGAGTCCTCTAATCCAAGTTTCTTTAGTATTTCTTTAACATACTTAGATTGGTTAAAGAAAATACCATCGTCCATTTGTTTAATTTGGAGTCCTAAAAAGAAGTTAAGTTCACCCGTCATGCTCATTTCAAACTCGCCATGCATGATTTTGGGAAAGTCATCACACATACTTTGACAAGTTGAACCAAATATAATTCCATCAACATATATTTGAACAATTATAAGGTGAGATCCTTTCTTCTTTTTAAAGAGCATATTGTCTACCATTCCCATGGTATACTCATGTTTTACAAGAAACGCTTTAAGTCTGTAATACCAAGCTTTGGGTGCTTGTTTAAGACCGTAAATAGATTTCTTAAGCTTGTATACATGATCCAGTTTCTCAAGATCAATGAAGCCGGTAGGTTGAGCCACATATACCTCCTCATTGATCAAACCGTTAAAAAATGCGCTCTTTACATCCATTTGTTGAAGCTTATAGTCTAATGCACAAGCATACGCTAAAAAGATCCAAATGGACTCTAACCTTGCTATGGGTGCATATGTTCGTCATAATCAATTCCTTCTTGTTGATTATAGCCTTGAGCTACAAGTCTAGCCTTGTTACGAGACACTACACCATTCTCATCTAGTTTGTTCCTAAAACCCCATTTGGTTCCTATGATGGTGGTACTACTAGGTGGATGAACGAGTTCCTAAACGTCATTAGCAATGAATTGATTTAATTCTTCTTGCATGGTGATGATCCACCTGTCATCCATTAAAACTTCTTTAAAATTCTTTGGTTCGATCAAGGAGACAAAATAAAAGAAGTTACTTTGATCTTGGAATTGAGATCTAAGGGTCCTTTGGTTAAGGTAACCTATGACATTATCTAGGGCATGATCCTTAGATTCCTTAATCTTTACTTCCTTTTCAAAACTATGGTCTTAAACTCCTAGCTTTCTAATCTATTTGGCTTTAACTATGTCTAATTCATCTAAATCATCATCTACCAAAGGTGGTGTCTTAGACAAAGGTAAAGTTTCATCGAATGTCACGTTGAGTGATTATTCGATTGTGCCTGAGGTTCTATTAAGGACTATGTAGCCTTTACTAGATTGTGAATATCCTAAGAAGACACGCTCGTACGACTTTGGGTCAAACTTAGTATGATAATCTTTGGTGTTGAGAATGAAGCACTTGCTCCCAAACACTTTAATATATTCTAGTGAGGGTTTCTTACCTTTAAGAATCTCATAGGGTCTCTTTCCTAGAAAAGGTCGAATAATAATTCGGTTAAGAATATAGGTCGATGTGTCAACGGCATTGCACCAAAATTTTTTAGGCAAGGATTGCTCGTTTAACATGGTCCTACTCATCTCTTGGAGAGTCCTATTCTTCCTTTCAACTACCCCATTTGATTGTGGAGTGCGAGGAGCCGAGAAGTTATAGGTGATATCATGAGCTTCACAAAAGGCACAAAGTTGAACTTCATTATTAAATTCTCTACCATGATCCATCCTAATAGATACAACTGGACATCCTAGTTGATTTTTGATCTTCTGGCTAAAGATTTCGAAATGATTATAAGCTTCATTCTTATTAGCCAAAAATCTAGTCCAAGTGAATCTAGAGTAGTCATAAACTATCACTAGGGTATAAAGGTCACCTCCATAACTCCGTATGACGGAAGGTCCAAAGAGATCCACATGTAGGAGCTCTAGGCACTTAGAGGTCGAAACCAAATTCTTAGCTTTGTGACTAGAGTAAACTTGCTTCCCAACTTTGAAAGCATCACAAAAGTAACTATCAAACTTGATCTTGGAGAGATGTCTTACCAACTCCTTAGAGACTAAAGATTGAATCGAATGCATATTAGCGTGACCTAGTCTCCTATGTCTTACCAACTTTCATCTAAAGTCGCTAGACATATGTTGTCTTTAAACTTCCTACTAACTTTCATGACATAAAGCCCATGCTTTCTAACACCTTTTCCAATGATCTTTCCATCTTTTACAATTTCACTATCATGTTCGGAAAATATGACCTTACACTTATTGTCACAAATTTGACCCATACTTAGTAAATTAAAACCTAAGTTGTCTACATGCTCAACATTTTGAATGGTCATGGAGTCAAGAGAAACCGCACCTTCGCCAATGATTTTACCACGTAGTTTACTAGTGAAAGTGACATTACCTCCATTGTATAATTTGTAAGTAGAGATAAACTACGATTACCCTTCACGTGTTTAGAATAACCACTATCCTTAATCCGCTCGTCGGGCTCCAATCAATCCCCAAGCATATCTCTTTTGAAAAATGAGCCATTACAAAACTTCTCGTCTTTAGCACTATCATCGCATTCTTTACCACTATCGCTCCACGACCCTCCAACAAATGCCGTGTAATTCTTGTCGCGAGGTGGCTTGGGATATTCACCAATTAGATGATTTGGATCACCACATCTAAAGCATTTCCTATCACTTTTGTCATTTTTGAGAAATCGATTCTTAGAGAATGCTTTCTTGTCATTGCTTGGTTGTCTCACGTATTGACCTCGTTACTTGAAGATCTTCTTGAAGTATCTAACCGCCATAACATATTCCTCATCATCACTATCCGAGGAAGAACTTTCATGATCACTTTGCACTTTAATGGCTTTTAATGCTTGAGACTTTATTTCACTCTTGCTTTTGACCATCTCTGAATCCTTCAAGATTATCATCTCATGAACTTTCAAATTACCAATAAGTTCATCAAGTGATAGTGAAGTGAGATCCTTTGATTCTTCAATCGTAGTGACTTTAGCTCTCCACTTTGGATGCAACGCGAAGAAACTTCCTAACCTTGTCCTTGCTAGAAAAACCTTCATCGAGTGCTTTGAGACTAGTAATAATAGTATTAAACCTAGCAAATGCACTATTATTAGTTTCATCTTCTAAGATGACAAATTGTTCATATTGTTGAACAAGAAGATCAATTTTGCTTTCTTTGACTTAGCTATTACCTTGGTGGGTTATTAAAAGAGTTACCCAAATTATTTTTGGCGGTTTTACACATAAAAATCCTTTCATACTCTTTCTTAGGCAAAGCATTATAAATAACAATTTTAGTCTCATTGTTTTTAGCAAGTTTCTTTTTAGTGTCATCATTTAAATTTTCAAAAGAAACTAGTTCTTTCTTTTTAGAAACTTCATTATATTATAAAGGCAAAAAGTCACCAATGGTAATAACATGCCAAAGATCTAAATCTTTAGATTTCACATAAGTCTCAACTCTATTTTTCCAATAAATAAAACTACTGGTTTCAAAAAGTGGTGGTCTTTGCATAGATTGCCTTTCTAGGTACTTATTGGAATCCATAGATCGATTCAAGTTTTAAAATCTACCTCTTATATAAAGTAGGGTTTTTACTAAAAAATCTCTTCCAAAATCCTTAATCAATTGACATCTGTAATTATGTTTTTTAATAACCCTCGGATCAACTACCTACCATAATAAACTTTTGCCTATCCATTTCTATATAACTTCTCTGAAAACTTTTGTTATAACCGGATCCAACTTATAATCCGTTCCAACTTATAATTCATACTACAAAATTAATCTGATCTAACTTTAATTATTACTAAAAAATAATCCGATCAAAAAACGTTTGTTATAATTTTCGGTCGGGATACTAGCTTAATCCGATCAAAAAATAATGCATATCTTAAATCATGATAAATATCAAGATAATAGTCGGATGTGGTTGGTATTCTGTGTGTTTTGAGTTTGCAGAATCGTTACACACAAATGTTTGGGCATCATTGTAATTCACGAATCAGGTTCTTAATTCTTTTTCTTTGTTAATTTGTTTATACGAATTGTAGATTTTGTATTTTTGAAATCATTTTTTTAGTTTTGAGATTTATTATTTTTTCCATTTGTATGATTATTAAGTTTATGTTCTTATGATATGTGTATGTATTTTTTATTTTTTGATGTGTTATTTTAGCTGTTATTGTTAGTACATGTCTAAATTCTCAGTTGCAAATTTATGATATGATTTTTATTAATGTCGGATTAAATTGGGGAATGTTTCGAAAATTTAGTATATTATCAGAAGGTTTAGATTACATGTTAAAAGAGACGCTCCTAATTTAAAGAAATTAACGAATTCTCATAATTACAGTCAAATTACAATTCTGTTAAATCCTTACCATTGTTAAGTAAGTACCATAAACTATATTTTTAAAACCATTTTAACCTAATTCTTTCTATATAATAATTAGATTCAATCAATATACAAACATCACGCATCTCATTATCTTCCACCCTTCTAAGCATAAAATACATGTATATGTTTTTTAGGTTTCTCAGTTTAGAATTACTTATGTTTGAAAACAGTTTTACCCATTTTCTGTGATAGATACCGTTTCTCCTTTAACTTATATTTTGATTCATGTAGTTCAAACAATGGTAAATCCAATGACTTTGTTATGTGACATTGACCCCCACTGATGGATGATGTTAAAGTTTTGGCAAGATGCAGAGAATTACGCACTTGAAGTGACCCAAGTGATAGAAAAAATGTCTTACAAGAGGTTTGACCTAAAACGATTCCATTTTCTCATCGTGATTTTGATAGATGCTCCTTAAAATGATGGCACATGTTGCTTTTGGCCATCTGCAATAGATGCATTATGATGTTCCTTCATTGACCCATGGTAGGTGATGCATCAAGCAGTGTCGTAATTCAAGATAGATTATTTTGTTTTATGACACATTACATTTGTTCCAATATATATTTCCCAAAAATAATATCTGCATCTAAATTTTTGTTTTGTTCTTATGACCCATTGATATAGCCTTGTCTTTAACAATCGATAAGAAAAAAGGCGTGACCTGGATTTTGGTTCGGGATCATCTGAGGTAAATTCTACAACAAGTTCATAGGCTGCTAAGTTCAAGGTGTGCTCAAGTTCAAGGTGCATATGGGGACTGATGTTGAATCAAGCAGCGCTCAAGTTCAAGGTGCATACGTTTTTACACTATTTATCGCATCTCAGTGTATTTGTGTGTGTAAATATTTTCAGAATTGGACTTTATGTTCAACATTTGCTCTCTTTTTTAGTGAATCATTAAAATACAAGTGTGTTAACTAGAGCTTCAGTGTTCCATAACCGACCAAAGAAACAATACGGTATGCAATACAAATATCACAATACGGTACACAACACTTGACGATTGTAGGTATATGAAAAATTGTTTTTAAGAGTCAAAACCTTACGAGGAGTCAACTAGAGTTTCATTGTTCTGTAACAGACCAAAGAAACACGACACTGTTGGAAGCCTATAAGGACCAGTCTTTGTCGGGTTATTTCTTTACTATTTATGTCTATCAGAAGCAATAAAGATAGAGATTGTTGCAAGTATACTGAGCAAATGAATGAAATTATGAGACATATTCAGTAGAAAAATTGATGAATGCAATGGTGATATCTTCCAAGGCATTAGAAGTATTCAAAAGAAAGTCAAACAAAGTTGGCTGCGATTGTTGGACTTTTTCTAATTAGTTCCTTCCAGATTAGTGTACCTTTAATCTTTTCAAGTAAATTGAGTACTTTTTACGTTTTTCATTGTTCGAGGATATAGTAACAATAAGTCCTCAATTACTTGGATGTATACCAATGACTATGTATCTTAATTTATGAGTAGATTTTGTTGTCTTTGTGTTTGTGATATCTTTAGTAATGCTTGATAATTTGTTCTCTAATTTATCTAAAGGTATGCCAAATAACTTTTCTGATCTTTGGCATAAGTGACGGTGTTGAAAACCTTAATTAGCAAAATAATCTCACTGGCATTTAGTAACAAGCCTTTTTTATATAAGTGACATTTATTATGTTTTAGTATCTACATTTCCTCACATGGACATTGTAGGAAAATTATCTAAGATCCTCTTTTTCCCTCCTTATCACATTATGAATCCATAATGTATGACTATGTGTAACTTATATTACGGTAGTATTCTTTTACGCATTTTGATGATTTATATTGTCTTAATTTCTTAACATGTGCATTTTCTTACAAGATTATAATATGCGCTCAATAGTTTATGGCAATGCTCAAGAGCTACAAGTGTTTAACATGAAGTAGAAGCGTGTGCAAAGCTTATGTATCAAAGTTAACAGGATGCTTAAGGCGACTATTAAAAGAACAAGCAAATCTCATTTGTCATCTACTCATACTCTGTAATAATATGTGTAATTTATAATATATTTAACCACATACAAATGTTCCTACTTAATGGTTTAATTTAGTCAACTTACATTTTACAAGTGATAGTTTGACAATCAATGGCTAATGTTAAAATAATGAAATTTTGCTTCTTATTCCTTGGTCAAACAATTATATTTAGGTAATAAGTTTATGCAAGTTAAAGTATAAGTTCAATGGCATCTTAAAATTATGTCTACTATCTTGAAGAAATCTTTGAAGCTAGCCGCCCATTGGGCGGGCCTTGAGGCTAGTATAATATATTTCAAAAGCTTGAGCAACCTGGCTTTGATACCAATTGTAGAAACTAGAGGGGGGGTTGAATAGTTTCTCTAGTTAAAATGATCAAGGATCGGTTTCAAAAACTAGATTCAAGTGATTTATGTAAAATCTTCTTATGCAAAATATGGACAAGTGATAGTGTATCTAAACCAATAATCACAAGTATATGTAATAATGAATAATGAATGGAAAGAGATAAGAAAAAGAAAGATCAAACCGAACACCAAGGATTTATAGTGGTTTGACAACGAAGCTCACTCTTCGTTCCTACTCCACTCCTCGAGTACTCCTTACTCGAGAGTTCACTAATCAACAAGCTCCTTAAGGTGGAGAAACCGTACACGTCACTTAACCAATTTTCGACTCTAAGGTAAAAGTCGAGACCTAATCTTAGTTAGGACCAATATACACCAATATACTTTTAGGCCTAAGTATTAACCACAATACATACACAAGTTCCAAATATACACAACAATTTGGATCTTCACAATAACACAAGAATGAAATAGAGTCTTGATCTTCAATGGATCTTGAGTTAGACACAACACTTCAAAGTTAAAAGTGTTATTCTCTTTGTACTTGAGAGTTTGAGATGGGAAGAGAAAGAATCACTCTTTAAACAAGTATAATCAACTAGATAATCAAGGATTTGTGTGATTAAAGAAGGTGTATTGAATCTGAAAATTTGTGTGCAAAAGAGGTGAAAAGGAAATATGGAAATGGTCCACTATTTATGGGACAAAGTCCCAACGACTCTATCTGGTCGCGACTTAGTAAATAGGTTGGCGGCTCAATATCGATATTGAGCCACAGACACCTATAATGAGCCGTCGGCTATAGAGTCTGCTCCTTTTTGTCCTTTATTGGGGAAATACCATCTGGTGCAGTTTTTATCCACACTGGATATTCTTATACCATTTGGAATATTCCAAATTCGAATTTCCATTTTCTATTTTAATAAAACATTTTTAAAAAAATAAAGTTTATTTATATGACAATATCCCCATTATAAGTCATGTCGTTATCCGCAATATGAATACTTGTATGTAATATTCTACTATCATTCTCTCCCCGGGTTGGGTCCAAAAGGATCAATCGAGTTTCTTTTCCTAGGGTTTATTGGCTTTGGTCCTGCAATGTTTTTTTAGTGACGATGGCCCCACGTCGGATTGTTGAGGTTGTGGAGAATTTTGGGTAAATTTGGATGGTGGGGATTGTTGTTGGAAAAATTGGGGTTGGTATTGTTGTTTTCGAAGTTGAAATTTCCACATGGTGTTTTTGGGTTGATTAGTGTTTGTTGTGGGAAATTTAGGTTAGATTGTTGTTTTCGAAGTTGAAGTTGTTGCCTTTGCCACATGGTGAATTGATCAAGTGTAAAGTTGGCAATGGGTTTAGGATTTGATGGAAGTTGACAAATGATGGAAGTTGTTCCGTGTTTGAGGTAATGAAATTTGTAGATGATTGTGTGCTTGGATTAAGGAAGATAAGGAATATGAATTTTTGTTATTCGATATTTGGTTTTGCGGGTTGTTTAACCATTACGTTGATCCATTGATTTTGATCATTTTTGTTACTTGATAATAGATTACATATATAGAAGTGAAGTTAAAAGTACGTGTAAAACTGGATAAGTTACGGATATTTATAAAAACGAGGTTTTATGCCCGCGCTCCGCAACGGGGTGTTTGTCTACGATGTAAGTTTCTAGTCGCTCTATGTTAATGCCAACTTAAAAGCACCAATATATTAAGTCTTCTATTATCAAATTATTGGCAATCATGACCAATTTACATGCATCAAACATAACATATTGTAAGAAGTTTCGAACACAAATACATAGTCGATTTCAGCTCAAATAAGCGAATGGACAACACGGGTAATCCATTAAACATTGTAATTTAACTCGAACTCCTTTTCATCTAAATGAGTTTAAATTTTCTTTCCAATCGAATGTACAAATGGACAACATTTTTACTTTCATGACTGCACTTGCCACCTCTATTAGATGCTACAAAGTCACATTCAACACTTAACCTTCTCATCTACGACAAAAGGAGCATAAAACAAAATTCAGCAAAGTAAATATGCAAGATACCCCAACCTATGATCATATAAGCAACATATAGATGATAATTCTTTCCCTGTATCAATAGCAGGCCGCAAAGCCGCAACAACCAGCCACCCTCGCTAACAAACAACGACATACCCTGAACAAAGGGTGCTAGATTATGTGTTGTTTTAGGCACACGAACAAATGTTTAACATTGATGCATTAGTTATTTTAGTTCATTTACATTAGACTATATGTAGTTACAAAAATTAAAATCTGGTCTTGTACGTTATAACATACAGTTACAAAATAAATTTAACTATACATGAAAGGAAATCATATGATGCCCTCCTTCGCTTCTGTAGACTCTGAACATCATCATAGAACTCATCCTTCATTGCCTTTGTGTCACTTTTAATAGCTTGAAAAACCTGTCATGAAAAAAATAAAATATGAATACATGTGGCAGTGGGTTGGATGGCAGTTTGGTTACGGGTCAAAAAGGGCACACTAAACCGTAGTCTAGCACTCTAGTTTACAAATAATTTCGGCAACCACTATATGTATGTAGCGACTAAGAAAGCACTACATTATTAATGTATAATATATATCTAAAAAATAGACATATATTGTGTGGGTCAACGAACCTCAACACACATCGTTTCAATCCCAAAATGAAAATGAATTGTTTTAACCCGCGCCCATATTGCAATATTATCCAACCTGACACTTTTTCCACATCTATAAAGATTTAAAAATAATGTAATACCTTAAAACCTTTATTATTAAGCTCCTTAATGACAGTATCAATAAAATCTTGAGTCTTGAGTGTTACAAAATCATAGCCTTTATTCTGTCTGAACTCTTTACCTTTCATTATTCGGACCTGATGCGGGATGGTTACCATTTAAATACATATATAGATACATAAATTTCTACTACAGAAAGAGGGAAATAAGGTTACCTAGATTACTTCTCCAATAGATTCACAGATCCCTTTAAGAATATCTTCAGACTGATCACTCATTCCTGACCACTTTTTGTTGGCATTCATTACTGGGTGGTCGCTTCCAATCTGGCTGGAAAAGGTGGTCCAAAAGCTTAGTCTCTCCAATCAGAGGCGGAATTCATAGATTCAAAGCATGTGGCTGGTGCAATTTGGTAAGATTTCAAGCACTTCAGTTGAATCTATTGGCAAATCTGTGTTATTAGAAAAATAAAACATAATCAATCTCATTGCTTAAAAGAACGTCGTTTAAGGGGTGTTTGTTTCATTTTATATAACCACCTTATGCTTCAGCGTGTTCCCTGCATTTCCCAACAGGACAGATTAGCTCTTAACTGGGCGAAATACCTTCATAAAAAGCAAAACAACCTTTTTAACCAGATATCATGTTCATCATGTCAGCTTCAGAACAATGCCATATCCTCCACCTTGATTTTGACCTACATCTTCGAATACCAATTAGTCATATCTCAACTTAAACAATGCATCCCGATTCCTAGAGCTACAGCCACATGAAATATAATTTATATATGTACACAGAACTACTTAGCCAATAAAGCCTGGGAACACTTTTAGTTTTCTTAACGTTTGTCTATTGACAGATTTGTTTTTACCTAACGCTGATACATTGCATTTGAGGTGTAGATTTTATGTGTGTGAATTCTTTGTCATCACGCGTCTTTCTACATCAAGCCAAAAGTCTGAACGCCTTAGTTTCTACGTAAGTTTGTTCAATCCGCCAGTTATGACTCCCATTTATTTCCTCAAGTATTCCAGCAACAATCCATGATACCCATGTATATTTATGAACCTGCTTCATTAAAAAAATTATAAAAAACTGTTGGGAATCTAAACTTGTTAGATTCCCTGATCATAGATTTAAACATAATTAGGCTGTCAGATAGTCCCTTGCCTGTGCCTAGGAGGCAGGCAAGTATCGCAAGACTTACAGAGATCCAAGTCTCTGTGGGCAACCTCAGAGGAGTCCATGTCAGAGACATTGTCAAGGAAGTCAAAGATTACTTGAAGACATACTCATTGGCTGTGATGGATAACAGCCAAGATGTATCAGAGACTCTGAGGGGTTGAGGGTTAACAGGGGTGGCAATACCCTGTTAACACTCAGCATACTTTGGACATGCCATTTGTGTGTTCGAGACTATGAAGAAAAAGGAAACTGTTTTGACAACTGTTTCCTTAAAGCATAATGGAAGACTACCAAGAATAGAAGAACATCATGTGACTGATGTGGGAACTTGTGAAAGCTTATGTAGTCACCATCAAGTACTATTTAGGTCAATCTCGTAACACTATAAATAGGATGTGTATCCATGCATTAATGTTCAACACTTTGAGATATTCATAACATTATTGCATAGAACTTAAGGAATCAAACAGCTGCGACTGTATTCATAAGTTAGGGTTTATAGATGTTCAAAGTGTGCACAACACATTGTCATCAAACGTGTTATCCATAACACTTGTAATTCTTTATTATACAATAATAAGATTACGTTTGAAAAGTAATACCTTGTGTTGATTAGTTAAGATTAGGGTTTCTAGCATTGATTAGGGACTTTCAATTGGTATCAGAGCGGTGTTTGATATTAAAACCTTCAAGAAACATCGTTCTCAGTTTTATAATCAAGATCCACCATGCCAGAAACTTCTAACCCACCACAATCACCTTCCACAACGCCATCTTCACCAAGACTTAACCCTCCTGCCAATGACGATGATCTACCCCAACTTCTTGACTCAAGAGGTGGATCACATGTCACAAGTGTACCAGTCTTTGATGAAGAAGATTTTGCCAGTTGGAAGAGTCAATTTCTTGTGTATCTCGATGGTCTTGAACCTTTTCTTCTAGAAATTTTAGAAAATGGTCCTTATATTCCCATGGCACTTACCTCCACTGAAGAAAACCCTCTTCCCAAACCTCTCAAACAATGGACTCTAGCTAATAGAAATTTGGCAAACCAAGATAAACGTCTCAAAAGCATCATCATATCCTGTCTTCCCAAACACATCATGAAGTCTGTCATTCAGTGTCCCACAGCCAAACAAATGTGGACAGACCTCATCCTTGGCCATGAAGGACCCTCTGAAACAAGAGAGACAAAGATTCAGGCACTCAGACTTCAGTTCAATGCCTTCAAGTCACTTGAAGGTGAAAAGGTTCAGCAAACCTATACAAGGCTGAAGATTCTTCTCAATGACCTAGCAATGAATGATGTCACTATTGGTCAAGCTGAGATCAATGCCACATTTGTCAACAACCTTCCAAGAAAGTGGCTGAGTATAAATCAGACTCAGAGAGCTAACAACTCAATCAAGAATGACACCCTTGCTCAGCTTTATGGAAAGTATAATTATGAAGAAGGGCTGATCGATACTATTTACAAGTCAGAGACTGAAAGATTTGTAGTCCAAGGAGCATCTTCTAAAGCCTTGATCTCTGCAACACATCCTCATGACAGCGACTCTAATGTTGAAGAAGACACCCGCAGCAGCCAAGAGTTCTTGACAGACCTTAATGCAGAGTTTCATGAAAGAGCCTTGCTAGCCAACCAAAGAAGATTCTTCAAAAGATCAGGGAGAATAGGATCAGCTAGTAAACCAACTGGCAGGTCAAAAGAAACTTGCTTTGCCTGTGGAAAGCTTGGACATTTCCAAAAAGACTATCCTTCCACCAAGACATCCTCACCCTCCTATCCATCATCTTCATCCAAACATTACAAGTTCAAACAACATAACAACTCATCTTACCAATCCAATTCATCAGACACTAAGAAGAAGGATTACAAAAACAAGTACAAGGCACTTAAAGCTGAGTTAGAACAAATGAACTTGAAGCTTGAAGCTCTGTCCAAGAAGAAGGGTGGTGATAAAAAGATAGAGAAAGGGTTGGTTGCTGAAGCTTATGATTGGAATGATGAGCCACTGACTTCAGATGAGGAAAATACTACAAGAGTCAGGGATTTCATGGCTATAGCTGAGGATGAACCAGCTGTTGGAAAAGGTGATGCAAGATCGGGACAATGGGTTGACATCACAATGAAAAAGGTACACAGGCTTTTATCTATGTCTGATAGTGATGAACATAAGCATGTCCTTGATTACACCATTGTTGATTTACACTTTGTTGAGGAACAAAGAAAGAACCTACTTGACAAGTTTCACTCTATTAAGACTGAATTGCTAAATGCTAAATCTGAATGTGAAAGTCTCAGGCGGGTTAATTTAGAGAAAATATCCCTGCAAAATGAAGTAGCTAGGTTAACCTTGAAAAACATTGCTTTAAATGATCAAGTCTCTGAATTAAACAAGGTTATTGAAAAATGGTTTTGTGCTAGGTTCACTATAGATCAATTACTTAATGATGAAGTGCCTGCTGACATTAAAAGGGATATATCTGCTAAGAAAAATAAGCTGAGAATTCTCACCAAACCCAAAGACATTGTCTTCAAATCTATAGAGACAATTCATATGTCAGATACCCCTTTGACTAATGACCCTGTCTCTGAAGATGTGGCTGAGTTACCACCTTTGACCAAACTCTCTGGAGTTGAACCTAGCAGTTCCTCTCGAGCTGCTAAGGGTGAACTTAGAACAGATATTGAGAAACCTCCAGCTAAAGTTTTTCATGTGTCTACTAAACAAACTGGTAAACAAGTAGCTTTTAAGCCTGTTGATACTAAAGCTGTGAATAAGGCTGACCCTACCACTGAAGATCGCCTGTTGTCTCTAATGAAAGAAGTAGAACTCTTGAAACAACACATTAAGCCTTCCGCTGAATGCTCTACTTCTCATGAACCTAAGTCAGTCCTAGGTGAACCCAAAGGGGAAAGGTTAATCAAACCTTATTGCAATGTATGTAAAAACTCTCACCACATGACTTTAGATCATGACAGACACATGGCAGCTAAAAGAGCTCAGACGCCCTCTAGGGATAGACCACAAGGTTCCAAAAGACAACAGGGAAACTATAGACCTTATCCTCCCTGTAAATTCTGTGGATTCACAGACCATCACTCAAACGAGTGTGGTGACTTCCCTGGGTGTGATATCTGTGGAAGTTATACCCATGAAACAGTGAATTGTCCCTCCCAACGCCAAAAGTTCTTCAGGAACACAAGAGTTGCTAATAAGCAATTCAGGGAACCCACTAGAAAGTGGGTTCACCATAGGAACTAACCTGTTTCTATGTATCTGTGCAGAAATATCTCAAGGAATCGGTATGGTATCTAGACAGTGGTTGTTCTAGACACATGACAGGGATTCAACAATACCTGCACAGATACTCAAAGGAGCCAGGTCCTAAAGTGGTGTTTGGAGATAACTCTTCAGGTGACACAGAAGGATATGGCTCAGTGAATTGCAATGTGATTACATTTACCAGGGTTGCATATGTGAATGGTCTTAAACACAATCTTATTAGCATCAGCCAATTGTGTGATGCTGACTATAAGGTTTTGTTTACTAAGACTCAGGGAACCATATTCAACAAAAACAATGATATTGTGCTTATTGCACCCAGAAGGAGAGATGTTTATGTCATCAACATGGCTGTTTGCTCTAAAGACAGCTCAAATTGTTTTCTTGCTAAAGCCTCTGAAAAGTGTCAGTTGGCTGTGGCACAAAAGACTGTCTCATCTCAACTTCAAGAACATCAACAAGATAGCCACTCAAAACTTGGTTGCTGGTCTACCATCAGTGATGTTTTCTAAAGACAAGACTTGTTCTGCCTGTGTCAAAGGAAAGCATCACAGGTCTTCATTCAAGACTAGGCAATCATTCTCTATTGACAAGTGCTTACACCTCCTTCACATGGATTTGTTTGGGCCTGTCCAACCTCAGACCATTAATCACAACAAATACACCTTGGTTATAGTTGATGAATTTTCAAGATATACTTGGGTGTTCTTCCTCAGAAGGAAAAGTGATGCAGCTGATACCATCTTGTCCTTCATCAAACAGGTTGAAAATATGAATGATGTTAGAGTCAAAGCTCTAAGAAGTGATAATGGTACTGAATTCAAGAATCATCAACTTGAATCTTTTTGTGATGAAAAAGGGATTTCACAGAACTTCTATTCAGCTGGCACCCCTGAACAAAATGGTGTGGCTGAAAGAAGAAACAGGACTTTGATTGAAGCAGCCAGAACTATGTTGGATGGTGAAGCCCTAACAAAGCAATTTTTGGGAGAAGCTGTTCACACTACTTGCTACACACAAAACAGATCAATCATTGTCAAAAGACATGGTAAAACTTCCTATGAAGTTTTCAGAAAAAGATCTCCAGATGTCAGCTATTTTCATGTGTTTGGATGCCATGTGTTCATTTACAACTACAGGGATAAACTTGGAAAGTTTGATGAAAAAGCTGATGATGGTTTCTTCTTGGGATACTCTCCAACAGCCAAAGCCTTCAGAGTATTCAACATCAGAAGACAAGAAGTAAAAGAAACCTTCCATGTTAGATTCAATGAAGATGATGAAGTCATACAGAGAACAGGAACAGAGGGTGATGAAATTGATTTTAATGAAAATATGTCTTTCCCAAGTGATGAGTTCTCAGAACCAAGACCTACCAGTCATCTCTATCATCACTCCAACACTCTCACCCCTTATGTTCCTGCCTTTGACCCTCTGTCTACTCACAACATAGAAGTTCCTACCTCTCAGGAACTTGATGAAGAAGAACCTCATACCTCTGGTAGTCCTTCTTCTTCTGATGCTATTGATGACTCACCAATTCTTCAAATCCCTGAAGAATCTCCTGCTGATAATGAAGTTGTACCCCTTGATATGGCTGAAGAAGACTCTGACACTGAAGTAGTCTTTGAAGAAAGCCCTCCTAGTCAGCAGGATGAAACTCAAATTGTACCAGCTGTGCCCACAAGTGTTCCTGTCCTTGAGTCCCCAGCTCCTCAAAATAAGTGGTCAAGAGATCAACACATTCTTCTTGTCAACATTATTGGGGAACCTAATGCAGGGGTCACAACTAGACAGCAAATCCATGACTCAAAGTCTGCCTCAGCCAATGAATGTCTTTTTGCTGAATTTCTCTCACAAATTGAACCTAAAAGAGTAGCTGAGGCTCTGGTAGAAGAAGGATGGGTAGCTGCTATGCAAGAAGAAATCAATCAGTTCAAAAGGAACAAAGTATGGACACTAGTGCCAGCTCCACCTGGAAAGAATATCACAGGCACTAGATGGATCTATAGAAATAAGATGGATGAAATTGGGAACATCATCAGAAACAAGGCCAGGCTGGTGGAACAGGGGTTCTCTCATACTGAAGGAATTGATTATGATGAAACATTTGCTCCAGTTGCAAGACTTGAGGCCATCAGAATCTTCCTTGCTTATGCTGCCTATATGAACTTCACTGTGTATCAGATGGATGTCAATAGTGCATTCCTCAATGGTGATTTGGCTGAGGAAGTGTATGTTGCACAACCTGAAGGATTTGAGAACAGCGAGTTTCCCAACTATGTGTACAGACTACACAAAGCCATGTATGGGCTGAAACAAGCTCCAAGAGCATGGTATGAAACTCTTTCTAATTTCTTAACTGAAAATAAGTTTGTCAGGGGTTCTATTGATAAAACACTTTTTACCTTCAAGGATAAGAGTGATTTCATCATTGTGCAAATTTATGTGGATGATATCATCTTTGGGTCAACAAATGTCAATCTTAGTAAACGTTTTGCTAAATTAATGACCAAGAAATATGAGATGAGTATGATGGGTGAATTAACTTACTTTTTGGGTTTTCAAATTAAACAATGTCCTAAGGGAATTTCAATTTGTCAAGAAAAGTATGTTAAGGATTTACTTAAAAAATATGACTTAGCTGATTGTGCATCAGTGAAATGCCCCATGCTTCCACCCAACAACTTGGGCCCTCATGAGTCAGGGGTCTCTGTTAATGAGACTTTATATAGAGGCATGATTGGGTCACTCATGTATCTGACAGCTAGTCGTCTTGATATCCAATTCTCCACATGTCTCTGTGCAAGGTACCAAGCTAACCCAAAAGAATCCCATCTAGTGGCTGTTAAGAAAATTTTCAGGTATCTCAAAGGAACACCATCCCTAGGTCTCTGGTATCCAAAGGAATCAGGCTTTGATCTCAAGGCCTATTCAGATTCAGATTATGTTGGATGCTGTATTGACAGGAAAAGCACTTCAGGCAGCTGTCAAATCCTAGGAGGAAAATTGGTTGGATGGAGTGCTAAGAAGCAAAACTCTGTGGCTATGTCTTCAGCTGAAGCAGAATATGTCGCTGCAGCCAGCTGTTGTGCTCAGGTGCTCTGGATGAAAAGTCAATTGGCTGACTATGAAATTTTATACGACAAAGTGCCAATCTTTTGTGACAACACCAGCGCCATTGCCATATCCAACAACCCTGTTCTTCACTCTCGTACCAAACACATTGATATCAGGTATCACTTTATCAGGGATCATATAATGAAGGGAGATATTGAGCTTCATTTTGTTCCCACAGAGCTGCAACTAGCTGATATCTTCACAAAGCCTTTGGCTGAACCTTCGTTCAACAGGCTAGTTGCTGAGCTAGGGATGCTCAATATCTCAAAGCCTGTGGCTTGATATTAAATGTGTTCATTAAATGATTGATTCTATATTAAATGTTTTTCACATGAAACTAGGTAGTTACTTTCCAAGTAAATGCAAAAAACATTCTCAAATATTTAATCATTTATTTTTCGAATAACGAGGAGACAAATAAGTTTTGAAAGGTCAAGGGACCCACTTGAGCAGTCATTTTCTAACTTTGCATTTAATGCGGTTGAATAACTGTTTACTTAGTTTGAATATATATATTGTCTCTTTTCTCTTCTCACCCACCACCATTCTCATTTCTCAAATCTATTTCTCTCTCTAAGTGCTTCTCTCTCTTAACCCATCCTCCATTTTCTTTCACCTTCGACCTTAAATCCATGGCGTTTTTCGTTCCCAAAGCAGCAAACGTTAACTTCGAGATCAACGAAAGAATCCTCGCCTCCAACAACGCCATTGGATGGATAAAGGCTCCTAATGACACATACTCAGATCTGGTTAACTTCATGCAGAATTGTGACCTAAGTGAAGCCTTCACCAAATCACCGACCACCTTCTACCAAGAATACGTTAGGGAATTCTGGTACTCTGCTGAAGTGATAGATGACACAATAACCTTCAGCCTTTCATGCAATGAACACCCATTTGCTTTCTCCCTTAAAGATTTCTCGAGTGTGGCTGGATTGAAACATGGAGATGAATGCCTTAAGGTTGTTGATAAAAAGGCTGTTAAGGATGCTCTGGCCACACTCAAACCCAGCCATGATGTAAACCCTGCCCTTACACCCGTTGAGGTCCTCTCAAAATCTCCTTTAAAGATTAAGTACTTTACACCCATGTGGCGTGTCCTCTTCACCCACATTGTTAAATCCCTGGGAGGAATGCAGGGATCCCAAGATCAGATGTCCTTTAACCATCAAGCTATAGCATATGGGCTGATCTGGGGAGCTGATGTTGATGTTGGAAGCATTCTCTTCTCCAACCTTGTAGAACAGCTGAAGGGAAGAAATCATGTCAGGGAAAAGAATATCTGCTATGTTCGATTCTTGTCGCTGATCTTTGAAAGTCTGTTGGGAGACAACTACCACAACTTTGCGTTGACTGCTCTGAAGCCCTACCGCATCACAGGTGCCATCTACAAAGAAATAGGAGCTGAAGATGTCCTTGTCACCTCTCAATTGATGAACGTGGCCAACAAACAACCAACAGCTGAGAAGTCCTTGCTCCCTTCTTCTGAGAAGGTGAATACTTCTAGTGTGTCTGGCAAGTCTAAGTCTTTGACCTGTGGGCAGCACACTACGAAGTCCAAGGCTTCTTCTGGCCAACAGCCTAAGAAGAAGAAAATCCCCTCTTCTTCCCACACCAAAACTGTTACTAAGTCCAAGGGAAAGAAAACTGACACCTCCTCTGTTCTAGATACTCTTGTGGAATCAGATACTTTTGTTGACCAACAACAGGGGTCTAGTGTCTCAAAGTCAGCTGAGACAACAGGAAACCAGCCTAATCCAGCTGATATCTCACAGGTAATCAGTGTACATTTTTTAGAGGTTCACAAGCAGCCACTCTCAATTGTCTGTAGGAGAGAGTGGTAAAGTTATGGTAATCCTCGACCCATAGAAGTCTGTCTATGCACTTAGAACTCTTTAAGACTTATGTACACTCTGTCTTTGCACCAGGGAATGATTCATTTGTGTTTATAAAGCACCCCGATGACCCTGCACCCTCTAGACAGTATTCAGGCTAACAACAACCTGAATACACTTATGTCTCAACCTTGATTAGCTGTACTTCACACAGCCTCTTGGTTCCCTCCTTAAAAGAATCCCAAAGGATTTATCCTTTTCAGAGGGAGCTGAATCATCACCCTCAGCTTTCCTAGGGGCAGCGTAACAGGCGACCTTAAACCACATATGTTTCACTCTTAAAAGAGTCCCAAAGGTTTCTTAACCTTTTGGGGGGGCTGAATGATCACCCTCAGCTTTTCTAGGGGCAGCGAATGGCGATCCATAAACAACATATGTTTCACAATCAAAAGAGTCCCAAAGGTTTTTAACCTTTTGGGGGGGCTGAATAATCACACTCAGCTTTCCTAGGGGCAGCGAATGGCGATCATTAACCATATATTTTTCACACTTAAAAGAATCCCAAGGATTTATCCTTTGGAGTGGCTGAGTAATCACCCTTAGCCTCTTTGGGACAGCGAAATGGCGACCATTCCCCTTATCTTTTTCCCTGTTACTAATTATAACAATTTGCAGGCTGAAATTGTACAACCAGTCACTGAATCCCAGATACAACAAGAAAAGGAGGCTGATACAATTACTCAAGACCAACCTAATGACGATGAACCTCTGCTAAATACTGATGAAGAAATGCTATCATTAGAGGATGATGTCTCTGATCTTGAGTCAATGCCTGAAGATGAAATCCCTGAAGGGATGTTTGAGGAGGAGGATGAAGAAGATGAGGAAGATCAGCAATCTGTCTCTCCTCCCAAGGAAATAGCTATGTCCACACCAGCTGGAAATAATACTCCTCCTCCCAAGGACACTGTTGTTACTCCAAACTCTGCTACCTCAACAACAACAGTCTTCCATCGCCCAGCCTATGATCCAACAGCGGAGTTTCTAATGTTTGATCATCCTGCCCAAACTAACTTTGATCTTTTACCAAGGGGGGATGATTATGCTCAACAAAGCCTCAACATCCATAATCTTCAGCCTGTTCATCACCAATCTGATATTGAACGCTTATCAAGGAAGCTGGATGTGATCAAGTCTGAAATGCACAACTTCACTGTTACATTTCCAGGAATCATACAAAAGGCTGTGGCTGAGGCGGTTACTGAACCCATCAAGGATGGTGCAAGAAAAGGTGTAGCACAGAGACTTAGTCACCTTTCCACAAGAATGAAGGATGTCATTGACTCAGAGGTCCCTGCCTTACTTCATGAGCATGAGCTAACTATGCACAGATAATTTGATGTTGTTCGCAACAGGCAATACCGTCATGCAAACTTCATTGTCAGTCGATTTCAGGCCAATACTAATGCAAATGGTAATCTTCTGCTGAAGATTGCCAGGGCTTCAAGGAAAAGGCAACGTTCTATGGCTGCCTCTGTTGAACAGATTGCAAGGCATTTTCAAACACGTTCATCCAAACGTCTGCGTAGCCAGGATGAACGTGAGGGGGAGAAAGAAACAACACTTAACTTTGCATCTGCTAAACAAGGCTCATCATCAGCTGACAACACCATTACACCTGTTCCTCTCCAAGTCATCACACCCATCAACATACCTGATGATGAGGATAACACTCAGGGGGAGCAACAGAATCAAGATGGAGCTGACTCATCAAAGTCCCTGGCTTTGGTTAACACCAGCAAGCCTGGGGATGATGGTGAACCAGCTGCCAAGAAGCTAAAGTTCACTGTTAGCTCCCTTCCCAAAGCAATACAAACTCAGGCTCAGACAGCATTTATCAGAAGAGCTGATGTTTTGAAAAACATAAGTGTGGAGTCCTATGTCTCGAAGAAAGGAAAGGAGATAGTTTTGGTTGACACAGACACCAAACTCAAGAAGATATCTGCGATGCTAGAGACAAGAGGATCCACCACAGACCTTTCTGTTAATGCAAGTGATGCCTAAAAACATTATTAGTGTTAACTAATCTTTCTTAGTTTTGATCACAACAAACCATACAACACATTTAGTGTAAAACACAAAATGAATTATTTAACTAACACTATCATCAAGGTAATAATCATATCACTAATCTTTCTTAATCATACTTAGTGATCATCAAAATGATTATCCTTAAAACTCACTTTTGTTAATATGACAAAAGACTTTTTAATAAACTTTCTTTTTTAGAAAATGTTTTATTAAAATGGAAAATGAAAATTTGAAAATGGCATATTCCAAATGCTGTTAGAATATCCTTTGAAGGGATCAAATACCTCAGATATTCCCACCCCACTAAAAGACAAAAAACGGAGCGGAGTCTAGTGGCGGTACCTTAAGTACCTACGTGGTACCTTAGCGATATGGTACCGCGGGGTGAGATAAGGTACCGCACACAGATAGCCATTATAGATCCATTATACTTTGTCTTCTTTAAATAGTGGGTCAAATCTCATTTTCCAGTAAGCCTCTTGGACGTTTTTCTCAGCCGTCTTTCTATTTTCTATAGCATAATCATTAGTAAATGATCACTTAAATTGTTAAGGATGTTTACATATGATTATCCTCTTGATCCCCCTCCTTTACCTTGTCCAATGAGAAGATCACTCACTCACTAGTGTTGTGATAAAGATGAATCTATGAGCTAGTCATATTCATCATGATACCCTTTTTGTTTTAGGTCAATCCAATGTATTTATGAATACTTGGACTAGTTGTGTTCATCCAAGTTATTTGTGGATACTTGGATTTGTTGTGTACATCCATTGCATATGTGTTTGCTTGGATTTGTGTTTTGTAAATCCAAGCTACATGTGTGTACTTGGATAAGTCTAGTTGAGTTGTAATAGATTTGATTAGGAGTTCTCACTAAACTATAAAGTGATGTGGTTGTGTCTTGTGAGTTCTCACTTAACTTAAAAGTGATTAGTAGTTGTGTTGTGTGAAGTTCTCACTTAGCTTCAAAGTGAAGAGTCGTGAAGATTGGTTCTAGCTTTCGATTAGAACTCGACATCTAGCCTTGTGTCGTAAAATGGTAAAGTAGGCAACGTCGTGAAGATTGGTTCTACCTTAAGATTAGAACCCGACATCTAGCCTTGTGTCGTTAAATTGTGAAGTAGGCAACGTCGTGTAGATTGGTCCTAGCTAAAGATTAGGTCTCGACATTTAGCTTAGTGTCGGAAAATAATGTAAGCAACGATGTAAGGTTTTCTCCGCCGAGAAGGGAGCTTGTGGATATAGTGGAAATCTCGAGTAGGTGTACTCGAGGAGTGGAGTAGAAACGAGGATAGAGCCTCGTTGTCGAACCACTATAAATCTTGGTGTCTTCCCACTAGGTTGTCTCATTCCTTACTCTTTACTTATTTTATTATCATTATACCTACCTATTATTCTTGCTAGAGCATTTGAATTGAACCTAATCATTATGCAACTTAGTCTCAAGTAAAAGATAGTTTTGATACAAACCAAATTGAAAGTAATTTTAATTTGGTCACCAATCGAAGAGAAACTATTCAACCCCCCCCCCCCCCCCTTCTAGTTTCTACAATTGGTATCAGAGCGATGGTCACTCAAGATCTTTGAAGTATATTGTACTTTGAAACTTGGATCGATCCATTGTCTCCTCAAATTAGAAGGTCTAGTTGTACTAAAGTTTATCTTTGGTCAAAACTATGTTTTCTTTGAAAATAGGTCTTTTAATTGGTAATATTGCATCCCACTTAAGATTAGTAGCCTTTATGCATTTTAGATATACTCTTGAAATATATCTACTAGTTTGCATCTTGCTTTGTGTAGGTACTTATGAAGATCAATCACTTTATTGGTTGTGGATTGAGTTACTTGCACTTGTAGAAGAATCATCTTCATTGATCTTTAACATCTTTGAATGATGATACCAAGATGATTGGGAATGATACTAGTCCTTGAAGACTTAGTACTCATCATAGTCATTGATTGGGCATAGCACTTATTCCTTCATGGATTGCTCTTTGTGGTCAAGGTACGCTTTCGTTCTTCCACACGCCCTTTGATCATTTTTTTGATCATTACTTGACTATGTGCTTGTTCTCGGCATCCTTGCCTTGACATTTATTTGTGGTTTGTTTTTCTTTTCTTTTATCCTCTCAAACCTTCATTGCTTGGATACTTGACTCACTATGGTGATGTAGAGTGAGTTAGTAGAAGCTTAAAGTATCAAGCATGATTTCCATGGTTTGCACCCATACGGTTAGTAGGCCCTTTGTGGGAGAGAAAGTGAATTAATACCTTGCTCATATTTTGGTTTAGACTAAGACTATTATTGAAAGTGATCTTAGTCTATACTTGAATAATTGCTTTGTGCTTATTCATTACCAAAGCCGTTTAACGTTTCGCCGGAAAGGCACGTCTTAAACCACTATATATGACACAAGCTCTTCGTTACAACTATTTGAATATTGTCATTAATCCCTTGAGCATTGGTCCTAGTCTTGATTCACTTCCCTTGACTTCTCTCCACTTAGTCGTTTTGCTATGAGTAGTCGTTTGTCCGTTTCGGTTCTTTTCGATCTTGATTTAACTCGTAATCCTTCGTTAAGGCATATTGCTTAGTGTTATGATGATCCAGTGATATTCTAAAAGGCTCATGATTTAATCTTAAGTATTTTAGAAAAAACTGGATTTTCAAAATTTGGCGTTTTTCATAGATAAAAACGTGCCTCTGTAGGCGGTTCCTTATCTCTGCGGCTCAAACCCGCGGTTCCTTATCGATAAGGTACCGCGGGCAGTAAGTCTTGTCAGAGCGCCAGTTTGAGTTTTTTATTCTTTTTCAAACCAAACTCTCTCTCTCTCAAAAACACACAGTCGACAGGTTTTACCTTTTCCACCATTGTTGAAGCTTCCAAAACCTTCAATCACTCAAATTAATTGATTCCAAGTTGTGGGTTTCACTCATCCTTCATCTAACATCAATTAATTGTAAGTATTTTCTTTCAATTTCATCTATTTTATTCTAGGGTTCATCCTTTCATAATTGGGGATTTTTAAAATTGAAATTGAATTAAAACCTTAATAGGAATGTGGGTTGACATGGTTATTTTACTATGATCCCTTAGGTTGATATTCATTAAGATTTCACTAAAACCCACTTGTAGAACAAATCCGAATTTACGCTAAATGATTTTGGTTGAAAGATGGATTTGAGATGAACCCATGAACAAGTAGGTAATGACATTGTAAATGCTTACCTAAAAACCTTGTTTTGAAAAACAAATGTTCTAATCCATTGTTGATCTAGCATAGATCATGTGTTCTTGGTTGATGATGGAATTGACACATTGTGAACATGAGAATGATATGGATTCAATCCTATGTTTGTCAAGAAATTGATAAAACACATTCTTATATTTTTGATCTTTGATTTTTAATCTTTCATATGAGTGATTGGAAAGATATTTTCGTTTTTAGGTACTTGTCATGTCTTCAAGATATCAAAAAGATCATGAACGAACACGAGTATACATGCCCTCTTCTCATTACCCTCATTTGATTCACTCTCACAAAAACTCGTCTAAGTCTCTTGAACATCGTTGTTTCCATGAAGGACGCATCGTTTGCTCCAATTCCGCAAATGAGTTTATTCGCTTCATGTTTAAGTCCATTGGGTTTGATTGTCTTCTTGATATTGATGAGCCAATATTTCCTTCGTTTCTTATGGAGTTCTTTAGCACATTCACATTGATAGGCATCAATAATGGTTTATCTATACGATTTTCCATAATGGGGAAAATCATTATTTACACTCTTGAAGAATTCGGTAATATTCTTGGAGTGCCATCTAATGGTCAATGTCGATTCACCGATGCTTGGAGTATTAACTCTTTAGAATCGGCCCCTATTGATGCTCATTATGTGACTATGATTCCATCATCTTCGGACATCATTCATGTCATTTCTAAACCTCGTGAACATCCTATTCTTGGTAAATCTCAAAGAGTTGTTCGAACTCTCTCCCTTTGGGAATTAGTTACTAGCGATCTTAATGATTTCATGATTCCTTGGGCCGAAATCATTAGGGAAAATGCAATGTGTCTAGATGGGAATCGGGACTTAGTACCCGCTTGTCTTGCACATATGTTGTATTGTGTTGCTACAACAACTCCTTACAATCTCGCATTTTTCATAGCTAGAAGAATTAGATTTGTTCTTCTTGAGTGTGAGTCAAGTCTTCCCTACGGAATGCTTCTCGCTCGTCTTCTTAGAAGAGTCCTTATCGACTTTCCATCTCTTCTCTCGTCACCTTATCACTCCGTGGATCGTGTCATGTCCCCCATTCAAGGGAACATTTCACCCGAGATCAATGTGAACTCGAGTCAAGTCGAAAACACCTCTCAAGAAGAGTCTTTTAGCAATCCTCCTTCCAATCTCTTCAACTTCATGACTTCTTCTATCTCAATTTCTTCATCCCATGAAATTGATTCCGATTATCAATTTTATCTCAATCATCTTCTTCGAGAACGTCTCAGAAGTGAATCAAGAAATTAGAAGTTATGCTCATGATTATATGCCACTCTCATCAAGGACGGCTTCTTGTTTTCTTTTCTTCATTTGGTTGTGTATTAACTTATGTTACCTATTTGGATTATTTATTTTGATCCTAAATGTTGCTTGTGCAATAATGATTGTGTTTTACATAGCCTTGTGCATGCCTTATGATAGTTAGCTTATTAGATTATGATCTGTAGTTAACTTTGGCTTGTGAATCCTTTGGGAAAAATCTGGGTTTATCAAAAACTGGGATGGGAAATTTTTGAAAGCCTTCTGGTCGCGGTTCCATATCGACCCGCGGTTCCTTATCGATAAGGTACCGCCGGTCCTAGATAAGGAACCGCCGGTCACTATGCACGACAGCATCTTTGCTTTACACTGTTTTCTTAAATCTGTGTAAACCTTGCATGATTTTCAGTAATAAACTACACATTTCCTAAACTAGGTTACCTAAATTCATTATTCACCTAAAATGATTTTAACCCATTACTAGTTTGGATCATCCCCTCACCCATTTAAACCCACCTTGTTTGCCATGTTCTTCACACATCAAACATACTTCCCTAAACCTTAAACCACCTTAATCAACCATGGTGTGTACCAAAACCTCAAACACTTCCAAGACCTCCACCCCCAAGGAAAACACTCAAAATAAGGGTTAAGGTAGCTAAGCCTAACTCCTCACCTTTCCACACACCTAAGAATGAGATAGATCCTATCCTCATTTCTTCATCACCTTCCCCACCTCTTGCACCATGCAAGACATCATCCACCCATGGTACTAACCACTCCATTGGTTCTACCTCCTCTTCATTCAACTCAAGAATGAATGAGCTCTCTTCACCCTTCACTCCAAGTGCACCCTTGTAAGTGACCACACAACCTCAACCAATCCAAATCATTCCTTTTGTGAATGACTTTGATGACACTTTGGTGACTTCACCATTTACCCCTCTCAACTCACCCATTTCACCAACCTTGGAGAATTTACCTCCACACTCACCCATTTCCCCTTTAGGGAACATGCCTCCACTTTCACCCTTGGAGAACATGCCTCCTCCACCTCCACCCAACTCAAACATCCCAATTTTAGGTGTTCCACTTTCCCTCCTTTTGGGTGATCCATACTATGGGTTTCAACAAACTCATGGTCCTAGTTGTCCATGTTGTCTCTACAACCACTACATCATCCATAACCTAAGGATGGATATGTATGGACTACATAGGAGGTTGCAGAGTTCTTGCTTGCCTTGTTCTCCATGCCTCCTCCTAGGAGATGAATGACGGAGTTTTCTTAATAAGAGTTTTCAACAAAACCAAGCCAAAGAAAACTACTTATCTAGATTTAATGTTAAGCTAGCTATGTATTTAGTTAGTTTTTATTTGTCTTTGTACTTGCTTCCTTAATGAATGTTTCATGTTGTTGACTTATGGATTTAGCTTTGTGTGTTTCTATCCTTTTGTGCACACTAATCAACTTTAATTTGAAATTAAAATTGAACCTAAATCTATCAAAACCCCTAAACTTGACTAAAATTGGTTCAAAATGATATCTAAGTTATTTTGTCACCCTTTGTCAAGACATTCTTTGTGAATGTGTTGCTTTATGCAACCCTAGCATATGTTGGTGCTAATAGAGGTAAAATTCCAAGATTTGCAATTTTTTGAAAAAGTCTTAGTTTTTCCCAAAACCCAAGAAAAACTTGGTTTCAAGTCCACTGGACGCGGTTCCTTAAAGTCCCGCGGTTCCTTAGCGATATGGAACCGCTGGTCCTTATAAGGTACCGCGGACAGTAAGTGGCTTTTGACGAGTTTTTGGTCAAAACTTTTAAAACCCTATACCCAGTCAAGATTCCTTGTTTACTCAAATTGACTAAACATTCCTTGATACTACACATTTTGTATTCAAATTCTTACCTTGTTTACATTTTACTTATACCCCAACCTTGAGATTTCATTCTCACACCTTCCCAACCTTGAGATTTCATTCTCACACCTTCCCAACCTTGAGAATTTATTCTCACATAACCTTGAGATATCATTCTCACACTCTCACAATGCCTAACTCCTACATTCCTAACCTTGACATCTCTTTGTCACAACCCCACACACCCAAAGCTTCCTCATCCAAGCTTCCAAAGAAACCGAAAATCTCGGTTCGACCTATTTGGGTTAAGAAGAATGAACCATCTTCGTCCAAACCACCCAAAAACCCTACCTTCTCTCCAATCAAGTATTGGAATGAGACTTATACCATAAACCCCATCACCGGAGCTAAAGAAAATGTTCCACCACCACCACAATCCTTCAATACCCCTCAACTCAATGACCTTTCAACCTTCCCAAACCTCACAAGGCATTGGGAAAACATTCCCAAACCCATTACCCTACCACCACCAAACCCTAAGTTTGATGCCATACCCCCATCAAACGATTTTGTGTTGCATCATGGATCCTCGTGTGATTGTTGCCGATTTCAACAAATTGAACTTGCTCATGTGTATGAGAAGTTAAATTTTCTTGAATTCCTCCTCACTCGACCTCCTCTTTCAAGTTTTCGTTCCGGTGGACAAAACTTCGAATGATGCATCGTCGTCTTTTTAGTTTTTTTTAACAATCTTGGAAAATATCACTATTAGACTAGCTTATGCTTAGTGGTTTATTTTCCATATTTATTTCTTTTAGATACTCATATTGTGTGTATGATTATCTTCTTTGTTGTGTCTTTTTCCTTTATGTAACCTTTGTGTTATTTTTGTGTTATTTCATTAGTTCTATTTTGAGTTGATCTTGGTTAATTTTTACAATTGCTTATGGGTGATTCCATCAATTCTAAGCTTTAACCCATTGACAAGCTTATCATCTTCATTGGATTGAAGTTTGATTTTGTCAATTACCTCTTTGGACATACTTAGCAAAATACTTGCTTCTAATTTGAGATTTCTTCTCTTTCTCCCTCTCAAGTTACTTAGTAGGTAGTGATCATATATACATTGGTGTTTCTTTCCTTTCTACTAACCCTTGTGTAGCATGTCACCTTAGCTCACAAACTTGGTGCCCCAAGCAAGGGGGAGCAACCACCAAGGGGGAGCTACTAGCAAAGTTCGATGTTCTTCAAAGACTTGTGCTAACCTTTTTGCTACGACAAAGGGGGAGAAATGATAGTGATAAACTAGTTAATAATTCCATATTTTGTGTTTCTACGTAAATGAGTTTATCGTTTGTCGTAATCAAAAAAGGGGAGATTGTTAATGCAAGTGATGCCTAAAAACATTATTAGTGTTAACTAATCTTTCTTAGTTTTGATCACAACAAACCATACAACACATTTAGTGTAAAACACAAAATGAATTATTTAACTAACACTATCATCAAGGTAATAATCATATCACTAATCTTTCTTAATCATACTTAGTGATCATCAAAATGATTATCCTTAAAACTCACTTTTGTTATTATGACAAAAGACTTTTTAATAAACTTTCTTTTTTAGAAAATGTTTTATTAAAATGGAAAATGAAAATTTGAAAATGGCATATTCCAAATGTTGTTAGAATATCATTTGAAGGGTTCAAATACCTCAGATATTCCCACCCCACTAAAAGACAAAAAACGGAGCAGAGTCTAGTGGCGGTACCTTAAGTACCTACGCGGTACCTTAGCGATATGGTACCGCGGGGTGAGATAAGGTACCGCGCACAGATAACCGTTATAGATCCGTTATACTTTGTCTCCTTTAAATAGTGGGTCAAATCTCATTTTCCAGTAAGCCTCTTGGACGTTTTTCTCAACCCTCTTTCTATTTTCTATAGCATAATCATTAGTAAATGATCACTTAAATTGTTAAGGATGTTTACATATGATTATCCTCTTGATCCCCTACTTTACCTTGTCCAATGAGAAGATCACTCACTCACTAGTGTTGTGATAAAGATGAATCTATGAGCTAGTCATATTCATCATGATACCCTTTGATGAGACTGTAATTATACATAGTCTCATTGTCCAAATCGGGCTTAAAACGCTTAAAATATCATCAAATTACCCAAATATATGCTTGTGTTTGTTCATTGTGTATTTTTGGTACGGATATCGTGAATTCACCAAAAGATTACAAGAATCAAGCAAAAACGAACACGAGAAACGAAGCCGCACAAAGAACCGGAACCGAATCATGAATTTCATTTGAAGTCCTTGAAGTTTGAAGATTTGGAAAGATTGGTCCCTCAACTTTTGAAGACTCGTCACTTTTGACCCTTGTAAATCTCAAAATTACAAGCTTGGTTCGTAAAGTTTCAAGATTTACAACAATAGCCCTTGAAGAATTATTGAAGTTTCCATGTTAGTCCTTAAACTCCAAAAGTTAACACTAAGGACTAACTTTGTTAAGCCAAAGGACTGCCCATGAAAAGTACTAAGGACTAACTATGCTAAGTTGATTAAAGGAGTGCTGTTAAGATGGGGACCTAAAGTGATAAAAATCCAAATCTTACTTAACCAAGATACCCAAGAACCCATTTAAACAAACCTTGCCCGACCCAATCCAAGTAATAAACTCACAGCCCACCACCCAGCCCATAGTCAAATGGTAAAAGTTTATTAAACATGGAAACCTGTTTTTATTCTGTAAACACCTCTTCTCCATACTTAACAGATCAAATTCCCCTAATTTTTACATAAACCCTAGAATCACGAAACACCTCATTACCCAATACTTAACTCCCAAAATGTGCAGATTAGTGATTCACCACGTCATTATCAAGTCCCCACCCCCAGAAATTTTCCACGTCACCTTTGGTCCCCTCTTCTCACATGTCCTGCCCCACAGCTCACAAGAATCCAACAATGGCAGCACATTTGAACGCCCAGGATTGATTGAGTGTTCTCCACAACTTCATTGGATGATCAAGATGATTTTGTACCAGCTAGCAAACAATAGACCATTGCCAGTGATCACATGGGTCGTTTTTGACTTCAAATTATTCAAACTCAAGAACAGCATCTTATCAGCATATTCGAATTCTTCCAAGGGCAGTTTTGGTTATTCATATATTAGGGTTTGTATTTTTTTTATCTTTCTAGATTCTTCTTGTTCATCTATAAAAGGAGACCCAAACTTGTTGGTGATCCCTTGTTCCAGATTTTGATTTGTAAACCTTTTATTGAATATTTAAAGTAATAAACAAGCCTTGCAAGTTTATCTCTGTGTTCCATTTTAATTTTCTGCTTTTAGTTAATCATTTACTTTTATTGTAATTTTATCAAAAGGTTTATCTTGTTCAAATAATTTTTGAAGAAAACTTTTTTTAGATCCATTTTAGCATAAGTCGTTTAAGAACTTAACTGACAATTGAGTTCATAAATTTAACTTTGTCAAAGTGTTATTTTCTTGTTCAAGTTATCTTTTATGCAAAGGGCTCTGTGTTACAAAATTTTCTGAAAAATCGAAGATCTTTGTGTTCTTGTTTGGTCATTTACTGCTCCTATAAGCTAATGACCAGCTTATCTGACTAATAAGCTAGCCATTAAGCTTCTAGGAGCTTTAACTTTCTTGTTGCTTTTCATATTGTTTCAGGTTTCCAAAGATTGAAGAAGTAGATGTTCGTAGATTATCGCTGGTAGATGTTTATAGACGTGATAAGCCTAGGAATTAAGTTGATATTTGGTTGATAAGTTCAAAGGTGACTAAGAAGTCCTTGTGGAAAGATTAGGCTGAACTATTGTTTAGACTCAACTCAAGTACTATCTCATCCCTTTGCTTATTCTGTCTCAATTAAGCTTCATTGCTGTTCCGCTTATTTATGTTCATTATTCTGCTTTTAATCTCTTATTTATCTCATGTTTAAGCTTATGTTATGATGCTTGTATGATTTCTTCGTGTCTTGTTTTTTTTTTTTTTACTTTTCTTTGTTAAATGCTTGTAGTGCGAGTTTTGTTGGTGTTTGGATCGGTCTAATTTTATGTCGGAGAGTAGGTTTTAAGTTTAAGATTTAATTGCATCATAGTCGAGAGGTCAGCTTTAGTTAGATTATGTTTTTAATTCACTTATAAGTATCAAAAATAAAAAAATACAGGGTGTTATGAGTTTTCTGTCCTAGACTTAGCAGTAGGTAGTATACACCGTTACTTGTCGATTGTTGTTGCTTCAAGTAGTGATAGTAAGGTTAGGAGAGCTTAGTTTGATTATTAGATATTCATAAAATTAGAAAAAAAAATATAAGACTGTAGTCACAAGTTCTTTTTCTGTTCCGGTTGGTAATCACAAAATGAGTAAGTCTTGTTAATTTTGTTTAAATTACGCTAGAATTCAGTTAGTAAGGTAACTTTGAGTTGTGCTTTAAGTTGCATTAGGGTATAATAAGTTTATTTGTGCCTTTTGTTCTTGTTCTTAGTGTTTAAATCAAGTATCCTTTGGTTTGTGATTACTGCATTTTTATGTCAAAAGGAATAGGAATTCAAGTTCTTGATGTTCTCAGTTGGTGTTATTGCGTGATTCCCATTTGTTATGCGAGATTATAGCATAGGTCTGAGGTAGTAGTATCTCACTAGGCTTCAAATTGAGCATCTCACTTGAGCACTTTTGGGCATATTCTGTGGAAAATATACTAGCAGCAATCATAAGTTGATTTTCAGGATTCTGAGAGCTTTTAGGTAGGACTTTATCTGTTTCATTTTAATTCTGAGGTTAGAGCTTTTTAAACTACTTATTATTAAGCTAGAAATTAGGACTTTTGCACCTAGGATAGACTTTGTGTTTCTGCCACTGTTCATATTAGAGAAATGGTTGAAAGACATTGTTTTTCTGTCTGAATTTGGATTCAAGTTGTGAGTTTATATATTGCTGTTATATCAGCCCAATAAGCCAGTGCTTATTGGTGCTTCTTTTCTCAAAAAGTCAAAAATACAAATCTGCAAAAAAAACTGCAGCAAGGGAGGTTTAAACCTCTGACCTTGCATAACAATCAGACGCAGCAGCCCCCACTTTCTGCCCATAGTAGTTGTAGGGATGATTGTGGAGTTATTGGAGGTTTTAATCCATGTCTCAGGTAGGAATTAGTTTAGCGTAGGTTGGGCGAACTTTGGTTTTAGGTTTGGTGGACTATTTTGGCTGTTAGAACCCATAAAAACTCACTATGCAACCATACAGTTCAACAAGTTTTTTTTTTCTGCATCTTTTTTGTTGATAACTGGCCTGATCTTTTTGATTTTGTGGGTGGTTAGTGTTAAGTTTTTGTGTTATTGTGTTTGCCATTGACTCCTCACAACCCCACGGTTGTGAGGGTGCCGTTTGTGCCCAAAAACATCGAAAAACAAGCGAAAACGAGCCCAAATCAACCCAAAACGAGCCAAAAATCCATACAGCAAGTATTTTATTTGTTGTCCGAGAACGACCAATTTTTTTTGTTTTTAGTGTTGTCCAATATCGGACAACAATGATATTGGACAAACCCTTTGTCTGGTAGGATCTTGGACAACACTAAAGTACTCCACCATGGGGTACTTTGGGGTACTTTCATTTTTAGCCAATTTTTTTAGTTTTTTTTTAACTTTTTCATTTTTCCTTTGTTAATTTAGTTAAAAAAAGATTTTTAGGAAAATAATATTTATTTTTAGCATTATTTTATTATTTTTATTATTATTTTAGTTTAAAAAGTGTTTTTAGCCTTTTAAAAATAGAAAAATAGTTTTAAAAATTTTGGAAAAATACTTTTTAGTCTTTAAATAATATAAGTAACTTATTAGTTCAATAAAATTATATTTTGGGCATTTTGTTAATTATATTTAATTTTAGGGCTTTAATTAGCATTTAAAAATGAATATTTAATTAATAAAAGGTTTTAAAATATATTTGTTGGATTTTTATTCTTATTTATATTATTTTGGACTTAGTTTAATCTTTTAATTAATTTTTAGGTTTAATTTTTAATTTCGTCGCGTTTTACGTAATTACGTCAACGTCCTAGCGTAATCGTAGTTGTAGCTCGTCTTTACTTTTTCTCTTCTCAACCTAAAACGTCACTAATCCAAACTTGATTTCATATATATTGGCACATTAATCCACACACCTCCTTCGAGAACGAACCCGCATTTATTCGGTTTTACGTTTTTCCTAAAGCGTAAGACTTAATACTTGCCACTCATACGCGTTTTTCCTAAAACGTGTACGAAAAACCTACATCAATTTTTGGCGCCGCTGCCGGGGAGGTGTTTTTAGTGTGCCATTATTATTACTATCGTGTTTGTGTGAGTAGTGCGTTTTTGCTTTTCATTTTTGGAAAGCGTAAATATCGTACATACTCATTTTTGTTATTTTTCATTACTATATTATAATATCCAAGTAAAACGTGTTTAATTTTCCTAAATTAAACACAAAACAATCTTTACTATATTGTAGATATATTGGTTTTCGTTTTTATTGTGAATATATTATTACTATATTGTACTTACGTAGAACAATAAATATACAAGTACTCAAAAAGCGTGAAAACGCAACCTTGATTCGGGATTTCATCACTCGATCATTGTATTCGAATCCAAAGCAAAAGTTTAAAGGCAAAATAGATAAATACTTTCGTGAGGCTTAATTTTGATTAACACAAACTATAAGGTGGGTATAAGGCGGTTGTATTTCACGACCTAAGGGAAAAAGGCTCTTAAGTGCTTAGCGCCGCCTCGTTTCCCCCGCTTGCTTGTGCGTGTTTTGAGAAAGAAGGCTAATCGAGGGTTTGCCGCCCAAGTATTATCTACGTATATTATATTTGCTTGTGTTTTCAAGATTAAACCCTCTTGAACGTTTTGGTGTTCCACCAACGTTCTAAAGTCATCGAGAACGTTCACTCCACGTGATCGTTTTCATTCTTTGAGGCTCCTTTAACCGAGAAAGTCGATTCGAGGAGAGATTTGTAGATTTGTGTCTACGTAATACATTCAAAAATTCAAAAAAATTAAAAACAATCAAAAACCAAAAAAATTGAAAAATCGAAAAACCGCAAAAAGAATCTTCTTTGCTACCACCCATTCTACGCTTAGTGCATGCGCACTCGATCGAAGGATTATTGCAATTCTAGCGAAGCTTCAAATAGACGCAATCGTAATCGAAGGAATCGACGACGTAGACGAGAATTAGAAACCGACGTTCCTAATATCGTTGTTGAAGAAACCTTAGACGAGATGGCCGACAATCGTTCGATGATGGAATTGCTCCAAGCACCCACCGAGGGTTATCGAGACGCGATCGTAATTCCCGCTATCGAAGCGGAGAATTTTGAGATAAAGAGCGGAATGCTTTCGTTGATTCAAGCTACGAAGTTTCGAGGTCGTGAAGCCGATAATCCTCACGACCATATTCGGAATTTTGATCGTCTTTTAGCCACGAGCAAGTTTAAGAACGTCGACGCCGATGTCGTCAAGCTTATGCTTTATTCTCTATGGAAATTGATGAGATTGCCTTCACTTACCCCCACGAACATGACAATCGAGCTTGCAAATTGTACGCCTTTAATACCAATTGGAATAGCCGAGGATGTCTATGTTAGGATTGGAAAATTTGTTTTTCCCGCGGATTTCGTTATATCCGATTACGAGTGTGACCCTAAATGTCCCATTATTTTAGGCCGACCATTCTTATCGACGGCTCGAACCGTAATCGATGTTCACGAGGGGAGACTTACTATGAGATATGGGGATGACAAAATGGACTTTTTCGCTAGAAAATCCCAAGTTTTTAATGATCATGAAAAAACCGAGGTTTCAAAACCTAATGATTCTAATCCTAATGATTTCAAAATGTTCACTTTAGCGGAAAGAATGAGGCTTGATGCATGTTTTGAAAGAATTAAGAAAAACGGTTTTAAAGATGATGATTTTAATGATAAAGAGTACGTGTACCTAATTCAAAAGGGTATGTGTAAATTTATGGATGAAAACTCACTTTGGGATGTTTTTAGCGAAACAAGTGAAACACCAATTCCGAAGGGCGACGTTAGTGCCATCACGACAAAGACCAATATGGGCTCGTCTTCACCACCTTCGAAGGACCATGACTTTGAGGCCCATACTTCTAAACCCGTTGAAGTGCCTCCCACTCCTAGCCTTAAACCCATTAAGGCTAAGGAAGTGGCCCAACCCAATGCAATCTCACCCATCATAGAAATGTCACCTAAGCATAGCCCAAGGGCTTGTAAGACCATGGTTGTGACTCTCGAGAAATCCACTCGAGAACTTGCTCACATCGACACTTTCTTTGATGGCGATGGTGATTTTGCCGAGATCGAGCATATACTTGCTAATCCACCATCCATCTTCGAGGATTTACCCTTTGATAAATCTTCAAATGAAGAGGACGATCTCATGTCGGAAATTTCTTATGATGATGAGAATGACGACACTTTCACAACGTACTCGAATTCCGTATACGAACCTATTTTTCATCATAATCCCATTTTTGATGATGAATTCGAGAACGTTGATGACCATATCATCGATCCTCCTTTGTTATACGATTGTGATGATGAAGAATTCTTTAAGGAGGTCGATGAATTTCTTGCTATAGACACAAGTCCCATTCTCGAGGAGTTACCTTATAAACACTCCTCATTTGAGAATGATGTTTACCACATTCGTGAGGATCTAACTTATCAACGATCCCCACAAAAGAATGATGGTTTCGTGCTTGATCGTGATCTCTTCGAGAGAGTTTCTAAAATCATCAAAGAGGGGAATGACAAACCATGGTTTGACAAGCCTATCTACGACGAAGAAATCGATGAGATCGACGCTCATGAAGATGACGAGTATGTAGACCCCGAGGGGGCGGTGTTCTTTATTGATCGACGTTTTGAGAACTTATATAATCCACCACCCCCAAACCACGACTTAAATGTGAGGGTTTTAGCGCGACTAATTTTGAATTTGACACGCCAAATATTTTCGACATTATCAAATCGGGTTTTCATAAAGAGTTTTTGAACGATGAAAAAGGAAAAGATTTTAAAAATGTTTAAAAGATTTTTCTACATGTTTAACTCCGTCATCACCGCATTTTATGAGTGCTACCACCTCGTCTACTCCTTTTGACGACGGTTGGTGTGGTTTTAGTGTGGGGGAAGCCCCAAATGTTCCCTCACATTTCTCCACCGAGGACGAGATTTACGATCCCGGAATTGCTTGTAAAGGGAAATCTCGGTCTTCCACCGATGCAATAAATGGAAAATCTTTTCGTTTGCTTGGTGTGAGTCTACCTCGAGTAGCTCATTATGTTGACTTACCTATTGCCTCACCTTTCTACTTCTCATCTCTTTTCTTCTACCCCATTGGGGTTCATGTTGAAGTAGCGTTGTTTCGTCTTTCATCCGAAAACGAAGACACTATCTTTGACCCCGGTATACGTGTATCGGGTTTTTAAAGTACTCCATGTACTTTTGGGCCTTGTTTATCATGTAAGCCCCACCAAAAATGACCATACCATGATTATCCCTAAATGATCACATTTATGGGGATTCGAGTCGAGCTTTTGACTCGGTTATAAAAAACAAGGTGCCTCGTGGGGGATTCTCATGCTTATCCTTGTACATATTATCGCTTTCTTAGTTTAACGTAACGTGGGGACTTGTGCTCTTCCAACCTTTGTTTCGTGGTTGTTTGTGATTGTGATTTATTAGGTTCATCGTCATCATTGAAGCCTCTCGTGTTCGTTTTACGGATCACTCGAGCTTCGATCGTTGCCTTTGGAGATTCCGATATCCGATGATATCCTTTTATGTTCTAACGTTTATCTTATTAGCATAATTCATAAACGGCTTTTAGGTTATTCGTTTTACCCTTTCCATGCTCGAGATTAAGCATTCGACTTCGTCTCTAGTATGGGGGTGTTTACACCCCTAGACTCGAAACATTGAGGACAATGTTTAGTTTTAGTATCGGGGGGGTGAGTAGATACTTCACCTTGCTTACGTCACCACGCAATCCAATATTCATCTTTTTGCTATCGTTTTGTTGCAAATAAGGCTAAAAATTGCCAATTTTAAAATTTTTTCTTGTTTTCCATAAGTGTTTAAGACACGAATGTAGGTTTTCCGATGGTGAGAATAAGAGTAATTTTTGACTCGACCGTGCATGTTGAGCACTTAGCTTCGATTCCTTAACTTTTTAGGCTAAGTCTCTTAAATGAGGACGAGAAATGATAGAGTTATTTATAAGTCTCGTAATCGTTCACGATCTCATGTGTAGTGATTATTAGCTTATTCTTCCCACGCTTTTGCATAATAAATTGTTAATAAATATTGATTTGGCGGTTTAGTCACTATTGTTGGTTTCTAATTTGTTTTGGTAGCTTCCATGTAATTAAATTGGGAAAACATTAAGGTATCGCCAGCGTCACGGTTTTGAAGTATTGGCACCCGAATAATCGAAAGCTTCACCTAATAATAAGATTTCAAGTGCTCACCTAAATTAAGCAAAAATTTGAAGCTCGCAAGGCCAAAAAATCTATGCCCAAATTGAAAGTGAATCAAGCCTTAATCTTTGAAGCTTTAAAGATCCAAAATTCGCTTTAGCGTGAGGATATACGTCTTTGGGTAATAAAACCACCGATGAGGCGGATAATAAAAGGCAAGGCAAGACCGAAGTCATAATAAAAGCTCCATGGCGGAGTTGAATAAAAGATGGAGGTAAACCAAAGATAATAAGGCCCTTCCGTTAGGGGGCGTATAAAAGTCTTGGTAATAAGTCTCATGTTCAAAACCGTTATAAAACCGTGTTTATCGATCCTTCTTGTTGACTTAATTTTTTGACATCGTTGTCTATTGGGGTGAATTATTAATTTAATGATTTTGGTTACACCGTTAACTTTCTATTTTTAGACTTAATCTCTATTCACGCATAAGTCAATGATGTATCCTCGTGATCATTAAGACAAAATAAAATATAAGAGATACCAAGTAGGAATAAGGGAGTTTAGGTTCGTAATTAACACTCATGAGATGTGATCGTGTTGCTAACTTATAATAACAATGATCTCGTTACACGCTTAGCATGGAATTGGGTGAAAATCGAGGACGACAAAATTATTTCTAACGAAGCATTCACGGGTTCTTGTTCTATGATCCTAAAAGTCATGTTCTCGTGATGAAAACATTACATTATGTCTAAAACACGTGTAGTAGTTTATTTAAATTTATGTCTTCAATAAATGTCATCATAAAATGAATTTTGGAAGTGCTACGATACTTAATTCTAGCATTGCGTGGGGACACGGCAATGGTTTAGTATGGGGGAGTGATGAGACTGTATTTATACATAGTCTCATCGTCCAAATCGGGCTTAAAACGCTTAAAATATCATCAAATTACCCAAATATATGCTTGTGTTTGTTCATTGTGTATTTTAGATACGGATATCGTGAATTCACCAAAAGATTACAAGAATCAAGCAAAAACGAACACGAGAAACGAAGCCGCACAAAGAACCGGACCCGAATCATGAATTTCATTTGAAGTCCTTGAAGTTTGAAGATTTGGCAAGATTGGTCCCTCAACTTTTGAAGACTCGTCACTTTTGACCCTTGTAAATCTCAAAATTACAAGGACTTCAAATGAAATTCATGATTCGGGTCCGGTTCTTTGTGCGGCTTCGTTTCTCGTGTTCGTTTTTGCTTGATTCTTGTAATCTTTTGGTGAATTCACGATATCCGTACCTAAAATACACAATGAACAAACACAAGCATATATTTGGGTAATTTGATGATATTTTAAGCATTTTAAGCCCGATTTGGACGATGAGACTATGTATAAATACAGTCTCATCACCCTTTTTGTTTTAGGTCAATCCAATGTATTTATGAATACTTGGACTAGTTGTGTTCATCCAAGTTATTTGTGGATACTTGGATTTGTTGTGTACATCCATTGCATATGTGTTTGCTTGGATTTGTGTTGTGTAAATCCAATCTACATGTGTGTACTTGGATAAGTCTAGTTGAGTTGTAATAGATTTGATTAGGAGTTCTCACTAAACTATAAAGTGATGTGGTTGTGTCTTGTGAGTTCTCACTAAACTTAAAAGTGATTAGTAGTTGTGTTGTGTGAAGTTCTCACTTAGCTTCAAAGTGAAGAGTCGTGAAGATTGGTTCTAGCTTTCGATTAGAACTCGACATCTAGCCTTGTATCGTAAAATGGTGAAGTAGGCAACGTCGTGAAGATTGGTTCTACCTTAAGATTAGAACCCGACATCTAGCCTTGTGTCGTTAAATTGTGAAGTAGGCAACGTCGTGTAGATTGGTCCTAGCTAAAGATTAGGTCTCGACATTTAGCTTAGTGTCAGAAAATATTGTAAGCAACGATGTAAGGTTTTCTTCGCCGAGAAGGGAGCTTGTGGATATAGTGGAAACCTCGAGTAGGTGTACTCGAGGAGTGGAGTAGAAACGAGGATAGAGCCTCGTTGTCGAACCACTATAAATCTTGGTGTCTTCCCACTAGGTTGTCTCTTTCCTTACTCTTTACTTATTTCATTATCATTATACTTACCTATTATTCTTGCTAGTGCATTTGAATTGAACCTAATCATTATGCAACTTAGTCTCAAGTAAAAGATAGTTTTGATACAAACCAAATTGAAAGTAATTTTAATTTGGTCACCAATCGAAGAGAAACTATTCAACCCCCCCCCCCCCCTGATAGGTGTGTAAACACCCATCCTTTTACCACTTAATTCGGGCTAAAACGAGACCAAAACACGTATTTAATATCATTTGTTTGGAATTATGCGTGGTTTTTGTGTTTATTGTGTTTTCAGAGCCAACCGGATGAATATTGAAGAAAACATGGGATTGCACGGGTTTTACTGAAGAAAAAGACTCAAGATAAAGTCTATTGTCCCAGAGATGCAAAAGATTTGAAGTCACTGGGCCTATTCGAAGATTTATCGAAGAAAAGGACCAAAGATGGAAGATTTATATAAGTCGAAGAAACTCAAGTCTATTAAACGAAGAAATTAAAAGACGAGTTGAATTTAATCGACGACAAATCCCGAATCCGAATCGAAAACGGAAACTTTTCTGAAAAGACGAAAAGACAAGAAGAACGGGAGAAAGCCCACTCACCAACTAAAGGGCAAGCCTATAAAAGGAGCCCCTCACACATTTTAGAGAGAGAGTCTGGAGTTTTCTCTCCTCCCCTTTTTTCTCCTTTCTTGTTCGTTCCATCACAATCACCACTAGGGTGATTGATGATTTTAATCTTTGTTCTTCCAATCTTGTTGTTTTAATCTTTGTTTAATCTTGTTAAAATATTAATCATTCAATACAAAGTTCTTGTTTAATCTTTCTATTTTATCTTGTTCATCATCATCTTTATCTTCAAGTTTTTAAGTTTTTATTTTTCTTGATTTGATCTTCAAAAGTTGTTGGGATTTGTGTTTTTGTTGATGGGATTAGTAGTTTATGGTTAGTAGATGCTTTGTGATTGATTTATTTTAGTTTTTGGTGAAAAACTTGGTGATTTTTGGATCAAAACCGTGTTTCCTTGTTCTTCGGTTTAGTTTCTGTATCTGGGTTTCCCAGAAGTTCCGAATCAGTGAATAGTAACTTCCGAATGAGTTGTGTTTTCAAAAGTTCCGAGTCAGTTGAAAGTTCCGAATGAGTTTACCTTTAAAAATTTCCGAACCAGTTTAAAACTTCCGAACCAAACAAAAGTTCCGAATGAAGCATTAAGTTCCGAATCAGTTTGAAAAGTTCCGAACGAAGCAGAAAGTTCCGAACCGATTTATTTACCAAAAGTTCCGAATCGGAACTTACAAAAAGTTCCGAATCAGTAAGTTCCGGATCAAGCCAAAACTTCCGAACGAAGCTAAAGTTCCGAATCAATTTTCAGACTTCCGAACCAAAGACTTCCGAACCAGTAAGTTCCGAATCAAGGGGCTTCATTCGGAAGTCCAAAACTTCCGAATCAGTAAGTTCCGGATGAGTGTAAACTTCCGAACCAAGGTTAAAGTTCCGAATCAATTTTCCTTTTAGTGTTACTGTTTGTCTGTTTTACTGTTTCTTTATGTTTATTTCACAATTTATATTTTAACTGTAATTTGAACTTTAATTTCAATTTTAATTTTAATCTTAATTTTAATCTTAAGTTTAATACAAGTCTTTGTTAATTATAATTAAAGTAATTGTCTTTGATTTAAATTTCCATTTCCACTTTTTATTAGACTAGAAAACCAAACCCTTTTATTTAGTAACCAAGAACAATCATTCCACTTAAGACCAAGATCAATTCGAGAGGATTCCGAGAGACATAATCATGAACCCATTGCAAATGCAAATATCACCCCCCTTCTAGTTTCTACACTTTCCCAATTTTCAACCTTTACACCTTCCAATGAGATTCCTTTAACCCCTGAAGAAATAGAGAAACAGGCTGAGGAATTCAAGAGATTAAATGAACTCAAGACAGCCAAAGAATTGAATGAAGCTACTCTAAGGAAGATGACTCCACCTGAAAGAGAAAAGCAAAAACAAAGGTTGAGGGAAATGGAAGCAAAACGCGCTGAGGCACTAAGGAAAGTCAAAGCTGACTATGATGCCTGCGTTAACAACAGATATGCACCTGGCAAGATAACCAAGTTCAAATACACCATTCATAAATCCACAAACACCCCACAAATGATCTTATGGAGGGATAACCAACAGGGAAATATGAATGTGTTTGACAACTTCAGGCTAAAGACACTTGGGTTATCTGAATGGTTCGAACTTGAAGCCTTAGCTGCCAAAAGAACTGGACAGGCTAATTTTCTTCTGCTTAAGACTATTAAGGCCAAGTTTACCTGGATCAAAGAAACAGCTGCCAAACTCAAGATTGATCCCCCACCACAGCTTTTTGAACAAGAACCCCCAAAGACTGGCAACAAAAGAAGAAGAGTTTCTCAACTTGTTAAAGAAACTTTTGTCATAGATGATGTTCAAGTGGATGGCATGTACAAGGATTTGATCCTACCCAATGGTATAGTTGGCCCTGTTGATGGTCAGACATACACAGAGCCTGAAAGAGGAATGGCATTCATGAACAGGGCTTGTCAGTATGCATTTCAAAGAGAAGATGAGCTGTGCTTAGCTTCAATAATTCAGCTACTTTGTCACAAGAAGTCACTCAAGATCAACACAGAGTATTCCAAGAAGTTTGCAAAGACTTTACAGGAAGAACTAGATAACAGATTGGACTTGGCTGAAGCTGAAGAAAGGAATAAAAATGATGACTATTGAAGATGTTCACAGCCCAATTTTACCTTCACCTTTTATTTTACTTATGTAACGTACTTGTAATTTTCTTTAAGTATTAATAAAATCATGAGGTATGTTTGTTTAGATCTGTTATGAGTAAGAAGAAGCTATTAACTCACTTACCTTAACTTAGTTAGATCTAGCAATATTTATGTTTAAATAGGGGGAGATTGTTGGGAATCTAAACTTGTTAGATTCCCTGATCATAGATTTAAACATAATTAGGCTGTTAGATAGTCCCTTGCCTGTGCCTAGGAGGCAGGCAAGTATCGTAAGACTTACAGAGATCCAAGTCTCTGTGAGCAACCTCAGAGGAGTCCATGTCAGAGACATTGTCAAGGAAGTCAAAGATTACTTGAAGACATACTCATTGGCTGTGATGGATAACAGCCAAGATGTATCAGGGACTCTGAGGGGTTGAGGGTTAACAGGGGTGGCAATACCCTGTTAACACTCAGCACACTTTGGACATGCCATTTGTGTGTTCGAGACTATGAAGAAAAAGGAAACTGTTTTGACAACTGTTTCCTTAAAGCATAATGGAAGACTACCAAGAATAGAAGAACATCATGTGACTGATGTGGGAACTTGTGAAAGCTTGTGTAGTCACCATCAAGTACTATTTAGGTCAATCTCGTAACACTATAAATAGGATGTGTATCCATGCATTAATGTTCAACACTTTGAGATATTCATAACATTATTGCATAGAACTTATAGAATCAAACAGCTACGACTGTATTCATAAGTTAGGGTTTATAGTTGTTCAAAGTGTGCACAACACATTGTCATCAAACGATGTTATCCATAACACTTGTAATTCTTTATTATACAATAATAAGATTACGTTTGAAAAGTAATACCTTGTGTTGATTAGTTAAGATTAGGGTTTCTAGCATTGATTAGGGACTTTCAAAAACAAATAAGCTCAGTTATATACTCTTATCTTTATTTAAGTTAATATGCTTATTTGTCAAGCACATGATTCATCCTTACCTTAATGACACCTTCATGACCCCTGTTCATCTTAAACTTCATTTACGACGATTGTTAAGGTTTTTAAATGTAGCAAAATTCATCCAGAATGAAGTGATGTTAGGAGTTGCTTCTATAGAAGCACTTATTCAGAAAATACGAAGCAAGTACCATTCACATACGTAGAATTGTTTATCAACTTTTTTTATCAAAATTTTTTTGCAAGAACTTAAAAGAAACTAATAATCAATTGTGAGTTCTTTGAGGCGATTGATATTTGTTGCGGATCAATCCTCATGGGCAGTATTGACGTTAGCGAAAACCTTAGATTTCCGAGTAAAAAAAATTTATCCATAACAATTTAGTGTTGTCTAGAGATACCTTTTCCTAGGTGTAGAAGGCATTTTAGTAACTCCTCTTGCTAGGCAACGGAGGGGTCTGAGCTAAACCAATGCTTCATTCACCATACTGTTACAAACAATCAAAAAATAGGTGAAAACAGTCAACCTTAAAGTCAAAATGCAATGGAAACTGAAGTAAGTGGAATCCCGTGGTAACCCTTTTGAAACGGGATTTGTTGCACGTACCTTTTCTGTCGACATCTTTCTAAAGGTGACAGCTGACAAAGCCATCATCGCCTACAGAGAATCAAGTCACGTATATTTATCATGTAGCCATAGATACATAAATTACTAGGTTCACTAATTAGATCCTTCTATGCATTTACTTCTATGCATTTACGCTAGTAGTAACCATCTTACATTAACAATAAAAAACGCTAAACATTTACAGAAAACTTACTTCAAAGAATTCAAAATTCCTAAATCACTATGCTCAATTTCGAAGGCCCTCAACTTCAGACATAAAAGCCTGCACAAATAAAGGTCAGTAAGAACTTACACAAAAATAATCATTTCCTTAAATAGTTAATCTACATACTACAATTATTGGAAAAAAAATCATTCTCCTCATCATCCTGAAAAAAAGAAATGAGACAAAATTCATGTTAAAGGAAGCACAATAAAAAAACAAAATCAAATGAAACAAAAAAGCCCCTAAATTTCGTGTTCATCTAATATCAACTGAAACTCTAATAGAATGAAAAGAAATATTAAAAAAAACTTACATGAATCTCTTCATTTTTTAACTTGTATCTTGATCTGAGAAAGAGAGATAAGATGAGATCAGATGAGATCGGATTGGGTTTTTGGTTTCTTTTGTGTGGCTGAGTAGAGAGATCTGTTGAGAGAGAGAGAGAGAGAGAGAGAGAGAGAGAGAGAGAGAGAGAGAGAGAGAGAGAGAGAGTGATGTATTATTTGAGAGAGTGAGAGAAGAAACACGCCCATGAAGAAGAGAAGAGGGTATGGCATATGAACATATCTACGGTTACAAAAAGGTTTCTCAAAAACCCCATACCTATTTTGAACGGTGGATATATTTTCTCATTCCCCTTATTGAATAAGGGGGGTAATTTTAAAAGAAAAATCTTAAAAAGGATTATCATTTGAGAAAAAAAGACGGCTAATAGAAATGAATTTTTAATTAGGAAAAAAAGGAAAAAGAAATAAGAAAATCACGAGATCGTTTAGCCTAGGAGCGAGCATTTGTATTGTTGACTTGAACCGGATCGTAATCGGACCAGACCGACCCAAACTGGACCGGATAATTTTGGTCCGGGGTTTTGGACAATTTAGGTCCTCGGTCGGGTCCGTTCAATTTGGTCTTACTAAAATCTCGTCGATTACGTCTAATAAGACCAGACTGGACCATTTCGGTCCGGTCTCGATCCTAGGTTTTGGACCATTTCGATTTTCGATTCGGTCTGATCTTGGCCAGTCAAAACCCTATACTTAGCCCTAATTTAGCCGGTAGAGATAACGCGATCCTTAAGAACGTCGAGTTTAGTGCGAAGTTAGGGTTTTCCCGTCGCGCTTTAAGTACGGCTCCATCAGACACAATGTTTTTAAACCCGGTTCTCGAGACCCGGCCGAGTTTCGATTTTTTTTAAATATGTAAATGTTACGTATTTGCGACGAAATTTTATTTTTACATCTTATATTGATTGGTAAATAGTTTATATGTTCAATATACAAAAGTTTTCATGATTTTTATATATAATTCTTGTTAATTATTTAAATTTTTTTATTTTCTTTAGAAATCAGGTCAACCTAGATCGACTCAGGTTGACCTAGAAACTCGACCGGGTCGATTCAATAACCGGTTTTTAAAGACAGCGTCGAGTACCTTTCCCTCTAAGGAAACTATGAAAAGTTTCTTAAACAAAACTTAATTTCGCTTTCTACGCCCCTATAAAAATTAAAAAGTTTGTTAAAGAAAAGACACTATAAAAAGTAAACCATATCATGCGAGTATCTTAATCCTGTCCCATATGATGTGGATCCCCACTCAGACAACAAACACAAGTACAAAACAGCATTACAGAACAGGTCATATCTACCTACATCTGATATCTGAGGAAGGCCTTTTGCTCATCTGAATAAGTACATAACATCAGTGTCTGTGTTTCTGATCACAACAGTCTACCCAGTTCCCATGGACAATTTCCAAGGTAAATAACACTTTTGATCCAAATCTTTACTCATTTTAACACAAACCCGTTTCATATTTTTTACTATTTTCATCATCAGTTCATTATATCATTAATCACTTGTTTTTGTTGTAGCATTGTATCTCCTCACAATAGGTTTAGTGTATGGTTTAGTTCCTTTTTTTTAACTAACGGCCAGTTAGTTAGTAGTTAGTGGTTCGAGTCCATAATGACATCTAGTTGGTCGGTATGTAAGCCTAGAACCTTTCTTCACCTTAGGGAATAAACCCCTCTCCTGCTTTTATTATATTCCGTGCTCATGGTGAGATTCGAACCTGAGACCTTTACAAGAATACTTCCCAAGGTTACCCTTAGTGACCAACTGAGCTAGCCGAGTTGGTTTCCACTTTGTGGCAACCCTGAACAGGAAAAACCTTGTTCGTTTACTCGTTTAGATGGTTTGGAAAAATTTACCGTCATTTAGCATAACCAAAAACACTTTTAATCCACATATTTCTATAAGTTAACAAAAACCCATTTATGTTTTTTACTAATTTAGGTATCATGATCAGTTTGGTACATACTGTAATTGATTACATTTTTTTTGGTTGTGGCATTTTTTCAAACAGATAGTGTGCAAGAACATTTACTATCATTCAACGTACCGGAAAACAGAGTTAATGGATCAGAAACCAAGATCGAAGTAAAAGGTTTGACTAGAACATTAGATAAAGGTGTTACAGTTCTTCAAAATGTGAACTTGGAGATACCTAGAGGAAAGATCATGGGGATCATTGGACCGAGTGGTAGCGGTAAGTCAACGCTTTTGAGAGCGTTGAATCGGTTATGGGAACCGTCCTCTGGGACGGTTTTTATGGACGGGAAAGATGTAACTGGTGTTGATGTTCTTGAGCTGAGAAGGAAAGTCGGGATGTTGTTTCAGCTTCCCGTTTTGTTTGAAGGTAAACTTTTAGTTACTTTTTAGTTTTTACGATTGGTGAAGTAAAAATACACATAATGTATAAGGATGTAAGATTATAAGTCGACTATTTAACTTTTCTTGTTAAGGTCGATAACTGTTAAAGCTACTATATAACATCCAAGTGTATATCCAGTTTCGTTTATAGCAAATCTTCTGTGTTTTGAGCTTTAGACAGAAATTTAGGTATCGAGCCTATTTTTGGCGGATTTTGTGTAAACGAAACCAGATGGACGGGTGACATATAAAGTAGTTTCATTGGTTGGACGGGCTAAATGAAAAAAAAGGTTAAATATTTGTCGGTTTTAGTGATCAGTGTCTAGTGTTTGATATAAGAAACTTATTCTGATCATTTAAAGCATATACAGGTCTAATAATCAGTTGCGAAGAAAGTGGAACTTTACTGATTTGTGTTAGCTGATTATGATTCTAAGTGTTCCCGGGTCCTTTTTTGGGTAGTTCTTTAAAAGGTGTTCGGACATACCTATAAACTGGTTGAAGGATTTATGGATGTGTATTTTGGAAGTTGTGATCAGATTAACGTGATGTCCTGGAACAAAAACTAGTTACTGCTTTCTGGTGGTTGATTAACATATCCTTGGATTATCGAATTAGTCAAAATGTACAACGAGAGTCCAAATACCATGTCAGTTTTAATGTTTTAACAAGTGATTATGGTTATAAAATCTTATAGTTTGTGATTGTTTATGGTCAGCATAGCGAGATTTGGGATAAAATAATATAAGAAAAATATAAACTTTTGAATTTTTAGCTTTAATAAACTAATCATCCAATTATAATTATTCGATCTGCAATACTACATGCTAACGACAGTGGGATGCTTTTCTAACAATTTAATCTCGTGAACCATTTTAACAGGTACAGTTGCAGACAACATAAGATATGGGCCACAATTGAAAGGAAAGAAACTGAGAGACGAAGAAGTGTACAAGCTACTGACTTTTGCTGATCTTGATGCCTCTTTCTTCAATAAAGCAGGCAGTGAGCTATCGGTTGGTCAAGCTCAAAGAGTTGCACTTGCTAGAACATTAGCCAACGAGCCAGAGGTAAAATACTTCATTTCACTTCAATCCTCGTGTAAAATCGTTTGGTTCAGTTTTAAAGCTTATCCTTCTATATTTACCCGGAAAAAAAAGCTTATCCTTCTATGTATTTGCTTTTTACCCGGAATATTGCCATAAGATGGTTTAACCTGTGCGCAAGTTATTTATTTGATGGCATAGTTTTCTTTTTTGAATTTATTTTAACAAATCTGGTTTATGGATTACAGTTTGGATGCCGGTCTAAACTATCAACAATCAAAATGAATTTTTTAGTAAAAAATCATTATGAATTATGCATTTGATGTAAAATGCAGTTATAAAAAAAGCCACTGTGGAGATAAATGTGAGACTGCATAACTCTCTAGTTACTTGTTGCGATAATTCAGAAGCTGCGATCTAAAGACCTTATTAACGTTAATTTTGTTGACATCTGCAGGTTTTGTTATTAGATGAACCAACAAGTGCGTTGGATCCGATATCGACACAGAACATAGAAGACGTGCTGGTGAAGTTAAAGAGTAGAGGGTTGACTATTGCTATGGTCTCTCACAGCATCAAACAAATTCAAAGGATTGCTGATGTTGTTTGTCTTCTTGTGGGCGGTGAGATTGTTGAAGTTCTGAGCTCCGAGCAGCTATCTGATGCTAAGCATCCTATGGCAAGAAGATTTCTTGAACTCAGCAATTAGTATTTCGCAAAAGGTTATATTTTCCATCTCTTTTAAATAGAGATTTGACACTAAGATTCCTCGTAATTGTGTTTTTTATGATATGCATTATGTACCATCAAAACATCCTCTTGACGTAAATAAATGGTTGTTTATATGTGTATTTGTGCAGTTAAGCTCATACCCACAGCCTAGGAATTGTTCTATTTGGGTTGTGGTAAATCTCGGACAAATTAAATAAAAGTTATTTGCTAAAAGATGAACTAGGCACAAATGAGTCATATAGGGGAATCAAGTTAGAAGTATACTGCATACTCAAAGTTCTAGATTGTGTTATGAAGCTATTGTATCCAATTATACTAAACACATCAGCTACATAAATATGTTGATAAATGGACCACAAAGTGTTGACCAGTCAACATGATAACTTTGACCCGTAACCACACTTTTGCAGTTTGTCACTAAACTTATTGAACCTAAACATCGGTTTGAAGTTTGAAGAAAACATAGGTCACAATGTGACCGTCACATGGTTATCTAGATTCAATTTATGTCAAAATACATACAAGGTATTTTTGATGTACAAGTGCAGGTCAGTGATCACAATAATTTTATACACATTCTAGTTAAAACAAACACCTACGTATAAGGGTGGTTTGGGGGTGGGATTAGCCTTTACCACCTACAAGTATGCTTCAACCCTCAACAGCAAAAATACTACACATATATGAACGCCTACACTACTTGACCTTTTTATTCAGGTGACGATCTTGGGGTTAAAAACGTATCCGCTTCTGACATGGGGGTTACCTGAAGGTATAATAATAAAATTCATACCTGCAAATGACATATTACAACTTGATACTTTGAAAAACATATAATAGAATGAGATGCCTTAATTTGACCCATTTACTTATGAACTGGTCGATCCGGGTTATGTTTTGATAAAAAAAATTAGCTGAAAATGAATATGTAAATGGGTCAAACGGTGGTGCGTCATAAGTCGCCTAAAGTGTATTTTTAATCCCATAAACCTCCTTTATTATTTTATAAGAAATTATACATATTGACGAGATATCATCTTTCTAATTATATTTGGCACACTAACTATTTAGACTAACCTGCGGACCCTCAGTTCGGCATTTAAGGAGCTCCTCTTGTGCAGATGCAAGTCTACATAGGAACAAAGAACATTATATTGTGGATTTAGTTGCAAAATAGATATAAACAGTTGGTCGTGTACAATTGCATACCTCCACTGTAAATAAGTTATTTCATTAAGTAATTCCTTTTCCCTGATGCTGTTTGGATCGTGCTGCCAATGAGAATAGTATATCATCAAAACTCTACTATCTATTTACAGTATTAAACTATATTTAGGTTATTACTGTAAGTGCTGTTTTTTTGATCATAACTAAGACATTATTATAACTTTTTAGATAAATAAATAAGTGTTTGTGGGTTGTGGCCATGAGGGTGAGTGAGCCCAACCCAGCGAGACCCATTTTGACTCCAACATGTTTTGACCTGTGACCCAAGTTCCCAGCCCGTTCATCAAGTCGGGTACATACCACGGATTTATCTATTGCAGGAACGTGTATGGACGTGTTTGCTCCATCTATACTTAAATTAACTGAAATACACAAGTAAGGAAAAAATTAGAGTTAATGCAGCTAAATACGTAGTATTCATCATATATGTTGATCCCTCCAACCTGTAGAATCAATGGTCGAGTTTGCCTTCAATAGACTCAAAATGCAATCCTGTAAAAACATTCTTATACTTTAAGATATCTTAGAAAATGGAAGACGGTAATTAGAAAAGCATGAGTGTATGTATGCTACATACCCTTTGAAGAGTATTTGTCTGCAATATAAACTGGAGAGCAGGCAAAGGAAGATGATTTTGCGGGGTAGGACTAGGAGTTGTATCGACTGGCAATGATGGATGACCAATGAGGCCGTGGCTTATTACCTACAGACACCATTATTTAGTGAGTCTGTGAACGAATATTTTAGTGATAAAATGGGATGTTTTGTTAGGTGAGAATATACACGAACCTGCATACTATGACTCTTATGCATTACAGGAAGAGGTACAGCTCCCTGAAGAAAAGGTGATGCTATTTTAATCCAAACAAAATTGAAAACCTCAAATATAAAACAACCTTATTACCTTATCTAAGTCAACACCCTCGGAGGTAACCTTAAAACGTCCCTTCTGCTGAACACCACTTGCTGTTTCATTTGTATAATTAATAGTATTAGTAACTACTCTCCCTAACAATTATATACGATAAAATGACAGTTTCGCTTAGTGATTGATCAATATTACCACTCACCTATAGAAGCTTTAGACATAGCATCAGTCACAAAATCATCTATGTGAAGTGATCGGGATCCATTGCAGCTTAGGACTCTGGAAAGATGACCATGCAATTTCTTAACGAACTAAGAAATTTCAAAATTTGTAATCGATGTATCACGTATGAGTATTCCATGAAGCAATTTTGTAACATTTAACACGTAAATACACCGCACCTAGTTACTAGTTAAAGGGAGGGGATGTAGATAGCCTCTTTCCAACTCCCGGGAATTCTTTTATCACAGAAATTTTGGTCAAAATGTGTTTCTGGTCGACCCTCCTTGTTTTAACCCATTACCCAAACGCCCACAATTTGCCACCCACACATGATACTGTTGATGAAACATACAAATACAAAGTACTTCTGGTATCATTTATGTGATTTTAATACCTATCAAACGAAGGAATGCAGCCAGAAGAAGCTGCTCTGTTGTGGTGATGGTGCTGGCGTTTTCCAGGAATATCAAACTCACCAAAACTATCAGCACGAGGAGAAGAAGTCTGTGAGACTATGTGTCCGTTGGTAGAACTAGAAATGCTTAATTCATCTTCATCTTTCTCACATTTTCCTCTGGATATATCAGAAGAACAAAATCAAAATATTGGATAATAATGATAATAGTGACATATAAGCTTCACGTATAAATCAATCTACGAAACCCATAATAAAACAACTTTGTAGGAAGATATACGTTAGACGTGGAGCAGTAAGTATGTTGGGTAACTGGTCAGAACGGGTTTAACTGGAACAGGGTTGTTTTTTATACGCGTTGAGCTACATTGACTTTTGTGTCCAAATTTCTACGGCAAGTTTGTCAAGAAAGGTACCTAAAATAACAGGTTTTCCATTGCTTTGTAATATCGTTGCTCATAAAGTTTTGTTGGCAGTTTTTCCTTTTTATATAAATAGCCAATGGTTGAAAACACAAGATATGATAACAAAGTTGTTTTCTTTACTATTATACGTAATATAACTCTCCGCAACAGAACAATTCAGAAGGCAGTGATCAATAGAAACACTTTAAGCAAATAGGAACCTATTTGACCCAAATTGACCTGTTTCTCTTTTACCCAATTCTTGTTATTTGACGCATACGGTATAAACCCTAACCTAAATCACCCCTTCATAAATATACGAGTCAACAGTGTCATCTATAAATATACATGATGATCTTTGGTAAAGTGGTGCAATAAAACTTAAGCTGACATACACGGAGAAACCCATAGCAGAGTAGCTAGATGAAGCAGCTCCTTCCTACAAGGTTTCGTTTAAAAAATCATTACTTTATAGCAAAAAAGTAGATCTTATTAATTATTGTCAAAATGGTAATGACATACATTTTCAGCAGATTCCGAAGCTTCACTCAACGATGACAATTGATGTAGAAGCTTCTTTTCAGTTAAAATACCACCTGAGAATGAATTCATGCTCCCCAACTGATATTTGTCAGATACAACGTCCTCATCCTGGATCTTTTGTTACATGAAAAACAATGTCACTGATGAACCTTAGTGCATAGGATGACTGTTACAATTGTAAAACGCTTCATTTGTTCATAACTTAAAATTTAAAATGTTATACCAAGGAAGCTTGTGCCTTCACGTCTTCAAGGTCAAAGTTCCAACAGCTGATTCCTCTTTTATATTCATTCTGGATGCAAGTTATAAAGCACAATTAGGAATTGGAAACTAACTAATAATATGCTTCATTACATTCGAGAGAAAAAAGTATGGTACAAGAATGTAACATACTTTCACCATTTTTCTTATAGTATGTAACATGCTTACATTTTGATGCAATGCTATGTAAAATTCTTTGAGCTATTGAAGTAACATAAGTACCTACATGCAAAACTTTACCTGAGATATCTCCTCTTTCTGTCCATCGGGAATTTTCTTTTGAGCAAGCATATCTTCCTCTTTTCTCTATCATAACCAAAAAAAACAGAGCTTATTAACACAGTAAACGGTGAAAAAATAATGTAAATGACTTGGATGAACCCAAACTAAATTCCGGGAAATCTAATAGACCCACCTTGATTGCCTCAAGGCGATCACCAATTGTTGGAAGTCCTTCCAAAAGCTTACGTACTATATAATCATTTGATCTAGCTTGTCTAAAGAAATAATGCTTCAAAAGCTTCTTTGCAGTAGGACGCTTTGAAGGATCTTTGACCAGGCAACTTGCAATCATTTGCTTAAAAGACTTTAGACAGAAAACAAAAGAGGATGAGTGTCCAATGCCATATTTGCAATTTGGTTAAATAAAACATGTTACCTTGGAGAACTTCTTGTCCCTCTCTAAATCAAGACCAGGAGGTGCGTTTTGCAAGGTCATTAGCAATACCTACAAATATAAAAGTATGTTACTTCGTAAAAATTCATATGTAAATATAGGCCAGAATCATGTAAAGATGGAGCTTAAGGTACAAAGGGTAGGGAAGATTCTGGTGCACGTGTATCATGTTACGTGAACATCAGAATCCCCTACACTTTATACCTTAAGAGCATTTTTTTATATATTTCCAACACACAAAACTAGGTACAGACATATTAACCCCACCTTCATTGGGGGATATTTAGAGAAAGGAGCATGCCCATGAGCAAGCTCCAACGCTGTAATACCGAAAGACCATATATCAGCCCTGCAGCAATTTTCAATCAGAAAACTTACCAACCTCTTTTCAACATACTCTAGTTTATAGTTACTTCACTATTTTGGTCTTCGGTGAGTACTAATATAACACATTATCAGTTGCATAAAAAATTAATTAACTGATGTGGTGAAAAAGTACTAACTTGAAGTCATATCCATGCAATTGCTCCATTACCTCAGGCGCCATCCTTACAAAAAAGTAAAGCCTCGGTGAGTTGATTTTTTATTTATCTGATACATCACATTTTATGAGCATAAGTAACTCAGAAGAAATAGTACCAGCATGGTGTCCCAACAAATGTATTCCTTGCACGTTGTCTGTCACCAGAATCAAATAAGCAAGCAGAAACACCAAAATCACCTAGCTTTATTGCACCATGGTCGCTAATAAGAATGTTTCCAGCCTATGCAGACAGCCAAAACTGATCCATATTAAAATAACATTCAAACAAAAAGGATGAAAGACAAAAAAGGGTATTTTAAACAAGCGCAAGCAACTGTTTTTGAAAAATGTCACCAATATGCAAAATCAGCCGTCATCACTGAGTTGTAACTATACTTATAGTACAGAACAAAAACACAGCTATGTGAAAAAGTATGGGTTTATAGAAAACCTTGCAACTTCAGAATAATACAGGAATCAAAACTCACTTTGATATCTCGATGGATATGCCCATGATGGTGAAGATAGTCCAATGCCTTTAATGTCTCTCGAAGTATCGTTGCAATAATAACTTCTTCAAAACCCTCAGGATGGAAAGCCTTCAACATATGAAGGCAAGAGCCACCGGCCATAAAAGGCATTACGACCCATAGATTATGGTCATTTACGAAGGAACAGTGCGATTTAAGTACGTTTGGATGGTCAACCAGGATCATTATCTGAGCCTCACGTGATACATTATTCTGAAAACAGAAGACATTAAGGAGCAAAGATCAACATAAATTCCATCAAAATTTTGTGTGCTTCCAGTACAATACAAAATAAATAACTGCTAGTGGTTTGAAGAGCAAATAACTAAAAATTACATTGTTCCGAACATAAAACTACAACGATCCGAGATACTACAACTACACTAGAAACTATTGTATTTTATGGGACACACTTATAGTAATATATTGTAGAACACAATAAGCCAGAAATATCACCACTCTTATAGCTATATATGTTCTTACAAAAGTACAATAATTTTAGTTATAACTAGAGAGCATGAACCTTTTATACAGCAGCAATGAACCTAACCATTGAAAGTTTGAAACTTATGATTTCGCAAATTTGATTTTCTTGATCATAAAAATAGAAAATTTCTTTTTGAACGACATTTTTATTAAGAGACCCTAGCAAGGTGGAGAAAAGAAACAACAACTTACAACAATCCATTCTTGGATTTTGAATCCAATCACCCATAACGGAATTGATTTACTAAACCTATGTCTAATCCAAGAATAAGCGAGATCTCTTCTTCTAAAGTGTGTTTTCGTGGAGGCTTTAAATCAAAACATAACCGATTTCTATACCGCCAAATAACCCAATTGGTCTTTTAAATGATTACATCAAGCATATTTTTAACCTTTTACATAGATTAGTCGATCCTCCCCATAATTATATAAGTGAAAGCCATATAAAACCACAAATCTGGCGAAAGCAATACATGTTCATATCTTGCAATACATGAACACATTTCAACACAAACATATCAATGACACGACCAAAAACATAACAGATACAAAGAAAGAAAACTCGAAAATTACCAAGTCGCAATTTCCTTGTTCGAAATCAAGAACTTTGATAGCAACAGTCTCGTTATTATCAAGACACTTAGCTCGAAAAACCGTTGCATTACCACCTTGACCTATCTCCTCATACAACTCATAATGCTCCGCGCCAATCGGATATTTCTTCTTATCCATTTTCAATCAATCTCTAATCATATCAAGCCTCAAACAAATCATATAACCTTATACAATCATTAAGTTAAAATTCAACGATCAACAACATTAGGAAACTATAGAAACTCACATGCAAAAACGTTGAACGTACGTTTGATATAAGAAATGCGTAAAAGAGGAAATTGGTTTAGAAATGCATTGATGACTATGAAGATGATCCCGTGACGATGTGAGAGTATGTATCGGATCGCCGCTCAAATTTGTATACGGAAATCCCGCCACTTGTTGTGGGATTTGTTTTTTATTAAATAAACATTTGTAATATGGTCACTTACCTAAATTTGGAATTTTATAAGTTACGAGGTACTATGACAAGGGTAGAGTTGTTTACGAAATTTTAAATTATTTATCGCGATACGGGCAAATCATTTTATTACTCGAAACTAAATCGTAATAGGAGTGAAACTAGACATGCGAGTACTCGAAATGAACGGATACTCGTATTTACCTCTCACAATTAACCATTTTATTCTCTTGATCCCAATGAATAGATCGATCCTGTTAAGGGTTGTACTTAAAGCTTGTAAACAAATTAGAGCACGAGAGATACGCTTACTAAACCTAGTTAAGTTATACTGAATCTAACTTATCAAAGTTTAAGAAGAACATAGATTATACTAACTATTTGATTTTATTAATTACAAACTTTGTGTTGAAGTACTTACAACTTGTCGTATCTATGTTCCTTTTATAGTGTAAGGAACTCTAGAACATTCTATTAGGATACGTATTTCACACACGATATACTCATAGAATCAATAGAACATTACCTAAGATATAAATATCATTATCAAACTAGCAGTACTTACAATAAGCCTAATTGTTAAAATTACCACCATAATCTGATATCTAACTTATAAGGACTGATTGTGTCAAGTGTGATAATGCATGGACTTATCTTACCATTTGCTGAGAAGTGTTGTTGGACTCTGATACATGGGCCGAAGCTTTGGACTTATGAAGTGAAGGCCCAAAACTTGTATTGGGTTTATGACCGTTGTGGCATTTGTTGATATAACCCTAACTCATTCTGAGTTAGGGTCAATGGAGTTGTGTGTGTTTCTTGTTTAGCCGTCAATGGCGACAAATACTCTCTCTTCACTTTTGTTTATTCAACTTTCTAGTTCTGTTTAATCTTTGTAAAACTATTATCATATTAGATAATAGATCCACACCAGATATAATATGTGGTGGATTTTATTGTTCTTGATTCTATATTATTTATCAGTTATTTTTGAGTTAATATAAAGTGTTTTTAGGTATACATATCATCTTTTTCTACACTAATATTACTTGCATGTACCCCGTCAACACTACTAGTACTTGGTAACAATAATGGTACTTGGAACAATACTAGCGATACTTGGTACAAATACAAATAATTCCCAACATAATCATTTAATAAAATTTAACACTATAAACACTAAGAGCATCCACTATATAATAGGTTTATAGTAAAGTTTATAATCATGAATATGTTTATATTTCATTTCAACCATAGTGGACATGTATAGGTTGAATGAAAAGGTCCAAATTCTTGAACATCTTTAAAAATTTAATGCATTTAATTCGTTTGTTATATAAAGCATTTTATGAAGTTGTAAATGTTTATAATATAGTGAATGTAGGTTTATAATGTTAAAAAGTCTAAAAATTAAATAAAATATTAATTTATAAATATTTACTAGAAATTTATCATAGTAGATGCTTGAACATAGTATATAACATAAAATGCATTTTAGTAAAATTAAATAAATTAAAATTATTACAGTTATTGCGACAGAATGATCGCATTCAATTAAATATACATAATTGATTAAAAATAATATTATATTTATATACACTTGTCCAAGTTGAAGAGCGAGCTGACGAAGCCGCCGAGTTGAAGGGTTGGATTGAGGAAGTGGATCAGCTTAGGTGCACTATAAAGTCGCGTTTTGAGCTGACACTGTTCACACATTAAGCTAAGCGATGAATTTTAGGGATTAAAAAAGTGGATTAAGTGGTTTTCATTATATGTCCCTTAAGTTAGTTGCATGATGTACACATTTCTCCGTTACCTTAGGTCTAGCTAATTCCACAAGTAAACATTCTATCATCTCACACCTTGGGTTTTAAATTTGTCTATCTAAACACACACATGCATTGATTCTTTATTTAGTTGTTGTAGATTTCGAGGAGTGTTGATCGTTTAGGTTTTGGTGTTTTAAGAATCTAAGTCGATTTTTATTGCTATTAGATTCATTAATGCATGGTATGTTGGCCTCCTTTTATTATAGATATGTGTTTTTGTTTGTGTTTGTTGAATGTGTGCCATAACTCTACTATGCGATCATAAGTTGTTGTTTTACATGTCTTCTACATGTTGTGGTGATTATTTAAGGTTTAAGTGTTTCAAGAAGTCATTGAGAGGCGTCACTGTTGTCAGAATCATTAATATATGGTATTATGTTTTTTTAGTTTTTAGGTTTGTGGATGTGTTTTTTAAGCTTTGTGATGAGTTGATATGTGATCCTAGGTTGTGATTTTATATGGCTTGTTATCGATTTTCCTTTATTTAATTTATGGATATGTATTTTTGTTTGTTTAACCTTATGTCTGTTGATTTTATAATTGATTAAAGGTGTGTTTTATTTGGTTGTGATGATGTCTAAGTTGTTTTTCGCTATGCAAAAGGGTATGATGGTTGGTATGAGATTAGCTATGTGATCATGTAATAGTGTTGCAAGCCATATTTTGTTTGATTGTTACATGTATTTTGTTTTATTTTTGGACATTTGTTGTGTTTTTTAAGCTTATATTTGTTGATTTGTAATTTTTTAAAGGTGTGTTTACGAAAACGGGTTGCTTAAGTGGTTGAGAATTTTGAAATTATTTTTTGTGTTGCGGGCAAATCAATTTATTACTCGAAACTAAACTATACTAGGAGTAAGGCCAGACATGTCAGTATTCGAAATGAACGGATACCCGTAGTTACCTGTCACGATTAACCACTTTAATCATTTAATGAAACTTAACACTATAAACATTAGCATTCACTATGATAGTTTATAAAAAAGTTTATAATCATAAACAGGTTTATATTTCATTTCAACCATAATGGAGGTGTCTAGGTTGAATGAAGAGGTCCTAATTTTTTAACATCTTTAAAAATTTAATGCATTTAATTCATCTTTTATTTATATAATCAAAGAATTAGATTTTTTGAGAATTTTAGTAGAAAGTGGAGGTTGTTATTAAAACAATTGGACCAATCAGATGGGTTGATTTTGACACATAAGTAAAATAGTGCGATGTGATTGGTGGAAAAAAGTAAAAATTAAATTAAACTTAGTCAAAACTAAAAATTTTGGTCGAAGAATTTGATGAAAACACACAAAGATATATGTGTCAAATTTGTGAAAATAACAAATTAAAAAATAGGAGAGGATTGATTAAACTTTATTGGTTTAATTTTAAATAAATTAGATGGACTTAAGTGTAAACTTATAAATTTTCATATTTTTAGTAACTTTGTAAAATAAACAAAATACCTCTTTAAACTTTATACCTTCTATACTTTTTATTTTAAAAATACAAAATCTATGTTATATTAAAAAATCAATAAATCACATGATTATAAATATTCAAATAAAAACACAAATTATTTTCCAATTTATATTTTGACACTTAATAAAGTCAAACAATGGAATCTATGTAAATTATTATTGACATTAATATAGATATCAAAATGAGTGTCAGACCTCAAACATCAGTGTGAGATAAAAATAAATAGACGGGATTCTACATATTACAAAAACATATATTTTTTCAAGGTCATTATGTGTTACTAAACACATATGTCTAGAAAAGGATAGCTAACATTTAAGTTAAACAAATTCAAATCCTTTGCGCAACAAATATTTATACAAAATATTAATTAATATTATCACATAATACAAAATCATGTAAAAATTGTGAGTCCATGGCCATCGTAACTATTTAAGTATTACAAATTTAATATTGTTTTATAGAATAATATTAAACATTACAAAATAATGAATTTGTAAATCGTGTAGGTGTAAGGTCGATGTAAATGGTTTTTCGATTAATAACTATGATATAACTATTTAGAATAAAAATATCAAAAGTAAAAAGAGTATGAAATTCGAAAAATAAAAATTGATGCGAGTTTATATTAATTTACACGGTACACAGTAAAAGAATAACATAATCAACCATATAAATATAATAAAACATATAAACATTAGACGCTTTAAAAAATATACATAATATACATAAAATCGCAATAACAAAATTATTATTTAATTTATCTTTTATATTCAAGTCATGTGCGCGCACGGGCATTAAAACAAGTTTGTTATATAAAGCATTTTATGAAGTTGTAAAGGTTTATACTATAGTGAATGTGGGTTTATAATGTTAAAAGGTCTAAAACTTAATGATATATTAATTTATAAACATTTACTAAATATTTATTATAGTAGATGCTCTAACATGGTGTATAACATAAAATGCATTTTAGTAAAATTAAATAAATTAAAATTATATTACAGTTACCCCGGAAGAATGATTGCTTTCAATTAAATATACATAATTGATTACAAATAATATTATATTTATATACACTAGTCCAAGTTGACGAGCGAGCTAACGAATACGCCGAGTTGAAGGGTTGGCTTGAGGAAGTAGATCAGCTTAGGTGCACTGTAAAGTCGCATTTTGAGCTGACACTGTTCACACACTGAGCTGAGCGATGAATTTTAGGGATAAAAAAAGTGGATTAAGTGGTTTTTAGTGGTTTTAATTATATGTCCTTTAAGCTAGTTGCATGATGTACACATTTTTCCGTTACTTTAATGTAGAGAAACTAAAACACTTTTATTTATAAATCAAATAAATAAAATTAATTAAATTAACATAAAATAAATAACAGAATATAAATAACGGAAAAATAAATACAAACATAATTATAAACGATAATTAAATAAAACAATAAAATTAATAAAAAGACTTACTAAATAACTAGTAAGTCTAGGCACGTGTTAGACACGCTTAGCACTAAAGGGCCGAGGCACGTGTTTGACACGTTTCCCTTAAAACAGATTCGCCATCTTTTTTCTAGGGTACAATAGCCGAAAAAGTAAGTTTTACTTCCGGACTTAACAAAACCGCCCGGGATTTCACCTTTTCAGATGCATACTCCATATGTTGTAAATCGATAATAATACTTATTGATTTGATGTGTAAAAAAGCTATGGAATTAGGCCTCTTTTTATACACAATAGTCTCCCTTCAAGTTTACTCATCCCACTGATGTGAGATAAAAATAAACTATTTTTCCTCTTTAAGCATGATACCAAATGCCTAACTTTGAGACACGATATCTCATTCACATCAACTTCATTTTGGACACATAAAGGCTCATTGCGAATCTCTCTTCAAGGAGAACACGAACCTACAAAGTATCACTTATATATATGATACATACATATACATAATTGTGTCCAAGGTTGGTCAAAAGTCCTTGCCAACAATATTTTCTAACAATCCCCCACATGAATAGAGATCGGTCACAATACATAAAAGTTTCGATGAAATTTCAACAGTTGAATCTTACATAAGATAGTTAGGTGTGACCCTTTGAACCTTCCCTTGTGAGATGCACTTAGTCTCCTATATATGAGTAGACGAGATTTCTTTGAACTTAGCCTCTATTTACGTAGACGACAATACACACTCACACAAGACTCTCCCTGACATTGTCAAATCCTCATAGTCGTGTTTGTTATAGTCTTGAGCACTAGCTTGGTTCTGCAAGAGCTCTTAGGAATTGCGCCCCTCACACTTCCTTTCGAAGCGACCCACTTCTCTCTCACATAGGTGATTTCATCTTGAGTCATTAAAAACATATGTTTGCGATTTCATCTTGAATCATTATGCTTTATGATTTCATCTTGAATTATTAAGCCATGTGTTTAACCTCTCAACAAGTCACATTGTTATTGGAATGGACATTGACATGACTTCCCCCACATTTCTATGATTAGGTTATCCTATTAAACCTAGATCTTGGGATCTCCAGTCAACTAGGTTAGATTTTCCTTCATAGAAAATTATTCCTTCAAGGGCTTTAGTCTCATTCCTTTAGACGACTCACTAACTAACTCTCTGCTTAAGCCTTTCGTAAGCGGATCCGTAATGTTATCCTTTGACTTTACGTAGTCAATCGGGATAACTCTAGTTGAGAGTAGTTGTCGCAACAATCACAATCTATGATGGACATGTCTCGACTTACCGTTTTACATTGTGATATGATGTAAAACCCGCCTTAAAAATCTATGAACATTAATAGAACGCAGTCTCAGATTTATTTAAAATGATACGTAATTGATTAATTGCTCAAAATAATAAATAATAGTATTTATTTAGTATTATGTAATAATTGTTTATTCAGGAAATAAATATTAGACGTCTTGAGTAAACACGAAAAATTAATCACGACCATACACGTACGTAAATTATTAAAACACGAACGAAAACAGAAATCATATGTATTATGTATGTTTGGGCCGTGGCACAAAGAAAGAAAGGAAAATCAATTGGGATTTTAAACACATCCCATCTAAAAAGTATCAACCAAGGATCCACTTTTCCATCATTAGCAAAATAAATAAAAAAAGGGACGTAGGGTTTGTTGTGTGTGTCTAACTCGGCAGAAAAAAAGAAAACAAGAGAGGAAAAAGAGAAAGACGATTTGATCTTAGTTTGGGTTTTGGTATCCGTGTTTATTCTTCATAAATCACAAGTATTCGGTAACATGCTCCTTTTATTTCTTTTATTCCAAGAATTTAATTTAATAAGCTTTTAATTTAAACATGAACATGTAAAGATTAACGAAAGCAAGAAATAAAATCATGTGGGTGTCGGGTTTGTTGGTTGTCACGCAAACCGATACCACAAGAGGGTCTCAGTGGGTTTCCTCTCAATCCGGCCGCAACCCTTATGGATGTAGTGGCTGGGCTCTGTTGGACAGCCGCAGGCAGTAGGACCCCAGCAGGGGGATTTGTGGTTCAGTCGGGGGCAGACCAGGGCACATCAGTGGCTACACCACTGCTGTCGGCAGGAACAGACGGACCACAACAGCGGGGGGGGGGGGGGGGGGGGGGGAGCTTTTTGTGGGTTACAATGGGAAACAGTCTACAACCAACGGTTGGACTAGGCTAACAGTGGGTTTAAGCAGCATCCAGTGGCTGTTTTGGGCAAGCCAGTAGCAAGAAAAGCACAACCACTAAGGTTGTGGTGTATAATTTATGTTAGTTGTTTTGATCTTAGTGCAACCGAGTCGCTAGGACTCGGTGGGCTTAAGTTGAGGGCTCGTCTAAACCAAATGAAAATGGGGGTGTTTGGTTGTAAACCCGGTTAAATTATTTTGGAATAAAAATATTTAATTACATGGTAACCAAGTTTAAATTAAATTGACTAAAGCTTTTAATTTAATTTCTTAATTGTCAAGATTTTAGTAAAGTTTAATTTCATGATTTATTATTGATCAATCGGTTAAACCATGTTATGTTTTTAATAACTAATTAACGAGAAATTGTGACATGTTACATTATTAATCTTTACTCTTTTCTAATTGTTAATTAATCAGGACTAATCAGATATATTAAATAAGCCTCAGTTATATTATAGGCTTATTAAATCAACTATTTATGGAAATTCTATTTTTGAAAACTTACCATAATTGGAAATCTGCTATTCTTAGAAAGTTACTTACTTTGATACAACAGTATAATGATACAAGAATATAGGAAATACACTAATCAGAAATACACAAGAACAATCAGATTTACCAGAATATACATAAGACAGTAAATAATACGAGAACATATAAATCAAGTTAAGAACAGTAAGAACCAGTGAAGTATACAGTAATCAGACAACTCATTCACGTCCCTTATTTATGTAGTATCCGTGAAGTCGGAGTAGATCCTTCAACTTTCATTCTTATCTCATTAGTGGACACGAGGTATGGATTTCCCGTCCTTCAGTAAGGACTCCCTTCTATGCATGATTAGGATTTCCCGTCTGCAGCCAAATGTTTCCCAAGTGTATGTTTAAAGCTTATCAGTAATCATTTTAATAACTAAATAAATTGCGTGATCATTATATACAATCATGACCAGTTTATGTACTAGTTACGGAGGTACTGTAACCATGACACTAGAGGCACCGGTGTCATGACTCCTCTGTGAGGGAGTGATTTCTCGCAGCGTCCCATTTACTTCAGCTTGGCCATTTTATCAGTATTATCAGTGGGGCGTATGGGTGCATCCTAGGCTATCAGTTTACAGTTACCAGGTGAATGTGGTGTGTGCTCTACATCCTTCACATTGGAGTTGATCCCTCCACCCAACACATTATTTAGAGGTCACCCCTCTAAAGCATGACGAGGTCACCCCTCCAGTTATTCATGCAACAGTTTTTTCAGCACATGACCTATATAAGCTCTTGGCAATTAAAATATAGTAAATGCATGTTTTCAGATTTAACAGATAACAGTTCAGCTTTATTATTTATAAACCAGACTTTTCAGGTTTTACACAGCTTTCTGCTGCAACTTTACTTATCAGTCTTGCAGCTTCAGTATTGTATCATCTGATTCATTTCAGCATTTCTTATCATGCTTTATATCCATTCATTGGGCGTTATGCTCAGCCGTAGTTCCTTTCATGTTCTAACGGCAGGTACATCAGGACGCTCTTAGGATTCTGGGAGCATGTGAATTTGGATGGAAGCTATCTAGACTTCTTACTTTATGCACTTCTTACATTATTCTGCTTATTTGGACATTGTTTAGTCATTTACTTCAATTTTTACTTTTCATGTTTTGAGCTTATCTTTGGATTACCGATGTTTGATTCCGGTATTTCCTTTATGGTCAGCGAACGTTTTAGGACATTTACCTTAGGCTTTAATGACACGCCATAAATACACATAACAGTCCACTTATCCAAGTGGGGTGTTACAATTATGGTATCAGAGCCTGGTTTAGGTTCGACTTGTAGGCTCTAAGACATGACCTGTGACTAGTGGGTAGTCACCAAGAGCTTCCCAGATTTTGGCGTTGTTATCTTTTATGTTTCTCATGCAATTATCAGTCAGTTTTCTTTAGTTATCAGTCAGTTTTTCTTAAAATTTTGACTAAGTAAAAGGTTGGTACAGGACTGGCCATATTTAGTCGCACGTGCTTTTCATTCGAATTTTGTTTTGGTGAACCGACCCATAGGCGTTCACCCTTGCCCGTTCAGATTTTGTATTGGTGAACCGACTCATAGGCGCTCATCATTACTCATGTCAGATTCATATTTTCAGTCGAATATTACTTGGTGAACCATCCATAAACGTTCACCATTATTCAGGTCAAATTTTCATGATTTCAGTCAAATAGTTTTTGTGAACCGATTCATAGTTGTTCACCTTTGGTCATATCATGGCGTTGCATTAAAATTTTGACTAGTATGGTTTGGACTACAACCACCCATATTTAATCCCAGATTGTAAATTCCTATACATGACGGTTCTCAGAAATTTTTTGACAAGTATGGTTCGAACCAGAATAGCCCATACTTAGTCAAGTGATTCCTACTTTAAACATTAGCCATCCACATCATTGATGTTAAACCTCAAATGGTTATACTTCTATGTTCTCTGAACAATCCAGTTTTCATACCCTCACGTGATGTCGTCTTCATGCTGATTCAGTTTCATGCCTCTCTATGAGGATTATGTTTTCAACAGGGGATGATGTAATCATACTAAGACACAAAAAGATTTTAGTAAAATCCTGTTTTCATGATAAATCATGTTTAGTCTTCATCAATCATATCTTCAGGTTGGCTATTGATGAAACTCCGTTTAATCATATTTTGAACTTTTTAGACAACCAACATTAAGTCTACGCAGGAATCACCAGGCTATCAGTAATAAGTGTGAAAACACTTATCCTTTTACCACTTATTTCCAATAATAACAAGACCAAAACGTGTGATTTATGTCGTAAAAGTCAGAATTATGCGTGATTTGTGTTTTTATTGTGTTTTAGGACCAAAATATTAAAAAGGAAGAAAACACGGGCTTTCACGGGCTTTTATCGAAGAAAACGGGAAAAGACGAAGTCAAAAGATCAAGAGTGCAAAAAGAACGGAAGTCCAAGGCCTATTCTGGAGATTTATCGAAGAAAAAGTCTAAAGACGGAAGTTTAACGAAGTCGAAGAACTTAAGTCTAATAGAAGAAGAAAATTAAAAAGACAAGTTCAAATCCCGAGACGACAAAGACAAAGAATTAAAGTCGAGTCGAGAAAACGTGAAGAAAGCAAGCAAGAAGATGCAACACATGCACTCCTTCCACATTCCCTATAAATACCCTCCTAATAGTCATTAGGAGAGGGGGTTAGATAGTTTTAGTTAACTTTCACTTTTTCTTAGTTTTCTCTAGTTTTAGAGAGAGAAAGTCTTAAACTTTCTCTCACTAAATTTCATCCTCTTTCTTAATCTTTCAAGATTATACATCTTTTTATTGCTTATTTTCGTTAATCAAAGTTCAATTTTAAGCTTTTAAATCTTAAGTCTCATTCTTCACTTCTTGATTTATTTTACCTTTGATCCGAATATCATACTTCATGCGTATGATTTTATGATTTCGTGGTTGAAGGATTGATCTTCTTGGTTTACAAATAAGTTCTTTCGCGTTTAGGACATAAGCTTGTAATGCTTATTGGCTTATTCGAGTTTTAACTTGTTGATTTTCGGATTTGATAAAGGTATTAGTTATTTTAAAAGTCTTTTTCATAAAGTTCTTGATTTCATAACTTGAAAAGTTGTCAAATTTAAGCTTTTTGAAGTGATTAAGATCCGGTGAGAATAGCTTATTGAAATTGCTTATTGAGATTCACTCTTGCCACCAATTTCGGAACTGTTGCCATCCATCGCAAAACAAGGGTTTTTGTACACATTCCGACGGCTTCTACACATTCTGATAGTTTTCAGTATTTGATCGCAATAACCCAATAGGGTTCCACTTTGCGATCGGTTGGTTATTACCCCTTATTCCGATCTGGGTTGCGATCGCTTATTGCGATCGCATATTCCGACGGGTCTTAAGGTCTTGGTTAAGGCGAAGTGCTGCCGATTTTTCGATAGGAACATTGCGACAGCATCATTCCGATAGATACTCATTGCAACATTCCGATGGTAGTAAGTTTAATATTCCGATGGACTCTTGTTTAAATTATTCTGACGAGTACTTCTAGTGACATTCCGATGGTTGCAATTTTGGTGTATTCCGATGGACATTAATTGTTTTATTCCGATTGATTAAGTTTTTAAGTTTTCAAGTTTTACAAAGTTTTTAAGTTTTAAGTAATTTTCTTAAATTAACTTTAAGTTTAATTTTGTCAAAGCTTTAAATTTACTCAACGACACTTTAATTACTTGCTAATAGTTTAATCTAGATAAACAAACCAAACCATTCTCTTGATTCACCAAAAGACGATTGAGTCGCACTTAAGACCGGTTTTCAATTCGAAAAGGATCGGAACAACGAACTTTCATACTAGGTGTAAAAACCGAAGTATTAAATGGCGCCGCTGCCGGCTCTTTTCGTTACGATAAACGGTTTTTAGTGAGAGACGCATTGAATTTTGGGATCCGTTCTTTGAACGTTATTTTCCTTGCTTCAAAAATTTTCAAAAATCCTAAAAAAAAAATATAAAACTTTTCAAAAATACAAAAACATTGAAAAATCATTAAAAGCAATTCTTTTCAAAAGGTTTTGCACCAAAAAGATTATATAGATATTCTGTTTGTGCATATTTTTCTTCTGCAGGTGTATGCGTACTAGATCTTCGAACTATTCTGAGCCCGAGACTCGTGAAGATTTAGATATGGCTGGTGTTAATAACAACAATAATAACCCACCTCTACCCAATTTGAATAACAACAACAACAACAACAATGTCCACCTACCTGATTTACAAACCATGGAGGAATTGTGCCAACCCACCATGAACGGACGCGGAGGCCCGATTGCGCGATGCACGTCACGGCTCAGGAGTTTTCGTTAAAACATCACATGATCCAGCAAGTACAAACGAACCCATTTCGTGGAATTCCGGATTATGATGCCAACAAACACCTCGACAAATTCATTACCATGACCCAAAGCATGAAGTGCTCCAGTGTTTCTATGGATGACCTTCGCCTCCAACTTTTTCCACACTCGCTTTCTCACCATGTCGAAAAATGGTTTGACCGTCTTCCTAAGAATTCTATTCATACGTGGAACGACATGACTCAACGCTTTTTATCGCGCTACTTTCTCCCATCCATGGTCACTAGCCTTCGTAACCAAATCAGTGGATTCATGCAAGAGAATGATGAATCACTTTTCGATTCTTGGGAATGATACAATGATTTGATCGACCGCTGTCCTAATCATAATATGCTCCCCGTCACTCTCATTGACACCTTCTACAATGGTCTCACTTTTCGTGATCGTGACACGATCAATGCCGCCGCCGGTGGTACTTTTATGAAAAGGAGACCGGAGGAGTGCCGAGAATTGATCGAAAACATGACTACTCACCACAAGAATTGGGATTCATCCGCATCCTCAAGATCTAACTCAAGAGTCAATGTTTCTTCTACTACCTCCAATCCTGAAATGTCTGAAATTTCTCGACAACTCGCTGAAATGAACAAGAATTTCATGGCCATGGCCACAAACCACTTTCAACAAGCTAAAGCCGTTGCTATTTCTTGTGACACATGTGGTGGCCCTCATTCTTACAATGATTGTCCTTCCACTCAAGGTAATTATTCTGAAAACGTTAACGCAGCTTACGACACTTATCCCACGGGAGGCTATCAAGCCCGCCCTCAAGGAGACCGTGACTTGCTAAGTTACCGTTCCAACAATTACCTTGCTCCACCCAGTTTCCCTCCTGCAAACCAAAACCAACAACAAAGCTATAACCGAAACAACCAATCCCAACCTCGTGCTCAAAATCAATATCAATCCCAAAGAAACCCATACCCAACTCAAGGAAATTCTCAAGCTTACCAAGCTCCACCTCTCAACCAACCTATGGCAGTAAACCAAGACGTCGAGACGTTCATGAAGACTAATCGTGAGTTGGTGACGAATCTTCAGAGTCAATTTGTCAACTTGAAGAATGATATGGTGAAACAAGGAAGCGATATTCGAGCCGAGCTAAGGAATGATATGGCCAAACACAACAATGAAATTAATGCGAACATGCAAAACTCTTTTAATAATCAAGCTGTTCACCTTCGTGATATGATTGGTTCGCTCATCCAAAGTAATCAACCCTCTTCTTCGGGTACTCTTCTGAGTAATACCGTTGCGAATCCAAGAGGGGAGATGAAAGCAATCACCACTCGTAGTGGAAAAGGTTATATGGAACCCGAGCTTCCTACACCTCCACCCGTGATTGTGAACAAGAAAAACGAGCAACTTTCCTCACCTCCTTCACCTTCTATCCCCATTTCCCCACCACCCGTGGTTGTGAGCGATCCTATTCCCTTACAACCTTCTTCTTCATCCAATATACCTTATCCTTCATGGTTGAGGAAAGAGAAGCAAAAGAGCAAGGATGATATTCAGGTTTCAAACTTTCTAAAAATGTTTAAACAATTGAATTTTAACATCTCCTTTGCCGAGGCTCTCGCTCACATGCCCAAATACGCTAAGATGTTTAAAGATCTTCTAAGTGATAAGGAAAAGCTTCTTGACATCGCTCAGACCCAACTTAATGAGAACTGCTCCGCAGTGCTCTTAAGGAAATTGCCTACCAAACTTGGTGATCCGGATCGCTTCTTGATTCCTTGCAACTTCCCGGGAGTAGAGAATTGCATGGCCCTAGCCGATCTAGGTGCCAGTATAAACTTAATGCCATTAAGTGTTTGGAAGCAATTATCTCTCCCCGAGCTAGTCCCCACTAAAATGACTTTGGAATTAGCCAACCGTACGGTTGGTTATCCAGTGGGGATAGCCGAAGATGTCTTTGTTGGCATCGACAAATTCACCTTCCCGGCGGATTTTGTCGTCGTTGACTACGAGATGGATCCTCGTGTTCCATTAATCGTTGGACGTCCATTCCTGAGGACCGGTCACACTCTTATTGATGTAGCCGCGGGCGAAATAATCATGAGAGTTGGTGACGATAAAATTGTCTTCAACATGGGTAAGATTTCTAAGCAACCTTATTCATATGAGAGTGTTAATGCTATTGATGTTCTCGATGAGGCTTGTGAAGAACATTTTCATGATGCTTGCAAAAGCACTCTTTCTTCTCTACCCAATGTTGAGACCGTTGCCTCAATTGCTCCAGCATTGACTCCTTTGGAGAAAGTGACTTGGATGATTTCGAAGCTAGCTTCGGTCCTCTCGATATTAAGTATGATAATTTGTCCACCAATTGGGATGAAGACATTCGTACTATTGAGAGACTTCTCAATGAGGACCCGTTCTCTCCTCCTGCTCCTAAAGAGGTGACTAATGATGATCCATCGTTAGTTTCACCATCTATTGAGGATCCTCCCACTCTCGAGCTTAAGGACCTACCTCCTCATCTTGAGTACGTTTTCCTGGAAGATAACGAGAAGTTACCGGTCATTATCGCAAAGGATCTGAAAGAAGACGACAAAGCCCGACTTGTCGCCGTGTTGAAGAAGCATAAAAGAGCTATCGCTTGGAAAATCTCCGACATCCGTGGAATTGATCCTCACTTCTACACACATAAAATTCTCAAGGAGGACGACTTTAAGCCCACAATTCAAAGCCAACGAAGGGTGAATCCTAAAATCCATGAAGTCATAAAAAAAGAGGTTATCAAACTTCTTGATGCGGGTATGATTTACCCTATTTTGGATTCACCATGGGTTAGTCTAATCCATTGTGTGCCTAAGAAGGGCGGAATCACCGTTGTGCCCAATGCAAACAACGAGTTGATTCCTACCCGTCTCGTTACTGGGTGGAGAGTTTGTATAGACTACCGCAAACTCAATGATGCCATGAGAAAGGATCATTTCCCTCTACCTTTTATGGACCAAATGCTTGAACGGTTAGCAGGTAATGAATATTACTGCTTTCTTGATGGTTTCTCGGGTTATTTCCAAATATCCATCGATCCCCAAGATCAAGAGAAGACAACATTCACTTGTCCCTATGGCACATTTGCGTACAAAAGAATGCCTTTTGGCTTATGTAATGCGCCCGGGACTTTCCAAAGGTGCATGTTGGCTATCTTCCATGACATGGTTGAACAAACCATGGAAGTCTTCATGGATGATTTCTCGGTCTTTGGGGATTCCTTCTCTTCTTGCCTTGCCAATTTGGAACGTATGCTTAAGCGGTGCGAAGACACTCGCCTAGTTCTGAATTGGGAAAAATGCCATTTTATGGTAAAAGAAGGCATTGTGCTAGGACACAAAATCTCTAAAGCCGGTCTTGAAGTCGACCGTGCTAAAGTAGATGTCATAGCCAAATTACCTCCACCTTCAACCGTGAAGGGTGTGAGAAGTTTTCTGGGTCATGCGGGCTTCTATCGACGATTCATTCAGGATTTCTCTAAAATCGCTCGCCCGATGACCCACCTCTTGGAAAAGGATACTCCTTTTATCTTTTCTAAAGAGTGTCTCGAAGCCTTTAATCTTCTAAAGGATAAGCTAACTAAGGCACCGGTCTTGGTTACCCCTAATTGGGAGCTGCCTTTTGAATTGATGTGCGATGCTAGCGACTTTGCTATTGGTGCGGTTTTGGGCCAAAGAGTGAATAAACACTTCCAACCAATCCACTATGCTAGCAAAACAATGACGGGGGCTCAATTGCATTATACGACAACCGAAAAAGAGCTTTTAGCTATTGTCTATGCTTTTGAGAATTTTCGCCCCTATCTTGTTTTATCCCCCACCATTGTGTACACGGACCATTCCGCGTTGAAGTACTTGATGACAAAGCATGATTCTAAGCCAAGACTTCTTCGCTGGGTTTTACTCCTTCAAGAATTCAACATTGAAATTCGTGACAAGAAGGGAGCCGAAAACCTGGCCGCGGATCATCTGAGTCGACTTGAGGATCCATATCATGGGGATCATCCGAACAAAGAGATCAATGACTCTTTCCCCCTTGAGACCTTAATGTCTATAAATCTCAATCTTGATGGCACCCCGTGGTTTGTGGACATTGCAAACTACTTAGCGGGTGGTATTCTCATAAAAGGGTTAACATCCCAACAAAAGAAGAAGTTCTTGAATGATGTTAAGACTTACTTTTGGGATGACCCTTATCTATTCAAACAGTGTGCTGATCTGATCATTCGTCGATGTGTTGACGGACCGGCAGCTTTTGACATCCTCCAAGCTTGCCACAAAGGTCCCACCGGTGGTCACTTTGGTCCCAACTACACCGCTAAAAAAGTGTTTGATTCTGGATTCTATTGGCCCACCATTTATCGTGACGCTCACGAAATGGTTAAGCATTGTGATGCTTGCCAACGCCAAGGCAAGATCACACATAAGGATGAGATGCCTCAAAATTTCATACAGGAATGTGAAATCTTTGATGTATGGGGCATCGACTTTATGGGACCATTTCCATCATCCAAAGGGCACAAGTACATCCTCGTCGCCGTCGACTACGTTTCTAAATGGGTTGAAGCTAAGGCTCTTCCTACGAATGATGCGAGGGTGGTTGTGAACTTTTTGAAGCAGCTTTTCGCTCGATTTGGCGTTCCTCATGCTATCATCAGTGACCGCGGGACTCATTTTTGCAACGATCAATTTGCAAGAGTCATGGCAAAGTATGGTGTCACTCACCGTTTTTCCACCGCTTATCATCCCCAAACCAATGGGCAAGCCGAGATATCCAACCGTGGATTGAAGAGAATTTTGGAGCGTACTGTGGGAGAACATCGCGCCGCGTAGGCCGATAAGTTAGATGATGCTCTGTGGGCTTTCCGTACTGCTTACAAGACCCCGATCGGTTGTACACCTTATCGTCTTGTGTACGGGAAAGCCTGCCACCTACCCATCAAGCTGGAACATAAGGCGCACTGGGCCTTGAAGTGGGCTAACTTCGACATCAACAAAGCCGGTGATGTTCGCAAGATTCAACTCAATGAGCTACAAGAATTGAGGAATCAAGCTTACGAGAACTCATTGATCTATAAGGAGAAGACCAAGATTATCCACGATGCTAAAATCAAGAACCGAGAGTTCCACGTTGGTGATCAAGTCTTACTCTTTAACTCTCGGTTGAAGATCTTCTCTGGCAAGTTGAAGAGCCGCTGGTCTGGTCCATTCACCGTCGCCAACGTATTTCCTTATGGGACCATTGAGTTTTCTCAGCCGAATGGGCCCAATTTCAAGGTGAATGGCCAGCGTCTGAAGCTGTACTTTGGTGAGGACATCTCTCAAGAGATGATTCCATCCCTCACCATGTTCCCCATGAACTAAAATTGGGTCGAGTCATGCTCATGACTCGGTGAACAAAAACAAGCGCTTCTCGGGAGGCAACCCGTGTTCTATCCTTTACTAATTTCATAATAAGTGTAGGGGGAGCCCCGCATATGTTTGTTGTCTTGTTTCTTGTGCTGTGCAGGGATTAAAGCTTCAAAGATCCACCTTGATGACTTTTGACGAACCGTGATACCGTGTTTCCATCTTCCTGGTTCTATCCTAAACTCTTGTGATTCAATATTTCATATTCTATATGTTCACATTGAATTCACTTTAGTTGTCCTCTCCTTAGCAAGATTTAAACAAAGTGCACAATGTCCTAAGTGTAGGGGAGTTTACTCCCACATGCTTAAACATTGAGGACAATGTTTATCTCAAGTGTAGGGGGGACTTCTATCGAAGTAAGTGGTCTTTTCCATGAATTTGCCCTCATTTTAACCGGAAAATTTGATTTTTCGACATTTTTCAAAATTTTTAATCTATTTTGGCCTAGTTGTATAGTCGTACTTTCCTTTATCATGTTTAGTTTCTTTCCGTTGCTAGAATAAATTTTCAATAAAGTGGTTTTAAATTTTTCTTAGTCATGAACATTTTGACTCAACCCGAGTTTACTTACCTAAGTTTACTCTAGCTAGTATCCTTAACATGTTTAAGTCAAGTTTTGCTAGGCTTTTATATAGGGAGCTATAAAACGCGAAAGTCTTAACTCTCACGGGTTAAGAACAAGAACTTTTCGCAAGTTCCTATAATTGATCCTAGAGAGTTGTTTATCAAGGGAACTTTAAAATGCGATTTCTAAAACTTGAAAAAGTCTAAGAATTTGCAAGATCCTATAGATGACTCGAAAACCCAAAACTTTGATTTAATTGGCTAAGCATCCACGAGTCTCATTCCTTGAGATTTTAAACTGTGGAGAACGAGAGATGATAGAGTCAATTATAAGTTCGGTATTCTTTCGTGAATTTATGTGAGTTAATTATAAGCCTATTCTCCCTCCGCCTGTTAATAAATTTATCTGCAATAAATAAGGTTGTACGATTTAAAAGGTTACTTAGCTTCTAGCCCCAGATCGTTTAAAAGTTGCTCGGTACGGATTAGAGTTCATAGCCAAGGCATAACTTATTGAAGCGGGATGCGAAGATTAGCGAGTCCGAAAAGGCCCTAACAAGGCATGAGGGCTACATTTTGTTGCTAAAGATCCAAAAGTGATGTGAAGAAACATTTATCGAAAATCAATATGAAGGATCGAGACACACGACGAAAAGCAAGAACTCCCTAAAAGTCATGGAGAAGTCTATCCGAAAAGACCCTAACAAGGTATGAGGATAAATAGATCCAAGTCCTAAAAGGAGGCGGATCGTTGTATATCAAAATCCAAAATAAAGATTGGAGAAAAATGAAGAAGTCGTGGTCCAAAGATGAAGAATCTCTCAAAACTTCAAGTGAAGAAATTCCTATTATGAAGAGAAGACCATAATTTCAAGAACGTCTCTCAAAGATTCGAAGTATGAAGTCGCTGCCAAATATCGGTTCGAGAAAGGTCTCAAATCGTGAAGCGAGTTATGCCAAGATATGAACTTTATGAGGTCCCGAGAAGCAGTTTTAAAAGATTTGGTCCTTTAGCTAACTATTGATTAAATCGTTCACTTTATTTTCGGACTAAATAACTATCGAAATAAGTCAAACAATGCATCCTCGTGATCGTTCAAGACAAAAATAAAATATAAGAGATACACCTAGGAATAAGGGAGTCTAAGTGAGTAATTGGCTCACATGAGTTCGTGATAGTTTGCTAACTTATAATAACAATGATCTCGTTTTTAAGCTTGGTATGGGGAACGTGAAACTTGAGGATGATAAACGTTCATGGCCGCCAAAAACAATGTAAGTTTTTAATTTCTTTGCTTGTTTCTATCTATTTATGTTTAGTATTTAATAAAGGCCAAGATGGGTTATTTATGATGGAAAATGTAGACCGTGCTTTAAAATTAATGCATTGCATGAGGGCATTGCAATGGTCAAGTGTAGGGGATTTAATAAGTGTGAAAACACTTATCCTTTTACCACTTATTTCCAATAATAACAAGACCAAAACGTGTGATTTATGTCGTAAAAGTCGGAATTATGCGTGGTTTGTGTTTTTATTGTGTTTTAGGACCAAAATATTAAAAAGGAAGAAAACACGGGCTTTTATCGAAGAAAACGGGAAAAAACGAAGTCAAAAGATCAAGAGTGCAAAAAGAACGGAATTCCAAGGCCTATTCTGGAGATTTATCGAAGAAAAAGTCTAAAGACGGAAGTTTAACGAAGTCGAAGAACTTAAGTCTAATAGAAGAAGAAAATTAAAAAGACAAGTTCAAATCCCGAGACGACAAAGACAAAGAATTAAAGTCGAGTCGACAAAACGTGAAGAAAGCAAGCAAGAAGATGCAACACATGCACTCCTTCCACCCTCCCTATAAATACCCTCCTAATAGTCATTAGGAGAGGGGGTTAGATAGTTTTAGTTAACTTTCACTTTTTCTTAGTTTTCTCTAGTTTTAGAGAGAGAAAGTCTTAAACTTTCTCTCACTAAATTTCATCATCTTTCTTAATCTTTCAAGATTATACATCTTTGTATTGCTTATTTTCGTTAATCAAAGTTCAATTTTAAGCTTTTAAATCTTAAGTCTCATTCTTCACTTCTTGATTTATTTTACCTTTGATCCGAATATCATACTTCATGCGTATGATTTTATGATTTCGTGGTTGAAGGATTGATCTTCTTGGTTTACACATAAGTTCTTTCGCGTTTAGGACATAAGCTTGTAATGCTTATTGGCTTATTCGAGTTTTAACTTGTTGATTTTCGGATTTGATAAAGGTATTAGTTATTTTAAAAGTCTTTTTCATAAAGTTCTTGATTTCATAACTTGAAAAGTTGTCAAATTTAAGCTTTTTGAAGTGATTAAGATCCGGTGAGAATAGCTTATTGCAATTGCTTATTGAGATTCACTCTTTCCACCAATTTTGGAACTGTTGCCATCCATCGCAAAACAAGGGTTTTTGTACACATTCCGACGGCTTCTACACATTCTGATAGTTTTCAGTATTTGATCGCAATAACCCAATAGGGTTCCACTTTGCGATCGGTTGGTTATTACCCCTTATTCCGATCTGGGTTGCGATCGCTTATTGCGATCGCATATTCCGACGGGTCTTAAGGTCTTGGTTAAGGCGAAGTGCTGCCGATTTTTCGATAGGAACATTGCGACAGCATCATTCCGATAGATACTAATTGCAACATTCCGATGGTAGTAAGTTTAATATTCCGATGGACTCTTGTTTAAATTATTCCGACGAGTACTTCTAGTGACATTCCGATGGTTGCAATTTTGGTGTATTCAGATGGACATTAATTGTTTTATTCCGATTGATTAAGTTTTTAAGTTTTCAAGTTTTACAAAGTTTTTAAGTTTTAAGTAATTTTCTTAAATTAACTTTAAGTTTAATTTTGTCAAAGCTTTAAATTTACTCAACGACACTTTAATTACTTGCTAATAGTTTAATCTAGATAAACAAACCAAACCATTCTCTTGATTCACCAAAAGACGATTGAGTCGCACTTAAGACCGGTTTTCAATTCGAAAAGGATCGGAACAACGAACTTTCATACTAGGTGTAAAAACCGAAGTATTAATCAGGTTACTCATTTCAGATCAGCTTACTACCGTTTAAATCAAATTATTTCTTTGATCATATTAGACAAGCGACACCAGTATTGATCATCCCATAAAAGTTCCACCAGTGCCATGTACAGTTTTCCATATGTACCCCATGTATAGTGTCTCAGTTATACTCTATGTACAGTATTTCATGTGTACTCCACGTACAGTGTCTCAGATATGCTCCATGTGCAGTATTCATTTTGTACTTCATGTACAGTAGTCCAGGTGTACTCCAGGTACCCTACTCCATGGATATTGCTAAACGATCCTCAATCATCTCAAGCGTTTCCACTTGCCGATATTTTACCAGATACTGATGCTGCTAACACTTTGAAGACCTCACAAATGTTGATGCTGCTGATACTTTGGAGATTTCTCAAGATGTTGATGTTGTTTATACTATGAAGACTCTGCAAAACAAGGACGAAAACTATAAATTGAAATTTATGACAAGAATAAACTTCAACCATCAGACACCACCATTCTATTCCATGCTTTTACTTTCTCAGCTAGATGTCACACCTCACTCAGCTAACTTTCATTCAAAAGAGTGGGAACCGGTACCCAGCCGGCCACTCAACAGAATAGTTACAGAAATCACGGTCGTAATAATGATCGTCGTGAAAAAAAAAGACAAAGCGGTAATGACAACCACTATCTTATAATTATCAGTTAGTAGCCATCGGACTCCGGGACAGACGTGACCAGAAATACAGAGGTCGGCAGTCTACCCGGTCCGCCAACCCTAGCAGTTACCAGAAATTTTTAACCTTATTCAGACTCACCCATTAAAATACATGTCTAGACAACAGTCAAGACACAGGTGTCAAGTATCAATTCGAAAGACACTTGTCAGGACACCAGTCATAGTACACGTCATACGAGTATCTTCTCAAAGTACGAGTCAGAACTCATAACTCCGTATGTTTTCTAAACCAGAGCCTCAGAAATTCAGGATACCTTCCAAGAGGGAATACCCGTTTTTGGCCATGCCACGTATAAATCAGACCATAAAAAAAAACTCAGTTACCACCACTGGAGTATTATTCAGTTTAGACACGCAATATTCATTTTGTGAAGTTACAGACGAACACATTCAGTGAAAGTCGCCAGATTTACTTCACGTATTCATATGTCAGCTTTATCTTAAATCAGGTATTACCTACCTCCGAGCCAGAAAGACTCCACAGTATCACCCATATTTATTAAGGTTTTCCTTTCAGTTAACAATGAGATCCGTCTTACTAAATCCCAAATATAGTCATTTTAGTTTCTGCTAGAAAATCAGTTCAAGTTGTTATACTTTACAGCAAGTAACTTATTATTTCAAAGCTACGAAGACCTTTTACCTACCAGTTATAAATTCACTTCTGAAATTCCTTAAATTCATGACCAGCAGATTATTCCAGAGTTCCCAGACGTAATTTCAGAAAGTTTTTTTAGAAATTCCTTTCTAACCACGAGACAGAATTCTACATCGAGCTTGTCTCAAGAACAAAACCTGTTATCAAAACTCCTTGTTGCAGGGCTGCAGCTAAGTTAAAAGAGTTGCATCATTTGCTGCAAGAATGACCGAAACGAGACTTTATTCGCCCTGGCGCACCACCAGGAAGTGCACCATTTCTTTCTATCAGGAAGAAGGCCGACATCATGAGGTCATGTATTGACCACTAAAAATTTATACAAGATCACTATTCTTAATCAATGGTCATTCCATGAATAGAAGGTTTATCTGATCTGCTACGATGTCTTAAAAATTTTCCGGAACAATTTCCGATCATGCTACCATCAGTGGTGAGAGAAAGAACATGATGTTCTCCAGACTGCTGTTGCACATATTACAGTCTTTCTTGTTGGGAATAAATTAAGGCCAGATCACTTGAGCGCTGACAAGAACAAATCAAGCGTTGACAAGAACAAAACAAGCGCTGACAGCTCAAGCGTTGACAAGTTAAAGTCAAGCGTTGACACATTGAAGACAAGCACTGATGGAAGATATAATCTACACATTTATTATATTCTAGAATACTTCTAGTAAGGATAAGAACAATAATGTATTTTCTATATTTATCTTTACCTAGAATAGTTGATACGTAGATTATTGTACAAGGCTTCTTATGTCTATAAAAGAAGGCCTTTAGGTTAAAGTTTTATATAAGTTTTCGTTCATAAACATCTTTCATTGTAAGCAAGTTCGACATTGATAATAAAAGTGAAAGTTTGTTTACATCTTGTGTGTTCTTGTTTAAGTGTTAAATTCCGCATAACACTTAGATTCATAAAGTATATACAAAGGTTTCTCTATGTGTATTACTTGATCTAATCTTGTATACACAAAGCTAATCGATCTAAGTTTGGGATCAACAAGTGGTATCAGAGCTTGTTGAGGAACTTTTGATCTTTAATAGAACACCATACACGAACACCAGAACCCTAAAAACACCAAAACCCTAATTTTCTCAGAAACCCTAACAACACCATGTCTGAAGCAATAACCTCCTCCTCCTCAGCCTTACCAAACATCAAGATTCCCATGCTTGATGCAACCAACTTTGACTTATGGAAGTTCAACTTTGAACAATATCTGGGGATCTATGACTACACACTCTGGGAGATTATTGAATATGGAAACACATTCAATAAGGCTCAAAAGATTCTTGATGCCATTAGTCAAAGAACAGCTGTTGAAGGATGTCTTGAAGAGGATAAGAAAGAAAAACCTGGAGATGGTAGAGCTGTAGCTGCTGATGTTATTGCAAAGAAAAGGGTTGACATGAAAGCCCTAAATATTCTGAAAGTCTCTTTGGGACAAGAAAATCAGCATAAATATAGAGGCTATGAATCTGCTAAGGATCTTTAGGAAGCTCTTGAAGTTGCATATGGTGGCAATGCAGATACTAAGGAAGAAAAGAAAAAGCAACTTCTGCATGATTATGCTGTCTTCAAAGCTCAACCCAATGAGAAACTGAGTAGTGTGAGAAGCAGATTGCTTGACATCACAAGTAAGTTGTCCTTCATGGGGACACAAGTTGGTGATGTTGACACCAATGCTACCTTTCTTAAAAGTCTTGGTGAGGCATGGAAGATTGAGGCAAGATCTATTCTTGCCAACAATACTTACAAGAGCTCCTCGTTTGATGACATCTACAACAAACTAAGATTGTTGGAAGATGAAACTCTTTCAGAGCATGGAAGCAAATCTACCACCAGCAACATGGCCTTCTTCTCTCATAGTGAAGGTCAATTCAATCATAAGGACTCTTATGTGCATCCAGTTACTGGATCATCATATGTCAGCGCTGGAACAAGTCCTGTCAACGTCTCCTTTTCAGACGCTGACACATTCAAGAATGACTCCCCAAGAGTTAAACCTGCTGGATTGGATTTAGATACTGTTTGTGCTTACATTACTTCTTTGCCCAATGGTTCAGTGATTACATATGAGGACCTTGAGCAGATAAGTGATGGGCACTTGGAAGAGATGGACATCAAGTGGAACATGGCTCTTGCTAGTATAAGAGCAAATAGGTGGAACAGAAGGTTTAAAAAGAAGACGACCTTCAATGCTAAAGACACAGCTGGATTTGATAAATCCAAAGTTGAATGCTACAACTGTCATCGTATGGGGCACTTCATGAGGGAATGCAGATCTCCTAGAAGATCTAATGCTGGTAAACCCTCAAGTCAGGTTGTTAAAGCTCAGGATTCCAAAGCTATGGTTGCAGTTCAAGGAATTGATGGTACAGGATGGGATTGGAGCTATCTGGCTAAGAATGTTGAAGAGGATAAAGCTTTGGTTGCTGATATTGAAGAAGAAGAGCATGTTGAATATGCTCTCATGACACAATCCTCCTCTTCATCTGATAATGAGGTATATGATGATGCTTTTTGTAGCAAAGGTTGTAGGTTAAATACTGAAAGACTTAACAAAGAGGTGTTGAAACTAAAAAATGACATGAGTACTGAAAGATGTAAATTGTCTAATTACCAACTAGCTCTTACTAAAACTGAGAAAACCGTTTCTGAATACAAGAAAATGGAATTTGACTTAAAAGATAAGATCAATATCTTAGAACATGAGTTAGAGGGTAGTATGGATGTTAGAAACATCATGAAAAAAGTTAATAGTGATTTACAGGCTAAGTTAGATGAGGCCATTAAGAATAAAGATAATATTGACCTCAAAATTCAAAGATTTGATAGAGCCACCCAAACCTTAGGAGACTGTGTAGCTAAACAAAGGGATCCTAAGGACATGACTGGGATTGGGATGAATGATTACTCTCTGGTTCCACCACCAGCTGGTGACTTCTATGGTGTCCAACGAAGGGACTTATCTTGGACTGGTTTACCAGAGCTTCAAGAGGAGGAATTCATTCCTCCACCAAGAGTTGTCACTCCAGTGGAAGAGTATCAACAAAAATTGACTGACCTAAATAAGTGGAAGAAAGCTAACCCTACTTTATTTGTTAAGGGAGGTTTGCTATGTGAAAGTCCCAATGAATCACCACCCATTAAGGTTACTCACCCAATCACTGGTAAAGCTGTTGACCTAGGCTCAAACACTGTTAGAAGACCTACCATTAAATATGCAGAGATGTATAGGAATAATAGGTCACCCAAGAGCCAAGTTAGCAATCATGGAACAGGTTTCTTCTCTAATAGACCTAAGGTTGTGTCTAAGAAAGCCTGTTACACTTGTGGTAGCTTTTCACATTTGGCGTACAAGTGTGTCAACGCTCCCAAATCCAGCGCTGACAGGAACAATTTCAACGCTGACAGGAAGAAAGTCAATGTTGTTAGAAAGTCAAACGTTGTCAGACCCAAACCTTGTGTGCAGCAAAGTCCACAAGTGATTAGACCTGCCCTATTCTTTTCTAGAAGGTCTAACACTCATGGACAAAGACCTTTTCAAAAGACAAACACTTGGTCAAATAGGCAATGGGTTTCTGTAGCAAACCCTAGGTTCAACGCTGACAAGGGTAATTTCAGCGTTGACAGGACAAATTCTAACGCTGACAGAAACGTGACCAGACCTAAATATTTGCAGCCACAAGGTAAGGGGTCTAAAGCTTCTACAAGCTTAACATGGAGAACCAAGAAAGATCAAAACCCTAATGATAATGGGATTTCAATGACTTGCAACAGATTTAATTACATTTCAAAGGTCATTACAAAACCTATTGGGGTTAACTGGGTATTTCATCCTAAAAAGGATGAGAATGGGGTTGTTGTGGGAACTAAGTCTGTTCTTATTGAACAACCAGATGAATCCAAGTCTTTTGAGACTTGGGTTCCCAAAGAAAACTAATTTGTTTTCTTTATGTGCAGGGCATTCAAAGACAGATCAATGATTATGGATATTGGGATAGTGGATGCTCAAGGCACATGACAGGGAAGGAAGACTATCTGACGAATTTCACCCCTATTAAAGATGGTGATAAGGTATACTTTGGAGGTGGATATGGAACTATCACAGGCAAAGGAACCCTTTTCACCAATAATCTGCGTTTTGAGAACGTCTTCCTGGTAAAAGAGCTTGATTACAATTTGTTTAGTGTATCACAAGTTTGTGATAACAAAAATAAAGTTCTTTTCACTGATACTGAGTGTTTGGTGTTAAGCAAGGATTTTAAGATCCCTGATGAGAAATATATTGAGTATAGAACACCTAGGCATAAGGACCTATATAATGTGAATTTAAATGGGATTAAAATGAATACCAATATGTCTTGCTTTTATGCTAAGGCCTCAGTAGATGAGAGTAATTTGTGACACAGGAGACTAGGGCACATAAATTTTAAAAATATAAATAGACTTGTGAGGCTTGGTTTAGTTGATGGTTTGCCTGAGAAGGCCTTCCACAATGACCACTCTTGTGTTGCATGTCTTAAGGGCAAGCAGCACAAGGTCTCATTCAAGTCCAAACAGGTGCATACTAGTTCCAGACCTCTTCATATGCTTCACATGGACCTCTTTGGTCCAACAAATATAGAAAGTTGGAATGGTAAGTCATATTGATTTGTTGTCACAGATGACTTTTCTAGATTTACTTGGACATTCTTTCTAGCTATGAAGAGTGACACAGCTGATGTTCTTATTGATTTTATCACTCAGATTGAGAAAAGGTCTGGCAATGAGGTTAAAATGCTTAGGAGTGATAATGGTGGAGAATTTAGGAACAAGAAGCTAGATGATTTCTGTGCCAGGAAAGGAATTACTAGGCAATTTAGTATTGCTAGAACCCCACAACAAAATGGGGTTGCTGAGAGGAAAAATAGAACCCTAATTGAAGCAGCCAGAACAATGTTGGATGATGCTCACTTTCCAATAGCCTTTTGGGCTGAGGCTGTTAATACAGCATGCTATGTGCAAAATAGAGCATTGGTTAACAAAATTCAGAACAAAACACCTTATGAGTTACTTTGGGGAAGAAAACCTAATATTAGTTTTCTTAGACCTTTTGGTTGTCATGTAGTAGTGTTGGATACTAGTGATGCCTTAGGGAAATTTAGTGCAAAAGGTGATGAGGGCTATTTCATGGGGTATTCAGTCCAGAGCAAGGGTTATAGGGTTTATCTTAAAGAGGACAAACGTATAGTTGAGAGAGTACATGTTAGGTTCTTAGAGAATAAACCTAGTGATCCTGAAAGTGGTCCTAATTGGTAGTTTGATTTGGAACCCTTATCTAGAACTTTAAATTATATGCCTGTCACTAATCCAGACATTGTGAAGGTAACTTCAAATGTTGTGGAGGAACAAGTTGTTAATGTTTCAGGTACACAGGTTCATGAGAAGGTTGGATCACAAGCAGAAAAGGCATCTCCTACATTAGAATATGTCACAGTTCCCATTTGGACAGATGCTTTTGCTGCTGCTGCTGCTGCTGGACAAGATAATGGTGGTTTCCAAATACCACCAGATACAAACATGCATGGTTCTTCAGGCGCTGACAAAGGCAAATCTAGCACTGACAAGACCAATTCAGACGTTGATGGCTCAGACGTTGACAACAACATTTCAAGCGCTGTCAGCCCAGACGCTGACAACCAAGATTCAGACGTTGACAACACTTATGGGCATCTTTTCTCTTCCAATTTTGAACAAGGTGGACCTTCCAATATTCTTGAAGAAGTTCACATTGATCAAAGAGAGTCTGATGAAGAAGATATTGGCAACATGGAGCGTGAGGTTGAGGACACTAGACTTTTTGAAGTAATGAAGAATCACCCCACATCTCAGATCATTGGTGATATTATGACTTAAGTTCAGACTAGAATATCTCATCAAGGTCTTGGTGGGTTTATTGCTAATATACACAAGAAGGTTGATACCCCTCTTGTGCAAGCATGTTTGTTTGCATGTTTTCTGTCACAAGAAGAACCCAAGAAAATATTTGATGCTCTCAAAGAACCAAGTTGGGTGGAAGCAATGCAGGATGAGCTTCACCAATTTGCAATTCAGGATGTTTGGGAGCTGGTTGATTGTCCTAGATATGTTAGACCTATAGGGACAAGATGGGTTCTCAGGAACAAAAGAGATGAAAGAGGCATTGTGGTCAGAAACAAGGCAAGGTTAGTGGCTCAAGGTTATACACAAGAGGAGGGGATAGACTATGAGGAGGTCTTTGCACCAATTGCAAGGATTGAAGCTATTAGGATTTTTCTAGCCTATGCCTCATGCATGGGCTTCACAGTCTATCAAATGGATGTCAAGAGTGCCTTCCTGTATGGCACCATTGTTGAGGAGGTATATGTGATGCAACCTCCTGGTTTTGAGGATCCAGAGCATCCAGATAAAGTGTATAGAGTTAAAAAGGCTATGTATGGCCTTCATCAAGCCCCTAGAGCATGGTATGGTACTTTGTCTACCTATTTGGTGGACAATGGATTCAAGAGGGGCACCATAGATCAGACATTATTTACATAGAAGAAAGGCAAGGATGTGTTGCTTGTGCAGGTCTATTTGATGATATCATTTTTGGGTCTACTGATCCAAAGATGAGTGAGGATTTCTCCAAGCTTATGACAGACAAATTCAAGATGAGTGCTATGGGGGAGATGAACTTCTTCCTTGGTCTACAAGTTCAGCAGAAAGAAGATGGTATCTTCATCTCCCAGGACAAATATGTTGCTGAGATCTTGAAGAAGTTTGGCTTTTCTCCACATGAAAAGAGGGCTACTACTCCTATGGATAGAGAACACCCTTGGGGAAAGATTGGAGATGGGAAAGATGTTGATGTCAGGCATTATAGATCCATGATTGGATCCTTGATGTATCTTACTGCTTCCAGACCTGACATTATGTTTGCTGTGTGTGCTTGCGCACGCCATCAAGTGACTCCCAAAGAATGTCACCTTTATGCTGTGAAGAGGATCTTTAGGTACCTAAGATGCTATCCTAGTCTTGGTTTGTGGTACCCAAAGGATTCACCATTGGAGCTTATTGCATATTCAGATAGTGATTATGGAGGTGATAAGTTTGATAGGAAATACACAACTGGTGGATGTCAGTTTCTTGGGAGCAGGTTAATATCTTGGCAATGCAAGAAACAAACAGTGGTGGCTAATTCTACAACTGAAGCAGAATATGTGGCTGCAGCTGCATGTTGTGGTCAAGTGTTGTGGATTCAGAACCAGCTGTTGGATTATGGGTATAATTTCATGCATACTAAGATATTTGTTGACAATAATAGTACTTTATGCATCATTAAGAATCCTGTACATCATTCTAAAACTAAACACATAGAAATTAGACACCATTTTATAAGAGATTGCTTTGAGAAAGGTTTAATACAACCAGATAGGGTTGACACTGAGGAAAATGTGTCAGATTTATTAACTAAACCTTTTGATGCTGGGAGATTTCAATACTTGGTAACAAGTATTGGAATGGTTAATCTCACATAATATGTGTTTTGGATTCTTTTTGTAAAAGTATGTACAGGATGATGCATTATTATTGTTGGTTTTATTGATGATTTAGATTTTCCACTATATTTTTCTAACACTGACAAAGGTTACTTAAACACTGATTAGTGTTTTTGTAACGTTGTCAGCAATATAATTGTCTAACGCTGACAAAGCTTCCCTCAACGCTGTCATGTGTTATCGGGGCGTTGTCAGCAACCATGTTAGTTTTGTGGTTTTCAATCTAAATGTGCAGATGGTGTTAGCAGTATACCATTGGATACAGAGTTGCTTATGGATCAATGGAGAAGCATTTGGACAAGTTTTTATTTATGGATGATGGTTGGAATGTTTCATTCCTATCTTGACATAAATTTTTATGTTCATGCATGATTTTAGCAAACTTTTTGTATCACAGTTTAAGGGGAGGTTTTAGGAACCTTTAGGATTTTTGGGTATCCATATGATACTCTTATCACAATTCTAGATTGTGTCCACAGGTGAGTATGAGTTAGTTTTACTAAATCATGAGGCACTGTAGCATGCATAGTATATCAACTTTGCATGCTGCCAAGACATTTTTGGCCTAGAATTGGTTGTGGTCTGTTGGGAGACTTGGGAATGATTTTGATATGGGATTTACCTGGGAGTAACAAGGATTTTATAAGGTAATTTTGTTGTTAAGAGTTTTGGTTAGCAAGGGACACTAGAGGACTGTTATGTCTATCTTGCTTATGCAAGTGTGCATAACTGGACAGTGCTTGCCGCCCTATAATAATTATCAGCTTTTGGTTATCTTCTCTAGGATAAATTACTTGTTAAGGTCATTTTTCACTTTTTAAAATATTTTTATTTTTGGACGCTGACAAGAATTTTCCAAGCGTTGTTGTGACCAAATTGGACGCTGACATGGCTTTAGGCAAACGTTGACAAGATTATAGCCGTTGGGCGTTGATAGGTTATTTTTGACCGTTGACACTCAATGGGACCTACCCAGTTGTTACTTTTTGACATATTTTCAAGCCGTAATTTTAGGAGTTGTTATTTTCATTTAATGCATGAGATAACTTATAACTTTTTCAATATTTTCATGATTGATTTTTGAAAATCTTTGCCTATTTTTGGGCCAATCACATGCATTCTTTTTCTCCTATAATTTTGGCTCCTATTTCAAACAGGGTATCTATAATTCTTGTCTAACACTTTTCTCTTATTAACTTCATCTTCTTCACTTAAAATTAACAGCTTTCATCAATGGCACCAAAGTTTAAACCAACAGAATTGGAATTGGGGTTCAGATCACAACACAACATGATTCCTTATCTTGAAGCTGATGATGCTCTGTTTCCCCAATACACACAAATGGTGGCGTATTTGAACGCATCCCCATTAAGGTATGCTCTTTCTCATGCACCACTCATTCCAGTCACACACATTAAGCAGTTTTGGAACACTGTCAGTTCCTCAACAGTTAATGGAGTGACCACATTGACTTCTATTGTTCATGGGAGATCTTGGGTGGTTACTGAGGCTTTGGTACGCCAAGCCTTGCATCTTGATGATGCTGATGGTATAGCCACCCTTCCCATAACTGAAATAGAACAAGGGCTTAGGGCTTTGGGATATCCTTTTCCTGATGAAGGTACTCTAAACAAGTATCATAAGCAGGAATTTCCCCCAGCCTGGAAGTACCTCATACACGTCCTCCTTCAATGTTTGAGTCCCAAATGTACTGCACACAATAAGATCAATAGATCCATTGCAAGTGTTATTGTGTGCATTGCAACAGGGCAAAAATATAACTATTCTAAAATGATTTTTGAGGGGATGTGTAAAAACAAGGGGACAAAAATGACTTTAGCTTATCCCCGTTTTCTGCAAATGGTTTTTGATGATCAAGGTTACTGCTCAAGGGATCACAATGATTTTTATAAGATCCCTGAGCAAAAGAAAGCTATTTTTATGAAGATGGATTCACCACCCCATAGAGACTTACCTTTAACCCAAGCCATGCTTGCTGTTATTGCAGCAGCACAACCTCAACCAGACCCCCAACCTCAAATTGACCCTCAACCACAACTTGAACCAATTCCTGAACCTTTACCCTCACCTGAACAAATGCAAATTGACCAAGAACCCTTTGACGCTGACACATCAAATGTTGGCGTTGATGTGCCTATTTCCAATGCTGACACACAACCTTCCCAATCCCAAACACCCCTTAACCAACCCACATCTACCCATTCTTCCACACCCCCTGAATATAGGTTGATGAAACGCCAAAGGACTACTGGAGTGTTCTCCTCTGGTGGTCCTAGCCATGAAGAAGAGAGAACCACCACCATAAGTGTGGCTGGTGACCTGGATGAGGCTGGGACTATTGGTTCTGGCTTAGATGCTGGCCAAGGCAGTCCCACCATAATTAAGTCCTCATCCATGCCCAATGAATCTGACTTGGGAGGTCAAATCCCCATTTCAGAAGAGGGCAGACTGGAACCAATGACTCTTTTAGAATTGACGGTAGTCTGCATCAGCTTGCAAAAGCAAAATGCAGACTTGGTACAAGTAGTCAGCTCACAAGGCCTTGAACTCAAGCAATTGAGGGAGAGGATTGTTGTTTTAGAAAGTGATCGTGCTAGGAGGAGTATGGAGGAATCTTCCAAAGGGGAGGAAGATCAAATAAATCTGAGTGATAAGGGCAGCCAGGATGGTCAATCAATGGAGGTTGCTGAAGCCCTTACAACTTTGAAGAAACAAACAGGTTTTGATACGTCCTTAGTCTCTCCCACCAACTTAAATTTATCATTTACAGCTATGTTGAGAGAGGTTACACAAGGCGCTGAGGGAAGATATTTGCGCGTTGACAAGGAAAATTTGGACGCTGATAGAAGTATTTTGGGCGCTGATAGAACAAATTTGGGCGTTGACAGACCTGCACATGAAGGTGATGTATCCCAGTCATCATCTATCATCAAGGAGGTTTCTACTCAGGTATTACCATCTACCTTACCAACCATTGCACCATCAGATAAGGGTAAGGGTAAAATGGTAGAAGAGATTGTTCCAAAAGATGCAGCTCAAGTTGAATTTGATAGAATATTGGCTGAACAAATGATGGAACAAGGTGAGAAGGAAAAGTCACCATTTGTTGTGACTTCAGAAGAAGAAAGTGATGGAGCTAGCTCAGACTCAAGTGTGATGATAATAGAACCAGAAAGGCTTGAGTATGGTGATGAGCTTGCTAGGGAAAAGTTGAGAGAATTGAAATTGCAGGTTGACTTTGACATGCCAGAGGTGGTTCAAATGTACAATGCTTGGGAAGAAAGATGCATGGATAATCCAGAATTGACCATTTCAGATCAAATATGGGGTTTGGAGCTTCTTCTTAGAGTTCAGAAGGATTGTAAGGTAATTTTGAAACACAAGGCAAGCAATATTCTCTCAGAATTAAAAAGGGATAGAAGGGAGCTCTACTTTATGTTGCTCAGGTGTCATGGAGTTGGATGGACATATCAGAAGTTGAAGGCTTTGACATTTGATGAGTTGGAAAACAGGGCTTATCCCATTTGGGTGAGAGTGCAGGAAGCAAACACTCTCAGACTTCTTTCAGATGAAAGAAAGGAGGAACTTGCAGAAGAAATGGAAATCAAGAAAGCTATGATGATTCCCAGGCCAGTGAAGAAGGGAATTAAATTTGAGTTTCCAAAAGATATGGATCCACTATATCCAAGTGAAGCAGTTATAAGAAAGAGCCTCAAGCTCTCCCCATTAGAAGCTTCAGATATGGTGCAAGTGTTACCATTAGATCCCAGAAATCCAATTGTGAGCTATGAAGAAGATGAATGTGGATTCTGGAAGATTGGCAGATTTGGCAAGGAGGTACACACTTTTACCACTCTCATATCTTTGTTTGCAAGTTGTGATAGAGAAGACTTGGTGGACCTTTGGAGGTTGCTGGAGACCAAGTATGAGGCTGAAGCACCAACTTCAGCTAATGGAATAAAACTTTGGACCACATTCAAAAGAATGTGTGGACCAAAAGATGAGGATCCTGCAATATGGAAGGATCTTGAAGATGACCTCAGTGGTCTTCAATGGAGGTTATATTCAGCTGCTGGTGTATACCATTTGAGCTCTACAAAGTTTGCTGAGTATCTACTTGTGGATGCTCAGTATTTCATATCCAAGGCTATTTTTGAAAAGATGAAGGACACTCAGCTGGAGATAGATTATTCAAGTGACGTGGCAAAAGATTAGATCAGATTTATTCACTATCAATATGAGAAGGTTTGTAAGATTCCTCCTAGTCCTTAATGCTTATTCAAAAACTTGATCATAAGAGTGGATATCAAGTTTAGGGGAGGATTGTTGGGAATAAATTAAGGCCAGATCACTTGAGCGCTGACAAGAACAAATCAAGCGTTGACAAGAGCAAAACAAGCGCTGACAGCTCAAGCGTTGACAAGTTAAAGTCAAGCGTTGACACATTGAAGACAAGCACTGATGGAAGATATAATCTACACGTTTATTATATTCTAGAATACTTCTAGTAAGGATAAGAACAATAATGTATTTTCTATATTTATCTTTACCTAGAATAGTTGATACGTAGATTATTGTACAAGGCTTCTTATGTCTATAAAAGAAGGCCTTTAGGTTAAAGTTTTATATAAGTTTTCGTTCATAAACATCTTTCATTGTAAGCAAGTTCGACATTGATAATCAAAGTGAAAGTTTGTTTACATCTTGCGTGTTCTTGTTTAAGTGTTAAATTCCGCATAACACTTAGATTCATAAAGTATATACAAAGGTTCTCTATGTGTATTACTTGATCTAATCTCGTATACACAAAGCTAATCGATCTAAGTTTGGGATCAACATTTCTAATAAAATTTTGATTTTATACTTCTGAGCTCCCTAATGCTCCAACTATATTATGAAGTTTATGAATAATACTTCTGAGCTCCATAATTCTTAGACAAAATCGTTAGTATATTCATTGATCACATTCCGATCTGCTAAATTCTAGAGAAGAACACGAGAATCATCTTCTCACAGTTGTACAAAATCTTCGATAGGAGAAAATTTTATACACAAATTTCTAGATATGAATTCCAATTGAACAAAGTGGCGCAACTGAGCCATCCTACTTCAGCAGAAAGAAATTTCAGACAATGCTGCGAAGGTGAAGGCCATCACCAAATGGTCAAGACCGACGTCGGTGACAAACATACAAAATTTCTAGAACTCAGAAAACTACTACCGCAGAAATCCCTGACAGTTCTCACGATTAGCCTTCCATGACTAAGCTTACGCATAAAGGAGAAGACCTACACAAAAATTGTGTATTCCATAAGATCCTACGTTAGGAGAGATCTAATTTACCGTGAATCATAATTCTTTCATGACTATTCACCTAGATTCCACCAGAATGTACCATAATCCCAGGCAGAATTTTGATAGAAGCGGTATAACACATTGATGAAGCTAAGTTCATATCTAGATGCCTGACATATCGCAGGTTCAAGATAGAACGCCGTCATGCTAGTGAGTTATTACAACCATTAGAAATTCTGAACAGAAATGAGACAAGATTCCATGAAGATTGTTAGCATTTTACCACAGAACTCAGAGAAGTATGATACTATCTAAGTCATTGTCAGCCATTTAACCCAGCCTATACATGTTCTTTCATCCAAAAGGATTTCGCAGTAACAGACCTGCAGGAAATTCAACAATAGATCATACAACTTCAAGGTATCTCATCAACCATAATAGCAGATAGAAAATTCACGTTCGCGAATCACACTCACGTTCATGTTTAAGATCACGTGTACGTTTACGTTCACCTTCACGTTTATGTCTCACGTTCACATTGTGATGTTGTTTTAGTCCATATTTTGTGCTATTTCATGATTTAAATTCATGTTCGCATTCATGACATCGTTCACGTTCAGGTTCGTGTTCCATCTCAGTATATACGTTCCAGGTCTTGTATCGGATTTGGTTATAGAAACTTTAAGAAACCAAACTCAAGTTTAGCATAGCTTTTCCATACCCAGGCCGACGTTTCACGTCTCAGGCCGTATCGTTTGGTAATCCTTCCTCAGTCAGCATACGTTCATGATATATCCTAGTATCGCGTTCACAGTATGACTCACGTATCACATTCACGATATACTCCATGCACAGCGTCCCTCATATAATCGCGAACCACGTTTACAATTGCTCACGTAGAACGTTCACAAGTATTCACGTAGTTCATCCCAATATGTTTTCAGTAGCTTTGCTCAGAGAGATAAATGTATCTTTTCAGGTTGTTTTTACGTATCATTTCATGTATCCTACATGTTATATCTTACTCATTTGGTCAGATTCAAAAATCCATCTCGAGTATAGAACCTGAAACTATTCAGCATCGTCAGGACAGGGTCATTTGGACCAAGATTTCCATTGTGTTTAGACCTTTGAAGGAGCCGTTCCGAGCGGGAAGCCACTCAGAACGGAGGAGTCCATCCGGGCCTCCCATCATTTTCCTTCAATAATTCCGTTAAGTTCTTTCAGTCATGTTACGTCCCATGTCTTCTGCAGCCATGTCACGTTCCAGGTTCACTTCAGTCATGTCATGTTTATACCATTTTAGCACCATTATGTTCTAATTCAAAGACGAATTATCCTTCAGCTTATATGTCTTTTCAACCTTCATGTTCTTTCAGCCTATGTGTCCTTTCAGCTTTTATAACTTCACCATCTTAATTTACCTTTAATTCGAGGACGAATTTTCCTTTTAGAGAGGGAGAATTGTAAAACCGCAACATTATCGCATCCTTAATTCGAGGACGGATTTTTTTAAAGGAGAAGAGTTGTAAAATCCGCCTTAAAAATCTATGAACATTAATAGTACGCAGTCTCAGATTTATTTAAAACGATACAGAATTGATTAATTGCTCAGAATAATAAATAATAGTATTTATTTAGTATTATGTAATAATTGTTTATTCAGGAAATAAATATTAGACTTCTTGAGTAAACACGAAAAATTAATCACGACCATACACGTACGTAAATTATTAAAACACGAACGAAAACAGAAATCATATGTATTATGTATGTTTGTGCTGTGGCACAGAGAAAGAAAGGAAACTCAATTGGGCTTTTAAGCACAACCCATCTAACAAGTATCAACCAGGGATCCACTTTTCCATCATTAGCAAAATAAATAAATAAAAAAGGGACGTAGGGTTTGTTGTGTGTGTACTATGCCGGCATAAAAAAAAACAAGAGAGGAAAAAGAAAAAGACGATTTGATCTTAGTTTGGGTTTTGGTATCCGTGTTTATTCTTCGTAAATCACAAGTATTCGTTAACATGATCCTTTTATTTCTTTTATTCCAAGAATTTAATTTAATAAGCTTTTGATTTAAACATGAACATGTCAAGTAACTAAAGCAAGAAATAAAATCATGTGGGTGTCGGGTTTGTTGGTTGTCACACAAACCGAGACCACAAGGGGGTCTCAGTGGGTTTCCTCTCAAGCCGGACACAACCCTTATGGGTGTAGTGGCTGGGCTCTGTTGGACAGCCGCAGGCAGCAGGACCCTAGCGAGGGGATTTGTGGTTCAGTCTGGGGCAGACCAGGGCACAGCAGTGGCTACGCCACTGCTGCCGGCAGGAACAGTCGGACCACAACAGGGGGGGCTGTTTGCAGGTTACAGTGGGAAACAGTCTACAGCCAGCGGCTGGACTGGGCTAACAGTGGGTTTAGGCAGCAGCCAGTGGCTGTTTTGGGCATGCTAGTAGCAAGAAAACCACAACCACTAAGGCCGTGGTGTATAATTTATTTTAGTTGTTTTGATCTTAGTGCAACCGAGTTTCTAGGACTCGGTGGGCTTAAGTTGAGGGCTCGTCTAAACCAAATGAACATGGGGGTGTTTGGTTGTAAACCTAGTTAAATTATTTTGGAATAAAAATATTTAATTACATGGTAACCAAGTTTAAATTAAATTGACTAAATCTTTTAATTTAATTTCGTAATTGTCAAGATTTTAGTAAAGTTTATTTTCATGATTTATTATTGATCAATCGGTTAAACCATGTTATCTTTTTAATAACTAATTAACTAGAAATTATGACATGTTACATTATTATATTATAAAATTTACTATTTTCTAACTGTTAATTAATCAGGACTAATAAGATATATTAAATAAGCCTCAATTATATTATAGGCTTATTAAATCAACTATTTATGGAAGTTCTATTTTTGAAAACTTACCATAATTGGAAATCTACTATTCTTAGAAAGTTACTTACTTTGATACAACAGTATAATGATACAAGAATACAGGAAATACACTAATCAGAAATACACAAGAACAGTCAGATTTACCAGATTATACACAATACAGTAAATAATACGAGAACATATAATTCAAGTTAAGAACAGTAAGAACCAGCGAAGTATACAGTAATCAGACAACTCATTCACGCCCCTTATTTATGTAGTATCCGTGAAGTCGGAGTAGATCCTTCAGCTTTCATTCTTATTTCATTACTGGACACGAGGTACGGATTTCCCGTCCTTCAATAAGGACTCCCTTCTATGCATGATTAGGATTTCCTGTCTGCAGCCAAATGTTTCCCCCGTATATGTTTAAAGCTTATCAGTAATCATTTTAATAACTAAATAAATTGCCTGAGCATTATATACAAGCATGACCAGTTTATGTACTAGTTACGGAGGTACCGTAACCATGACACTAGAGGCATCGGTGTCATGACTCCTCTGCGAGGGAGTGATTTCTCGCAGCGTCCCATTTACTTCAGCTTGGCCATTTTATCAGTATTATCAGCGGGGCATATGGGTGCATCCTAGGCTATCAGTTTATAGTTATCAGGTGAATGTGGTGTGTGCTCTACATCCTTCACATTAGAGTTGATCCCTCCACCCAACACATTATTTAGAGGCCACCCCTCTACAGCATAACGAGGTCACCCCTCCAGTTATTCATTGTTGGAAATACGTTTTTACGTATTTAGGAAGATTCGGTCACTCTGATAATATATTAAGTAGTAGCTCGTAGTTTAGTTAATTTATATCAAGTAAACATAGAAAGTCCTAGTCCATGGAATGTATGGATGGCCCAATATGTAAGCTCAATCCCATCATAAGGCTTGGGTATATAAACCCTCTCCTTAGATGGAGAGGGTGTGGTTCACATAACTTTACACATAGTAAAAGTGTGTTTTCATACTTTCTCTCTCAAAGTGTGTGAGTGTTCTTACCATATTTCTATCTCTTTCTCTCTCTAAACATAAGCAAGATTTACAATATCGTACAAATGGTATCAAGAGCCATGGGATGATTGTATTGTTTATGTGTTTGTGTTCTTGATTTTTTGTGCCTATTTTGATCCATTTCATACGAACCAATTTTTTTTTTTGTGTTTTTTATGGTTTTTTATTGATAAAAATCTTCTATATAGTTGTGGTAGAGATTTAGTATATTTACTTTGGCTAAAAACACAAAATTTTTGGGTGTTTTGATCATTTTTTGGCTTAAAATCTCGAATTGGTTGACTTTTGTCCAAGAAAAGTGGGTACTATTCCGACAGAATCCATCGGAAAAGGGTATAGTTATTCCGACAGCTTCCAATGGAAAAGGGTTTATGATTCCGACCATTATTCCGACGGGTATTCCGATAGTGGTATTCCGACACAGGTTATTCCGACGGTATTCCGATAGAGGGTATTCCGATAGGTTTATTCCGACAGGGGGTATTCTGATAGAGGGTATTCTGATAGGTTTATTCCGACAGGGGGTATTCCGGCAGGTTCATTCCGACAGGGTGTATTCCGATAGATTCCTTCCGACAGGGGGTATTCCGATTGTTCGTCTTGGAATTTTTTGGTCATAGAGAACATATTTTAGGGGATTTCAACATTGTTTCTCGACTTCAACTCACAACAACAAACACATTTACTTTCTCTCATTGTTCGATCAACGTTTGTAAATCTTAACTTATCGAAATGGAGTACACATCTCTTACGGATAAGTCCATCCTCTCGGGTACGGATAATCGTCTACCAATGTTGGAGAAGTCTATGTACGAGGATTGGACTTCCCGAATGGAACTTTACATGTTAAACAAAGAGAATGGACATCTCATTTGGGCATCGGTGCTCAATGGACCATTAGATTATGGTACAGTGACGAAAGGTACAGTTACTCGTCCTCGCACAACGGGTGAATTTACCGGAGATATGAAGATTCAAGACAAATGTGATAAGTATGCTACAAACATCATTCTCCAAGCCCTTCCTCCAGATGTCTACAAACTCGTCAGCAAACATAAAGTTGCCAAAGAGTTATGGGATAGAATTCGTGTTCTAATGCAAGGCACCTCGTTAACTAAACAAGAACGAGGTGTAAGGTTTATGATACTTTTGATAAGTTTGCCTATGTCCCCGGGGAGACTCTCAATGACTACTATTTGAGATTTACCCTATTATTGAATGAGCTCAATATCTATGGCATGGCAATTCCTACGTTTCAATTAAACACCAAGTATTTGAACACCCTTCCTTCAGAATGGCGTAAGTACGTGACGGCTGTTAAATTGGCTAAGGACTTGCATAACACCAATGTGGATCAACTTCAAGCTTTTCTTCAACAACACGAATGCCATGTGATCGAGGCTCGGTTGTCTACACCTCAAGTTCATGATCCACTTGCCATGTATGCTTCTCAACAAAACATGGCTTATACTTATCAACAACCATCATACTTGCAGCAGCCACCACCACACACCTAACAACAACCACAACAACCATCTTATCAACCACTAATGATGCCACAACAAGCATTTCAACAAAGTGTTCATCAACAATCTTTTACACAACAACCACCACATCAGACATCACCATCACAAGCCAACACTTCTCCAATGGGCTATACTCCTCAGCAAGGATATTTTCCAATTGAAGCACAACCAGGACAAGCCTTCTACTCCAATGAACTTTGTTAGAAATACGTTTTTAACGTATATTAGAAGTATCGGTCACTCCACAATATTATTAATGTTGTATAGCTCGTAGTTAATTTTTGCTTATTTAGTTAAGTAAGAAACCGGCCCATGGGCTTGTCATGGGTCAGCCCAAGCCCAATAATGGCTTGGATATAAATACCCCTTTCCACCATGGAAAGGGGTTGGTTGTTGATGGTTTCACTTTCTCATTTGAATGAAAACACATATTCTCTCTCACTTTCTCTCACTAACTTTCTCTCTCTAGAGATCTTCAACCCACTTCATTGATTCATAAGATTATCAATATTCTACAATTGGTATCAAGAGCCATGGGGTGATTTAAGGTAAGGATTAGTGTTGTTTTTTAGTTTTTGAATGTATTAGTGATTTGTAGGAAAATCAACCTTGAATCTTGTATTTTTGGTGTTTTTGTTGTTGGGATTAGTAGATAAGTATTGGGTTTAGCTTATTTTGGTAGAAATCATAAAACTTTTTGTGGTTTTTGATCAAAAAATCGAGTTTTGATTCGTTTAAAGAGCTATTTCCTGGTCTCGAAGTGTATTTTCCAGTTATTCCATATAAGGGTTATTCCGTATAAGGGTTTATTCCGTATAAGGGTTTATTCCGTATAAGGGTTTATTCCGTATAAGGGTTTATTCCGTATAAGGGTTTATTCCGTATAAGGTTTATTCCGTATAAGGGTTTATTCCGTATAAGGGTTTATTCCGTATAAGGGTTTATTCCGTATAAGGGTTTATTCCGTATAAGGCTTATTCCGTATAAGGGTTATTCCGTATAAGGGTTATTCCGTATAAGGGTTATTCCGTATAAGGGTTATTCCGTATAAGGGTTATTCCGTATAAGGGTTATTCCGTATAAGGGTTATTCCGTATAAGGGTTATTCTGAATAGGAGGTTATTCCGGATAAGCAAGATTATTCTGGATAAGCAATTTATTCTGAATCAAGGTAGATATTCCAACCAAGGTCTTTTTCACATTCAGGTATTTATTCCGAATCAACTTAATTATTCCGGATCAAGGGGTATTTTACGAGTTTTTTCGACGATTTTTAGTGGATTTAATCTTGGCTTCTTACACACTCTTTACTTCAACAACACAACACAATTCACAACCTTACTTCACTGCTCGATCAACCGATAATCTTTGATTCTTTAAAGTGATCAAAATGAATCCGAATTCATTAATGCCTCAAATGACATCACTTACGGATATTTCCGTCATTATGGGAACGGATAATCGCCCTCCAATGCTCATTAAAGAAGTCTTTGAAGCATGGCAAGGCCGTATGATGTCATACATTAAGGGAAAACCGACATATGGGAGGCTTATGGTCAAGTCAATTCTGAATGGTCCACTTGATTATGGTACCATCGTTGTTAACAATGAGACTCGACCACGGGAGTTTGAAGAACTTACACCAGCTCAACAACTTATTGCCGATGCAGACGAAAAGGCTCTTCAAACCATTCTCCAAGCTCTTCCACATGACATCTATCGAATGGTAAGTCAATATACGGTTGCAAAGGATTTATGGGAACGTCTAAAGGTTTTGCTACAAGGTACGTCTCTTACTAAACAGGAACGGGAATGTCAGTTGTATGATCTGTTTGATAGATTCACGTACAGTCCAGGGGAAATGCTTCACGACTACTACTTCAGATTCACTACTCTCATGAATGATTTGAATGTATACAATCTCGTGATTGCTCCATTCCAGGTTAACACCAAGTTTTTGAATACTTTACCTCAAGCTGAATGGGGTGAGTATATTACTGATGTTACGTTAACTAGGGATTTGCATAAGTGCAATTTGGATCAACTCTATGCTTTTCTCCAGCAGCATGAGAAGCACGTGATCATGCACCGTTCGCCTCGAGGTATGTACCCTGATTCTTTAGCTTTGATGGCAAATCAACCAAGCTTGTCATACAACAACACTCCTTATATCATGGGACACCAAGCCTATCATCCATCACCGTACATGACTCCAAGCTTCCCCCAATATTCGATTCTACCTCAACCACCCACCTCACATCAGCAACAATATCGGTTTAATGCACCTTCGTCTCAGAGAGAACCACAAGCATCACAATATGCCTCACAACCTCACCCATATTCACCAGCAAGCATTGCACCTTATGCTCAGTCATCATACTCTTCTTATCAAGAAAATGCAGCATATCCATCGAGCTATTCTGACCACATGAGTATTCCTTCTAGTGCTTATGCCGCTCAACAAGACCAAGCATTGTATTGTGATAATGATGAAGTTCTCATTCCTGAATTCAAACAAGGAACTGACCCAGTTGAAGTGTTAGCCACTATGTCTGCTTATCTCACAAGGACATTAAGCAAACGAGGATTTAGAGGACCAGCTCCTACTAACAATCAGCTGAGGAATTCATCCAATTCTAGACAACAAGCTACCATTGAGAATGGTAGGGTAATGGTTCAACCTATTCAACCTTATCAGGGGAGACCCACTACATCAACCACCAATGCACGCATGGTCAATCCTGCTCCAATGGTCAATCCTATTCCTCCACGGGCTAATTCCACAGGCAAGTTGAGAATGATTACATCCTACAACTGCAAGGAAGAAGGTCACATGTCCAGGGATTGCACAAAACCCAAGAGAAGAAGGGATGGTCAATGGTTTGCAGAGAAGATTTATTTGGTGAACGCTCAAGCACAAGGACAGGAACTTGATGAAGAGGAGCTTGCATTTCTTGCTGATCCAGGGATTGCGGAACAAGAAGTTGTCACTACACAGAATGCAGCATACCAAGCAGATGATCTGGATGCTTACGATTCAGACTGTGATGATCTTCAATCTGCTCAGGCAGCTCTTATGGCAACTATCTCTAGCTTTGGGTCAGATAAAATATCTGAGGTACTTACTAATACCACTGATACTAGTATTCAACCACGTCAAGTTGGGCAAGAGGGTGCTGATCCGAATGAGTCTTCGGTGGTGAGTCCTTCAAATGAGGAGACAATCAATGATAGTAATATCAATGTGAGTCCCCAGACTTTGAGTGAATCACAACCGGGAGCCATTTCGCATACGCATATTCCTGCTCAACAAGATTTGGTCATGGTTCCTGCAAACTTACTTAGTCAAATGAATACTGCACTATTAGAAACCCTAGCTAAGAATAAGAATTTGTCTGCTGAGCTTGCTTTGTGCAACGAAAAAGTTCAAACTTTGGAATTAGTTCCTTCGTCCAATGTTCTAACAAATCCCGAATATGATCATTTTCGAAACAAACAAATGGGTCATTTGCAAGAAATTAAAACCTTAAGGGCAGATCTTTCTAACGAACTTAAACAAAAAGAGTTAGTGGTCACTAATTTTCACAAACTTCAAACGGATTTTGAATTACTCGAGTCTAAAAAGAATGTAATGGAAATTAATGCGGCTAATAAGATTAGAAGTTTAGATTATTTGCTTTTAAGACAATACGCTGCCTCTCAACTAGTGCACTTATTTGACGCATCGTTTAGAGAGTTTAACTTATCGCGTCAAAAAGGCCTTCCCCCTAACCCACGGTATGCAAGACAAGCTTTTATCCATAGTCCAAGACTTTATAATGCAACCCAATTAGGATTGGTCTTAGACCCGATTGTTATTTTCGAGGATCGCACAAATAAGGATCTAGTTGATGAGAATCGGTCATACAACTTTGCAAAATATCCCCAGTGTGATTATTTTAAAATGAATAAGGAGCTTGCAAAAACGGACTTTAGAATTCGCTTCCATATGGATAAAGATCTCATCACAGCACCAACCTATATGTTAAATGATGAAAACCCTAGTACACTTCCTACACTTGTCAACATGGAAGGACCTAAGGAAATTCCAAAGGATCTTCCACCTGTTAGCACTGTATGGTTAAACTTGCAAGAGATTAATCAATACTTTGCTAGTTTTGACAAGGTCATCCGGGAATGTACGACTTCAAATGGCCTAAACGCCGGAGAATGGGCTTTCGAACACATGAACGAGGTGTTTAAGAATGAGATCAATCCGTTTGTCGAAAGTCTAAAAGGAAGTTTTGCATCTCTTTCGGAAAATCTCGAGTTTGAAATTAAAGAAGTTCAAAAAGTGTTTTATGAAATGGACACCGCTTACGAACTAAAATTAATTGAAAAGGAAAAGATTTTATCCGAATATGACCGATTCTTGTCCCAAGTAATTTCGTGTGATGTGCTTACTACTATGAATGTTAATTATTCGAATGAGATTACATCCGCTATGAAAAACTGTGATGCTGTGAATTTATGTAATGATGTGTGTGATCTCTCTGTAAATGTTGCTGATACTGTAAATGAGGTTGTAACACCCCATTTTGGAAATATCACAGTAATTATGGCGTGTCATCAAAGCATACATGGTAAAATGTCTAAACATTACTTGACCATATAAAGGAAAATACCGGAATCAAACATCGGTAGTCCAAAAGTAAAGCTCATCACACACAAACATAGTATAGTAAAGGAAAAGGACTAAACAATGTCCAAAGCATAAGTATCATAAAGAAAGGAAATGCATAATGTAAAGAAGGCTAGACAGCTTCCAGTCCATATGCACGTACTCTTAGTGTCTACGAGCGTCCCTGAGTACCTGCCGTTTTGGGAACATAGAAAAGGAAAACGGCTGAGCGATACGCTCAGCGCACGGATGTAAAATAAAGCATGAATAGGATAAGCATATAACATAATAACAGCGGAAGAAACTAAGTCCCGAGTAACCTGGTTAAGTCTTAATAAAACTGGTTTTATAGTTTGAAAGTCTTATGTTTATCTTATAAAAACAGTTTGTCATATTTTACCATTAGCCAATATAGGTCATGAATATCCACCGTGCATGAATAATTGGAGGGGTGATCTCATCATGCAAATTAGAGGGGCTGCCTCTAATTTATTATACTGGTTTTATGGGTAGGTGGAATCAGCTCCTTGTGAAGGATGCAAGGCACACACCACATTCACCATGTAATCCTGAATAAAAACGTGTAACTAGGATGCACCCATACGCCCCACATGATAAATATAAATAAATGGCCAAAAGCTGAAGGGACGCCACGAGCAATCACTCCGCCGTGGTGAAGTCATAACATCAGTGCCTCTAATGTTATGGTTATGGTACCTCCATAACTAGGTGAAACTGGTCATGCATGTATATGGCTATAGGTAATCATATTTAAAACATAAGCAATCAAACTCATACTTATACTACGGGAAAACAGTTGGCTGCATACGGGGAAATCCTAATAAGGAAAGAATGTCCATACTGAAAGGACGGGAATCCGTACCTTATGTCCAGTGAACGAGAACGATGAACTGCGAGAATCCTACTTCCGAAACACTAGTGCTACATAAATACGTACATGAAATAAGTATCTGCTTACTAATTACATAGCTGGTTTTACGTCATGTCTTAGCTTATTTTATGTGTTCTTATTATGTTTTACTGTTTAAAGCCTTAAACTGTGTTAAATCTTATATTCTGCTTAATCTGATTAAGTATTCCTGGTATTCCATGTGTTATTATACTTACTGTGTAATAATAAGTAACTTTCCAAAAATAGCAGGTTTCCTAAAATAGAAAGTTACCAAAAATAGAAAGTTTCCAAAAATAGAAAGTTTCCAAAAACAGAAAGTTTACAAAAATAGAAAGTTTCCAAAAATAGAAAGTTTCCAAAAATAGAAAGTTTCCAAAAATAGATTTACTGCTTAAAATAGATAAGTTTCTAAAAATAGAAAGTTTCCATAAATAGATTAGCTGCCTTAATTAAATAAGTTTCCATAAATAGATTAGCTGCCTTAAATAAATAAATTTCTAAAAATAGCTGGTTTCTATAAATAAATTAGCTGCCTTATTTAATTAAGTTTCTAAAAATAGAAAGTTTCCATAATTAGAAATAAGCTGGTTAAATAAGCTAATTATATAAGCCTAAGTGTTTTCATGATTATTTCCTAAGTCATATGATATATTGTATAGTTTACTAATTATTCCATGTAATTTAATTAAACTATAGGTTATAATATTTAATTAAAGTATAACATGTTTTAATTAAATATATTAAATACTTAGGTTAAAATATGTATTATTAAATACTAATAATATAACCTAAGTCATGTTAATTAATTAATTATATCCATGGTTTTTAAAATAATTAATTAATTATAAGTCTTAATAATATAAATACTCAGGTTAAAATAATTTCATGATTATTAATGAATAATTAACCTAAGTCATGTTATTAAATTAATCTCATCTTTTATTAATTTAATTTTAACATAAGTTTATAACATAAACAAAACTAACATAACCATGATCCGGATCTAAGCTTAAAAACATGAACCGGACATGAATCGACATCGTACCCTGACCCAAATCGGGGTACCCCTTGCTGCCGTGGGACCCACACACACCAACCAAGACCAAAAATGGTCTTGGTGGTGTCGGCTAAGCAAACCGAAACCCCTTTAGGGTCGGTTGCTGTCTGCGGCCCAAAACAAAACACCCCTTAATCGACCATTTGATTTAATTAATCATCAAAACATGTTAGATCTATGTTTAATTAATGTGTTTTTATAAAAACATCCCATGTTCATCATTAAAATAAAAGATTAATTAAAAAGAAAAGGTTTTAAAAGGTTTTACCGTATTCGTGGATCAAGGGAATGAAGAACAAACACGAACAAGCAATAAATCAACAAGATCCAAGATCAAGGAATCACCTTGATTGGTGATTGAAGGTGGCGGCACAAAGAGAGGAGAAAAGGGAGGGTTTAGGTTTTTCTTGAATCTTCTGTAAAGTAATTTTTGAGTAGTAAAAATTACTTAACCCCCTTTTAGTAAAATTGGTAATGGGCTTGGCCCATTACCCTTGTTTTGGCCGCGGGTAGGGACCCCCCCGTGGGGTTCCCGTACCTCGTTTCATGTCTTGTTATTTAGTACTCGTTTATGTTTAATTATGTTCGTGTTTTAAATGTTCTCGTTACGTACATACCATACTCTTATATATTTAATTACGCTCGTATTAAATATATATACGTAATTAATAATAGCTCGTGTTTTAATTACGTTCGTGATTTCGTGATCGTATGTTCGTGATTAATTATCGCTAAATAATTATTACGTGATCGTTCATATAAAATACTTATCGTGTTATAACACGTACGTAATACGTAAACTCCTAACACGTAATCGTAATCATGCTATATTAGGAAAGTTTTTAACTAGTACGTACAACCCTAAGGGTACTATGCATGGTAAGAGCATGCGGGTTTTACAACTCTTCCCCCCTAAAAAGAATAATTCGTCCCCGAATTATAGATAAAGTAAACTGGAAAAGAAGAACATACCTGAATTCAAAATATGAAATGAGGGTAAGAAGCCCGGATAGACTCCTCCGTTTCCCAAGTGGCTTCCCGCTCGGTATGATCCCTCCATAGAATTTTGACGAATGGAATCGTCTTCTTTCTCATGACTCGTTCTTGCCTGTCAAGAACTCGTTCGGGTTCTTCTATAAAAGTGAGATCTTCACGAATCTGTTTCAGTGGATACTGAACCATGTGAAGGGGATGATATTGATACCCTCTGAGTAAGGACACATGAAACACATTGTGCACATGCGAAAGCTGCGGAGGTAACGCCAATCGGTAAGATACTTCACCGACTCGTTCAATGATATCAAACGGTCCGATGAAACGAGGACTGAGCTTCCCTTTAATCCTGAAGCGTCTAACACCACGTGCCGGCGAAACCTTAAGGAAGACGTGATCTCCTACGTTAAAGTGTAAATCCCTACGATGCTTGTCGGCGTAACTCTTTTGACGTGACCGTGCCTCCTGAATTTTCTGCCTAGCTACTGCGATCTTCTCGTTTGTCATCTCTATGATTTCTGGTCCTTCGAGTGTTCGCTCGCCAACCTGATCCCAGCAGATTGGGGCGCGACACTTTCTGCCGTACAACATCTCAAATGGAGCACACTTGATGCTTGCGTGCCAGCTGTTGTTGTACGCAAACTCCACCAAACAGATGTATTCGTCCCAATCACCCGTCCATTCCAACGCACATGACCTCAACATATCCTCCAATGTCTGAATGGTTCGCTCCGACTGTCCGTCCGTTTGAGGATGAAAAGCCGTGCTAAGCTTAAGTTGTGTACCCCAAGCTTTCTGCAGACTTTTCCAAAAGCGCGAAGTGAATCGAGGATCTCTGTCTGAGACGATGCTGGATGGTGCACCGTGGAGTCTCATGATCTCTCTTCTATACGTATCTGCGAGTTTACTTACCGGATCTTCCTTGCGGATCGGTAAGAAATGAGCTGATTTTGTAAGTCGATCAACGATAACCCAAATCGCATCGTGCTTCCTTTTGGTAGGCGGAAGACCGGTAACAAAATCCATGGTGATTTTGTCCCACTTCCACTCTGGAATATCTAACGGTTGAAGGAGACCGCCAGATCGCTGATGCTCGATCTTAACCTGCTGGCAGGTAAGACATTTGGAGACGTAAGTGGCCACATCCTGTTTCATACCACTCCACCAAAAGTACTGCTTGATGTCATGGTACATCTTAGTCGAACCAGGATGTATCGAGAATGGGGAGCTATGAGCTTCTGCTAGCAAAGCTTCCCGGAGTTCTTGGTCGTCAGGAACACAAAGTCTAGTGCCCTGCCATATGATACCATCTGCATCTACTCTGAATTCTGTCTGCTTCTCCAAATTCTGTATTATCGCCCAGATTTCTCCGTCATCCTTCTGAGCTTCCTTGATCTTAGATAGTAACTCGGGTACTACTCTAAGATTAGCCCAGTAACCGTGCTGTCCACGTACCAAGATCTCGATGTCTAGTCGCTCCAAGTATCTTATGACTTCCTCTTCGATTCTAATGCTGTTGATCATTCCGGACTTCCTGCTAAGGGCATCTGCTACTACATTTGCCTTTCCGGGATGATACCGTAGATTAATGTCATAATCCTTCAACAGCTCTAACCATCTCCTCTGCCTCATGTTCAATTCACGCTGAGTGAAGATATACTTCAAGCTCTTGTGGTCCGTGAAAATGTCACATGATTCTCCATATAAGTAGTGTCTCCATATCTTCAATGCAAACACGACTGCAGCAAGTTCCAGATCGTGCGTGGGGTAATTCTCTTCATAAGGCTTAAGATGCCGTGAAGCGTACGCGATCACTTTCGCATGTTGCATGAGAACACAGCCAAGTCCCTTCCCCGATGCATCGCAGTAGATTTGAAATCCACCCGTACCAGATGGTAGAGTAAGAATAGGTGCAAATACTAGCTTCTGATTCAGGTCTTCAAAGCTCTTCTCTCGATCTTCAGTCCAGACGAATTTCTCCCCTTTCCGCATCAGTTTGGTCAATGGTAGTGCTACGCGGGAAAAGTTCTCCACGAACCTACGGTAATAGCCAGCTAAGCCTAAGAAACTGTGGACTTCCGTCGCTGATGTCGGCCTCGGCCACTTAGTAATGGCCTCAACCTTCGCTGGATCCATAGTGATTCCTTCTGCTGATACAATGTGACCTAAGAATGCCACCTTGTCTAACCAGAACTCACACTTGTAGAATTTAGCATACAGCTGCTTCTGGCGAAGAATCTGTAGTACTGTACGAAGATGGTCTTCGTGTTCCTCCTTGGACTTAGAGAAAATCAGGATGTCATCGATGAAAACAATGACGAACTTGTCCAGAAATTCATGGAAGATTCTGTTCATCAGATCCATGAACACTACTGGAGCATTTGTCAGGCCAAATGGCATAACTACAAACTCGTAGTGGCCATAACGAGTACGAAAGGCAGTCTTAGCAATATCCTGCTCCTTGGCTCGTAACTGGTGATAGCCTGACCTAAGATCGATCTTGGAGAAGTGTTTGGCCCCTTGGAGTTGGTCAAACAGATCGTCAATGCGTGGCAGTGGATACCTATTCCGAGTAGTAATCTTGTTGAGCTCGCGATAGTCTATGCAAAGACGCATACTGCCGTCCTTCTTCTTAACAAACAAGACCGGTGCGCCCCATGGAGATGCGCTCGGTCGAATGAAACCTCGTTCAAGAAGTTCTTGCAGTTGATCCTTTAGCTCCTTCAGCTCTATGGGAGCCATGCGATAAGGAGCCTTGGAGATTGGTTCAGCTCCTGGAACCAGTTCGATACTGAATTCCACTTCTCGTGCAGGTGGTATGCCCGGAAGTTCTGCTGGAAACACATCTTGGAATTCCGACACTATTGGTTGATCCTGAATCGATGGGGATTCAGCATCCATGTCGTGAACCGTAGCTAGATAAGCCTCGCAGCCATGTGACAGTAGTGCACGCGCTTGTAGGGTGGATATGACTTGTACAGACCGTCCGGGTATGAACCCATTATGAATGTACTCTGGTGCGTTGACATCACCGAAGATAACTCGATATGAATGGCAGTCTATAGTAGCATGATACTTGGATAGCCAATCCATGCCCAAAATCATGTCGAAGTCATTCATGTCCAGCGGAAGTGCGTCGACAGGTCGAACCTTATCATCAAATTCTAGGGGAAGACTCTTGTATACATGGGTGATTAATACAGAGTCCCTTAAAGGCGTGGAAATAGTAAGCCTATTTTCTAGTGGCAAGGGAGGCATCCTAATGTTCTTAGCATAAGCAGTAGAAATAACCAAGTGAGTAGCACCCGTATCGAAAAGAACACATGCAGCGCGACCATACATATACAAAGTTCCAGTGATGGTACCTGTAGACTTGTTGGCCTGGTCTCGAGATGTCGTGTAGACACGTCCGGCAGTAAGAGGCGGCTTGGTATCAGCATGTCCCGATGTACCCTCCATCTCGCCCTTACGGCAATCCTTCATAATATGGCCAGGAAGACCACACTTGAAGCACGCATCAGTATTACGGCGACATGGTCCTGGGTGCCTACGGTGGAAAGTAGAGCAAAGAGGATGAGTGTATCCTCCAGCAGGTGCTCTGGCTGGCTGGGGACCTGATAATGAGACATAATAGTTGGGTACAAAGGACAAAGCGGAAAATCATAAGATTGAATACCAGTGATAGCTGGACGGCTAGGCTGCGAACCTCTCTGGTTCTGGACCCTACCGTTTCCATGGTTCCTGGTAGAAGTTTGCTAAAGTGTCAGAATATGAGTTATAACATAAAACGTAAGAAATTTCGTAAGTATTAGGACCTGCTGTTGCTGGATTGCCCGGCGTTGTTACGGTAATTGTCATTACCGCCACGCCTATCCGTAGCAGATCGGTCATTAGTCTGACCGTTTCCCTTGGGCTGATGAGGCTGTTGCTGAGTAGCCGACTGAGACCGGTCCCCAGTTTTCTGCCTGGAAGATACAGTTAAAGGGATGAATATTTGACATATGGAAAGTATACGGATTGGTCACCGCTTGAATACGAAGGTTTACCTCTTGTCGGGTCTTTCAGCATCCCCGAACTCATCCCTCTCCTGCAGCATCTCCAGTTTCCGTGCTGCATCGGCCACTTGTGCTACAGTATTGAACGTAGCACACACCAGATTGTTTGCGACCGATGTGCGAAGAGCCCATCTGAAGTGATGTGCCTGCTCTTCAGGAGTACCTGCTGCCGCACCAAGGAAACCAGCCAAGCGAAGAAAGCGCTGCATAAACTCGTTGCTATTCTCCCTAGCTCTCTGACGGATCCCATGGTACTCTCTCTTGAGCTTGTCCTGCTCAGCCTTGGGAAAGAACTGCTCCATCACTCTGTCCTTGAACTGAGCCCAAGTCAAACCAGCAACCCACTCATCACCACCTTCAGAGTTCATCAAAGCTAACCACCAGTTGAGTACCTCGCCTTCGAACCGATAGCATGGCAACCTCGCCTTGTATGCGGGGTCACAACCCATAGCGTTAAAGATCTTCTCGATGTGAGCCAACCAGCTTTCAGCATCGCTGGGGCTATCTGTCTTCTCAAAAGCTCGAGGGCGGAGCTTATTGAATCTCTCCAGCCATACTGCTAATGTCACTGAGGAGGAGAAGGAGGTGGCTGATTGTGCTGCTGCTGATTGTTGGCAGCTTGAACTTCAGTCCGGATGTCATTCCTCAGTTGAGGAAGCAAGGCTTGCATGGCAGCCTGAATTGCAGCATTGAGCTGCTCCTGTTCGCGTGTGAGAACCATCTGACAGTATAACATAAAACATATGATTAAACAGTTCAAAACATAAAATATAAAATATATACATGAAAAAAAAAATTATACTAAAAATTTCACGAAAAAAATTTTATGCAAGAAAATTTTTGTGTATGAGTGCATGATGCAGTTTTATGAAAACTTTGTATGCTCGAGAGTGAACGCCTCTGGTCAGTTCACTCAAAATAAAAGACATATCGAGGGGACGCCTATGGGTCGGTCCCAAATCTAAAAGTTTCGATAAAACACATGCGACTAAATAGGGCCAGTCCTGTACCAACCATTACTTAGTCAAAAACCCTTTACAATGACATATATATATGTATGCTTAAAAATGATGAATGCATGAAAACAACTGTCAGTTCTAGGAAGACCGTAGTGACTACCCACTAATCACAGGTCATATTTGAGAGCCTACAGGTCGAAGCCTTGGCTCTGATACCATAATTGTAACACCCCATTTTGGAAATGGAAATATCACAGTAATTATGGCGTGTCATCAAAGCATACAAGGTAAAATGTCTAAACATTACTTGACCATATAAAGGAAAATACCGGAATCAAACATCGGTAGTCCAAAAGTAAAGCTCATCACACACAAACATAGTATAGTAAAGGAAAAGGACTAAACAATGTCCAAAGCATAAGTATCATAAAGAAAGGAAATGCATAATGTAAAGAAGGCTAGACAACTTCCAGTCCATATGCACGTACTCTTAGTGTCTACGAGCGTCCCTGAGTACCTTCCTTTTTGGGAACATAGAAAAGGAAAACGGCTGAGCGATACGCTCAGTGCACGGATGTATAATAAAGCATGAGTAGGATAAGCATATAACATAATAACAGCGGAAGAAACTAAGTCCCGAGTAACCTGGTTAAGTCTTAATAAAACTGGTTTTATAGTTTGAAAGTCTTATGTTTATCTTATAAAAACTGTTTGTCATATTTTACCATTAGCCAATATAGGTCATGAATATCCACCGTGCATGAATAATTGGAGGGGTGACCTCATCATGCAAATTAGAGGGGCTGCCTCTAATTTATTATACTGGTTTTATGGGTAGGAGGGATCAGCTCCTTGTGAAGGATGCAAGGCACACACCACATTCACCATGTAATCCTGAATAAAAACGTGTAACTAGGATGCACCCATACGCCCCACATGATAAATATAAGTAAATGGCCAAAAGCTGAAGGGACGCCACGAGCAATCACTCCGCCGTGGTGAAGTCATAACATCAGTGCCTCTAATGTTATGGTTATGGTACCTCCATAACTAGGTGAAACTGGTCATGCATGTATATGGCTATAGGTAATCATATTTAAAACATAAGCAATCAAACTCATACTTATACTACGGGAAAACAGTTGGCTGCATACGGGGAAATCCTAATAAGGAAAGAATGTCCATACTGAAAGGACGAGAATCCGTACCTTATGTCCAGTGAACGAGAACGATGAACTCCGAGAATCCTACTTCCGAAACACTAGTGCTACATAAATACGTACATGAAATAAGTATCTGCTTACTAATTACATAGCTGGTTTTACGTCATGTCTTAGCTTATTTTATGTGTTCTTACTATGTTTTACTGTTTAAAGCCTTAAACTGTGTTAAATCTTATATTCTGCTTAATCTGATTAAGTATTCCTGGTATTCCATGTGTTATTATACTTATTGTGTAAAAATAAATAACTTTCCAAAAATAGCAGGTTTCCTAAAATAGAAAGTTACCAAAAATAGAAAGTTTACAAAAATAGAAAGTTTCCAAAAATAGAAAGTTTCCAAAAATAGAAAGTTTCCAAAAATAGAAAGTTTCCAAAAATAGAAAGTTTCCAAAAATAGATTTACTGCTTAAAATAGATAAGTTTCTAAAAATAGAAAGTTTCCATAAATAGATTAGCTGCCTTAATTAAATAAGTTTCCATAAATAGATTAGCTGCCTTAAATAAATAAGTTTCTAAAAATAGCTGGTTTCCATAAATAAATTAGCTGCCTTATTTAATTAAGTTTCTAAAAATAGAAAGTTTCCATAATTAGAAATAAGCTGGTTAAATAAGCTAAGTATATAATCCTAAGTGTTTTTATGATTATTTCCTAAGTCATATGATATATTGTATAGTTTAATAATTATTCCATGTAATTTAATTAAACTATAGGTTATAATATTTAATTAAAGTATAACATGTTTTAATTAAATATATTAAATACTTAGGTTAAAATATGTATTATTAAATACTAATAATATAACCTAAGTCATGTTAATTAATTAATTATATCCATGGTTTTTAAAATAATTAATTAATTATAAGTCTTAATAATATAAATACTTAGGTTAAAATAATTTCATGATTATTAATAAATAATTAACCTAAGTCATGTTATTAAATTAATCTCATCTTTTATTAATTTAATTTTAACATAAGTTTATAACATAAACAAAACTAACATAACCATGATCCGGATCTAAGCTTAAAAACATGAACCGGACATGAATCGACATCGTACCCCGACCCAAATCGGGGTACCCCTTGCTGCCGTGGGACCCACACGCACCAACCAAGACCAAAAATGGTCTTGGTGGTGTCGGCTAAGCAAACCGAAACCCCTTTGGGGTCGGTTGCTCCCTGCGGCCCAAAACAAAACACCCCTTAATCGACCATTTGATTTAATTAATCATCGAAACATGTTAGATCTATGTTTAATTAATGTGTTTTTATAAAACATCCCATGTTCATCATTAAAATAAAAGATTAATTAAAAAAGAAAAGGTTTTAAAAGGTTTTACCGTATTCGTGGATCAAGGGAATGAAGAACAAACACGAACAAGCAATAAATCAACAAGATCCAAGATCAAGGAATCACCTTGATTGGTGATTGAAGGTGGCGGCACAAAGAGAGGAGAAAAGGGAGGGTTTAGGTTTTTCTTGAATCTTCTGTAAAGTAATTTTTTAGTAGTAAAAATTACTTAACCCCCTTTTAGTAAAATTGGTAATGGGCTTGGCCCATTACCCTTGTTTTGGCCGCGGATAGGGACCCCCCCCCCCCCCCCGTGGGGTTCCCGTACCTCGTTTCGTGTCTTGTTATTTAGTACTCGTTTATGTTTAATTATGTTCGTGTTTTAAATGTTCTCGTTACGTAAATACCATACTCTTATATATTTAATTACGCTCGTATTAAATATATATACGTAATTAATAATAGCTCGTGTTTTAATTACGTTCGTGATTTCGTGATCGTATGTTCGTGATTAATTATCGCTAAATAATTATTATGTGATCGTTCATATAAAATACTTATCGTGTTCTAACACGTACGTAATACGTAAACTCCTAACACGTAATCGTGATCATGCTATATTAGGAAAGTTTTTAACTAGTACGTACGACCCTAAGGGTACTATGCATGGTAAAAGCATGCGGGTTTTACAGAGGTAGATAATCATTCTTGTCACGAGTCTAATACTGAATTTTTAAAGCTTCAAGATTCTTACAATTTACTTACAAAATGCTTTAATCAACTTGAACAACATTGTATATCTTTAGAATTAAAACAACAAACTCAAAATGAGGATCTTTTGATAACAAATGGTTGTGAAAACAGTGTTGAGACGAGTGACAAGATGACTGAGATAGTTAAGGCATTAGAGGAAGAGATTATGAGATTAAAGAGAGATGTATCATTGAACGAAACACTAAAATTGGAACTAGAGGCTGCAGAGTCTAAAAACATGTGCTTAGAAATTAGACTTTCGTCTGTTCTAGGGGATATGGATCGGGCAAGACAGGGACTATCCACTCTTTATGGTTCAATAGAAGAACGCTTAGCTTTTAATGCAGCACAGCAACAATCGTATGTTTAACAATTGAACCAAAAGTGTGAGGAAATCTCTGACTTAAACATCCAGGTCATTGACAAAAACATGGTCTTGGCCGAGTTAAAGGAGACACTGTCACACACGTGAATTTTGAAGCTATTTAAAATTACGTGAAACGCGCTAGTTCGGGTTAGACTTGTGATGTTCCCGATTGTTTACGCGTATTTTGTGTACGAATTTGAACTTTTATGAATGACTTCATCGCTTGAAAGACTATTATTCGTTTATGATACGTTCTAGGAAATTCTATTTTAGAGATCCACATTAAATCAAAGTAATTTCATTTGATAGTTTCGTTAACGCCAATTTAGTATTCCACCCAAATTTAGTTACGAGACATTTAGGAAATTCTCCAATTACCAAATATATCAAAACACTACTACTACTACAAGTTGCCTAAACTTAATTCATCCAAAACTACCAATACAAATGTTACAAGCTACTAAAATAAAAACAAGACTTTTCTTAATACTATACCACAAGAACCGGACCCCCTTACATACAATGGAAAACCCACGTTTTATTTGTTTTCCCCACATTTGAAATACCAGTACTTCACTCCTCCATTTAATGATAGTACCATCTTGTTCCCCCTCCTTTCCCACAAAACCTACGGTTCTATACTAGCTACCATGGAAACTCTTTTAAACCATAAAAATAGTCAACATAAGTACCCTTTTCTTGCTCTTTCTCTGCCCTAGACGCAACCTCAGACGCTTTATTCCTTCCCCATGCACAATGCAAGTTCCTATGATAGTTCATTTGCCAAGTATTAGTTACACTCAAACTACAAAGCTAACCAAACCCTAACCAAGTCTTAACTAGATCACTTTAGCCTTGATCTCACTTCTCTTGCCTATAAATACTCACTCACTTCCCTACTAAACTCACACACTCAAACTTGAAAACTCACAAATAAAAGCACTACGCATTATATCAGTAGATAGGTCACTGCTGAGATAACTAAACAACAAGTTCCGGGTTCGTTTAGTAGCAAGCTAGGAGTAATAAGCTTTGGGTTTGATTGTTGTGTTGATCTACAAGTTGCTAGCCTTGTTTCTTCTTCATCAATTATCCTTAGAACTCTTGTAAGTTGCGATAACCCTTAATCATTTTATCTTGGTTGATAAACACACTTGCTATAAACATTTGAGAACCTAAAAATTACACTAAACAAGTAAAGCTAGTCACGGGGTAGGGTTTGATGTGATATTCACTTAATGACCAAGAAACCCATCGACAAACCAACTGGACCAAAACATGTGGCTCCATGTATGATTTTTGTGAAGAACAAGCATGGATTACATATATGAACATGCATGATTTTGTGTGTTGTATATGATATAAGTGATAAACGACAAGCTAGTTGTGGATGTGTGTTTAAGACGACCAGGAAAGAGTTGGAAAACCCATGATGCCTCATTTTAGTGTGCATGCATGCAAATGGGATTAATGTTAATTTACTAGATGAATTATATGTACTGTGTGTTTGAGTTGAAACGAACCAAGGCAAAAAGAACTAATGTATGCACACAGAAAATGCAAAGCAAACCAGAAAGTGTATGCCCTATGGGTGTTTGATAATAGGCAGAAACATATGTTTTCTGTACAACAAGTGTATGGGTTCTGAAACAGTGAGCATGTCGTGTGTATAAACCAAAACCAGAAACTAAGACATGCTCTTCCTCAGATTTTCATGTACTCGTTTATACTCGTGACACACACATAAAATCATATATTAACACCTAGTTATTAACACAACATGTAATTCAGGAAACAAAAAAACCTGTTAGACGTAAGCATTAGTAGGATTGTGTGTGAATTCCTGCATGAAATGAAATGATTAATAGAAGCTGAGATATATAAGAGAAACGTGGTCATTTGTTTGTGATTTCATGTTTATGTTGCGTGTTTGTATGCATGATAAGCATATATGATAACGTACTTAGGATAGCAAAGCAGGGACACCTTAGGTGATTTTGTAATACATGCGTGTATGTGGAGATTATGTGTGTAGCAGCAGGCATTTGAAACTCCATGTTTTACTACGCGTGTATGTACAAACAAACCAACAGTAGCCTAAACCATAGAAACTAGAAAGGGTGATACTTATTGCTATGTTGTGTTGTGAGTGTTTCCCTGCGTGGTCCAGTACACCAAGAGCCACAAACTCATTCCTATGAGCTAGGACCCATGATGCAACCATGAAAACAAGGAAGATAAAGTGATAGGGGGCGTAGGTTGAACCCAAAAGCAGAAAGTGTAACTCTCTGTGTAGTATGCATATGTATGTATGTTAGACAAGTAAAATGAAAGGACAAATGTGACCCTCTTTATTTCCCTCTGTTTCGTTTGAATTGAACAAACAAACCATTTTTAGTACTATACCCACTGTGTAAAAAGATGTATGCTATGTGATGTATGTGAGTATGTATGATGTGTAATGAACAACAAGTATAGAAAACAATTAAGGACCACTCTCCTCTTTTGGGTGCCTTTCATCAAACAGAAAGCAAACAATCTCATTCCTAAAATAAATAATGTAAATGTGTTGTACGTATGTTTATGTAGAATGTAAAATCAATTAGGACCACCTTGTTCTTTTGGCCTAAAATGACGAACAGTGGGTACACATAAGAAAAGGGTTTCTTTCATTTTGCTAGATATAGTAGGCATATATATGTGTATGACCATGTACGTATGGCAATAACAAGATAAAAAGGCCATTTTGAGTGGTGATTTCGTGTAGGAGCAAACAAGGAATACTATTTCCAAAAATGAAGTGTGAACACAAAATGACCTTTTCCATTTAATTTCCAATTGCTAAAAGTGTATACCTATTAATTAAATTTCGACCCATAGACCCTACTTTACGCCTAGTTTTGATCGCGTAATGGCCATGCCCCGTAAAGACAAAAATACCTTGATAAACTTTACATGGCCTAGTTTATAACGTAACTTTCTGTTTGTCTTAAAGTTGAGTAACGAACCCGCAATTAAATTTTCAAAAATGCTTGATCAACACTTGGAAATAATAGGACGATACTTTTCTTTTATCTTGTTGCGAGTGAACCACTTTGCATAATTATTTGCTATACTTAGAGACTATATTAAAATGCGATATTTATCAAATATCGAAGAGCTCGCGGTCTAGTTTTCATAATGAGAACCCGTTTATTTTGCGGACTATTATTGGACAAGTTATCGAGACCCAAAGTTGACCCCGTGACTAAATTGGACGAACGAGAAAAATGTATAAAAACATTTTATAAATCTATAGCAAGTATAAATTATCAACCAAGTGCATTGTACATTGTTATTTATTTTATTTAGCCTAAGTACGGATATTTTACTTAGGTTACGAGTAGGCCGTTTGCGCATTGTTTTGCGTGCCTTGATATTCCGTGCTATCCTTGTTGATCATATTTGCCTACTTCATCGAGGTGAGTTTCATAGCCCCACTTTTAATTGCTTTAACTATTTTGGGGTGAGAACATTGCTTGTTTTTAACGGATGAACATAAGTGCTTTAAACTCGTACGTTTGCCTACATGATGTCTAAGTAGCGATATCCCTAGATGCTTTAGCCCACTATCGTGAACCGTTAATTACTTTGTGTAAGCGCGAATGTTATGGATAGATCTATCGGGACTAACCTCCCTATCTAATTTGGTTGTGTGGCCAAAGTTAGATACACTTACATTTGAGGATTTACAAATGCTTCGGGATAGGCATTTGCTCGGGCTCTTATTATTTCTTGCTGGTTGAGGTTAACGCTTCGGTGTCACGAGCTTAGGCGTAGGTGCTTAAAACGTATACTTTTGATTATAATCTTGTATTTGTTATAAGATTATATGCCGGTTGCCTTGGAAAATCTTATGGTTCATCACACTATTTAAACTTAAACCTATGAACTCACCAACCTTTGTGTTGACGCTTTAGCAATGTTTTTCTCAGGTATCAAGACGGAGGAGTGACGTGGTTATGCATGGGAGATTTTTAAATGAAAATGGTCGTGACTAGTATATGGATATTTGGATCAATGTTAAAGTCTTTTGAAACAATGTTTTATTATGATCTGGTGTAATTCGCTTCCGAAACAAGTTTTATGCTTTTAATTAAATTAAAACGACTTTTAAATAGTCGTTCTTTGTATCTATGTCTTTTGATAGTCATGACCGTCGCACCCCATTGTGTTGTATTACTCTGATAAATTGGGGGTGTGACAGATTGGTATCAGAGCTGTAGTTATAGAGAACTAGGTTATTTTACAAAATGATTTTTATAAACGTGAGTCAAAAATTTATTTATCGGAAAAATAATTCTAGACTATAACTGTCTCTCAAAAATCTCCAAAACCACTTCACTCCACGTCTTCGATACAAGTAAGTTGTGACTTGAAATAGTTTATGATTTTTGCAATGCTAAGTTTTGAATTTGATTGCTAAGTATTATTAGCATTAGGTATACCTTTCCCATGTATGAGTGATAACCATAGGGACATGTAATAAAACGACTTTTAAAACATCCTTGTATGGATCGTTACGATACGCAAATGGTTTGTGCCATATTTATTTGAACGGTTTGTGCCATGTTTATTTAAATGGTTTGTGCCATCTTTATTTAAATGGTTTGTGCCATATTTATTTGAATGGTTTGTGCCATATATATATTTTCCTTTGAGATTAAACGTACGCATACTTATATTTTAGATAGTCTGCGGGACTATTATCGACTATCAAAACGTTTTGTGTTTCATATCACTGTACGCCAAATTAAAAATATCGACATGATTCCTAGAACGAAAACTATATGAATATATTTACTTACCATGCGTTTGGTAGTATGTTAATTTGTAGTAACACTTGAATCAAGCGATGCTATTATAAATGTCGAGAGGAGCAACTATTTATTGGCTTCGGTAAATTGTTACTCCACTAAACATTTATAATAGACTCGGTTGAGGAAAAGTGACCTACATTAATTAACGGTTTCGAAATTGAAATTGAATGCGTAAGTTATCATATCAAATTATTATTTTGAGCACGACCGAAGAACGACGACGACGTCACTATTTAAGATGAAATATGACGATAAAACACTTATTACAAGTATTACTCTTGTAATGCTCCAAAGAATACTACAATTCAAAGAACGAATAAATTGCGCGATATATGAACTATCCATAAATACGCAGACGCGTAAGTCAAACGGTTACCAAAGAAATTTTTTTTTGGAAATAAATTACGAATCACAGTTGTTATTTGTCCATTGGTTGCGACTAAGTTAGCATGAAATTATTATAAAATTTGAAGTTACGATATAGATATAAATTAAAGGGTTTACCCTGGGTTAAACAATTATGCCAATTTCTGCATCAAAGGGATTATCGCGTTGCGCGATATTTGACAACCCTAGATGCGAAATGTGGGCGTACATTGAGATCTTAAATACAAGGTATAAATATACAACAATGACTGTAAAGTTTATCTAATATTACGAGCAAAACGCTAGACGAGAGCAAGATAAACGAAACATATAAGGAATAACGGAACATATTCCAAAATCAGAGAAATTCTTGTAATAAAATTTAGTAATTGCTCGAATTGAACATTTTGAACGACTATGGGTTAAAAACATATGGAACAATTCTTGTGATGAAATTTTTGTGATAAAATTTTAGTACTCGACTCGTTTAAATCAAATTAACAATTTTTCAAGGTGTAAAAATTGTCGAAAGTGTGCGAACTAGCAATACTAAGTTAAGGAAAGACTTATGAATGAACAAGAACTAGTACGGGCTACGTAATAGCCATAAGCCAACTAAACCTCAAAACATACTTACTCATCCGAGTTGCAAGTAATAGACGTTTAACAAGAGGAAATTGCACAAAAAAAAAAAAAAAATAAACGTCGTAATAGACCTAAATTGATGAAAGAATTGATTAAGGATAATTGTATTTATCCATCCGTGCATAATCACTACTAAGAGAAAGTACAAATAATAAGTATGTGGAAGAGCATGTTAGAGGACTTTAACATTCCACGATCCACTTATTGTTTACCATGAAGGGACTACTTGGACATTTAAGTAGACTTATGGATCGATGTACGAGAACCTACTCTAAATAAAAGAAAATTTACAAGACATCATACAACTCATTTCTATTTTTAGAACTTTAGAAAAATATTTCGTTTCTACCTATCCAATAACCGTCGTTTTATATTTGGTAACATGCGAAAAAGGAAAAATGCCTCTCATTTAATTCGACAAAGAAATTACCCCTATCCGGAGCGTAATCACAATAAATTCGGATGACGAGCAAGATTCGTCAGTCATAATGCCAAATGTCACTACGGGATTTCCTTCCATCGTCCCAAATATTTCTACTACTACTATGCCAATCCCCAGCCCTATGCCTTCAACAATACCTGAAAATTCTAGAAAAAGAAACCGTGCTTCATCACCACCACCTAATGTTGCTTTTTCCCCAGAAGACGAGCCTACTTCAGAAGCACTCAGATTCGATGCAGAAAACCTAATAGGCCGTCTGGAGGATGTTGAGGTTGATGTGGATCGCCTTATCGAGCAAGATGAGGACAAGGACTTGGTGATAGCCGAGTTACGAGAGTCTCTTGAGGCTGTTGAGTCCCAGATTGCTATCTTACAAATGAGGAACGATGATGCCGAGGCTAGGCAAGCTGCGGATCATGCTCAGATTCAAGAGATCCTACACCACCTAAGTCTTTAGGATTTCTCGCCTTTCTAATAAAAGTATGATGTTTTGTAATAAATGTCTGACGTGTTGTCAAGACTAAAAGAAGTCATTCATTGGTTGAATGAAATTTTGTACCCTAAGCTCCAAAACTATGTGTGGAACGCAGTTCAAGAACGAAGTATATGAACTTTATGATACGATCCCTTGATAATTGTATTACGATAATCGTAAGAAAAGTTTGGTCAAAATTGAACAATCGTAAGAATTGATAACAATGAAAGAACTAACAAAAATATACGTCGTTTGTGCGATAATGTACACAGAAAAGTTGAAATGACGGAACAAGGATGCAACGACCTCAAAGAGGTCATCACTCGTCAATACCAAAATTCCATTAGGGCCGTTGATGCGTTTGAAGCTAGTATCCGCACGGTTGACCGAACCATGGATCCTAGTGTTTACGAAAAGGCTAAGGAAACAAGTGCTACTCCGGTTAACACTTTTGGACCTCGAAAGACACTTTCAAAAACTAAGGTAAATCATACCGTTAGTGGAAGAAAAGGGCCTTATGAGAGGAGATGCTATATGTTGAAGAACCACTCAAGGTTTAACACCATGAAGCAAGGTGCCGAAAGGTTTAACCCTCACCCTATGACTAAATCAAAGAATCACTCGTGGAAAACGCCACGTGTCCAACAAGGAAAAACCTTACCACCTTATACATGTTGTGCAAGAACAAATCTCCCGGAGGATGTGCCCAAAACAACTCCGATCTTGAACAAGAAGTATCTCGGTAACCTACCATATTGCCACAAGTGTGACTACCACCACAAAGGTAGTTGTGCTAACCATTGCATGCTTTGCGATGAATTTGGGCACTTGGAGGGTGATTGTCGAGTGGTAAGGTCCCATGAGAAGAAAATGAAGGAACGCTACATGGAGGAATGCCGTTTAAGACAAGAAATACTTGAAATTTCCCAAGAAGGAAGCTCGAAGGCAAAGAGCGTCCAATACCCCACCAACGTTTTACACCGTTTGTCTTTTAAGAAAGATGCACCGACAATCTTCAGGTATCAACCCAAGGGTTTCTACCCTCGTCAGGGATAGAACGTGGAAGTTTATGTATTAGGAACTAGTTTACTTTTATGCAAATCAAGTGACTCGACGTCCGTCGATGTTACCACCAACAAAACATAACTATGTAACCGTACTCCAAGTTTTCAATTAAATTGTGTTGTTTTATTTTTAAAGCCTACTTTGTTTAGCCAACGAGAAAATTTTATTTTAATGTGTCAGAGAAAAATTCACCCACACAAAAAAAAAAAAAAAAAAAAAAAAAAAAAAAAAAAAAAAAAATCACTTAAGAAAGAGCTTCTTCTACCATATTTTCTTTACCTATCGAAGGGAAATAAATAAAGTAAATTTGTACTAAAATATTTTTGTAAAATATTCTTTAGAAAATATCATAATTGTTTTTCTTTACTATTAGAAATCACCACCGGAAACACTTATTAATGGGAATAATAACAATCGTGAATATGTAAGTTGAAAGATTAGTAAAGGTATTATTAATCTAATACCGCAACTAATAGCGAAATATGTTTAGTAAGAACTACCATGTAAAGTTTTAGAACTCGGTTTGATGACCAACTCAATGTGGAGAACAAAAACTATTGATAAACTTGACGAGAACTAGTACGAATAAATATTGGGAATTATTTTGTTGATTGTGTAAAGTGAGCAATGATTACAAATGAAATGAACTATGCGCAAAATTTGTTGATTATGAAAGTGAACAACGGTAACGAACGGAATGCACTATGGACTAGCAATATATAATTACAACCCCAAAGAGTCAAATTGTGATGAAAAGGAGGATGCAACCGTTGGTCCCGAGACGTACGTAGCCTGATCAACTACGTATGATCATGGACGAACGCGAGTATGCTCATAGTAGTCATCTTAAAAATAAGATATATTAGTAGAATATATACAAGTTGCCCTATTTATCAGAGTAAGATTTATCATATGCTACGAACGTCGGACATTTTTATACCGTCCTAGTATAATTATCTCCTTCACCACTATTTCATACAAGAGCGTATATGACACGCAAATACTAAGAGCGCCAATTGATTTTGACAAAAATTAAACACAAATATATTAGAGTTGGAAAAGCGAGAACAACTTTTAAATAATAATGAGAAGAACGAAAAGTCATTCGAGTAAAATCCAAATTTAACGGATATCCAGAACTCGCCATAACATCATATTAAAGAACAATTGGGTCAATATAAGCGTGCTTCCGTATATGATTGGAATACCGAAGCCGTCTGGACAAAAGTCTATTTTACCTAACGATGTTTGAGCATCGCACCATACTCATAGGCTTAAGAAATATTGTATATTTCCTTCATATAAGGGATCCGAATCGGACTATGAACTAAATATATTATAAATTGTACACATGTTTTCCTCTCCATGAAAAAGGAGATAAACGAGGAGGACCGCAAACTAAATTGATTAATTAAAGAAATTATCTAAATGTCACATAAAAGAAAGAAACGTCTTAACCATCACGTGTTAGGACGATCAATTGTCCTAGATTTTTGGGAAACCGATTCAAGAAATCTTGACGCATACGCTACTTATCACTACCAAGTAGACGGTTAATGTGAACGGGATAAATCAAACCATGGGGAACGATTTTAAATGTGCAATATATAGTCATCTAAGCGAAAAATGACAATATGCGACAATTCAAAGTGAAAGTAATACGCGGGACGACGTGAAAGTTAATAATCAGAAAAACTCATCAGACAAAACCGACGTCATCAAGAAAAATTTGACATACGATAAAATATTTGGGGAACGCTATAGAACCATGTACAAGTCGAAAGAAAATTTTGTTCGTTTTAATCCTAACAAGATTATAGTAATTTTAATCTTAGCAACAAATTAAAGAATAACGAACGCGTTGAACACCGTGAAAGGAAGATAAAAATTTAATTGACCTCTTGTTTTGACAACGACATCGACGTGCTAGTTTTGAGGACAAAACTCAATTTAAGGGATTACGAATGTCACACACGTGAATTTTGAAGCTATTTAAAATTACGTGAAACGCGCTAGTTCGGGTTAGACTTGTGATGTTCCCGATTGTTTACGCGTATTTTGTGTACGAATTAAAATTTTTATGAATGACGTCATATGAAGTATTAATTGAATGACTATTATCCGTTATGTTACGCACTAGAAAATATTTATTTTTAAGAGACGATATAAAGTTTCATCAACAAAACCTCATTTAAATAAAAATCGCTATGCAATACAAACATTTTCTCTCCGTCCACATGAATGACACGTTTAGCAAGTTTTTCCGTTCACCAAATATATCAAAACACTACTACTACTACAAGTTGCCTAAACTTAATTCATCCAAAACTACCAATACAAATGTTACAAGCTACTAAAATAAAAACAAGACTTTTCTTAATACTATACCACAAGAACCGGACCCCCTTACATACAATGGAAAACCCACGTTTTATTTGTTTTCCCCACATTTGAAATACCAGTACTTCACTCCTCCATTTAATGATAGTACCATCTTGTTCCCCCTCCTTTCCCACAAAACCTACGGTTCTATACTAGCTACCATGGAAACTCTTTTAAACCATAAAAATAGTCAACATAAGTACCCTTTTCTTGCTCTTTCTCTGCCCTAGACGCAACCTCAGACGCTTTATTCCTTCCCCATGCACAATGCAAGTTCCTATGATAGTTCATTTGCCAAGTATTAGTTACACTCAAACTACAAAGCTAACCAAACCCTAACCAAGTCTTAACTAGATCACTTTAGCCTTGATCTCACTTCTCTTGCCTATAAATACTCACTCACTTCCCTACTAAACTCACACACTCAAACTTGAAAACTCACAAATAAAAGCACTACGCATTATATCAGTAGATAGGTCACTGCTGAGATAACTAAACAACAAGTTCCGGGTTCGTTTAGTAGCAAGCTAGGAGTAATAAGCTTTGGGTTTGATTGTTGTGTTGATCTACAAGTTGCTAGCCTTGTTTCTTCTTCATCAATTATCCTTAGAACTCTTGTAAGTTGCGATAACCCTTAATCATTTTATCTTGGTTGATAAACACACTTGCTATAAACATTTGAGAACCTAAAAATTACACTAAACAAGTAAAGCTAGTCACGGGGTAGGGTTTGATGTGATATTCACTTAATGACCAAGAAACCCATCGACAAACCAACTGGACCAAAACATGTGGCTCCATGTATGATTTTTGTGAAGAACAAGCATGGATTACATATATGAACATGCATGATTTTGTGTGTTGTATATGATATAAGTGATAAACGACAAGCTAGTTGTGGATGTGTGTTTAAGACGACCAGGAAAGAGTTGGAAAACCCATGATGCCTCATTTTAGTGTGCATGCATGCAAATGGGATTAATGTTAATTTACTAGATGAATTATATGTACTGTGTGTTTGAGTTGAAACGAACCAAGGCAAAAAGAACTAATGTATGCACACAGAAAATGCAAAGCAAACCAGAAAGTGTATGCCCTATGGGTGTTTGATAATAGGCAGAAACATATGTTTTCTGTACAACAAGTGTATGGGTTCTGAAACAGTGAGCATGTCGTGTGTATAAACCAAAACCAGAAACTAAGACATGCTCTTCCTCAGATTTTCATGTACTCGTTTATACTCGTGACACACACATAAAATCATATATTAACACCTAGTTATTAACACAACATGTAATTCAGGAAACAAAAAAACCTGTTAGACGTAAGCATTAGTAGGATTGTGTGTGAATTCCTGCATGAAATGAAATGATTAATAGAAGCTGAGATATATAAGAGAAACGTGGTCATTTGTTTGTGATTTCATGTTTATGTTGCGTGTTTGTATGCATGATAAGCATATATGATAACGTACTTAGGATAGCAAAGCAGGGACACCTTAGGTGATTTTGTAATACATGCGTGTATGTGGAGATTATGTGTGTAGCAGCAGGCATTTGAAACTCCATGTTTTACTACGCGTGTATGTACAAACAAACCAACAGTAGCCTAAACCATAGAAACTAGAAAGGGTGATACTTATTGCTATGTTGTGTTGTGAGTGTTTCCCTGCGTGGTCCAGTACACCAAGAGCCACAAACTCATTCCTATGAGCTAGGACCCATGATGCAACCATGAAAACAAGGAAGATAAAGTGATAGGGGGCGTAGGTTGAACCCAAAAGCAGAAAGTGTAACTCTCTGTGTAGTATGCATATGTATGTATGTTAGACAAGTAAAATGAAAGGACAAATGTGACCCTCTTTATTTCCCTCTGTTTCGTTTGAATTGAACAAACAAACCATTTTTAGTACTATACCCACTGTGTAAAAAGATGTATGCTATGTGATGTATGTGAGTATGTATGATGTGTAATGAACAACAAGTATAGAAAACAATTAAGGACCACTCTCCTCTTTTGGGTGCCTTTCATCAAACAGAAAGCAAACAATCTCATTCCTAAAATAAATAATGTAAATGTGTTGTACGTATGTTTATGTAGAATGTAAAATCAATTAGGACCACCTTGTTCTTTTGGCCTAAAATGACGAACAGTGGGTACACATAAGAAAAGGGTTTCTTTCATTTTGCTAGATATAGTAGGCATATATATGTGTATGACCATGTACGTATGGCAATAACAAGATAAAAAGGCCATTTTGAGTGGTGATTTCGTGTAGGAGCAAACAAGGAATACTATTTCCAAAAATGAAGTGTGAACACAAAATGACCTTTTCCATTTAATTTCCAATTGCTAAAAGTGTATACCTATTAATTAAATTTCGACCCATAGACCCTACTTTACGCCTAGTTTTGATCGCGTAATGGCCATGCCCCGTAAAGACAAAAATACCTTGATAAACTTTACATGGCCTAGTTTATAACGTAACTTTCTGTTTGTCTTAAAGTTGAGTAACGAACCCGCAATTAAATTTTCAAAAATGCTTGATCAACACTTGGAAATAATAGGACGATACTTTTCTTTTATCTTGTTGCGAGTGAACCACTTTGCATAATTATTTGCTATACTTAGAGACTATATTAAAATGCGATATTTATCAAATATCGAAGAGCTCGCGGTCTAGTTTTCATAATGAGAACCCGTTTATTTTGCGGACTATTATTGGACAAGTTATCGAGACCCAAAGTTGACCCCGTGACTAAATTGGACGAACGAGAAAAATGTATAAAAACATTTTATAAATCTATAGCAAGTATAAATTATCAACCAAGTGCATTGTACATTGTTATTTATTTTATTTAGCCTAAGTACGGATATTTTACTTAGGTTACGAGTAGGCCGTTTGCGCATTGTTTTGCGTGCCTTGATATTCCGTGCTATCCTTGTTGATCATATTTGCCTACTTCATCGAGGTGAGTTTCATAGCCCCACTTTTAATTGCTTTAACTATTTTGGGGTGAGAACATTGCTTGTTTTTAACGGATGAACATAAGTGCTTTAAACTCGTACGTTTGCCTACATGATGTCTAAGTAGCGATATCCCTAGATGCTTTAGCCCACTATCGTGAACCGTTAATTACTTTGTGTAAGCGCGAATGTTATGGATAGATCTATCGGGACTAACCTCCCTATCTAATTTGGTTGTGTGGCCAAAGTTAGATACACTTACATTTGAGGATTTACAAATGCTTCGGGATAGGCATTTGCTCGGGCTCTTATTATTTCTTGCTGGTTGAGGTTAACGCTTCGGTGTCACGAGCTTAGGCGTAGGTGCTTAAAACGTATACTTTTGATTATAATCTTGTATTTGTTATAAGATTATATGCCGGTTGCCTTGGAAAATCTTATGGTTCATCACACTATTTAAACTTAAACCTATGAACTCACCAACCTTTGTGTTGACGCTTTAGCAATGTTTTTCTCAGGTATCAAGACGGAGGAGTGACGTGGTTATGCATGGGAGATTTTTAAATGAAAATGGTCGTGACTAGTATATGGATATTTGGATCAATGTTAAAGTCTTTTGAAATAATGTTTTATTATGATCTGGTGTAATTCGCTTCCGAAACAAGTTTTATGCTTTTAATTAAATTAAAACGACTTTTAAATAGTCGTTCTTTGTATCTATGTCTTTTGATAGTCATGACCGTCGCACCCCATTGTGTTGTATTACTCTGATAAATTGGGGGTGTGACAGACACCTCTTCTCACCCGACAAGAAGTTGTTAATAACTTAGCTACCAACTCTGCACCGTCCTCTAGTGCTCCAACAACCAATTCAGTAGTGCTCTATAAGAACCCGCTCCATAAGAAAAATCCGGTTACCTACGATGATTATATGAGGAATGCAATTAAGCATGTAGATCTTGTTAGGGATATTTTAGATGACTTGTATGCGTTTGATCCCTTAAGCAGTTACTATTATTCAGCTCATGCATATATTCAGCGAGTTCAATATTGCTTAGCATATTTGCAATACATAGGAAAACCGGGTTTTGCACTACTCACTAATCGACCCATTGATGTAACTCCATTCAATAAGACCCCAGGAGCAAAACCGTCATTGGCACCATCAATTAAGGCACCTTTAAAATCTGTTGCTAATGTTCCCACTTTGCCTTCTACAGGATTAAAAGAGTCTACTAAGGCTAAAGGATCGCCACTCAAGAAAGATAAGATCAAGCCCTCCACTAGTAGTACCATCAAGAAGAAAGTAGAAGCTCACACTAGGAATATCAGTTCAGATTTAAATAAAAAGAATCATGTTAAGACTAAAAGCTCTACGCTTGTGCAGAAGCCTAAATCTTTTGTGAATTCTAATTTAAAATGTTGGAATTGTAATGAATGCATGTTTTCCCAACGTCATGATTTGTGTCTTATTGATCATGTGAATGAAATGAATGCTATTAGGAATGATCTTGAATGGAAGCCAACTAGGAGAACTCGTACCCAAGTTGGATGGCAATGGCGTCCCACTGGTAGGACCTTTACATTAGGTGGAAAAATGTGCCCTTTAACTAGAAATGCATCCATTGAGGTTAGGTCTCAGCGTCCTTTAGTTAGGCACACTAGCACTAAAGTATGGAAACCGCGCCCTTTAATTAGGTCAGCCCCTACTATAGTGTCTATCAGTGAAGAAATACCTCAGGATTTAAGCCAACTTGAATCTACATCACCAACTAGGAAGAAGGCTAGGAAATCTAAGAAACCTAAAGTTAGCAAATCTAAGATCATTAAATCTGTACCTGCTAATAACAAGGAACATTCAGATTCCGAAACCTATACATTGTCCTCGTCTGGTGATATTTTCAGGTGGTCCAAATCATCCTCTGGTATTTGGACTCCGGTTGCTCAAAGAATATGACCGGAGATCGCTCGATGCTCCGAAATTTCGTCAGCAAGTTTCTTGGAACGGTTAAATTCGGTAATGATCATATTGCAAAGATAATGGGGTATGGTGAATATCAGATTGGAAACGTTACGATTTCAAGGGTATACTATGTAGAAGGTCTTGGTCATAATTTATTTTCAGTAGGACAATTCTGTGATTCCAACCTAGAGGTTGCTTTTCGACAACATACTTGTTTCATCCGCAACTTGGAAGGAAAAGACCTGTTGAAGGGGTCTCGTGGTGCAAATCTTTATACTTTGTCCCTACAAGATATGATGGCCGCCTCTCCAGTATGTCTTCTCTCCAAAGCATCTAAGACCAAGTCATGGTTATGGCATCGCAGATTATCTCATCTCAACTTTGATGATATTAATCATTTGGCTAAAAACGAATTAGTTCGTGGTCTTCCAAAGCTCAAATTTCAAAAGGACCATTTATGTGCCGCGTGTTCAAGGGGGAAAAGCACCAAGAAATCATACAAGTCCAAAGGTGAAGACACCAATCAAGAAAAACTTCATCTTTTGCATATGGATCTTTGTGGGCCAATGCGAACCGAAAGTGTGAGCGGTAAGAAATTCATCCTCGTTATTGTGGATGATTTCTCCAGGTTTACATGGGTTAGATTTCTACGTACAAAGGATGAAGCAACAAAGGCTATCATCACTTTTCTGAAATTCATTCAGGTACGTTTAAATACTACTGTCCGCCGTATTCGTACAGATAATGGAACAGAGTTCGTCAACCAGACTCTTCGTGATTACTATGAAGAAGTTGGTATCTCACATGAAACATCCGCTGCACGTACTCCACAACAAAACGGTGTCGTTGAAAGACGGAATCATACGCTTATGGAAGCTGCTAGGACTATGCTGATTTATGCGAACGCTCCATTATTCTTGTGGGCAGAAGCTATATCTACTGCATGTTTCACCCAAAACCGTTCTATCATTCGGAAACGCCATGGAAAAACACCTTACGAGCTTCTACATAATCGTAAGCCCGATGTTTCATTCTTTCATGTGTTTGGTGCTTTTTCTTATCCAAACATTAATAGTGAGAACTTGGGCAAACTTCAACCGAAAGCCGATATAGGTATTTTCATTGGTTACTCACCCTCCAAGCAAGCATACCGAATTTACAACCGTCGTCTTGGTAAGATAGTAGAAACTATGGGCACAGATTTTGATGAGCTGACAGCGATGGCTTCTGAGCAACGTAGCTCTGAACCCGCGCTTCACGAGATGGGAACCGGTGCTATTAGTTCCAGATTAGTTCCCAATAATCCTACTTCTACATCATTCATACCACCTACTAGGCCCGAGTGGGATAAACTATTTCAACCGTTGTTTGATGAATTCTTTGATCCCCCAAGTGATGAAGTTCCAGCACCTGTAGTGATAGCTCCAATCCCTGAAGTTGTTGCTCAAGCTAATGAAGCTTTATCAAATGCATCTTCAATTAACATTGAACCGGATGCACCTCTACCATGTAATTCTCAAACTACACCTGAATCGTCACCCTTACTTGTGCCTAATGATGTTGAAGAGGATTCTACTGATCACGATTTGGAATATGCCCACCTACAAGAGCTTCCTTTCTTTGGTATACCGATACCTGAAAACCCTTCAGCCGCGTCTACCTCAGAAGAAGCTCATACAATTGTTCACTCCAGACCACCACGGATTGAAAATCACAGCACCAAATGGACAAAAGATCACCCAATTAGGAATGTTATTGGAGGTCTCGATCGACCAGTCTCTACACGCCATCAATTACAAGAGAGTGCACTCTATTGCTATTTTGATGCATTTCTCTCCGAAGTTGAACCTAAAAACTGGCAACATGCTATGACTCAATCATCTTGGATTGAAGCCATTCAAGAGGAACTAAATGAATTCCAAAGACTTTAAGTATGGGAATTAGTTCCTCTCCCTGACAAGGTTAACATCCTTACCTTGTTGTGGGTTTATAAGGTTAAACTCGATGAGATGGGTGGAGTCTTGAAGAATAAGGCTAGATTTGTTGCTAGAGGATACAAACAAGCCTTGGGTATCGACTTTGAAGAATCTTTTGCTCCTGTTGCAAGATTGGAGGCTATTAGACTATTCCTTGCGTATGCTGCTCATATGAACATGATCGTCTATCAAATGGATGTGAAGACAGCATTTTTGAATGGTGAACTAAGGGAAGAAGTCTATGTTAGTCAGCCGGATGGGTTCGTTAGCACGGAGTTTCCTAATCATGAGTACAAGCTTAAGAAGGCTCTCTATGGGTTGAAACAAGTTCCACGCGCGTGGTATGATCTCCTTTCAACATATCTCATTTCGGAATGCTTCTCCAAAGGCAAGGTGGACCCCACTCTATTCACTCTCAAGGAGGACAACGACATGATACTGGTACAAATTTATGTTGATGATATAATATTTGCTGCCTCTAACATAGAATTGTCAAAACGCTTTCAGAAGATAATGTCCACATGCTTTCAGATGTCAATGATGGGAAAATTTTCATTTTTCTTAGGATTACATATTTCTTAGAATCCCAGAGGCATCTTTATTAATCAATCCAAATATGCTCTAGAATCTTTAAAGAAATATAACTTTGAAAATTGTGACCCCGTGGACACTCCAATGGTGGAGAAATCCAAGTTAGATGAAGATAGGAATGGGACTATTGTCGATCCAAAACTCTACCGTGGGATGATCGGCACCCTTCTCTATCTGACTGCTAGCAGGCCTGATTTGCAATTTGCCGTATGCATGTGTGCCCGGTATCAGGCTCGGCCTACCAAAAAGCACCTACATGTTGTTAAAAGGATCTTTCGGTATCTCAAAGGAACACTTCATCGTGGTCTATGGTATCCGAAAGATTCCTCTATTGCTTTAATATCATACACAGATGCCGATCATGCTGGGTGTCAAGACACGAGGCGTAGCACTTCTGGGTCTGTGCAACTCCTTGGAGACAAATTGATTAGTTGGTCTTTAAAAAGGCAGAAAAGCGCTGCAATTTCTAGCATGGAGGCTGAATACATTGCCATGTCCGGTTGTTGTGCTCAAGTCCTTTGGATGAGATTACAACTAACTGACTACGGTTTGGGATTCAACAAAATCCTGATGTATTGTGACAACAAGAGCGCCATTGCCCTTTGTTGCAACTACGTTCAACACTCCCGGGCAAAGCACATCAACATTCGCTACCATTTCACTAAAGAGCAGGTGGAGAACAGAGTGATCGAGCTGTATTTTGTCACCACTGAGTACCAGCTGGCAGATATGTTCACAAAAGCCTTAGATCGAGGACGAATCGAGTTTTTGATCGACAAGCTTGGCATGAAATCTTTCTCTCCAGCGACTCTCAAAGAGTTGGCAGAAGAATCAGCAGAATAGTGGTGGTAAACTATTCATGCGTATCCTTTGGTCGTGATCATGTATATTATCATATATATATATAAACCACAAAAAGAAAAATACAAAAATATAAAACCAAGAAAAACCATAAAAAATATAAAACCAAGAAAAACCATAAAAAATATAAAATCAAGAAAATCCAAAAATATTTTTCGTTTTTTTTTAAAATCGGGCATGTCTTTTAGTACGGTAATATTTACGGCTTTAGAAATGTCGATCAATATTGACACGGCGCCATAAATAGAGTACGTATAAAAGTTTTACATTTTTAAAACATGCCCATTATGGCTTGTAGTTATTTCAGACTGCAACCCGTTTTTCGCATTAAAGTCACTATTTCCTTGGAAAACGTTGGCTCACAATGGGAATTAATTTTCTCGGGCATGATTTACAAGCCAAATCATGCAAAGGGATCAAGTTTACTTTACAACTTGGTCTAACACGAGTTAGTGTACGTTTCAGTGCATTAATTTGTCTAAATAAGAGAAATCTTATTGCCACCACGAATCAATCTTTTCAAGACATTAATTGGAAAATGTTTTCATCAACATGTGCCTCGTTAAACAATGACTACAGCTCTTTAATTAGAAAACGGGTTATCGTTTAAGGGGGAGAAAATGTTAAATCGTCTTTGTCATCAAAACGGCTTTTAAAAGTGTTTGAGGAAAATTAATTGGCTAAATGGTTAATGATTGGACTTGCTTTAGAATACGACTTGTGCTTGATCAATGAGATAGGACTTGCCTTAGGTCTTGGTTATTTGCTAATAGGATGCGATGCTTAAGTTGTGAACAGTTAATACATGATATAGGACTAACAAGTGTTAATTAAGTTAACGGTTGTTAACCTAAGAGTATTTAACTTAAAGAGAAAACAAAAAGAAAAGTGAAAACTGTAGGGGTTAAAAGTGACAAGGGGTAAAACTTGGAAAGTTTGACCTAAGTCAAACCTCCCACCCCCCGTCTTCTCCTTCTCTCTATTCTTCCTTTTTTGTTTTTCTCCTTGACCGCCATTAACACACAAACACACTCACACAAGCTCGACTTTATTAAAGTAATCCAACCTTCGTCTAATCCGTCTCATTCATCTCTAAGGTACATACCCGCGTGTAATTTGTCTAATTCGTTACTCAATCCACTTATTTAACTCGTTTTTATTAAAGTAATCTAATTAGGGTTTCTGATTAATTTAGGGTTAATTGATTTGGGGTTTAGCTGGGTTTCACGCGGAATAGGACTAGAATGAGTTTGGTGGCCTTTAGAATGCTTAAAACAATTATCCAAGCTTAGATTAATCGATCATAAGGTGCGTTTAGATTATTCTGGATAAACGGATTTTGTTCTAAGTGTATTCCGAATAAGCATATGTTTGGGAAAAATATTCCGCATAGACTTATTCCGCATAGACCGGTTATTCCGCATAGACTTGCTATTCCGCATAGACATGTTATTCCGCATAGACTTGCTATTCCGCATAGACATGTTATTCCGTATAGACTGGTTATTCCGCATAGACTTGCTATTCTGCATAGACTGGTTATTCCGCATAGACATATTATTCCGCATAGACATATTATTCCGCATAGACTGGTTATTCCGCATAAACATATTATTCCGCATAGACTGGTTATTCCAGATAGACGTTTATTCCGCATAGACATTTATTCCAGATAGAGGTTTATACGGAATAGTGGTTTATTCCGGATAGTGGTTTATTCCGGATAGTGGTTTATTCCGGATAGTGGTTTATTCCGGATAGTGGTTTATTCCGGATAGTGGTTTACTCCGGATAGTGGTTTATTCCGGATAGTGGTTTATTCCAGATGAAGGATGTTTGAGTGTTTTAAAAGATTAAGGGATTATGTCATTTGTATAATGCTTAGGTATAAATTCATCATGATATTCATATCTGTATGTATAAACTTTTATGTTTTATCTTAAGCAGAAACAATGTCTAACCCAACCATGCAACGAATACAAGACTCTAGAGCAGCAGCCATTGCCGAGGCCAAAACCCTCAAGTTCATTCCAAACAACTACCGGTTGAAGGAGGTCTCTCATTCCACTCACAATGGATTCAAGGTAGGTTCAGCCATTCTTGACAATTCTCACCTCAGGAAAGCGCTAAGGGATAGTGCTTCGGTACCATTCGACTACATGTACGAATTTTGGGCAACCAAAGAGAAGACGTCAAACAAGCTCACATTCTTCCTGGACAACAAGCAACAAACTCTCACCGTGTCAGACTTCCGTAAGATCTTTGGTTTTCGGGAGTCACCCAAAGGATTAACATTCTCAGGGAACCCAACCAAGAACCAGCTCATGGAGATGTTCACTGCCATTGGATGTGCGGACATACGAATAGTGTCCGAGTTTACCACAGCCAAAGTGGGTCAACCTTGGAGAGGGATTTTTGGTATTCTCAGCCGATGTCTCACACCCAAAACGACTGGGTATGAAGCTGTGCGTCCGCCAATCGTCAAGATGTTTTATGGTATGTTCAAGGGTATGGGTATTGATTATGCATCATTGCTGTGGGAAGAGTTTATTTTTCAACTCTTCACAAACACGAAGGGTAAGGCTAAAGGTTATCAGTACCCTAGGTTCATAAAGCTAATCATACATTATTTTATGGAAAACGATGCGTCTATTGATAAGCGTGCAGGTAGCCGTCACCACACAATGGATGCTGATGATTTGGTGGACTTTAGGCAAGAAACTCACTCCAATATTGTTATCCCTGGTCCTATTCCCAGTTATCTCCTGACAGATGAGATTATCGCTTCTGCTGATTACAAGAACATGCTACAAGAAATCGAGAATCAACGAGCAAGCATTCAAGCAGGAGAAGACTCGTCTACCACGGTTAAGAGTAAAGGTAAACGCAAGCAAACAGCTTTACCTGAACCCAAAACCAAAAAGACAAAGACCGTAGCTAAGAAGGGTAAGAGCACGGCTGACAAGTTTGTTCTTCGAGATGAAGACACTGATGACGATCCTACTCCCGAGAAAACTCAAAAGACTGAGAAAAAGTTAATGAAGATGGCTATTGAAAAGAGTAGGAAAGACACGGGCGGTAGTGGTTCGGGTGCACATATGGATGTTGAAGAAGAATACGAGGAGCCAAATGATATTAATGAGTTTGGATTACCCGAATGATACTCTGCTTCGAAGGAGACATCCATTGCTGATACAGCAAGTGTTGAGAAGGAGTCTGGTGCTACAACAATCATTGTACCTACACAGCCTCTCGTAACTCAACCTCCACCAATCCAGCCCTTACCAACACGACCGGTGTCAACACCACTACCTTTCCTTCCACCTCCAACAACTTCCATCCTCAGTACTGTAATCATAACCGAGCCTCTTCAACCATCCCAGAGTAGCTCTGTACCATCTTCAATGGCTGCATTCGTAATGGCAGAGATGTTGGATAAACACACGGACAGTCAAAGAAAAGAGATGGATAAACTTCGAGAAGAGATACTTCGACGAGTGCAAAGTGAAGAGGCATCCAAGAAAGCCCAAGAAGAGATGATAGCTAAGTTCACTGCAGAGATGGAAATGACACGTAAAGCTCATGCAGAAGAACTTGCTCAAGTCAAACAGGCTGAAGCTGAAAAGAGTGAAACACGTCTTACGAGACTTCGAGTTATAAAGGATAAATATAAGGAGCAGAAAGAATTACTTGAAGCTTCTATATTAGAGAGAGTGAATGAATCTGTTGAGGCCCTTATGCCAAAGATGCGTGATGAGATGAGGAAACTTGCGGCTAATAACTTGATGATCAAGTCGTCCAACCCTTCCGAATCCGCCTACAAAATTGCATATGACTTAACGGATTTTGAATTAAAGAAGATCCTCAAAGCTCGCATGAAGGAAGTTGGATCTTTTGACAAGTCTAAAGTTCAACGGACACTCTACAAAGAACTCAATGAAGCTATCTTGGAGGATGATCGGTTGTTTAAGACGTTTGGAAGTGTGGTACCTTACCACATTCTGCCTGAGGAGGAAAAGGAAGATAGTGAACAAAAGGAGGGTAACGGTGAAGAAGAATAAGAAGAAGATGATGATGATGGTGACGATGATGGTGACGATGATGGTGACGATGATGGTGATGATGATGAGGATGGTGATGATGATGATGATGGTGATGGTGGTGATCTAAATGAGGAGAGTGATAAGGGTAGCAACTGGGATGATGATGAGGATGATGGTGGTAAACATGATCAGCCTGAAACGGGGGACAAGGGTGCCAGCACAAAGACACCATCTAAGTCTGGTACCAAGTCTCAGAAAGATGCTGCGCGAAAGGAAAAGTCCACCTCTACGGAGTCAGGACGAACCAAGTGGCGCCATGATGTGAATGTTGCCACTGCGTCATCGATTCCTGGTATATCTGTATCTGTTTCTATACCTGTTACCACTAATCCTGTTAGTTCTTTTGTTGCTCCGGTGATTGCAGAATCAGTAACTGTACCTGCATCTGCACAACACTCGCCTGTTCATGACACCGCCGAAATGCCTGAATCAGAACCAGCAAGTGTTCATGTTTCTACTCCTCTGCAAATAGAACCACAATCTACTGTTCCCGAGTCAAGCACACGGGACTGGGCGGATACATTGGAGATTGATGAAACCGCACCGCCACAAGCTTGGATCACGGCAGCTGCTAAATATGATCCAATCATAGACGCTGATAGAGATGTCCTATATCTCCGTATCCGTAGTCCGATAGACTTGTGTGCATTTTTGGCTCATGAGTTCAAATATTCGGTCACTCCGTCTTTGGTAAAGAGAGCGCTAAAGGACAAGAGAATTCACGCCAAAACCAGGTTAAGCCGCATGGAGTACGAATATTATGCTGACGAGGTCCTGAAAGCTCTTAATATCGTTCAAAGGCCAGGCCTTCATGAGTCAGAAAGAGCTCCACCTCCACTTGATCCTTCTCAAGATAATCAAATTGCTCTTGACTTCTTTGTCACCTATGATCTTGATTATCTCCTCAAGGGATCATCCAAGTACGCAACCTCCCTGACCTTGCTGAAAGCTGATAATTGGGGGACAATACCCTGGATCGAGGAAAAGGTAAACCGACTCTGGGTCCCAAAGGTAAATCGTAATTATGATATGTATGTTGTTATAGGTGCATCACATTGGGACGAGCAAGTCCGAAGGGCCTACATAGGTTGCTGCTTAGCCAATTCAGGAAGTATTGTCAAATCCGATATTCGCATCTCAAGTATTTTGGGACTGAAAACTGAAGCCAAGAATGGCTATTATCATGTGACGGAGATTCTTCTAAAAAGGGAGGATGACAGAGAATACACAATACAGCAGGGAGATTTTTCTATCATTCGCCTTGAAGATATCGAAGACATGTTGCTTATGATGACCCGTGATCAACTTACCTATCTTACTCGTGAAGAAATAATTGCCTTGAATACAGCACTTCGTATGTTCACACGAAGCGTTGTTATCAAGAAACGAGTTGAAGATCTTCAATTGGGAGTTGAAAGCTACCAAAGGAAGCTTAACTTGACCCGTCTAATGAATCAAGTTCTACCTCAACATGTCAACAGATGTCCCTATACTGGCATTACCGTTCCGAGTTACGGGATTTTCTACTTGAACAGTCGTGGGATCATGAAGTTTATGAGGGTAGGTGAGCTTTATAAATACAGTGATGGGACTCTCATATATGTCAGAGGAAAATTGGAGCATCTTAATTCTGGTGGGTCATACCAGAAATGATTGAGGATTGGCATCCGGGTTATCGGAAAATGGCGACATATATGATCAAGAAGATTGATGAAAAGCTCCGGGAACGTAGATTGATGAGGAGCTTAGAAAGGTTCGTTGGTGGTAGACCATATGGAGTGCACCACAAGTTACTGCAACGATCCATCTAATGGGTCGTACATATCAGGTCCACTCTATATTGGTTTTTAATTGTGAATATGTAAATTTTGTGAATATTGTGCTTTTATGGCTTGATGTAGTGTTAAGGTATGATAATTTTTCAAGAATTTCTCACGAGATTCTAAATATTTCAAAATATATCATACTAAAGTACTACAATTAACCCTTATTAATTTAAGGGGAGCATTAATATGTTCTATGGCCAAACATTGATTTCATTTTATACCCAAAGACCGGTTAATCCATTCAATATCCCAAATATTAATGGTTAACATTTTGGATAAGGGGAGAAAATGGGATTAAGGAGACTTAATTGATACTTGGCTAAAAGATGAAAAAGACTTAACGATAATCCAACTTAATATGTGTAAAGCACGTGTTAAGGGGGAGCGTTTTTGATGAACAAAACACTTAAGGTACAAAACTCTTGATTTCAATATCACAAGTACCTTAAGTGATTTTCAAGGATTTTTCATGGTGACTATACTTTCCCAAAACATGCTTTATTCACGACGGATGTGGTGACAAAAGGGTGGTAGGAATAGGTATTAGTCCAATGATTCATCAGAGCCGATGGAATCTTCCCAAGGACAATTCCCTAGATAGAATTAGAAGTCCTAGGAAAGATGGAGAAAGATTGTGAACGTAGCTGATTACCGACTAATTACTGATGCTAGCACTGGAACAATCACAACAAGGTGCTAGTATTGATGTATTGGTAAGTACTGAAGGGGTTGAAGAATGAAAAAGAAATGTAAAATAAAGGGTGTAAAGAAAGAAGCCCTCCTTACAATTTTAGACAGAAACCGGGTCAATACATATGCTATTGAGATCATTTGTTAATGATTCTCGATATTGAAGAAAGACATCATGGAGCCAGTGATGCAATGCACAACCCTTCCCAGCTAACTCAAATATCTCTCAAAAGGTATTTGTTTTAATCATACGGAGATCAACACGTTATCTATTGGTTTATTAACTCCGAATAGACTGATATTGAAAAGGTGGCACTCCTCTCCAGCCATCGCTCACTAAATCAAAACGCACTATCGAGTCTAGAGCCACGAGATCATTAAAAGTCTCATTAGGACACTTTCCATCTATTCCTTGCTTTCTCACACACTGTGAAAAGTAAGAGATTTTTATGAGTCCTACGCAGTATTCTTGTAATATTGCCAAAACATCTGAGTAATACGCAAATATTACAATGAAGATGGAAATCCTGCTTGAGCCAACATCAAACAAGCTCATGGTAGGTTACACGTGCGGTTCTTTAAGAACCAATCTTGTGAAAAACTGGAAAGAAACAGTAGTTTAATTCTTAATTGAACTTAAACTCGTTCCAGGCCTCTACGCATTATCATATGATCTTGCCAGAACACTCAGAGTGACACTCTTTAGTGTTCACAGTGACGAGTGGAAATCCTTCTAATGTTAACATCAAACAGCACTTGGTAGGTGACGTGCAAGATTCTTTATGAATTAAGCTCGTGATAACTGGAAAGCAACGATGGTGAAAATCTTAATTGAAATTCACTTGTTCCAGGTTTCATGAATTGACGGCTTCAATCACAAGGATAATTTATCCAAGTGATTCACTCTTTATGTTCGCAGTCAAGCTTAGTGATCGTCGAATAAAGAGAACGGGGTTACCCCCGAAATCCTGTCAGGAAGTTACTTAATTGAAACTATCCGTCACAGGTACGATATCTAATATCGTCCAACGGTCTTCACCGACCGGAGTTAAAACGCTACCGATTTAGAATGAAATGTTCTAAGCCATTTCATTCGTGTCTTATCATGTTGCTGGAAAGACGGTGGCGTTACGGTGTACCAGCTGAAGTCGTTCCCACATGCTTATGTTTTTCTGCATCAAAGTTCAGCAAAATTCAAGAAAGTACCAAATGAAGTCTTCCCTTGTACCAAACTCTGAAGCTTTCGAGAATTCAACAAAAGACATAAGTGTGTGGAACATGGAGTCACGAGGAGGCAAGATTCACAAGAAGGCAAATATCGCACGTGATTGGTCAAAAGAACAATGCTCTCAAGCCAAAGCCTAAAAGATCAAATCAACATATTCACAACAAAAAGAAAAGAAGAAAAGACTACGAGCTGAAGAATGAAGACTTAGTATAGTATGCTAGGTTTAGAACTGTGTAACGTGGAGTGACCTCCCTTAGGGGGAGATTGTTAGAAATACGTTTTTAACGTATATTAGAAGTATCGGTCACTCCACAATATTATTAATGTTGTATAGCTCGTAGTTAATGTTTGCTTATTTAGTTAAGTAAGAAACCGGCCCATGGGCTTGTCATGGGTCGGCCCAAGCCCAATAATGGCTTGGATATAAATACCCCTTTCCACCATGGAAAGGGGTTGGTTGTTGATTGTTTCACTTTCTCATTTGAATGAAAACACATATTCTCTCTCACTTTCTCTCACTAACTTTCTCTCTCTAGAAATCTTCAACCCACTTCATTGATTCATAAGATTATCAATATTCTACAAACTTCCACCAATCCAAGCACCGGTCTTTACTCCAAATGATACGCCAGCTGATGTTCTAAACCATCTCACTGCCTACTTGTCAAAACTTGTTGCAACTAGAGGATTTCCACCAACAAACAATCAGCTCCGCACCTCTTCAAATCCTCGACAACAAGCCACTGTTCAAGATGGTCAAGTGACGGTGAAACCTATTCAGGGAAGGAAAACTTCATATGGACCTCCTACAAGGACTGTGAATGCTCAAGCTGTGAATTCTCAAGCTAATGGAAATGGAAGCCCTATTGGTCCTCAAAAGGTTGTGACTTGATACAATTGCCGAGGACAAGGTCATATGGCTAGGGAATGCACTCAGCCAAAAAGAAGAAGGGATGCAACATGGTTTTGTGAGAAGATGTATTTGGTTGATGCTCAGTCTAAGGGAAAGATTTTGGATTCAGAAGAGTTAGCATTTCTTGCAGACCCAGGGGCAGCAGATAATGAAGGCATTGCAGTCGTTTCTACTTCTAATGCAACATATCAAGCGGACGATCTTGATGCATATGATTCAGATTGTGATGACATTCACTCAGCCTCAGCTGCTCTCGTTGCTAATCTTTCTTAATACGGTTCTGATGTCGTCAGCGAGGTACCCACCACAACCAATCTTGGTAATGATGATAAACCACATCAAGTTGGGCATGAAAATGACAACCTCGAACAGCATTCGGGAACTAGTAACTCAAATGATGTGGTACCCAATCCTACACATTTGAGTGAAACTCAACCAAATGCTACGATGGGTATGGAATCTTATGCTCAACATGATTTGGTCATGGTGCCTAAACATATTATTGATCAAATGCATATAGCTCTCAGATAATCCGTAGATACGAATTCCACCTAGCATCTTGCGTTGCATAAAGAAAAGGTCAAAGCTTTTGAAATGATCCCTCAAGCAGAGAAAATAACGTGTTCTGAATTTGAAAAATTTTGTTTTGAAAAGATTGAACACTTAAAAGAAATAGAATCATTAAAAGCTAATCTTTCCAATGAATTAAAAGCAAAAGAGTCGGTTGTCAATGATTTACAGAAACTTAAAATGGATTTCGAAACTCTCGAGTCTAAAAAGTTTGAATCGGAAATTAATGCTACCAAACTTCTAAAATGCAAAGAACAACATCTTTTAAAACAATATGCTTCCACAGAAAAGGTTCATCTTTTAACTTAATCGTTTAAAGAACTCGAACTTAAGCGTCTTCAAGATTTACCACCTAATCCCGGTTATGCAAAACAAGCTCAGGAATGTATTCCTTGTCTTTATGATGTGACCCTAATTGGCAAATCGAAAGAAGCACCTTATGTTCGTAGTATTGAGGAGACACAATCACTTGCGGAAGAAACTCATTTTAAAATGCTTTCAAAATTCCATAAGATTGATTATGATAAGCATAATAAAGATCATTTTGATAAAAAAGACTCGTATTCAATTACAAAAGGAATTATCTCAATTAAGAACTTTTGTGCCCCAAAGTTTATCAACGGAAAACCTTCCTAGTATGTCTCCTACTCTTGTCAAAAAGAATTTAACTAAGTTAATTCCACCGGTAAGTAAGGCATCCGATAGTTTAAATGCGGTGCACCAACACTTAGCCGATTTTGACAAGGTCATGGTGGAACGTACGACGGCTTCGGCCATAACGGAAGGTGAATGGAATTTTGAGCATACTAGAGCTGCATTTCGAGACGAAATTGTTCCATTTGTAAAAAATATCAAAGCTTGTCTTCGCAATGTCGATCAAGAATTGCTTTTGGAAATAGAAGAAGTTAGACGCGTTTTTAATGAAATGGATGATTCATATGAAAACGGTTTAATTGAAATTGAACGAATTTCACGTCAAAATGATCAGCTTCTGAAGAAAGTGATATCTCATCATATAGTTTCCGTATGTGTGAATAAAAGTGTTGATAATGATTCTATTGTGCATAATGTTGAATATGTGGATAATGTAATAGATAGTACTTGTCACAAATCTGACGCTGAATTTTTAAAGCTTCAAGATTCTTATACTTCGCTTTCAAATTTTTTTGATGAGATCCAAAAACATTGTATTTCGCTTGAATGCAAGCAACAATTTATTCAAGAGATCTTTGAAACTTCATTCGAAGGTGTTAATATAGATGAGGAAAATTTTGAAAACAATTTTCGATTGAATTTACAATCAAAACAGCGTCAGCCAAGTGACAAAGTTGCTAAATCTTTGCCAATAGACATAGAGAAATCTAAGAAGCTTAAATGTGTGAATGTACTTGAGGCCGCTGAGAATTTTAAACTTGATCTAGATAATAGAGTTTCCAAGATTTTGTCCAAAGTTGATAACTTAAAACAGAAAATTACACAACTCTTGATAACTTAAAACAGAAAAATACACAACTCTTCGATTCAGTAAAGCGCCCACGTGCTAATACCACTGCACAGAATCAATCATTGATTGAACAATTGAATCAAAAGTCGGTGGAAATATCTGATTTGAGGGAACAAATTTGTGATAAAAATCTGGCTTTGACTGAGTTAAAGGAAACACTTCGTACCCTAAAAGGTAAGAATGTTGTGGATAACGCAACCACTGTCTCAGCATCGTACTCTAGTGAAATCAAAAGGAACCTTATCGACGTCACACCACTTAACAAGGGCCCTAGAACTAAACCATCTCAAACTTTGGTCACTAAAGATAAGGCGGAATCAAAACTAGCTTGTTGCTTTCAAGATTCTTATACTTCGCTTTCAAAATTTTTTGATGAGATCCAAAAACATTGTATTTCGCTTGAATGCAAGCAACGATTTATTCAAGAGATCTTTGAAACTTCATTCGAAGGTGTTAATATAGATGAGGAAAATTTTGAAAACAATTTTCGATTGAATTTACAATCAAAACAGCGTCAGCCAAGTGACAAAGTTGCTAAATCTTTGCCAATAGACATAGAGAAATCTAAGAAGCTTTAATGTGTGAATGTACTTGAGGCCGCTGAGAATTTTAAACTTGATCTAGATAATCGAGTTTCCAAGATTTTGTCCAAAGTTGATAACTTAAAACAGAAAAATACACAACTCTTCGATTCAGTAAAGCGCCCACGTGCTAATACCACTGCACAGAATCAATCATTGATTGAATAATTGAATCAAAAGTCGGTGGAAATATCTGATTTGAGGGAACAAATTTGTGATAAAAATCTGGCTTTGACTGAGTTAAAGGAAACACTTCGTACCCTAAAAGGTAAGAATGTTGTAGATAACGCAGCCACTGTCTCAGCATCGTCCTCTAGTGAAATCAAAAGAAACCTTATCGACGTCACACCACTTAACAAGGGCCCTAGAACTAAACCATCTCAAACTTTGGTCACTAAAGATAAGGCGGAATCAAAACCAGCTTCTAATATTCCCGTGTTGCCTTCTACAGGAGTAAGCACCACTACTAAGGCTCAAAGATCTAAGCTTAAAAGAAACAAGAAGAATGATAGGATCTTGCCCCCATCTAGTAATCAAGTGAAGAAGAAATCAGAAGCCCATTCTAGGAATGTTATTTCTGTTTTGAATAAAAAGAATCATGTAGCTAAACCTATAGGCTCTGTGGTTGTACAGCGTTCTAAGCCTACTGTGAATTCTAATTTGAAATGTTTGAATTGCAATGAATGTATGTTTTCTAGTCGTCATGATTCTTGCCTTATTGACCATGTGAATGAGATGAATGCCCAGAAAAATGGTTTAGAATGGAAACCGAATGGGAAAGTGTTAACCCAAGTTGGTTGGATGTGGCGCCCCACTGGTAGAACTTTCACTATAGTAGGAAATGCGTGCCCTTTAACTAGGATCACTCCCACTAAAGCGAAGAAAGCGTGCCCTTTAACTAGGAGTACCAAGGCTACCAAAACACAAGCGTGTCCTTTAACTAGGAACACCAACACTACAGTAGGAACCAAGTGCCCTTTAAAAAGGTCTACTCCCACTGTAGTGCCCGCTAATAATCCAAAACCTCAGAAAGTTGGAACAATAAAACCTGTTAGTGATAAAACTCACATTAGAAAACGTACGAAATCTAAGGGTCACACAAATGTTAGCAATTCTGATAATATTATATATGTATCTGCTAACACTCCGGAACCAATAGTTTCCAATGCATTGTCTACTGTTGTTGTTGAAAACAGGTGGTCCAAATTGTTCTCTGGTATTTGGACTCTGGTTGCTCTAAACATATGACCGGAGATCGCTCTCAGCTCAGAAATTTCGTCAGCAAGTTTCTTGGTACGGTTCGATTTGGAAATGATCATATTGCAATGATAATGGGTTACGGTGAATATCATATTGGTAATGTTATAATTTCAAGAGTGTATTATGTAGAAGGTCCCGGTCACAACTTATTTTCTGTGGGACAATTTTGTGATGCAAACCTAGAAGTTGCTTTTCGAGAGCATACCTGCTTCATTCGTAATTTGGAAGGGGTTGATTTATTGAAAGGTACTCGGGGGAATAATTTGTACACTTTGTCTCTACAAGACATGATGGCCGCTTCTCCCATATGTCTTCTCTCCAAAGCATCGAAGACTAAGTCATGGTTATGGCATCGACGGTTATCTCATCTTAACTTTGACGCTATTAATCATTTGGCGAAAAACGAACTTGTCGTGGTCTTCCTAAACTTTCATTTCACAAGGATCATTTGTGTTCCGCGTGTACAATGGGGAAAAGCACTAAGAAATCATACAAACCTAAGACTGAAGACACCAACCAAGAGAAACTTTATCTGTTGCATATGGATCTTTGTGGGCCAATGCGTGTTGAAAGTATTAGTGGTAAAAAGTACATCCTCGTCATTGTCGATGATTACTCTCGGTTTACATGGGTGAAATTTCTTACAACAAAAAATGAGGCACCTAAATTCATCATCGGATTTCTCAAGATGATTCAAGTGCGTCTCAACACTACTGTCCGACGCATTCGTACAGATAATGGAACTGAATTTGTGAATCAAATCTTGCGTAATTACTATGAAGAAGTTGGCATTTCTCATGAAACATCTGTTGCTCGCACTCCACAACAAAACGGTTTCGTTGAAAGGCGAAATCGCACACTTATGGAAGCTGCTCGAACGATGTTAATTTACGCAAAGGCTCCAATATTTTTATGGGCAGAAGCAGTATCAATAGCAGTTTACACCCAAAACCAGTCACTAATTCGAAAACTCCATGGTAAAACACCTTATGAGATTCTCCATGGAAAAGTACCAGATTTATCATATCTTCATGTATTTGGTTCTCTTTTCTATTCAAATAATGATGGGATAATTTGGGAAAACTTTAACCCAAGGCGGATATTGGTATCTTCATTGGTTATGCACCCACAAGGAAGGCATACCGAATCTACAACTGTAATTCTCGAAAGATCCTCGAAACTATGAATGTTGATTTTGATGAGCTGATAGCAATGGCTTCTGAGCAAAGCAGCTCTAAACCCGCACTTCATGAAATGGGACCCAGTAACATTAGTTCTGGTCTTGTCCCAAACAACCCTACTTCATCATCATTTACACCACCTTCTAGGAATGAATAGGATACGTTGTTTCAACCGTTCTTTGATGAATTCTTTACTCCTCCAAGCATTGTTGCTCCAGAACCTGAGGTAATAGCTCCGATAACCGAAGTTGTCGCTCCGGCAACCGAAGCACAATCATACACATCTACACCTACAATTGGTCAAGATATACCTTCAACAAGTAATTCTCAACCAACACATGTTTCAAATACTCATGTCATGCCTATTGATGATGAAGATGATGATGATGATCACGATTTGGAATTCGCTCAAATGCGTGAACTTCCATTCTTTGGTGTACCAATTCTCAACCATAATCAAGTCGGGTCGTCCACCTCAGAGGAATCTCCTACTACAGTTTACTCCAATCCACGGATTCGTAAACATGACAGCAAGTGGACAAAGGATCATCCTATAGATTCTATTATTGGTGACCCTAATCGTCCGGTATCTACACGAAGTCAGCTACAAGAAAATGCAATGTTTTGTCATTTTGATGCTTTTGTCACTGAAGTTGAACCTAAGACATGGCAAGAAGATTTTACTCAATCCTGTTGGATGGAAGCTATGCAAGAAGAACTTAATGAATTTATACGTCTTGAAGTATGGGAACTTGTCCCATGCCCGGATCAAGTGCAATTACTCACTTTGAAATGGGTTTACAAGGTGAAGCTCGACGAGTTAGGCGGAATATTGATGAACAAAGCTCGACTAGTAGCTCGTGGATACAAGCAATTATTGGGCATTGAATTTATGGAATCCTTTGCACATGTTTCCCATTTGGAAGCTATTAGACTATTCCTCGCTTATGCAACACACATGAATATGATCGTCTATCAGATGGATGTGAAGACGGCATTTCCGAATGGTGAAATCAAGGAAGAAGTCTATGTTCAACAGCCGGATGGTTTTGTGAATCCTAAATATCTGAATCATGTGTACAAGCTTAAGAAGGCTCTCTATGGGTTGAAGCAAGCTCCACGCACATGGTATGATCTATTGTCACAATTCTTCATTATGCAAGGCTTCGCTAAAGGCAAGGTGGATCCCATGCTGTTTGTTCAGAAACGAGGTATTGATATGATTATGGTACAAATATATGATGATGATATTATATTTGCTGCCTCGACCCAAACCTTATCGGATGAGTTTGGGACACTCATGTCGTCCAAGTTTAAGATTTCAATGATGGGCAAGGTATAATTCTTCTTAGGACTTCAGATATCTCAGAGTCCCAGAGGCATCTTTATCAATCAATCCAATTATACCCTTGAATCGCTTAAGAAATATAAGATGGAATCTTGCGACGCCATGGATACTCCAATGGTGGAACGAACTAAGCTTGATGCAGATCCACATGGAGTTACCGTTGATCCGACACTTTATCGTGGAATTATCGGTACTCTTCTATATATCACAGCTAGTCGACCTGATCTTCTGTTTGCTATATGTATGTGTGCTCAGTATCAAACTCGACCTACTGAGTCACACTTAGCTACTGTTAAACGGATCTTTCGATATCTTAAAGGAACCATTAATCGGGGACTTTGGTAATCGAAGGACTCTTCGATTGCACTAATGGCATATGCAGACGCGGATCACGCGGGTTGTCAAGATACAAGGCGTAGCACTAGTGGAACTTTGCAACTACTAGGAGATCGACTAATCAGTTGGGCATCGAAAAGGCAGAAAAGCGCTGCAATTTCAAGTACGGAAGCCGAATATATAGCTATGTCCGGTTGCTATGCTCAAATTCTTTAGATGAGATCGCAATTAACCGACTATGGTCTAGGTTTCAATAAAATTCCGATGTACTGCGACAACAAAAGTGCAATTGCCTTATGCTGCAACAATGTTCAATTCTCCCGGTCGAAGCATATTGACATTCGCTACCACTTTATCAAGGAGCAAGTGGAATATGGAGTGATAGAGCTTTTATTTGTCCGATCTGAGTATCAATTGGCGGATATTTTCACGAAGGCTTTAGATCGCGCTCGAATGGAATTTTTGGCCGACAAGCTAGGTTTGAGAACTTTATCGCCCGAGACTCTAAAGGAACTGGCAGATGAAGCGAAAGAATAGTGGTGGTAAACTATTCTTCGTATCCTTGGTGATCATCTGTATATATTTTTTATATTTTTTATCCACAAAAGCAAAATACAAAAATATAAAACCATATAAAAACCATAAAAATTGAAAATTTCCATAAAAATTCAAAAAACAGTTTTACTTTATTTTTCAAAGGGATGTCTTTTGGTACGATAATATTTACGGCCTTAGAAATGTCGATTAATATTGACACGACGCCATAAATAGAGTTCGTACAAAAGTTGTAAATATTTCATAAAATATGCCATTATGGCTTGTAGTTATTTATGACTACAACCCGGTTTTCATATTAAAGTCAAGTATTTCTTATGAAAGCTTTGGCTCAACAACGGGAATTAATTTTCTCGGGCATGGTTTACTTTATAACCATGTAAGGGATTGTGTTTACGTTATAACACAATCTAACATGGATATATGTACGCATCAGTGCATTTATTTGTCACAACAAGAGAAATCTTGTTTTTATGGAGCTATCATCACTACAACCATTGCAATCTACAATTGGTATTTACATACTCGACGATGCGACTACTCAAACGACGACTACAGCTCTTTCAATAGAACACGGGTCAACAATTGAGGGGGAGCAATTGTCCAGCATTCAGAACCTTCAATGCCGAACATGCCAAGTTCACAAATTGGTGTCAAGACAACAATACCAATCGTACATGTAGTGTCAAGAGATGACTTTAAACGTGATGAGGCGACCAACATTTGCTGACAAGAACCATTTGATCTTATCATATGATGTTCTCATCAATCAGGTCTAACGTTTTCAATTCATTCTTATATAGTAAATATGTGATTATATTACAAATCGGTATCATATCTCACAAATTGGTCTCATGAAGATTAAACGGACTTGCATGTTTCTTCCTAAAACCTTTGTTAAAACTTCATTAAATAAATTGATATTAAAAACATCGATTGGGTTAATATTTTTAATATGGGGGAGAAAATGTGATTTAATATGGGAAATTATCACAAATGGTTTGACTTAACGTGATGGCTCATCCCGACATATGCGAAATGTTTTCGAATATCGTGGCATATGTTAAGGGGGAGCAAAATGTATTTGCTATATCAAAATGGATTTCATGGTGACATATACTTACCCTAAACCCATTTATTTCACGACGATGAAGATTGTGGTGACATAAGGATTGTAGGATAGGTTAAGTCCAATGATTCTTCCAAAACCGGAGGAATCTTCCCAAGGACATTCCATAGCTAGAAATAACAGTCCTTAGGAAAGATGGGGAAAGATTGTGAACGTAGCTGAATGCCGACCACGTACTTAAGTTAGCACTGGAACAATCACAACAAGGTGCTAGTTATGACATATTGGTAAGCACTGAAGGGGTTGAAGAATGAAAAAGAATTGTAAAGGTAAAGGGTCTAAAGAAAGAATCCCTCCTTACAACCTTAGGCAGAAATTGGGTCAACACATATGCTATTGAGATCATTTTAATGATGCTCGATATTGAAGATAGACATCATTGACCCAGTGATGCATTGCACAACCCATCCCAGCTAACTCAGATATCTCTTAAAAGGTATTTGTTTTATTCACACGGAGACAACACATTATCTATCTATTTATTCACTCCTAGTAAATTGGTATTGAAAATGCGGCACTCCTCTCCAACCTCCGATCACTAAAATCCAAAGTGCACGATCGAGTCTAGAGCCATTTGAGATCATCAAATATCTCATTAGGACGCACTTCCATATTTCCTTGCTTCTTCACACTCTGTGAAAAGTAAGAAACATTTTAAGAGTCCTACGCAATATCTTCATGATCTTGCTTGAACATCCGAGTAATACGTAAGTATTTACAACGAAGATGGAAATCCTTCTTGAGCGAATATCAAAAAGCTCATGGTAGGTGACGTGTGAGATTCTTTATGAATCAAACTTGTGATAACTGGAAAGCAACAGTTGTATAATTCTTAACTGAATTTAAACACGTTCCAGGCCTCTAGGTAATATCTCAGTGATCTTGCCAGAACACTCAGAGTGACACCCTAGTGTTCACGGTGATGAGTGGAAATCCTTTTAGTGTTAACCTCAAACATCACTTGGTAGGTAACTTACAAGATTCAATATGAATCAAGCTCGTGAAAACTGGAAAGCAACGATGGTTCGATTCTTTAATGAATCAAACTTGTTCCAGGAATCAGAATTGACAGCTTCAATCATGTGGATAATTTTATCCAAATGATTCACTCTTTACGTTCGCAGTCAGCTTTGGACGGTCGAGTAAAGAGAACGGGTTTACCCGCGAAATCTTGTCATGGAGATTTTTAATTAAATCTACCTGCCACAAGTATGATATTTTATATCGTCCAACGGTCTTCATCGACCGGAGGTAAAATGATACCGAATTAGAATGAAATTTTCAAAGCCATTTCGTTCGTGTCTACTTATGTTATGGCATTTGAATACGGTGGCGTGGCGGAATCCGAGAAGAAGTCGTCCCCGCATGCTTATAGTTTATGCACTTAATACTTAATATAATTCAAGAAAGCTTAAAAGTCAAGTCTTCCGCTGTATCAAACTCTGAAGCTTTCAAGAATTACAAAGGTATAAGTATGTGGGACGTGAAGTCACGAAGAGGCGAAGATCACAAGTGAAGGATGCACAAGATCAAGGCAAGAGATTAATGCTAAATATTGATATCAAAGATCACATCAGCATGTTCACCTGAAAAGAAAAAGAAAAGAAAGACGAAGACTACGAGCTCAAGACAAGCATAGTATGCTAGGTTTATTTTATTATTGTAACTTGGGTAACACCCTTGTTTGGAGTGACCTCCCTTAGGGGGAGATTGTTGGAAATACGTTTTTATGTATTTAGGAGGATTCGGTCACTCCGACAATATATTAAGTAGTAGCTCGTAGTTTAGTTAATTTATATCAAGTAAACATAGAAAGGCCTAGTCCATGGAATGTATGGATGACCCAATATGTAAGCCCAAGCCCATCATAAGGCGTGGGTATATAAACCCTCTCCTTAGATGGAGAGGGTGTGGTTCACATAACTTCACACATAGTAAAAGTGTGTTTTCATACTTTCTCTCTCAAAGTGTGTGAGTGTTCTTACCATATTTCTATCTCTTTCTCTCTCTAAACATAAGCAAGATTTACAATATCGTACATTCATGCAACAGTTGTTTCAGAAGATGACCTATATAAGCTCTTGGCAATTAAAATACAGTAAATGCATGTTTTCGGGTTTAACAGATAACAGTTCAGCTTTATTATTTATAAACCAGACTTTTCAGATTTTACACAGGTTTCCGCTACAACTTTACTTATCATTCTTATAGCTTCAGTATTGTATCATCTACTTCATTTCAGTATTTCTTATTATGCTTTATATCCGTTCACTGGGCGTTATGCTCAGCCGTAGTTACTTTCATGTTCTAACGACAGGTACATCAGGACGCTCTTAGGATTCTGGGAGCATGTGCATTTGGATGGAAGCTATCCAGACTTCTTACTTTATGAACTTCTTACATTATTCTGCTTATTTGGACATTGTTTAGTCTTTTCCTTCAATTTTTAGTTTTCATGTTTTGAGCTTATCTTTGGATTACCGATGTTTGATTACGGTATTTCCTTTATGGTCAGTTAATCTTTTAGGACATTTACCTTATGCTTTGATGACACGCCATAAATACACGTAACGGTCCACTTATCCAAGTGGGGTATTACATATGAGCTCTGTCAAATTCTATTGACTATCACACTTTATAATTACACCACCTTGGTATGTCCTTCACGAATTAGCGTAAACTTTCCCGCATATTCTATAAATTTATCTCAAATAATAAATTCATATTTCATCATAGATTAGATATAATCGTTTTTTGAAATACTTTCAAGATTTGTAAGACTTAGCTTTCCACTTAGCATAAATACATTCTCTCTAGTGAATCTAGATTCTTTTATGTAAGAATCCATATTTGCATTACTCTATCAATTGATAGTAGTCAGGTATCTTCCATAATGCAATATTATTAGTATTATAGTAATAAAGTAATTCTTATTCAAATGTTCCTCACTTGAATTACTAATATATTTGTTTTAACCTAATTATAAGTTCTAAATCAGGCCACACACACGCCATTAGACACATAAGATCCCAATATATTTGAGTATTCAAAATGGGCAACATCTTTACCTCTATTTCAAATAGATTTAAAAAGATGTCAATTGGCTCTAGCTAGGCCGGAATCCCCTACATTGAACCTCTCAATAACATAGTTTTCTTAATGTTTGACTTCAAAACAAATCCATATGAGTTCAAACAGACCCAACAACTAATGAAGTTCATTTCAAATCTTGACTCCAACTTATCATTAGTGAATTTATTCATCTTTTTATCACTTCTAGTGATAAGTATACCATCTCTATATAAACACAAGAGTACATATTTACTATTGATCACACATGCATACATTACTTTTTGAATCCATATTCTGACATGATATGGTCAAAAAGTTTGATGTCATTTTCTTTGGAAGCTTTCCCTAAACCATATAATGATTTACTTAACCTACAAATTGTTCTCTCTAGTATAGGAACCATGAGACCCTCAGGCTGGTTCATGTATAGTTCCTTTTCTAAACCCCTGTTTAGAAATATCGTTTTCACATCCACATAAGAAACTTCTAAATTTTTTTAATGTGGCAATAAAGTACCATCATAATTGAGGTTATTCGTGTAACATGCAAATAAGCATCAAAGGAAGATAGACCTTCTCGTTGTCTAAAATTTGATAACCAATATTGCTTTGCACATGTCAATGGTGACATCAACTTTTATATGCTTTTTGAAGACCCATTTATAGCCTAGTGGTTTACAACTTAAGGTACATCTACGAGTTTCTAAGTTTACTTTTGTAAAATAGAATCTATTTCACTTTTAATGGATTCTTTCCATTGATACCCTTTCAAAGAAGTTACCATTTCTAAATAAGAAGTAGGCTCATTTTCTACCATAAAAGAAACAAAAACCGAATCCAACCAATCTCCCAATTCATGCCATTTTGTTTCTTCTAGGTTCAATCTCTCCTCAGGTCAATCTTGTCTCTCATCTAAGAGATCAATATCATCTCGTTGTCTCTGACCTTGGACAACTTCGTAATCTATTCCAGAGAATCTTCCAATTTCCTTGGTAAACAAGGAAATATATTTGTAAAGAAGGAATCATTCCTTAATTCCATTAATGTGTCTATTTTAAATTCATGTTCAATGAAACGATAAGCACTATTATTCATAGCATATCCTGTGAATATACAATCCATGGGTTTAGGTCCAATCTTTCGAACCATGAATTTTATATGGATATCTTTGCTAGATATCCCCTCACATTTGTAAGTACTTATAAGATAGTTTTCTTCTCACCCATAGTTCGTAAGAAGTATCTTATTTTATTTACAAGGGATCTTATCTAAAATATAAGTAGTCGATATAATCGCTTTCCCCCACATGCCATGGCTTAAACCTGGACTTAAGAACATGGAATTAACCATTTCTTCTAAGTCACGATTCTTTTCTATATCAAGAGCAATGTATTTTTGTTTTATTCTAAGTTTCGCATAAAAATTTAGAAAGGGAGACACATATTCACCTCCAATGACTTCAGATCACCTTGTTATTGATAATAAGTTGGTTCTCAACTTATGGTTCTTAATTTATGTAGATAGATCAATCTTGTCTATATCTATACTCTCAAGTAAGTGTAAATGGCAATATATTTACTACAGTAAGCCAATATGATGAAATACACGATATTCACGACCTTAGTAGGTATCCATTCCAAATCACATAAAACCATGTGAATTATATCAAGGTTTTAGGTTATTTCTATTCAACCAAGAGAAAAGACTTGTCAATTTGGCTTCAACATAAGTTTTGATTTTGTTGTCTGTGTTAATACAAAAATGGGTATCCAATTTGGTTTAATTGGACAACATGCTGAGTAAAATTTAAAACATGTTTAAGTAAGTCATACCATACATTTAACAAAATAATATAAGTTGAATTCACCCTCATTTTTCTAAAATGACCATTAGAAAACATAATCAACTTAACCATTTTAAAGGCGTAACCGGTATGCACTTAATTTATGTTATTCGTTATCTCGAATTTTATTTGATTCAAACACAAATGAAAGCCCAATTTCATTAAGCAACCATCCGGACACAAGATTCCTACGAATCTCTGGCACGTACAATGTTGGTTAACTTAGTGTCTTTTCCAGATGTGAATCACATCTTTTTTTCCTTGATATTCGCAGTTGGAGAGTTGTTCAAACTCGTTCTCTCCATTCTTAACTGCATTATAAGAGTCAATCAAACTCTTATCATTATATAATGACATGATACTAAAGTGCTAATGCACCATTATCTATGGTTGGATTCACTCATGGCTTTAGTTTGCATGTCATTCATATCATAGAATGCATAGTTATGGCAAAACAGGCCTGAATGCTTCTAAGCATCTACCAGTGACGTAAATATCAGTCTCCTTTTTATAAGTTCGGGTCCAGATCATTTGATGTCACTCGTGACATTACAAATGTTAACATGAGGTCCCATGATTAGTATGACACTAATTTTGGTACTATTAACAACGTGCTAAATCACATAGGGTTTCTTAACCAAAAACGAATTACATCAACTTTAGTTAAAAACACTTACGTTTTGTAAGATCCGTTTTACAAAACCCACTTTAAAGGAAGTCTTTCGATAGAACATTTAAAGAATACCAGCTACGTATAACATAATGTTTTTACAAAAAAAACACATATGTAATATGATGTTGTCAATCTTAATTAAGAAGATCTTAACTTCACATTATCTATTTCCACAATGAAACTTAACAAGGCTTCAGTAGCTCCATTCTTCTTAAGAAACTCAACAAGGTTTCTATAGATATGCCTTTAAACTCAACATGGTTTCTATAAATATATCTATAAACTCAACAAGGTTTCAAGAATTATATCTGGTTTATAATTAAACTCGATCCAATTTAAAATGAGTTACACAAGTCAAACAAACACTTCCATTGATTTAGTAAAAATAGTGTATGTAATCTAATATTTAATGATAACTCGAACCATTGTCAATATCTTGTTTTAAAGAAACTCTTCTTGATTGCATTGAACACGTTCCGAAAATTTAATAAAATAACAATTGCATTTTATGAGATCGATGAATACGTTCTAATAATCTCATAAAATGGCAACTTATATTTTACAAGATTTGTGTCAAAGAAACTCCAGTTGGTGTCAATGAATCTAAATTCACCCTTATTCCAATCATGTTGTAACTGACGCACCAATTACATTTACAAGATTCACTAAGGTCACAATTGTGTTACCAAGAGTGAAGTTGAAAATATTTTAATGCAGTAAAGTTAAGAACTATTAAAACAATTTGGTATCTAATAAACTCGGAATGGTTTATATAAACTTGTACCAAATCTGATTCAAAGAAACTCAATCATGGCTTCAGTAAATTTAGGTTAAAACTATAATATATGTAATAAACAAACTCATCATGGTTTCAACACAAACTGATACAATAAACTGTTTTAAAATCGTTTATAGATCTGTAACACCAAATCTTTTATTTAAAATTTTGTTGACTTAAAAACTGATTTCCAAAGAAACACAATCTTGGTTTCGAGAGAATACAGTTTGTATAAAAATCTGTTAAATAATTTAATATGATTTTAGCAAAAAGTGTTTACTTCTGTTACACAGAATCTGTTTTAAGACTGAATGGAAACTATAACACTTTTATTTATTAATTAATTAAATAAAATTAATTAAATTAACATAAAATAAATAATAGAATATAAATAACAGGAAAATAAATATAGACATAATTATAAACGATAATTAAATAAAACAATAAAATTAATAAAAAGACTTACTAAATCACCAGCAAGTCGAGGCACGTGTTAGACACGCTTAGCACTAAAGAGCCGAGGCACGTGTTTGACATGTGTAAAACCCGTAAAAATAAGGTCATAATTTAATTCTATTTTCAATTATTTTGAAGTATTTTATAACGTTAAATATTATTATGTTTAACGGCTTAAGTTGAAACCGATATTAAATATTATATTTTAATATTTTGACGAGTAACGAGGACTACTAGTGATCGCGATACCGATAGATGCCAAAAAATTTATATTTTATTATCGATCGTTTCATATTTAATACTTTCGAAGATATCGTTTTAACTACGTATCGAGTCGTTATATTTTTATTTTTCGTGTGCGTTTAAAATTTTTAGTATTTTTACGAAACCCGAGTCTCGTAAATATTTCAAAATTTACGATTTACATTTTCTACCCTTTTAAACTATTTTATTACATTTTGGGCCAAAAATATCACAAATTGGCAAAAACTACCCTAACCTTGGACTATATATACAATTTTCACTAGCACCATTTCATTAAAAAAATCATTAAAACAAAAATTTCTTCTTCCTCTCTCCTTTTTCTCCAAAAACCATACACCCCTTTCAACATATACATCAATTTTTTTTTATTTTCTAGCTTGATTCTTCCAAAACAAAGACAAGTCCCATTCTCAAAATCTTATTGTGAGTCTTTTGATACTAAATTTAACAACATGCAATAACATAAATTTTTCAAGAAAAGTTAGTGATGTTTGATCCAAAATTGTTATGTGCATGTGTTGTTAATGATATTTTATATTAGTTTTGATCATTTTATATATAGATTTTTGATTTGGGTTTTATTAAAATTTGATATGCAAGTGATCTAGGCTTATTAGGAGTTGTTTAGAATGATCAAATGGTGATATTAGAAGCATAAGAATTGTTAAAATAGGTCAAAATATTGATTTGATGTGGTTTTGAAAGATGTATTTTTGGGCAGTAGGTTTAGGGGCAATTTCGGATATCTTAAGTCTGAGTATAGGTTGATATGATTGGATCATGTCGTAGAGAATTTCGTTAGCTTCGATTTGATATAAAGTAGGTCTTCCAACTCCAAACGAGGTGGAAGATACACTAGTTTGATTTTCGTGTACCGGGAGACGAGTGTTGACACAATCCGAAAATTGTTGTCAATATTTGGATCGAATCTCGGGGACTATAAAATGAGTTTCAAAATGATTCAAGGGCTGTTCTCAGGCTCCAAGTTTATCATTTTGAGTCTATTTTTAGAAACAAGTGTCGGTTTTCTCAATGGAGTTGTTTAGAATGGTCAAAATGGTTTCGTAAGTCAAGGTCGCTAAACTGTCCGGATTTTGTGATTCAAAGATGAGTCGGGCAGGGAACTTTAGAAGTAAAATCTTTTAATGGGCTCTTGGGAGGACTTTCTACATATAGTAAGTGAGTTCTCTGAGTAGTATCATAAAAAGTTGATATTTCTAAGTATGGGAAAACGGCTTGGACATTCGGTATGTTCCGGCAGATTTTTATTAAAGGCGTAGAATAATAAAATGAATATATAGGAGAGTGTAATAGTATCACTTGTATCGTTTTCTCTCGATTTTGTCGTGATTTTATGAGTCGAGTTTTATATTCTTATGTATGGGTTATTTCTCGAGTCTATTATTAATGAACGCACCTCATTTGATAGGTTGCGGTTCTCGTGTTTGAAAGGCATCATCTATCGTCGGCGATCGTCTCATTACCACTATTGGCTAAGGTGAGTCTATAGCCTCGCTTTATACTAGTTATTAAATGATTTTAAACCCGCGAGGGGGAATACATGTTTTATAAACTTAGAACACAAGATTTTTATCGTATGCTTTGTCCCTCTATGAATGGACCCGTGGTTGCCTTTAAATTGCATTAAGTGATTGCCTTTGTTAAAACCTCAATTATGGACCGTTAATTAACCTATGATGGGTTAACCGCTAGTACATTTAATAGATCTATGGGGGAAGCCGCCCCGGTTCAGTTTTTGTGGACTTGTCATAGAAGCTTAGGCCCGACCTCCACACTGTTTGAGCATATTGTATTGAGAAGTCAGGTATACGACAATGTACCAATAATCTAGAGGTAACCGACAATTAATAAATCTCCTGTCTTATCAGAGCTCTAAAGGGAGTGTCTAAGGGCTCGGTTCCATGAGCTTATTGCAATTTATGCTATATACAATTATTATTGTTGATGCGAATTATTATTAGATGCTTGTTGCCTTTAAGCATGCCACAAACTTATAATCTTTGCTTGTGTTCAAAAATGATTATATAAACCTATAGATTCACTCGGCATTTTTGCTGATTGTTTTACTCACATGTATTTCAGGTAATCAAGAAGTGGAAGCGTGGAGGTCACGAGAATGAAGTTGTGCACTGCTATGTTGTTCAAACTCTTTGATTTATTTATCTTTCCATTTTTAAAACAAACTAATATGTTGTTTTAACTTATCTTTTGGTAACGATTACTTGGGACTACGCTACTCTGACAAATGTTTTAGGAACGATAAATCTAAAACGTCTCTTTTTGAGTCGTTCTTTATAAATTATGTGTTGTTGTATCATTGTTTAGCACCCAAAGATGTATTCCGCTGCGTGTAAATTTAGGGGTGTTAAAGATTGGTACCAGAGCCATGAGTTATAGAGAACTAGGTCTTTTTCTAAAAACCTAAATTATAACTGTCGGTTTTATTTTTCAAAGAGTCGGTGCACATGATTTCGCGTGACTTCAGGTTCAAGCTACTTCTGGGATTACAACTTTAGTATACATTATTATGTATGCCTTATTGCTAAGTATTTCTAAATAAATACTATAATCCTTTATCGATATATATTTATGTCGTTAAACTTTTCGATAAAAGTTTATCATTTATTAATGATTAACTGAAATAAATACAATGAATTTTCAAGATCTTTCTGTATATATTTTTGAAGTATTTAAATTGCTTTTATTGCAAAAAATTTATATTATGACCTTACATACCTTCATCTACTCGTATTACTTATAGATATCCAAATTGTTTTCCGGTTGTTTGTGCTTGGACGTCCTGAAATGTAATCTCTAGACCATTGTGTAGCACAATGTGTCCTTGGAATAGACTAACCACTATTGTGTGAGTCACACATTTTGAAACATTTCTTAAAATCGTGTTGAATAATACCATGGTTTTTCATAATATTTTGTTAATTTTTATTATCGTTTTACACGACATGTGAAGATTTAATTCGTTGCCCATTTATATGTATCGACTCTGAAGTGTATTGTTCACTTATATCTCGGTAACGTCATCGTCATTTTATAAAATCATTGTCTAGATTATGGCGCTAGATTGGAATACGATTTTACTTCTATAAAATTGTATATTTTGTTTTTCATTAACCTTCTTGCTCCCGGAACGCAACTCGTTAATGTTCCATTCTTTTCTTGTTATGTTTTGTGTTTTTGGACAATCGTGGCACCAAGGAGATTTGCCTACTTTGCACTTTAAAATCTAAATTACGAACGTCTTTCACCGTTTTGCTTCCTAAATTTCGTGTTGAATACCTTGAAGCATCTTATGTCATTCATTATACTATATTTTATTTGATGCTCATTATGAGATTTATTTTTCATTGTTGTAAAATCCACAAGACATGTGTATATATATATATATATTTTGAGCCGTTAAGTAGTGTCGAAAAATACACTTTATGCAGAAACTGTAGGGGTAGTATAAACATGTCAAAACTTAAAAGTAAAACCTGCGTTTTTAAAATAAAATAGTCAAATCTGCACAGAACTTGCAGGGGTATTTTAGTCATTTATTATTGGGTTTCAGGTCTCGGGTAAAACTAGAAAGTCGTCTGAGACGTCGTTTTGCATCAAAATGCTTTAGACTCCGAGTCTTGGAGATGTCGTTTATCGGGTCAATTAATCGGCTCATATTAAAAGTTAAATCTGATAGAAAAATTCAGAACATGAGTTTTAAATGTTTCTAAGCTGTTTTGATTTCATTTGAGATCGTAAAATTTTAACAAATATTATTTTACAACTAACGAATACTAGTTGCATGTGAAAATGTTTAAAAATAGAAACATTACACGATTAGCAATTACCAGATTAATGGTGTAATTTGAAAACGAATAATATATTTTCTTAAAAGCATGTATGTATCGTGTAGCTTACGATGAGTACACATTTGGATTGTTTTATTCTTTTTATATATATTACTCTTTTGTCATTCGATATTATTTTTATTTTTCTTCTAACCTTCCACTGATTTGAGTTGAGTTTTGAAGTTTTGCCTTCACATTCTTCGTTGACATTCTTATCGCGTATCTCATGACGTTTTCGTCTAAACCTTATAACCCTTTGAAAACTTAACAACTTGTAACCATTTCATTGGTTGTTTTATGAGCTACTATTTGCCATTTTTTGCAAAACTTTGACTACTTTATACGTTGTCATAATGTCATATTATAAATAAATCTGATATTGTTTTACGATTATTTTCACCAATCATTTTTACTTTGGTCTTATAAAATACTTTTCGTAAGATTAAAAGTTGCTTATTAAGTATCTCACAAATTACTTGTATCCTATAAATTTATAAACTATTTTAAATTCCATTTTACAAATGGCATGGTTTATATATAAACATAAGAAATGTAGTACTTTTCGACGAAACTGAGCACTGCATTGTTATTCCTAAATTATACATGGCCTGATCACCTATGTCTAAATTAGAAGGAGCCATGCTAGGCTGAATAGTAGTCACCTTAAAAATCTTGATAATAAAGAACTTTTTACTTGTAATTATGCTAAAGATAAATAAAATGAAATAGAGTGAAAAGAAGTTTTGAAAACCTTTATATTTTATGCAAGTAGCGCAATTTCTTTTATGCAAGTAGCGCAATTTCTATGCATCCGCATACGTTTTTCTTACCTTCTCTTGAACGAATTACGCGTTTACGGATAGTTTTTACTCGACGATCGTTTTTTTTTCTACTTGTTACTTCATTTTGTCTTACAACTGATTTCTTTTGACCGTTCGTCTAATTACTAACTCTTGATAAATGACTTGAAATTCTCGATGTTTTATCCTTCCTTCTTGTCCAATCTTCTTTATGCGACTGGGTAGATTTTTGGAATGTCTCCGCACGTGAATAATGAATTATCACTAGAGTGATTTCCGTATATCCGGGATGACGTCTGTCACTCTCGTTTGTCTTGAAATCCACTCTTGTGAACCGTGCTTTGACTTCTCTCTTTAAACACTAACATCGTTCGTTTGATTTGTTTTACTTACAAGTGATTATTAGGAATTTCCTTTTATTAAAATTTTTGTATGGATCTTATTTCCGATCGTGTAACGACCACCGCTAAGTTAACGAGCTGATATTGGTGAACCATCGACCGCACCAACCAAATTTGACAACTTGTTTAATCTATTATTTCTTATCGTCATACCATCAATGCCTTTATTTTATTATTCTCTTTAAGAATTCATACGACATTTGCTTCGTTCTCTTTTGTACCATTGATTTCGTATTAATTGTTGACTATTATTTTCATTCGTATTCGTTTGTTATCTTGTCACATTTCGAAACCCGAATATATCCCATATTTATTTTGAAATAATAAACACCTTTATGTATTTCTACAACGTATTATAAAATTTTATGGAACTTTTATACATTTTTCCAATAATTTTCAATTATTGAAATAACCATCACAAGTAAAAGGTCAAATTTATACATCATATTTTGTATAACTAAAACTAATGTCTAACATGAAATTATACTATATCTTTTTCAACTAAGTGACTTATCATACTTTACTTTAAATGTAATGAAATTACCGGTTTAATTTATATTCCTAATGATGATTTAATTTGGAAATTATATTTTCTAATTGTAACCATCAATACGAGTTTAGTTAATAAATTCATATCATTCTTTCAAAGTTTCTTAAGACAACCAAAATAAATTATGAAGCTATTTAACTTCTATCTTTAATATATCATCTTTATCAAGAAAGTACCTCAACTGAGTTTTAAGGTAATACCAAAGCCGGGACGGATAATTGTGACAAATGTTACTTTATTGTTAATATTTAATTCATTCTTCGCTCTCATTTTTCTAGTATTGCGAATTATTATGTTTTATGGTTACGTAAGTCGAGATCCCTCGTCGATCGTCAACCTTAAATCATTTTACCACATCTTGTCCGTTTATGCGTTTATTGAATTTATTTTTATCTCGTTCTGTTCCTCGTACTGAAGATCACTATTTTATTCTGAGTTTAAAATGAATCTTGGGAAGCAGTTTATAAGAAGAAACGATAAGTGTCACCAGGATTTATGCGTGTACTAATGGAATGATTGAGGACCGAATCTCTTAATGAATGGAGCTAATAAATTCGTTACAACCTCGAGGAGTAAGTTGAAGCCGACACCGCAAGTGGAAAGACTCTTGAGATCAAGTGGTTATTATCAAGGGTTCGTTCAAGGTTTTCCCGATGATTAATGGTGGAGATCTATACTCGATGTTTATGTTCGACCTTTTCTTTTATGTACTTATATGGTGTGTGATCTAGTCAAATGATCTTAAGTTGTGAGAACTTGAGATGGCATCATCCGATGACGTCCGATCATGTAGAACACATATTATGTAATATCTTTTTGACTTTCAACGACGATGTTTATTGAGACTTTAATGCGCGTTGGCGAAAGTGAGATGATGTCTTTGTATTATCTTTTGAGTAGGGACCCGCGTGTGAGCACCCTCCGATGACGAAAATGTTTTTCTTGTTAGTTCTTTTTGATGTGTGTCCATGGCTATCCAGCCGATGGATATCCTTTAAATTTCAACATTCTTTTTTTAACTGGACTTAACCGAAATTCCTGTCATCTATTCTTGTTATCGAATGAGCTTCGTGTGATTCATAAAATTTTGATGTGTCGAGCTTGACGGGTGACTGGTGGATAAGGATTTATTTATTCCTTTTTGGTGAGATACAACTTGACGACAAGTTGCGTTTTGTAAAAGAACTAGTGGAGATCGTGGATCGAGATTCACGTGGGAACGGGAGGACTTCCTTATAAGGAATGCTCTCATCCTTCCGAGTAGTGAACAACTCGAGTATGAGGTAAGTTGAGCGCCGGGACGTCGCTCCCTTAAGGTGGTGAGGATGTAAAACCCGTAAAAATAAGGTCATAATTTAATTCTATTTTCAATTATTTTGAAGTATTTTATAACGTTAAATATTATTATGTTTAACGGCTTAAGTTGAAACCGATATTAAATATTATATTTTAATATTTTGACGAGTAACGAGGACTACTAGTGATCGCGATACCGACAGATGCCAAAAAATTTATATTTTATTATCGATCGTTTCGATATTTAATACTTTCGACGATATCGTTTGAACTACGTATCGAGTCGTTATATTTTTATTTTTCGTGTGCGTTTAAACTTTTTAGTATTTTTACGAAACCCGAGTCTCATAAATATTTCAAAATTTACGATTTACATTTTCTACCCTTTTAAACTATTTTATTACATTTTGGGCCAAAACTATCACAAATTGGAAAAAACTACCCTAACCTTGGACTATATATACAATTTCCACTAGAACCATTTCATTAAAAAAATCATTAAAACAAAAATTTCTTCTTCCTCTCTCCTTTTTCTCCAAAAACCATACATCCCTTTCAACATATACATCAATTTTTTTTGATTTTTTAGCTTGATTTTTCCAAAACAAAGACAAGTCCCATTCTCAAAATCTTATTGTGAGTCTTTTGATACTAAATTTAACAACATGCAATAACATAAATTTTTCAAGAAAAGTTGGTGATGTTTGATCCAAAATTGTTATGTGCATGTGTTGTTAATGATATTTTATATTAGTTTTGATCATTTTATATATAGATTTTTGATTTGGGTTTTATTAAAATTTGATATGCAAGTGATCTGGGCTTATTAGGAGTTGTTTAGAATGATCAAATGGTGATATTAGAAGCATAAGAATTGTTAAAATGGGTCAAAATATTGATTTGATGTGGTTTTGAAAGATGTATTTTTGGGCAGTAGGTTTAGGGGCAATTTCGGAAATCTTAAGTCGAGTATAGGTTGACATGATGGGATCATGTCGTAGAGAATTTCGTTAGCTTCGATTTGATATAAAGTAGGCCTTTCAACTCCAAACGAGGTGGAAGATACACTAGTTTAATTTTCGTGTACCGGGAGACGAGTGTTGACACAATCCGAAAATTGTTGTCAATATTTGGATCGAATCTCGGGGACTATAAAATGAGTTTCAAAATGATTCAAGGGCTGTTCTCAGGCTCCAAGTTTAGCATTTTGAGTCTATTTTTAGAAACAAGTGTCGGTTTTCTAAATGGAGTTGTTTAGAATGGTCAAAATGGTTTCGTAAGTCAAGGTCGCTAAACTGTCCAGATTTTGTGATTCAAAGATGAGTCGGGCAGGGAACTTTAGAAGTAAAATCTTTTAATGGGCTCTTGGGTGTACTTTCTACATATAGTAAGTGAGTTCTCTGAGTAGTATCATAAAAAGTTGATATGTCTAAGTATGGGAAAACGGCTTGGACATTCGGTATGTTCCGGCAGATTTTTATTAAAGGCGTAGAATAATAAAATGAATATATAGGAGAGTGTAATAGTATCACTTGTATCGTTTTCTCTCGATTTTGTCGTGATTTTATGAGTCGAGTTTTATATTCTTATGTATGGGTTATTTCTCGAGTCTATTATTAATGAACGCACCTCATTTGATAGGTTGCGGTTCTCGTGTTTGAAGGGCATCATCTATCGTCGGCGATCGTCTCATTACCACTATTGGCTAAGGTGAGTCTATAGCCTCGCTTTATACTAGTTATTAAATGATTTTAAACCCGCGAGGGGGAATATATGTTTTATAAACATAAAACACAAGATTTTTATGGTATGCTTTGTCCCTCTATGAATGGACCCGGGGTTGCCTTTAAATTGCATTAAGTGATTGCCTTTGTTAAAACCTCAATTATGGACCGTTAATTAACCTATGATGGGTTAACCGCTAGTACAATTAATAGATCTATGGGGGAAGCCGCCCCGGTTCAGTTTTTGTGGACTTGTCATAGAAGCTTAGGCCCGACCTCCACACTGTTTGAGCATATTGTATTGAGAAGTCAGGTATACGACAATGTACCAATAATCTAGAGGTAACCGACAATTAATAAATCTCCTGTCTTATCAGACCTCTAAAGGGAGTGTCTAAGGGCTCCGTTCCATGAGCTTATTGCAATTTATGCTATATACAATTATTATTGTTGATGCGAATTATTATTAGATGCTTGTTGCCTTTAAGCATGCCACAAACTTATAATCTTTGCTTGTGTTCAAAAATGATTATATAAACCTATAGATTCACTCGACATTTTTGCTGATTGTTTTACTCACATGTATTTCAGGTAATCAAGAAGTGGAAGCTTGGAGGTCACGAGAATGAAGTTGTGCACTGCTATGTTGTTCAAACTCTTTGATTTATTTATCGTTCCATTTTTAAAACAAACTAATATGTTGTTTTAACTTATCTTTTGGTAACGATTACTTGGGACTACGCTACTCTGACAAATGTTTTAGGAACGATAAATCTAAAACGTCTCTTTTCGAGTCGTTCTTTATAAATTATGTGTTGTTGTATCATTGTTTAGCACCCAAAGATGTATTCCGCTGCGTGTAAATTTGGGGGTGTTAAAACATGCTTCCTTTAAAACAGATTCAACGTCTGTTTCTCAGGGTATTACAGCCGAAACAGTAAGTTCTACTGTCGGACATAACAAAACTGCCTAGTATTTCACATTTTTCAGAGGCGTACTCCATATGTTGGAAACAATAATAACACTTAATGATTTGATGTGTAAAAAAGCTAGGAAATTAGTCCTCTATATATACACAATAGACTCCCTTCAATTTTACTCATTTCACCGATGTGGGATAGAAAATAAATTATTTTTCCTCTTTAAGCATGGTACCAAATGCCTAACTTTGAGACACGATATCTCATTCACATCAACTTCATTTTGGACACATAAAGGCTCATTGCGAATCTCTTTTCAAGGAGAACGTAAACCTCAAAGTATCACTTTTATATATGATACATACATATACATAAATTTGGTCAAAAGACCTCTTGCCAACAATATTTTCTAATACTTAGGTCTAGCTAATTCCACAAGTAAACATTCTACCATCTCACACCTTGGATTTTGAATTTGTCTATCTAAGCACACACATGCATTGATTCTTTATTTAGTTATTGTCGATCTCGAGGAGTGTTGATCGTATAGGTTTTGGTGTTTTAAGAATCTAAGTTGGTTTTTATTGCTATTAGATTCATTAATGCATGGTATGTTGGTCTCTTTTTATTATAGATATGTGTTTTTGTTTGTGTTTGTTGAAGGTGTGTGATAAATCTAATATGTGATCATAAGTTGTTGTTTTATATGGCTTCTACATGTTATGGTGATCATTTAAGGTTTAAGTGTTTCAAGAATTCTTTAACACCCCACTTTGATAAATGGACCGTTACATGTATTTATGACATGTCATCAAAGCATGCAAGGTAATATGTACTAAAACATACATGACCAAAAAGAGAATACCAGAATCAAACATCGGTTCCCCAAGCATAAGTCCAAAACATAAATAAGTAAATGAAATGAGATAGACAAAACAAGTGTCCAATTAAGCATAAGTATAAGAAGGCATAAGGAGAAGAAGTCTAAGGCAGCTTCCATCCTATGCACGTCCTTCAAATGCACAAGTATGTCCAAGGGTACCTGCCATTTTGGGACAAGGAAAGAAAAGTAACGGCTGAGCAATACGCTCAGTTAACAGATATATGATAGAGTATGAATGACTGAAACATAAATAAGACTAAAAAGCAGCGAAAATGTATAAGTCTTGGAAAACCTGGAACATGTTTATAAAACTGGTTTTATAGTTTGAAAAGACTTATTTTTTATATGAAAACTGTATCTAATTAGCCAATAGCCCATATAGGTTATGAGGTTCCAACGTGAATGAATACTTAGAGGGGTCATCATCATGCAATTAGAGGGGATGCCTCTAATTAAATTAGTCTGGGTAGGATGGATCAACTCCTTATGAATGATGCAAGGCACACACCACATTCACAATGAAAATCCTATAAAATATGTAACTAGGATGCACCCATACGCCCCACATGATAATATAATGGCCAAAACTGAAAAGGGACGCCACGAGCAATCACTCCGCCGTGGGGAAGTCATAACATTGGTGCCTCCAGTGTTATGGTTATGGTACCTCTATAACTAGATGACGTGGCATTCATGTATATGGCTTAGGAATTTTAAAACTAAACATAAGCTATCAAAACATATAAAACAAATACTTGGGGAAAACAGTTGCCTACAAATGGGGAATCCTAATAATGAAAGAGAGTGTCCATACTGAAGGACGGAATATCCGTACTTATGTCCAGTGAACGATGAAAGATGAAAAGATGCAAAGTCCTACGCCGACTTCACTAGTTCTACATAAATAGGGAACACGTATGAGTTGTCTGATATCTGAGTGTGTTACTGGTTCTTGTATGTTCTTAACTCAATTTATATGTTCTTGTCTTATTTTACTATTTTAAATGGTATACTATATTATCCATGTTTTACATGTTTTCTGATTATGTATTTTCATGTATTCATGTATTGTTATACTTGTAGTGTGATAATAAGTAACCTTCTAAAAATAGCAGGTTTCCAAAAATAGAAAGTTACCAAAAATAGAAGGTTTCAAAAAATATTAAGTTTCTAAAAAAATAGTAAGTTTCCTAAAATAGAAATTCTCCATAAATAGAAATAAGCTGGATTAATAAGCTAAAAATGTAAGCAAGTGCTTATTTATAAGTCATGATAAATTATTAATAAAGTTTATTAAATAATACTATAAGTTAAGGTGACTATTAATTATCAAGGAAATGCATGGTTTAATAATTAACAACATGTCATGGTATATTTATAAACTTTACGTTAAAATAATTAATTAAATTATGTAATGTAAAATACTTAGGTTATAAGATTATTAATTAATAATAATAGTACATGGTTTATTAATTAATAATGTATCATGTTTAATAATTAATAATTAAGTCATGAAGATTAATAAAACTTTACCTTATAATTAATAATTAAATTAACATGGTTTTAATTTAATTATGCTAAATAAATACTTAAGTTAAAACATGTTTTATTTAATTTAAATCATTAACCTAAGTCCCAAATTAATTAAATTAATAATAATACTTGGAGGAATTAATTTAATTAATACTTGTTAAAATAAAATTGGCCAAAACATTTACACCCGGGCCTAGGGGAGCACAAAAACCGAAAAATCGAATCGAAACCGAAAAAAACGCACCGAAAAAACCGAACCATTTGAAAATCTGATATTAACGGTTTTGAGTTTTAGAAAAATCGAATGTTTGGGGCGGTTTTTGGTTGCATACAAAAAATTGAACCGAAAAAAACCGCCCCATCCCACCATTAAATATCTTTTAAATTTTATAAAAAATATTTATATTTTATAAAAGGTATTATTTTCAAACTATATATAACAAATATTTAAATAAATCAGCTGAAGTCTTTTTTGAAAAATAATAATACAATGTTCGATCATGAATCATAAACATTTTATTTTTTCTTATTTATAGTTTATTTAGTGTGTAATTAAAATAAATATACCAATTATATGTTGTTGATGTTTTTATTTTTTGTATAAATTTATTAGTGATTTTATGTTTATTTGAATTTATTATAATACAAGTACTAACTAATTTGTTATCATTTGTATTTCTTCTCGTTAATAGATAACTGAATTTTGGCCATGGATGTTGATGTAATAAACTAATAATCAATTTTTGTTTCTTAACTCAACTATGGTTTATGTCATTATTGTTAGAAGTTTGTTATATCTACATATAAAATGTTTTCATATAAACTAGAAAAACAAGGACACTGATTCTATTTTGTGGCCTAATATCTTAATTTATTAATTTATTATTTTAATTTATCAAACTCGTCAGATTTATTACTAAGAATTAAATTAGTAGAGTATTTCTTATAAACAATTGTTACTTATGTAATCTATATTTTCTATGTATAAAATGACTATCTTGTTGCCTTTTAGCTATGCACCTCAAATCCTCAACGATGATGAGGTTAGCAACAAAAGGGACGAAGACATTTTTTTATTTTGATAGTGAACATGTTAAATGATGAACATGTTGTTGAGAGTGATATGAAAACTATTAGTTGCTTGTTTTATTTATAGACGAAACCAGTTGAAGTTGGGATAATAATTTGAAGTTAACAAATTGGTAAATTTTAGGGAAAAAAAAACCGAAATTGGAACCGAAATCGAACCGATTTAGTAGGAAAAACCGAAAAGCCGAAACCGAATAAACCGAAACCAAATGATTTATGATTCTTAAAAACTGAAATTTTTGGTTCGGAGTTTGGGTTTAGCTAAAAACCGCCCCAAACCGCCCGTGCTCACCCCTACCCGAGACCTTAGCCCGAGTTACAAACAAACCAGACCAAACACCCCCAGCCGGCGGTTGGTGGTTTGGCCGTGCCACTGGTCGAACAAAATTCACCCCGGTGTAACACCCCCATTTTACCTTTACGCAGCATAACGTAGATCTGGGGTATTACTTCATAGAACACAAGTCATAATAATAGAAAACAACTCAAAAGAGTGATGAAATCAACTTTCTTTATATTTCATTGAAAAATAAGAGTTTTACAATATGAGGTTCCCAAAATCTAGAATAATTTTAGTCTTGTGCCTCTTCATGTCATCCTCGTGCTGCTCCATGTTATCAGCCACATTTATCTGAAATATATGCTTAAAGTCAACACAAAGGTTGAGTGAATTCATAGGTTTTAAATATGTTTTAAATACAAGTATATCCTCTGGGCTACGTTGTTATACACCTACATAAAATAGCCAGCATACTGCACTATGCTCATGCACCGCTACTTGACATACAGAAACCAGCAAACTGCCCTTATGCAGGCAGTTTGCCAAACTCCTGAGTTAAGCAAAATAAAGTGTATCTGTTTAGCCTAGGTAGGAACCTTCAGCTTCTAGCAAGTGCGACTTGCCCGGATATGGGATGTCAACCCCCAAATAGTACTATTCACGATATTAGCGCTAATTTTCAAGAAATGATTAGCGGTTCATGATTAAAAATGGACTTAATGGCTGTAGTAAACATAGTGTCAATAATCATACCATACAATTTTAAAAGCACTTGTATTCCAGTTTTAGCATATATCCCCCTCACGGGTTTTAAATCATTAATAAAGCATTTAAAAGTGAGGCTATGAACTCACCTTATGTCCATAGAATCCGAGCTATAATCAGATATATTTCATTCACAGATAAACAGCTTGATCATACAAACCACAGCTTGGTCTCATAAACAACAGCTTGATCTCACACAAACCTGAATTAATACATTGTGTATAGTATCAAGTCTTTGATTTTTGGTTCAATGTTGTTAAGTGTTGGTTATGTGTTCTTTTATTAATATTTGGTGGTAATTCTAGCACCATTGTTCGGGCCATCATACTCAGAACCCATTCTATAAACGTTTGAGGAGCGAGGGCACTTTAAATCATAAACCCAACCACTCAGTCAGAACGTAATATCGAGATGGAACATCTTTGTACAAAGATCCCTACTAACATGATACTTTCATTACTTTCTCACATTCATGATTAATCTTATTTAGTTTCAAAGTTGGCAAAAATAGTCATTTTGGTTACACTTTGGTATAATTATACTTTTAACCCTTTAAGTGTATAGTTTTAGTATTTGCATTTTAAACCTTCAATATTTAATCTTAGGACCTCAAACTTTCCAACATTTATTTTTATAGCTTATAATTACATAAAATGACACTTTTTTCCCAAAATATTAAATAGTTTCAAAAATGACAGTTTTAGTCCCTATACTTGTAAAAATCACATAACAACCTCAAAAATGGACCAAATGATCTATGATTTAGAAAAAAGTTTATGAACACATTAATAATCATAATAAAAACATTTATTCAGAGTTATAGCCTTTGAAATGGGGTTTTGCTTATTACCTTATGTAAATTACAAAACTAGGGTTTTAAGACATCTTTAACTTATAACTTCCATTTAAAATGATCAAATGACTTAGTTTCTTTTAGATTATATATCTAACATAATTTTGGAATTATAAAAACTCTAAGAAAATATTATAACAAGATCAAAGCATAGCTAACAAAGTGATTACCTAGTATGCTCCAAAATGGCTCCTAATGGCTTCTTATGAGCACATCTTGCTATCAAAGCTTCAAGAGCTTCAATGTCTAGCTTCTAGACCAAGTTTTTGGTCTTGTGACATGTCCTAGGATGTATATATAACTGGAAACAAAATGGGTAATGGAGGTTAAGAGAAAACGGGGGGCAAGTTTCAAATGAAGATTATATGCCCCTATTTATAGTATTTCGAACCCTTAGGCTCCAATCAAAGGTATCAAACGTGTAATTCTGCTAGAGGAGTGACCAATTTATGCTAGGGAAGATCTACTCAAGTCTAGGGATGACTATACAAGCTAGATTCAAACTTATCAATGGTTTAAGGACATAACTAGGCCATGAATTTTTAAGATAAGAAGGAGGATGTGTCATTGACAAGTAGGTGATGCAACTAACTGTAAAATATCCCCTAAATATCTATATGATCTGATCCTAAGTTTAAATTTAGGAGGGAAAGCATTTTGAATCATTTTTGGAGGGAAAAACCAAAACTGGGTTAAATTCTAGGACTTGTAACTTATGGTTTGTGTTTTTGGTGATTAGGGACTTAGGAAAATTATTAGTTAAAGATTAAGGCTTAATTAGGGTTTAAACATTCTATTTAAGAGATTTGGGTCCTTGGTTTGAAGGTTAACAAAGGTTTGATGTGAAAATAGGAAGTATACATATGTAGATTAGGGTTAAATCTTAGTAAAGGTGATTATCCTTCAATTATCTACTAATGTAAACTCAATTTATACATCCTACATTATCCTCAATGTGTTCATGGAGTCCCTACATTGGGTTTATTAACTTATTCTAAGTAAACATGTCTAAAGGATGAGAATACCAATTTTGACCTAATTTACAAGCCATGCATTCAAATATAGTACCTTGTGAATTAGGGTACTTGTACATTGTCTTAACATAATCTTCTAACCTTAACGAAGTCCTATAAATATTTATAGACTTTTCCAAAAAGAACTAGGTAATGATTCCATGTAGATTTCTTAATATAAGGGTTTTTAGGTCATGACTTTCTATCTTGGGTAATTAGGGTTTTTAACTTTATAAACACTTATTCTAGGGCTTATATAGTATGTTTATGACTTCTAGAGATTCTACATTTTTATTTTGAGTGTTTGTGTAGGTTGATCATATTCTAGGGATAATTATGGGAGCCTATGATCCTATGCTTTGATAACTTGTACTTTATGCTTTACCAACTTGTAACTTAACTTGAAATAAATGTATAATCTTAATATGATGCGTAGTTGAGTTTTATAATTTATGGAAAAAGATTAGACTCTAATTCAATGTATAATGGATTTTATATGCTAATCTTGGTTACTAGGTCTTAACTTGTAATTAGCCTTAGATTAGTGAATATTAGCATTTTTGATCAATTAACTTTCCTTTATTTGATATATTGTAATTAGTATATTGTTTTTGATAATAGTACATGGATTTTATGTAGTTACATTGCTTGAAATATTGTTTATCAAGAGTTTCTAGGTGGTGATCTAGACTATTATGTACAATTACTTGTACTTAGCTTTGTATGGTTTGTTCTTGCCATTCTTAGGTATTATTATGTTTTCAAATTATAGTTTACAACTTGTTTATAATCCTTAATGACTTATTCATATGTGTTTTCCAATCATAGCTTACCATTCTTGAGTTTACAACTCATTTATAGGGATTCTAGGGGTTCTAAGGGAATTTAGGGCATCAAAGTTACATTTGAGATGTTCTTATTAATACTGAACTTATTAGATAACTTTTAGATTTTAGACTTGATATATACATTTTATTGACAACATATAGGAATATCTTGTAATGGTAGTTTAGGTTGTGAGAAGTAGTTCATCTTACCAAGTAAGGTACAAAAAGAAAAAATTTCTAGCCAAATTTTCATATTGAGACAATTATAGCTTATAGGATAGATGTGAAATTTGAGGTTTGTCACAGTCTCTCCCCCTTAAAGAAATATCGTCCAGAGATTATAAGGGTAACATAGCTTATCAAGGGAAAAGATAGCTCTTAGGTGTTCAAATTCTATCTCAGCATTTTATTCACATATCAAGAAAACAACTTTACTATTGGTATTTTAGTTTCAAATCAATCATTTAATCACATAAATCTTTCTTTTTTGAAATATGAAAAGGATTGTGATATTTACTAAGTTCTTTGGGAAACTCAAGTCAATATATCACTGCTCAATTCAAAATCTTGAATTGATTATCGCATTTGTCAAAATCAATTTAGGTAATTGATAGAGAAAACATCCTTCTCACATAGATACTGTTTAATATGATGTAGTTTCTCATGCACAGTAAGAAATCTCCATCAAAATAATCTCTTAGATTATCTTAAATCACCATTTTAATTCAGCAGATTCTTAACATAATTCAACCTTCTACGAGGCTCTATTCTAATATAACAGTTTCATGAAGTATTTTGGGTCTCATAAGTTGAAAATCTCCAGCTTAAGCCCAACAGATAAGTAAATGGCACTTCTTTCGATAGAGTGTTCCAAATAGTATTGCTTTGATTCTAGCATGAAAACTATTGTTACACGGGAAATTGTTTCCAATGGTAAGTGTTCTTTCCCAAACTTATAACACATACGTTGAGTATATAGTTTAGTATTTGGGTTGTTCTTCCACTTAACACATTAGTACACACAAATTTTACATATTTTTAGGATCAAGATGTGAAACACTCGATCTTAGATGATAGATATTGATTCTCTATGTCGACAGATTATTTCACATATAATCTTGTCAGAGTTTCCATATTATAAATAGGAATAAATCCTACAGCTCTAATAAGACAATTGACAATGATCCGGATGGCATCACGTCTATTTGAAGTAACAAAATCCTCATTTCGGCACTCCATGTAATAACATATTTATTGGTTGCAGCTCTAGCCCCATCATTTCTCCTTTGATTGTACTGCTTGTGGCGGTTATTACTTTGATAATTCCCACGGTTAATTTTACCCTGGTTATTACCTTGGTTACCACTCTATGAATTCTCCCATTTCCTTTTACTACCCTCAACAGCTTTCTCAGCCCTATCTTGAACTTTCTACCCCATTAGTGTATGAGCCATTCTTATAGTTTCAACAAAGTTCTTGGGTCAAGATGAAGTTGTCTCACCTTTTATGTACCCAAGCAACCCTTTAATGTATTGGTCCATCTTTTTCTTCTCAGTAGCAAAAGCATCTGGACACAACAAAACCAACTCATTGAATCGGCTAGTATAGGCAGCAATGTTGTTATCTTTCAGCTTCAGGTGCCTCAACTCATCCTCCAAAGCAGATAACTCTTCTTCTATACAAAACTATTCTTTCAGCAACCTTTTGATTTCATCCCAAGGTTTCCTGTTAAAATCTTCTAACCCAATTGTAGCAACTTGAGTCTTCCACCAGCTTAAAGCTCGATCCATGAAAGTAGAAATTGCGAACTTAACCTTGTTCCTTTCTGGGCAATCACTAATCTCAAATGCTGTTTTTGTTTTCTCAATCCACCTGAATAATTCCAGTGCTCCTACAGTTCTTTGAAATGTAGTGGGTCTACATTTCATATATCCAGCAAAATTACACTCTTTTACTATAGTAGCAGCCTGAGCAACCTCACCTGCAGGATTCTCAGCTACACCTGCTCCACCAACAATTTCTGGTTCAACAGGTTCACCTGCATCTTCAGCACCCATACCTCCAGATCCACCTGCTCCTTCAGTGTGAACACGTGCAACTCTATCCACAGCTAATGCTTTCGCTACCTCTTCAGCAACTAGCCTTACAATGGAATCATTTGTCATTCTTCTAGGTGGCATGATTCTGTCATATCACAAAGAGAGAAGATAAAAATGAACGAGTTAATTGTAATCATGGTATAGTCATATCATGTACAAAATTCAATCGTCAAATGCATACACATTATCAATACAATGTATCACAATCATTATAAGTATCAAAGGAAACTATTATCATAGATCAACAAGGAATGATCTTAAAGATAAATAGAGTACAATGACACAAAATAATAGACACTAATCACGTGGCGATCCACACGGCTTAGTTGACTGTGACTTGCTTGTAGTAGTGGACCTGCTTCCTCCTCCTCGAAGATGTAATTAAGCGGTGGTAAATTCGTGAAATAGGAATAAGGTCATAATAAAATAAAATAGAATAATTTCAAAAATTTAAATAAATATTGAAAATTCTTCAAAATAAGTAAAGGAAAATTTCATAAATTTATTCGAATAAATCATTAGTAAGTGATAAACTTTTATCGAAAAGTTTAACGATATTAATATATATCGATCAGGGATTATAGTATTTATTTATAAATACTTGACAATAAAGGGATACAGAATAATGGATACTAAAGTTGTAATCCCAGAAGCAGCTTGAACCTGAAGTCACGCGAAGTTCGGTGCACATGACTCTTTGAAAATAAAACTTAAAGTTATAGTTTAGGTTTTCAGAAAAAATGACCTAGTTCTCTATAAATCATGGCTCTGATACCAATATTTAACACCCCAAATTTACAAGCAGTGGAATATATCTTTGGTTCTAAACAGTGGTATAATAACACATAATTTATAAAGAACGACTCGAAAAGAGACGTTTCAAATTTATCGTTCCTAACACATTTGTCAGAGTAGCGTAGTCCCAAGACATCGTAACCAAAGTACAACTAAAACAAAAGATTTATATTGTTTTAAACAAAGGAACGATAACATTCAAAGAGCTTAAACTAGAAAAACAGTGCACACCTTCATTCCCGTGACTCCTAAGCTTCACACTCCTTGATTACCTGAAATACATGTGAGAAAATCATCAACAAAAATGCTTAGTGAAATCTATAGGTTTATAATCATTTTGAACACAAGCAAAAGTTATAATTTAGTGGCATACTTGAAGGCAACAAGCATCGAATAATTTGCATCAACAATATAATGTATATAGCAACAATTGCATTAAACTCATAGAACTGAACCCTTAGACACTCCCATATCAGTCTAATATGACGAGAGATTTATTAATTGTCATTACCCCCGGTATTAAGCACATTTCGTATGCTTAGACATCTCATAACAAAATATCAAACAGTGGATGTTCAGCATAAGCTTCTATGAATACATATCCACAAACTGAATCAGGCGGCTTCACCCATAGATCTATTATTTGTACAAGCGGTTAACCCATCATAGGTTAATTAACGGACCATAATTGAGGGTTTTATAATTGGCAATATACTACTCAATGCAATGTAAGGCAACCACGGGTCCATTCATAAAAGGGACAAGCATACCAAAACAACTTGTGTTCTAAGTTTATAAAAACATGTATTCCCCCTTGCGAGTTTTTATAATCATATAAATACTAGTATAAAGCGAGGCTATAGACTCACCTTAAGTAGTACAAGTAGTCGAAGACTATCCCTGATGATAGATGATGCCTTTCAAACACGAGAACCGCAACCTATCAAATAAGGCGCGTTCATTAATAATAGACTCGAGAAATAAACCATACATAAGAATATCAAACTCAAACTCATAAAATCATGACAACTCGAGATAAAATGATACAAGTGATACTATCATACTTTTCTATATGTTTACTCTATTAGTCTATTCTTTCGATAAAAACCTGTCTGCACATACCATATGTACAAGCTCATTTACCCCACTTAAACACGACAAAATTTTATGATACTATTCAGAGAAATCACTTACTATCTATAGAAAGTCATCCCAAAAGTTTGTCAAAAGATTTTACTTTTAAAGTTCCCTGCCCGACACATCTTTGAACTACAAAAACCATACAGTTTTACGTCATCGACTCATATAACCATTTTAACTTCTATAAACGATTCCGTTTACAAAACCGACACCTAGGTTTGAAAATAGACTCACAACTTAGGGTTTAAACTTTTACATCAGTCCTTGACTCATTTCAAAGCTTTTTCTATAGTCCCCGAGATTCGATCCAAATATCGATAACAACTACATGTTATGCCGATACTCGTCTCCCGGTACACGAATAATCAAACTATCATAACTTTTCGCTCGTTTGGAGCTAGAAGCTCTACTTTACACCAAAACGAAGATAATCGATTCTCTACAACCCTATGCTATTAGTTAATCCATAATCAAACTATAAGGTACCCAAAATCAACCTTTTACCTACTGATCTAAATCACCCTTTAAAATCTTACACAAAATCACCTTTTTGATCAAAATCAACCGTTTTTATCCTCATCCTAACACCCTAATAATAACATAACCTATTCCTAACACTTGTATCAACCTCTAAATCAAAAACCCAAAATCAAAAATATATTTTCTTTACAAAAATAACATGATCTACACATGATTATCACTAGATAATCACATGCAACATCATCTAACCATCATAACACCCTAGTTCATAACCATCATACCAAAAGTTGAAAGAAAAATGGATTAAGGGTGCTAGGGGGGGTGACGGTTTGGTGAAGAAAGAAAGGAGGTGGGAGAAATTTTCTTCTAACTTATTTTCTATGTGTAAATTAGGTAGGAAAAAAGTTTATATATGGTGGGTGGAGGGCTAGTTTTGCCAATTTTGCATAGTTTTGGACCAAAATATAAATATTAGTTAAAAAGCGGGAAATGACTATTAGTCAAATTTGAAAATATTTACGAGTCTCGGGTCTCAAAAAAATACTTTTCAAAAGTTTAAACGCACACGAAAATAATAATATAACGACTTAATACGTAATTAAAACGATATCGTTGAAAGTATTAAATATCGAAACGATCGATAATAAAATATAAAAATTTAGGCATCCGTCAGTATCGCGATCACTAGTAGTCCTCGTTACTCGTCTAAATATAAAATAAAATGTTCAATATCGGTTTCAACTTAAACCGTTAAGCATAATAGTATTTAACGTTATAAAATACTTCAAAAATATTTGAAAGATAAGATTAAGTAATGACCTTATTTTTGTGGGTTTTACACATGTATTCCAGTTTTATCAGGTCTATACATGTCTTATTTCGAATCTCTTTCAGTCCATTAATAAATTCTCACTAACATAAAGATGCGTCCAACTTTATGCAAGGAAGACATCATAAATTTTGTGATTTAGATTTATTCATTTGACTGAAGAAGCGTCCTAATTCAATCAAATAAATATAATGTAAATCATTGACTTAAAATTTCCGACATAACACGAATATAAACAAATATTCTACCCTTAAGTTTCCTTTTTACGTTGGCGTGTGTAAAACGTCTTGTATGTAATATCTAGGAATACGATTTTCTAGAGACGAATGACTTTTAAAATAGAAGATGGTATTTTATTCCCTATAAAATACAGAACAATCTTACCAAGCATATGATTTATAAGGCCACTTGTCCTTACAAATCCTAGTCCAATGATCTACTATGTTGAAAATCTGACACCATATGGTGCAAATTTCTGTGTGATGCAGGGTGCATTTCTTCCACATAAGAAAATTACCATCATATTCACCGTAGATTGTATTCTAGTTTACTTGAATTTTATAGACCTTCTTTCATTGATGAATTTACGCTTGAGATTTTTATGATTTTTGCACAGGATTGTGCTTAATTACTTGTCCATTAACTCTTTGGGTAGAGGTAAATGACTTTTTCTAATATATTGAGATTTTGGAAGTGGTAATATTTCTTCAAAATCTTCGATAAAATTCCTTAATAAATTTTTCTAACAAAATCTTCTGATAGAGTCTTCTTAATAGAATTTCAGATGAAATTCCATGACATAATTCCATGATAAAATCTTCTGATGAAGGCTTTTCTCATTCTACGGAATAGGATCTACTAACTCTTGAAATTTCCTCGTGTATGTCTCGAGGTTAATTCCTTTTATCATTAGATAGCGAAGTTCTTCTTTCATCTTCACGATCATCTTTCTAATAAATATTTGAAATTTAATCAAGCGATCTTATGTATATCTTTTATCTCAATGGGTTGAGTAAAAAGAATTTACCAAGATAACTGACGAAGTTCTATCTTCTTATAGCAAGCTTCATTTCTCAATTCCAAATATGATTACTATGATAGGAAACTGAATTAGCTCTTTCAATCCAACGGGTAATACAAATAGCATCTTTTCTTCCTTGAATATCAAAAATTAACTAGTCATCGAGTCTTCTTTCGGGTAATACTGTAATTGCAGGATTGTAACCACATCATCGTCAATTCTTCGTCAAATACTTTTTAGGGTTTAGAATGAGGGGAAAGAATAGAGATAATTCAGGATCCAAGGTACACTCATATTAGAAAACATTTGTCACATATGTATAGGAATACATATAAATGTTTATCGAACACAAGGTATATCTTTTGGGTTTATTTGGTAAGGTGTAGGGGAAACTTAATATGTTGATTATCATTCATATATGAGGATAATAAATCCAACAATGAAACATAATTCCAAGGTTTTCCACGGATTTATAAAGATAGGACTCATGCATAATCGTAACAAAATTTTTCCATGATATGTAATGGTGGAATATAACAGAAAATGTAAAAACTCGTCTTATAGAACATGCTTCCCTTTTACATATCCTATAGAAGAATATTTTGATGGACAAAAGTCTAGAATAGAATATCTCTAGAAAACTTGGTAAGTTTCCTTTCTCTTTCTTCAAACTTGCGGGTTATGTTCAACTTGATAATTATCATTATCATAGAAGATAACAGAAATTCTAAAGAATATATAATTTATCAAGTATATGCTTTTCTCAGAATTAACGTAATTTCATTCATAATCATTTATGAGAAAACCAAGAAATAGGGGTTTCTTATTTCTCAAAAATAAATATGAAGCGAAAAGATGAGAAACACAACTTTTATTTATTAACAACTTGTCTTGTATAAACTTACAGGACAAGCTTCTCTGTTAACATAAAAGTAAAGACATAAAGTTGAAAGTATTTATAACTTAATAGTCTAATGTTTTCATCTTTCCTGCAAATCTTTTTCAAACTTCTTTTAATCTCGTTGTATTATTCTTCGGCCTTTCCTAAGCCCTTCAACTTTATCTTCAAGATCTTCAATACGCTCGGGAGGAAATTCTTTCATATAAGGTATGATATCTTTAATTTTTTGTTCATAGGTATTTTTAGGTAAGTTTTCAGATATATGTGAGGGTACATTAATAGGGTAAGGTGATAGAAAATCTTGATGTGGAGGTGTAAAATCTACTTCTTCATTATATGCTCGTATAACTTGCATATAGGGGTTGTCATCAAAGGGTAAAATGGATTTTGGGATTTTTTGGTCTTTGGGTGTATTTTTTGAAGTATCATAAGGATTATTCATCAGGAGTGTGGAAATATACTTTGGGAAGCTATCAGGAACACTTGCAGAACGCTCTTCTTGAGAATCTGATAAGATGATAATAGGAGGGAGATAGGGATACCTATTTCTAGAGACGTTGATAAATCCTAACTTATTACTTACTCATATGTACTTACACATAAACATGGTATCATTTACACATTGTTCTACAGGGTAGCATTACTAATATTGGCATAATATTACCTCATTCTTTTAGCAACACTCGCATTGGCACGGAGGACTTTCTTGAAATTATTTTAAAAGTAGTTATAGTCAAGATTTTAATTCTTGTTATTTATAACCATGGATCTGAGTACATATCTGTAACACCCCCGTTTTACCTTTACACAACGGAACATAGATCTAGGGTATTTCTTCATAGAACACAAGTCAAAATAATAGAAAACAACTCAAAAGAGTGATGAAATCAACTTTCTTTATATTTCATTGAAAAAATAGAGTTTTACAATATGAGGTTCCCAAAATCTAGAATAATTTCACTCTTGTGCCTCTTCATGCCATCCTTGTGCTGCTCCATGCTATCAGCCACAATGATCTTAAATATATGCTTATAGTCAACACAAAGGTTGAGTGAATTCATAGGTTTTAAACATGTTTTGAATACAAGTATATCCTCCGGGCTACGTTGTTATACACCCACATAAAATAGTCATCATACTGCACTATGATCATGCACCGCTACTTGACATACAGAAACCAGCAAATTGCTCTTATGCAGGCAGTTTTCCAAACTCCTGAGTTAAGCAAAATAAAGTGTATATGTTTAGCCTAGGTAGGAACCATCAACTCCTAGCAAGCGCGACTAGCCCAGATAGGGGATGTCAACCCCCAAATAGTACTATTTACGATATTAGCGCTCATTTTCAAGAAATGATTAGCGGTTCACGATTAAACGGGACTTAATGGCAGTAGTAAATATAGTGTCAATAATCATACTATACAATTTTAAAATCACTTGTATTCCAGTTTTAGCATATATCCCCTCACGGATTTTTAAATCATTTATAAAGCATTTAAAAGTGAGGCTATGAACACACCTTATGTCCATAGAATCCGAGCTATAATCAAATATATTTCACTCACAGATAAATTGCTTGATCATACAAACCACAACTTGGTCTCATAAACAACAGCTTGATCTCACACAAACATGGATTAATACATTATGTATAGTATCAAGTCTTTGATTTTTGGTTCAATGTTGTTAAGTGTTGGTTATGTGTTCTTTTATTAATATTTGGTGGTAATTCTAGCACCATTGTTTGGACCATCATACTCAGAAGCCATTTTACAAACGTTTGAGGAGCGAGGGCACTTTAAATCGTAAACCCAACCACTCAGTCAGAACGTAATATCGAGATGGAACATCGTTGTACAAATCTCCATAATAACATGATACTTTCATTACTTTCTCATATTCATGATTAATCATCTTTAGTTTCAAAGTTGGCAAAAATAGTCCTTTTGGTTACACTTTGGTATAATTACACTTTTAACCCTTTAAGTGTATAGTTTTAGTATTTGCATTTTAAATCTTCAATATTTAAATTTAGGACCTCAAAATTTATAACATTTATTTTTATAGCTCATACTTTCATAAAATGACACTTTGGCCCAAAATGTTAAATAGTTTCAAAAATGACAGTTTTAGTCACTATACTTGTAAAAATCACATAACAACCTCAAAAATGGACCAAATGATCTAGGATTTGAAAACAAAGTTTATAAACATATTTATAATCATAATAAAAACATTTCTTCAGAATTATATCCTTTGAAATTGGTTTTGCTTATTATTTTATGTATATTATAAAACTAGTGTTTTAAGACATCTTTAACTTATAACTTCTATTTAAAATGATCAAATGACTTAGTTTCTTTTAGATTATCTTTCTAACATAGTTTTGGCATTACAACAACTCTAAGAAATTATTATAACAAGATCAAAGCATAGCTAACAAAGTGATTACCTAGTATGCTCCAAAATGGCTCCTAATGGCTTCTTATGAGCACAACTTGCTATCAAAGCTTCAAGAGCTTCAATGGCTATCTTCTAGACTTGGTTTTTGTTCTTGGGAAACGTCCTAGGACATATATAGATGTGGAAACAGAATGGGTAATGGAGGTTAAGAGAAAACGGGGTGCAAGTTTCAAATGAAGACTATATGCCACTATTTATAGTATTTCGAACCCTTAGGCTCCAAACATAGGTTTCAAACGTGTAATTCAGCTATAGGAGTGACTAATGTATGCTATGGAAGATCTACTCAAGTCTAGGGATGACTATACAAGCTAGATTCAAACTTATCAATGGTTTAAGGACATAACTAGGCCACAAATTTTTAAGATAAGATGGAGGATGTGTCATTGACAAGTAGGTGATGCACCTACTTGTAAAATATCTCATAAATATGATCTGATCCTAAGTTTAAATTTAGGAGGGAAAGCATTTTGAATAATTTTTGGAGGGAAAAACCAAAACCGGGTTCAATTCTAGGGCTTGTAACTTATGGTTTGTGTTTTTTGTGATTCGGGACATAGAAACATTATTAGTTAATGATTAAGGCTTAATAAGGATTTATACATTCTATTTAAGAGATTTGGGTCCTTGGTTTGAAGGTTAACAAAGGTTTGATGTGAAAAGGGGAAGTATACATATGTAGATTAGGGTTTTCTAATGATCTAGGGTTAAGTCTTAGTAAAGGTGACTATCCTTCAATTAGCTACTGATGTAAACTCAATTTATACATCCTACATTTTCCTCAATGTGTTCATGAAGTCCCTACATTGGTTTTATTAAGTTATTCTAAGTAAACATGTCTAAAGGGTGAAATTTCCCATTTTGACCTATTTGCAAGCCATGCATTGAAATCTTGTACCTTGTGCATTACGGTACTCGTACATTTTCTTAACATAATCTTATAACCTTAATGAAGTCCTATAAATATTTATAGACTTTTCCAAAAAGAACTAGGTAATGATTCCATGTAGATTTCTTAATATAAGGGTTTTTAGGTCATGACTTTCTATCTTGGGTAATTAGGGTTTGTAGCCTTATAAACACTTATTCTATGGTTTATATAGTATATTTATGACTTCTAGGGATTCTACATTTTTAGTTTGAGAGTTTGTATAGGTTGATTTTATTCTAGGGATAATTATGAGAGCTTAAGATCCTATGCTTTGATAACTTGTACTTTATGCTTTACCAACTTGTAACTTGACTTGAATTAAATTTATAATCTTAATATGATGCATAGTTGAGTTTTATAATTTATGGCCAAAGATTAGACTCTAATTCAATGTATAATGGAATTTATATGCTAATCTTGGTTACTAGGTCTTAACTTGTAATTAGCCTTGGATTAGTGAATATTAGCATTTTGTGATCAATTAATTTTCCTTTTTTTGATAGATTGTAATTATTATATTGTTTTTGATAATAGTACATGGATTTTATGTAGTTACATTGCTTAAAATATTGTTTATCAAGAGTTTCTAGGTGGTGATCTAGACTATTATGTACAATCACTTGTACTTAGCTTTGTATGGTTTATTCTTGCCATTCTTAGGTATTATTATATTTTCAAAGTATAGTTTGCAACTTTTTTGTAATCCTTAATGACTTATTCATATGTGTTTTCCATTCATAGCTTACCTCTTGAGTTTACAATTCATTTATAGGGATTCTAGGGTTTTTAAGGGAACTTAGGGCATCATAGTTACATTTGAGATGTTCTTATTAATATTGAACTTATTAGATAACTTTTAGATTTTAGACTTGATATATACATTGTATTGAAAACATATAGGAATATGTTGTAATGGCAGTTCAGGTTGTGAGAAACAGTTCATCTTACAAAGTAAGGTACAAAAAGCAAAAATTTCTAGCCAAATTTTCATATTGAGACAATTATAGCTTATAGCATAGATGTGAAATATGAGGTTTGTCAACCCGGAACTAGCCGGGTTCCAACTATTTTAACCAAAAGCCCCACTGAGACCTTCCATGGTCTCAGTTGCCACTGCTTGCAAACGTTTCCCCCCCCCTGTTTAGGGTCCTTGGCACGTGGATGAACGAAACCAAACACCACCACACCTTATAAGGTTGTGGCTGGTGGTCTAGATTCGACACCGAGAGCCTTGGGGTTCTCGGTTGGTGCTCGACCCGAACCAAACAAAAGCATAAAACCCAAACCCCCTTATTATTTTTACATGACATGATCATGTTTTTATGTAACCCATTGATTAAACAAATTAAAACATGAATTAAATAAAAGAAAGGTTTTAAATAAATTACCAAAGCTTGAATTTGTTAATGTTTTGATTCACGAACAGGAACACAAATTAACCCAAGATCAAATCTCACTTTTACCCCTTGTTCTTGACTCCAAAACCGGCAGCCACCCTTGGTGTGTGCTAGGGTTTTTGTTTGTTTTCTAAAAAAATAAATTATGATGTATTCCCTGGAGTTTTAGTTGTTACTAGTAAATTTTCAAATGGGTCAGGCCCCTTTCTCTCTTCCTTGGCCGCGGGTATATAAGCCCAAAACAACAATGCATACATTTTCCATGTTAATTATATTTCGTGTACGCTCGTGTTTATTATTCGTGTTATAATTATTATACTTAATAATTATCATGTTTTATTATTATACGTAGTTTTCTGTAACTAATGTCCGTGACACGTGTTATATTATATATTTGGAAAGTTTCAATTTTTTCGTATGTTTACGTGATGTACTGTTCATGGTATTTATATGCGGGTTTTACAACTCTTCCCCTCTAAAAAGAATAATTCGTCCTCGAATTTGAAACGTGGTATTGCTACAGGGTTTACAATTCTTCCCCTCTAAAAGGATCATTCGTCCTCGAATTAAGGGTAAGATAAGCTGATGGAGTTACAAAAGCCGAAAGGACACAAAAGCTGAAAGGACATGTGAGCTGGAAGGGCATGAGTGTCACATGTCTGAAAGGAATATGGACGCGACATGGCTATAGAGGACCTGGAACGTGACGTGACTGAGAGGACGTATCTGATTAGTAGAAAAGAAGGATAAGAAATCCGGATGGACACCTTGGTTCCAAAGGCTTCCCGCTCGGAACGGTTCCTCTAAAAGATATAGAGACGAAAGAAAATCTTGGTCTTCATGACCCTGAATTGACTGTACATGACAAATTTCTCGTTCATCTACGTAAGATAGGTCTTCATCCATCTGATCGAGTGGATGAGAATTAACGTGCAAGGGTGAATGAAACGCTACGATGTAAAAATAACCCAGAAAACTGACGTTATTAACATCTGAGTAATGATGTGCGAAACATACTAAAACATAGTACGTGAACAATTGTGAACGTGATACGTGAACAATTGTGAACGTGATACGTGAACAATTGTGAACGTGATACGTGGAGATATGGTGAATGTAATATGAGAAACATAGGGTGGACGATGATACGTGTAACATATCGTGAACGCGATGTGAGAAATGTGGAATGAACATGACATGTGAAACATGTCGTGAACATGAGATAACTGAGGAGGTAACGCCAAATGATAAGAGATATGACGTGAAATATGACGTGGAACGTCTGTCTGTGGATGGAAAGTTTATTAAACTTGAGTCTGGTCTCCCAAACTTTTGCAAAACATTCCAGAACGAGATATGAAACGTAAATCGTAAGATACAATACGATCATGAACGTGAACGGCGTCATGAACATGAGTGCGGAAGCAAATCGTGAAATTGAATAAGGGTGTGGTCATAATAATGAATACGAACGTGAACCTTTATCTGATTTGGTAGCCGAAATAGTGCTTAGTGATCGTACGATCTCTGGCTGACAATGTCTGAAAGTCTGCTACTGTGAAATCTTTGTAGATGCAAGGAGCATGCAGACTTGGTCATACGGTTGAAAACAACCTAGATGACATCATGCTCCTTTTGATCCTGCGGTAGTCCGATGACAAAATCCATGGAGATCTTGTCCCACTTCCAATCAGGAAGTCCTTCTGGTGGAAATAGCTACTAGTATGTTGGTGTTCTATCTTAACCTGCTGGTATGTCAGGAAATTAGATATGAACATAACTTCATCTTGTTCCATAGAAACTGGATACATAGAAGTTTGGAAAACCATGAGTCTCTGAAATTCGACTTCTCTTAGCGTAGGATTTTCTGGAACACCTAGTATAGTGTAGGGTTCTCACCTTTACGCATAAGCTGAGTCATGGTAAGATTAGCTGTGAGAATCAATGTGATCCAGCGTGTCACTGAAATCAACCAGAATTTGTACTAGAAAAATTTTAGGTGAATTTTCTTTAGTCGTAGGATTTGTAATGTAGTGCGGATATGCTATTCGTGCCCTTCTCTAGACTTAGAGAAGATCAGGTTGTCATGGATGAAAATACTGATGAATTTGTTTATGAGTTCATGGGAACTCAATTTATTAAATCCATAATGCTGCTGGAGAATTTATAAGACTAAAACAAAATCATGAATTTAGCATCACCAAGTCATGTACGAATAGCAGTCATGGAAATGTCCTGCTCTTTCACTCGTCAATGCTGGCAACATGATCATAAGTCGATCTTGGAAAAGTGTTTAGCACCCAATAGTCGATCAGACACGTTGTCAATACGGGGAGGGGAATAACGGTCATGAATGGTGATTTGTTTAAATCGACGATAGTCGACACATAATCTCATGTTACCGTCCCTCTCCTTAATAAACATAACCAATGTACACCATGGTGACACACCTGGAGTATATCAGGTAACTTTGAAATGATCGGCTGATTATGAATGAAAGGAACTTCAGAAATTGTGTCGTAACTGATAGCTGGAAAATCTTCGCAGCCATGGGGTAACAAACACGTGCTTGGAAAGCATACATAATTTGTACAGATTTTCCTGATGGAAAACCATGCTGCACGTATTCAGGAGCCTGAACATCGCTATACATAATCTGATATATGGCAACCAATTGTAGCATAGTGTGCTATTCATAGTCAAAGATCAGTATCATATTTAACTCGCATCTGTCCGAGGTAAGTGCATTAGCAGATTGGATCTTATCATTAGACTAGTGAAATACCTTCGTATACATGGGTGATACGAATGGCGTCCTTTATGATCATGGATATAGGAAATATGGACTCAAGAAATGAAAGTGTCATGAAGCAAACATGACAGATCTTACTGAATGTGTTTTGCCGGTCTCACGCAGAACGAACCCTGCGTGTCCAAACACGAATAATATGCCGGTGATGGTGCTGAAATTCTTGTGGCTTGATTAATACATGGCACAACAAAATAGGTATACCCTTTGGAGGGTATCCTGAATTTCTTAGGACTGTTTCAGAAGATAGACGTGAGTCATGTGTCTTGAGAAAATATGCGTATGACATGTATCTTAACTGGTGTCTTGACATGTTTCTTCAGAAATATACGTGAGCATGTGTCTTGACTAATGTATTGACATGTGTCTCGAGATGCGAAACGACTAAAATTGAAAATCTTAGGTTATTATGCCAGAATTGGCGGATCAGTAGGACTGCTGACCCTTTGTATCTCTGATCACGTCCGTTACCGAAGTTTATGTTGTGATTACCAGAATAGTTGCTGTCACAGTAGTGGTTACTCTCGTCTTGTCTGGCAGTTCCATGATGGGTCATTCTCATGACGGTGATTCATGCAACTATTCAGCTAAGTGGCCGACTGGTACCGGTTCTCACTCATATGGCTGAAAAGACAACTGAATGATGTGTGCCATATAATTAAAAGGCAGGGACATGGATTGTGATGGAAATCTTCTAGTGGTGAAGCATCTTCTTGTCCGACCGCTTTGATCTAATGCCTTTGTCTTTGTCTTGTAGGATCTCCAGGTTGTGAACAACATCACCATCTCGTAGCGTCTCCAAATAATAAGCAACATCAACATTTAGTAACATCTCCAAGTTATGAACGGCATCAACATCTTGTAGAATATCAGCAAGTGAAGGTATGCCTGAGGTTATCGAGAATCGACTAGCGAATACTCGTGGAATATTGTAAGTGAAATACACATAGATTACGGTACGTGTAATACACATGGGATACGATGCATGGAGTACACGTGGAATACGGTACATGGAGTACACATGGAATGCTCATGAAATGATCGGTATGGGGTCGATCACCTGACATGATGTTAAAGGAAATAATTGGTTACGCGGTTAGAAAACCAAACTTAAATGAGCATCATGATAGCCTAGCAATTCAGCATAGACGTCATTCTGGTTGTATAGAGAAAACACCCAAAAGTGTGGTTAAACGAAATTCAACGATGATTAGCATGAAAGCATGATTAATGAAAACCAACCATGACTATCATGAAAGCATGATTGAATGAAATCCATCAATGTCTAGCATGAAAGCGTAATCAACGTGATAAAGGCAAAATCAACATAACGAGACTTAAGACAAAATCAACATGGAAATGAAATCAACATGAGAGTATGAAGACATCGTCGTCATAAGGATCATAAAACGTAATCAGCATGAAAATGAAGTTAACCATGATAGTATGAAACCATAATTGACAGAAAGAACACAAAAAAAAATTAATGAGGAGACATGAAATAAATATGATTGTAATGTAATGAAATCTGAAATTTGTTGGTGTGGACGACCATGGGTCGGTTCACAAAACAAAATTGACATGAGTAAGGATGAACGCCTATGGGTCGGTTCACCAAAACAAAATTGACATGACAAGGGTGAAAGCCTATGGGTCGGTACACCAAAACAAAATTGACATGGCAAGGTTGAACGCCTATGGGTCGGTTCACCAAAACAAAATTCGAATGAAAAGCACATGCGACTAAATATGGCCAGTCCTGTACCAACCATTACTTAGTCAAAATACCTGCAACAATAATACATGAAAATAAATAAATGAAAATCAACTGTCAAAACTCAACAGAAACGTATGACCAAGTATGAACTACGATGGTTCAGTCCATATTAGCCAAATTTATCAAGGAACATCATGCATAAAACAATGACATGTAACTAAGTATGGATGACGGTTATTCAATCCATATTAGTAAAAACAATTCTGAGAAAAAATCATGGTTAAAATATTAAGGTGCTGAAAATATCAATACGTAGAATAACACGCGTCGGCTTAGGAAGCTCCTGGTGATTACCCACTAGTCACAGGTCAAGTTTTAGAGCCTACAGGTCGAAACCTTGGGCTCTGATACCATAATTGTAACAGCCCACTCTGATAAGTGGACCGTTACGTGTATTAAAGGCGTGCCATCAAAGCATGCAAGGTAATATGTACTAAAACATACATGACCAAAAAGGGAATACCAGAATTAAACATCAGTTCTCCAAGCATAAGCCCAAAACATAAATAAGTAAATGAAATGAAAAGGTCAAAACAAGTGTCCAATTAAGCATAAGTATATGAATGCAAAAGGAGAAGAAGTCTAAGGCAGCTTCCATCCTATGCACGTCCTCCAAATGCTCAAGTCTGTCCATGGTTACCTGCCGTTTTGGGACATGGAAAAGAAGTAACGGCTGAGCAATACGCTTAGTGAACAGATATATGACATAGTATGAATGACTGAAACATAAATAAGACTGAAAAGCAGCGGAAATGTATAAGTCCTGGAAAACCTGGAACATGTTTATAAAACTGGTTTTATAGTTTGAAAAGACTTATGTTTTTATATGAAAACTGTATCTAATTATCCAATAGCCCATATAGGTCATGAGGTTCCAACGTGTATGAATACTTAGAGGGGTGATCTCATCATGCAATTAGAGGGGATGCCTCTAATTAAATTAGTCTAGGTAGGAGGGACCAACTCCTTGTGAAGGATGCAAGGCATAAACCACATTCACCATGAAAATCCTGTAAAACATGTAACTAGGATGCACCCATACGCCCCACATGATAATATAAATAATATAGCCAAAACTGAAAAGGGACGCCACGAGCAATCACTCCGCCGTGGGGAAGTCATAACACTGGTGCCTCCAATGTTATTATTATACATAGTTTTCTGTGATTAATGTTCGTGACACGTGCAATATTATATATTTGGAAATTTTTAATTTGATCGTATGTTTATGTGATGTACTGTTCATGGTATTTATATGCGAGTTTTACAATTCATTGAGAGGCGTCATTGTTGTTAGATTCAGTAATATATGGTATTATGTTTTTTTAGTTTTTAGGTTTGTGGACGTGTGTTTTTTTTAAAAAATTTGTGATGAGTTGATATGTGATCCTAAGTTTTGATTTTATATGGATTGTTATCTATTTTCCTTTATTTAATTTATAGGTATGTATTTTGTTTGTTTAACCTTATGTCTGTTTATTTTATAATTGATTAAAGGTGTGTTTTATTTGGTTGTGATGATAATGTAGAACTTAATCACACGACTAACCAAACATAAATAACATGATGAAGATTAAAGCAAAAAAAATAAAGATTAGATTAAGATGAAGAAAAGAAATACAAAGTGTTGGTGTTTTCCTAGTGAGAGAAACAAACACCTTTCTCTCCCTAAAACTATAAAAATCGAAAACCACACACACAAATGAGGTATAGGAGGCCTTTTATACTAAGTAAGAAATGTTTAGGAGGCCTTCCTCATTTGTATGTTCGGGACTAAATCCCGTTACATAAACAATAATAACTAAATACTCTCGACATCATTAAATAACATTTTTCACGAGCTTCGCAACGATATATTATATGACCATCACTTTAATTACTTCTAACAATCTCCCCCTAAGGGGTGGTCATGTAATATGTGACGTCACTTCTTTGTTGTTGCAGACTTTGAAGCTCGATGTCTTGAGAGTTTCTTCATAGTTCCTTTCATGATTTGTGATCTTAGATCTTTGATCTTTGCCTTGACTTGATCTTGAAACTTTTCCAGCTTGTGTTCTTGTGTCTTTCCCCACATACTCATATTTTGAGTTGACTTGAATGATTTGTTAACAATCTCCCTTGATCATCAGAGTAGCGGAAGTCTTTGTCTTTAGGTGTTCTTGAGCTTTCTTCATTTACATGAGCATGTGGTCTTGAATTACGACTCTTGAGGTTACTCTACCATTTGCATTCCTCCGGTTTCCCGTTATACAGTAAGAATACTGTACCTGTGATTAGGTAAGTTCAAAGAACATCCTTGACAGGGCTTCCGGCTGTGGTAGCCGTTCTCAATACTCAAATATATCAAAAGATAATTCAAAGTAAGGAGTGAATCATGCAGTTCCAGTCTGCTGATTAAGTCGTCAATTCAATTTCTTGGAACAAGTTTAAATCAATTAAGAATCAAACCATTGTTGCTTTCCAGTTGACACAAGTTTGATTCATATAGAATCTCACAAGTTACCTACCGCAGTGCTGTTTGATGATGAAACTGGAAGGATTTCCATTTGTCACTTTAAATACTAATAAGTATTACTCTGAATGTTCTGGCAAGATCATAAAGATATTGCGTAGATACCTGGAACGAGTTTGAATCAAAACAGAATCAAATCACTGTTGCTTTCCAGTTAGCATATGTTTAATTCAAGTGAATCTTACATATGACCTACCGCAGTGCTGTTTGATGTTAACACTGGAAGGATTTCTATTCATCACTGTGAATACTAGAGAGTATCACTCTGAATGTTCTAGCAATACCACAAGGATAGAGCGTAGGACTCTGTAAAATATCGCATGTGTTCTAATGATGAACAACAATTGATATATGGAATTAGTGTCCTAATGAGATTTTCTGATGAATCTCGTTGGCTCTAGACTCTATAAGTGCACGTTTATTTGGTGATCGGAGGCTGGAGCAGACTACCACCTATTCAATATCTACTATCTTGGAGTGAGAAAGTTGATAGAAATGAGTTGAACTCCGTGACAATAAAACAAACTTCTTTTGAGAGAAGCTTGAGTAGGCTGGGAAGGGTTGTGCTTTGCATCACTGGGTCCATGATGCTTTGTCTTCAATACCAGAAATCATCGACGTGATTCTGATAGTAGATGTATTGTCCCGGTTTTTGCCTAAGTTGTATGGAGGGCTTCTTTCTTTACACCCTTTATCCTTACATTTCTTTTTCATTCTTCAACCCCTTCAATGCTTACCAAGACGTCATAACTAGCACTTTGTTGTGATTGTTCCCGTGCTAGCTTAAGTCATTAGTCGGCATTTTTCCCGTACACTCAACTACTCAATCTTTCCTAAGGACTTCTAAATTCTAATGGATTGTCCCTGGGAAGATCCCTCCGGTTCTAGTTGGATCATAGGACGAATACCTAACCAACTTTTGACACCAATACCATCGTGAATTAATGTGTTGAAGGGTATAGATATCGTAACCAGAAAAACCTATTGAAAAGGCAATCAATGTGTTGATGAAATCAATGTTTACACCTTGAAAGTTTTCTTATATCACCAAAAACGCTCCCCCTACATATGTGCATCATAAAAGAAAGGTTTTTTCACATATTCGGAAGAGAAAGAACTTATATCGAAGATCTTATCCAAGAATGAAACATTTTAGATCACATATTAATCACTATTCTCCCCCTCAAAAATTGCATGAAATTGATTTTTTTGTGAAACTAGTGATGAAACATGAAGAGAATAATGTGTCATGAAAATTTTGAACAGAGGTTTATGAAATCATTATACTCCCCCTCAAAAAAAGATTCTAATTAACATAGGGGAGTATATGAGCACATAGTTTTGAAGTACTTTGAAACATTGTGCTCAAAAGTCCGAGAAAAGTTGTGTTCATGAGCTTAAAACTTTGAATGTTTTGATATAAGCTCATGACCGAGAAAAACAAATTTTTCGCTGTTGAGGATAAGTCAAAGACTTTCCTTTATTTAGGGACTAGGTTATAGTCTGACATGTGACTATAAGCTTTATGAGAATAAAATATAAAAGACATGTTTTGAAAACATTTGAACTCTCATTCTAACATTATGTACGAACCCGTGTCGTTATTGAGCGACATTTCTAAGTGCGTCCATATTATCGATGCTGAGAGGCATATCGGAGAAGAATATTTTTGATATTTTTTGAAAGATTTTCTCATTTTTTTAATTTTTTTTTATAGATTTTATATTTTTGTATTTTGATTTTTTGATAGATATATACAAGGTTACTGCGAATGTGAAAGACGTGCAAGTTCATCTGGAGTGAAACTACGCATACCAAGTCGACGAACCAAGAATTCAAATCTGTCTTGAGAAAGAGCTTTTGTGAATATTCGGCTAGTTGGTAGTCCGTCTTGACAAAATACAGTTCGATCGTTCCTCTTTCCACATGATCCTTTATGAAATGGAATCGGCCAGCAATGTAATTGGTCTTGGAGTGTTGTACCGGGTTGCAGGATATGGCAATGGCTGATTGTGAATCACAATAGATTGGAACTTTGTTAAAGTGAAAGCCATAATCCGTGAGCTGCGTTCTCATCTAAAGTACTTGAGCGCTACACACGGATAGAGACACATATGCTGCTTCCGCGGTGGACAATGTCGTGCAATCTTGTTTTCTTGAGGACCAGCTCACTAGCTTCTCGCCTAAGAATTAGGCTCCACCGAAAGTACTCTTGAATGTATCATGACACCCTGCATGGTCGGCATCTGAAAATCCAGTGAGATTAAAACCAGAATCCTTCGTATACTAGAGACCCATGTGAATGGTTCCCCGGAGATAACGAAAGATCCTTTTAACCTCCTTGAGGTGCTTCTCGGTTGGCTTAGCCTGGTACCGAGCACATAAACAAGTAGCATGCACAATGTCCGATCTACTTGAGGTTAAGTACATAAGGGACCCGATCATACTTTGGTATTTTTTAGCATCAACAAATGTCCCTTTCTTATCAAATCAAGCTTGTGTTTAGTGTCCATTGGAGTACCAATAGGATCACAGTTTTCCATACCAAATTTTGTTAGAATCTCAAGCACATACTTGGACTTATTTATGAAAATACCACGGGGGGGATTGGTGAACTTGGAGACCAAGAAAAAACGTCATTTCCCCCATCATGGACATTTCAAATCGACTTTTCATAAGGTCGACAAATAATATGGAATATTTTGGGTTAGTAGAACCAAATATAATATCATCTACATAGACCTGAGTCACCAAGATTTCATTACCGTAGTGCTTGATAAACAACGTTGGATCAATGGTTCCTTTGCTGAAGTGATTTTGGAGAAGAAATGATGATAATTCGTCATACCATGCCCTTTGTGCTTGTTTCAAACCATAAATTGCATTTTTCTACTTGTAGACATGGCTTGGATGTTCGGTGTTGATGAAACCTTAAGGTTGACATACATACACATCTTCTTTTAACGGCCCATGCAAGAAAGACATCTTCACGTCCATTTGATACACAGTGAACGATTTGTGTGCAGCGTATGCCAAGAAAATCCTAATAGCTTCCATCCGAGCAACCGGGGCCAAGGATTCTACGAAATAAATTCCCTCATTTTGTTTATAACCTCTCACAACTAACCGAGTCTTGTTCCTAATGACCGTTCGCTCTTCATCCATCTTGTTCTTGAATAACCATTTCAGGGTAAGAGGATCGATATTGTCCGGGCGTGGTACTAACTCCCATACATCAAGCCGAATGAATTGATTGAGTTCTTCTTGCATAGACTCAATCCATGATGCATCGGTCATTGCTTCTTTAACACTTGATGGTTCCATTGTGCTGACTAATAGTGCATAGATACACATATCACCGTCAGTACGCAGCTGATTTCGTGTTGAGACTGGTCATGAGAGATTGCCAATCACTTGAACCAAAGGATGATTCTTAGTCCATTTTTGTTCATGTGGAAGTGTATGAGAAACTTGATGCGAGCTCGACGGATCCACATATGGTATTGAAGGATGAGTAGTACTTGTGGAAGCCGCAAATGGATTAACAAACTCATGTTCGTTGAGCATCGCATTGTTTGCATTTTCAGAAGCTATTTCATTCTGAAGATGAACATGATTAGGAATTTTCTGAGAATGTTGTTGAGTTGCGTCAGCAGTAGGAGAAGTGATTAGAATGTTTGGAGTCAATATGGTTGAGGTTGACGTAGATGGTGCAAAAACGGATGTCGTTGGTGTAGATGCAATTTGTGGTTCTGGAACTACCGTAGCAGGTGCAGACGGGGGCATTTTGAGGAACACCAAATGACGAAGGACCCTCCATATATTAATCATAAATTAGCCCAAATAAAACTTCAAAATCACGTTCCGAAGGTTGTAACGAGGAGATTGCTGACGGTGCAAATTGAAGCGCGAGTCCTGAACTTACGTGTCCAAAAGTCTGACCTTGAAGCTCGGGATGTGAACTTCTATGTTGAGAGGACATACCCGAGAGTTCATCAAAGGTAACATTCATAGTCTCCAATACCTTTCTTGTCCTTTGATTATATATCCTGTAAGCACAAGCAGTTGAAGAATAACCAATGAAAAAGCCAATATCACCTTTAGGTTCACGTTTACCGATATCTTCATGATCATTCTTCGGATAACATAAAGCACCGAAGACATATAAAAATGAAATATCTGGTTTTCTTCCATTAATGATCTCATAAGGTGTTTTGTTGAAACGAGTGTGAATAATGGAGCGATTTTGAGTATAACATGCAGTTGCTATAGCGTCGGCCCAAAGGAATAACGGTGCACTGGAGGAGAGAAGCATCATCCGAGCAGCTTCAACTAACGTACGATTCCTCCGTTCCACAACTCCATTCTGCTATGGAGTTCTTACAGCCGAAGTTTGATGAGAAATCCCAACTTCGTCAAAATAAGCTTTCAGTTTCTGATTGGTGAATTATGTGCCATTATCCGTTCTTACAATGATAACAGGGGCTTGAAGTAGCACTGATGTTTTCTTCAAGAAATTAATAATTACATCAGGGGCTTCATCGTTCAAGGCAAGAAAATGAACCCATGTGTAACGAGAATAATCATCCACAATCACAAGGACATACGCTTTCCATTAATGCCTTTGATTCTCATTGGACCACACAAATCCATATGAAGGAGATGGAACCTATTCGTCGAATTTGGAACAGGTTTGGGTTTGTGAGGCTTCTTCTTGCTTTTACCTTGCTCACATGATGGAAAAAGATGGTCTTTAGTATATTTGAACTTTGGAAGACCGGTAACGAGATCATCTTTTGCAATTTGGGTGATGGCATCGAAATTGAGATGAGATAACCTTTGATGCCATAACCATGACTTTGTTGAAGTGGCCCGGGCCATGAGGTAAATTGGAGATGCAACAGACATTTGAAAAAGAATAATGGTGTAAAGGTTGGTGGTACGGTTTCCTTTCAACAGATCAATTCCTTCAAGATCCCTAACAAAGCATGTATGACTTCTGAAGGCTACCTCCAAATCTGAATCACAGAATTTCCCAACCGAGAACAAATTGTGTCCCAAGCCATCAACAAAAGATAATCTGGTGATTAAGATATTTCCCCAATGAAGATCACCATAGCTTAAAATAGCTGCTACATGATCATTTCCAAATCGAACAGTGCCCATGAATTTCCAAACAAAGCTCTTGAGAAGATTCCGATTTCCAGTCATGTGCTTTGAACAGCCCGAGTCCACGCACCAGAGACAAATTTCAATAGCCTGCCAATAATAAGAGAAGAAAAATTTTTTGGCAACCGAAGAAATAGGTTCATGTAGGGTTAGATAATAATCAAGCCATATCACATACCGACATTTCACTGTCAGTATGAGATCTACTAGTATCAATAGCATTACCATTAGAGGCAACATATCTTCCAGTAGGCAGCCACTTAGAGGTAAAACTAGGACTTCTAGGCGTAGCAAGACTTTTAGTGGACCCTACCTGTGTACTTTTCTGAACATACACTTTAGCGTTAGGAGTGCTATGTTTTTCACTGATTGAGAGCTTGTCAATTCGAGTGTGACCAGCATAATTCAAACCATTCATAGTCAAACCACACACATCATGACTAAAAGTAAAGAAGCATTTATTACATTTAGCATAAATAACTTCAGATTTTTCATTCCGAATAGCAAGTTTAAAGTCATTACATTTAGAGGAATTAAGTTTCTGATTATGAATAAAAAATGGTAAATTCCTACGGTGTTCTTCTACTTCCACATTATTAGCCTTGGGACGACTAATTCTAGAGGCAAAAGAGACCCTATCATTCCTTGTATTGCTCGTAGGCTGTGGCCTTCTTCTCTTAGTGTAGTTGTTCATTCCTGTAGAAAAAGACACACGCTTGTTAGAATTAGCATTTTTTAAATCAGTGACTTGTGGTTGAGCGATAGTGGTCGGTTTTGTCCTAATGCTTGCTTTACGTTGGTTGCGAGGCATAGAGATATCTACCCTAGTTTGAGAGGAAGGTCTAACGTGAAACATTCCTAGGGCAATCACATTAGTTTTCGTTCCAGCAACCTTGGGAAAAGGTGTTACATCAATACGAGTGGGTCCCGAGGTTGCTGGTTTCTGGATCATCGTGTCGATAATCGAGCTAGGTTCAAAAGTCTTATCTTTTAACAAGGCCTTTAACTTACATTTCTCACAGATTTTATCAATAAGTTTCTGATAGATAGACTTACTTTGTTCAATAGCCCACTTATATGAAACAACAACAAATTCTAAATCTGTAATCTTAGCCTTAAGCTTTTGAACATTACCATCACTAGCACTCTCTAACCCTGAAGAGGCCAAATTCTTTTCCTTAATTCCTCCTAGCTGAGCCTGCAACCGTGCGATAGTTTGTTGCGTTTCATTGTAGGCTTTTTCGTACAAAATCTTGTCATATTTGCATTCATCACATTTTTTGACAAATTTATTCCAAAGATCGGTAAATTCTTTATCCTTTTTAATGACATAAGATTCCATTTTCTCTTTCATAAGATCAAACTCAGTTTGGAGGTTTTCATTATGCGACACAGAGGTACCTAACTCAACAGGGCTACTATCAATACAATCACGTGCTTTAGAGAGGCGTTCAAGATCGTCTTCCAAAACTTTGATTTTATCAAGAGATTCATCAGACTCCTTCGCCAAAGATTTAAAGTCTTTAACAAAGTTGGCTAATTCTTTTAGAAAAGCGTTTTCCAAATTGCTTATCCGAGCATCAACTTGATTAATAATCGGGTTAATATCATTTTAATGAATTTTCTGGACCTCAATCTGAACAGGTGATGTAAAATTTCCTCTAGTGATTTTGGAATTAACAACACGTTTAAGTATGACAAAGTTATCTTTTAGCTCGTTTAGAAATCGGCGAGTGATACTCGGTTTAGGAGGGTCATCAGACAATTCCTCACTTGGTAGCAAAAGCATTTCAGAACTCATTTTAGACCGAACAAAAAGAGTTGGAGGATTAACTTTCAGATAATAAACGGGTGTGACTTCTTGATTAAGCTTTTTGCATTCTTAACCGACTCTCTTCGGCAATTTCAAGGGTTTCCTCAGAATCAGGCACACTAGGAGGATCATGCTCATCAGACAAGAGCACACTACCATTATATAGAGTTTGATTAGTTGCCTGAACTTGCTTAAGGTATCCGGGATTAGGAGGAAGAGGACAACATAAAGCCAATTTGTATCGAGTGTAATTTATCTCATTCACTTTTGGTGCGAGCATATTTATCGTCTGCATAGTTTGCCACGTTTTACCAAAAGGTTGTCTAATTCTCTAATCTTATCCTGAGCTTTGCAAAAATCCTCAAGAAGCCCATCTTCTCGAATTTTGAAATCATGTTTCAGCTTTTTCCGTTCTTCTTTTAAATCCAAAATAGTAGATTTTTCAGTTGAAAGTTGTTTATTAAGAGAGGTGATTTCATCATTCAATGCGCTTATCTTTTTAGCACTGCTTAAATGTAAGGAATTTAATTTCTTAGTTGTGCATTTTTCTTGATAAACCGATGTAGCATGAGCTTGTTCAAGTTCTTTAATTTTAGTCTGATGAATTTCAAAACTTTTCTCCCGTTCCTTATATCCCGCAAGCTCAGTTGTCAATTTGGCATTAGTTTTTCTAAACTTATTATTAACCACCGTAGCATGGTCAACATCCTTAATAAGCTTAACAAATAAAGATTTATAATACGCATGTGTCGCATCAGGAAGGGTTGTAGGCTGGGCAACTTGATCCACACTAAGGTCCACACTGGGCTCATTCGAAATAATATTACTATTACTTGTGTGATCCCCGTGTGTCTCAATGTAAGGCTCAAGCATCCCAGTATACTCCTCCTCCTGATTAGACGTACTATATATATCATTATCATCGAAACGTGGATGTACCTCTGAGGGGCCGTCTGAATCATAAACGGGAGCTCTGTAGACATGCACGCCTGAGGTAGATGCTTGCTGTAAGTTTGCCGTTAAGATGTAATTGGCATTCACCTCTTCTTCCTCGTCATATTCTACAGCAGAAGCCATAAGATCAAATTCCTCAGATTGAAGTGGAATCCCTGCCTCTTCCTTTTGTGCTATGAGAAGCTAAGTCTGAAGATAAGCAACATCCCTCTTCTTTTTTGCTGTGCAATCTCGAGCATAATGACCAAATCCCCTGCAGTTGTAGCACTGAACCTGACGATCGTTGTTTCCATTGCCCGTACCAGTATTCTCAGCCCTTGCAGCCACAATATTTCCCATCTGATTACCAACCGCTAGCACAACTATTAACCCATTCTGATTACCCGCATTCGAAACATTCGGATTCTAACCACGGATTTGTCCATACTGATTTCCTACATTCCCAACAGTCTGCCGAACATTCTGACCATATTGTGTCCCCGTGTTCCCAGCAGCTACCAATTGGCGATCTTGATTCGCATTCATGAAAGGTTGAGCAATCTGCCTATTTCTAGTGTTTGAGGAGATTCTCTGATTGTTGTTGGTGGGGTTAATGGTAAATTTAAATGCCTTTGCGAGAAGTACAAGACCAGTATTAATCGCATGAGTAGGATTGGTGATGTTATCAAAACAGGCAGTGGGTTGTTGTAAGTAGTTCACAGCAGCAGGAAGTTGATATCCATAAGAGGTGAGTTGTTGTTGTTGTTGTGGCATGAAGTTACTTGATGAGGGTTGATGGTAGGGTACCATGGGATATGACATAGCTGACGGAGAGTTTGCCATAAAAGCCAATGGATCTTGTGTTTTGGCACGTCTTTCAGCCCTAACTTCGTTAGCTTCATCTTGATTCATCTTCAAATAATCATATACTTGAGTGTAGTCCACGACATGAAGATCCTTGGTTTGATTGACAAGAGTGACATATCGTGACCATTCAGAAGGAAGATTATCAAGAAATTTGATATTGGCAGCAATTTGAGCAGGTTCATGTTTGTTTCTTCTAAGATGACTCATGAGGGTTGAAAACCGATGAAAATAAGGTTCAATTTGTTCTCCTTTAGTAGACGTAAATTTCTCCCATTCACGAAGAAACTTAGTTTCCTTTTCTTGTAAATCGATTTCAATCCCCTTCATCATTTTCTGAATCCTAAGCCACATCTCGTGTGCGGTTTCACAACTATCGACATCAGCATAAACATCTTCAGGAAGTCCCATAAGAATGACTTGAATTGCTTGATCATCAGCGTCGAGTTGTTTGGATTCAGCTTTAGTTAATTCTTCGTCCGTTTGCTCATGACTAGAGTCAGCCACTGGGTTAGCATTCGTAGGGTCCCTAGGCACAAGAATTGTTCTTCGAACATACGGACCCTTTTGAATCGAGTTGACAATCAACTTTCCCAAAGGTTTACATTTTGAATAACGAAGAAGACGACTAGCCCATGTAGTGTAGTTCTCCTTGATAAGCATGGGAGGACGATTCTCAGTACCCGCAACATAAATATCTTGTTGAGACGTCATCGTAGAAGTCGTGTGAAAAACAGGATCACAATTCGTAGAAAGCAGAGTGTTGAAGATAAAGTCCCTTAAATTTGATTAAATCCCCTAAAAAATTGAGCTCTCCAGAAAGCAAAAATCCCAAGGCCAAAAAACACGCGAGTTAAAAAATTTCAAAAACATAATTTTATTTTATTTTGAAAATATTTTCGGAATAATTGTAAATCTTCGGAATGATTAGAGTTCGGAAAAAGTTACTATTCTCGGAATAACATAGGTCTTCGGAAAAACAGGTATCTTCGGAAAAAAAAAGAAAATTTCGGATAAAAGGGGTGTTTTCGGATAAAAGAGGTTTTTCGGAAAAATTGTGTAGTTTCGGAAAAAAAATGATATTTTCGGAAAAGTGGCCTTTCCGGAATAAATAACCTTTTGCGGATAAAGTTCAGTTTTCGGTAAAAATGGGTTTTTTCGTAATATTGGTTATTTTCGGATAACAGTGAGATTTTCAGATAAAAGAAAATTTTCGGAAAAATGGGTATTTTCGGATAACTAGTTTTTTCGGAATAAGTTGGTTTTTTCGGAATAAAGAATATCTTCGGAATAAATGCCTGTTTTCGGAAAAATCACATTCTTCGGATAAACCTTCTTCGGATAAATCCCTTTCTTCGAATAAACCTTCTTTTTCGGAATAAACAACTTTTTTGGAATACTAAAATTCTTTTCCGAAAAGCAGTGTTTTGGAATAACCTAACATCTTCGGAATAACCTAACTTCTTCGGAATAACTCTAAACCCTTTTCTGAAGATCAGTAATTCGGAATTCTTTAGAAAAACCACAAAAAACCAACTTCGAACCTTGACAAACCCAAAAACCCACGAATCAACCAAAAACCAATCCACGACTCAACCAAAAACCAATCCACGAATCTATATACCACCAATTCTAATCAATTCCACCAATCTAAACCAAAAACCCACAAGATCGAAATCCAAAATCAACACGAAAGCTAACTACGAATCCCTAGGCGAATGATACCACTTGTAGAACTTAATCACACGACTAACCTAACACAAATAACATGATGAAGATTAAACCAAAAAAATAAAGATTAGATTAAGATGAAGAAAAGAAATACAAAGTGTTGGTGTTTTCCTAGTGAGAGAAACAAACACCTTTCTCTCCCTAAAACTATAAAAATGGAAAAGCACACACACAAATGAGGTATAGGAGGCCTTTTATACTAAGTAAGAAATGTTTAGGAGGCCTTCCTCATTTCTGTGTTCGGGACTAAATCCCGTTACATAAACAATAATAACTAAATATTCTCGACATCATTAAATAACATTTTTCACGAGCTTCGCAACAATATATTATATGACCATCACTTTAATTACTTCTAACAGATATCTTAAGTTATTTTTCGCTATGCAAAACGGTATGATGGTTGGTATAAGATTAGCTATGTGATCATGCATGAGTGTTGCAAGCCATATTTCGTTTGATCGTTGCATGTATATTGTTTTATTTCTGGACATTTGTTGTGTTTTTAAACTTATATTTGTTGATTTGTAATTTTTTAAAGGTGTGTTTTGTTTGGCCGTGATGATTTTTTAAGTTTTCCTTTTTATTGATGTGCAAAATGGTAGCATGTTTTGGTGTGGGACTAACTATATCGGTCTTAGGTATTGTTTTGTTGTGCAAAATGGAGGGATAGATGAATGCGACATTGAATCACTCAACGATTTCTATTTCCGCGTCTGAAGCATGGAATTTGTGGATATGTCTTTGTTTAAATTGTATTTTATAAGACTATGGAAAAATGAAAGGGATTTTACTTCACTGTGTGATGTAGTTGTTGTGATGTGTTTTATATTTTTTTGTTTGAATGTGTATAATATGTAGTGTTCTTTTGGCAAGCGAAATGGAAGAAATTGTGACATGATTTAACATGTTCTAAGTCATAGGAGACGATTTCATAGATGGAATGATCTATTTTATTGTTGCCATGCCAAATAGGACACATCTCATACCGCTTGTGAAATTGGGAGTTGTGTTGAAAACTTATACAAGGTTCATAACTTGATTGATGTAGGGAGAATGTTTATGCAGAACTATTCAGTAACTGGATAATATATGGTTCTTAGTAATTCATATTTGGCGCAAATTTGTTACAATCCCCAATTAAAAAAGCGTTAAGAGAACACTAATTACTAAAAAATTGCATGCAATCATAGATAAATATATGTGATCTAGCCTAGCTAAGGTCAGATTTCAAAGAGTGAACCGCATAGGTCCTGACATTTTTGGGGCCTCAGATGTAAACATTCCACGTTGATTTAATTGTGTGTTTGCCGTAAATTTGAAGAACTAAAGATATCTGATGTTACATAAATACAAAGAATAATTTCAAGCGATTTAGTGAGAAAAAAACTTTTGACAAGCTAATTGGCATCGTACAAGCGGAAGAAGATGATGAGTGTGACTAATATTAATTTTTTGTTATAAGGTTTATGGATTTTATATTGTTGTCCTACTATTTATAGTTGTAATTCTAAATGTTTTTGTCTCGAAATTAATACCTTTAACCCATGTATACAAAGATCGTTTAAAATAGTTCCATTTGTTTTTCAAATGAATTTATCTGTACGTTCTTTGTAAAAAGATTCGTATAATGTCATACATTTTCTTATTATTTGATACACACTTTTTTCTATACACATATTTGTATTTTTTGTTGCCAGAAAGGCTTATCTTGATTGAGTTATACTTAACAAAAATCAAACCCTAAAATAGTAGGACAAATCGTGATTCATATTTCTTTCTTACTAAACATAGATCTAAAATATATTCTTCCTTCTCTTGTCTTAGTGATTTTTTGTAGTGAATCAAGGAAAATCTATGTCTCTCGTGAAAGTCAAGATCGAAGGCGAACTTGCTACTTCATTCTCTCATCTCAAGATCCGTAATTTTAAATAGAACAACTGTACATACTATGTACATCACAGGTTCCTGAGATCTAGAAAATAGGTTTGAATGATAAATATTTCAAGTCTATATCTCTCCACAGCATCCTTATGCTACTCCATGCTATCAATCATCAATACATGAGATATATGCTTAAAATCAGGACAATGGTTGAACGAATTCATAGGTTTATAAATCATTTTTTTAATACAAGGTTCTTTTCCTGAGCTACGTTGTTATTCACCCACATATAAATATTCATGTTTACATTGCACTAACCTTATGATACCAGGTCTAGACATATCTGAAACCAACCAATTGCCCTTACGCAGGAGTCTGCCAAACTACCCGGTTTGCAAAATAAAGTATGCATGTTTGGCCACTAAGGCTCTAGCAAGTGCGACTTGCCCAGACAGAGGATATCAATCCTCAAATATTACTATTTACAATATTAGCGCTCATTTTACATGAAATGATTAGCGGTTCACAATTAAAAAGGGACTTTTAGGCAGCAGTAAACATAGTGTCAATCAATATATCTGGAAAGCATACCAAAATACTTGTATTCCAGTTTAGCATATATCCCCTCACGCGTTTTCAAATCATTTACAAATTAGATCTAGTGAGGCTATGAACTCACCTTATCTCCATCTAAATCTCTTCAAATTATATCAAAATTTTAACAGCTTAACCTTTCCAACCTGGATTAACACATTTTGTATAATATCAAGTCCTTGAATCTTGAGTTCAGTAATTATTCAATAATAATTGTATATTATTTGATTTATAAATTTGGAGTTATAGCATCATTGTTCGAGTCATCATACTCAGAAGTCATTCTATAAACGTTTGAGGAGCGATGGCACTTTAAATTGTAACTCAACCACTTAGTCAGAACGTAATATCGAGATGAAACATCTTTGTACAAAGTTCCCTACTAACATGATACATTATATATTTTAGAAATTTATTCAAAAGTTAGTATACTCCCAAAAGGTGTAAATCGGTGGGAACACCCTAACCCCATGCATCTTTTGATGCCAACCGGACCCTTCCCCAAGGACCCGGCCGCAAGCAATGAGCTCCTGTCCTAGCGACCTAATTAGCCAAGAGTTGGGATTTAACCTTGGTCATTTTCCCAAAGACCCTCTATGACCGGTCAACTAGGCATTTAGGGAGGGGGAATGATACCAACTCTGCTAGGCAGAAGTTGGTTCAAAAGTTAGTATACTATTTCTCTATTTATATTTTACATTATTTAGTTTCAAAATTGGCAAAAATGGTCCTTTTAGTTATAAGTTTTGTATATTTACACGTTTAACCTTTAAAGTATATAGTTTTAATATTTACATTTTCAACCTTCATATATTAACCTTAGGGTTTCAAACTTTGAAATATTAATCTTTATAGTTTTAACTTTGATAAAATGAGACTTTTGGCCCAAAATGTTTATAAAATAACAGTTTTAGTCCCTATACTTGTTTAAAATTACACAAAAACCTCAAAATTGTGCAAAATGATCTAGGAACTTAAAACAAAATTTATGAAAACATTTATAATCATAATAAAATTACTTTTCCAGAATTATAGCCTTTGAATTAGATTTTAATACATTATTTCATGTAAATTACAAAACTAGGGTTTTATAACATGTTTAATTTATAACTTCCATTTTAGCTTTTTATATGAACTAAAACTTATTAGATTAGCTTATTAACATATTACCAGCATTATTAAAATTCTTATAAAATCATTATAACAAGATCAAAGCTTAGTTAACATAGTGATTACCTAAGTAGCTCCAAAATGATTTTTAGGGCTCCTTATGAACACAACTTGCAACCAAAGCTTCAAGAGCTTCAATGGATTCCTTATAGACCTGGTTACTGGTCTTATAAGTATCTTAGAACCTTTGTAAAAGTGAAAATAAGAATGGGTATGGAGGTTAAGAGAAAACAGGGTGCAAGTTCTCAAATGAGAGGATTCATCCCTTTTATAGCCAGTTTCAACACTTAGGCTAAAAGTTATGGCCATGAACGTGTAAGGTCTGTAGATAAGTGACTAAGGGAAGCTAAGGGAGTCTATGAAATTCTAGTAATGAGTCATGGAAGTTAGGAACAAAATATCTTGGTCTTGTGGTTCATATTAGGTCACAGCAACATTAGGATGATAATGAAGATGTGTAGCCTTCAAGTAGGTGATGCACCTACTAGAAAATATCTCAAAATACCTATTGATCTTATATTAGTTTTAAAAATGGGAGGGAAAGTGTTTAAACAAGCTTTTGGATGGAAAAACCTAGTCGGATGGTATTTCTAGGGCTTGTAACTTTGTAATTTTGATAATTAAGGACTTAGAAATATAATTAGTGATGGATTAGGGTGTAATTAGAGTTTACACATTGTATTTAGAAGGTTTGGGTCCTTGGTTTGAAGTTTAATAAAGGTTTGAAGTGAAATTGGGAAGAAAACCTAGTCGGGTTAGGGTTTCTAGTGATCTATGGTTAAATCCTTGTTAAAGTCATTATTCTTTACTTAGCTACTGATGTAAACTTAATTTATATCCTATAAATTGTGTTTTAAGTATACAAAGAGGTCCTACACTTTGTTTGATAGATTATTCTAAGTAAACATGTCCTAAGGGTGAAAATACTCATTTTGACCTTTTTATGCATTGAAATCATGTCCCTTATGCATTAGGATACTTGTACATTATCTTATGATAATTTTATAGCCTATATGTAATGCTATTGAGGTTTGTACATTTGTCCTAAAAGACTATGCATTGATTCTAAGTAAAATGCTTAATATAAGGGTTTTTAGGTTAGTGATTTGTAACTTGGGTAATTAGTCTTTATACATCATGTAAACCTATTATAGGTCTTATATGGTATGCTTAGGGTTTCTAAAGATTCTACACACTTAGTTAATGAGTTATACAGGTTAATCATATTCTAGGAGGTAATAAGCTTAATTAGATTCCTATGCTTTAAAAACTTGTACTTTGTGCTTTAGTTATTTGTACATTATCTTAAAGTGAAAATATAGTCTTAGTATGATTCTTAGTTAAGTTTTATAATATGTTTCAAAAGATTAGACTTTAATTCGTTGTGAAATGTATTTTAGGTGGTTATCTAGACTATTATGTAAATTTACTTGTACTTATCTTTGTATGGTTTGTTCTTTACCATTCTTAGATGAATTTATACTTCCAAATGATAGTTTACAACTTGTTTATAATCCTTAATTACTTATTCTATGTGTTGTACCTTCGTAGTTCATAATTATAGAGTTTATGATTTATTATAGGGATTCTAATGTTTCTAAGGTAAATCAGGGCATCATAGTTATATTTGAGATGTTCTTATTCATGATATGCTTATTATATTACTTTTAGAACTCAGACTTGATATGTACATTGTGTTTTACGACATATAGGAATATGTTGATGTGGTAGTTCAGGTTGTGAGGAGCAATTCATCTTACCAAGTAAGGCATAGAAACAAAAATTTCTAGTTAATTTTCATATTCATTCAATCATAACACATAGCATAGATGTGAAATTTATGGGTTGTCATAACATCTACCCCTTAAAGAAATCTCGCCCCGAGATTATAATGATAACATGATACATCAAAGGCAATTATAATCTTTGCATTCTCAAATTCTTGCTTAGAATTCTATTCATATATCAAGAATATAACTGTACTAGTGCTATTATAATTTTCGATCCAATTCTTTTACCAAAATTATTATCAAACTGTATATACATGGAACATTATTCACACTTTAGTGATCCAAAATCACGACATTACTTCTTAATACTTTATTCATCGCCAAACATATATGTACAAAACATACCTTTTTAATCAGATCAACCTTCTTTGATTTTGAAATATGAAAAATATTATGATTATTAATAAGTTCTTTGGGAAAACTCAAGTTAATATGTCACAGCTTAATTTAAAGTCTCAATTTGACTTATTGCATCTTTCAAAATCAATTTGACAGATAAAAGATCTTTTTCAAGTTTATACTTTTCAATATGATGCGATTTCTCTTTTATCGTAAAAGATTAAAATTTAAATTATTACAATTATTACTTATTTTAATCCAATAGGCACATAATTGGTATTCCTTAGAGTATTCTGAGGTACAACAATTATTGAGATTTCTTTCAATGGTAAATGTACTTTCAAATTTCATAATTGGTACGTAAAGTTTGAAATAACAAGTTTGAAATAAGATGCTATTTTCTTGTAGCGTCACTCACATATGTTTGAGATAACAAGTTTCAATAATGGGTAATTACCTCACTTATAGTATAATGTGTTACAGAAGTTCAATCAGTTTTTTTTTTATCTAAAACATATTTCCAACAAGTTTGTAGATTTTTATTATAAATATTGAATCGTTATACTCGTGCAACACGCGAGTATTGTACTAGTTTAAATAGACAAACAATATGATATTCTTATTTCAAAGAAATAGCAAATTCCTATATGTTTTCGAATATTTGTATCAATTCTTTTATTATTACACATTTATAAAGCGGAAGTACTTGTACGAACTTGTTCTTTGTGAGTTCGTAGACCATGTATGAAACCATTTAGATATCGTACAAGAATTTACTAAAATGCTTCATGTGTTGAGCTTGCAATGAAGTGACGATTAACATGCTTCCGTCGCTGGTTGAGGCGGGTAAGATTAAGTTCAAACCATCAAGTGGGATCCAAGCAGGCATCATGACTATCGGCTTGCCCCATCCGAAATCAGCCTCGTATATCTGTAGCCTTGTCCAATTATTTATCAAAAGGTTAGGACATTCTATATTTTCGAGCCCACGAAACATATTGTTCAAATCCGGCTGTAGTTCCAAATAATCAATTGCCGACTTCATATAGTCGTCATTCCTTTGTCTTATCGCGTTTTGGATTTTACTAGCCGCATACCAAGTAGGGTTTGAATCAAGCTCGCGTGATACTGCTACAGGTGTAGCCATAAAGATAACATTCCCGAAATAGCCTGCTGGCAAAGTGGGCTGAAGGCGAGCCCGCCCATCAACTGGGATGTAAAGCCGCGTGTCCTGATCATCTGACAGCCCCCGAGCTTGACACACCGATTTCCAAATATGCCCAGCAAGCATTTCGTACGAGCTGAAGCTAATTGTGTTGCCCCCTTCCTTGGCTTTTTCTTTGAGTTGGTTGAGTTGGTCTCGTGTCCACTTGAAAATGGAGGATGTGATGGTTTCATCAGAAGGGGATCTAAGCACTGATGATTTCATTTGTGGAACGGGTTGGAACTCGATGTGCTCGAAATCCTGGTGTGGTGGGTCTCGAGCACGGAGCAGGGTCCGGTCTATGAAAGGTGGGAGAGTAAGATCAAGGCCACGAGCCATTTCGGACCACGAGTTAATGAAATGTTGTGCTGATAAACCATCTGCAAGACGATGGTGCATCGCAATTCCTAGTGAAACTCCCCCACATTTGAAAAAAGTTACCTGCTCCGTTTTGCATATCAAAATATCAAATAGTGCTTCCATTTGTGTATTTAATTTTTCTTTTTTAATAATGATGAGACTAAACAATTTGTAATAAATTGATAAAAAAAAAATTATGTCACTCACAATATTTTAGATTGTTTTATCCAAAATCCAAGTAAATAATCGTATAGTACCTCATAAAAAGTGTAACTGGGTTTTACCTACCTATTATAGGGTCGCTAAAAGATAGTGATACTAGAAAAAGCTGTCACAAAGCTAGGTTTGATTGACAGTAAAGTTTTACTAGATTTATTTGCTGTATACACTACATATAGTGACACAAAGAAATTATAGTCACACTTTATGATAGTGTCGCTAAGCTCAGATATTGTAAAACTTTTCTGCGTGTCTTTAATCCCAACAATTCTAGTTAGTTGATATATGGCTCTGTTTGCTGTAATACCAATTACTAGTCGTTTATTATATATTTTTATATGAAATTAGTAATGCATCCCAAGTTGACGAAAGGGCCGAGTTTCATACCTGCGCAAGTAGTAGAGGATACGATTCAATTCCTAACGAATAATCAACCGTTGGGATAAGTTCTAAAAACTCCATTCTTGGTGCAAAATCACCAAAATCATCGATCACGCCATCGGACTCAGCCTCCACAAACAACACACCTTGTCCTTGGCAATCGATCTCAATCCGACCATCTTTGTCTTCCTTTAGCCGCCCTGCCACCGGATAAAATGCAACCAAAACTTTTCCCAGAGCATCCTTTATCACTTTCGTATCAAAGAAGTTGGCAGAAGCCCCATTGGACCGGTACAAGTACACGGTCTGTGTGTGATAATCGGAAATAAACACGTCAAGATTAGAGTTCCACACCTTTATCTCTGGTGTTTCGTCCACTGGCCTCACCATTGTCGATTCTCTTACCACGATCTTCATAGTTATAGCTTAGTACTACAAAATATAATGAAACCCTAATTTAAAATAATATATAGATTCAAAAAGAAAGAAATAAGCAAAGGTTTTCATAACCAATTACCCGTAGAAATGAGTTGAAGAGCAGAAGGCTTTTGATAGATGATATGATATGCGACGAAGTTTATATAGTCACTATATCAATTTTTTTTTTGTGTTTCTTTTGTTTTCTTTAATCTTGCAGCAAATGCTCGAGTGTTATGGGTCCTGTACCACCAACTATGGTGGCTTTTGTAATGCATTTGTGGTGGTACTAGTAGTAATTATATAAACTTTGCTTTAAAAAGAAAAATTAATCATTTGCTATTTTATAAAATAGTGCTAATACTCATCCGAACATTGCTTTTTTTTATATATATCAAGCGTGCACATTAATATTTTGAACTGTCGAATATAAGTCGCTTGTATTTTAACCAATGAGAAAAAAAGTTTAGTAGGTATATATATATATATATATATGATATTTAATCGGCAAAGAATGTTTATTATGAGACGAATAAATATTATTTGTAATTGCTATAAATTATTTTGAGTAAGTTATCTTCCTCAATATCTGATCAATCTATCCTAATATTTTTTTCTTTATAAAGAAAAATTTAAAATTGAGAATTAAAAAAAAATAATATTAATAAGAAATATTTTCTTAATTTTTTTTTTATGGTTATGTTTTTCTTATTTGGTAAAAGTTTCAAAATAATTGATGGTGAAATTTGATGAAAAAATAACATAAAATTACAAGTATTAAATTTGTGAAAAATTACTTTAAAAAAAAGGAAATCATAAATAATCTTTAATGGTTAAATTTTAAATAAATCATATATTGTTAAGTGAAAATTATAAATTTTCAAAATTTTTTAATTTGTTTAAAAAATTAACAAACATCCCTTATACTTTATAACTTATTAACATTATAATTACAAAATATTAAACATATTTTTTTTATACATCTTTACTAACCTAAAATATTAAATTAAATTAAATTTATTTGTAATCTCGCGTGTACACAAAAGTTATAACCAGTTCATAATATAGATTAACTGTATACTTTTCCTTAGTAACTAGAAACTGGACATTTTTTTTCAAAATGTGAAGTCTATGACTTGTTTATAACAAACTTTGGTCCGGATCGATTCATTTGTAAGTGCCCCGCGGTACATCGAGGATATAAAAACGATTCTTGCGTGGAGATGTGTTGTAAGTTAACGACGCATTCCCGTGGGGCATCCTTTATCACTTATCAAAGAAGTTGGCGGAAGCCCCATTGGACTGGTACAAAATAGAAAGCGAAAGACAATTTTGCATGGCTTAGTTCTTGCTACTCATCATATTTGTGATGAATTTTCTTAGAATTGCTATTTCGTTTGGTAATCACTGAAAAATGCGTACCTAATTTGTCGCTAATTTATCATTAATATAGTTATAGATGGTACTACAAATACTACAATACGAAATCTTACAATATACAATTCTTGTTCTAGAACCCTATGACATATATACTGGCTTTCCAATATATGTCATTACTAAAGAAAGTATTATACATTTATATAATGCCACTTGAGAATTAAATTATTGTTTTATTTTCTGCTTTTGCTACCAAACGAATTGAAACGGTCAGTATACATAAATACCGTCGCAGCTGATCTTCAACACAAAATACTCACAGGCAGGTAAAACTCTTGTTGATTTCATCAATTCACTTTGATTTTTTAGTTAATGCAACATAGTTTCATTGCTTTTACACATGCAGGTTAACTAATTAGAGAAGATGATGGTCACGGTAAGGGAATCTGAGATTGTGAGGCCTTCCGAAGAGACTCCGGAGATTAAGCTATGGATGTCAAACCTCGACCTTATGGTCCCGAAGTATTGTCACACACAATTTGTATACTTTTACCGGTCCGACAGGGCCGTTAGCAACTTCTTTGATGCCAAAGTGATGAAGGAAGCTTTGAGTAGGGTTTTGGTTCCATTTTTCCCGATGGGAGGTCGATTAAATGAAGACCAAGATGGAAGGATTGAGATCGATTGTCAAGGACAAGGTGTGTTGTTCGTAGAAGCTGAATCCGATGGTCTACTCGATGATTTTGGTGATTTTACACCAAGATTGGAATTTCTAAAACTTTTTCCAACTGTCGATTATTCACTGGGAATTGAGTCATTCCCTCTACTGGTTGTGCAGGTATATATAATGAAACTCAACTTTTTGTTTACTAATAAATGGACTAATTGCCTAATTTCGGTTATGTTTATTAGGTAACTTACTTCAAATGTGGGGGAGTTTCGCTAGGAGTTGGGATAGATCATCATGTTGCGGACGGGTTATCTATGATGCACTTCATTAACTCATGGTCGGAAATGGCTCGTGGTCTTGACCTCACTCTCCCACCTTTCATAGATCGAACCCTCATCCGACCTCGAGACCCACCACAGCCCAATTTCGAGCACATTGAATTTCAACCTGTTCCATCGATGAAATCACCCCCAATCAAATCCCTATCAGATGAAATCGTCACCTCCATATTCAAGTTGACACAAGATCAACTCAATCTACTCAAAGTGAAAGCCAAGGAAGATGGAAACACTATCAAATTAAGCACGTATGAAATGCTAGCGGGCCATATTTGGAAGTCAGTCTGTAAAGTCCGTGGGCTGGAGAATGATCAGGAGGCCGAGGTTTACATCCCTACCGATGGGCGTTCACGCTTCCAGCCAGCTTTACCACCTGGCTACTTTGGGAATGTTATCTTCATGACCACTCCTATTGCGGCTGCAGGCAAGCTTCAATCAGCCCCTACTTTGTACGCAGGGAAAAAGATTCATGACGCGTTAGCACATAGAACAAACGATTATCTAAAGTCAGCAATCGATTATTTGGAACTACAACCCGATCTGGATGCTATGTTTCGCGGGTTTGAGTTGAAATGTCCTAATATTATGATAAATAGCTGGACTAGGCTAGGGATACACGAGGCCGATTTTGGATGGGGTCGGCCTATATTCATGGGACCTGCTTATATCCCAGCTGATGGTCTAATCTATGTGTTACCAAGTCCGATCAACGATGGGAGCATGTCGATTGTTATTTCACTACATGCTCAACATATGAAGCTTTTTAGCGAATTAGTATATGACATCTGAATGGTTTCTTACATTTTATGTGTTTGTTTATTATCGTTTCCTTTCAAACAAAATATTTGTGTGTAATAAGTGTTTGAACCGAAATTCAAAATGAAATTTTTGATTTGCCTGTTCCTAGTCGTCACCTTTCAAACAAAATATTTGTGTGTAATAAGTGTTTGACTTTCAAGTGAGATTCTAGTCGACACCGACCCTATGGCCATTGGTTTATCACGAAAAGTTGTTTGTTACAAACAAAATTTATAAAGAGTACGCGTACATTTTCCAACTAGATTATTTGTAAATTTAATGTTAGATGCAATTCCAAAGTAAGGCATTAACCCGCCGCTATTATCTCCTCATAATCTCTAATTTAACGATTGTACGTTGTCATATATGGCAGAAATACTCTAATATGAGGGTAAATCGGAATGAAATCAACCTTTGACGATGACGTTTTGGGTTTGGTGCTGAAACCATCACGTATTATTTCTACCTAACCCGACTTGAAATACATATATGTTGGAATCAACAAGCCATAATCAAAGACAAAAAAAAAAAGAAAAAAAAACAAAAATAGATAAGTTTAACTAAACAAAATTCTAAGATACAAAGTTCTGAACTTATGAATCCCTAATTATAAGAAAAAACAAGGTTTAAGTTTTTATATTGACAATATACTTTTCACCGTTTACACATATAGGTAATTTACTAATTTTATTACTAATATAGTTATATAGATCGGCTAATGTTTTGCAATATAGGTAATATGACCGCCTGAGAACAGGTTGTAACTTGAAAATTACCGACATGTCATATTTTTTGCATATGTGGATATTTAGATTTGATCTTTTTATTTTTTTCAAGGGTAATTTTGTCATTTCTTATATTCAATGTTCAACCTCTTATTCTTAACACCAGTTTTCGATCTTAGATTCCAACCAAATTTTTAAAACAAAATTAAAACACTCATTTTTCAGTTCGATCATGGTATATATTGAATTGTTGATGGTCATTTTTAGTTTTATTTTTCTTTCACCTGACCAAATCCAAACCTAAAATAACAAGTAAACCAACTCATTAAAGGTTTTCAAGATAAGATTTGAAGAGTTTCAAGATATATATATATATTTTTTAATTTGAAGGATTTCAAGATTCAATCTGAATTTTGATTTGAAGTGCTTTTTTTGTTAGATCCAACATTTGATGGTTTATTATGGAACATTCTGTAGTTTATATTTTGAAACCGTTGATATAAGCTTTGATGTCTGGAAACTTACACTCTGTTCTCGAGTTCTTTTTTAAAGGAATAGAAAAGGAGGGGACAGGAAGGGGACGGGAAGGGATCATATTAGGAAGGGAGCATGTGCCTTATTTTATGTTCTTGAGTTTATTTTTTTAGTTGGAAGGAAAAGAAAAAGAACCGAACATAATTACTAATGTATCCTCCGCCATTAAAAAAACTAACGTATCCCCATTTTATATGGCCAGATAATCATATTATTACGTGCCTTCGTTCATGCCACACTCGTGAATCCCGTCTACATAAGGAACACTAGCACTCGAAAGCGAGGACTGAACTTTTTAATAAACGCGTCCATGTTAGGTTTTATTAGGTAAAGTCGAAGTATGAAAGGATAAGGATAAGGGGCCACCAAAAATAAATGAAGAAATATCTGCTCAGTATATGTTAGACTCGTGACCATGAAACACTCTTGTAGTCTATACAACTTTTAGATGGTAGGACGTACATATTATCATTTTTTCCTTTTTGCTCATCACATTATGGCTCAAATGTAACCGGAAAGTGTTGCAGAAATTCTGCTCACACAGTAGCATATACGTTGGCGTTTGGCTGTTTTTATCTAATGAGTTGTTTCAAAAACGTTAAATCAAAACATCTATACTTGTGATTAGAACCTGTAGCACGCAGCTTGTTTGTACAGTAGCATATAAAGACCTGCTTCAAAATTTTTAATCAAAACATCTATGCTTCAAGTCCTCAAAATGTATGAATGTGGCATCACAAACATACAAGTAAGCATACTTTAACAACATTAAGATGCCATAGACACTAGAATATGATGTTAAGGAAGAGTTTGTTGTCATTAATATTTGTATTAACTTCATATTAAGGGGCGATTACAGGAACCGTCCAACACCATCAAAAAACTCAATAACATTCAATTTGCTGATACAAGACAAGAAATGGTCCACTTAAGTCCCTAATTATACATTTCTCAAATCCTAATTTGTATCCTGCTAAGGCAACAGTTAACACTCTCTCACGTAAACTAATACCTATGTTGACGTCAACTTAATGAAGCTAATACCAAGTTATCATTGCAATCTAATACTTATACGTAAACTTACTGAAGCTATGTTTTCTAGCATATCAATACAATATATGAGCTAATCAAAGAACCTAAAGACAACTGACTAGTTGCCACGCACATAAGATTCAATTAACCACATTATCTTATGCTGTTATTGTAATCTTCAATGGTTCAAGTTACCACGTGTCTTAAGTTGCCACTCACATATACTTGTATTGAAAAAACACATAAGAAAGTAATGTAAAAAAAGCAATGACTCCAATTTCTACTTAACACATAAGAAAGCTCTAATAAAGTAGGATGGTAATCTTCGGATTTAAGGTTGGGAAAATTCAGTTTAATACTAAAAACCTTGAAAATCATGGAAGTATGAGATGTGGTACAAACCTTTGTTACTGTGTAAATAAAACAACACCATGCAAAAAATGCTACATTAATCAGTTGTGAGAATATTTTTAGTCTTCAAACAATGACAAATTGTGTATATGCGATTTAACAAATAACATAGCTACATAAGTCAAACTAGAAATAGTACCGTCAATCTTGGTTCGTTGAAAAATTGCAGGTGTTTTTATGCCGTCGTTGTTTTGTATAACTAGGTTAGAATGTCTATATAAAAATGAGGGCATAATTGTAATTGACCAAAAGCTTATGTTGTTAATAACCTGCTTCCTCTCCTAATCATCCCAAAATTGGAGTGATCAAGATTACATATAAAAGCCCACACCTTCCCATTCTTTCCCCTTCCCATCCTCTTCCATTCCTTCTTAAAAAAAACTCGAGAACATAAAAATTTTGTGATTTCCTTTCCCTTCCCTTTCTATTCTTTTAGAAAAAAACTCGAGAACAGAGCGTTAGTCAAGCAATTACTTAAGGAATAAAATCTTGTTCTAATTCATGTGATATGCCCCTGATATCTCTATTGTTAGAAAGTTTATTATCAATTGGTTACTGATCTATTACTCCATGTTGTTTAGCCACAAAAGTATTTTCTCTTCCTAGAAATTTATATGGTGGACGATTAAAAATAACGGGGAAGAAGAACTTTTCTAGGATTGATTCATTTTTATAAAAAAAAATCATTTTGAAAAATTATAATTAATTATTAATCTAGCTAGAAAATCAGCCAGTCATATTACATATATTGCAAAACGTTAGCCGGTTTGAATAACTATATTAATAATAAAATTAGTATATTACCTAGATGTGTAAACAGTGGAAAGTACGTTACCAATATATGGACTTAACCCAAAAAACAAACTGACTTATACAGATATTAACCGACCTATTGACAAGTTATAAAAATACTAAACTATGCAAAACACTTCTATTTTTTAATTTACGAAAAATAACAAACGGACGTTAGGAGTTCTAATCACATTCATAACAACATAATCTATCTACGCTAAGTTATGTATATTATTATTCGTAAAATATTTTATGTATAATCGGTTGTAGAAACCAGCCAATATACCTTGAAGTGAAAATTAATACAACTCGTTGATGTGAAAGACACTTTGAATGTAAAACAGGTCTAAAAGATTTTTAACAAAAAGATTTAATGGAATTAAATTGCATTACTTAATTCAATAAAAAGGAAGGGCTTTATATAGCCTTACGCAAAATATGAGAAACATAAAATCAGGAACAAACTAATACATTAATTAGTCATGGTTATCTTCAAGATTCGTATTTAAAATTGGTCACTCTCCTAGTCTATCTTTAATACTCGGCCTTAATACATACCCATTCAAACTACTTTAATTAATCCAAATACTAAGATACTAAAATACGTATTCATTTAAGATTAAACCCAACATTCACTCCTTTAAGTTTGAATCTTTCACGGTCTCCGCTCTTACGTTCATAATCATGAGCACGGTCTCTTTCTTAGTTCCATGGTCTTCTCTGTCTAACGTCAGACTCACTTTCTTGCCACGTTCATCACGATCATTCTTTCTTCTCTTGCTTTCTACTCGCGTCCTTGCCCTTGTTGCTCGTCACTCTTTTCCACTTGATGTCTTTCTCGTTCTCATTCTTGTTACTTGATAATTGATTCTTGCTTATTGATTTTTGCTTGTTGACTTTTGTTTGTCAACTATTGCTTCTGGGCTCTTGTTTGTCGACTCTTGCTTGTAGATTCTTGGTTGTCGACTCTTTATTTCTGACTCTTGATTGTTGACTCTTGCTTGACGACCCTTGCTTGCCGACTCTTTCTTACAATTGTTTCTTGTTTGCTAGTTGCTAAAAACACGAAACTTTTTACTTGCTATCCTTGTCTTGCATGCTACTTGCTACAAATTATGCGAAAACTAGCTTCTTGCTTGCTAACTTGCTATAACTTGCTCTTGCTTTCTTTCTTTTGATCACCAAGTGATCAATCTTGCCGCTTCCTTTCTTTCCTCTTTCTAGTCTTGCCTTTTTTTCTCATTCTTCTTGTTGTGGTTTCTTTCTACTTTCTCGCCTTCCAAAAACACAGTTCTTGATATCTTTCTGCTGTGTTTTCTTACTAACTTTCTTGGTGCCTTCTCTTACTATCTTGTTTCATTCTTTCACTTTCTTCTTGCTAGTTTTATGCTTTCAAACAGTCCATGTTGTTGCGATTTTGTTGCATTCTTTTTGTCACCCGATGTGATCAAGAAACTTGTTTACTTGCTTTCGTCTTTCTCTGTCTGATTACCTTAGATGTAATTGTCCCTTTTCTTTCTATCCACATATCGGGTGTAAACCTTTGTGGCTCTAATACCATGTGTAAAAACCAGCCAACACACCATGATTTCATTTTTAACACAACTCACTGATGTGGGCGACACTTTGAATATGAAACATGTATAAACAAGATTTAACGAGAAGTATTATCGGAATCACATTGCATTACTTCATTCAATAAAGATGAAGGGCTTTATATAGCCTTACACAAAATATAGGAAACACAAAAATAGGAACAAACTAATACATACTAGTCATGGTTATCCTCAAGAGTCGTTACTTAAAACTGACTTACTCTCATAATCTATCAACAATACTCAGTCCTAATACATATATACCCATTCAAACTACTTTCTAAAATACTGATTCATTCAAGATTAAACACAACATTGGTAAGGTTAAGTGATTCAAATATTCGTGTCATAAGACAATATTGAGTTTACACTTTAATAAACTCAACAACTAACTAAACAGAGTATTCACCAAGACGTGAAATGATGACTATATTTACAAACTTGCTTTTCGAACCAACTAATTAAGTTAAGTATATGACAAGTTGGTCGAAATTTAGAGAGCTAAGTTGATCATCTGGGCATTGTCGATCCGTGATGATCCCTTTTTATTTCTTTTGATTTTTGTACACACTAATTGATATCGTGTCAGCTAGTAAGTATATCTTGAGTCTTGCTAGTAAGTATATCTTCAAGTAATCATTTATTTCTTGTTGTTGTCTCCAACTTGAGTCATGCTTAAGTGTCACGCTGATTTTAATTTTTTGTCTTTTTATATATTTTTAGTCTAATTTAAGTTTAAATTTAGTTATAGGAGCACTAAACTAGCCCAACAGTTTGATTGCAATGTAAAATTTTCCATGTTTATATCAAATTTTCAATACAAAATAAAAGTCATTTACTTACTAAAAGTTTTACTTACTAATTAAATAAACAATCATTTAATTATTTATAACTTTTTCTTACTACGCTGAATATAAAAGCAGGTAAAATAAATTCACATTCTTTACTTACTAATAAAAGAGTTATTAAAAATTTAATCTTTTGCTTATGAAATATTAAATAAGAATAAGCTTTTAGTGATCTCATCTGTTACTTATTTTTTTTCTTTTTAATATAAGTTGATAAAAATAACTTTTAATAATTCTTTTTAGTAAAAAATGGTAAAAATAGACTTTTATTGATTCTCTTATTACATTTTCTTTACATTTAATTTAGTTAACAAATGTCACAAATTTTATACTGTTTGAAGATTACTTTGGGGAATGAGGATTATATTTGAGCATAGTTTATACTGTTTGAAGATTACTTTAGGAAATGAGGATTATTCTTGAGCATAGTTCTATTTGAAATCACATATCTTTAATTCAAGGACGTCTCTAAATTTTTGGAATTTTTTATGTTATGTACGAGATTATATAATAAGGCCTTTCAAAAAGAAACGTTAGAAGTATCCTAATTATAAGATATAATGCAAATTAGTTATCTAAAAAGTAAAAATAATACTCAATTAAGATATTGTCATCTAAACACTGTTTTCTTAAAAAAAAAAGGTATATATTTCACATACATATAATTGTTAACATGATAAAATTTGAGGCCTAAAATTTTTGAGGTCTTATGCGGTCGTTTATCGCGCACATCATCAAAGACGACCTTGATCTTTATAGTATCTTAATTAGGGGTTGATTTGAAATTATACATTGTTCATAAGATATTTGTTCAAAATAATTATAAGCATGACATAATATGGGATAATCAATGGGAAACATACAAGTAGATATGAAAAATCATATAGCTATATTCATGCATCTAGCCCCCGGGTTTAGTGACACTTTAACAAATATTACTATAAGGTCTTTTACACGGAAATTGTGGGACTTCGCCAAATACTTTTTGACCAAAGTCATGTCACAACTCACAAGTAGGTCACTTCTCACATTCATGCCAAACACTTTTTGACGAAAGTCGTATCACAACTCGCAAGTAGGTCACTTCTCACTTTCATTTAGATGATGTTAAAGAAAATCATCAGCCGCCCATTAATTGCCTGCAATTTAACATGTGTTTAGAATATGTAATAAGAGGATATTAGACAATTTAACAAATTTAAATACAATTATCTATCATAATCTATCTAATATGGCCATCTTAGGTTAAGTGGAGTGTAATTATGCATGGGCTCATTACAACATCTTCTATTGGTGGAGTAGGTGGATAATTATGGAACCCAAAGTGGGTTTAGCCATGATTATTGTCAACTGAATTGAAAGTGTCATTCTACTAAAAAAATCATCAATAAACCTAAAGTAAGATATTATAACACCCACAAATATCCAATATATACTTTGATCAAGACTTAGGACCTTCTTAGGATTAATGGATAATTGTGTAGCTTCTTTTATGCTTTTTATATATTTTTTATTGTATGTATTATATGATCATTTTCAAGTAATTATCCCTTGAATTAATGCTACATTCTTTTAAAATATTTCCCTGATACATTACTCTAAAACGAAATTCATGGCATTTGTTATCGACTAATTCTTTATCACATATTCAAATGCGGTTGCTTGATCTTGTCAAGTAGCATAATTGTGATAAGAAATATGAGTTAGTAAGAGATAACTTCAAATGCTAGCTTGTTTGTCCTTCAGTAAAAGCTCACACTGCTATTCAAACCATGACTAAATACAGTTTATGTAGTGTTAAAGGCACTAAAGAACTGATGGTGCAATATATAACAGTATATTCCCTAAATATTGCATTTGAAGCAAATCATTATTAGAAGTAATATAGAAACAAGACAATCACAAACCTGTAAGCGATTTGCGCACATTATTGCCAGCCACAAGATGTTATGTCGGCGTCAGCACCTAATACTTCACAATCAGAAAGGTTGCCAACTGTAGTTAGGGGTGAGAGATAATAAGATAAATCTAATAGGCCCTTACAAATTGCAATTCAAGCAATGATCAATTATTGAGCAAGCTAGTGTGCTTTACTATTGGAAATCTGCCGACTCGGTAATTCAAATCTGTGTTCTTACCAATCGCGTTTAAAACGCTGGTTAAACACATTGGTCCATATTTTGTGCTGCCCACCCTCCAAGTCTCAATCATCTCATTTTTATATAGATTCTCATCCTTATTGGCAAAGGCACGCACTGAGCTCGTTGAGCATATCTTTTAAAAATTTAGCACTTGAGAATAATAATAAGAGTGAAGAACAATATATTATATACACAAAACATGTCCTTTATCTAGATATTTTCTAACAAAAAGGTAAACTAATAATGGATGCGTTTAATGAAAACATTAGTTGACATTATCTCGGAAAGCTCTTAAAACGACTATACAAATTTGAAACTTAACCTTAAACGAACAAGAATAAAACCATAATAAGGATATTAGTTAGGTGACTTCATACCTTATCATGCTTATCCAATGACAAACAACCGAGTGCAATTTTTTCACTTGCAATAACCCCATCATATTCAAACCCATATGACTTCATACCTTATCATGCTTCTCGTGACACATATGACTTCATACCTTATCATACTTATTCCAAAATATCCCCATCATATTCAAACACATGTGCTTGTTTTGTCACCTATCGTATCTTTTTGCGACTATATGTCGTCGCTAAAGGTTGAGGCACAGAGTTGGAAAAAGCTTTGGTAAAAAAGGACTGAGAAAGTCGATTTTGTTGTTGTTTAGCGGACTATAGGGACGACATATGTCGTCATATGTGTCCCGAGAAGTCTAAATAGGTGTTAATTTTGTACTTGAGATTGTTTCCATGTAAGTTTGAATTTTCATAGATTACAAACTGCAAGAAAACTGTCTCTGGTCACACACGGACGGACGCACATGAGAACCTAGTGTGACGCGAGCCTAATCTAATCTTAGATCATGAAGTGTAAGTTTTATGTAATACATGTATTTTCTAAGAGTGTTCAACCCCCAATTTTACATAATATATTGTTTTATAAGACAATTTTAGTACTCGAAATCATCTTAAAAGAAAATTATGCAACACCTTCACATTAATTTTGGGTCCGTTGCTAGTTACACAAGAAATTGTCGCTATCAAATTATGAAGTCTCATGAGTTTAGACTTTTGTCACTAAGTCAGCCACACTGACAAATAATCCATATGCGTGTCTTACCTGCACAAAAATTAGTGACATGAAAAGAGTGAAATTGCAGTCGCGCGCTATGATTCACATGTATGTGAACCAAGTACCAACTATGCATGCAGATTCGTATAAGTTTCCAACTAAATCTACTAACGTATAGGCTGCGTGAATGTAGTACGAAGATGTCAGATCATCCTCTTTTACAAACAAATGATAGCCCTATTTTTAGCAAAAGTTTTTAAAAAGATGAGAACAAGAGTAGTAAGGAAGTCATGACCGCGGTCACTAGTGTCACTTTAGCCTCTACTCAGATTTTCTCTCTACAAGCAACTTCAATTCACAAAATCAACTTAATGTAATAAGAAAACGTAACCGCGGTCACTAATATGACCTCACTTAAAATCAAATATACTTTACAAAAACCATTTAATAAGGCACGCACCCATACACACAATAACCTCACACGACTAGTGGAGTCGACCGAGTCCTCCCTTTTTGGCTTAGCTAGCACGTCTTTAGGTCGTCGTATGTAGCGCTATGACCAGGTCGTATACTCTATGGTGTTCTAATAGTTCTGACACTCCATATGATTTCATCTCGATTATTAATATTTAAACTTATTGTTCATTATTTTTCACCTAAACAATGAAAGGAAAGAATCAATTTACGCTTAATCTAATACAAGGTTGATTTGCTTAAAGTTACTCTTTTGAAGATGTAAAGTTTGTTTTCATTTCTCGCACGTTGCCCTAATCTTAAGTTATATGGATAAGCTTAAATTAATCAAATACTTGGCCGCCTAATTACTTGCACCAAAACTATATAAACTGTCATCAGGTTTAAACATTTCAACACAGTTTCAAAACCTTAGTTGATTTCATCATTTTGAATCTAGCTTGTAACAAAACAGTGTTTCATTTTTTTACTGTTTAGCTAAATTATATTAAGATCATGAAGATCATGGTAAGGGAGTCGAAGATGGTGATGCCAGCAGAGGAGACGCCAAAGATAAAGCTATGGAACTCTAACCTCGACCTTTTGGTATCCCAGTATCACACACTAACTGTTTATTTCTACCTGCCCAACGGAGATTCTAGCGATTTCTTTGATACCAAAGTTATGAAAGACGCTCTGAGCAAGGTGTTGGTTGTCTTTTACCCGGTGGCAGGGCGATTTAAAGAAAACCAAGATGGCCGGATTGACATCGACTGTCAAGGACAAGGAGTATCATTTGTGGAAGCCGAGTCTGACTGTGTGATCGATGACTTGGGTGATTTTGCACCCAGATTAGAGTTTCTGAAACTCATTCCGAAGGTTGATTACTCGTTGGGAATTGATTCGTATCCAATACTCCTTTTGCAGGTATGGACTCTCGGTGTCTTCAAATAACAAACGAATAAACGAACAAATTTGTGTTGTACTTAATTCACACGTTTATATATGAGCAGGTGACTCGCTTCAAATGTGGGGGAGTTTCTCTAGGAGTCGGGATGCACCATCGTATTGCGGATGGATTATCTGCACAACATTTCTTGAACTCATGGTCTGAAATGGCGCGTGGCCTTGACCTTACTCAATCACCCTTTTTTGACCGGACCCTCCTCCGTGCTCGAGACCCACCACAGCCCGTTTTTGAGCACGTCGAATATCTCCCTCCTCCACCAATGAGATTGTGGCCACTCAAATTCTCATCAGATGAAACCGTCACCTCAATATTTAAGTTGACACAATACCAAATTAGCATACTTAAAGCAAAGTCTAAAGAAGATGGCAACACAATTAAATATAGCTCGTACGAAATGCTTGCTGGCCATATTTGGAAGACGGTGTGTAAAGCCCGCGGGCTGCCTGATGATCAAGAAACCAAGCTCTATATACCAACCAATGCACGAGCTCACCTTAACCCCCCTCTGCCAAAAGGCTATTTTGGGAATGTTATATTAATGGCCACTCCAATAGCTGTAGTAGGCAAGCTTCAATCAAACCCTACTTGGTATGCAGCCAGTAAAATTCACGACGTGATAACTCAAAGGAATACGGATTATCTAATGTCAGCTATTGATTATTTGGAACTACAGCCTGATCTAAACAACATGGATCGTGGCGCCCAGTCATTTGAATGTCCAAATCTTGGTATAAGTAGTTGGGCTAGGCTCTCGATCTACGATGTTGATTTTGGATGGGGTCGGCCTGTATTTATGGGACCTGCGGTGATCCCATTCGAAGGTCTTAGTTTCGTATTACCAAGTCCAATCAATGATGGGAGCATGACGATTGCCATTGCGCTACAAGCTCAACACATGAAGCTCTTTAGCAAATTTTTGTATGATATCTAAAAGATGTCGATCAGGCGTCCTTATACAGTCACGGATGTGTGCGATTACCCGGATCTTCGGGTTTGTGGTATTAACATCAGCTTCCAATCAATAAGTTGTTGAATCAAGCCAACAACAACCATTATGTGTGTGTATTTCCGTTGCAAAGAACATGTATGTGTGAAAATTGCATGTGCATGTATTTTTAAAGGTTCGGTTCCGGATCTTGCGAGTTTGTATTTCTAAACAATGATTATTTTTAAATGCAATCAATATAATCTAATACATCGATTCGGGTACATAAATATATGATATACGTATAGGTTATTACGAGATGATTTATAAGCTTATCATACCATTCTTTCTATCCGATCTCCTCAAGAAATCGCTAATTCGTTTCTATATTGTTTTGAATACCTAGCACTAACTACATTATTCGAAATTATGGATATTAGGAGAAAATGGAAGCACGATCAACGAAAAATCACAAGCTAAGGCTTATGAGATATTAACATGCATGCACTATCTAACCGGGAAATATTACCTAGCAAAACCTGCTTATTTTGCATATGGGCAACCAGCAGTTTAAATAGAATATCCTCAGCCTCGAGTTCGATCATACTCAGGAAACGGGCACACCATAGAAAGAAAATCAACCCACATTAGTTTGAAACATGCAAGTATGAATTTTCATGTTTCAGGATATTAAAGCAGGCACTAATTAACTTTAAAGGGAACCCAACTGTTTCATATTGAAATAGATTTTATCGGTGTGCAAACTCAATATTACGTATTGGTAGAAACATAATATCAAATTCAACATATAAATTTAGTAAGCTATTTTTTTTATCACCAATTTATATTAGAATAGAACCTTAGGCTTATATGTTAGACTTGGTGAGATGCTATGTCAATGATTCCTACAATTGATATTACAGGCATGTTGAGCCCAGCGGTGATGTGGATGGTGTTCTCTCGGTTAAACTCGATTCGACGGTATTAGTGGATTCCGGTAAACCTTGTACCAAAAGGAAGCCAATAAAAAGGCGAGGTGTTTTGATGGTAAAGGTCGGCAGTATGAAAAAGGCGGGATCGTGGCGATAGTTTAACGGCAGAACCATGGTGATTTAGGTTTGAGAGAGATATTTTCGGGTGTGCAAACCTAATATCGCACATCAGTAAAAATATAATATTAAACCCAATATATAAAATTGATGAGGTACTCTTTCTATCATCAATTGGTTTTAGAATGAAACCTTACTTAAGCTTATTTGTTAGACTTAGTAAGATATTGGACCAAAAATTCTTATAGAGCAAGAAGCTTAAACGATACATGCCAGATCAACTAAGTGAAATACAACATATAGTAGATTTTAAGCGGAATCAATCAAGGAATTACTCCCTCAGTCTCATAATTATATTTCACCGTTGACTTTTATGGCTTTATTTTATAACTTCGACCTTTTATATCTTTGTTTGCATTATATGATATTTGATTAAATTATACCAATAAAATACATTTAAAACCAAATTCATTCATACAATTCTCATCAAGTTTTATATTATACAGACAAAGATATGCATGGTCAAAGTTGCAAATTAAGGCCGCGAAAGTCAACACTAGACTATAATTATGAGACGGAGAGAGAAACATTTATTCGATCATACCTTAAAATAAATTATTTTTGTTCTTTGTTTCCACATTTAATCATCGGTAGGCATTAACACAAAATAGGAATGTAAAAAAAACTGAGAAACTATAAGAACAGAGGAACCGTATCAGTACCATCCCAGAACTAAACCGTATATTAAAATCATGGTCCATTTCTTGGTTCCTAAAAATCCAAACTTTCGGTTTTCGAGCCGTTTCGGAAGGAACCTATCGGTTCTGGTTCTTTCCCGAAAGAACCATTCTTTTGAAAATATGAATTGATATAGGGTTTGTTTATGACATTATGCATAACATGTAGGCCTTTTTAGATAATAAAAAAATAAATATACTCATTTAACCTATATAAAAATTGTAACCTTCAAAACCATAATAACATAAAACCTTAGCCTTTAATTTACATCATTTATCATTATTATCAAAATCATTCATGAACATGAAAGTAAGCTTTATTTGATCTCATTTAATAAAATATTCAACATATGTGTTTTAATGTTTATATTATTATTTATAAGTATGGTAATTGTATGCATAACTTTATAAACACATAATCATATATAACCAATTCGAATAAAATACTAGTATTAATTATCTTTATTAAATTTATAATTATGGTGTAATGTTGCTTTTAAATATAAATTTATTGGTCATTAATCACATCATATTTTTTTATGCCTTATGAGTCACATGTTTAATTTTTCTATATATTTTTTTTAACAATTATAAACTTATTTTTTTAATTTTGTGTTTTTTAATGTTATTTTGAACTATTAGAATTATTGATACGATTTTTATTGTTGAAGATATTTTTGTGTGTGTTTGTATTGTAAAAATATGTCATTTATGAAAGATTAAAAAATAAAAAATGAACTTTTTAAAAACAAAGATTTTCACCGGGAATTCTCGAAAATTCTCATACTGAAACCAGAATCGTAACGGAACCGAACCAAAAAAATAGTGACGAATCTCGGTTCCATATTCTTCTTATTTTACGGTTCTCGGTTCTTGTGGTTTGGTTCTGGTTCGATCCGATTCTAGAACCATGGACACCCCTAACACAAAATGAATAAGATGCATGTTGTACCGACAAGATGGCAAAAAAAATATTTTCATGGTAAACTACGAATCTTATCATTTAATCATCACAAAATTGTGAATAAAAAATTGAAACGAATGGTTGTGCAAAAACGTCTATGAATTTGCATTTTATTACGAAAAAAGCCGTTGAGATGTTAAATCTCACCTTTCACCTTCCACTCATTATCACCTGTTATCTCCCCTCATATGTCATGCACCGTGACGGTATTTTCGTCCTTTCAACTCGTCCTCTTCATAAAGGCTCACCCTCTACCTTTCCATCGTGCAAAGCTTGACCCTGAAACCATTTTCTTCCCCGCTTCTTCTTCCCCAGTTTGATTTCCCAAAAACACCACCATCACCAACCAACACCACCACCCTCACTACCACCGCTTTGGAACTTGTATCGATTTATATGACAATATCAAATCGCTAGGAACCTGAGGGATAAAGCGACTTGATGTTGCAAAATCGTTTAAGTTGGACAACCAAAATATTAGTATCAGCCAGTTTCTTCTGACAAGCTCCTTAGTATATCTTTTTAGGCATTGTTGAACTGATGTATTTCAGCAGGCATATTGAATTCTTAAATGATTAGTCGCTTGATGGTATGTGTAGCTTGGATTGTGTCCTTACGCTACTGACCACTAGATTGGGAAATTACTTGAGCTTTTTTATTTTGACGGTGGTTATACTCAATAGCCCAGGATGGGAAGCCTGGTTAGGTACTAAATAATTTGAATGAAGGTCATCTTGATTACTTTTTCTGGCTTTTGGCTGGTCTTCGTTTTTTAAACTTGTTGATTTACATGAAACATGCCAAGGTATATAAGTCAAAGACGACATCGTGATCAGCTTGACGTTAACATAATTTGTTTAGAGTAGAATGCAAAAATTATACCAGTGGTTTGTCCAGATTGCACTTGTAGTAACCAGTCTTCTGAAGTGCAGGCGACCTCACTGGTGTTTAGGTAAGTGTTCGTTTTCCTACTTTGACTATAACCTTTGTTATCCTTTGACCGTTATTAAAAAGATATTTGTAACACCCCACTTGGATAAGTGGACCGCTACGTGTATTTATGGCGTGTCATCAAAGAATAAGGTAAATGTCCTAAAACATTAACTGACCATAACAGAAATACCAGAATCAAACATCAGTAATCCAACATAAGCTCAAAACATGAAAAGTAAAATACTGAAAGAAAGGACTGAACAATGTCCAACGGCAATATAAAAATGAAGTGCATAAAGTAAAGAAGTCTGAACGGCTTCCATCCAATGCACATGCTCTCAGAATCTTAAGAGTGTCCTGGGGTACCTACCGTTAGAACATGAAAGAACTACGGCTGAGCATAACGCTCAGTGAACGGATACAATGCATAATAGGAATATACTAAACTTGAAATAATTAATAATTACTGAAGCTGAAAGACTGATATGTGGAGTATGATGAAGACTGTAGAAAATCTGGTAAGTCTGATTTATAAATAATAAAACTGAAGTGTTATCTGTTAAATCTGAAAACATGCATATACTGTATTTTAATTGCCAAGAGCTTATATAGGTCATGTGCTGTAACAACTGTTCCATGAATAACTTAAGGGGTGACCTCGTCATGCTGTAGAGTAGTGACCTCTAAATAATGTGTTGGGTGGAGGGATCAGCTCCAATGTGAAAGATGTAGAGCACACACCACATTCACCTGATAAACTGTAAACTGATAGCCTAGGATGCATCCATACGCCCCACTAATAATACTGATAAAATAGCCAAGCTGAACTGAGTGGAACGCTGCAGGATATCACTCTCCTACAGGTGAGTCATGACACGGGTGCCTCAAGTGTCATGGTTACGGTACCTCCGTAACTAGTACAACTAACTGGTCATGCTTGTATCTAAGGCTCAGGCAATATCTTAGTTATTAAAATAATTTCTGATAATTTAAAACATATACTGGAGAAAACATTTGGATGCAGACGGGGAACACTAATCATGCATAGAAAGGAAGTCCTTACTAAAAGACGGGAAATCCGTACCTCGTGTCCAGTAATGAAATAAGAATAAAAGCTGAAAGATCTACTCCGACTTCACGGTTACTACATAAAAGTGAAATGAGTTGACTAATATCGGTTTATTTTTACTGATCTTTAACTGTTCTTAGTTTGATTTTATTTGTATTATTGTTTGTGTATAAACTGATAATATCTGACTATTCGATAATATTACTGATTAACGTATTTTTTTTATACCTGAATACTGTATAATGTGCAAATTCTGATATAATTATTATTACTATAAATAGTAGTCTGATATAATTAGAAAGTTTCTAAATTCGTTTCTTTGAAAATATTAATTAAATCACACGTTTCAAAATAACTAAAAGGTAAAACAATATCGATTTAATTTTACAAATTAAATTAATAAAGTTTAACAATTTAATTAATCAATTTATAAAACACCTTATAACATGATTTAATTAATATAAACATTTTCTCGCGTTTACAATTACTAGTTATCCCGAAAACCCGTGCTAAAAATCTTCCCCGAGACACTCATGTCTCGGGTTAACCAAACCGGGCCCCCTTGCGGCTGACGTCACCCAGTGGTTCCCACTGTTTTTGTTTTCCATTGGTTCCCACTGCTTGTTTATAAGTTCCCACTGTTAGTCCTATAGTTCCCACTGTTTGTTCAGGGTTCCCACTGACTGTTATATAGTTCCTACTACTTACAGTCCCAAACGCTCCCTTATTGCATGTTAATCCCAAACACCCCCTGCTGAGTCTTTCAACCCGCTGCTAGTTAGACCCAAACACCCCCTGTTTATTCGTTACCCCTGTTTGGGGTTTGTTCGAGGCTGGCAAACAGAAAACACCACCAGCGTCCCCTGTGTGAGTCACGACTGGCAAACAGTAGGCACACCGAGACCTTTTAGGTCTCGGTTTTCGTGAACTAATCAAAACCCGACACTAAAAATAATCATATGTATGTTTAATTTATCAAGACCATGAGTTCTTGATCATCGTAATAAAACAAATTCGTGGTTATAAGAATAAGAAGGAAGACAGTGATTACCAACTATCTCGATTAAGAATGACAGTGACTTGAATAAATCATGACAGATCGAAATCCATCTTTCCTTTTTTTTGGTCTGTTGGCGGCACCCTCACAAAAACAAAAACCCTACGCTTTGTTTTTTTGTTTACTGTTTGTTGCCAAGAAATGGTTTAATCCCCTCGTTTTTCTATTTTCTTGCACAAATGGGCCGGATTTAAGGGCCTATATTCTTCTTTCTTTTCTTTTAAAAACTGCCGGCCCATAAGGGTTGTGTAGGTTTCACTTGTTTTTCGAATTTCAATTTCATCGTATACTCGTATATATTTATCGTGTTTTAATTTCTGAAAGGTAATAATTCTTTTCTGTAAAATAATAATACCTACGTAATAGTTTCTGAAACTTAATAAATATTTTCTGAATAATTATTTATTTGAATTATTTAACTAAAACTGAGACTGCATAATTCTGTTAACGTTTAATTAAAGCTGAGACTACGTGTATTTAATATTCGAGGATTTAAAATACGGGTTTTACAATTCTTCCCCTCTAAAAAAAAAATTCGTCCTCGAATTAAGGATGCGATTATGCCGTGGTTTTACAATTCTTCCCCTCTAAAAAGGAGAAATTCGTCCTCGAATTAAAGGTAATAAGCTGGTGAAGTTATAAAAGCTGAAAGGACATATGTGCTGAAAGAGCATGAAGGCTGAAAAGACATATAAGCTGAAGGATCATTCGTCCTTGAATTAGAACATGATGCTGCTGAAAGGGTATAAACGTGACATGACTGAAGTAAACATTGAACGTATCCTGGCTGAAAAGACAGGGAACATACATGACTGAAAGAACTTAATTGTATTATTGAGGAAAAGGATGAGAGGTCCGGATAGACTCCTCCGTTTCGAGTGGCTTCCCGCTCAGAACGATTCCTTCAAAGGTCTAATTTCAATGAAAATCATGATCCTGATGACCCTGTCCTGATGATGCTGAAAATTTCTGGTTGCATACTTAAGATGGATTTTCTGAATATGATAGAATGAAATAAGCTATAGCTTGTAGTACACATGAAACGATACGTATAAGTATTCTGAAAGATAACATTTATATCTCTGAGAAAACTGCTGAAAACATATAGGGACGAACTACGTGAGCAATTATGAACGTGCTATGTGAGCAATTGTGAACGTGGTTCGAGATTATATGAGGAACGCTATGTATGGAGTATATCGTGAAACATACTGTGAACGTGATATTAGGACATATCATGAACGAATGCTGACTGAGGGAAGGATGCCAAACGATACGGCCTGAGACGTGAAAGGTCTGTCTGGGTATGGAAAAGTTGTATTAAACTTGAGTCTTGTTTCTTAAGCTTTCTATAACCGAACTCGGTAATAAACTGTGAAACGTGTATCGCGAAATGGCACACGAGCTTGAACGTGAACAATGCCATGAAGGCGAACGTGAACTTAAATCATGAGCTAGCACAAATATGGTCTGAAACAACTTCATAATATGAACGTGAGACGTAAACATGAAGGTGAACGTAAACGTGATCGTGAACATGAGCGTGAGCGAAATTCGCGAATGTGAAAGTTCTATCTGACATGATTGTTGATGGGATACCGTTAAATCGTACGATTTATTGTTAAAATTCCTGCAGATTTGCTACTGCGTACTCACTTTCGGATGAAAGAAAACGTGTAGACTGAGTGAACTGGTCGACAATGACTTAGATAGTATCATACTTCTTTTGAGTCTGTGGAAATCTGATAACAACTATATGGGAAACTTGTCTCATTTCTGTTCAGAAATTTCTAATGGTTGTAATAACTCTCTAGCATGACGACATTCTATCTTGAACCTACGGTATATCAGGCATCTAGATATGAACATAACTGTATCCATGTGTTATACTGCTTCTATCAAAATTTTGTATGGGATTATGGTACATTCTGGTGGAATCTGGGTGAATAGTCATGAAAGAACTATGAGTCTCGGTAAATTAGATCTCTCTTCACGTAGGATCTTATGGAATACAAAATTTTAGTGTAGGTCCTATCCTTTATGCGTAAGCTTAGTCATGAAAAGCTAATCGTGAGAACTGTCAGCACTTCTGCGGTAGTAGTCAGCTGAGTTCCAGAAAATTTGTACTTTAATCATGGGCGTCGGTCTTGACCATCTGGTGATGGCCTTCACCTTCGCAGAATTGTCTGAAATTTCTTTCTGCTGAAATAACGTGGCCCAGAAATGCCACCTTGTTCAACTGGAAATCTCATCCAGAAAGCTGCGTATATTCTCTCCTGTTGGAGAATCTGCATGATCGTGAGAAGATGATTCTCGTGTTCTTCTCTAGAGTTTAGCATTTCAGGATGTTATAAGTGAGTATACTAACGATTTTGTCTGAGAACTTATGGAATTTTTTTTTCTTTCATAAACCTTATACTATAGCTGGAGTATTTGGGAGTTCATAATTATGAGAATTATAAATTAGAATTTTGAGTGATCACAGCGTGTGCAAAAGCAGTCTTGCAAACATCATGTTCTTACTCTCACCACTGATGGTTTCCTGATCGTGAATTGTTCTGGAAAATGTTTAAGACATCGTAGCAGATCAAATAAAATTTCTATACGTGGAATGAATGTCGACAAAACGGTGATCCGGTGGTCGATATATGATCTCGTGTTACCAGCCTTCTGTCTGATAGATAGGAACGGTACACCTTCTGGTGGTGCGCTAGGGTGAATAAAGCCTTGTTCCGATAATTCTTGCAGCCAATGCTGCAGCTCTTTTAACTCAGCTGAAACCCTGCAATAAAGAGTTTTGAAAATAGTTTCCGTTCTTGAGACAAGCTCGATGTTAAATTATGTCTCGTGGTTAGGAAGGAATTTCTGGAAAATCTTCTGGAATGACATCTGGAAACTTTAGGATATTCTATTGATCATGAATTTAAGGAATTTTAGAAGTCGCATCATGAATGGTGATCAGAAGACTTTGCAGCTAAAAGATAATAATTCACGTGCTTGTTGTAAAGCTGAAAAATTTATACTGATTTTTAAGGCAAAATATAATGAACAAATCAGGGGTTAGTAAGACGAATCTCGTCTTTAACTGGGAGAAAAAGCCTTTATTAATATTGTGATACTGTGGAGTATTTTCTGGATGGGAGGTAGGTAATGCATGATTTAAGATAAAGCTGACATAGGAATACGTGAAGTAAACGTGACAACTTTCACTGATTGTGTTCATCTGTAACCTCACATGAACACTGTGTGTCTAACCGCAATAATACTCCGGTGATGGTAACTGAATTTTAATGGTCTGATTTATGCGTGGCATAAATGAACCGGTATACCCCCTTAGAGGGTACCCTGAATTTCTGAGGACCTGGTTTAGGAGGCATACCGATGTTATGAATCTGACTCGTACTTTGAGAAGATATTCTTATGACGTGTACTATGACTGGTTTCCTGACATGTGTCTTCCGAAATGATACTTGGGACCTGTGTCTTGACTGTTGTCTGGACATGTATTTTAATGGTGAGTCTGAATAAGGTTAAGAATTGCTGGTAACTGCTAGGGTTGGCGGACCGGTTAGACTGCTGGCCTCTGTATTTCTGGTCACGTCCGTTCCGGAGTTCTGATGGTCACTGACTGATTAATTATAAGCACGGTGGTTGTCATTACCGCCTTGTCTGTCAGTTTCTCGACGGTCGTTATCATGACCGTGATTCATGTAACTATTTCTGCTGAGTGACCGGATGGGTACCGGTTCTCATTATTGTGACTGGAAGATTAGCTGAGTGACGTGTGACAGCTAACTTAGGAAGTAAGTCATGGAATGGAATGGTAGTGTCTGATGGTTGAAATTTATTCTTGTCAGAAATGTCAAACTTATAGTTTTCGTCCTTGCTCTGAAGAGTCTTTAGAATATAAATGATAACTAGATTTTAGTTAGGAAAGTTGTTCGTTGATGTGGTCTAATCGAATTGATCCTGGTTAACTATGCGACTCAGTTGTCTTTGGTGAAACAAATAGTTGTGTCGTTGTAGTAATTAAAAAGGTGCAATACTTAAAAGTAAATAACGTTAATTTAAATCTAACTCTAATTTAAAATAAATGGCGAGTATTTAAAAGCGTGACGAAAAGTAAATGGGCAATTAATGTAAATAACGCAAACTTAAAAGTATCCTAATGGCAAACTTAAAACGCAACTAAAACTTAAAATAAGGCAAGGCTTAAAATAAATCTAAGACAAGTAATCTTAAAGTGCGACTAAGTAAAAAGGCGGGAAAAGTAAAGCTTAAAAATAAAAATTAAAAACTAAAAACAGAAACTAAAAAGAACCTGAAAACAGCTCATTCGGAATAATACCCTCATTCGGAATAAACATTCATCCGGAATGTCACCTTCGTTCGGAATGTTCTTCTTTACTCGGAAGATTTACCAAAAACCTTGATTCGGAATATATTCCTAATGAATACCCCTTGATCCGGAATATTGAATATTCCGGATGAACAAAACTTTGATTTGGAACTTTTGCTTGGTTCGGAACTTTGATTCGGAACTTTGCTTGATTCGGAACTTTGATTCGGAACTTTGATTCGGAACTTTGCTGATTCGGAACTTTGATTCGGAAATTTGATTCAGAACTTTGCTGATTCGGAACTTTGATTCAGAAATTTGATTCAGAACTTTGATTCGGAACTTTGATTCGGAACTTTGCTGATTCGGAACTTTGATTCAGAACTTTGATTCGGAACTTTGATTCGGAACTTTGATTCAGAACTTTGCTGATTCGGAACTTTGATTCAGAACTTTGATTCAAAACTTTGTTGATTCAGAACTTTGATTCGGAACTTCCACTGATTCGGAACTTTTTGAACAAAATTTTGGTTCGGAATACTCAAGTTGATCCGGAATGTTTCTTTGGTTCGGAACAATCACAACACCCCTTTGATTCGGAACAACCTGCTTGATTCGGAATATACCTGGGAAAACAAACAGACAGCGAAGAACACGGGGAAAGGAAAAAGCTACGAATCTAATCACAATCAATCAAAATAAACCAAAAGATTAAGCAAGACTAATCAAATAACATCTACTAATCATAAACAAACAATTTAAATCAATAAAACTAACAATCAAAAACCAACAAAATCAAAACCCACTTAATTAAATCAAATAAAACTCAAGAACATGAACATAAACCATAAAGCATAAAGATTAAGATCAAACAAGAAAGTAAGATAGAAGATTGACAATAAAAATAAAGATTGACAATAATTAAAAGGAAACTTACTTGAAATTAAATGTATTAAGGTGCAAGACAATTAATTAAATGACATGTAATTAAAGAACAAGTAATTAAAGGGTGGAAGAACTAGTGTCACTCTAGCTAACAAAAACTAATGAAATGAAAATGAATCCTATTTATAGGAGATTAGGGAGGTGCTTAGGAAGCTTCCTCCCCTCTTTCTTCTTTCTTTAATTGCACCATTAACTCCTTAATCTTCTTAAATCTTGGACTTTAATGACTTTGTCTCGGGATTCTTTAAACTCGTCTTGACATTTCTTCATAAATAAGACTTGAGTTTTTCGGCTTTTAGTAAACTTCCGTCTTTTGACTTTTTCTTCGATAAATCTTCAGAATTGGTCTTGGACTTTTGTTCTTTTTGCACTCTTGATTTCTTGACTTCGTCTTTTGTCTTTTTCTTCGATAAAAGCCCGTGAATGCCCGTGTTTTCTCCCCTTTTCACATTTTCGTCCTAAATCACAACAAAAACACAAACCACGCATAATTCCGACATTTACGACATAAAATACACGTTTTGGCTTGGTTATTATTGTAGTTAAGTGGTAAAAAGGATGGGTGTTTACACACCTATCAAATCCCCTACATTTGACCATTGCAATGTCCTCATGCAATGCATTAGTTACAAAGCACGATTACATTTTCCATAATAATCAATCCATATTGACCTTTATTAAAGAGATAGAAAATTATAAACATTCAAAGTAAATAAATCAAAAAACATACCTTCGGGTTTTGGAAATGTCATGAATGATCATCATCCTCAAGTTTTCACTTTCTCCAAACCAAGCTTAAAAACGAGATCATTGTTATTATAAGTTAGCAAACTAACACGAACTCATGTGGGCTGATACTCGGTTTTTCAATGGGTTCTCTATAATGTTCTCGATATCCTCTCGAATTGATCTTGGTTCTAAGTGGAATGATTGTTCTTGGTTACTAACAAGGGGAGTGGTTTTCTATTCTACTGAATGTTTAAATGCATAAAATGTAAACTAAAATTTAAAGGCAATTATATTAATAACAGTAAATAAAAACTAGAATTAAAATATGAAATAAAAATGAAGAAACCGTTACACTTAAGAAACAGTAACACTTAAAAAATAATCACATAAAATTGATTCGGAAGTACCTTGATTCGGAACTATTCATCCGGAACTTTTCACTCGGAACCCTTGATCCGGAACTTTGTTCGGAAGTTCACTCGGAACCCTTGATCCGGAACTTTGTTCGGAAGTTCACCCGGAACTTTGAGTCGGAACTTGATTCGGAAGATTGGTTCGGAAGTTGATCCGGAACTTCGTTCGAAAGTTGTTGATCCGGAAGTTCGTCCGGAACTTTTGGTCCGGAAGTTTATTCGGAAGATTTGGAAAGAGCATTCATTCGGAACTTAAAAATTGATTCGGAACTTTTTAAGGGAAAATTCATTCGGAACTTTAAAAACTCATTCGGAACTTTTGAAAAGCAAATTCATTCGGAACTTCTTAAACTCATGCGGAACTTTGTGTTCATTCGGAAGTTTAAGTTCATTCGGAACTTTTGAAAGGAAAATTCATTCGGAACTTCTAGACTGACTCGGAACTTTTTTAACATAAACTCATTCGGAACTTTCTTTGTTCATCCAGAACTTTGTGTTCATCCGGAACTTTTGTTCATCCGGAACCTGGGAAATACTTAAGAACAGTAACTTAACCGAAAAACAGGGGAAATAGATTTCGAGCCAAAAATCAACAAGTTTTTCACTAAATCTTAAATAAAACTAACCACGAATCATATTCTAACCATAAACTACAAATCCCATCAATAAAAACATATAACCCAACAACTTTTGAAGATCAAATCAACCAAATAAGAACTTTAACTTTTTACCAAATAAATGAAGATGAACAAGATGAGATGGAAAGATTGATGTATTGAATGATTAAGGTTTTAACAATCACAAAACAAGGATTAAAATTACAAGATTGAAAAACAAAGATCAAAATCTCCAAACACCCTAGTGGTGTTGGTGATATCTACGAACAGAAAGGGAGAAAAAAGAGGGGAGAAGAAAAACTAAAAACTGAATGAAAAGTGTGAGGGGGATTCCTTTTATAGGTGTTCCCTTTGGTTGGTGAGTGGGCTTTCTCCCGTTCTTCTTGTCTTCTCGTCTTTTCAGAAAAGTTGACGTTTTCGATTCTGATTCGGGATTTGTCGTCGATTAAATTCAACTCGTCTTTTAATTTCTTCGTTTAATAGACTTGAGTTTCTTCGACTTATGTAAATCTTCCATCTTTGGTCCTTTTCTTCGATAAATCTTCGAATAGGCCCAGTGACTTCAAATCTTTTGCATCTCTTGGACAATAGACTTCATCTTGAGTCTTTTTCTTCGGTAAAACCCGTGCAATCCCATGTTTTCTCCATTATCCATCCGGTTGGCTCTGAAAACACAATAAACACAAAAACCATGCATAATTCCAAACAAATGATATTAAATACGCGTTTTGGTCTCGTTTTAGCCAGAAATAAGTGGTAAAAGGATGGGTGTTTACACACCTATCAAATCCCCTACACTTAACCATTGCCATGCCCTCATGCAATGCTTAGTGATAAAGCAATTTTACACTTTTCTCATAATTAGTCAACCTTGGCCTTATTCAAATACTACTAGACAAAAATTAAGGTATTAAAAGAAATTAAAACTTAAAAGGAAACAAAAGGATAGAAAACCATTTTCACTTGAAAATAGCTACATGGAAATAACTTGCAAAGAGATCAAGGACTTACATTAGGGCTTTGGTGCTGCGAAGATTTATCACCCTCAAGTTTCACGTTCCCCAAACTAAGCTTAAAAACGAGATCATTGTTATTATAAGTTAGTAAATCAAACACTTACACACATGGCTTAATTATATGCTTAAACTCCCTTATTCCTAGGTGTATCTCTTATATTTTATTTTTGTCTTAGAATGATCATGAAGATGCATTTTTTGACTTATTTCGATAGTTTATTTAGGCTGAAAGCAAAGTAGGACGATTTGATCAATAGTTAGCTAAAGGACAAAATCTCTTAAAACTGCTTCTCGGGATATCAAAAAGTTCATATCTTGGCATAACTCGGTTCACGATTTGAGACCTTTCTCGGGCCGATATTTGGCATGTACTTCATACTTCATATCTTGAGAGACGTGCTTGAGATAATGGTCTTCTCATCGTTCATAGAGTTTCTTCACTTGGAGACTTTTGAGGGGTACTCCAACTTTGTTGACCACGACTTCATGATTATTTCTTTAATCTCTATTTGGGATTTTGAGATACAACGATCCGCCTCCTTTTCGGACTTGGATCTATTTATCCTCATACCTTGTTAGGGTCTTTTCGGATAGACTTATCCATGATATTTATGGGAGTTGATTGCTTTTCGTCGTGAGTCTTGATCCTTCATATTGACTTTGGGAATAATGCTTTTCACATCACCTTGGATCTTTAGCAATAAAATGGAATCCTCATGCCTTGTTAGGGTCTTTTCAGACTCGCCAATCTTCGCGCCCCGCTTCATAAGTTATGCCTTGGCTATGAACTCTTATCATTACCGAGCAACTTTTAAACGATCTTGGGCTAGAAGCTAAGTAATTTTTCAAATCGTACGACCTTACTTATTGCAGATAAATTATTAGCAAGTGATGGGAGAATAGGCAAATAATTACGCCAAGAGAGCTTGTGCAAGAATACCGACTTATAATTGACTCTATCATTTCTCGTCCTCCACAATTTAAAATCTCAAGTAATGAGATTCGTCGATACTTAGCCTAATAAACCAATTAAGGTCTACATGGTTAAGGATACTAGCTAGAATAAACTTGGATAAGTCTATTCGGGTTGAGTCAAAATAAACGCAACGGGCCTAATATGTCAAAGACTTCTAAACTAGCTACACCACTTTATTAAAATTTGACTTTATTGCGGGATATATACATACGAAAGCAACGATAAAAATTTAAAAATTACGACTAAATGGCCAAAGTTAATTAAAAATTTGAAAAATGTTGAAAAAGATGATTTTTCGATTAAATGAAGGCATTTTCATGGAAAAGTCCACTTAAAACTTCGATAGAAGTCCCCCCTACACTTAAGATAAACATTGTCCTCAATGTTTAAGCATGTGGGAAAAGTCTCCCCTACACTTATGACATTGTGCACGTTGGTTAACTCAAGTTAAGGAAGAGACGACTAAAGTGATCAATTTCAAATGTGAGTATGAAGAAAATTGAATCACGATAGTTGAGAGATAGAACCGGATTTCGGATAACACGGGAGCACGGTTCTTCAAAGTTTCCAAGAGTGCACTAATCCCTATAATCACATCACCACACAAATACAAACACCCTATAGAGGTCCCCCTACACATAGGGGGTTAAACGGAAAAAGATAGAGACTCGGGCTGCCTCCCGAGGAGCGCTTGTTTTTGATAACCGAGTCACGAGCCTGACTCGACCCAAAATTAGTTCATGGGGAACGTGGTGAGGGATGGAATCACCTCCTGAGAGGTATCCTCACCAAAGTACAACTTCACTCGTTGGCCATTCACCTTAAAATTAGGTCCATTAGGTTGAGCGAGCTCGAGAGTACCATATGGAAAAATTTGGGCAATGGTGAATGGGCCGGACCAACGAGATTTCTGCTTGCCCGAAAAGATTTTCAACCGAGAGTTAAAGAGTAAAACTTTATCTCCAACTTGGAACTCTCGGTTCTTAATCTTAGAGTCGTGAATGAGCTTAGTCTTTTCCTTATAGATCAAAGAATTTTCATAAGCCTCATTACGGAGTTCATTGAGCTCATTGAGTTGGATCTTGCGTAGGTCACCGGCTTTGTTGATATCAAAATTAGCCCACTTCAAGGCCCAGTAAGCCTTGTGCTCCAACTCAATGGGGAGGTGGCATGCTTTCCCGTACACGAGACGATATGGTGTACAACCAATCAGAGTCTTGTATGCGGTACGAAAAGCCCACAAAGCATCATCAAGTTTATCAGCCCATGAGGCACGATGCTCTCCCACGGTTCTTTCCAGAATTCTCTTTAATCCTCGGTTAGATATTTCAGCCTGGCCATTAGTTTGTGGGTGGTAGGCTGTGGAAAGACGATGATTTACACCGTACTTAGCCATGACTCTAACAAATTGGTCATTGCAAAAATGAGTCCCACGATCACTAATAATGGCACGAGGCACACCGAATCTAGCGAATAGAGATTTCAAAAAGTTACAAACCACCCTTGCGTCATTAGTAGGTAAAGCTTTGGCTTCAACCCACTTTGAAACGTAGTCAACGGCTACAAGGATGTATTTGTTTCTTTTAGAAGAAGGGAATGGCCCCATAAAGTCGATACCCCAAACATCAAAGATTTCACATTCTTGTATGAAATTATGAGGCATCTCGTCTTTATGTGTGATCTTGCCTTGTTTTTGGCAAGCCTCACAACGTTTAACCATATTGTGAGTGTCACGATATATGGTGGGCCAATAAAATCCCGAATCAAACACTTTTTTGGCGATGTAGTTGGGACCAAAGTGACCACCGGTAGGTCCTTTGTGGCAATCATCAAGGATTTCAAAAGCTGCCGGTCCATCAACACATCAGCGAATGATCAAGTCGGCACATTGTTTGAATAGATACGGGTCATCCCAAAAGTAAGTCTTAATGTCTTTGAAGAACTTCTTGTTTTGTTGGGATGTGAGCCCGTCAACGAGAATTCCACCCGCCAAGTAGTTTGCAATGTCCGCAAACCACGGGGTTTCATCAGCAGTCGAGTTGATAGACATTAAGGTCTCCAAGGGAAAAGAATCATTGATTTCTTTGTTCGGATGATCCCCCTGGTAAGGATCCTCAAGTCTGCTGAGATGATCCACAGCTAGGTTTTCAGCTCCTTTTTATCGCGAATTTTGATTTTAAATTCTTGGAGAAGCAAAACCCAGCGAAGAAGTCTTGGTTTGGAATCTTGCTTTGTCAACAAGTACTTTAACGCGGAATGATCGGTATACACGATTGTGGTGGAAAGGACAAGATAGGGGCGAAATTTTTCAAAGGCATAGACAACAACTAAAAGCTCTTTTTCTGTTGTCGTATAATGCAATTGTGCCCCCGTCTTTGTCTTGCTAGCGTAATGGATTGGTTGGAAGTGTTTGTTCACTCTTTGTCCCAGAACCGCTCCAATAGTAAAATCACTAGCATCGCACATCAACTCAAAGGGAAGCTCCCAATTAGGGGTAACCAAGACGGGTGCCTTAGTTAGCTTATCCTTAAGCGAGTTGAAGGCTTCAAGACACTCTTTGGAAAAGATAAAAGGAGTATCTTTTTCCAAGAGGTGGGTCATCGGGCGAGCGATTTGAGAAAAATCTTTGATGAATCGACGGTAGAAGCCCGCATGACCCAGAAAACTTCTCACACCCTTCACGGTTGAAGGTGGAGGCAACTTAGCGATAACATCGACTTTAGCACGGTCTACTTCAAGACCGGCTTTCGAGATCTTGTGTCCTAGCACGATGCCTTCTTTTACCATAAAATGGCATTTTTCCCAATTCAGAACAAGGCGAGTGTCTTCGCACCGCTTAAGCATACGTTCCAAATTGGCAAGGCAAGAAGAGAAGGAATCCCGGAAGACTGAGAAATCATCCATGAAGACTTCCATGGTTTGTTCAACCATGTCATGGAAGATAGCTAACATGCACATTTAGAAAGTCCCGGGGGCATTACATAAGCCAAAAGGCATCCTTTTGTACGCAAATGTGCCATAGGGACAAGTGAATGTTGTCTTCTCTTGATCTTAGGGATCGATGGGTATTTGGAAATAACCCGAGAAACCATCAAGAAAGCAGTAATATTCATTACCTGCTAAACGTTCAAGCATTTGGTCCATAAAAGGTAGAGGGAAATGATCCTTTCTCGTGGCATCATTGAGTTTGCGGTAGTCTATACAAACTCTCCACCCAGTAACGAGACGAGTGGAAATCAACTCGTTGTGTTCATTGGGAACAACGGTTATTCCGCCCTTCTTGGGCACACAATGGACTGGACTAACCCATGGTGAATCCGAAATAGGGTAAATCATACCCGCATCAAGAAGTTTGATAACCTCTGTTTTGATGACTTCATGTATTTTTGGATTCACCCTTCGTTGGCTTTGAATTGTGGGCTTAAAGTCGTCTTCCATGAGAATTTTGTGTGTGCAGAAGTGAGGATCAATTCCGCGAATATCAGAGATTTTCCAAGCAATAGCCTTTTTATGATCTTTAAGCACGGCGATGAGGCGAGTTTTCTCTTCATCTTTCAAATCCTTCGCGATAATGACGGGCGACTTCATCTCTTCTTCAAGGAACACATACTCGAGGTGGGGCGGCAACTGCTTAAGTTCTAAATCCGGAGGATTTTCGACGGGAGGCGTATTCGAAGTCGGAGTATCGATAGCAATGACCGTGGGAGATGGTGGAGAAAGATTGTCTTCGTTGAGAAGGTTTTCAAAGAAATGCATGTCTTCATCCCCATCGGTGGGAGAATCATCATTAGCTAAGTTCACATCTCCCATGGTGGCTTCAAGATCTTTCCAAAACAAATCACTTTCTCCAAATAGAGACAGTGATGAATCAATAGAGGAGACGGTCTCAACATTGGGAAGAGAGGTAGGAATACTTTTACAAGCATCTTTGAAGTGTTCTTCACAAGACTCATCAAGAACGTCAATACAATTAACACTCTCGTTGGAATAAGGTTGTTTAGACAACTTTCCCATGTTGAAGACGATTTTATCGTCACCCACTCTCATGATAAGCTCACCGGCTTCAACATCGATTAGAGTGCGACCGGTCCTCAGGAATGGATGACCCACGATCAAGGGAACACGAGGGTCCATCTCGTAGTCGACGATGACGAAATAGGCAGGAAAAGTGAATTTGTCGACTCCTACAAATACGTATTCGGCTATCCCCACTGGATAAGCAACCGTACGGTTAGCTAATTCCAAAGTCATTTTGGTGGGGACTAGCTCAGGGAGAGATAATTGATTCCAAACGCTTAGAGGCATTAGATTAATACTGGCACCTAGATCGGCTAGGGCCATGCAATTCTCTACTCCCGGGAAATTGCAAGGGATTAAGAAACGAACCGGATCACCAAGCTTGGTTGGCAATTTCCTTAAGAGCACTGCAGGGCAATTCTCATTAAGTTGGGTGTTGGCAATATCAAGAAGCTTTTCCTTGTCACTCAGAAGATCTTTAAACATTTTCGCGTACTTAGGCATGTGAGCGAGAGCCTCAGCGAAGGAGATATTGAAATTCAGTTGTTTAAACATTTTAAGAAAGTTTGATACCTAAATATCGTCCTTGCTTTTGAGCTTCTCTTTCCTCAACCTAGATGGATAAGGTATATTGGAAGAAGAGGAAGGCGTTGGGAGAATACGATCACTCACATCCTTTGGTGGAGGAGGGGTAGAAGTAGGAGGTGGAGAAATTGGGGAAGGAGAAGGATGAGGAATAGGAGCAGGTGACTCGTTTTCCTTAGTCACAATCATCGGTGGAGGTATAGGAAGCTCGGGTTCCTTGGTACCTTTGCCACTGCGAGTAGTGATTGCTTTCATCTCCCCTCTTGGATTCGCAACGGTGTTACTCGGAAGAGTACCCGAAGAAGAGGGTTGATTACCTTGGAAGAAACTAGCCATCATGTTCTTCAAGTCATTTGTTTGGCTATCCAACGTGTTTCTCATGTCGGCTCTCAGATCGTTCCCTTGTTTGACCAGGTCTGCTTTCAAGTTGAGCACTTCCCGCTGAAGATTTTTCACGATCACATCGTTAGTTCTCATGTAGGTCTGCACTTCTTGGTGTAAAGCGGTGGGTTGGTTGGGAGGAGCATTGTATGCGGGTGGTTGATAAGCAGGTTGCTGGTAAACTTGGTTATTTCGTTGAGGTAGAGGTGGTTGTTTGTGAGGTGGGATGTATGGTGTACGAGGTTGTTGTTGTTGTTGAGGAGGGCGATTGAGGTTTTGTTGTTGGTTTGGGTTGTTTGGTGGAAAACCGGGTGGTGAGAGTTAGTTGTTGGAGCGGTAGCTAAGCAAGTTACGGTTACCTTGAGGTCGAGCTTGATAAGCGGGTTGAGGATAGGTGCCATAAGCTGCATTCACATTCTCAGAAGGGTAGTCTTGGGTGGCAGTACAAGTGGTGTAAGAGTGAGGACCCCCGCATATCTCGCATGGTTGGCTAACAGCATTGACTTGAGCGTTTTTAGCGTTGTATCTGTTGGTGTTGTTAACGGTGTGGGTAACAAGCGATTCAAGAAGCGTAGTGATTTTGTCAAGTCGCTTATCGCTGTCACTAGTACTAGCACTAGCAACATTGGTCCGAACACTCTTGGTTTGCACACGAGACTTATTCTCAATGATATCCCAAGCAACATTGGAAGTCTTAGTCAAAAGATTACCCCCCGAGGCACTGTTTAGTGAATCTTGGTCATTCATGTTTAAACCATTATAAAAAGAGTTAATTTGATGCACTTTGGTAAAACCATGTTGTGGGCATTTTCTCAAAAGGTCTTTGAAATGATCCCAAGATTCGTTCAAAATTTATGATTTCATTCTGCAAAGCGGTAGTACGAGAGGGTGGGAAAAAGTAATTGATAAACTTGGTGTCCAAATCCGTCCACGAGAGAATACTCTGTGGCGGTTCCTTAGCAAGCCAATGCCGGGCTTGTCCCTCTAAAGAAAAGGGAAAAAGTTGTAGACGGATTACCTCTTGTGGAACACCATTGAACTTGACCGTATTTTTGAGTTGTAAGAATCTCTTGATGTGGTCATGTGGATCATCAATGGTACGCCCCAAGAATGGTTGAGCAGAGACCATCTGGATAAAGCCTGATTTGAGCTCAAAATTGTTGGCTGCAATCGCTGGTATAACAATTGGATCAGTGTTGCCATCTACATGGGCTTGCAGCAGTTCAATCATCGGGCGATTATCCGGTAGAGGCTCATTGTTGTTGTTATTATTCATGTTGTTGAAAGGTGGGTTGTTGTTATTATTATTGTTGTTTTGAGGTGGTATGTTATTGTTGTTTTGTACACCGGCCATGTCTAAGTTATCGAGAGGCTCGGGCTCTTGATAAGACGTTGATCGAGTGCGCATACACCTGCAAAAGAACGAACAAGAGAAAAACAAAGCAAAAATATTTTTGGTTTTTTATGTTTTTTACTTTTTAGGATTTTTGAAAATTTTATATTTTTTTAGTGTTTTTGAAATTTTTTATGAAAAAGTAACGTTCACGGGGAACGGATCCCAAAATCCAAGTTCTCACAAAAAACTTTTGATCTTAACGAGAAGAGCCGGCAGCGGCGCCATTTGATACTCGGTTTTTCAATGGGTTCTCTATAATGTTCTCGATATCCTCTCGAATTGATCTTGGTTCTAAGTGGAATGATTGTTCTTGGTTACTAACAAGGGGAGTGGTTTTCTATTCTACTGAATGTTTAAATGCATAAAATGTAAACTTAAATTTAAAGGCAATTATATTAATAACAGTAAATAAAAACTAGAATTAAAATATGAAATAAAAATGAAGAAACCGTTACACTTAAGAAACAGTAACACTTAAAAAATAATCACAGAAAATTGATTCGGAAGTACCTTGATTCGGAACTATTCATCCGGAACTTTTCACTCGGAACCCTTGATCCGGAACTTTGTTCGGAAGTTCACTCGGAACCCTTGATCCGGAACTTTGTTCGGAAGTTCACCCGGAACTTTGAGTCGGAACTTGATTCGGAAGATTGGTTCGGAAGTTGATCCGGAACTTCGTTCGGAAGTTGTTGATCCGGAAGTTCGTCCGGAACTTTTGGTCCGGAAGTTTATTCGGAAGATTTGGAAAGAGCATTCATTCGGAACTTAAAAATTGATTCGGAACTTTTTAAGGGAAAATTCATTCGGAACTTTAAAAACTCATTCGGAACTTTTGAAAAGCAAATTCATTCGGAACTTCTTAAACTCATGCGGAACTTTGTGTTCATCCGGAAGTTTAAGTTCATTCGGAACTTTTGAAAGGAAAATTCATTCGGAACTTCTAGACTGACTCGGAACTTTTTTTAACATAAACTCATTCGGAACTTTCTTTGTTCATCCGGAACTTTGTGTTCATCCGGAAATTTTGTTCATCCGGAACCTGGGAAATACTCAAGAACTGTAACTTAACCGAAAAACAGGGGAAATAGATTTCGAGCCAAAAATCAACAAGTTTTTCACTAAATCTTAAATAAAACTAACCACGAATCATATACTAACCATAAACTACAAAGCCCATCAACAAAAAAAAAAACCCAACAACTTTTGAAGATCAAATCAACCAAATAAGAACTTTAACTTTTAACCAAATAAATGAAGATGAACAAGATGAGATGGAAAGATTGATGTATTGAATGATTAAGGTTTTAACAATCACAAAACAAGGATTAAAATTACAAGATTGAAAAACAAAGATCAAAATCACCAAACACCCTAGTGGTGTTGGTGATATCTACGAACAGAAAGGGAGAAAAAAGAGGGGAGAAGAAAAACTAAAAACTGAATGAAAAGTGTGAGGGGGATTCCTTTTATAGGTGTTCCCTTTGGTTGGTGAGTGGGCTTTCTCCCGTTCTTCTTGTCTTCTCGTCTTTTCAGAAAAGTTGACGTTTTCGATTCTGATTCGGGATTTGTCGTCGATTAAATTCAACTCGTCTTTTAATTTCTTCGTTTAATAGACTTGAGTTTCTTCGACTTATGTAAATCTTCCATCTTTGGTCCTTTTCTTCGATAAATCTTCGAATAGGCCCAGTGACTTCAAATCTTTTGCATCTCTTGGACAATAGACTTCATCTTGAGTCTTTTTCTTCGGTAAAACCCGTGCAATCCCATGTTTTCTCCATTATCCATCCGGTTGGCTCTGAAAATACAATAAACACAAAAACCACGCATAATTACAAACAAATGATATTAAATACGCGTTTTGGTCTCGTTTTAGCCAGAAATAAGTGGTAAAAGGATGGGTGTTTACACACCTATCATGGGCCAATTATTCACTTAGATTCCCTTATTCCTAGGTGTATCTCTTATATTTTATTGTTGTCTTGAATGATCACGAGGATGCATTATTTGACTTATTTCGATAGTTATTAAGTCTGAAAATAAAGTGGGACGATTTAATCAATAGTTAGCTAAAGGACAAAATCTTTTAAAACTGCTTCTCGGGACCTCATAAAGTTCATATCTTGGCATAACTCGCTTCGCGATTTGAGACCTTTCTCGGACCGATATTTGGCAGCGACTTCATACTTCAAATCTTGAGAGACGTTCATGAAATAATGGTATTCTCTTCATAATAGGAATTTCTTCACATGAAGTTTTGAGAGATTCTTCATACTTGGACCACGACTTCTTCATTTTTATCCAATCTTTATTTTGGACTTTGATATACAGGGATTCGCCTCCTTTTTGGACTTGGATCTATTTATCCTCATACCTTCTTAGGGCCTTTTTGGATAGACTTCTCCATGATCTTTACGGGAGTATTTGCTTTTCGTCGTGTGTCTTGATCCTTCATATTGATTCTCGATAAATGATTCTTCACATCACTTTTGGATCTTTAGAAACAAAATGTAGCCCTCATGCCTTGTTATGGCCATTTCGGACTCGTCAATCTTCGCATCCCGCTTCAATAAGTTATGTCTTGGCTATGAACTCTAATCATTACCGAGCAACTTTTAAACGATCTTGGGCTAGAAGCTAAGTAACTTTTCAAATCGTACAACCTTATTTATTGCAGATAAATTTATTAGCAAGCGATGGGAGAATAGGCACATAATTAACTCACATAAATTCATGAAAGAATACCAAACTTATAATTGACTCTATCATCTCTCGTTCTCCACAGTTTAAAATCTCAAGGAATGAGACTCGTGGATGCTTAGCCTATTAAATCAAAGTTTTGGGTTTTCGAGTCGTCTATAGGATCTTGCAAATTCTTAGACTTTTTTCAAGTTTAGAAATCGTATTTTGAAGCTCCCTTGATAAATGACTCTCTAGGATCAATTATAGGAACTTGCGAAAAGTTCTTGTTCTTAACCCGTGAGAGTTAAAACTTTCGCGTTTTATAGCTCCCTATATAAAAGCCTAGCAAAACTTGACTTAAACACGTTAAGGATACTAGTTAGAGTAAACTTGGATAAGTAAACTCGGGTTGAGTCAAAAGATTCATAACGTTTGAAAATTAAAACCACTTTATTAAAATTTATTCTAGTAAAGAAAGAAAATAACTATACAAAGGGAAAAACTAATAGGCCAAAATAGATCAAAAATTTTGAAAAATGTCGAAAAATCGATTTTCTGGTTAAATTGAGGACAAATACAAGGAACAGGCCACTTAACTTCGATAGAAGTCCCCCTACACTTGATATAAACATTGTCCTTAATGTTTAAGCATGTGGGAGTAAACTCCCCTACACTTAGGACATTGTGCACTTTGTTTAACTCTTGCTAAGGAAAAGACAACTAACGAGATTCCTATTTTAATATTGGAAAATATAAAATAGTGAATCGAAAAGAGTTTACGATAGAACCGGGAAGAAGGGAACACGGAATCACGGTTCGTCAAAAGTCATCAAGAGTGTGTCTTTGAAGCTCTAATCCCTGCACATGATAAGAAAGAAAACAAGAAACACCACGGGACTCCCCCTACACTTATGGTGAAAACAGGGAAAGACAGATAAATAATTGGGTTGCCTCCCAAAAAGCGCTTGTTTTTGTTAACCGAGTCACGAGCCTGACTCGTCCCCGAATTAAATGGTCCATGGGGAAGCCTCGAATGTAATATCGGGATCAAAGACCTTGTCCTCGTTTGCAAAGGAATATAATAAAGGAGAGGCAGGAGGATAAGTCTTGAATGGTAGGAAGGTCCTTTCAACATACGAGAAGTATGTGAAATCTTGATCCACGGGAGGTGGGGTGGGTAAAGGAATCACATTGTCATCCTCCAAAGACAATGGATGGTCACTATTCGGCAAAGCCGTAAAGGTATCAATCATAGAATGGTCATAGTCACCTCCCGGGTCAAAGCACTCATCCTTATTTCCCGGAGAGTGAAATTGATACATCACCCGCTTGGGCGTGCACGCAGTAGGATGAGGTGGCAATATAGTATGAGAAGTATGAGAAGGAGTACCTTCCATCCGCGTCACCTGTCCAGTAGAGTCAAATCTCTCCACCTCTGCGATAGAAGGGGGCATGGCTAACAAAGTAGGCTCATCAATAGCAAGAGAAGCAGAGCTATCAATGTCCTCAATCCCTTCGTCAAAGAGAGGATTCGCCTCACTAGATATGTAAGCGTCATCAAAATCAAATAAAGGGTTCGAATAAATCTTTAAAGTTTCCTTCGGAACGTCTTCATCGGATAGTGACTCGTCATCACTAGAAGTAAAATCATCATCTTGATCAAAAAGAGGATTAGAGAAAGCCAAAGAAGCCTCTCCCAAAGTGTTGGTGGAAGGAACATCATCAGAAGGAAATGCATCATACTCATCGTCACTGTCGGATGTCAACTCAGATTCACTTGGAATTGGGACAAGGTTATCAGCACTAGACTTTATGAATTCGTCGGATTCCTTTGCAGGAATTGTGCTAAGATCCTCATCCCCTGGAATGGGTGAATCCTAAGGCTCCAGAGCCGGCAAGTCGGGAGAAGGAATAGAATTCTCATCGTTCCAAGAAATAGGACTCTCATCGTCATCATCATCATAATAATATGGAGGCACCAGAGGAGGAGTATAAGCACTAAGGTTAGATACTTGCTCTTGTTGCTGATCCGCTTGACATTTTTCGATGATCTTGTTGCAAGCTTCTTGAACTATTTGAAAGTTGTCAAAAAGTGTGGCAATTTGCTCAAGAGGAAGTGCACAAAAGGGTTGATGATTGACGGTGTGACGTGGGGGCTCAAAAGTATACACACTGGGATGATAACACGGAATTTTCTCAAAGACCTTCGACGGATCACAAGAAGAAGCATCGTGAGGGCCCCCACAAATATAGCACCACGGGTATGGAGAAAAATCCGGTGCTTCTTGAGGATAAGGATTGTCATAGACGGGAGAGGGTGAGAAAGTATTGTAAGAGGAGAAGTATGAATTTGTTGAATTACAAAATGGACAAAATCCAAATTGTGTATCGTCGATATTAAAACCACACCGCTCACAAGTACACCATTGACATGTTTGAAAACCATGCCATGGTCTCCCACCCCGTACGCAAGACGAATCCATGAAGAATTATAAATAAGAGGGGTAAAGAAAAGAATTAAACATAATAGAGGATAAAGAGGAATATTTTTGGTGCAAAACTTTGAAAAAGAAATGCTTTTTATGATTTTTCAAATGTTTTTGGGATTATTTGAAAAATTTTTGACATGAAAAATAACGCTCACGAATGAACGGATCCCAAAAAGCAACGCGTCTCTCACAGAAAACCGTTAATCTTCACGAAAAGAGCCGGCAGCGGCGTCATTTTATAACTAGATTTTAGTTAGGAAAGTTGTTCGTTGATGTGGTCTAATCGAATTGATCCTGGTTAACTATGCGACTCAGTTGTCTTTGGTGAAACAAATAGTTGTGTCGTTGTAGTAATTAAAAAGTGCAAAACGTAAATGAAAATGACCTTAATTTAAATCTAAAACTAATTTAAAATAAATGGCGAGTATTTAAAAGCGTGACGAAAAGTAAATGTGCAATTAATGTAAATAACGCAAACTTAAAAGTATCCTAAAGGCAAACTTAAAACGCAACTAAAACTTAAAATAAGGAAAGGCTTAAAATAAATCTAAGGCAAGTAATCTTAAAGTGCGACTAAGTAAAAAGGCGGGAAAAGTAAAGCTTAAAAATAAAAATTAAAAATTAAAAACAGAAACTAAAAAGAACCTGAAAACAACTCATTCGGAATAATACCCTCATTCGGAATAAACATTCATCCGGAATGTCACCTTCGTTCGGAATGTTCTTCTTTACTCAGAATATTTACCAAAAAACTTGATTCGGAATATATTCCGAATGAATACCCCTTGATCCGGAATATTGAATATTCCGGATGAACAAAACTTTGATTCGGAACTTTTGCTTGGTTCGGAACTTTGCTTGATTCGGAACTTTGATTCGGAACTTTGCTGATTCGGAACTTTGATTCGGAACTTTGATTCGGAACTTTCCTGATTGGGAACTTTGATTAAGAACTTTGATTCAGAACTTTGATTTGGAACTTTGATTCGGAACTTTGCTGATTCGGAACTTTGATTCAGAATTTTGATTCGGAACTTTGATTCGGAACTTTGCTGATTCGGAACTTTGATTCAGAACTTTGATTCGGAACTTTGCTGATTCAGAACTTTGATTCAGAACTTCCACTGATTCGGAACTTTCTGAACAAAATTTTGGTGCGGAATACTCAAGTTGATCTGGAATGTTTCTTTGGTTCGGAACAATCACAACACCCCTTTGATTCGGAACAACCTGCTTGATTCGGAATATACCTGGTAAAACAAACAGACAGCGAAGAACACGAGGAAAGGAAAAAGCTACGAATCTAATCACAATCAATCAAAATAAACCAAAAGATTAAGCAAGACTAATCAAATAACATCTACTAAGGATAAACAAACAATTTAAATCAATAAAACTAACAATCAAACACCAACAAAATCAAAATCCACTTAATTAAATCAAATAAAACTCAAGAACATGAACATAAACCATAAATCATAAAAATTAAGATCAAACAAGAAAGGAAGATAGAAGATTGACAATAAAAGTAAAGATTGACAATAATTAAAAGGAAACTTACTTGAAATTAAATGTATTTAAGGTGCAAGACAATTAATTAAATGACATGTAATTAAAGAACAAGTAATTAAAGGGTGGAAGAACTAGTGTCACTCTAGCCAACAAAAACTAATGAAATGAAAATGAATCCTATTTATAGGAGATTAGGGAGGTGCTTAGGAAGCTTCCTCCCCTCTTTCTTCTTTCTTTAATTGCACCATTAACTCCTTAATCTTCTTAAATCTTGGACTTTAATGACTTTGTCTCGGGATTTCTTTAAACTCGTCTTGACATTTCTTCATAAATAAGACTTGAGTTTTTCGGCTTTTAGTAAACTTCCGTCTTTTGACTTTTTGTTCGATAAATCTTCAGAATTGGTCTTGGACTTCCGTTCTTTTTACACTCTTGATTTCTTGACTTCGTCTTTTGTCTTTTTCTTCGATAAAATCCCGTGAATGCCAGTGTTTTCTCCCCTTTTCACATTTTCGTCCTAAATCACAACAAAAACACAAACCACGCATAATTCCGACATTTACGACATAAAATACATGTTTTGGCTTGGTTATTATTGTAGTTAAGTGGTAAAAAGGATGGGTGTTTACACACCTATCAATAAACATCATCAACATCTTGTGGAATCTCCAAAGTATCAGCAGCATCAGCATTCGTGAGGTCTTAAAAGTGTTAGCAGCATCAGTATCTGGTAAAATCTTCAACTCACGAGCAGCATCAACATCTGGTAGAATATCGACAAGTGGAAACGCCTGAGATGATTGAGGATCGATTAGCAATATCCATGGAGTAGGGTACCTGGACTACTGTACATGAAGTACAAAGTGAATACTGCACATGGAGCATATCTGAGACTTGTACGTGGAGTACTCATGAAATACTGTACATGGCACTGGAGGAAATTTTATGGGATGATCGATACTGGTGTCGCTTGTCTGACATGATCAAAGATATAAATTGATTTAAACAGTAATAAACTGAACTAAAATGAGTAACATGATAGCCTGGTAATTCCTGCGTGGACTTAAAGCTGGTTGTATAGAGTTTCAAGAATATGATTTAAACGGAATTTCAACAACGGTCAGCACGAAGACATGACTAATGAAGATCAAACATGATTATTATGAAAACATGATTTTTTTGTAACCCCTTCTGTATCTTAGCATGAAAACATCATCACCTTGCTGAAAAACATAGTCCTCATAAGGAGACATAAACTTAGTCAGCATGAAAACGTCATTCACGTGAGAGTAATAACTGGACTGATATAAAGAACATAAGAGAATAATCAACTGAGGTTTAACATCAACTGATGTGGATAGTTATGGTTTAATCCACATAATCCAAGGAAAAAAACATGTGACTAAGTATGGGCGATTCTGGTTCGATCCATATTTGTCAAAATTTTATTAGAACTGTCAACTATAGAAATTTATAATCTGGGACTAAATATGGTTGGCTATAGTCCAGTCCATACTTGTCAAATTTTATGAAATGTCCTGATATGACAAAGGTTAACAACTGTGGATCGGTTCACAAAACATCATTCGACTGTAAAGCATGAAATTTGATCTGAACATTGGTGAACATATATGGGCTGCTTCACCAATTAATATTCGACTTAAATCTGACATGAGTAAGGATGAACGCCTATGGTCAGTTCATCTATACAAAAATCTGAACGGGCAAGGGTGAACGCGTATGGTTAGTTCACGAAAACGAAAATTCGCTAAAAAGCACATGCGACTAAATATGGCCAGTCCTGTACCAACCTTTTACTTAGTCAAAAATTTAAGAAAACTGACTGATAAATAAAGAAAACTGGCTGATAAATGCATGAGAAACATGAATGATAACAACACCAAAATCTGGGAAGTTCCTGGTGACCACCCACTAGTCACAGGTCAAGTTTTAGAGCCTACAGGTCGAACCTGGCTCTGATACTACTTGTAACATCCGACCCTAGGCGAATCCCACATCGGCTGTGGCTAGGAGAGATCTTGGTTCATAAGATAACATTCGTCTTACCATGACACAACGCGTTTTGTGGTCTACTGCAAGTGGGTTCTTAGGAACTTGCAGTTAAGCATGCTCATGTCAGAGTAGTACTAGTTTGGGTGACCAGCCAGGGAGTACTTACAAGAGGGCCACGAAGCAAAGCCGTGAGCCTGCGGGCAAAGCGAACAATATTATAGTCTGAGTAGACGGGATGTTACAAGTGGTATCAGAGCCACTCTTGAGTCGTTCGGATGGTGGGGCAAACCTCATCGAGGACGATGAGTCCCGAAAGGGTGATTGTGAGACCCTAGGCGAATCCCATCGGCTGTGGCCAGGAGAGATCTTGGTTCACAAGATAACATTCGTCTTACCATGACACAACGCGTTTTGTGGTCTACTACAAGTGGGGTTCTTAGGAACTGGCAGTTAAGTGTACTCATGTCAGAGTAGTACTAGTTTGGGTGACCAATCGGGAAGTACTTACAAGAGGGCCACAAAGCAAAGCCGTGAGCCTACGGATAATATTATGGTCTGAGTAGGCGGGATGTTACAAGATTTTTGTCTTTTTCTATCTTTCTTCTCCAAAACACCACAAACACCACTCCATCACCACTATCACCACTACTCCTCCCACTCTACCACCATTGTTGTATTGATTGATGACCTAATTTATGCATGTATTTAGTGAGTTTGAGCAACAAATATTGATACCCAACCATATACCAAGCGCACCTTACGCATTTGAAACTTAACGCGAATAGAAGAAAGATTATAGGAGATATGTCATGGGAAGAATATGTTGTACATGTAGAATTTATTTGGACCAATAGAAAACTATATTTTAACTCATGGCAAAGTATAAAGGTCCTATTAGCCAATTAGATAAACCGTTGGTTAATTGAATCTCAGAATTCTAAAACAATCCCTAATTTCATATTCCATCTCATCTAGAATGTGTGACAAGTTAATTGGATACTGTTTTTCTTTTTAGATGGTTCAAGGAAGCGGGCACATGTCGTTGCCTCGTAGTAATTTGCACAAACACAAATTATGCAAGATTGATGTGAACGTGCCCACAAGTTTTTGTTGGCTTGCATTCAGGCGTGTTTAATGGTGGTGGAGTGGGAGGAGTGGTGGTGGCTGTGGTGATGGAGTGGTGTTTGCGGTGGTAGCGAGGGTGGTGGTGTTGGTTGGTGGTGGTGGTGTTTTTAGAAAATCAAAGTGGGGAAGAAAAATTTAGGGACAAGTTTCGCACGATGAAAAGGTGGAGGGTGGACAATTTTATAAAGGACAAGTTGAAAGTACAAAAATGCCCTCACGCATGGCATGTGAGGGGAAATAATGAGTGGTAACGACTGAAAGGTGAGATTTAATGTCTTAAAAACTTTTTTGCATAAAAATGCAAAATTCATGAGAATTTTTTCAAAACATTTCTTGTCAGTAGTTTCCCTTTTCGCATTTTTGAAATAACCAACAAAATTTGCAATTTACCCTTTTTTTAACATCAATTTATTATAATAGAAATACTAGCAAGGAGATAAGATTACAAAGAAATACAATCAGGGTGACTTAACCACTCAGTCCAACCAAAAATTTTGTTACTCCTATATCGACACCAAATAAAAGATTTATTTTGAAGCTCATCGAATAAAAATGCCTTGCTCGGAGCTTTCTCTTTGAAAATCAATGAGTTACGAAACCACCAAATTAACCACCAAGAGGTATAAAAAACAGTTTCCATAAAATTATTGATCTTCTTAGGCATTTGTAAATTCTCGATCCACTCTAACCATTCCTCAAAACATTCAGAATGATCATAAGGAACATTCCACCAACGAGCTATAACAATACCAAGATCTCGAGCCAAAGAACATGAGAAAAAGAGGTGACTCACTGTTTCAACACCTACGTCACAGATGGGAAAAGTAATAGAATCTAAAGTAATACCTTTTCGAGATAAATTGAACCTAGATGGGATGAAATTGTTCAAGACTTTCCAAACAAGAATGTTAACTTTAATCGAGAGATACTTATTCTATCTGGATTTGAGACCGGTACTGTGAATCAAGACCCCATCTGTAGCTTTCCTGGCAGACGCGACGGAAAAGACACCAGAGCTATCTAGACTCCAAGACCAGCTATCTTTGTTGGAATTAAGAGTCACAGAGTTTATAATACGAGCAACTTTATCAACCTGTTCTTGTTCAAATCCACCTCGTGGAGCTCTTCTTAAAACTTGAATTGGATTATTCTGGGCTACTCTATCAGCTATGGAAATATTTCTGCAGGTTTCTAAAACAAAAGCACACGGAAACTTATCTTTTAGAATACCTTCATCATGCCAGCAATCAACCCAAAATCTACAAGAGTTACCATTACCCAACTTAATTCCCATGTAACTCAGAACATTAATCCCTCGATTAGTCAACGCTTTTAACTTCTTTAATAATACTCCTCCAACAAGAATTGTAACCTTTATTAGCTTGTAACCTAGGGATAGAAAAATTACTGTGAATAGCCTTAATGGAGCGCGCCCATAAGCAGTTATTCTGAGAAGCAAAACGCCACACCCATTTTATCAGCAACCCTCTATTTATAGCAAACAAACTAGACACACCCAAACCTCCCTTGTCCTTAGATTCTATCACATTATTCCAATTAAAGCATGAAACTTTTTTACTAGCCTGGTCATGTCCATTAAAGAATTTTCTCCGAATACTTTCAAGCTCATTAAGAATGTAAATAGACCAGAAAAAAAAACACTACGTGTCGAAACCAAATCTTTTACCATTTTTTGCTCTTTTGTTCGGAATGAATGAATCCACCACATGTCCATAAACACTACAAGTGCGATACAATTCCTTAGCATTCGAACTTTCTGGGAAATTCGTAATGAACATTGTAGTTGAGACTTTCGACACGCCATCCTCTTTCGATTTGTGAGTTGCCATCAGAATAACACCAGAAGCACACGCGCCCCTAAAATCGATACCTTAACCACAAAACAAAAATCCAATTCCTAATTACCGCGTCGATCCTTGATAATAATGAATTCTAAAGTTTCAAGCAAAGATAAAAATCCAATCGAAACTAATGATGAATACTGTGCCAGATAAGAAAAATCCAATCTTCCACAGCTACGTCGAATCAAAAGTAACAATCGGATCTACCTAAGAAACAACTCAGCAATTAATTATTATAAAGTGAATGGAGGTAAAACAAGACTGGATCTAGGTTTGGATTGAAGGGAGATCTATTAAAATGTCTAGCGAATTAGAAAACGAAATCTAACAAAAACACAATCGATCCCTATGGCTTCGATTTACTAGAGAATAAAGAAGCTCGTTCTGTATCTCAACAAGTGATTCACAGACGACAGGTCCTTTAAACTCGTGAGACATGAAGGGTAGTAGATCAAGAATGAATTGAAAGATTAGAGGAGATCGCTATTTCCGCTGCCATAAAAAATAGTCAGTAAATTATAAAAAATAGTCACTAGATGTTATAAAAAAGTAGCGTCATGGATCAATGTATTCCTCACACATATAAAATCTAATTAAAATTTGATACATGCCTATAACGAGTACAAAAACTAGATTGTGTATATGTTTAAAAATTGCATATTATGATTGAAAGTTTAAGATATCGAATATGTACCAAAAACAAAGTAACAATCGCTAAATTTTTAAGTGTCACAAGAAACTCAGATTTGGTGATAGTTTTAGACTTTAGTCGCTAAATGTCATTTTATTGTGTGATATTGAACACAGACAAGTAAAGGAAAAGCTTTTGTTTGGCGGCAAGTTGGCAACCGCAGTATTTTTTTATCTTCTTGAAGTCCCATGATGTCTACCACTAAATTAGAAAGCATAAGATAACCAAATCAACAGATAAATTATACAACAAAACGTGATATAAGCAATGTTTTAAAATCCGAGTCTTAATCGGTTAAATCGGTTTCGGTTAAAAAACGGGTCAAATTAACCCGGGTCTTATATTATAGAATCCCGGTGTGACCCGCCGGGTTTGAAGCGATCCGGGGCGAGCCAGTTCGTGAGACCCGGGCGGGTTATGATTTTTTTCGTTTTTTTTTTTACTTTTTTCATGTTTTTTTCTCGATTTAATTATATGTATTTGTAAGGTAACTTTGTTTTACATTTTATATTTGTTAGTAAATAGTTTTAGACCAAATATATAAAATATTCATGATTTTTATATAAATTTTTTTCTAATATTACAAATATATATATATATAATATTTTTTTGAAAAACCGAGTCGATTTTGTTAAAACAAGACTGTATCCACCCGCGCTTCGCAGCGGGGAGTTCTGTTGAAAAATATCGCTTGATATCATCTCTTCTTTTTTTTTGCTAGAGTTGCTTATTACAGTGGGGAGTACGTACAAAGCTTGATCTGAAGTCTCATCGCGAGTGAAGTTTGATGCAAGCGAGTCGAGCTCAACTATTCTGCTATTAAAGTATATGGAGTATAATTTCCACCATGTGGTCCAATATTTTTCTTACAATGTCTATATATCTATGTTTATGAATGTTCTATACTTCAATATATATATACCATACTCGAATCTCTATAATTCTCCCAGTTATGTAGTTCAACACCTGCACGAAAAGAACATACAATTCCAGAATTACAAAATACAACTTGTCTTACACATTCTATAAAAAGCGTTTTCTATTTTAAATGTTCAAACCCACAGAGTTGTTCCAACCAAGTATATCACCCTTAGTTTCTTTGTCCTTTTGCGTGGTCTGTGGATTGAGCTTACCGTAGCCGTTGTTCCATTAGTTAACTGACAAAAATTTAGGTGATAGTTTAATGATAAACTAAAGAAGAATCCAAGATTTCAAGTGGGTATTAAAACTAATGCATAAACTGAAATGGGTCTTGCAGCAGGTGAATTCGCGACACACTTAAACAACTCATGGGGTGTTTGGGATTCATTAATAGAAAACCGTATCTGCTAATTCATTCGTTCGAAACTACTTATCGCTGTAAAATATCCTTGATCATTGTTGAAACAGTAAATCCTTTAGTATAAAAAGATGTTAGAAAAGCTATCAATAATACACAATCCTGCCACATCTGCTCATAAGGCATATTCTAAGTGACTCGAAATTCCAAGACATATATGTAGATATACAATGAGCAAAAATGTCGTACAATATAAACCATCGAGTAAAAAAACCACTAATATTTGCATAATTAGATACGTTAGCCATATTTCATGGTGTAAGATTATTCAATAAGCATAACATCCCGTTCAAAAGACATTAGACTTCTGTCAGAATATAGATCACCAAATATTTAAGGTTTGGCATTTACTTATTCTTTATGCTTATGTTTAAGCAAGAAAGCAGCTTGAATTCTCGGGATAAAACACAGTGTCCTCCTTATCTACTTATTCTAGGGTAAAACGAGCTTGTTTCAACAATCGATCTTATTTCAAAGCGCATATCTTAAATGAAAAACTAAATTATTATTCTAACTAATCTAACACCCTAGTCATCTTGTTAAAGGATACGATTAACCTTTCCTAAATCCTAAAATACAGTGAAATAGCTTGATACATGTTGTTATACCTTCGAGCGACAACAATTAAAGATCTTTAATCTTCTTTTTCTCCATCTTAATACTGAATATTTGGCTAATGAATTAGCAACATTGCATCGAGACACTCTGATGTCTCTCATCTAGATTCGAGATATGTGAACATAAACGTAGAATAAATGTTATAAGATTGATCAAAGAATATAATTAAGAGGCGACTATAGGTGAATTACTGTTAGATTTCGAGGTATGTTGCCGTTTGCTTCGTTTTTGGTGAGAAGGATGTGAACTGTACGTCTGCGGTTCCATCTTTGACTTTATCCTTTAAATTTGTTATTGATTACGGTATTCTTAATAGGATATGTTTATATTTTGTTTGGTTGTATCACCTGTAATCTGGTTTGTTTTGTTTCCCATGGTCTTCACAATCATACAATCCGTTATCATCGAAGGTTTTTTGCTACATTGGCGGCACGATATGTAATGTCATTGCATGTTTTCTATAGTTCCTGTGATTGCTGCTTCGCGCGTAAAACGTATGGCTTGAAAAAAGACGATGCAAGATTATTAGTGTATGCATTTCCGAGAAGACATTTTGGGTGTTATGGTTGCACATACCTTGAAGCTGACAGGGTTTTGTTGCAAGAGTGTGTGCAAAGTTTACTTGTTTCTTGTCTGTTTGCGTCCCAGAATGTGAACTCAACAATGTATCCACTGTATCAAAACAAATGGATGTCATCAATTAAAACAAATACAGTTTAAAATAATGCCAAGAAAATAGAAACAACCTAAAAAAAAGAGTAGTTTGTACCCCTTTCAACACATTGATGGAGCAATCGTTCTCAAACGAATCCAAGACCGAGGAGTCTGATAGGCACGACATTTGCATATCTCCATTTGCGGGAACTTAACCCATACCGAGGAGAGTAAACATGCCAAGTTATTTCTCCTCGGCTGCTGAATCTGGACGTGTAAGCCATATCGATATTCGGTACTGTGAATCCTTCTTAGAGCACATGTTTTTTAAACCACACGATAGATCTGAACACCTGCCCAACCTTGGTGACCCAGCTGCTGAAATTGCCAACTTTATTCGCCAATGGCAATCGAAATGACCTATGAATCAAACGATTTCGAGAACAGATTCACCCTTCTGATACAATTTCAGCACGTATATTTCACCAAATACCTTTCTCTTTTACATCTTATAGCTCATCTGCATAACATATTATTCATACTTAGTATAAGTACATAAATCTTATAATTCAGATTCAACCGTCAGAGATAACTCTTAACAGACATTTTGCCCCATATCAATGTTTTTCCAAATCGCTTTTTAAAATCCTATTACCTACGTCTCAGTTCTGATCATATACATTGTTTGCATAATCCTAACATATATCAATGTATACTTTCTCTCTCTAGAGCTGTATTTTGATTGTCCAAGCGTTTATAATGTCGCCACCTATAAAACACCCAAGAAAGAATGCATAAATTTATAAGATTATCAATCCCGAATCCATTTGGGTTGTCACTACAACCTATAAAAATCTTATAACAATATTTCACCATCTCAAGTTTATTCAGTTTAGATACGGTTGAGTTTGGGTTGGTATACATGCTTGCATTCATGCATGTATGTGCAACACATGAAAGACAGTCAACATAAACAAAAATGCTAATGCCACTTATTTTTTCTATTTTTTTCCTAAAAAATCAGAATTTGCCAAGAACCCACACATCATAACATTTGACTATTACAGCCTATATCAAATATGCACATATTCCTTTTTTTTAAACTTTATGATGAGAATACAAACAAAAGGTATACAAAAGTACAAAACATATGTATGTGGGTATGTGGAATAACCGAAACCCTATCAAATTCCAAACACAAATCAATTCCTTATATTAATAGCTTAAGGGCACAAACTACGACTCACAATATCCTTCTTCGCCAACTCCATGTCGTCGCGCAATCTGAAAAACACAGAAATCGGTTTTTCTTCAACACAACCTGAAAATCAATAAATTAAAGGTTATTTATAATATACATGTACAGAAACATCAAACCATAATGAAACAAAACCCCTAACAATCTAAAATAGATAATGAAAACAAAAAAGATAGAATCTTTATATTAGGCTAGGCACAACGCGACGGATATATGTCGATCGCCAGTCGGTCGCGACCGAATCGTCGCGTTGCGGCGATTCGGTCGCCGGAGCCGATCGAGGGCAAATCGACCTTAGTCGCGACTTATTTCGTGTGTGCATGTTTTTTGTGTAAAAAAAAAAAATTGGTTTGTTTGTTTAAAAAAAAAATATATACTATATATTTATTATATAATTAATACTATATACTGTAAAAAGAAATGTAAAAATCTTGTATTTGAAAGTTAAAATTTTATTCAATACTAATAAAACTTGAAAATACTGAAATACAATAGGAAATGCAATACGATACTAAAAATAAAATTACATAATACGATTAATCAGTTCCCGGATCCGAATCCGATAACAGACCACAAGGAAACTCCCAACGCAATGTTTCTTCTTCATCTTCTTCCGCCATGCGTTGTGCCTCCCGCTCCCTTCTTTCCCTTTCTTCTTCTTCCTGCATTTGTCTCAACACTTTTTGATCTAGGTATTCTTGATACACCTCAATGTCAGTCATTCTGCCATCTGTGAGGTTTGGAATTGGAAAGGGTAGATCGGGCGACTCATTTCTTATTCGTTGTTGTTGCGACGAAGGACCGATATGTGTTGTTTGATATCGGGACGAAGAACCAAAGTTATTCAACCATTTAGTATTTTCTTCAATTCTGGCCTCAAATTTTGTCGCCTTTCTTGCGCAAGATCTCCGGAGGCTGAAATCCAATTCAGCTTGCTTACTAAAATACGTGTCGATAAACTGACGCTCCTGTGGGGAGAGATCACGGCATTTCTTACATGCCGAGCTCAATTCCCTATTCTCTTCGGACGCAGCATCGAAATCATCACCTAACTTCGTAAGCTGCTCGAAACGGCGTTGTTGTTGAAGTATTTGTCTGTTAACTATAGCCTTAATCTCGGCTTCGGTATGTGGGAATGAGCATGCCATTTTTGATTTCTGAATGTGTGTGTGAAAAAACAGAGTTGTGTGTTGAGTTGTGTATGAAATAACTGTGTGTGAAAATATGGTATTTATAAAGAAAAAATATTGATTTTAAAAAAAAAAAAAAAAAAAAATTTTACTAGGTCGCACTAGGTCGCCGGGTTGTGGCAATTAGGTCGCACTAGGTCGCCGACCGAAAAAACTAGGTCGCGACCTATTAGCGTTGTGCCTAGCCTTAATGAAAAAAAGATTAAACCTTGAGATAAGAGGCAATTAATATCTTCATTAGCAGAAACAATTAATACATTAAACCTTCGGCCCTAACCCTAATTGAGATACAGATTCAAAGATCGGTGGGGAGAAACTTCTGGAGAAAAACAAAGGCTAACGTGTTGTGTGTGTGGTTTAGGCTATAGTCGGAAAATATAGTGGATGGTAAGATCTGTTTATTAATAAGACACGTAAGGGTAGGGGGACACGTGGTGGTTTTTTTTCCCGCCAAGAAGAGCCAAAATTATTAAAATAATCCTCTATGCTTCCTAAAACAGTTATATGTTATAATGGTTAAAACCCTAATGGACCCGAACAGCCGGGCCGGGCCATATTTATCTACTAATACTCTCCTGCAGTAGGAGTGACGAAATCCTGAAAGTTTGAACTGGAGAAGAAAAAAAAAGAAGAAAAAACTAATAAATAAGTAAAACATGGCAGACTCAAGCTATATCTATCGATAAAAAATGACAGACTCAACCTATACCTATCCCTATCTGTAGAATCACAACGGACTCAACGTATATCTATCTGTGAAACACGACAGACTCAACCTATATCTATCGGCCAAAACGCGGCGGACTCAAGGTATATTTATCTGCGAAACACGGTAGACTCAACTTATAACTATCGGCCGAAACGCGGCGGACTTAAGGTATATCTATCTGCGAAACACGGTAGACTCAACTTATAACTATCGGTCGAAACGCGACAGACTCAAGGTATATCTATCTGCGAAACACGTCAGACTCAACGTATATCTATCGATCAAAAATCAAAAGTCGTCTCGAAGCTTGATAACCTAGATTCGACTAACAAAGAAACAATCGAACTATAAACCTTTTTTTATATAAACTAAATTAAACAAATAAATAAAAAATAAACAAGGCAGCGTGATGTAAGGAATATCTATCTGTCACTTGTGAGTCATTGCCTCTTATGGTTGCTACTTGCTAGCTTGAGACTATATAATCTTCGATCAGTTTGTGAATGGAAACAAAGAGATCTAAAGTGGAGTATATATGTTAAACCTTATTGCTTGCAAGAACAAAAGACAAAATAGGGAACCGCAAGATATTTTATGACATATTCACACGTTAACTTTCACTACTTTTCAATGAATTGAAGGTAGGAAAACGTATGATATATTGTGTTAAGATTTATGAAACCCAGATGTGATTCTTAAATCACTTTTATTAAAACAAAAACTCACCACAGATTAAAGCTAGTATGGGTTTATTATCTAATTGATATAGTTTTATAAGATTCAAAACAGAAAACAAGATTACAAAGATTAAGATGATCTCAATCACCAAGAACGAACCAATCAGATAACTATGTGTAAACGAGAGAGAAAATATGAGATGAAGTTTTGTTGGTTATGAGCTCGTTGACCAGCTTAAATACGCAACTCCAATTAACTTCCACACTTATGCAAATGTAGTCCCTCAACTTTCTTCAACTTGACACTAAAGCCCCTTGACACTTCTTGCAGTCACACTTCAGTCCCTGCACACACAAATAAACAAACAAACAACTCTTCTGCTAAACCAGGATTAGATCAATGATTTCAACACCCCTCCTTGATCTGAACCTGGAAGCAATCAAACAACCCCAATTGACCAACAAGTTTATCATGTTGTAACTTGTCAAGACCCTTAGTAAGAATATCTGCAGTCTGATTTGCAGTATTAACTTTACAAGTCTTAATCACACCAGCCAGAATCTTATCTCTCACAAAATGAAGATCTATATCAAGATGTTTTGTTCTCTCATGAAAGACGGGATTAGCAGCTATTTTAATAGCAGCTTGGCTATCACAAAACAAATTTACAGGCAAAAAATGTTCCTAATTCAAGTCCTTTAAGATTTGAAGGACCCAAACAATTTCTGAAGTAGCTGAAGCTATAGCTCTATATTCAGCTTCAGCACTAGACTTAGAAATGGTGTTTTGTTTTTTGCTTTTCCAAGATACTAGTGACCCATTCAAAAGTAAACAAAAACCAGTAACAGACTTTCTAGTCACTAAACACTTAGCCCAATCTACATCTACAAAAGCTTCAAGATAAACATTTGCATTTCTAACAATGTGAATACCTTTATCAGGAGAACCTTTTAAGTATCTTAAAACTTTAAGAGCAATTTTAAGATGAGACTTAAGAGGTTTATGCATAAACTGGCTAAGACAATGAACAACATAAGATATATCAGGCCTAGTGTGAGTAAGCTAGATAAGTTTGCCAATAAGTTTTTGATACTCAGTAATATTATCAAGCACACAATCAGAATCTGTAGGCTCACTAACAATATTCAAATTTTGCTCAAGTGGAGTAGCAGAAGGTTTACAAGCAAGCAATCCAAAATCAGACAACAAATCTAAACAATACTTTCTCTAATTAAGACACAAACCAAAATCTATATCAATCACCTCAATGCCCAAAAGGTATTTCAATTTGCCCAGATCTTTAATTTGAAACTTACTTCTCAAAAACCTTTTAAATTCTTCAATATGACTCACACTATTGCTAGTAACAACAATATCATCAACATAGACAAGTAATGCAAGAAAAACACCAGATTCATTTTTAGTGAACAAAGAATAATCACTTTTACTTTGCACAAAACCATGTTCAATAAGAGCCTGTGTTAACTTGGCATTCCATTGCCTAAGAGCTTGTTTTAACGCATATAAAGACTTATTTAATCTGCAAACCCTCTTATCATTTTTATCAAAATATCCATCAGGCAAAGTCATATACACAGTTTCATCAAGATCTCCATACAAGAAAGCATTGTTGATATCAAGTTGGAATAAAGGCCAACTATTTTGCACAGCTAAATTTATCAAACACCTAACAGTAACAATTTTCACAACAGGTGAAAAAGTTTCATCAAAATCTATACCTTCCTTTTGATTATAACCTTTAATCACATATCTAGCTTTATATCTTTCAATCTCTCCACTAGATTTATACTTAATCCTATAAACCCATTTACCATTAATAGCTTTCCTATCTTTAGGCAAATCAGTTATAGTCCAAGTATTATTTTCATTTAAAGCATCCATCTCTTTGTTCATTGCATCAACCCAGTGCTGACTCTTACTAGCTTCCCAAAAGGTTTTAGGCTCAACACTTTTATTAAGTTTAGTAACAAAGCAATAGTTATCAGACTTAAGTCTAGCATAACTAAAAATTTTTTCAAGCCCAAATTTAACTCTTGAAGCTAAAACATAATCATTATATTTTCTTGGCAAAACAGAAACCCTTCCAGACCTTCTAACAACAGGACTCACAGCATTAGGTATGTTATTATTAATGACCTCAAATTCATGCTCAATAAAAGGAGCAGCCATCTCATTCTCATTAACAGGCTCACTAGAGACCTGAGAATGCCCCTCCTCACTCTCAAGTGGGTTAACTAGAGGCTCATTACTATGAGAAGAGTTGATGTCTCTGTGTGGTGAGGCAGAAACTATATCATCATAGGGCACACCAGGATCTGCATCTATGACAACTTCTAAAAAGCTATCAAGACTCAGACCCTGATTATCACTGCTAAGAGTACCATTGTTATTATTCTTAAAAGGAAAAATGTTTTCAAAAAACTTAACATCCCTTGAAAACAAGAAATGACCCTTTTCAAGACGTAACAACTTATACCCTTTTTTAGTCCTAGAGTAGCCAACAAACACACATTTCTCAGATCTACTACTAAACTTATCATTACTAGTAAGTAAAGTAGCAAAACAGAGACATCCAAATATTCTCAAATGTTTTAAACCAGGTTTTTTATTAAACACAATTTGGTAAGGACTCTTTCCTTTCAGCACTGAAGTTGGCAACATGTTAATCAAGTAAGTAGCTGTAAGAACACATTCAGACCACAAATTTAAAGACAACCCCCCTAAAACATAAGGGATCTAGCCACATTAAGAAGATGCCTATGTTTCCTTTCAACAATTCCATTCTGTTGAGGAGTGTAAGGACAAGATGTTTGATGTATAATCCCATTTAACTCACAAAACTCAATCATTTAATGATTTATAAACTCAGTACCATTATCACTTCTAAAAGTTTTAATAGTTCTATTAAACTGATTTTTAATCAAGTGAAAGAAAATTTTTATACAATCAAACACCTCAGTCTTATTCTTCAACAAATACACCTAAACAGCCCTAGAAAAGTCATCAACCACAGTTAAAAAATATCTAAACCCTTCCTTACTAGTAGCCTTGTAAGGACCCCACAAATCTAAATGAACTAATTCACCCATATTAGTAGAAACATGATCACTAAGAGGAAAAGACTCTCTAGTCTGTTTGGCCTTTTGATAAATTTCACAAAAAAACTCCCCATTAGTTTTCTCAAAAATTAAATCATTGTTTAAAACATTGAGAACTTGGTCTGAAGGATGACCAAGTCTACAATGCTAAATATCTTTACCCAAAAAACAAGTAACATTAGGTTTCTCAAAACCAGTACCACTATCAAAAAATACAAGCCATCCTTTTGTTTACCATTCCCCAACAACCTCATCTCCCTCAAACCCTAAGGCAAGATATAGCAAATAGACTCATTAAAAGCCACAACAAAATTTACTATCATTAGCAATTTTATGCACAGACATAAGGCTAACACAATATTCAGGAACAACCAACACATCATATAATGTTAAGTCTCTGTTTAAGACCATATTTCCAACCTTGGTAATGAATGCCTCAGTACCATTAGGATGAGACACTTTAATACCAAGTTTGGAAATATCAATAACATCAACCAGATACTTATCATCATAAGTAAGATGCTGATTAGCACCTGAATCAACAATAAGACCATGATCTACAAGACTAGACTTAATCTGACTATTAGAACAGAAAAAATTATGAAAATTCTTATTAAAAACAGAACTTTGATTGACCACAATACCTGTCATATTGGCCTGAGCACCAACAGTATTGTCCTTAATCAAAGTAATGATTTTAGACAATTGTTCATCAGAAAAAGAAGAAGTAGAGCTAGAACCAGCATTGTTATTATTCACAAATCTTTTATTGAAGTTCTGAGATGTCTGATTATTATTAGAAACCCCAGTATTATTTTTCTTCCCAAAATCAGGTGGATAACCAATAATCTTGAAACATCTATCAATAGTATGCCCATTAAACCCATAATTTTCACACACCAAGGTAGGTCCTCCACTAGACCTTCTATTACCATTAGTGGGTCTATTAGACCAAACAGGTCTAGAAGAGTTATTATTTTGAGGCCTTTGAACACTACCCCTATTCACACTAGACTTAAACACAGAGGACTGACTCCTTTGGGAGGACCTTGAGCCAGGCATAACTCTATGAGACTCCTCACTAGAAATAATAGCATAAACACTTTTAACATCAGGTAAAGGATCTCTAGAGAGAATACTACTTCTTATTTGCATATAAGAATCATCAAGTCCCATTAAAAAATGCATTAGTTTCATTAACAGACTATGTTTTTTAAAGTCCTCAGTAGCATGACAAGTACACCTAGGAAGTTGCGCAAGAGCATCAAACTGTTTCCAAAGGGCATTAAGTTTATGATAATAATCAGCCAAAACAGACCCATTTTGAGATAAAGAATGTATTTTATGATGTAGATTAAAAGTGACAGAACCATCTACTTTATCATAAGTTTCTTTAAGTTCATCCCAAACATGTTTATCCCTTTTAGAAAAAATCTGGCCCAAGAACAACTCCTTAGTGATAGAATTCAAAATCCAACCAAGCACAATAGTATTAACTCTATCCCATTGCCTACCCAAGACCTCATCAGTATTGGATCTTTTACATGATCCATCAATAAAACCAGTTTTGTTTTTACCCTCAAGAGCAAGTAACATAGCACAAGACCAAACTTGATAATTCTCAGTACCCTTAAGTTTAACAAACACAACAGTTAAAGATGTAGAATCATTAGGATGAAGATGCAAAGGATCACTAAGATCCAAACGACTAATTTTAGTTATAGATGCATCAGTTGCATCTGAATTATAGTCCTCACTATTATGCTCATACTCCTCTTCAGACATACCGTAATAAGACATATACAATCACAAATAACCAATTAATAACAGAAACAGTAAAGAAGTCAAAATCAATCCCGTTTAGTTCCTAGGTTTCCAAACCATTCAAGATGGTAGGTCAAGGGCTAAAGATTGACAAGACACGAAGAAAATATTACACTACTAACAAAAAACAAACAAGAACAAAAATAAATCAAGAATCACAAAAGACTAATTAAAAGTAAAAGAGGTGTTACAGAGCTATAGAACCAGCGGAAGACTTCCTCAATAAATCTTTGATTCACTTAGTCAAAGAATAATCAAGAACCCAAAACCAAACCCTAATTTTCAAGAAATTAGGGCAAATCACCAGAATCACCAATCTAAAGCACCAATCGAACAAAGAACCAAAGATCAACACCAATCAAACCTCAAATAAGCAGATTCCCAAAAAAATCACCAAACACTATTTTTTCAAGAAATTAGGGCTAATGATCAAGAACGCCAGGAATGATGAATCAACCACGAAAACAATCAATTAACACCAATTAATTGATCAAGAACCTCTCAATTTTAAAACCCCCAAATTGTTTTAGAAACCAAAAACGTTTTAATAGCAAAAATCACAAAATCAAAGCAAGGTGATGAAACCTGGCTCTGATACCATGTTAAGATTTATGAAACCCAGATATGATTCTCAAATCACTTTTATTAAAACAAAACCCACCACAGATTAAAGCTGGTATTGGTCTATTATCTAATTATAATAGTTTTACAAGATTCAAAACAGAAAACAAGATTACAAAGATCAAGATGATCTCAATCACCAAGAACGAACCAATCAGATAACTATGTGTAAACGAGAGAGAAAATACGAGATGAAGTTGTGTTGGTTATGAGCTCGTTGACTAGCTTAAATACGCAGCTCCAATTAACTTCCACACTTATGCAAATGTAGTCCCTCAACTTTCTTCAACTTGACACTAAAACCCCTTGACACTCCTTGCAGTCACACTTCAGTCCCTGCACACACAAATAAACAAACAAACAACTCTTCTACTAAACCAGGATTAGATGAATGCTTTCAACATATTGGTTGGGGACCTGAAGGTTGCGGTGGGGATCGACTGTATTAGGTAGGGTTTGTCGGGTTGATTTTTTTATTAAAATCACGGTATTAGATATTATGTTAAAATGATTAAAATTTTATGAGATATCAAATGTATTGATCAAATATATATAAAGTATAAATTCTAGAAACCCTAATGGATCTAAACTAATAAGCCGAGCCGAGTTATATTTATCTACTAATAGATTTGACGGTTCAACTGATTAAACCGATGCCCATCGACCTCGTCACTTTATTCAATACTAGGTTTCAAAACATTGTATATAAGACAAAACTTTGACTCCCAGGATATTTAAAGATATAAAAAGTTGCCTCAAACTTTTTTTAAGTAATCAAATTGGATTCCTTAGTGCGTGACTAACCGAAGATGGTTATAAGCCAATAACAATCTTCGAAATAAGTAATATATTTACAATTTGTAATCTGAGAAATATCACCTAAACAACTCAACAAAAAGTTGTTTTCATGCAGTGATTCAAACTACGGTTTTAAGTTATTTGTTGATTTAGAAACTGAGTTTGCTTCGACATAAAATCTCTTCGGAAAGACATTTTCTTGGATGATATCCGTGTTTTCTCGCACTCTTGGATTGTTAATAGAAATTGTTTTTAAATTCGAGTAGTTCAATTAAATTTGTGATCCAAAATTTTGTTATAATATTATTTTTTAATTAAAAAATAAAGATTTTGGTATTTTTATAAGAGATAGTGAGAAACAATTTGATGTTATGCTTTTAATCATGACACTGATGGATGGGTTCACTGTATATTACTCCAAAGTCTGATCCTTATCTTTCAATTTTATTTAAAGGACATGGTTTTGATTGTCAAAGACTTCAAGTTGTGGAGCTATAAGCTACTGTACTAAATTCCATCATAACATAATTAATATAATCTCTTAGAAGACGATACAATATGGCCAATGGCGGAATCAGGAAGTTAGTGGAGTGGGGGCAAAATCTTTTTTTTTTGACAAAAGTCGTTGTATATACACCAAAAGAAAGATAAAAATATAAGGTTTTTACGTTTTTTTTTCTTTGAAAGACAATTTAAAAGTTTTTACATTGTTTTGTTTTCGAGTGGAGGGCAATTCGAATATACAATAATGTGCATAATGTAGGAATTTTTACAAACTCTTTTTTATGTCTATTTATCGTTCCACAAATCGACTCGAAATTGATATCGGGCTAAACGTAAGATTTATTATTTTTTGTATTTTTAAACTAAAATCTATTTAATTAAAAACTATTTAAACTAATTCAATTAACTAAAAACTTAATATTTAAAAATTAATTAAAATGATTAAAACAAATCAAATTTTAAATTTAATAAACTGATTTTAAACTATTTAAAAAACCATTTAAACAAAATTTGAAAACTAACTTTAACTAATTAAAAACTATATTAATTTTGAACTAATAAAAATAAAACTAAATTTAAAACAATTTAAATAGAATATTTTTTATCTTTTTATTTTTTTAGAACTTAATAAAAGTAAAAAATAAAGAAAAACTTTTAATTAAATCTATTTAAAACTATAATTTAAAATGCTTAATAAAAACTGCCAGTAAAATTTAACCTATATTAATTAATTGGTATGTAATAAAACATAAATAAAGGTCTAGCACAAATGGTTATGCCTTAGGGCTGTTAAGCGTGAGGTCACGCGTTCGAGTCCAATGAGGGACAAATATTTGCTAATATTATTATTTGGACTTTATTTTTGAATACTCAGACTAATAGATTATGAGTTTTTAAGCAGTTAATATCAAATAAGCAAAGCAAAGCAGTAACGAAAAAAAACAAATAAGCTATAACTAAATAAGCTGTAAAACCAAATAAGCAGATAAATTTAACATTCAATAAGCTAAGAAACTGAAAATAAGCAAACAAATATAACAAGCAGATAAACTATAAGCAAACAATACAAATCAGTAAGCTAAATTGAATAAGCAAATGAGAAATAACAGATAAGACGCAACTTAATCTAAACTTAATTGAATAAGCAAATATAAAACTAATCAAACTAATAAGCAAACTTATAAGCAAAATAATAATGCAAATCTAAACAGCAAACTAAACCAAACCTAGGAACAAATCAAGCAGATAAAAACAAATAAAAACGAAAATAAAAACTCAAATCCACAGCAAATCAACAAAGCATATTCAATAAACTATCTAATCAAGCAGACTCAAAATAACAGCTTAAACAGGAACATAAATGAACTATTAAACATAAGCAGATCCGAACAACTATAAATCAAACAAAAGCAGATTTAAAACTAAAACTTATAAAAACTAAAAGAGAGAAAGAAACCTAGTGGAGATAGCCTTTGGGACGAAGAGGTGCGCTGAGCACTCTTATAACCGAATACAAACACCACCTCGAAAATCAAATCATCACCACCATGAACTTCGAAACTAACAACATCTACTCGAACAGTTTTTTTATAATTTCCCAGTGGGGGAAATTAATAATCCACTTTCATCTTAATTTAATTAATCAAAATAAGAACATAAATTTAATTTGCAATTAACTTAAATAAAAATAGAACACGAATTTAAACAGGAATTAAACTTTTCATTAATAATAAAAAATTAAGTACAATACTTTGAAAGAAAAATTACAATAAACCTAATTCTAATTTTGCAGAAACTAAAATAAAATAAAAGTGCCACTCAAAATTACAGATGAAGGGGGTTTTTATAGGCAAACCCCTAGAAACCTTCTTCTGATCTTGGTGAGTATGAGATAAATCCTGGCCGCTCTTTTCATCTTCTCTTTCTTCATTCTTCATCAAGCGCCTGAAAACCACTCAAGGGTCACACAGATGGCCCTCGTGGCGTGATTTGTGTTTGTTGTGCTTGTTCTATGCTGAGGTGGAGCCTCCTTATTGGAGGGATTGGTATTGGTGATGTGGTTTAACCAATCAAAGGAAGGGAATTTGCCATGTAGGATTTGGAGATGAGGACCACCATGGTGTGCACCTGCGAAAACATGGGGATTTATTTATAAATCGTGTGAATCACACGAATACAATAAAAGCCCCAATTGTTATGGTTAATTTTTGTGTGTTGGGTAAATTAGGGTTTGGTAAAAAATGAAGGTGCTGCGTTTTTTTGGGAGAGAGGGATAAACAGTGAATGTATTTTCTAGGTTGTATCGAAATGGTGTGAGTGGGGTGGGTAAGTTATTTAATTGTGTGTGTGAGAGTTGGTGTTGACCAGGGTTTGTAACGTATGTGAGTAGAGTGAGTGATTGTTTATTGTGAGTAAATTGTGAAAGGTTGATTTGACCTAGCAAACTTAATTACTCTGTTTCATTAGTTCTAGTTAATGGGCTTGGCCCAAAATCAAATACTTCCATCCGTAACATGTATTTGGGCCATAATTCCATTCGTTTAGGGATTTTGGACTTTGGGCTTTTGTTGGACTTGTAGTATTTTAACAAGCAACTCATATCTTCCAAATGGGCTTTTGAGCCCATTAACCCAAATGTGGGACCCACTTGGCCCAATTATCTTCATAAAGTTAAATCCGCTAAAAAATCGAACTTGAATTTTACTTCCTTGATCTTTCTTTAAACCCGTGTCGATTTTGCCGGCTTTCGTGATCTTTGGCACACTCTTGGTCTTTTGACGTTGTCTTCGTCTCTTTCTTGGACTTTTCTTCAACATTTGACCGTGAAATCCCGTGTTTTCTTTCCTTTTGATCATTTGTACCTATTTCACACAAAAACACAAAACCACGCGTAATTCCGACTTTTACGATATTAAACACATGATTAGGTCTTGTTTTTCCTTGATTTTAGTGGCAAAAGGATAAGTGTTTACACACTTATTAAATCCCCTACACTTGACCATTGCAATGACCCCATGCAATGCATTATTTTAAAGCATAAAGTTACAATTTCCTTATAATTAATCCATCTCGGCCTTTATTAAGATATTCTAATACTACTACGATGAAAAGATAAAAATTTAAAAGGAGACAGAAGTTATAACAATTTATTAACTTGGTAATTATTCGATGGGAGAAACTCGTAAAGAAATCTAAGACTTAAATTAGGGCTTTGGTGTCATAAATATTAATCACCCTCAAGTTTCACGTTCCCCATACCAAGCCTAAAAACGAGATCATTGTTTACAATAAGTCCTCAAGTTAAAACCACTCATATAAGATAATTGCGTAATACTCTTTCTCCAATTCCTACATTGTATCTCTAGATTTTATTGATTGTCATTATTGATTGTCATTCACCCGTAGGCTCATTTGACTTATTTGATAATTATTAGTCCAAAATTGAAGGCCAAACGGTGCAAACCCGACACTCAAAAGCTAACCTTGTCCTCAAAAACGTTGTTACTAAAGTAAGTCCACATCAAGGATGATTTAACACGATTTGGGGAATAAATTCCCGGACCCAAAATTTGGCCAATAGTACTACTTAATAATTATTCCTCCAGAGTCATGTAGACTTTATGTGGAGTTTAGCAAGTTCACGTCATATACTCTTAGGCTCTTTAAGATGTAAAAATGCTTCTTATCTATTGTCCACACCCTAAGGCTCCTTGAACGATAGACAAGGGAATTGATTTTTGATCAATTTTTATTCAACACTTACCATGCCATACACCCTAAGGCTCTAATGACAAGGTTCTTGCTACATGCCCCACACCCTAAGGCTCCTTGAGGTCATGTTTTAATCTTATTCTTTCTTTATTTATGATATATATAGTAGGCCAAATTCCGTGGTCCCATGGTTTGAATACCTCCTACTTAGTGGTTATGAGCCACCTTAGTCGGAAGTCCACAACGCTGGCACCCTCAATGTGTTCATGCTTTAATTACAAGGAGAATAAAGATTTGGCTAAGAGTTAAGATATCGAATCTACACCGCAAAAATCCTCATTTATTAAGCAATTAAATATACAAGCGGGAAGAAAGAGCAACAAAAACCATATAAGCAAACATTAACCCTTAAACTTATTATCAACTCTATCATCTCTCGTTCTCCACAATTTAAAATCTTAAGGAATGAGACTCGTGGATGCTTAGCCTAATAAACCAATTAAGGTCCATATGGTTAAGGATAATAGCTAGAGTAAACTCGGATGAGTAAACTCGGGTTGAGTCAAAATATTCACGACGGGCCTAATATATCAAAGATATCTAAACTTGTTAAAACCATTTTATTCATTTTTTTTTGACTTTATTCTTGAAACGGAAAATATAAATACGATGCGATGACAAAAGGAAAGAAAATAAAAGAAAATACTACTAGGCCAAAATAGATCAAAAATTTGAAAAACGTTGAATTTTTTTTAATTTTCCGGTTAAATGAGGTCAAATTCATGGAAAAACCCACTAAAATTTCGATAGAAATCCCCCTACACTTAATATAAACATTGTCCTCAATGTTTAAGCATGTGGGAGAATAAACTCCCCTACACTTAGGACATTGAGTACGTTGTTTAAAATCGAGCTAAGGAAGGGACAACTAAAGTGATTACATTTATTCGTTTTATTTATATACAAGATTGAATCACAATAGCAAAAATTTATCGAAGGAACCGGGTACACGGGAACACGGGAAAACGGGTCACGTCAAAAATACCAAAAGTGGATCATTAAAGCTCATGTCCCTGCACAACATCACAACACACAAACAACCTACTTGGCTCCCCCCACACTTATTGGCGAAAATGGGTGAAGGAGAAAAGGGTGGAAAGGATGGAAAAGGTAAGGGTCTAACCTAGTTATACGATGCTTGATTTATTTATCACGAGTCTCTAGCTCGACTCGAATTCCCGAATGTCATCATTCAAATGGGAAAATCATGGGAAAAACCGAGATTTCCAAGGGAGGAAAATCTCTCCATGATAAAGGGGTGAAACAAAGTTATATAAGGAATACCCCATGAAAATCCACCCGGGTCATACACATAATTTCCATCACAAAAGGAAATAAACCCCGAGGTGGTAGAATCACACATGGCAAAGAAAAGTGGGGTATCCTTAGGCAAAAATTTCTTACGAGGAAAGGTGTTATGGTGATATGGCAATGATAGCACGAAAGTCTTTATTCTGGGATCAAACCCCGGTTCCTTAATGGGAAAATAGCAAGAGGAGTTGACATTTAAGCTCAAAATATCATCAAAATCCAAAGTGGGAAAGTCGTAATCTTCCAAACTTGATGTGAAAACATAAGTATCGTCGGAGTCATAGGAAAACTCTTCCTCATGTGGAAAATAGGTATTTAGAAAGATATCTAAATCCCCCTCAAATGAAATAACCTCTAAAGTAGGAATGATCTCTAAGAGTGGAGGATCCTCCTCAAAAGTCATGACTTCTAAAATTGGGGTACAAAAGTCAAAAGGAGTTTCCATGGAAGAATCACTCATAGGGATATAAGGTGTATTAAGATCATGAGGTGGGTCATCAAAGTTAATGAGATCACTTAAAGAAGTGTCATCATCGTAAGTATCAAAGATTGGGGTATCAAAAATGGGTGGGTCAAAAGTGGGTGGGTCAAAAGGTGGGTCGTCTAAACCGAAGATAGTGTGACCACTTAGAGAAGTGTCATCACTATAGGTATCATAAATAGGAGTTTCAAAAATTTGAGGCTCTAAGGGAAGGGATGAAGTTATCACAAAATCATTTTGATTAGACGTTTTAGTTCCAAAAATATTAATAAAAATCTCGTCATTATCATAATTAAGAACATCAATCATGTTGACCGACTCTTTTCCATTTGATTTTGTTGTGATTTTTCCCATTTTAAAAACTTGTTGTTCATCCCTAACCCTAAGAATTAACTCCCCTTCGGCCACATCAACTAAGGCTCTTCCGGATCGTAAGAATGGTCTACCAAGTATTAACGGAATATGAGGATCCATCTCATAGTCGACGACGACAAAGCCCACGGGAAAAGTAAATGTACCAACTCGAACAAAAACGTCTTCGACAATACCAACAGGGTATGCGAGAGTTCTATTAGCTAACTAGAGAGTTATGCGATTCGGTACAAGGTCGGGTAATGATAATTGTTTCCATACCGAAAGTGGCATAAGATTGATGCTAGCACCGAGATCCGCTAAAGCCATACAATCATCAATTTGGGGAAACGAGCAAGGTAACACGAATCGTCCGGGATCTCCTAGCTTTTCGGGAAGCTCTTTGAGAAGAATCGCGGAACAATTCTCATTTAAACGGGTGTTAACGAGCTCAACCATTTTTTCTTTCTTATTAAGCAAATCTTTAAACATTTTGACAAATTTTGGCATTTGAGCAAGTGCTTCAATAAGGCTAATGTTAACATTGACGTTGGAAATCATTTTCAAAAAGTTGGAAACATGAACGTCATCTTTGGTGAGCACTTTAGCCTTGTCTAACCTAGAGGTATAAGGGATATTGGGTTTAGACTTCGAAGGTTGAGAAGGAGAAGGACTCGCTTCTTGAACAACCTTTGGGTTGGGATCTTTGGGCAATGGAGAACTAGTACTAGGAGTGGTAGTGGGAGGAATCACCGAAGGGGGAGTAGGATTACTCATTATGACCTCCGGGCCTTGTCTCTCCTTTATGGGCGAAGAGATGGAAGGTCCCACTAAAGTGGCTCCACTTCGTGTATTGATAGCACTCATATTAGCACGAGGGTTAATCTCGGTATTAGAAGGTAAGGCTCCTTGGGGTCTAAGGGCTTGAATCATTGTCAAAAATCTCTTATCGGTCGATTCTTGCATCTCTCCCGTAATTCGCTCATGGTCGGTCAATTTTTGTAGAACCAAGTCCATTTGAGGATTATGCATGTTCATTTGATTAAACCCTTGATTAGGAAAACCTTGACTAGGAAAACCTCGGTTTTGATATTGAGGTTGAAAACCGTTGTTATTATGAAAACCTTGGTTATTGTTTTGAAAACCTTGATTTTGACCATTAAAATTCCCTTGATTTGCATTCCCTTGAAAATTACCCATTTGAGGACCTTGGTTCCTATTTTGGTATTGGGTATTTTAGGCGGGTGGGGGTGGTCTTTGTGGAGCTACAAAACCCGGGGGATCCAAATAATTAGTACTCTTATAAGACAAATGGTTAACATCAACATTTGGTTTAAATTGAACCATCTCACTGGCATTGGTGTTATAAGCACAAACTTGTTGTTGTTGATTGTAAACCTTGTCACAATTAAAATATGAATGTGGTCCACCACAAGTCTCACACGTTTCACTAGTTTCTTTTGAGGCATTAACTTGACCATTGAGGGATTGGGTTTTTAGAGCAATTGATTCAACAAGCGACGTAAGCTTATCAATTCTCTTGTCGTTCTCACTAGAACTAGCACTTGCCATAGTGGCCCTAACACTATTGGTTTACACTTTAGCCTTGTTTTCAATTATGGCCCAAGCCTCGTTCATTGATTTCACAAGAATATTGCCCTCCGCGGCACTATTAAGTGAGTCTTGGTCATTAAGAGTTAAACCATTATAAAACGTATTTATTTGATGCACTTTAGTGAAACCGTGTTGTGGACATTTTCTTAAAAGCTCTTTAAATCGATCCCAAGACTCACTAAATGTTTCCCCATATTGTTGTTCAAAAGTAATGATTTCATTCCTTAAAGAAGTGATCCGTGATGGTGGGAAAAAGTAGTTTATGAACTTGGTCTCTAAATCAATCCATGTTGTGATACTTTGGAGTGGTTCCTTATCAAGCCAAATCCGGGCTTGTCCCTCGAGGGAAAAAGGAAAGACTTGTAAATGAATAGCCTCTTGTGGCACCCCATTGTATTTCACCGTGTTTGCCAATTGTATGAAACGTTTGATATGAGCGTGTGGGTCATCATTAGTACGGCCTAAAAATGGTGTAGCGGAAACCATTTGAATAAAACCCGTTTTAAGTTCAAAATGATTTGCTCCAATATCCGGCACCACAATCGCGTCATCGTTTCCTTCAACGTGAGATTGGAGGATCTCAATCATTGGTCGATTATCCGTTGCGAGCATGTAGTTCAAAGCTCGATTCTCGGGATCGGCTTGAATGACGGTCTTTTTGTTTTTCTTCTTCTTCTTTTTGGAAGAATTAGAAGTATTTGGTACACCAATCGGTATGTATGTACGCGCGCGTGTTGGGAATAAATTAAGGCTAGATCACTTGAACGCTGACAAGAACAACTCAAGCGTTGACAAGAGCAAAGTGAGCGCTGACAGCTTAAGCGTTGACAAGTTAAAGTCAAGCGTTGACAGATTGAAGACAAGCACTGATTGAAGATGTGAGCTACACGTTTATTATATTCTAGAATACTTCTAGTAAGGATAGAAACGACAATGTATTTTCTATGTTTATCTTTACCTAGAATAGTTGATACGTAGCTTATTGTACAAGGCTTCTTAGTCTATAAAAGAAGGCCTTTAGGTTAATGTTTTGTATCAAGTTTTATATAAGTTTTCATTCGTAAACATCTTTCATTGTAAGCAAGTTCGACATTCATAATCAAAGTGAAAGTTTTGTTTACATCTTGTGTTCTTGTTTAAGTATTAAATTCCGCATAATACTTAGATTCACAAAGCATATAACAAAGGTTTCTCTACGTGTTATACTTGATCTAATCTCGTATACACAAAGCTAATCGATCTAAGTTTGGGATCAACAAGTGGTATCAGAGCTTGTTGAGGAACTTTTTGATCTTTGAAGAACACCAGAACGATATACGAACACCAAAACCCTAATTTTCTCAAAACCCTAAAAACATCATGTCTGAAGCGATAAATTCCTCCTCCTCATCCTTACCAAACATCAAGATTCCCATGCTTGATGCAACCAACTTTGACTTATGGGGGTTCAACTTTGAACAATATCTGGGGATCTTTGACTACACACTCTGGGACATTATTGAATATGGAAACTCATTCAATAAGGCTCAAAAGATTCAGGATGCCATTACGGCAAGATCAGCTGTTGAAGGATGTCCTGATGAAGATAAGAAAGAAAAACCTGGAGATGGTAGAGCTGTAAGTGCTGAAGATATTGCAAAGAAAAGGGCTGACATGAAAGCCCTAAATATTCTAAAAGTCTCTTTGGGACAAGAAAATCAGCACAAATATAGAAGCTATGAATCTGCTAAGGATCTTTGGGAAGCAATTGAAGTTGCATATGGTGGTAATGCAGAAACTAAGGAAGAAAAGAAAAAGCAACTTCTGCATGATTATGCTGTCTTCAAAGCTCAGCCCAATGAGAAACTGAGCAGTGTGAGAAGCAGATTGCTTGACATCACAAGCAAATTGTCCTTCATGGGGACACAAGTTGGCGATATTGACACCAATGCTACTTTTCTGAAAAGTCTTGGTGAGACATGGAAGATTGAGGCAAGATCTATTCTTGCCAATAATACTTACAAGAGCTCTTCGTTTGATGACATCTACAACAAACTAAGACTGTTGGAAGATGAAACTCTTTCAAGCAAAGCTAGCACCAGCAACATGGCCTTCTTCTCTCATAGTGAAGGTCAATTCAATCAGAAGGACTCTTTTATGCATCCAGTTACTGGATCATCATTTGTCAGCGCTGGAACAAGTCCTGTCAACGTCTCCTTTTCAGACGCTAACACATTCATGAATGACTCCCCAAGAGTTAAACCTGCTGGTTTGGATTTGGATACTGTTTGTGCTTACATTGCTTCTTTACCCAATGGTTCAGTGATTACATATGAGGACCTTGAGCAGATAAGTGATGAACACTTGGAAGAGATGGACATCAAGTGGAACATGGCTCTTGCTAGTATAAGAGCAAATAGGTGGAATAGAAGGTTCAAGAAGAAGATGACCTTCAATGCTAAAGACACTGCTGGATTTGATAAATCCAAAGTTGAGTGCTACAACTGTCATCGCATGGGCACTTCATGAGGGAATGCAGATCTCCTAGAAGATCTGATGCTGGTAAACCCTCAAGTCAGGTTGTTAAAGCTCAAGACTCCAAAGCCATGGTTGCAGTTCAAGGAATTGATGGTACTGGATGGGATTGGAGCTATCTGGCTAAGGATGCTGAAGAGGACAAAGCTTTGATTGCTGATATTGAAGAAGAAGAGCATGTTGAATATGCTCTCATGGCACACTCCTCTTCTTCATCTGATAATGAGGTATATGATGATGCTTTCTGTAGCAAAGGTTGTAGGTTAAACACTGACAGACTTAACAAAGAGGTGTTAAAACTAAAAGAGGATATGAGCACTGAAAGGTGTAAATTATCCAATTACCAACTAGCTCTTACTGAAACTGAGAAAACCGTTTCTGAATACAAGAAAATGGAATTTGATTTAAAAGATAAGATAAATATCTTAAAACATGAGCTAGAGGGTAGTATGGATATTAGAAATATCATGTCAAAGGTCAATAAAGACCTACAGGCTAAGTTAGATGAGGCCATTAAGAATAAAGATAATGTTGACCTCAAGATTCAAAGATTTGATAGAGCCACCCAAGCCCTAGGAGACTGTGTAGCTAAACAAAGAGATCCTAAGGATATGACTGGGCTTGGGATGAATGAGAATGATTACTCTCTGGTTCCACCACCAGCTTGTGACTTCTATGGTGTCCTTAGAAAGGATTTATCTTGGACTGGTATACCAGAATGCCAAGAAGAGGAATTCATTCCTCCACCAAGAGTTGTCACTCCAGTAGAAGAGTATCAACAAAAACTGACTGACCTAAATGAGTGGAAGAAAGCTAACCCTACTTTATTTGTTAAGGGAGGTTTGCTATGTGAAAGTCCCAATGAATCTCCACCCATTAAGGTTACTCACCCAGTTACTGGTGAAGCTGTTGACCTAGGCTCCAACACTGTTAGAAGACCTACCATTAAATATGCAGAGATGTATAGGAATAATAGGTCACCCAAGAGCCAAGTTAACAATCATGGAACAGGTTTCTTTGCTTCTAGACCTAAGAATGTGTCTAAGAAAGCCTGTTATACTTATGGTAGCTTTTCACATTTGGCATACAAGTGTGTCAACGCTCCCAAAGCCAGCGCTGAGAGGAACAATTTCAGCGCTGATAGGAAGAAAGTCAACGTTGTTAGGAAGTCAAACGTTGTCAGACCCAGACCTTGTGTGCAGCAAAGTCCACAAGTGATTAGACTAGCCCCATTCTTTACTAGAAGGTCTAACACTCATGGACAAAGACCTTTTCAAAAGACAAACACCTGGTCAAATAGGCAATGGGTTCCTGTAGCAAACCCTAGGTTCATCGCTGACAAGGGTAATTTCAGCGTTGACAGGACAAAATCCAACGCTGACAGAAACGTGACCAGACCTAAGTATTTGCAGCCACAAGGTAAGGGGTCTAAAGCTTCTTCAAGCTTAACATGGAGACCCAAGAAAGATCAAAACCCTAATAATAATGGAATTTCAATGACTTGCAACAGGTTTAAGTATATTTCAAAAGTCATTACAAAACCAATTGGGGTTAACTGGGTATTTCATCCTAAAAGGGATGAGAATGGGGTTGTTGTGAGAACTAAGTCTGTTCTTATTGAACAACCAGATGAATCCAAGTCTTCTGAGACTTGGGTTCCCAAAGAAAACTAATTTGTTTTCTTTATGTGCAGGGCATTCAAAAGCAGATCAATGATTATGGATATTGGGATAGTGGATGCTCAAGGCACATGACAGGAAAGGAGGACTATCTGACGAACTTCACTCCTATTCAAGATGGTGATAAGGTATACTTTGGAGGTGGATATGGCACCATTACTGGCAAAGGAACCCTTCTCACTAATAATTTACGTTTTGAAAACGTCTTCCTGGTAAAAGAACTGGACTATAATCTGTTTAGTGTATCACAAGTGTGTGATAACAAAAATAAGGTTATTTTCACTGATACTGAGTGTTTGGTGTTAAGCAAGGATTTTAAGATCCCTGATGAGAAGTATATTGAGTATAGAACACCTAGGCATAAGGACATATACAATGTGAATTTAAATGGGATTAAAGTGAATACAAATATGTCTTGTTTTTATGCTAAGGCCTCAGTAGATGAAAGTAATTTGTGGCACAGGAGACTAGGGCACATAAACTTTAAAAATATAAATAGACTTGTGAGGCTTGGTTTAGTTGATGGTTTGCCTGAGAAGGCCTTCCACAATGACCACTCTTGTGTTGCATGTCTTAAAGGCAAGCAACACAAGGTCTCATTCAAGTCCAAGCAGGTGCATACTAGTTCCAGACCTCTTCATATGCTTCACATGGACCTCTTTGGTCCAACTAATATAGAAAGTTTGAATGGCAAGTCATATTGTTTTGTTGTCACTGATGACTTTTCTAGGTTTACTTGGACATTCTTTCTAGCTATGAAGAGTGACACAGCTGATGTTCTTATTGAATTTATCACTCAAATTGAGAAAAGGTCTGGCAATAAGGTTAAGATGCTTAGGAGTGATAATGGTGGAGAATTTAGGAACAAGAAGCTAGATGATTTTTGTGCCAGGAAGGGAATTACTAGGCAGTTTAGTATTGCTAGAACCCCACAACAAAATGGGGTTGTTGAAAGGAAAAATAGAACCCTAATTGAAGCAGCCAGAACAATGTTGGCTGATGCTCACTTTCCCATAGCCTTTTGGGCTGAGGCTGTTAATACAGCATGCTATGTGCAAAATAGAGCATTGGTTAACAAAATTCAGAACAAAACACCTTATGAGTTACTTTGGGGAAGAAAACCTAATATTGGTTTTCTCAGACCTTTTGGATTTCATGTAGTAGTCTTAGACACTAGTGATGCCTTAAGGAAATTTAGTGCAAAAGGTGATGAAGGTTACTTCATGGGGTATTCAGTGCAGAGCAAGGGTTATAGGGTTTATCTTAAGGAGGACAAACGTATTGTTGAAAGAGTACATGTTAGGTTCTTAGAGAGTAAACCTAGTGATCCTGAAAGTGGTCCTAATTGGTTGTTTGATTTGGAACCCTTATCTAGAACTTTAAATTATATGCCTGTCACTAATCCAGACATTGTGAAGGTAACTTCAAATGTTGTGGAGGAACAAGTTGTTCATGTTTCAGGTACACAGGTTGATGAGAGGGTTGGATCACAAGCAGAAAAGGCATCTCCTACATTTGAATATGTCACAATTCCTATTTGGACTGATGCTTTTGCTGTTGCTGCTGCTGCTGCTGGACAAGATAATGGTGGTTTCCAAATACCACCAAATACAAACATGCATGGTTCTTCAGGCGCTGACAAAGGAAAATCCAGCGCTGACAAGACCAATTCAGACGTTGACAACAACATTTCAGGCGCTGACAGCCCTGACGCTGACAACCAAGATTCAAACGTTGACAACACTTATGGGCATCTTTTCTCTTCCAGTTTTGAACAAGGTGGACCTTCCAATGTCCATGAAGAGATTCCTGTTGCTCAAAGAGAGTCTGATGAAGAAGATATTGGCAACATGGAGCGTGAAGTTGAGGACACCAGACTTTTTGAAGGAGGATTTCTCACTTCCACAATGAAGAATCATCCCCCATCTCAGATCATTGGTGATGTTATGACTCCAGTTCAGACAAGAAGATCCCATCAAAGTCTTGGTGGATTTATTGCCAATATACACAAGAAGGTTGATACCCCTCTTGTGCAAGCATGTTTGTTTGCATGTTTTCTGTCACAAGAAGAACCCAAGAAGATATTTGATGCTCTCAAAGAACCAAGTTGGGTGGAAGCAATGCAGGATGAGATTCACCAATTTGCTATTCAGGATGTTTGGGAGCTGGTTGATTGTCCTAGATATGTCAGACCAATAGGGACAAGATGGGTTCTCAGGAACAAAAGAGATGAAAGAGGTATTGTGGTCAGAAACAAGGCAAGGTTAGTGGCTCAAGGTTATACACAAGAGGAGGGGATAGACTATGAAGAAGTCTTTGCACCAGTTGCAAGGATTGAAGCTATTAGGATTTTTCTAGCCTATGCATCTTGCATGGGCTTCACAGTCTATCAAATGGATGTGAAAAGTGCATTCTTGTATGGCACCATTGTTGAAGAAGTTTATGTCATGCAACCTCCTGGTTTTGAGGATCCTGAGCATCCAGATAAAGTGTATAGAGTCAAAAAGGCTATGTATGGCCTTCATCAAGCCCCTAGAGCATGGTATGGTACTTTGTCCACTTACTTGGTGGACAATGGATTCAAGAGGGGCACCATAGATCAGACACTATTTACAAAGAAGAAAGGCAAAGATGTGTTGCTTGTGCAGGTCTATGTTGATGATATCATTTTTGGGTCTATTGATCCAAAGATGAGTGAGGATTTCTCCAAGCTCATGACAGACAAATTCAAGATGAGTGCTATGGGGGAGATGAACTTCTTTCTTGGTTTACAAGTTCAGCAGAAAGAAGATGGTATCTTCATCTCCCAGGACAAATATGTTGCTGAAATCTTGAAGAAGTTTGGCTTTTCTCCACATGAAAAGAGGGCTTCTACTCCTATGGATAGAGAACACCCTTGGGGAAAGATTGGAGATGGGAAAGATGTTGATGTCAGGCATTATAGATCCATGATTGGATCCTTGATGTATCTTACTGCTTCCAGACCTGATATCATGTTTGCTGTGTGTGCATGTGCACGCCATCAAGTGACTCCCAAAGAATGTCACCTTTATGCTGTGAAGAGGATCTTTAGGTACCTAAGATGTTTCCCTAATCTTGGTTTGTGGTACCCAAAGGATTCACCATTGGAGCTGATTGCATATTCAGATAGTGATTATGGAGGTGACAAGTTTGATAGGAAATCCACAACTAGTGGATGTCAATTTCTTGGGAGAAGATTAATATCTTGGCAATGCAAGAAACAAACAGTGGTGGCTAACTCTACAACTAAAGCAGAATATGTGGCTGCAGCAGCATGTTGTGGTCAAGTGTTGTGGATTCAGAACCAGCTGTTGGATTATGGGTATAATTTCATGCATACTAAGATATTTGTTGACAATAATAGTACTTTATGCATCATTAAGAATCCTGTGCATCATTCTAAAACTAAACACATAGAAATTAGACACCATTTTATAAGAGATTGCTTTGAGAAAGGTTTAATACAACCAGATAGGGTTGACACTGAGGAAAATGTGTCAGATTTATTAACTAAACCTTTTGATACTGGAAGATTTCAGTACTTGGTAACAAGTATTGGAATGGTTAATCTCACTTAATATGTGTTTTGGATTCTTTTTGTAAAAGTATGTACAGGATGATGCATTACTATTATTGGTTTTATTGATAATTTAGATTTTCCACTATATTTTTCTAACACTGACAAAGGTTGTTTGAGTACTGATAAGTGTTTTTGCAACGTTATCAGCAATATAATTGTCTAACACTGACAAAGCTTCTTTCAACGTTGTTATGTGTTATCGGGGCGTTGTCAGCAACAATGTTAGTTTTGTGGTTTTCAATCTAAATGTGCAGATGGTGTTAGCAGTATACCATTGGATACAGAGTTGCTTATGGATCAAAGGAGAAGCATTTGGACAAGTTTTTATTTATGGATGATGGTTGGAATGTTTCATTCCTATCTTGACATAAATTTTTTATGTTCATGCATGTTTTTAGCAAACTCTTTGTATCTTTGTTTAAGGGGAGGTTTTAGGAACCTTTAGGATTTTTGGGTATCCATATGATACTCTTATCACAATTCTAGATTGTGTCAACAGGTGAGTATGGGTTAGTTTTACTAAACCATGAGGCACTGTAGCATGCATAGTATATCAACTTTGCATGCTGCCAAGACATTTTTGGCCTAGAATTGGTTGTGGTCTGTTGGGAGACTTGTGAATCATTTTGATATGGGATTTACCTGGGAGTAACAAGGATTTTATAAGGTAACTTGGTTGTTAAGAATTTTGGTTAGCAAGGGACACTAGAGGACTGTTATGTCTATCTTGCTTATGCAAGTGTGCATAACTGGACAGTGCTTGCCGCCCTATGATAATTATCAGCTTTTGGTTATCTTCTCTAGGATAAATTACTTGTTAAGGTCATTTTTCACTTTTTAAAACAATTTTATTTTTGGACGCTGACAAGATTTTTCCAAGCGTTGTTGTGACCAAATTGGACGCTGACATGGCTTTAGGCGAACGTTGACAGGATTATAGCCGTTGGGCGTTGATGGGTTATATTTGACCGTTGACACTCAATGGGACCTACCCAGTTGTTACTTTTTGACATATTTTCAAGCCGTAATTTTAGGAGTTGTTACTTTCATTAAATGCATGAGATAACTTATAACTTTTTCAATATTTTCATGATTAGTTTTTGAAAATCTTTGCCTATTTTTGGGCCAATCACATGCATTATTTATCTCCTATAAATTTGGCTCCTATTTTTAAACAGGGTATCTATAATTCTTGTCTAACACTTTTCTCTTATCAACCTTCATCTTCTACACTTCAAATTAACAGCTTTCATCAATGGCACCAAGATTTAACTCAGCAGAATTGGATTTGGGGTTCAAGTCTCAACACAACATGATTGCTTATCTTGTTGATGATAATACTTTGTTCCCTCAATATATACAAATGGTGGCGTATTTGAATGCATCCCCATTAAGGTATGCTCTTTCTCATGCACCACTCATTCCAGTCACACACATTAAACAGTTTTGGAACACTGTTAGTTCCTCAACAGTTAATGGAGTGACCACATTAACTTCTATTGTTCATGGAAGATCTTGGGTGGTTACTGAGGCCTTGGTACGCCAGGCCTTGCATCTTGATGATGCTGATGGCATAACCATTCTTCCCATAAATGAAATAGAAAAAGGGCTTAGGGCTTTGGGATACCCTATTCCTGATGAAGGTACTCTTAATAAGTACCATAAGCAGGAATTTCCCCCAGCCTGGAAGTACCTCATTCACATTCTCCTTCAATGTTTGAGTCCCAAATGTACTGCACACAATGAGATCAATAGATCCATTGCAACTGCTATTGTGTGTATTGCAACAGGGCAAAAATATAACTATTCCAAAATGATTTTTGAAGGGATGTGTAAAAACAAGGGGACAAAAATGACTTTAGCTTATCCCCGTTTTCTGCAAATGATTTTTGATGATCAAAGATATTGTTCAAGGGATCACAATGATTTTTATAAAATCCCTGAACAAAAGAAAGCTATTTTTACCAAGATGAATTCACCACCTCATAGAGACTTACCTTTAACCCCAGCCATGCTTGCTGTTATTACAGCAGCACAACCCCAACCAGACCCCCAACCTCATATTGATCCACACCCACAACTTGAACCTATCCCTGAACCTTTACCCTCACCTGAACAAATGCAAATTGACCAAGAACCCTTTGACGCTGACCCATCTAATGTGGGCGTTGATGTGCCTATTTCCAACACTGACACCCAACCATCACAATCCCAAACACCCCTTAACCAACCCACATCTACCCATTCTTCCACACCATCTTCCACACCACCTGAATATAGGTTGATTAAACGCCAAAGGACTGCTGGAGAGTTCTCCTCTGGTGGTCCTAGCCATGAAGCAGAGAGAACCACCACCACAAGTGTGGTTGGTCACCTGGATGAGGCTGGGACTATTGGTTCTGGCTTAGAAGCTGGCCAAGGCAGTCCCACCATACTTAAGTCCTCATCAATGCCCAATGAACCTGACTTGGGAGGTCAAATCCCCATTTTAGAAGAGGGCAGACTGGAACCAATGACTCTTTTGGAATTGACGGCTGTCTGCATTAGCTTGCAAAAGCAGAATGCAGACTTAGTACAAATTGTCAGCTTACAAGGCCTTGAACTCAAGCAATTGAGGGAGAGGATTGTTGTTTTGGAGAGTGCTCATGCAAAGGGAGGTATGGAGGAGTCTTCCAAAGGGGAGGAAGATCAAAGAAATCTGAGTGATAAGAGCAGTCAAGATGGTCAATCATTGGATGTTGCTGAAGCTCTTACTACTTTGAAGGAACAAACAGGTTTTGATACGTCCTTAATCTCTCCAACCAATCTAAATTTATCATTTACAGCAATGTTGAGAGAGGTTACACAAGGCGTTGAGGGAAAATATTTGAGCGTTGACAAGACAAGTTTGGACGCTGATAGAAGTATTTTGGGCGCTGATAGAGGAAATTTGGGCGTTGACAGATCTGTATATGGAGGTGATGTATTCCAGTCATCATCTATCATCAAGGATGTTCCTACTCAGGTATTACCATCTACCTTACCAACCATTGAACCATCAGACAAGGGTAAGGGTAAGTTGGTAGAAGAAATTGTTCCAAAGAATGCAGCTCAGGTTGAATTTGATAGAAGGTTGGCTGAGCAAATGATGGAGCAAGGTGAAAAGGAAAAGTCACCATTTGTTGTGACTTCTGAAGAAGAAAGTGATGGAGCTAGCTCAGATTCAAGTGTGATGATTATTAAACCAGAAAGACTTGAGTATGGTGATGAGCTTGCTAGGGAAAAGTTGAGAGATTTAAAGTTGCAGATTGATTTTGATATGCCAGAGGTGGTTCAGATGTACAATTCTTGGGAAGAAAGCTGTATGGATAATCCAGACTTGACCATTTCAGATCAGATATGGGGTTTGGAAATTCTTCTTAAAGTTCAGAAGGATTGTAAGGTGATTTTGAAGCACAAGGCAAGCAACATTCTCTCTGAGTTGAAAAGGGATAGAAGGAAGCACTACTTTATGTTGCTCAGATGTCATGGAGTTGGATGGACACATCAGAAGCTGAAAGCTTTGACATTTGATGAGTTGGAACATAGGGCTTATCCTATTTGGGTGAAAGTGCAGGAAGAAAACACTTTCAGACTTCTTTCAGATGAAAGAAAGGAGCAACTTGCAGAAGAGATGGAAATCAAGAAAGCTATGATAGTTCCCAGACCAGTGAAGAAGGGATTTATACTTGAGTTTCCAAAAGATATGAATCAACTATATCCAAGTGAAGCAGTTATTAGAAAGAGCCTCAAGCTCTCCCCATTAGAAGCTTCAGATATGGTGCATGTGTTACCATTAGATTCCAGGAATCCAATTGTGAGTTGTGATGAAGATGAATGTGGATTCTGGAAGATTGGAAGATATGGCAAGGAGGTACACACTTTTACCACTCTCATATCTTTATTTGCAAGTTGTGATAGAGAAGACTTGGTGGACCTTTGGAGGTTGTTGGAAACCAAGTATGAGGCTGAAGCACCAACTTCAGCTAATGAAATAAAACTTTGGACCATATTCAAAAGAATGTGTGGGACAAATGAGGAAGATCCTGAAATATGGAAGGATCTTGAAGATGATCTCAGTGGTCTTCAATGGAGGTTATATTCAGCTGCTGGTGTATACCATTTGAGTTCTACAAAGTTTGCTGAGTATTTACTTGTAGATGCTCAGTATTTCATATCCAAGGCTGTTTTGGAAAAGATGAAGGACACCCAGTTGGAGATAGATTATACAAGTGACGTGGCAAAGAATTTGATCAGATTTATTTATTACCAATATGATAAGGTTTGTCAGACTCCTCCAAGTTCTTAATGTTTATTCAGAAACTTGATCATAAGAGTGGATATCAAGTTTAGGGGAGGATTGTTGGGAATAAACTAAGGCCAGATCACTTGAACGCTGACAAGAACAACTCAAGCGTTGACAAGAGCAAAGTGAGCGCTGACAGCTTAAGCGTTGACAAGTTAAAGTCAAGCGTTGACAGATTGAAGACAAGCACTGATGGAAGATGTGAGCTACACGTTTATTATATTCTAGAATACTTCTAGTAAGGATAGAAACGACAATGTATTTTCTATATTTATCTTTACCTAGAATAGTTGATACGTAGCTTATTGTACAAGGCTTCTTAGTCTATAAAAGAAGGCCTTTAGGTTAATGTTTTGTATCAAGTTTTATATAAGTTTTCATTCGTAAACATCTTTCATTGTAAGCAAGTTCGACATTCATAATCAAAGTGAAAGTTTTGTTTACATCTTGTGTTCTTGTTTAAGTATTAAATTCAGCATAATACTTAGATTCATAAAGCATATAACAAAGGTTTCTCTACGTGTTATACTTGATCTAATCTCGTATACACAAAGCTAATCGATCTATGTTTGGGATCAACAGCGCGAGTGCGCATACAATTAAAACTTGGAATGAGGTAGGTGACCTCGGTCGACTTTGAGAGGAAAGGGATTATCCCTCTCGAGGTGCAATATTAAAAAGCTACAAAAATATATACTTAATACTAATTGAGTTGGCAAACCAATAATCGGTTGTCCCTCTCAATATACGCACAAGCAAGCGGGGAAACGAGGTGACACAAAGCACTTAAAAACCTTTTTCCTTAGACGGCCTTTTATAGCGCGTCGCCTTATACCCACCTTATAGTTTGTATATGTCGAGTTCAAACGTCTTACTAGTATTTATCTATTTTGCCCTTTTTTCCTTTTTATGGATTCGAATACAATAGTTAGGTGATGAAATCTCAACTAAGGCCTTATTTGAAAAAGTAGGTAAATTAATTGTGCTACGTAGTATAATATAATTAATGAAAAATATTTTTGTATTTAAAAAAAAATATATATATTCACAATAAAAACGAAAGAAATCGAACTAAGAAAAATAACACTAATACGTAATATTTTTGGTGTAATACTTTTAGGAAAAAGTATTACTTTTTGATTTTTTAATTTTTTGGTGCAAATCTTAGGAAATAATTTGCTTTTGTGATTTTTTAATTTTTTTGTATTTTTAAATTTTTAATTTTTTTGTGTTTTTGATTTTTTTGCAAGAAAATTAACGTTCAAAATGAACGGATCCCAAAATCCAAACGTCTCACGAAATCTTCAATCGTAACGAGCGAAGCGGCAGCGGCGCCAATTTAATGTAGGAATTTTTACAAACTCTTTTTATGTCTATTTATCGTTCCACAACTCGACTCGAAATTGATATCGGACTAAACGTAAGATTTATTGTTTTTGGTGAAACGGATTTTTTGTATTTTTAAACTAAAATCTATTTAATTAAAAACTATTTAAACTAATTCAATTAACTAAAAACTTACTATTTAAAAATTAATTAAAATGATTAAAACAAATCAAATTTTAAATTTAATAAAGTAATTTTAAACTATTTAAAAAACCATTTAAACAAAATTTGAAAACTAATTTTAACTAATTAAAAACTATATTAATGTTGAACTAATAAAAATAAAACTAAATTTAAAACAATTTAAATAGAATATTTTTTATCTTTTTATTTTTTTAGAACTTAATAAAAGTAAACAATAAAGAAAAACTTTTAATTAAATCTATTTAAAACTAGAATTTAAAATGCTTAATAAAAACTGCCAGTAAAATTTAACCTATATTAATTAATTGATGTGTAATCAAACATAAATAAAGGTCTATCACAAATGGTTATGCCTTAGGGCTGTTAAGCGTGAGGTCACGCGTTCGAGTCCAATGAGGGACAAATATTTGCTAATATTATTTTTGGACTTTATTTTTGAATACTCAGACTAATAGATTCTGAGTTTTTAAGCAGTTAATATCAAATAAGCAAAACAAAGCAGTAACGAAAAAAAACAAATAAGCTATAACTAAATAAGCTGATAAAACCAAATAAGGAGATAAAAATAACATTCAATAAGCTAAGAAACTGAAAATAAGCAAACAAATATAACAAGCAGATAAACTATAAGCAAACAAGACAAATCAGTAAGCTAAATTGAATAAGCAAATGAGAAATAACATATAAGACTCAACTTAATCTAAACTTAATTGAATAAGCAAATATAAAACTAATCAAACTAATAAGCAAACTTATAAGCAAAATAATAATGCAAATCTAAACAGAAAACTAAACCAAACCTAGGAACAAATCAAGCAGATAAAAACAAATAAAAACGAAAATAAAGACTCAAATCCACAGCAAATCAACAAAGCAGATTCAATAAACTATCTAATCGAGCAGACTCAAAATAACAACTTAAACAGGAACATAAATGAACTATTAAACATAAGCAGATCCGAACAACTATAAATCAAACAAAATCATATTTAAAACTAAAACTTACAAAAACTAAAAGAGAGAAAGAAACCTGGTGGAGATAGCCTTTGGGACGAAGAGGTGCGCTGAGCACTCTTATAACCGAATACAAACACCACCTCGAAAATCAAATTATCACCACCATGAACTTCGAAACAAACAACATCCACTCGAACAGTTTTTTTATAATTTCCCAGTGGGGGAAATTAATAATCCACTTTCATCTTAATTTAATTAATCAAAATAAGAACATAAATTCAATTTGCAATTAACTTAAATAAAAATAGAACACGAATTTAAACAGGAATTGAACTTTTCATTAATAATCAAAAATTAAATACAATACTTTGAAAGAAAAATTACAATAAACCTAATTCTAATTTTGCAAAAATTAAAATAAAATAAAAGTGCCACTCAAAATTACAGATGAAGGGGGTTTTTATAGGAAAACCGCTATAAACCTTCTTGTGATCTTGGTGAGCAAGGGATAAATCCTGGCCGCTCTTTTCATCTTCTCTTTCTTCATTCTTCATCAAGCGGCTGAAAACCACTCAGGGGTCACACGGATCGCCCTCGTGGCGTGATTTGTGTTTGTTGTGCTTGTTCTATGCTGAGGTGGAGCCTCCTTATTGGAGGGATTGGTATTGGTGATGTGGTTTAACCAATCAAAGGAAGGGAATTTGCCATGTAGGATTTGGAGATGAGGACCACCATGGTGTGCACCTGCGAAAAACATGGGGATTTATTTATAAATCGTGTGAATCACACGAATACAATAAAAGCCCCAATTGTTATGGTTAATTTTTTTGTGTTGGGTAAATTAGGGTTTGGTAAAAAATGGAGGTGCTGCGTTTTTTTTGGGAGAGAGGGATAAACAGTGAATGTATTTTCTAGGTTGTATCGAAATGGTGTGAGTAGGGTGGGTAAGTTATTTAATTGTGTGTGTGAGAGTTGGTGTTGACCAGGGTTTGTAACGTGTGTGAGTTGAGTGAGTGATTGTTTATTGTGAGTAAATTGTGAAAGGTTGATTTGACCTAGCAAACTTAATTACTCCGTTTCATCAGTTCTGGTTAATGGGCTTGGCCCAAAATCAAATACTTCCATCCGTAACATGTATTTTGGCCATAATTCCATTCGTTTAGGGATTTTGGGCTTTGGGCTTTTGTTGGACTTGTAGTATTTTAACAAGCAACTCATATCTTCCAAATGGGCTTTTGAGCTCATTAACCCAAATGTGGGACCCACTTGTCCCAATTATCTTCATAAAGTTAAATCCGCTAAAAAATCGAACTTGAATTTGACTTCCTTGATCTTTCTTTAAACCCGTGTCGATTTTACCGGCTTTCGTGATCTTTGGCACACTCTTGGTCTTTTGACTTTGTCTTCGTCTCTTTCTTGGACTTTTCTTCAACATTTGACCTGAAATCCCGTGTTTTCTTTCCTTTTGATCATTTGTACCTATTTCACACAAAAACACAAAACCACGCGTAATTCCGATTTTTACGATATTAAACACATGATTAGGTCTTGTTTTTCCTTGATTTTAGTGGCAAAAGGATAAGTGTTTACACACTTATTAGTGCACTTTAACAAAATGGTCCTAAACTTTTTTTTTACAGTAAACTTTGATTTTTTTTTGACGAACCATGAGGAGCGCCGCCTCCCGCACCTTCCAAGTACATCCACCCCTGAATATGGCACTACACTTTAGTTAAAGTTAAACTACGTGTAAACTTTACATAGCAGAAAGATGTGACCAAAATTCTTATTCTGGGTGGGAGCAATGCAAGAATGTGAGTTTTTTAGGTGACAAAAGCTCACATATGACTCCTTATTCCTTCTTAACAGAACCCATGCATGGCTTTGCATTCATATTATCGAACGGTGAATTACTCAGGGGTGTTTGTTTTAGCTTATATATTGTTTGTTAAGTGTTCTATTGCTAAAATTTGAAAGTCTTTAAAACTCATAAATTGTTAATTACCTATAATTGGTAAGCGTTGGTACAGACGGATAGATCTATTGGGGATAATGTGGGAAATGGTGTATACTTTTATTAAAACAATAATAAAATTAACATAAAACAAAGAACAGAATTAAATAACAAATAAAATTGAAAGCAGTTAAACTAAGACGAGGCACGTGTTTAACACGCTTCCCTTAAAACAGATTCGCCGTCTGTTTCCCAGGGTACAACGTCCAAAGCTGTTGTACAACCGGACTAGACAAACTTGCCTGAAAGATCACGGAAGCCTTCTGCGTTTCTGATCGAGAACTGCTGGAAAAATCGTCTGGTAATGGAGTATGAAAAGCTGCGTTTTTCTGATGATTAAACTGAATGAGACAGATTTATTATATAGTGAAAATTTGCCTTGGTCACCAAGACAAAATATTCTGTTCCATATAAAATATTCTGACAAATCTGTTATTTCTATAACACGATTTGTAAATCAATTATAAACACAAATTTATTCTAAATCTATTCTTAAAATAGATTACAGAATTTTCTGGAAAAAATCCGAATTTGCAGCAAAAAAGATACCGAAATCTGCCCGCACCCAAGCCAGTTTTCAGAGATGCATTCGTGTCCGCAGGTCGCGCGCTCGTGCACAAGCTCGGTAGCTTCGAACCCATTTTTGGCCTAGAAATCCCACTTTCTGCACCCCCCCCCCCCCCCTGCGCGCGCGTAGGCGTGGGAGTAAAAACCCACAAATGAATATTGTAGGGTAGAAACTAGGATTTCCTTATAAACATGTTTTCACTTCATGTTTCAAGCGATGTGGGGCAAATATTTTTCCAAATATTGTGTTTCACGTGACTCACTTTGAGACACGATATCTCATTCATATTAACTCCATATTGGACATACTTTAGCTCGTTGCGAAGCTCTCTTCGAGGAGAACACAAAGCTACTAAGTACTACGAATATATATAACATATACATATATAAAATTATGTCCAAAGTATTGCAAAAACCATATTTTACAAAACATTTTCCAACAATCCCCCACATGAATGGGAATCGGTCGAAAACACACGAAAGTTTCGGCAAAATTTCTGCGGTTAAGTCCTGCATAGGATAGGTAGGTGTAACCCTTTGAACCTTCCCTTATGAGATGCACTTAGTCTCCTAGATCTGAGTAGACGCGATGTCCTTGAACTCAGCCTCTGTTTACGTAGACGACAATACACACTCACACAAGACTCTCCCTGACCTTGTCAAGTCCTCATAGTCGTGTTCGTTATGGTCATGAACACTCGCCTGGTTCTGCAAGAGCTCTTAGAAATTGCGCCCCCACAATTTCCTTCGAAGCGACCCCACTTCTCTCTCACATAGGTGATTTCATCTTGAATCATTAAAAACATATGTTTTATGATTTCATCTTGAATCATTATGCTTTATGATTTCATCCTGAATCATTAAGCCATATGTTTAACCTCTCAAAAAGTCACATTGTTCTAGGAATGGACTAGGAAAGTTACCGTGTTAAGTAACTCCCCCACATTGACGTGACTTCCCCCACATTTCTATGATTAGGTTGTCCTATTGAACCCAGATCTTGGGATCTACAGTCAACTGGGTTAGGTTTTCCTTCATAGAAACTCATTCCTTTAAGGGCTTTAGTCCCATTCCTTTAGACGACTTACTAACTAACTCTCTGCTTAAGCCTTTCGTAAGCGGATCCGCGATATTATCCTTTGACTTCACATAGTCAATTGAGATAACTCCTGTTGAGAGTAGTTGTCGTACCGAATTATGTCGACGACGGATATGTCGAGACTTTCCATTATACATTGTGCTATGAGCTCTGCCAATTGCCGATTAACTATCACAATGTATACTAATGGCCGTTACCGGTTTAGGCCACCTGGGTATGTCCTCTACGAATTGACGTAGCCATTCCGCCTCTTCCCCGCATTTATCAAACGCGATAAATTCTTATTCCATCGTGGACTTAGCTATTACAGTTTGCTTGGAAGACTTTCAAGATATACGGCCCCTCCCAGTGTAAACACATATCCACTGGTCGATCTAGAATCCTTTATGTCAGATATCCAATTTGCATCACTGTATCCTTCAATAACAGATGGATATCTAGCATAATTCAGTCCATAATCACGACTGTATCTCAAATAATGAAGTACCCTAGTCATAGCTTTCGAATGTGCATCACTTGGATTACTAGTATATCTACTCAGCCTGCTAACAGCATATGCTAAGTCAGGTCGGGTACATGTCATCGAATACATTAACATGCCAATAATTCTTGAATACTCTAATTGGGCAACACCTACGCCTCTATTTTTAGATAGATGAAAACTGGTGTCTATTGGAGTTCTAGCTAGGCCGGAATCCCCCGCATTATGAGTATTAAGAATTTTGTCCACGTAATGTGCTTGACTTAATGCAAGTCCACTTTGAGTTCGTATGATCTTTATTCCAAGGATCACATCAGCCAAACCCATATCTTTCATGTCAAACTTTGATTTCAACATGTCTTTAGTAGACTTGATCATCTTGTCGTTACTGCCAACGATAAGCATATCGTCGACATAAAGACACAAGATTACATATCCACTATTTGTGTCTTTGACATAAACACACTTGTCGCATTCATTAATTTTGAATCCACCCTCTAGCATGGCGTGATCAAACTTCTGATGCCATTGTTTTGGAGCTTGCTTTAAGCCATACAATGACTTAACAAGCCTACAAACTTTGCTCTCTTGTCCAGGAGCCATGAAACCCTCGGGTTGGTTCATGTATATTTCTTCTTCTAAATCTCCATTTAGAAAAGCCGTTTTCACATCCATTTGGTGAACTTCCAAATTTCTTAATGCAGCAATAGCAAGAATCATCCTAATAGAAGTTATTCGCGTAACAGGGGAATAAGTATCAAAGTAATCTAGACCTTCGCGTTGTCTAAAACCTTTGATCACCAATCTTGCTTTGTACTTATCAATGGTGCCATCAGCTTTCATCTTCTTCTTGAAGATCCATTTATAGGCTAGTGGTTTACAACCAGGAGGTAAATCCACGAGCTCCCAAGTATGATTTTGTAAAATTGACTCTATTTCATTATTAATCGCTTCTTTCCATCGAGGCCCTTCCGAGGAATTTACAGCTTCTTGATAAGAAGTGGGTTCATTTTCTACCATAAAAGAGACAAAATCGGGTCCAAATGATTTCTCGGTTCTCTCCCGTTTGCTTCTTCTAGGTTCAACCTCTTCTTCCTCGGGTTGATCTTGTCTCTCATCTTGGAGATCATTATCATCGCGTTGTCTCTTATCTTGGACAACTGCATCATCTATTCTAGATGTGCTTCCATTTTCCTTCTTTAAACAAGGAAATATGTTTTCAAAGAAGGACGCATTCCTTGATTCCATAACTGTGTTCTTGTGTATATCTGGATTTTTCGAATCATGTACAATGAAACGATACGCACTACTATTCTTAGCATATCCAATAAATATACAATCCACAGATTTAGGTCCAATCGTTTGGGTCTTAGGTGTCGGCACAGCTACCTTGGCTAGACACCCCCACACTCGTAAGTACTGGTATGATGGTTTTCTTCCCATCCACAGTTCATATGGGGTTTCCTCTTTATCATTACGAGGTATCTTGTTTAAAAGATAAGTAGCCGTTAGAATGGCTTCCCCCCACATGTCTCGGCTCAAACCAGAACTTAACAACATGGCATTAACCATCTCTTTCAAGGTACGGTTCTTCCTTTCGGCAATACCGTTTTGCTGAGGTGAATAAGGAGCAGTAAACTCATGTCTAATTCCATGTTTCGCACATAGATCAGCAAAAGGAGACACATATTCACCTCCTCTATCACTCCGTACAACTTTGATTTTCCTACCAAGTTGATTCTCAACTTCGGTTTTGTATAGAACAAACTTGTCTATAGCTTCATCTTTACTTTTCAACAAGTAAACGTAGCAGTACTTTGTGCAATCATCAATAAACGTGATGAAGTACTTATTGCCACCTTTTGTGGGTAGTGATTTCAAATCACATATGTCTGTGTGTATCATATCAAGTGGTTCGGTTTTTCGTTCAACCGATTTGAAAGATGATCTTGTAAGTTTGGCTTCGACACAAGTTTCACACTTATAATTTGAATCAATATGAAAATTTGGTATGCCATTAAATTTAATCAAACGACGCATTGAATTAAAATTAACATGTCCAAGACGGCCATGCCACACATTAGAAGACTCAATCAAGTAAGCAGAAGAATTCATTTTATTGATATCATTCTTAACAACTATTACATTGAGCTTAAACATACCATTCAGGACATACCCCTTACCAACATACATTTGATTCTTAGAAAGTACAACTTTATCAGACTAAAAAACAAGACGAAAACCAAACTTATTCAAAAGCCATCCGGACACAAGATTCTTGCGAATCTCCAGAACATACAAGATTTTAGTCAACTTGAGCTCTTTCTCGGATGTCATCTTCAAAATAACATCTCCTTCGCCCTTGATATCAGCAGTTGCAGAGTTGCCCATGTACAACTTCTCTCCATTGTCAACCTCTCTGAAAGAGTGAAACATACTCTTGTCAGCACACACATGACGGGTTGCCCCAGTATCAACCCACCAATCATTATTATTAGAACCTACCAGGTTAACTTCAGAGATCATGGTAACGACATCAGACACCATAGCAATCATGTCCACATTATCATTCACCATATTAGCCTCGCGTGGAGTCACCCGCTTTGGCGCTTTGCAATTAGCAGCACGATGACCTGGCTTGTCACAGTTGAAGCAATTTCCTTGGAACTTCTGCTTCGCAATTCCAGCCTTAGGAGCAAGGTACTCAGACTTCCCTTTGCTCTTCTTGTCATTCTTCCCTTTTCCAAAGCTCTTGCCTTTAGACTTTGAAGAAGACGAACCATGCTCAACCATATTTGCCTTGGCAGAATCAGGTGTATAAGTGTTTTTCTGAGCCAACTTGTTGTCCTCTTCAATACGAAGACGAACAACCAAGTCTTCAACAGTCATCTCCTTTCGCTTATGCTTCAAGTAGTTTTTAAATTCTACCCAGCTTGGAGGTAACTTTTCAATGATAGCAGCAACTTGAAAAGTTTCACTCAAAGTCATACCCTCAGCATGAATGTCGTGTAGCAAAACCTGCAGATCTTGAACCTGAGTTATCACACTCTTTGAATCAACCATCTTGTAATCCAAAAAGCGAGCTACCACGAACTTCTTTGTACCAGCATCCTCAGTTTTGTACTTGCGTTCCAACAACTCCCATAATTCTTTGGCAGTCTTAGTCTTGCAGTACACATTGTACAAAGAGTCCACCAAACCATTCAGAATATAGTTGTGGCACAAGAAGTCTGAATGTTTCCATGCTTCAACAGCTTGCACGGCTTGTTGATTTTTGGGTACACCTTCTTTAGGAGGTTCCACCTGAGGTACAGTCTCCTTTAAGAACTTCGCAAGGTTCAAAGTAGTGAGATAGAAGAACATCTTCTGCTGCCACCTCTTAAAATTCTGTCCATTGATTTTTTCTGGTTTTTCAGCATGATTAGCAACTGTGTGGGGAACTGGCGCACCAGTTACATTCACAGTAGTAGTTGCAGGAGTTACAGGAGTTACAGGAGTGCTGATAGACATCCTGAAAGAGCAAACAAGATCAAAACACAAACAGTTAGACAACTGTTATAAATATGTATATAAGAAATTCAATCGTGATCTCTATATACTTATAGTGGATCTGCTTCAAAGAAACTCAATCTTGGTTTTAATGAATCAGATGTAAATATCAAACGTATCAGTTTAACAGAAACACAATCTTGGTTTCAATAAACTGATTAGAACAACTGCTAAAAAAAAACCTTAACTGTTAATTAAAATCTGTAAATTAAAACTGATTTCCAGTGAAACTCAATCCTGGTTTCGGTAGAAACAGTTTATAAATAAATCTGATAAAATTATTAATCCGATTTAATAAAAGTTTTAATTCTGTTAAACAGAATCTGTTTTAAGATTGTGGGAAACGGTGTATACTTTTATTAAAACAATAATAAAATTAACATAAAACAAAGAACAGAATTAAATAACAAATAAAATTGAAAGCAGTTAAACTAAGACGAGGCACGTGTTTAACACGCTTCCCTTAAAACAGATTCGCCGTCTGTTTCCCATGGTACAACGTCCAAAGCTGTTGTACAGCCGGACTAGACAAACTTGCCTGAAAGATCACGGAAGCCTTCTGCGTTTCTGATCGAGAACTGCTGGAAAAATCGTCTGGTAATGGAGTATGAAAAGCTGCGTTTTTCTGATGATTAAACTGAATGAATATTCTGTTCCATATAAAATATTCTGACAAATCTGTTATTTCTATAACACGATTTGCAAATCAATTATAAACACAAATTTATTCTAAATCTATTCTTAAAATAGATTAAAGAATTTTCTGGAAAAAATCCGAATTTGCAGCAAAAAAGATACCGAAATCTGCCCGCACCCAAGCCAGTTTTCGGAGCTGCATTCGTGTCCGCAGGTCGCGCGCTCGTGCACAAGTTCAGTAGCTTCGAACCCATTTTTGGCCTAGAAATCCCACTTTCTGAACCCCCCCCCCCCCCCCCCCCCCCCCCCCATGCGCGCGCGTAGGCGTGGGAGTAAAAACCAACAAATGAATATTGTAGGGTAGAAACTAGGATTTCCTTATAAACATGTTTTCACTTCATGTTTCAAGCGATGTGGGACAAATATTTTTCCAAATATTGTGTTTCACGTGACTCACTTTGAGACACGATATCTCATTCATATTAACTCCATATTGGACATACTTTAGCTCGTTGCGAAGCTCTCTTCGAGGAGAACGCAAAGCTACTAAGTACTACGAATATATATAACATATACATATATAAAATTATGTCCAAAGTATTGCAAAAACCATATTTTACAAAACATTTTCCAACAGATAACGTCTCCCACCCAGGCAGATCACATCTGTGGGTTGGAGGCTCAGCCGGGTGTGTTGTATGAGAAGTAAAGTGGGTATTAGACAAGATACATTAATAGAGCATCATTTATATTTAAGGCTTCGATGTCATGGTTTAGCAGAATAACGTGAACTTTGGATATTGTATGTGTTGCATTATCGACAGTGGATGAGATTCTTATGTTTAAAAGCTTTATGGTTTATTTAAAAACTCATTATTATTTATTTAAAAACATATGAATTCACTCGATCGTTGTGTTAACATTTTAGCGTGTATTCTCAGGTGTATAGGTTTAAGAGCACCTGGAGCATGGACTCGTGCTGGATTAAGTGAAGACAAAACAAACAATTTTCATTCGATACATTTGATAAATCATTATTTTCATTAAAGTTTGTAATAGTTATTGAGACCTCTTTTTATTGAACTCTGATTCTATAAATTTGTCGAATGGTTTATTTTATAAAACGTCTATTTTGAGGTTGTTTTATATGACTGTGTATGATGTGCAATGAAGTAATACTCAAAGTTGAGTATCCGCTGCGTTATGAATTTGGGAGTGTTACATTTCGCATGATGGAAAGGTAGAGGGTGAGCAGTTGAAGAGAACGAGTTGAAAGGAGAAAAATGCCCTTACGTAAATGACATGTGAGGGAGATATAACAGTGATAACGAGTTAAAGGTGAGATTTAACGCCCCAAAAAATTTTTCGCTTGAAAATACAAATTTTATGAGCATTTTTGCACAACATTTCTTCTCAGTAGTTTTTTTTCACATGTTTGCAATAACCAAGAAACAAAATTTGCAATTTACCCTTGCAACAAATGAAAGATTGAAAAAGTTGTCAGCAAATTATAAAAAATAACTAGATGTTATAAAAGCGTCATGGATCATGTATTGCTCACACATAAAAAAATCTAATTAAAATTTGATACATGCCTATAATGAGTACAAAACCTAGATTGTGTATATGTTTAAAAATTGGATATTGTGATTGAAAGTTTAAGATATCGAATATATACCAAAAACAAAGTAACCATCGCTAAATTTTTAAGTGTCACAAGAAACACACAGATTTGGTGATAGTTTTAGACTTTACTCGCTAAATGTCATTTTCTTGTCTGATATTGAACACAGACAAGTAAAGGAAAAGCTTTTGTTTGGCGGCAAGTTGGCAACCGCAGTATTTTCTTATCTTAGTCCCATAATGTCTGCCACTAAATTAGAAAGAATCAGATAATCAAATCAACAGAGAAATCATACAACAAAACGTGATATAAGACAAAACTTTGACTCCTGAGATATTTAAAGATATCATAAAAAGTTCTAAGTGATTTAAGTAATCTTATTGGATTTCATAGTGCGTGACGATGGTTATAACTTAAGCCAATGACTATCTTCAAAAAAAGTAATACAGATACAATTTGCAATCGAAGCAATCATTATATCGTTTACTTTTTATTATCTACCAGTTCAGTGTAGTTTCAAAAATATCCTAGAGCAATATCACCTAAACAACTCAACAAAAAGTTGTTTTCATGCAGTGATTCAAACTACGGTTTTAAGTTATTTGTTGATTTAGAAACCGAGTTTGCTTCGACATAAAACGTTTTTGGAAAGACACCCTTTTGGATGATATCAAAGTTTTTTCGCACTCTTGTGTTGTTACTTGTTATTAGAAAATAGTTTTTAAACTCGAGTGATTCAATTAAATTTGTGATTCAAAATCTTGTTGTAGTATTATCTTTTAATGAAAATGGCCTCTAAAAAAGCCTGGAAATTTTGGAATTTTTAAAAGAGATAGTGAGAAACAATTCGATATATATGCTTTTAATCATGACACTGATGGATGGGTTCACTGTACTGTAATGTTGCTATTATATTACTCCAAAGTCTGATCCTTATCTTTTACAGTACTAATTTTATTCAAAGGACATGGTTTTGATTGTCAAAGACTTCAAGTTGTGGAGCTATAAGCTACTAAATTCCATCATAACATAATTAATATAATCTCTTAGAAGATGATACAATATGGCACTGCACTTTAGTTAAAGTTAAACTACGTGTAAAATTTACATAGCAGAAAGATGTGACCAAAATTCTTATTCTAAGAGCTTCATATAAAGGTAGGCATGCCTACTAGGGCAAAATTACCAAATGCGAAATTGGAAAGAGTGATTTGATAATAATGTAATGTACGGTCTTTCCTCTTGTATGTAAATTTTTTTGTCTAACTCCTTCCTAGTTTTTTTTATTGTAGCTAGCGTTCCAAAAAACCTATATATATACACCTGCAAAATTTTATTTTATTTTTTTGGAACAAAGGATAGTAACCCACACATATTTTTATTGATCACATGATGGTTATATACAGATAAAAAGATATGTATATACAATCATAAATATGCTGTGATTTCAAATCTGAACTCATTCAAAGATAGGTGGTATAAGCATAAGAAAATCAATGTATTAAAAAAAAGCATCCTTATACTACTCTGTGTTATGGGCTATTTTAAGGAATCATTAGAAAGTTGGCTTCGGTTCTAAAACCTTTGGTATAGTGGTATGTAAGTTGGTTATCAATTTAGAGATTGTTGGTTCAAGGCTTGTTGAAAGAATTTGTGAAAAATATTGTAAAATAAGTTTTATTAAAAGAAAATTGGCTTTGATTTTCTAAATCATTTCACCCTGAATGAAGTGGAGAATAATAATGGGGTCCCTAATCATGAATATACGATAATAACATTGATTAAAAAGTGCAAACTAATCAAATAAAATTAGAGTGTCATTAACCCAAATTTTATTTAATGTTCAAAGTGCAAATTAATGATATGATTGCCTGCAACTTGATCCGTGTTTATGACTGCTTTAACTTATTTTTACTTAATAATTGTATTAGTAATTGGTTTAATTTCATACACATGCATGTAATCAAATTTTGACAAATATTTTTCTATTTCTTTTTCAAAGTTGTTTGCAGCAATTATAAGAATGTGAGTGTGGTTGGCTAGGGGCAACTAGGCAAGTTGGCAACAAGTCACGGTTTCTTAGTTGACGTTTTGCCGTCATGGCTAAATTTATGTGATTCAAGAATACTCATATTCTTCATGTGTTATAATTTAGTTTTTCTAATGCGTGCGTATTGATAGGTGTGTAAACACCCATCTTTTCTACCATTTAATTACAATAATAACCGGACCAAAACGTGTATTTAATGTCTTTTATGTCGGAATTATGCGTGGTTTGTGTTTTTGTTGTGATTTAGGATGAAAAGGTGAAAAGTGGAGAAAACACGGACATTCACGGGCATTTACGGACTTTTATTGAAGAAAAGGATGAAAGACGAAGTCAAGAAGTCAAGAGTGCAAAAAGAACGGAAGTCCACGACAAATTCTGAAGATTTATCGAAGAAAAAGTCAAAAGACGGAAGTTTATCAAAAGCCGAAGAATTCAAGTCTATTTTATTGAAGAATTTAAAGACGAGTTCGAAGAAATCCCGAAGCCAAAAGTCCCTTAAGTCCAAGTTTAAAGAAGATTAGAAGAAAAGGACTAAATATGCAATTAAATGAAGATTAAAGAAGGAGGGACTTAATTACGCAATTAAGAGAAAAGAAAAGAGGGGAGGAAGCTTCCTAATCCTCCCCTATATATAGATTAGGATAGTTATCATTTCACTGTTGTTGGCTAACTTGACAAATTAGCTCTTCCACTTTTATTTTATGCTCCTTTCATTACTTGTCATTTTTAATACATGTTTTGCACCTTAATTACCTTTTAATTCCAAGTAAGTTTTCAATTTGTGTTCTTTAAATTCTTGTCTTTATCTTTCTTTATCATTTGATCAAGTTTATTTTTATCAATTTCATTCTACTCTTCTCTTTTCATTTTTGTTTCGGTTTACATTTCGGATTAAGCAAGTTTAGCTTAATCCATTTGCTTATTTAACCAAAAGTCTCGTCCTTTTTAATTCCTCATACGAAATAAGCCACGAGATTGACAACCTTGTGTGCTTATTTGGTATTTTGTTTAAGTGTTTTGGAAGTTTTCTTTAAAGTTTTGAGTTTTAAGTTTTGATTTCATTTAAATTTCGTCTTTTAAAGTTTGAAAGATTTTAACTTTTTAGCTTATTGTTTCGTTTTAATTTCATCTTTTTAAAGTTTTTGGTCACGGATTATTAGAAGTAGCTTATTTAGAATTGTGCTTATTACGAAGTTGGTTCCATTGGAAAGTAAGGGTTTTTGATTGCGACGGCTAGTAACACCACATTGCGACAGCCTGCTTTTCCTTATTCCGATAGTGACAGTATTGGCTTAAGGGTTTTGCTTTCCGATCCAGGATTGCGATTGGTGTATCTTTTCCTCATTCCGATCTGGGGATTGCGATCGCATATTGCGATCGCTCTTTCCGACGGCTCTTGAGGCTTACTTAGACGAAGTGCTGCCCAAATTTCCTTAGCCACATTCCGATTGGTGATATTCCGATAGGACACATTCCGATAGCATCATTGCGATCTGGGGTGTTGTGTACATTCCTATCTGGGTTTGAATGGTATTGCGATCAGGAGGTAAGTGACAGTTATTCCGATCTGGATCCATTCCGATCTGAAAGGTAGGTACATTCCGATTGCGCCGATCGGAATATATTCCGATGGCGAGTATATTATTTTCTATGTTTTGTCTTGTTTAATTTTTGCATTCTCATTTTTATTACTTTGTCGAATTTTAATTTCCGTCGCACTTTAATTTTTAGTCATTTAATTATTTTACTTTCCGTCACGTTTTTAAATATCACACCTTAATTTTTAATTAGACTTAGATTTATTTTTACTCCACTTTACTTTCAACGACATTTACTTTCAAGTCTTTGCACATCTTTATTTAAAAACAACCAAAAATATAATTTGTTTCACCAAAGAATAACAGAGTCACATAGAGAACCTAGATCAATTCGATTAGACACACTTAAACGAATCTTTTTAACCTGAGTCGAGTTATTAATTAGGCGAAAATCTGTAGTTATTAAATGGCGCCGCAATGGCTCTTTTCGTTAGGATCAACAGTTTTCTGTGAGAGACACGTTGCTTTTTGGGATCCGTTCACTTGTGAACGTTACTTTTCTTGCATAAAAAATTCCAAAAACCATAAAAATTAAAAATTTCAAAAATCCTAAAAGATTTTATCTTTATTGTGTATATATATTGTCTTTGTGTTTGGTTTTGTTTTCTTTTGCATTTTCAGGTGTATGCGTACTAGATCTTCTAATTATCAAGAGCCCGAGCCTCAAGAAGATTTAGATATGGCAGGTGTTAACAACAACAACATTCCACCGAACCTCAATAATAATAATAACAACAATGCTCTTCCACAGCCCGATCTTCGGACCATGGAGGAACTTTGTCAACCAACCATGTTTGGACGAGGAGGACCGATTGCGCCGATGCAAATCAACGCTCCTGAGTTTTCGTTGAAGCACCACATGATTCAGCAAGTGCAAACAAACCCATTTAGAGGATTGCCTGATGATGATGCCAACAAATACCTCGACAAGTTCATTACAACACCCAAAGCATGAAGTTGCCTGGGGCCACAATGGATGTTCTTCGCCTACAACTCTTTCCACATACTTTATCGCATCATGCCGAGAAATGGTTTGATCGTCTCCCGAAGAATTCTATTCACACTTGGGATGACATGACTCAACGCTTTCTATCGCACTACTTTCCACCATCCATGGTCACAAGCCTTCGCAATCAGATCAGCGGTTTCATGCAAGACCCTGATGAATCTCTTTTTGACGCTTGGGAGAGATATAATGTCTTGATCGATAGATGTCCAAACCACAACATGCTCCCTGTGACCTTAATCGATACTTTCTACAACGGATTAACTTTTCGAGATCGTGATACGATTAATGCAGCCGCCGGTGGCACATTCATGAAAAGGAGACCCGAGGAGTGTAGAGAGTTAATTGAGAACATGACTACTCATCACAAGAACTGGGATTCCTCTGCTTCTTCAAGGAACAACCCAAGAGTCAATGTTTCTTCCACCTCAGCAAACCCTGAGATGACCGAACTCACCCGTGTGCTGACTGAAATGAGCAGAAGTATGCAACTCTTGGCTTCAAACCAACAACAACAACAAGTTAAAGCTGTTGCTACTCTTTGTGAAACATGCGGCGGTCCTCACTCATACACCGATTGTCCTTCTACACAAGGAAATCCGGAAAATGTGTATGCAGCTTATGGTAATTATTCACCGGAAAATTACCAAGCTAGACAACAAGGGGATAGAAATCTGCTGAGCTACCGTTCCAACAACTACCTTTCACCCGGTTTTTCTCCTCAAAACCAAAATCCCGCCAACAATTACAATAGAAGCAACCAAATCCCACCAAGAGCTTCTAATCCTTATAACCCACCCGCCCAACAAAACCCACCCATTAACTCCGATGTTGAGGCCATCATGAGAACCCAAGGTGAGCAAATCAAGAATCTGCAGAGCCAAATTATCAATCTCAAAGGAGATATCACAAAGCAAGGAAATGAGATAAGATCCGAGCTTCGCGATAACATTCACTCCTCCTTCAGCAATCAAACCAATGATTTGAAGAATATGCTCGCTAGTTTCTTGCCCGCCGCTCAACCTTCTTCTTCAAGTTCTCTACCTTCAAACACCGTCACTAATCCGCGAGCCAATGTGAGTGCTATTACTACTCGTAGTGGAGTCACCATCGTAGGACTAACAATCCCACCACCATTTATCCCTACTCCGCCCACACCTAGTATTAGTGCACCATTACCGTCTCCGCCTCGACGTGATGAAGTTCCCACAAATGACCCTTCAACATCTCAACCTTTACCACCTACACCTGCACCCTCACCACCCAAACCTAATATCCCTTATCCTTCTCGCTTGGGCAAGAACAAAATGCTAAACAAGGAGGACGCTCAAGTGACTAGCTATATCAAGATGATTTCTCAAATGAACTTCAACATTAGCTTTCTTGAAGCACTTGTCCACATGCCCAAATTTGTTAAAACATTTAAGGAATTTCTTAACAAGAAGGAGAAGCTGATTGAACTCGCCAACACACGCTTAAATGAAAACTGCTCCGCAGTTATTCTTAAAGAATTACCGGAAAAACTTGGGGATCCCGGTCGTTTTGTGTTGCCTTGCGTGTTCAACAAAACTGAAGAATTTACTGCCCTTGCTGATCTCGGGGCTAGTATTAATCTTATGCCTCTGAGTGTTTGGAAAACACTATCATTGCCCGATCTCATTCCAACAAAGATGACTCTCGAACTTGCAAACCGCACTCTCGCTTACCCCGTTGGTATAGCCGAAGACGTGTTTATCAAAGTTGGCACATTTACTTTCCCGGTCGATTTTGTCGTAGTTGATTATGAAATGGACCCTCGTATTCCTTTAATACTTGGTCGGCCATTCTTGAGAACCGGACGAGCTTTAGTAGATGTGGCCGAAGGTGAGTTAATCTTACGAGTCGGGGATGATTCAAAAGTTTTTAAAATGGGGAAGCTTACAGGCAAATCCTTTGGAGGCTGAGAATCAGTGAATATGATTAATGTGCTCGATGACTTTGTCGTCTATGACAATCCTCTATTCGATTCTTCCATCGATAATCCACTCTTTGACGATGATGTGGATGATTCTCGATCCAATTTGGACGCTTCTCCCATTTATGATTCTCCACCGGTCTTTGATGCTTATGATGATGATGATTCTAGCTCAGATTTGGATGATTTTGATTGTACTTCTGAGTATCCCGAGCTGCCCACTTTCAATGATTTTGATGAGGCCGATACTCTCTCGAGCGATTCTTCACATGATGAAGATCCTCCGCCATCACTCGATCCTACTTTGGACGATTACTCATTTGAGGAAGATTTCTCTGAATTTCTCAACACTTACTTCCCTCATGAGAGTGATGCTCCTCCTTATGACTTTGAAGATTATCGTCTTGATCCTACTTTGGATTTGAAGAGCATTCTGTCAAAGGAGAAGAAACCGGTTGATACCGAAGTCCGTTGCACATATGATTTGACACCTCTTTGTCCCCCTTCTGAGGACGAGGTTGTGCTTCTTTGCGGATCTTCTTCACACTTGGCTGAGCCTGAGTGCTATTTTCCCCTGAAGGAAAACGTGTTCGACCCCGGTATTGAAGTCTTTAAGCCATCTCAGTATCCACCTGATGAAATAAAAGGAAAAATCTTTGGAAATTTTGAAGACATGCTTGCACCACTCCACCCTTGCTTCCACCGTGCTCTATCACTGCTTAAGGGAACCTTGCCTACTCTTCTTTAGCTTGCATTGTTCGCCTTAAGCTTGAGTTATTTGCTCGATGAAAACTATGTCTTTGATCCTGGTGGATATGTTTCATCCTTCTTCCGTTGATGATCAAGGTCGAGTCAGGCTCACGACTGTATCTCAAATAATGAAGTACCCTAGTCATAGCTTTCGAATGTGCATCACTTGGATTACTAGTATATCTACTCAGCCTGCTAACAGCATATGCTAAGTCAGGTCGGGTACATGTCATCGAATACATTAACATGCCAATAATTCTTGAATACTCTAATTGGGCAACACCTACGCCTCTATTTTTAGATAGATGAAAACTGGTGTCTATTGGAGTTCTAGCTAGGCCGGAATCCCCCGCATTATGAGTATTAAGAATTTTGTCCACGTAATGTGCTTGACTTAATGCAAGTCCACTTTGAGTTCGTATGATCTTTATTCCAAGGATCACATCAGCCAAACCCATATCTTTCATGTCAAACTTTGATTTCAACATGTCTTTAGTAGACTTGATCATCTTGTCGTTACTGCCAACGATAAGCATATCGTCGACATAAAGACACAAGATTACATATCCACTATTTGTGTCTTTGACATAAACACACTTGTCGCATTCATTAATTTTGAATCCACCCTCTAGCATGGCGTGATCAAACTTCTGATGCCATTGTTTTGGAGCTTGCTTTAAGCCATACAATGACTTAACAAGCCTACAAACTTTGCTCTCTTGTCCAGGAGCCATGAAACCCTCGGGTTGGTTCATGTATATTTCTTCTTCTAAATCTCCATTTAGAAAAGCCGTTTTCACATCCATTTGGTGAACTTCCAAATTTCTTAATGCAGCAATAGCAAGAATCATCCTAATAGAAGTTATTCGCGTAACAGGGGAATAAGTATCAAAGTAATCTAGACCTTCGCGTTGTCTAAAACCTTTGATCACCAATCTTGCTTTGTACTTATCAATGGTGCCATCAGCTTTCATCTTCTTCTTGAAGATCCATTTATAGGCTAGTGGTTTACAACCAGGAGGTAAATCCACGAGCTCCCAAGTATGATTTTGTAAAATTGACTCTATTTCACTATTAATCGCTTCTTTCCATCGAGGCCCTTCCGAGGAATTTACAGCTTCTTGATAAGAAGTGGGTTCATTTTCTACCATAAAAGAGACAAAATCGGGTCCAAATGATTTCTCGGTTCTCTCCCGTTTGCTTCTTCTAGGTTCAACCTCTTCTTCCTCGGGTTGATCTTGTCTCTCATCTTGGAGATCATTATCATCGCGTTGTCTCTTATCTTGGACAACTGCATCATCTATTCTAGATGCGCTTCCATTTTCCTTCTTTAAACAAGGAAATATGTTTTCAAAGAAGGACGCATTCCTTGATTCCATAACTGTGTTCTTGTGTATATCTGGATTTTTCGAATCATGTACAATGAAACGATACGCACTACTATTCTTAGCATATCCAATAAATATACAATCCACAGATTTAGGTCCAATCGTTTGGGTCTTAGGTGTCGGCACAGCTACCTTGGCTAGACACCCCCACACTCGTAAGTACTGGTATGATGGTTTTCTTCCCATCCACAGTTCATATGGGGTTTCCTCTTTATCATTACGAGGTATCTTGTTTAAAAGATAAGTAGCCGTTAGAATGGATTCCCCCCACATGTCCCGGCTCAAACCAGAACTTAACAACATGGCATTAACCATCTCTTTCAAGGTACGGTTCTTCCTTTCGGCAATACCGTTTTGCTGAGGTGAATAAGGAGCAGTAAACTCATGTCTAATTCCATGTTTCGCACATAGATCAGCAAAAGGAGACACATATTCACCTCCTCTATCACTCCGTACAACTTTGATTTTCCTACCAAGTTGATTCTCAACTTCGGTTTTGTATAGAACAAACTTGTCTATAGCTTCATCTTTACTTTTCAACAAGTAAACGTAGCAGTACTTTGTGCAATCATCAATAAACGTGATGAAGTACTTATTGCCACCTTTTGTGGGTAGTGATTTCAAATCACATATGTCTGTGTGTATCATATCAAGTGGTTCGGTTTTTCGTTCAACCGATTTGAAAGATGATCTTGTAAGTTTGGCTTCGACACAAGTTTCACACTTATAATTTGAATCAATATGAAAATTTGGTATGCCATTAAATTTAATCAAACGACGCATTGAATTAAAATTAACATGTCCAAGACGGCCATGCCACACATTAGAAGACTCAATCAAGTAAGCAGAAGAATTCATTTTATTGATATCATTCTTAACAACTATTACATTGAGCTTAAACATACCATTCAGGACATACCCCTTACCAACATACATTTGATTCTTAGAAAGTACAACTTTATCAGACTAAAAAACAAGACGAAAACCAAACTTATTCAAAAGCCATCCGGACACAAGATTCTTGCGAATCTCCAGAACATACAAGATTTTAGTCAACTTGAGCTCTTTCTCGGATGTCATCTTCAAAATAACATCTCCTTCGCCCTTGATATCAGCAGTTGCAGAGTTGCCCATGTACAACTTCTCTCCATTGTCAACCTCTCTGAAAGAGTGAAACATACTCTTGTCAGCACACACATGACGGGTTGCCCCAGTATCAACCCACCAATCATTATTATTAGAACCTACCAGGTTAACTTCAGAGATCATGGTAACGACATCAGACACCATAGCAATCATGTCCACATTATCATTCACCATATTAGCCTCGCGTGGAGTCACCCGCTTTGGCGCTTTGCAATTAGCAGCACGATGACCTGGCTTGTCACAGTTGAAGCAATTTCCTTGGAACTTCTGCTTCGCAATTCCAGCCTTAGGAGCAAGGTACTCAGACTTCCCTTTGCTCTTCTTGTCATTCTTCCCTTTTCCAAAGCTCTTGCCTTTAGACTTTGAAGAAGACGAACCATGCTCAACCATATTTGCCTTGGCAGAATCAGGTGTATAAGTGTTTTTCTGAGCCAGCTTGTTGTCCTCTTCAATACGAAGACGAACAACCAAGTCTTCAACATTCATCTCCTTTCGCTTATGCTTCAAGTAGTTTTTAAATTCTACCCATCTTGGAGGTAACTTTTCAATGATAGCAGCAACTTGAAAAGTTTCACTCAAAGTCATACCCTCAGCATGAATGTCGTGTAGCAAAACCTGCAGATCTTGAACCTGAGTTATCACACTCTTTGAATCAACCATCTTGTAATCCAAAAAGCGAGCTACCACGAACTTCTTTGTACCAGCATCCTCAGTTTTGTACTTGCGTTCCAACAACTCCCATAATTCTTTGGCAGTCTTAGTCTTGCAGTACACATTGTACAAAGAGTCCACCAAACCATTCAGAATATAGTTGTGGCACAAGAAGTCTGAATGTTTCCATGCTTCAACAGCTTGCACGGCTTGTTGATTTTCGGGTACACCTTCTTTAGGAGGTTCCACCTGAGGTACAGTCTCCTTTAAGAACTTCGCAAGGTTCAAAGTAGTGAGATAGAAGAACATCTTCTGCTGCCACCTCTTAAAATTCTGTCCATTGATTTTTTCTGGTTTTTCAGCATGATTAGCAACTGTGTGGGGAACTGGCGCACCAGTTACATTCACAGTAGTAGTTGCAGGAGTTACAGGAGTTACAGGAGTGCTGATAGACATCCTGAAAGAGCAAACAAGATCAAAACACAAACAGTTAGACAACTGTTATAAATATGTATATAAGAAATTCAATCGTGATCTCTATATACTTATAGTGGATCTGCTTCAAAGAAACTCAATCTTGGTTTTAATGAATCAGATGTAAATATCAAACGTATCAGTTTAACAGAAACACAATCTTGGTTTCAATAAACTGATTAGAACAACTGCTAAAAAAAAACCTTAACTGTTAATTAAAATCTGTAAATTAAAACTGATTTCCAGTGAAACTCAATCCTGGTTTCGGTAGAAACAGTTTATAAATAAATCTGATAAAATTATTAATCCGATTTAATAAAAGTTTTAATTCTGTTAAACAGAATCTGTTTTAAGATTGTGGGAAACGGTGTATACTTTTATTAAAACAATAATAAAATTAACATAAAACAAAGAACAGAATTAAATAACAAATAAAATTGAAAGCAGTTAAACTAAGACGAGGCACGTGTTTAACACGCTTCCCTTAAAACAGATTCGCCGTCTGTTTCCCAGGGCACAACGTCCAAAGCTGTTGTACAGCCGGACTAGACAAACTTGCCTGAAAGATCACGGAAGCCTTCTGCGTTTCTGATCGAGAACTGCTGGAAAAATCGTCTGGTAATGGAGTATGAAAAGCTGCGTTTTTCTGATGATTAAACTGAATGAATATTCTGTTCCATATAAAATATTCTGACAAATCTGTTATTTCTATAACACGATTTGCAAATCAATTATAAACACAAATTTATTCTAAATCTATTCTTAAAATAGATTACAGAATTTTCTGGAAAAAATCCGAATTTGCAGCAAAAAAGATACCGAAATCTGCCCGCACCCAAGCCAGTTTTCGGAGCTGCATTCGTGTCCGCAGGTCGCGCGCTCGTGCACAAGTTCAGTAGCTTCGAACCCGTTTTTGGCCTAGAAATCCCACTTTCTGAACCCCCCCCCCCCCCCCTGCGCGCGCGTAGGCGTGGGAGTAAAAACCCACAAATGAATATTGTAGGGTAGAAACTAGGATTTCCTTATAAACATGTTTTCACTTCATGTTTCAAGCGATGTGGGACAAATATTTTTCCAAATATTGTGTTTCACGTGACTCACTTTGAGACACGATATCTCATTCATATTAACTCCATATTGGACATACTTTAGCTCGTTGCGAAGCTCTCTTCGAGGAGAACGCAAAGCTACTAAGTACTACGAATATATATAACATATACATATATAAAATTATGTCCAAAGTATTGCAAAAACCATATTTTACAAAACATTTTCCAACAGATAACGTCTCCCACCCAGGCAGATCACATCTGTGGGTTGGAGGCTCAGCCGGGTGTGTTGTATGAGAAGTAAAGTGGGTATTAGACAAGATACATTAATAGAGCATCATTTATATTTAAGGCTTCGATGTCATGGTTTAGCAGAATAACGTGAACTTTGGATATTGTATGTGTTGCATTATCGACAGTGGATGAGATTCTTATGTTTAAAAGCTTTATGGTTTATTTAAAAACTCATTATTATTTATTTAAAAACATATGAATTCACTCGATCGTTGTGTTAACATTTTAGCGTGTATTCTCAGGTGTATAGGTTTAAGAGCACCTGGAGCATGGACTCGTGCTGGATTAAGTGAAGACAAAACAAACAATTTTCATTCGATACATTTGATAAATCATTATTTTCATTAAAGTTTGTAATAGTTATTGAGACCTCTTTTTATTGAACTCTGATTCTATAAATTTGTCGAATGGTTTATTTTATAAAACGTCTATTTTGATGTCGTTTTATATGACTGTGTATGATGTGCAATGAAGTAATACTCAAAGTTGAGTATCCACTGCGTTATGAATTTGGGAGTGTTACATTTCGCATGATGGAAAGGTAGAGGGTGAGCAGTTGAAGAGAACGAGTTGAAAGGAGAAAAATGCCCTTACGTGAATGACATGTGAGGGAGATATAACAGTGATAACGAGTTAAAGGTGAGATTTAACGCCCCAAAAAATTTTTCGCTTGAAAATACAAATTTTATGAGCATTTTTGCACAACATTTCTTCTCAGTAGTTTTTTTTCACATGTTTGCAATAACCAAGAAACAAAATTTGCAATTTACCCTTGCAACAAATGAAAGATTGAAAAAGTTGTCAGCAAATTATAAAAAATAACTAGATGTTATAAAAGCGTCATGGATCATGTATTGCTCACACATAAAAAAATCTAATTAAAATTTGATACATGCCTATAATGAGTACAAAACCTAGATTGTGTATATGTTTAAAAATTGGATATTGTGATTGAAAGTTTAAGATATCGAATATATACCAAAAACAAAGTAACCATCGCTAAATTTTTAAGTGTCACAAGAAACACACAGATTTGGTGATAGTTTTAGACTTTACTCGCTAAATGTCATTTTCTTGTCTGATATTGAACACAGACAAGTAAAGGAAAAGCTTTTGTTTGGCGGCAAGTTGGCAACCGCAGTATTTTCTTATCTTAGTCCCATAATGTCTGCCACTAAATTAGAAAGAATCAGATAATCAAATCAACAGAGAAATCATACAACAAAACGTGATATAAGACAAAACTTTGACTCCTGAGATATTTAAAGATATCATAAAAAGTTCTAAGTGATTTAAGTAATCTTATTGGATTTCATAGTGCGTGACGATGGTTATAACTTAAGCCAATGACTATCTTCAAAAAAAGTAATACAGATACAATTTGCAATCGAAGCAATCATTATATCGTTTACTTTTTATTATCTACCAGTTCAGTGTAGTTTCAAAAATATCCTAGAGCAATATCACCTAAACAACTCAACAAAAAGTTGTTTTCATGCAGTGATTCAAACTACGGTTTTAAGTTATTTGTTGATTTAGAAACCGAGTTTGCTTCGACATAAAACGTTTTTGGAAAGACACCCTTTTGGATGATATCAAAGTTTTTTCGCACTCTTGTGTTGTTACTTGTTATTAGAAAATAGTTTTTAAACTCGAGTGATTCAATTAAATTTGTGATTCAAAATCTTGTTGTAGTATTATCTTTTAATGAAAATGGCCTCTAAAAAAGCCTGGAAATTTTGGAATTTTTAAAAGAGATAGTGAGAAACAATTCGATATATATGCTTTTAATCATGACACTGATGGATGGGTTCACTGTACTGTAATGTTGCTATTATATTACTCCAAAGTCTGATCCTTATCTTTTACAGTACTAATTTTATTCAAAGGACATGGTTTTGATTGTCAAAGACTTCAAGTTGTGGAGCTATAAGCTACTAAATTCCATCATAACATAATTAATATAATCTCTTAGAAGATGATACAATATGGCACTGCACTTTAGTTAAAGTTAAACTACGTGTAAAATTTACATAGCAGAAAGATGTGACCAAAATTCTTATTCTAAGAGCTTCATATAAAGGTAGGCATGCCTACTAGGGCAAAATTACCAATGTGAAATTGGCCGGATAGAGTGATTTGATAATAATGTAATGTACGGTCTTTGCTCTTGTATCTAATTCTTTTGTCTAACTCCTTGCTAGTTTTTTTATTGTAGCTAGCGTTCCAAAACCTATATATATACACCTGCGACTCTGCAAGATTTTATTTTATTTTTTTAGAACAAAGGATAGTAACCCACACATATTTTTATTGATCACATGATGGTTATATACAGATAAAAAGATATATATCGAGTTAATTGGGAGTATATACAATCATAAATATGCTGTGATTTCAAATCTTGTTGAACTCGTTTAAAAATAGGTGGTATAAGCATATGAAAATCAATGTATTAAAAAAAAGCATCCTTATATATACTACTCTGTTAGTAGAAAGTTGGCTTTGGCTCTAAAACCTTTGGTATACTATAGTGGTATGCGAGTTGGTTTCAATTTAGAGATTGTTAGTCAAGGCTTGTTGAAAGAATTTGTGAGAAATATTATAAAATAAGTTTTATTAAAAGAAAATTGGCTTTGATCTTTTAAATCATTTTTGAGGCACGATGAAGTGGAGAATAATAATGGGGTCCCTAATCATGAATATACGATAATAACCTTGATTAAAAGAGTAATCAAATAAAATTAGAGTGTCATTAACTCAAATTTTATTTAAAGTTCAAAGTGCAAATTAATGATATGATTCCCTGCAACTTGATCCGTGTTTATGACTGCTTTAATTTATTTTTAGTTAATAATTGTATTAGTAATTGGTTTAATTTCATACACATGCATGTAATCAAATTTTCGCAAATATTTTTTTATTTCTTTTTCAAAGTTGTTTGCAGCAATTATAGGAATGTGAGTGTGGTTGGCTAGGGGCAACTAGGCAAGTTGGCAACAAGTCATGGTTGCTTTTTTTTAGAACGGCAAATGTTAGTGGTTAGTGGGTCGAATCGTGTAATGACATTCAAGCGGAATAATATTTTCTTCGAACCTTCGCCTAGTTGTGTTAGACTCCTATTCGCTTCTCCTGAAAGGCCCTTGGCAGGTCTTGAACCCAAGACCTCCAAGAAACCTTCCCCAAAGAAACCACTTAGTGGAACTTTGGTGGCCAACTAAGCTAAGCCAGTTAGTTACAAGTCATGGTTGCTTAGTTGACGTTTTGCCGGCATGGCTACGTTTATGTGACTCAAGAATACCCATATTCTTCATGTGTTATAATCTAGTTTTTCTAATGTGTGCTTATACGCGTACACATATGCGTATCAATGTATATAATTAAATGTTTGAATAATTTAAGAAAAGAACATGATTTTTTTCTCCGTAAACACTAGAATACTCCATGCAACAAAAGGCCGAGTCACAAACCAAATGGAACGATAACAATGTCGTTAAAACTTTTGGCAAAAAGACCAGCAACATGTTTTAGCAACGACAATATTAGGCCACAAAACTTCCCAATTAGATAAATAATTTAAGCACTATTCGTGTCGAATATGAATGGATACTCTTTAGATGTCGATATTTGGTCAAGTACTTGAAAACTGTGCTAAAGCTACGAGATCTACTAGTGCAAAGATTGTGAACAAGTTTACGCAAGTGACTGCAGGTGTATCAGTTGGTTTTATAGTCAACTTTAAACCAGTTGGTGTTAAGGTTACTCAAGTATATCAAATAGTTGGCAAGAAGAATTCGTCTTTAAGTAGTAGAAAAAAGCAAGCTACTTCGGTGTCTAGTCTAGAGGTTAATCCTAGTAAAGAGATTAGTCACTCAAATTCGGGGCATTTAAGACTGATGGTTTGGATGATCCTTCGAATAAATTTATGTGTGAGGATGATACTCCTCGTTCGAATGTTAGTCATACCCCGATTCTTGAGCAAATTGACAAGATTAAAAAGGATACTATTGAGAGGAAATTTACTTTTGTGGATGATCAATGGAACCCGATTCCAAGAAAAAGGAGTGATATTTCAGGTGAGTTAAATGAGGAGGACGTAGTTGCACCTGTGGATAATAATATGACAAATTTTATAGCTTCTAAAACACCAGATATGAGATATAAGACTAATACTTTGTGGAAACAATGAAATGATTCATAGAAGAATGTTGTTGTTGACTATGACCCATTTGATAATGATATGTATGATGATCAGGATATTCCAGACAGTGTCCAGTATATTGCTGATAACTTAGAATCAGAGTCTGCGGAAGCAAGAAACTCTTGTCTTCCTTATGCTTCATGTGATTATGTAGTAATTTTATGTGTTAATTCTTGCTAGAAAGTTGTTGGTCTATGTAACGAATGGAGATATAGGATTCACTTACATCTTTTATATTTAATCACTTTTTAGAGTAATAAAATTTGCCGACGAAACCTTTTACCAAAAAAAAAACAAATTGTGATCATTAAAAGGGCTTACGATACCGATAAGAGTAAGACAAGAGCGAGAAAAGGTCACAAATAGAGTTGAACCAAGTAACATTGCAAAGGCATAATGATAGTAGGGTCGGGATGGCCAGCTCAAGAAAGAAGCAGGCTAGAAGGCCCAAGGTGGTTAAGACTAAGACACGATTATACGAGCCTTTATAATTTCAATAGTACGGGTGCTGCCGTGCCACGAGGCACGACCATGGAAGTAATGAAAAAGAAAAAGTTATGTAGTTGGACCATCTGTTCTATCCGTCCGGGACCGGACCGGACCGATCAAGACCGGACCGGACCGAGGACCGAAATGGTCCAAAACCCCGGACCGAGACCGGACCGAAATAGTCCGGTCCGGTCCGGGTTGGTCCGGTCCGATTTGGTCCTCGGTCCGGTCCGGTCCTATTAGACATATTTGATGAGATTTTTGGTACGACCGAACCGGACCGGACCGGACCGACCGGACCGAGGACCGAATTCGTCCAAAACCCCGGACCGAGGACCGGACCGAAATTACTCGGTCCGGTTCGGTTCGGTCCGGTCCGGTCCGGTTTTCCGGTCCGGGTCGGTTTTGGGTCTGTCGTGCTCAGCCCTATACATATATAGTGAACCCAATCCGCTTGTGAGCCTATGAGGTGTCGGGAAAAAATTAATAAGATCTCTAAATTGTCTAAGTTGAGCCCGAGCTCAACTTAGTCTAAGAAACTATATTCACTTCATATGATGTATAATACGGTCCCGCGTTACTACAAATCCTAATATTTTTCATTTAATATGTATAAATATCTAACAATGTTGTTCTTGTAACTTTTTGATATGTAACATTGATGCTAATGACCAGATGGAACAACCGATAACAGTCTAACATGTGTCTTAACTCGAGACTATATCTGAAACAACCAAATGGTATACGCTCATGTGGTATCATAATCCGGGCGGAGATTGTCAAACCTCTATAAATCTATCCATAACATAAGTGCGTATTTAGTCGGTCATCCAAAAGTAACCGACGGTTAATGATAATGGGCATTGCGAGTTACGATACTTAGGCATATCATAAAACGAATGTTTTGCGTCTATAACAATATTACAAGCATTATCTCACCTCAAATAGTTTAAACACAAGCAATAATTTAAAACAGGTTATGACTCACCTCAAGTAAACGAATCAATTCCACAACAACATAATATCAACAAACGCTGAAGTGTATTTTAGATGCAACCTAGTAATAATAATATAATTTAGGCGCAAGCAATTAAATCAAGAAAATGCAACATGTATGTCACTCGCTCGCTATGTGCTTTTATATTTAATAATAAAAACATATCTTAAGGTGATATCATATAAAATCTAGTCCATCTCAACACTTAGGAAAAACTATTATTTTCTATCAAAAACGAAATCGCCAGCCTTTGAACGCCATTTTGAAATTTGTCATTTTTTGTAAGTCATATATGACCTAAAACGTTTTTCGACGGCCTTTCGACGTCCGTTTCAATTCTTCCATTTATAGTAACCCGAAAATCAATAAACCAATCCCCACTGTATAACTCCCCAATCAATCATCCAACAAGTATCAATGACCCGACTCGAAGTATAATAATAAAAACACATTTTATATTTTATAACTAGTCGACGAATCGATTTCTATATTTCTCACATTTTTAAAAGCAACCTAACATGTTCAGATATGTTACTAAATCCGTTGTCACTTAAAACACTCCAATTTAACTAAAAAACGCTCGTTTAACCTCTTTATTATTAATCAGCTTTCAATAGTAAAATTATCCGGTTATTGCCATTTTTATAAAGTCGATAGTTGGAAGAAGTTGTGACATGGATCGGTGTTGATTTTGTGGTTGATTTGTGTTAAAAAGCTTATTCTCCAACAATTTTAAATTGAATCTGTTGTTTCAATCCAACAATTTTAAACCACAAATCCATGTTAAAAATTCCACCCCATATCCAATATATATCAAGAATATCAAATATACAACCAAGAACAACATACAAACCTCTTAAAAAAAACGTAACATACATAAAATGACTTGTTCATTTGCTAGCACAAAAACATGATGATATATCAATAATCACACAAGATGATTTATAAATGAAAACAAACAAATGAAAAGATTAATGAAGAATATAAAACCTTGAAGATGAATGAAGCTTTAAAAAAAGAACCAACAACTAAACACCCCGTAAATCTTACTAACTCAAAACCTTACAAATTTGAAACATAAAAATCTAGAAAACCTTTTTGAACCCGAACCAACCTTAAATATGTCAAAACCTAGTTTGTTGCTCATATGAAAAATAAACAGGTTTTGCTTGCCCGGTTAATAAGTACACGTAGATATGTTACAAGCCTTGTGAGTTTACGTTGATCGTGCTTCCATGTTATCCTAGCTCCTCGTAATGCTCTGGTAATAATATCCATCATTTCGAGTAAACAGTCATCACCAAGTTAGTGTTAAATGGTTAGGTATTCAAATACAATACACATATAGACAGGGGCGGAGCCAGAGTAAAAACTAATCGGGTGCACAAAATTTTAATACGAGTATCCATATGATACATAATTTTAAAATCGAGTTCATTTTGAAGAAATGAAAATTTTAGCAAATATATACACTACGCGGAAAACTTTATCGATTTCTCGTGCATCTCCGAGACTCCCTAGCTCTTTCCCTGCAAATAGAAATGAATTAGCGATTTCTTGAGGGGTGGATGGTATGATTGAAAGCTTATAAATTAATTCGAAATAACAAATAATATATCGAGAAGCAATCACCAAGACAAATATTAATACTATTAGATTCTATTGATTGCATATAAAAATAACTAGCATGATATATGCGCAATATGACAACGGATATCCGATGATGTATGAGGCGAAAAATGTTATACATATACTCATCAATTTCAATTTGTATATTCAAAGTAAGGTTAGAGTTATAAAATTTTGAATCAAAATAAAATAGACTTAATAAAAATGAAAAAAAAATTAAAAGTTGAAAAATATATAAAAAGGGATGTCGGATTAAAAGTAAATTCTTTTTAAGAAATATAATAGAATTAGTTTATAAAAATAATAAACGTATATAAAATATTTAATTTAAAAATAAAAATAATTTTGTAATAGGTTATTATATATAGTTGTTACAAGATTGCACATGTTGTTATAAATGTATATTCTCAATGAGAAAAGTTCAATATGTATACTCTCTTTATCATATACTCAATCGATCAATCTCAGCCATCCATTTTTTTATCTAATAAAATAATCTGTTTTAAAAAAAATTAAATATCTCACAAACAATATATATATACTTTCGATTAATTTTTTTTCTGAGAAAATAATATATGATTCGTATCACGAATCATATATGATTTTGAAAGAAAATCATATGTGATCCGTGATACTAATCATATATAATTTTCTCAAAAAAAGTTCATAAAAAATATATACACTTGTCCATCGATAAAAAATGATTTAATTCTCGTTGTAGTGATGTATTTTTGTCACTTGACGATTTACTGTTTGTGAGCTATTTAATTTTTAGAAAGATGTAAAAGTTAGTTTGAATGAATGTGACTAGTTGATGTGTTTATGCTAAGAGCAGTGTGTACGGTGCGCCATGGCTTAAGCCATGGCCTTGGCGCGAGATATGCTGCTGAGCCAACCCCCCCCCCCCCCCCCCCCCCCCTTGAGTTATGGGTAGAAAACTGGCGATAGCAAGCCAACGTTAAAGGCCATAGCGCGACCCCATGGCGCAGCCAACCACACCGTGGCTCGCGCCATGGGGCTGAGTTATCATTTTTTTTTGGACGTTGGGCAACAACTATATTTTTTTGGAGTGTTTTTTGACTGTTTGGGGCTAAAAAATACCCTATTTTTCCTATATTTTTACCTATAAATCACATCTAAAATTAACAAAAAATCACACCTTCTTTTATAATTCACAACATCTAATTTCTATCTTTTTTCTATCCACCATGACCCAAAATCCAAACCAATTCCCGAATCAATGGATAAAAACTTTTTTATCCGATCCGAAAAATCAAATTCCGACCACTCAACTTCCAAATTCTTCTACTTCGTCTAACCCGAATACTCCCTCATCCGCAACATCAAGTACTAATCAATTTTCCTCATTCGCCAACTATAATCAACTACCAAATCCTTTTTCTAACTTCCCACCACAAAACCCGTTTGTTAATTGTACACCCAAGACATTCAATCTATGGTTCCAACAATCCCAACAATCACAAGTTTTCCAACAATCACAACAACAAAATTTCCAAAATTTTCCTCAACACTCTTCACAAGAACCTCAAGAAACCGAACAAAACGATGATCCCGATGAACAAGCCGCGGATCCATCGAAGAAAGGCGGGAGAAAGAAAAGTGTTGCAAAAAAAACCCGAAAAAATCCGCGGGTCCACCACCAACCCCGAAGTCGGACCGTCCTTTTTGGACCCAACGTGAAGAAGAAGCTTTGCCCGAGTGTTGGATTGAAGTATCTGAAGACCCGAAGGTCGGGTCCGATCAACCATATGAGGCGTTTTGGTACCAAATTATGGATATGTATAACAACCGGCTTAGGGATGAGGGTTTTAAACCGAGAAACAAAAATATGTTGACCGGGAAATGGACGACTTTGAACCGCGAGGTTCACAAGTTTAATTTATTTTATGAAAACGCCAAACTTTTGAGTGGAAAAAATCAAGATGATTTGATGACCCGTGTGATGAGTTTGTTTCGAGATGAAAACGTGAACAAGGAGTTTCCACACAAAAGTGCTTGGCTTGTTTTAAAAGACAAGTATAAATGGAAAAATTCCGATTCAACTAAAACACGCCGTGCCCGGGTGAGAGCAGCCGATGTAGATCCGGATCTATTTAATGATGATGAAATACCTCGTCCATCCGGTATTCCAAGAAAGCCCAAGGTTCAACGATCCTCATGTTCATCCGCCACTTCGGGGTCTCAAAAAGAACAATTGGCCGAATTGCTACAACAACAAATGATTTCGGATCGTGAGGCTAAAAAGAAACGATTGGACCTAGAGGTGGCGGCAAGACTAGAAGTGGTTCAACTTCAAAAAAGGAATGAAGAATTGCAAATCCTTCGATTCGATACAACCGGGATGAGTGAAAGAGACGTGGCGCGAATCGAAAAGCTCAAGGATGAGGCGCGCGCGAAATATTTTAATTTTTAAATTGTATTTTTTTAAGTTCTTTTATTTCGTGTATTTTTTTTTTGTTTCGTGTTCTTTTCATGTTTTTTTTAACTTCGTAATTGTATTATTAATGAAAAAAATTAGGTTTTAGTTAATTAATTGTTAAATAATAAAAAAAAAGTTGTGGGGTCACGATAAACCGAGAAAAGTTGGTGTTAATCAGGGAGGGGGTTTGGTGGGTTATGGGGTGTTTTTGAGTTATGAGAGAAAAAGCTGACGTGACAACACTTTTTGCCCACGACTCGACTCGCACAACTCAACTGTACCCAACCCTCTAATTAGAGATTTACATTAATCTCAACTCTATTTTCAAAACAAACAATTTTAAAAATATAAATCTTCAGACTTTCTAGATTTAAAGTTATTTCAGATACTTTATAATATAGAAAAATCGTTGTTTAGAAATGCAAACGCGCAAAACCTGAATTCAACCTTTAAAAACGCATGCACATGCAATTTTCACAAATACATGTTCTTTGCAACGAAAATACACACACACATAATGATTGGAAGGTGATGTTAATACCACAAACCCGAAGAAGATCTGGGTGATTGCACACAACCATCACTGTATAAAGGACGTATGGCAACTTTTAGATATCATACAAAAATTTGCTAAAAAGCTTCATGTGTTGAGCTTGTAGCGCAATGGCAATCGTCATGCTCCCATCATTGATTGGACTTGGTAATACGAAACTAAGACCTTCGAATGGGATCACCGCAGGTCCCATAAATACAGGCCGACCCCATCCAAAATCAACATCGTAGATCGAGAGCCTTGCCCAGCTACTTATACCAAGATTTGGGCATTCAAATGACTGGGCGCCACGATCCATATTGTTCAGATCAGGCTGTAATTCCAAATAATCAATAGCTGACATTAGATAATCCGTATTCCTCTGAGTTATCGCGTCGTGAATTTTACTGGCTGCATACCAAGTAGGGTTTGATTGAAGCTTGCCTACTACCGCTATTGGAGTTGCCATTAATATAACATTCCCGAAATAGCCTTTCGGCAAAGGAGGATTAAGGTGAGCCCGGGCATTAGTTGGTATATAGAGCTTGGTGTCTTGATCATCAGGGAGCCCACGGGCTTTACACACCGTCTTCCAAATATGGCCAGCCAGCATTTCGTACGAGCTATATTGAATTGTGTTGCCATATTCGTTCGACTTTGCTTTAAGTATGCTAATTTGGTATTGTGTTAACTTAAATATTGAGGTGACAGTTTCATCTGATGAGTATTTGATTGGCCACAATCTCATTGGTGGAGGAGGGAGATATTCGACGTGCTCAAAAACTGGCTGTGGTGGGTCTCGAGCACGGAGGAGGGTCCGGTCCAAAAAGGGTAATTGAGTAATGTCAAGGCCACGTGACATTTCGGACCATGAGTTCAAGAAATGTTGTGCAGATAATCCATCTGCAATACGATGGTGCATCCCGACTCCTAGAGAAACTCCCCCACATATGAAGCGAGTCACCTGCTCATATATAAACGTGTCAATTAAGTACATCACAAATGTGTTCGTTTATTCGTTTATTCGTTTGTTATTAGAAGAGACCGAGAGTCCATACCTGCAAAAGGAGTATCGGATACGAATCAATTCCCAACGAGTAATCAACGGTTGGAATAAGTTTCAGAAATTCTAATCTGGGTGCCAAATCACCCAAGTCATCGATCACACAATCAGACTCGGCTTCTACAAACAACACTCCTTGTCCTTGACAGTCGATATCAATCCGGCCATCTTGGTCTTCCTTAAATCGCCCTGCCACCGGGTAAAATACAACCAACACCTTGCTCAATGCGTCTTTCATAACTTTGGTATCAAAGAAATTGCTAGAAACTCCGTTGGGCAGGTAGAAATAAACGGTTAGTGTGTGATACTTTGATACCAGAAGGTCGAGGTTAGAGTTCCATAGCTTTATCTTTGGCGTCTCCTCTGCTGGCATCACCATCGTCGATTCCTTTACCATGATCTTCATGATCTTAATAAAATTTTGTAAAACACTAGAAAAATGAAACGCTGTTTTGTTGTTACAAGCTAGATTCAGAATGAAATCAACTAAGGTTTTGAAATGTGTTAACAGTTAACAAAGCCTCTTATTCTATATCAAACGTTTATAGTGAGGACCATTTATATAGTTTTGGTGCAAGTGAGGCGGCCAAGTATTTGATTAATTTAATCTTATCTATGTAACTTAAGATTAGGGCAACGTGCGATAAATGAAAACAAACTTAAGATTTTCAATAGAGTAACTTGAAGGAAATCAATCTTGTAAGGGTAGAATGATTATTTCATTTCATAGTTTATATGAAAAACAAGAACAGTTAATTTGAGTATGAGTACCGAGTAATAGAGATCAAAACATATGGAGTACGAGAACTCTTAATTAGAACACCAGTAATACCGGGTTGCATGATCAAGTCGTGTGAGGTATTTTTTTAGCTGTGATCACGTTTGTCATAATAAACACCTTTATAGCAAGATTGTAATTTTTGCACAAATATACTGGTCGAAAATCCTTTTTGAAGCAGTCTTTTTATTTTCGAGTTACCCTGAAAGGTGTAGGACTTGTCTACATTTTACCTCCCCCTTACCCTGCTTAGGCAGGATTTGGTATGTTGTTGTTTCATTTCTTTCAATTATGTTTGTGCAGGGACTGAATGATAATTATGGGTATATAAGCTGGAGTTATTAGGTGTTGTTTGTCTAATTAGTTACACACAGGTTCAATCAATCAGACTTTTCTCTCAGGTTTTAGGGTTTCGTTTCATTGTAATTCTTGATTTTGTTTTACCATTTTATTAAGTTTATTCGTGTGAGTATTGTTTAGATTGATAGGATCCACTTAGTAGGAACTATCTAGTTTCATTGTATTCTCTTTGGTGGACACCTTGAGAATTTAAGATTGGGTGATTAGATTACTCTTGTTAGTTTTGATATCATTTTAACCGTTGGTCGTCGTGTGAAGTTAAAGTATAGAAACTAAGTTAACATTTATACGGAAGTGGTGGCTGATGGGTTCCCTTGGTAAAATTGTGTTTATTACAACATTTACTTACTCTTTCCGTATCACTAAATGATAGTAGCAACAGAGAGTTTCAGATTTGCGACACTTTCTTTTCACACTGTGTGATCAATTGAAATCAGATTTGCAAGTGAAAAAACGTCAAGCACAAATTTACATAATTATTCCTGCAATATGCATGAATCATCCTTTATTTTCCTTTATTAACACACATCACATTTCATATTATATATGATGGTTGTTCTCATTGCTTATTATCGAGTTTTCTTTTACCAAATACATGTTTTTAGAAAACATAATTACCATTATGTGACAAACTTAAAAGTATTAACCGTTATATAGTGTTTTTATCAGTTCACGGATATTAACAATTCAATGTTTATTTACATTTAAAACCTTTTAACTGTTAGATACTAACAAAGACAGAGACTACATTGAAACATGTAAGATGGTAAATGTGTTTTATGTCCATTCCAATGAAATGAGTTGAGTACATAACTACATATACATGGGGAAGATTGGTTCCAGCCCAATGCCACTATTCTACACTCATCACCAAGATAAGCATTACATATACTATTATCTAAATTAGGAAAATATATTAATTACAATTATTTAAACAATGACATCTAAGACATCCCTCTAGTAGTTGGAGCGGAGGTCTTCGATCCAACTGGAGTTAAACTTTGCAAGAGGCAACAAATCGTCAAAGGAAGTGAAGTTTTCGTATCTTTCAAAAACCTGTGAAGAATAGCAGTAATGAAAAAAAGAAAAAAATTAAAAGATGGGAAACAAAACAGTCAGTCTCGGGACTTGATACCCTAGATTCGACACCAACAAAAATCATCTCGGAAATTAATACCCTAGATTCGACACCAATAGAAGTCGTCTCGGGACTTGATACCCTAGATTCGACACCAACAAAAATCGTCTCGGGAATTGATAACCTAGATTCGACACCAATAAAAGTCGTCTCGGGACTTGATACCCTTGATTCGACACCAACAAAAGACGTCTCGGGAATTAATACCCTAGATTTGACACCAATAGAAGTCGTCTCGAGACTTGATACCCTAGATTCGACACAAACAAAAACCGTCTCGGGACTTAATATCCTAGATTTGACATAAAAGAAAATTTAACATTTTTTTATACATAAAAGGAATATAGAGAAAAGAAACTCTCTGAGTAAACCATCACTAGAAAAGACAAGAACAACAAACTCGAAAGAGGATGCCCTTTATCGACCAACGCAACCAAAAGCATAACAAACCCTATTTATATCCATCTAGGTAAAATAGAAGGCATGTGGTTTTTTATGTAAGCAAGAAAGCAAGGAGACACCATAGAATTGATTGGCAAGATATATGTAGTGAGGATGGTGTCGTTCTTTTTTTTTGGAAAGGCAAAAAGATGATAAGTGTTTAGGATCAGTGGTTTTAGATGTTAGGGTTATAGGAATGCGAAGTCAACGGATTAGGTGATTAGGTTTAAGACCTAACCGGCTCTTGATACCATGTTAGATACTAACAAACACAGAAGACTACATTGAAACATGTAAGATGGTAAATGTGTTTCATGTCCATTCCAATGAAATGAGTTGAGTACATATACATGGGGAAGATTGGGTTCCAGCCTAATGCCACTATTCTACAGCTCATCACCAAGATAAGCATTACATATATTATTATCTAAATTAGGAAAATATATTAATTACAATTATTCGAACAATGACATCTAATATTAACTATTTAGGTTTACCAGTTATTTCACCACGTCCTCACATCTCCCTATCCTTCAGTCGTCTCTAAATTCTTCCTGTTATTTCGGTCTACGATCACACCATTATTTATACCACATCCCTAACTTTGTCGAAACATGTGATTGGTTTTACTTTATTTCGGTACGCAATCACACGATTATTTACACCACATCCGAAGTGGCGTGATTTATTTTACGTGTGATGAAAGTTCAAATGATTTACGGGAATTCAGCTCACATCATTTCCGCCAACCTTTGTCCAAGAGAACAAGAATTGATCAAAAATTCGGGTATGGTTCACTTATAAGCTTTGCACCGTATTAGAAATCGGTCGACAAGTATAACCGACATGTAGCATATAGGTTTTTTGTAAAGCTTTGTTTGTCAGAATAATAACTGCCACTCGGATCTATCGTCTTTTAAATTTGAATCCCAACTACCACTCTGTTTCGCCATCAAGGTGATGCAGGTTCATTGTGTACTATTTGATCATTGGTCTATGTATTGCATGGTCATTTTTAAATGAGGGTATAAAGATAACTTAACGTTCAATTGTTGTGTGATTTTTAAATGAGGTATAAATGTAACTTAACGTTCAATTGTTGTGCGTTAATGAAATGTATCCGTGAATTTGTTAGGTGATAGGTGTGTAAACACCCATCCTTTTACCACTTAATTCTGGCTAAAACAAGACCAAAACACGTATTTAATATCATTTGTTTGGAATTATGCGTGGTTTTTGTGTTTGTTGTGTTTTCAGAGCTATCCGGATAAATATTAAAGAAAACATGGGATTGCACGGGTTTTACTGAAGAAAAAGACTCAAGATAAAGTCTATTATCCAAGAGATGCAAAAGATTTGAAGTCACTGGGCCTATTCGAAAATTTATCGAAGAAAAGGACCAAAGATGGAAGATTTACACAAGTCGAAGAAACTCAAGTCTATTAAACGAAGAAATTAAAAGACAAGTTAAAATTAATCGACAACAAATCCCGAATCAGAATCGAAAACGGAAACTTTTCTGAAAAGACGAAAAGACAAGAAGAACGGGAGAAAGCCCACTCACCAACCAAAGGACAAGCCTATAAAAGGAGCCTCTCACACACATCCACAAAAAAAAGTTTTTAGTTAGTCTGGAGTTTTCTCTCCTCCCCTTTTTTCTCCTTTCTTGTTCGTTTCATCACCATCACCACTAGGGTGATTGGTGATTTTAAACTTTGTTCTTCCAATCTTGAAATTTTAATCTTTGATTTATCTTGTCAAAACATTAATCATTCAATACAAAGTTCTTGTTTAATCTTTCTATTTTATCTTGTTCATCATCATCTTTATCTCCAAGTTTTTAAGTTTTTATTTTTCTTGATTTGATCTTCTAAAGTTGTTGGGATTTGTGTTTTTGTTGATGGGATTAGTAGTTTATGGTTAGTAGATGCTTTGTGATTGATTTATTTAAGTTTTTGGTGAAAAACTTGGTGATTTTTGGATCAAAATCGTGTTTCCTTGTTCTTCGGGATAGTTTCTGTATCTGGGTTTCCCAGATCTTCCGAATGAATGAACAGTAACTTCCGAATGAGTTTTGTTTTCTAAAGTTCCGAGTCAGTTAAAAGTTCCGAATGTGTTTACTTTGAAAAGTTCCGAACCAGTCAAAAAGTTCCGAACCGATTTATTTACCAAAAAGTTCCAAATCGGAACTTACAAAAGTTCCGAATCAGTAAGTTCCGGATCAAGCCAAAACTTCCGAACGAAGCTAAAGTTCCGAACCAATTTTCAGACTTCCGAACCAAAGACTTCCGAACCAGTAAGTTCCGAATCAAGGGTCTTCATTCGGAAGTCCAAAACTTCCGAATCAGTAAGTTCCGGATGAATGTAAAACTTCTGAATCAGTAAGTTCCGGATCAAGCCAAAACTTCCGAACGAAGCTAAAGTTCCGAACCAATTTTCAGACTTCCGAACCAAAGACTTCCGAACCAGTAAGTTCCGAATCAAGGGGCTTCATTCTGAAGTCCAAAACTTCCGAATCAGTAAGTTCCGGATGAGTGTAAAACTTCCGAATCAGAAACTTCCGAATGAGTCTACAACTTCCGAATGAAGGCAAAGTTCCGGATGAGTACTTAAGTTCCGAATCAATCTCTTGGCAAAACTTCCGAATGAAGGTTGAAACTTCCGAATCAATTTCTTGTTAGTATTACTGTTTTATTGTTTATCTGTTTTACTGTTTATCTGTTCTCTACTTTTCATACTTCAACTTTAACTTTAAGTTTAATTTTAATCTTAATTTCAATTTTAATTCTAGTCTTTGTTAAATTGTCATTAAAGTAACTATCTTTGATCTAAATTTTCATTTCCACTTTTTATTAGATTAGAAAACCAACCCCTTTTATTTAGTAACCAAGAACAATCATTCCACTAAAGACCGAGATCAATTCGAGAGGATTCCGAGATTTAAATTGAACCCACACAAAATCCCTATATCATTAGGAAAACGCTATATAAATGTAACTTAACGTTCAATTGTTGTGCGTTAATGAAATGTATCCGTGAATTTGTTAGGAAAACGCTATATAATGGTCGATATTTTCAAGTTTTCCATATAATGTAAATATTTTTTTAAAGGTAACTATTTGGTAAAAAAATTCGTTTATTATCACATCCAACCTTTAGTGACGACGGGTGTCGTCGCAAGCTCCAACAAATGATTTAACGAATCTGCCTTTAACATTTAGTGGTAACTTGTAGTCAAGCAGGATAAGTTAGATTCATGTAAAATGTTTGACTTTGACACTATTATTTTGTAACATATTATGATTTATAAGTGAAAAAATTGCACCAGTCGGCTATTTATTATTGGATAAATATGATAAAGGGATGAAGTCACCTAATTTATATCCTTGTTATAGTAGAGAGAAAATCCTTATTATTCTTGTTTGTTTAAGATTAAATTTTAAATTTGTGTTAGGCGCCTATCAAAGCATAAATTAAAGGTTTTTCAAAATATAAAACATACATAATCAAAACTATATGTTTGTAAACAAAGTTGGAGAAAACAATAATGAATCATATAATCACATTGAATTAACTTGATAATAAAAGAGTAAGTTAGATTACAAAAATATAAATAAGTCTTGCTAAGCTTGAAAGCTAAGCTAGATTAACTAATGTGTTAGCCCTTATTACTAATTCTAACATCCAATCAAACTGGAGCATAGCCCAAGTTGTTACAAATATAATAAAAAAACGATAAGCTAAACAATGTCACTTGGGATCTTCAAAACAAAATACGAAGCAACCTGATGAAGAAAGCATGTCTTATTAGATCTTATTAAGGATCTAATCAATTTACGCAACAACTAATAGGTCTCAACTAATCAAAATCTGAAACAACCGGCATATATATTTTTGGATCTCACCTAACCAAACCCGCCAACAAACGAAGCAACCTATCAAGTCAAGTCATGTCTCAACTAACCAAAAAATCCAAAAGACAAGCAACCTGTTTTTTCAGTTGTAACAGGTCTTGCTAACCAAAGAACTCCAAAAAATGAAGCAACCTGTGTGGCAGGTCTCGACTCACCAAAAATCAATTCGAGTCCAAAAATCTATATCGAAGCAACCCAAAACAAGAGATGTATAAACAGTTCCCAACTTCTCAACACCCAACTTTCGAGTAATCAAAATCAAATGGTCTCATCGGGGACGAAACTCAAAAACCTAATTACCAAAAACTTGCAAGAAAATAAACTGAAACTAAACCACGAAAAATAATTTCATAACCTAAAATCGCAAATCTTCCTAAGATCATCAACTTGTTCATCATAATTAGTGGTCACCCATAAAACTCAAAACCAAAAAGTAAATGAAATACTCTACATTCATAATCCAAAGATATACCTAAAACCAAAATCATCTCCATCATCACCAATCAACAATAATAAAAATCAACCTCACAGAATCAAAATCAATAATCACATCACCCTATAATTGAAACACAAAAGTTCGCAAATCGGGTCAGATATCACCATGGATCTAGTTAAAGTTATGAGATGAACGGATATGGAACATAACCTAATTTCTAATATATTGATCCATGCTCTGATCCCATGTAATAGATTTGTAAGAAACAATAATGAATCAAACGATTACATTGTATAAATTTGATAATAAAACATTAAAATTACACGAGTATAAATAAACTTTGCTTAAGGTTAACTAACGGGCTAGGTCATTATTACTAATTCTAACAATATCTATTACACTTTAGAAAAATGATTATGTTATAACCAAGTTAATATTTCGATTATTAAAATAGGGCCCTTGAAGAAATATTGTAAACTGTTGTTTGAAATTTGAACAACTAGATTCTTCATTCAAGAACCTTATGGTCGAGAAAATTTACAATGAAACTAAACGTCTTGCTAGTATGAATACTCTCTTAGTGATTTTGTCCCTTTAGGATGTTGTTTTCCTCTGTTATTTGCTCTTGATACACGTAATCTTGCCTAGTTTTTAGGATGATGATCTTTGTGGAGGGTGTTTGGCAAGCCAATTGAGCCTGGCAAAAAGAACTATTTGACAGATCTGCTGGAAAGGTTTCTTCGCTATTAAGAATTATTGATGGGCTTGTCTTAACCCCTTACCAAGACGACATATGGGTTTACTATTTGGAACACTCGGGTGCTTTTACAGTCAGATCCCTCACGGCTACCATTGATAAGAAGATTCTTGACTTTCATGCCAATACCATGGATAAAGTTTTTTCATGCAATTCATGTGTTCATGTGTTCTATAAGGATAAAGTTTCTTCCCACCGACTTAATATCTCTCAATGTGGTTTACAAATTCCTAATTATTCATGTGTTCTATGAGGATCGTGATCAATATCTTTTATAACTCCTCAAAAATCAAGATTATATGGTTGAATATTTGGAGTTGTGGAAGGCTTCACCTACTTCTCACCCTTCCATGGATGATATCATATGTGGAGGCTCAAATCTTTCGTATTTGTTTTGGCATTAGTCAACTTCTAATCTCGAGTCGGAAACCCATGTATTACCCAAAAATGCGCCTGTCATGAGGATATATTCCACACGATTCAACGACAATATCTTTTATGGATCTCTAACTGTTGCCAAACAAGATAATGTAGTTACTTGAGTTTTAACTTTTGTTACCTTTGTTTCTTTGTATTTTTGTGGACGCATCCTTAGAGATTTTTAGTTTAAGTGTTGTATATTGACCTCTTGTTCTTTTTTTTCCTGGTGGCCTATAATACCTTTGTAATTTCGAAAAAAAAACTAATTCTGATATAGGCTTGCGTTCCTATGCAAAGCGAGAAAAATATAGGAAGTGTAAAAACTAATATTGACCATCCGATCAAAATAAAAAATAATCATACGATAGAAAAGAAACTTCAACATAAATTTAGGTCAGAAGGGTATTTTGGTCTTTTGACCCTTTTTCTAGTTTCATCATCGAACTTCAAACTACTATAACTTTCAAATGACAAATTTTTATGAAAAGTTGATTTCGTTATAATTTTTGAAATTTAATCTTCTTTAGTTTGATATGCATTGATATATGAGTCACTATTTTTTTTCAACTTTTTAAGTAGGTTATGATTTTTTTGAAATTTTTGGCTCAAATTTGTCTAGCTTAAAGGTCACATGACACAAAACCTAAAACACAGAAGTTGTACCTTTTTGGCAACTGTAAACCAATAAATTCGAATCACTTTAATCTGAGATGATATTAGTGAGATATCACATGTTAAAAATGTCATTTAATCATATTTGTTGCACACAAGGTATTTGATGAAATGTCTAGCTTAGATTTTTAGTGTTAAAAATAGGTTAAATACACTAATATTTCTACAACAAATCACCACTAATAATTTCCTAATGTAAGATTCAAAAAGTGTTTTATTAGTTTATTAAAAGAACGTGTTGCATTTTATTGCGTTTTAACAATGAAGTTATTATTAAATTCTAATTAGGAAAGTTGTGAAACATAAAACTTATAAATTTTAGGTCAATATTTACTCATGGGGTTATAAACAACATGAATTATGATGAACATGGACTAAGAGTGATGAATAACACTAACAGATGAACAAGCCTAACTGATGAACAAAACTTTTTATTGATGAACAACGCTTATAACTGATGAACAACAATTACGTTTATGTTGTTTTGTTCTTAATTAGTTATTATTGTTCATCGGTCTATCAACAAGACACATCTGATGAACATTTGTCTTGTTCATCAATTAGTCTTCTTCATCATTAGTTATTCTTGTTCACAAGTTCATCAGCAATACTCATTATTTATGAATAATACTAACTGATGAACAATACATATTATTGATGAACAATACTAACTAATGAACAATCCTAACTAATGAACAATGAGAGTAATTGATGAACAACATGTAAATTGATATTGTATTGTTCTAGTCTTTTTCATCAATAATTAGTCTTGTTCATCAACAAGACTTATCAATTGATGAATAATACTAACTAATGAACATTTATGAATAACAGATATATTGATGTTATTTTGTTCATCAGTGACAAACATGGATAATAACACTGATAGAAAAATATTAACAAATGAACAAACTAATTGATAAAAAAGACTTAACTAATGAACAACAATTTTAATTGACGAACATAACTTTTTATTGATGAACAACACTTATTGTCAAACCTTATTTTTTACTAATAAACAACATGTAGATTAATGTTATCTTGTTCTTTAATTAGTCTTCTTCATTAGATAGTATTGTTCATCAACAAGTCTGATGAACTATTGAATAAGACTAAATGATGAACAATTTTAAACAATATGTAAATTGTTGTTTTCTCGTTCATCAGTAGTTAGTCATGTTAATAAGTTAATCAACAAGACTAGTGAACTCATGAAGAACATGTATATTGATGTTGTCTTGTACAATAGTTATTCTTGTTAACCGATTAGTGTTGTTTATTTGTTCATCAGCAAGACTGATGAACACGACTAACCGATGAACACTTACGAACAATATGTAGATTTATGTAGCCTTATTCATGAGTTCATCTGTTAGTGTTGTTCATCAGTTGATTAACAAGACTGATGAACAAATGAACAATACTAATTGATGAACACTTATTAACAACATGTAAATAAATGTTTTATTGTTTACCAGTTAGTGTTGTTTATCAGTTAGTGTTGTTTATCAGTTCATCAACAAGATTGATGAACTGATGAACAAAACTATTTGATGAATACTTATTAACAACATGTAAATTGATGTTGTCTTGTTTATAATTTAGTCCTGTTTATTCGTTAGTGTTGTTCATAATCTAGTGTTTTTCATAAATTTATGATTGTTCATCAGAATCGATTTTGTTCATAAGTCATATTTTTATCATCAAAATATGACTAAAATGCCGCTTTTAACGTGTCACATCACATTCATATGACATTCGATTTAAGTGATTTAAAAACCTAAGCAATCGATTGGACTCAAATCTATAACCTTTTTGTTTTACAATTTTTTCAATTTGAATTTAATATTGGCCAAATTTATAGTTTGAAACGTAATAAAACACAATACCTATATTTTTGTACAAAATTAAAAAAAAATCATTTTTTGAATCTTAGATTAATAAAACGATTAGTAGTAAGTCATGTTACAAACAATTATGCATTTAACACAATTTTAACACTAATAATTTAAGCTACACATTATATCAAACACTTTTGTGTACATCAAATATTACTAAAACAACGTGTTTAACGTATTATATCTCTCTCATATCAAATCGAATTGGAGTGATTCAAAATTTTGTGAAAAGAGTGATACTCTACAACTTTCATATTTTAAGTTTTTCATGATTCCACAATTTGGATGGGTAATAATACGGTCGAAAATGACAAAAATATCAAGAAAATCAAACATGTAAAAAAATAAGTTTCATAATATTTAACAAAATTTATATCAAATTAAAGAGAATTTAATTTTAAAAATAATATTGAAATCGGTTTTTTATAAAAGTTTGTCGTTTTCGAGTTATCCACGTTTGAAATTTAGAGGTAAAAAAAACAAGAATTTACCCGGTATGGTTTTTGAATAACAAGAAAAGAGATGACAGGTGCCGTTTTATGAGTGGCATTTTAGCCATTTCAACTTGTCACTTTGTATTAGATCGTGATTCTTATGATATAATACCTAAGGCCATCTCCAATGCATGGTTCAATGAAAAGCTTTGCACTCCAACTCAGCATACAATTGCAATGTGGGAATGATACGTTCAAATGTAGTATCTCTCTGAACGTCCGCATATTATATGTCCTTTCACCCGTTAAACAATCAAATAAATGGCCCACTTTAGTAGATAATGAAGATGCATTCAGTTTATTTCAGTGTTTGTTTGATGGTGAAGATTAAATAATTAATAAAGTACATGATGAAATGGCATTTTATTTTTTATGTGCAAATTCAATGGGTTGTAGAGTTTTTGTATAGAATAGTATAATGGTGATGTGTCACCCTATTTAACCCAAAAATTATACATGCATTGTGGATGCCCTAACAAAAAGACGTGTTTGCATAATTATTGTTCTTCCCTCTTATTATTGTCAACTGTTAGATTTTTACAGGAACTGCTCAGCGAACTCAGTGACAGTTTTGGCGCGCCTTGCCGATAAGGACAAATGTGTCTAATCACGATTGGCAAGATAACAGGTGTGAATTGACGAGTCGGAAAACTTCCTATAATAGTAAGCTTCTTTGCTGACCTAATATGGAGTGCCCACAAATACAAACCTTATAATTAGAAGGAATCGTGTTGTGGCCGTTGGATGTCAATAACTATGGTTGGCCGAATCACATCATATCTATCTGTTGTGGTCCTTGGATGTCACTTAGGGTTTACATCTATATACGATGATGCCAAGTATTGAACCCTTAAGGTTGTTCTCGTTAGTTGCAATTGATGTCTTACACATTACCAACTCAACTATGCACACCATTAGCCATTTACATCAAGATAGTACGATCAATAAATGGACCTTGAATCAGTTGATAACGATCCAAGAGAGAGACAAAGTTTTGATTTCGTCTATAAGGTTGTTGATTCTTGGTGGTTTCTCTAAAATCCAACTTTGTTACTATATCACCAACATACCCACAGAGACATTTGAACAACCGTATCAAAACATTGACTTAATATCAGAATTTAACACGGTTGAGTCACTCCATGTGTGAATCACACATCAGGATTTCAGCATGTATGTTATGGCTGCGGACAATATAGAAAGCAATACAAGTTTAAATTTGCACCTTTAACTAGTTCGTCACCTTTTTTTTTCAGAAAGGTTTTTAAAGTGTTAGGCCCAAACATAACATGTGGACATGTGGTGACATGGAATGTGCACAAATCGTTTACACAGTTTTATTGCTGTAATTTTGCCCAAGCACACTACCTAGTTTGCTCAATAATTGATCATTGCTTGAATTGCAATTAGAAAGGGCCTATTACATATATTTATTATCTCGCACCGTAACTACAGTTGGCAACCTTCCTGATTGTAAAGTATTAGGTGCCAACGCCGACATAACATCTGGTGGCTGGAAATGTGCGCAAATCACTTACAGGTTTGTGATTATCTTCTTGCTATAACACTTCAATAATGAATGCTTCAAATGCAATTTTTAGGGAATACTGTAATATATCGCACCATCAGTTCTTTACTGCCTTTAGCACTACAACTAGTTTTAATGTCCACGAAATTCGAACATAACGAATAAATTAAGAAATCGTTTCTGTAGGGTTTTAATCCTACAATCCTGATTACTAGATGCGGAATACACGATCGTGAAGACAAACCCACAAGCAGAATCGACAGAAAAAGAAAAGCGACGCCCACAAGGTAATCCCTAATCCAAACGATTAGTATTATGAAAGAATGACGTGTTTGGTTCGTTCCCCCTCACCTCCTTTTATAGAGATGAGGGGGAACCGACTATACAAGTCTTACGGGTCGGGTTGGGCTTAGACATTGCCAACCGACCTTTATTCTTAGCTATTAGGAAACTAGGCTAATCGACACTCTCCCTAGACACGACTTAGGCGAATATAATGACTAAACATAACAATTTCCACCTTAGGCATATATTAGCCTATCCCAACACTCAACAACTCCAAGCAGTGTTGTAACTTGCGTCCAGGTACCACCTTCGTCAAGGCATCTACATCATTGTGTTCAGTACCCACCTTCAGAACTTCAACCGTCTTTGCTTCCAAGACTTCTCTGATAAAGTGATAACGCACATTGATGTGCTTAGTCCTTTCATGAAAAACATGATTTCGCGATAAGTGAATCGCGCCCTGATTATCACAATTAACTGCAACAGTGTTGAGCTTCACGCCCAACTCTTCCAAGAGTCCCCTTAGCCAAATAGCTTCCTTCACAGCCTCCGTAAGGGCCATATACTCTGCCTCTGTAGTTGAAAGAGCCACCACGTGTTGTAGCGTTGCCTTCCAGCTTACAACACATCCTTGTACTAAAAATGCGTAACCAGTGAGAGACCTACCTTTATCCGGATCCTTAGCGTAGTCTGAATCAACAAAACCTGTTACGTCCACATGGTTGCCACGATTTGTCCCATACACCAAACCAACGTTTACAGTGCCCTGCAAATATTTCATAATCCACTTCACTGCTTCCCAATGGAGTTTACCCGGATTCGCCAAATATCTGCTAACTACACTTACTTCATACGCTATGTCTGGCCTCGTGCATACCATCAAGTACATTAAGCTCCCAACTGCATTTGAATATGGCACCCTACTCATTCTTTCAACATCACAATCCCTAACCGGACAATCCTTCAACGACAGCATGAAGTGCCCATCCAATGGTGTCTGAACCGACTCCCCATTGTCCATTCTAAACCTTTTTAAAACTTTAGAAACGTACCCGGATTGTGACACCCTCAGAATCTTGCGACTCCGATCTCTGAAGATCTCCATACCCAGAATCTTCTTTGCTTCCCCGAGCTCTTTCATGTCGAACTCCCTTTTAAGCAAAGACTTGGTAGCCGCGATCTCAGCCTTGCTTTTACAAGCAATCAGCATATCATCTACATATAACAGTAGATAGATATACTCCCCTGGTGCATAACTCCTGTAATATACGCAGCTGTCGTAATTGCTACGCTTAAACCCGTTGCTCAGCATATACTCATCGAACCTCTTGTACCATTGCCTAGGTGACTGCTTCAAACCATAAAGAGATTTCTTTAACAAACATACCTTGTTACCTTGTTCAAATCCCGGTGGCTGCCTCATGTAGATCACTTCTTCAAGATTTCCATATAAAAACACCGTCTTTACATCAAGCTGCTCCAGCTCATAATCTTTACACGCAGTCAATGCAAGTATAACCCGAATAGATGTGTGTCGAACTACCGGCGAAAATACTTCATTGTAATCAATACCTGCCCTTTGTGTGAATCCACGAGCCACCAACCTTGCCTTGTACCTAGGCTTTTGAACACCTTCAATCCCTTCCTTTATTTTGAACAGCCATTTGCAGCTCACCAGCTTTTGCCCAGTTGGATGATCTACTAACACCCAGGTCTTGTTCTTCTTCAGAGAATCCATCTCTTCTTTCATAGCAGCTTTCCACTTAGAGCTGTCTTCACAAGCAACTGCTTCCTGGTATGTCAATGGTTCATGAGTATCTTCTTCCTCTGCTGCAGCGAACGCGTAAGCAACCATATTACTCTCATCCCGAAACCTTGCCGGTTTCGTTCTTGTCCTTGGCTCTCTATCCCGAACCAATTGATAATCTGTGAGATCCGGTGGATGATCAATTTCTTGAACCCCTGCATCTTCATCGTCGCCATCTTCCTGATCCGTATGGTCTTCCTGATCTGACTGATCTTCATGACCTGATTGATCTTCCTGACCTGTCTGGTCTTCCTCAGGCGTATGATTATTTAACCTCTGCAGTTCCACCTCAACCTGTAATTCCTCAACCGACTTATCTTTACCTGCACCAGTATCCTTCAACGTGTCTTTGTACATGACACTTTCATTGAAGACCACGTTCCTGCTTGTGACTATTTTAGGCGATTCATTATCAAGCCTATATAGTCTGTACCCCTTCACACCTTCAGGATACCCCAAAAGAACGCATTTTACCGCTCTCGGCTCGAGCTTACCTTGTTTAACGTGTGAATATGCGACACAGCCGAAAACCCTCAACATCCCATAATCACTAGGATGTCCCGACCACATCTCCATAGGTGTCTTCTTCTCAATCGCTGTCGATGGTGACCTATTTATAAGATATGCGGCCGTACATGTCGCTTCCGCCCAGAAGGTCTTGGGCAATCCAGACTGTATTAATAAACAGCGTACCTTGTCCATGAGAGTTCTGTTCATCCGTTCTGCTAACCCATTCTGCTGCGGCGTCCCGGAAACTGTCAAATGTCTAGCAATCCCACTCTCAGTGCATAGCTGATTAAACTCCCGGTTACAGAACTCAAGACCATTATCCGTCCTAAGCTTCTTAACCGTCCTCCCAGTCTGATTTTCTACTAACTGCTTCCACTCTTTGAACTTTTCAAATGCTCATGTTTGAACCTGAGAACATAAACCCATACCCTTCTGGAATAATCATCGACTATAGATAAGAAATACCTCTTACCTCCCAATGATTCCACCTGAGACGGACCCCATAAGTCTGAATGAACATAGTCTATCACTCCTTGAGTAGTGTGCCTTCCTACACCGAAACGGACTCGATGTGACTTTCCCAGAACACAATTCTCACAAAAATCGAGCTTACCTAGACTCTTCTTGCCAAACAAACCCTGATTTTCCAGCACGTGTAGTCCCGCCTCACTGATATGTCCCAGTCTTTTATGCCAAACCTGCATAAGACTGTCTTTCTCTTCAACACTAGCATTAAGCTCATCGGCCAATGCATGGCCATCCAAAGAGTACACACAGTTCTCCCTTCTGGTTCCAGATATAATAACCCTAGAACCATTAATCACCTTGATTTTGCCCGACTGCAATTTTACGGTATATCCCTCTTTTTCAAGAGTTCCCAGCGATATCAAGTTTCTTTTCAATTCAGGAATGTACCTGACATTGTGTAACACAAAACTTGACCCATCTTTCAGTTGTACCTTTACTTTGCCAATACCCCTGATCTTGCACTCCCTGTTGTCGCCCAACAGTACGCTGCCCCCATCGTATTCCAGAAAATCAAAAAATACATCTAACCTGGGTGACATGTGATATGAACCTCCTGAATCCATGATACAATCTTGCAGTCTTTCTGCACTCATCACCATCATCACCTCAGAATCGTCGTAAATCGAACCACTGGAGCTTGGTTGATTATCTTTCTTGACGTAATCTTTTGACTTCTTGTGATTATTCTTCGGACAGTCTCTTCTCAAGTGCTCCTCAGATTGGCAAATAAAGCATTTGAGTCTTCCACCTCGAGATTTCGATCTTGACTTTCCCTTTGACTGATGCGAATTCCTACGATCAGTTCTTCCCCTCACATATAACCCTTCACCATCATCCCCCTTCGCCTTGAACCTTTCTTTGATTTCCTTTGAATTTAGTGTGGCCATCACGTCCTCCAAAGTCAAATCTTCCCGTCCATAAAGCAAGGTATCCACAAAGTGTTCGTATGATGCTGGTAAAGAAGTGAGTAACAATAAAGCAAGATCTTCATCCTCGAATTTTACCTCAATATTTGCTAAATCGAGAACGATTTTGTTGAACTCATCTATATGCTCAGAAATCTTTCGTCCAGACGACATATAGAATGTATACAAATTCTTCTTCAGGTACAACTTGTTGGCCAATGACTTTGTCATGTACAAAGACTCGAGCTTTGACCAAACCCCCGCTGCAGTCGTCTCCCCGGTAACCTCTCTCAGGACCTTGTTACCTAAACACAAAATCATGGCACTGTGAGCATTCTTGTCAAGCTTAGATTTCTCTTCAGCTTCCATATTCGTGGGGAAAACCTCCAGAGCTGCTTCACATCCGTTCTGGATTAATAAAGCACGCATCTTGATTCTCCATAATCCGAAATCACCAGTTCCATCGAATTTCTCGATGTCAAACTTGGCTCCCGTCATTCTTTATCCCTTTGTTGATTTGCTAAACCTTGTGATAAACCCTCACAATCACAAACCAATAAAGCCCTTTCCGATAATTCGCTAAACCTTGTGATAAACCCTCACAATCACGAATTACGAAAACCCCCTTGTGTAAAATCCGTTTAATACCTTTCTTTTATTCTTATAAGCCCAAAAGAAAGCCCAAGAAAAAAAAACAAAGTACGGATGGAACTTTTGAAAGTTTTATTAGTTGACTTTTCTAAAATCAAACTAATCTTCTTCTTCTCTCTCTGTCTTCTCAGTGACGACAGAAACAAGAAAAAAAACCTCCAAACAACCCTTTAATGTCGATCGATAATTGCTGCTGCTCCTACTTGATGTTCTCGAACCAGAAACACCAAAACCCTTATCGATGAAAACATCAATCGATAAGAAACCGTCTTGATACCACTTGTAGGGTTTTAATCCTACAATCCTGATTACTAGATGCGGAATACACGATCGTGAAGACAAACCCACAAGCAGAATCGACAGAAAAAGAAAAGCGACGCCCACAAGGTAATCCCTAATCCAAACGATTAGTATTATGAAAGAATGACGTGTTTGGTTCGTTCCCCCTCACCTCCTTTTATAGAGATGAGGGGGAACCGACTATACAAGTCTTACGGGTCGGGTTGGGCTTAGACATTGCCAACCGACCTTTATTCTTAGCTATTAGGAAACTAGGCTAATCGACACTCTCCCTAGACACGACTTAGGCGAATATAATGACTAAACATAACAGTTTCATTATTACGATTTTTTTTATATTATATGTGTTTTTTATAATATCTCATGTTTTTTAAAGGAATCGTGTTTTTCATAGAATAAAACAAAAACGTTTTAGAATAAGATGACGGGTAAACGGACAACAAGGTGCGCCGCAACACGATCTGATGGTGCACCGTGTAAATTAAAATAAAATTTACCTCAATTTTTTTTTCGAATTTTATACTCGATCTCTTTACTTTTTATATTTTATTTCAAATAGTTATATTTAATTATTAATCAATTACATCAACCTTATACATACACGATTTATAAATTTATGATTTTGTAATACTTAATATCATTTTATAAAATAAGATTAAATTTTTAATACTTAAATAGTTATAATGCTTATTGACCCACGAGCTTTACATAATTTTTTATTATATGATAGTATTAATTGATATTTGTATTGATATTTTTTACATAAAGGATTTAACTTTGGTTAACTGAAATGTTAGCTATTATTTTTCTAGACATTATGTGTTTAGTAACATAAACCTTGAAAAAATATATTTAGTTGTAATATGTGGGATCACGTCTATTTATTTTCATCTCACACCGATGTGAGATCCTTCATTCATTTGATATTTATTAGGTTAATAATAATTTACGTAGATTTTATTGTTTGACTTTGTTAAAAAAAAGTGTCAGAATAGAATTAGACTATAATTTGTGTTTGTATTTGTATTTACGTCATATGATTTGTTGACTTTTTAATATTACTATATGTTGGAGTTTTAAAATATAAAGTGCAGATGGTATAAAGTTTAATGGGATATTTTGTTTTATTTTTAAAATTAATAAAAAATGAAAAAGTATATGTTTACAATTAAATCAATCTATATTTAAAATTCAACCACTAAAATTTTATTAATGCCTTCCTCTTTTTTTAATTTTTATTTTCATAAATTTGACACATATATTTTTGTCTGTTTTCATCAAATTCTTCCACCAAATTTTTTTAATTTTGACTAAATAGAATTTTGTTTTTAACTTTTTTCCACCAATCACATCACTCAATTTTACTTATGTGTAAAAATCAAGCAATATAATTGCTCTAATTATTTTTTTTAAAACCTCTACTTTTTATTAAATATCTCAAATAATCTAATTTATATAAAAGATAACAGTATTTAGTCCTGCCTTTCACACTACATAGACAGTATTTAGTCATGGTTGGGAATATTTTATACGGAATGTAGCATTACTTCAATGGATAATTACATGAAAATGGCTATTTCAAAAAGTTACATGAAAATGGTTATACAAAAAGCAGAAAAGAAACTACACAAAAGTCGAAAAATGACAAATTAGCTACATTTATAAACAATTATCCTTTAATCCTATATAGTGCTCAATCCTGATCAAAGTTATATATTGGATAATTTATGGGTGTTATATTGTACTTTAGGTTTATTGATGATTTTTTAGTAGAATGACACTTTCAATTAGTTGACAATAATCATGGCTAACCCACTTTGGTAATCCATCTACTCTACCAATAGAAGATGCAATGAAGCCATGCATAATTACACTCCACTTAACCTAAGAATTAGATGGCCATATGAGATAAATTATGATTGATAATTATTTGTTAAATTGTCTAATCTCCTCTTATAAATTGGTGACATATTCTAAATACATGTTAAATTGCAGGCAATTAATGGGCGGCTGATGATTTTCTTTAACATCTAAATGAAAGTGAGAAGTGACCTACTTGTGAGTTGTAACACTACTTTGGTCAAAAAGTGTTTGGCTAAGTCCCACAATTTCCGTGTAAAAGACCTTATAGTAGTAATATATGTTAGAGTGTCACTAAACCCGGGCTAGATGCATGAATATACCTATATATTATGTCATCACTTATAATTTTGACTCTAAAAAATTCTAAATGGCATTATTCTTAATACTAAATCTTATATCCGATATCTTTACTCTTACTACTGGTATGTTTCCTGTTGATTATCCCATATTATGGCATGCTTATAATTATTTTGAACAAATATCTTATGAACAATACATAATTTCAAATCAACCTTTAAACATATTATAAAAATCAAGGTCGTCTTTGATGGGGTGCGAAATAGACAATCGCACAGGGCCTCAAAAATCTTAAATCCCTCCAAATTTATTTTATACTTTAGAGATTAAGTGTATTTTACACGATTTAGTATTTTTGATAACTTGTTAATAGGCTAGTTGATATCAACAGGTCAATTTTTTTTTCTTATAGATAAGTATTCATATGTTCAGAACTTTGTACCATTGAATTTTGTTTAGTAGTGAAAAAAAGTTTTTTAGTAGTGAAAAAAAGATTTCGCAAGCTTATCTGTTATTGTTTCTATTCTTGTTCTTCGTCTTTGATTATCGCTTGTTGGTTCCAATATATGTGTATTTCAAGTCGGGCTTGGTAAAAATAATACGTCATGGTTTCAACCACTGGTGGAGCCAGGAAACTAAGCCATGAGGGGCAAAAGTTTTTTTTATTTTAGAAATAGTATATTACGTAAAAGAAACCATCAACAAAATGTATTAGCAGCAACAGAGTAGGGCATACTAATAGCAGTTACAAAATCTTGTTTACAAGCTTTAGTTAGTGTTTGATAAGGACTTATAGAGTATTAATTAAAAAAATAGGAATATGAATTAAGTTAATTGTTTGTGTTGTGCTTAAAATAAACTAACGACTATCTAGAAAAAGCTAGCAGGAGGATACTTTATGTATTAAGTCATGACTTATTATCTTTATTTTACATATTTACCCTCTAACTCCCTTAGTTAACTAATTTTAAAGGACACAATAGTAAACTTCTCTGATTCAGACTCTATATTCAGCACACAAAACAAACAGTCATATATATGTCTATAAACAGACAACATATATTCAGCACACTAAAGTGTCTGTAAAAATATATGTTGTCTGTTTGTAGACAGATATATGAATGTTTGTTTTGTGTGCTGAATGTAGAGTCTGAATCAGAGAAGTTTACTATTGTGTCCTTTTAAATTAGTTAACTGAGGGAGTTAGAGGGCAAATATGTAAAATAAAGATAATAAGTCATGACTTAATACATAAAGCATCCTCCTGCTGGCTTTTTCCAGAAAGTCGTTGGTTTATTTTAAGCACAAAACAAACAAACTACTTATGACTTAATCCATATTCCTATTTTTTAATTAAAACTCCATAAGTACTTATCAAACACTACCGTACTCTAGTTTTTGGACTTGAATGGGCTCCTAGCTCTTTTTAAATACATTATCAAAACTGTACATATTTTCTTAGAACATACATTTAAATAAAGACTAATTAATTAAGATTTCACCTATCACATATCTCTGGATACACGTATCACCACTTCACCTTTCTTTATCTTATTCCTTCATCCCTTTCCTTATCTCACTAAAACAAATTTGTTGATTTTTCACACTTATTATTCAACTTGTTCGCACTTTAAAATATGTGAATTTGAAAAGTTCACACTTTCATTAGTGTTCTTAGTGTGAACAAATTGGGTGTAACAAATAACTTCGGGTAAAACCTATAAAATACCATTTTACTTATCGATTTGTGCCGACTTTAAACACTTACTATTTAATCTCGTGACTTTACCATTCTACTTTCAAAATCGTTTCGAAGTTACCAATTTGGTAACTTGTTACCGACAGGGTGGCACGGTAATTTCCACGTCATTATTTTATTACGTTTAATATGGCCACGTCGATTTTAGTATTTTTGATAAAAGCTATACAATACCTTCGTACTTATTAAAATGTTTCGACTTTAAACACATACTTAATTAATCTCGTGACTTTACCATTGTACTTTCAAATTATTTTCGAAAAAAAAGTTTCATTTTTGAAAAAAAAAGTTTATTCTCGAAAAAAAAAATTTATTTTCGAAAAAAAAGTTTTATTTTCGAAAAAAAAGTTTTATTTTTGAAATAACTTGTTTCGAATTTTTTTTTAAAAAGAATTTAATTTTTTTTCGAAAAAACAAAACCTTTTGTTTCTAAAATTTAACTTTTTGAAAAAATGTTTGTTTTGAAACAAAAATAAACTTTTAAAAAAAAAAATTTTGTTTAAAAAAAAATAAAAAATGTTTTTTTTTAAAAAGTTTTATTTTCGAAAAAAAAGGTTTTATCTTTCTCGAAAAAAATAAAAACCATTTTTTCTAAAAAAAAAGTTTAATTTTCTAAACAAAGTTTGTTTCGAAAAAAAAAATTAAACTTTTTGTTAAAAAAAAATTGTTTCGAAAAAGGAAATATGACTTTTTTTCGAAAAAAAAGATCTTATATCTTTCTAAACTTTTTTTCGAAAATAATTTTTTTTTTTTCGAAAATAAAACATTTTTTTTCGAAAATAAAACATTTTTTTTCGAAAATAAAACCTTTTTTGCGAAAATAAAACTTTTTTTTTCAAAATAAAACTTTTCTTTCGAAAATATAACTTTTTTTTTCGAAAATATTTTTTTAATAATTAGATTTGTTGATGTGTAAATGTAACCGGTCATAATGGTAATATTATTACAAAACAAACAAGTAGAATGATAAAGTCACGAGGTTAAATAGTAAGTGTTTAAAGTCGACACAAATCAATAAGTAAGATGGTATTTTATAGCTTTTACCCAATAACTTCACACTTATATGTGTGAAGATTTTTAATACTTCACGCTTATATATGTGAACTTTTTAAAACTTCACACTTTTATGTGTGAACTTATTAAAACTTCACACATTTTAATATTAATATTTTACAAATAAAGTTCACACTTTTTAAAGTTCCAAGAAAAAATGTGAACAAATCCTAAATTTGTTGTAGTGTCTTATTCCTTCATCTTCTTCATTTTTCACTTTAAAAACTTCAACTATGACTAAACAACGCTTTATTAAATCAGTTAGTTCTTTGTTTTTTCTTATAAATCTTTTGGAGGGCATTTTGAGTTTCCAGTTGAGGGCATGATGATTAAATTCCGAAAATTAACATTGAAAAATATGATTATTGAAGATGCCATTGGGGGGGCACTTGCCCCCACTACAATATACATGGGTCCGCCCCTAGTTTCAGCCCCAAACCCAAAAAGTCGTCTGAAGGTTAATTTCATTATAATTTCCCCTCATATTCGATTATTTTTTCCCGGTATGACAATGTTCAATTGTTTAATTAGAGATTAAAAGGACCTAGATAGAGTGGATTAGTGCGTCACCTTTGTAGGGATTGGATCCCTTAAAACCTGGAAATTAGATGCGAAATATCCCGATCGTGAAGCTATCGACATAAATGTAAAGAACATACAAGGTAATTAGCCTAATCGATGAATTAATTTATTTGAAATTATGACGTGATAATACCCTCCACCTCTAACACTTTTCTAAGGAGATCAGGGGGAGGTAAAACCGACTCCTACAAGTTTGGTAGTCGGTTGTGATAGTAGACAGGAAAATGAAACATATAGAAAAAGAAAACAGGTTTGTGTTGGAAACACAAGCAAAACTAAACAGCTCATAAATTTCCTAATCTAAGTATACCATGTGTGGCTAAGTCTTAGACTCGACACTTAATCCCCTAGACTCGGACTTAGGCAATAGTAAAGACTAAACACATAACAATTTTCAACTTAGGATTTTTGTTAGCCTATCCAATATTCAACAACTTCAAGCAGTGTTGTAACTTCAGTCTGGGTACCACCTTCGTCATGGCATACACAACATTGTGTTCAATATCATACTTTAGAACTTTAAGCATCATTGCTTCCAATAATTCTCTGACAAAGTGATAATGCACATTGATGTGCTTAGTCCTCTCATGAAAGACATGATTCCACGATAAGTGAATCGCAACCTGATTATCATAATTAGCTGCAACACAATTAAGCTCCATGCTTAACTCTTCCAAGTGTCCCCTTATCCAAATAGATTCCTTCACAGCCTTCGTAAGGGACATATACTCTGTCTATGTAGTTGAAAGAGCCATCTTGTGTCGTAGCGTCGCCTTCCACGTTACAACACATCCTTGTACCAAAAATGTTTAACTATTGAGCGACTTACCTTTATCCGGATACTTGGCGTAGTTTGAATGAACAAACACTGTTACGTCCACACGGTTACCACGATTTTTCCCATACACCAAACCCATGTTAACAGGGCCTTACAAATATTTTACTTCACCGCTTCCTAAATATTTTTACTCGGATTCGCCAAATATCTTCTAACTACACTTACTACATACCGTATGTATGACCTCGTGCACACCATCAAGTACATTAACCTCCCAACCGCATCTGCATACGAAACCATACTCATCTCTTCAACATCACAATCTCTAACGGGACAATCCTTTAACGAAAGCTTGAAGTGCCTACCCAATGTCATCTGAAACGATTTGACATTGTCTATTCTAAACCTGTTTAAAACTTTAGAAACTTTCAAGGATTGTGAAACTCTCATAGTATTGCAACTTCAATCCCTGACGATCTCCATACTAAGAATCTTTTTTGCTCCCCCTAGATACTTCATGTCAAACACCTTTTTAAGCAAAGACTTGGTAGACCCAATCTCAGCCTTGCTCATACAAGCAATCAACATATAATCTAGATTTAACAATAGATATATATACTCCCCTGGTGCATAATTTATGTAATATACGCAACTGTCATAACTGCTATGCTTGAACTGTTGCTCAGTATATACTCATCGAACCTCTTATACCATTGCATGGGTGACTACTTTAAAACATAAATAGATTTCTTTAGTAAACATACCTTGTTATCTTGTTACATTGTTTAAATCCCGGTGGCTACCTCATGTATATCACTACTTCAAGACTTCTATGTTAAAATGATGTCTTTACATCAATCTGCTCTAGCTCATAATCTTTACATGCATGTAATGCAAGTATAACCCGGATAGATGTGTGTCAAACTACCGGTGAAAAAACATTATTGTAATCAATACACGCCCTAGTGTAAATCCACGAGCCACCAACCGTGCCTTGTACCTAGGATTTTAAACACTTTCACTCCCTTCCTTTATTTTGAACAACCATTTGCAGCTCACCATCTTTTTCCCTAATAGATGATCTACTAACACCTTCGTCTTGTTCTTCCACATATAATCCATCTCTTCTTCCATAACAACTTTCTATTTAGAACTATCTTCACAAACAACAAGTTGTTGGTATGTCAATGGTTCATGATATCTTCTTCCTCTGTTACAGCAAACGTGTAAGCAACCGTCTCACTCTCATCCCTTAAACCTCATCGGTTTCATTCTTGTTCTTGGCTCTCTATCCTGAAGCAACAGGTAATCTGTGAGATTCGGTAGCTGATCAATTTCTTGATCTACAACATCTTCATCATAGCCATCATCCTGGTTTGTCTGATCTTCCTTAGGTGTACGATTATTTAACCCGTATAGTTCTACCACAACCTATAATTCCTCAACAGGTTTATAAATACATGCACGAGAATCTTTCGATGTGTCTTTGTACATGACAATTTCATTAAAGATCATATTACCTCTTGTGAATATTTTAGGTGATTCATTATCAAGCCTATATAGTATGTACCCTTTCACACCCTTAGGATACCCCAAAGAACGTAATTTACCGCCCTTGGATCGTGCTTACCATGTTTAACGTGTGAATATGTGACACTACCAAAAACCCTCAACATTTCATAATCAGTTGGTTGTCCCGAAAACACTTCCATAGTTATCTTCTTCTCAATCATTGTCGATGGTGACCTTTTGATAAGATATCCGGCCGTATATGCCGCTTCCGCCCAAAAGGTATTGGGAAATCTAAACATACCTTATCTATGATAGTTTTGTTCATCTGTTCTGCAAATCCATTATGTTCTGACGTCCTCACAACTATCAAATATCTAGCAATACCACTCTTAGTGCATAGCTTCTCAAATTCCTTATTACAGAATTCAAGACCATTATCGATCCTAAGCTTCTTAACCGTCTTCCTAGTCTAATTCTCTACTAATTACTTCCACTCTTTAAACTTTCCAAATGCTTTGTGTTTGAACCTAAGAACATAAACCTATACCCTCCTAGAATAATCGTCAACAACAATAAGAAATACCTCTAAACTCCCAATGATTCCACCTGAGACAGATCTTATAAGTCTGAATGGAAATAGTATATCACTCGCTAAGTAGTGTGCCTTCCTACACTAAACTTACTTGATGTGACTTTCCCATAACACAATTCTCACAAAAATCAAGCATACCAAGACTCTTGTTGTCAAATAAACCCTGCTTTTCCAGCACTTGTAGTCCAGGCTCACTAATATGTCCCAGTATTTCGTGTTAAACCTGCACATGATTCTCTTTTTCTACAACACAAGCATTAAAATCACCTGCCACTGCATGGCCATCTAAAGAGTTTACACAATTTTCCCTTCAATTACAGATAAAATAACCCTAGAACCATTAATCACCTTGACTTTGTCTGACTATAATTTTAAAGTATATCCTTTTTCATGAGTTCTTAGTGATATAAAGTTTCTTTTCAATTCAGGAATATACTTGACATTGTGTAACACAAAAGTTGACCCATCTTTCAATTGTACAGTTACCTTGGAAATCCCTTTGAACTTGCACTCCAGGTTGTCACCCAATAGTACCCTGCCCTCTCACATTTTATAAAATCAAAAAATACATATGACCTGGGTGACATGTGATATGAACCTCTTGAATCCATGATCCAATCTAGTAGAACCTCTGCACTCATCACCATCATCACATCAGAACCATCATAAATCGACCCACTAGAGCTTGGTTGATCATCATTCTTGATGTAACCTGTTAATTTCTTGAGATTATTCTTTTTTCTCATCAAGTGCTCCTCATATTTGCAAATATAGCACTTGCGTCTTCCACCTTCATACTTTGATCTTGACTTTCCCCTCAACTAATGTGAATCCCATCAATAAGTTCTTCACCTCACAGTAAACCTTCACAACCATCCCCCTTCACCTTGGATCTTTCTTTGATTTCCTTTGAATTTATTGTGACCATTACTTCCTCCAAATTCAAAGCTTCCCGTAGATAGAGCACGGTATCCACAAAGTGTTCATATGATACTGGTAAATAAGTGAGTAACAATAAAGAAATATCTTCATCTTCGAACGTTACCTTAATATTTGTTAAATCAAGAACGATTTTGTCGAACTCATATATATGCTCGAAAATCTTTTTTCCAGTCGACATGTAGAATGTATACAACTTTTTCTTTGGGTACAACTTGTTGGCCATTAACTTTGTCATGCACAAAGTCATGAGCTTTGACCAAACCCCCGCCACAGTTGTCTCCCAGGTAACCTCTATCAAAACCTTGTTACCTAAACACAAAATCATAAAACTATTAGTTTTCATGTCAAGCTCAGTTTCCATATTCGCGGGTAACACCTCCAGAGCTGAGTTGCTTCACATCCACGTTGGATTAATAAAGTACGCATCTTGATCATCCATAACCCAAAATTACCAGTTCCATCGAATTTCCCGATGTCAAACTTGGCTTCCATCTTTCTTTAGTCATTTTAGTAGTTTGTTAAAATTCGTGAAAAATCTCACAATCACAAACTAATATAGTCCATTTGTGTAAACGACCTAATAATATAAAACAAAACTAATAATCAAATTTAAAAAAATTTAGCCCAATTTAAGTTAGTCTTGAGCCAAAATATCCCTTTGCCCCAAAAACTAAAATCCTTTTAAGTTAAATCTCTGTATAGAGATGTATCCCTTCTTCTTCCTCTCAAACTGATAGAAAGAAGTAAACAGTCGACACCTTGTCGATCTTTAAAAACATGAAAATCAAGAATCCTTTTAAAATCTAAACCCACTGCAACCCCGATCGATCCTAGTAACCAGCAACTCTCGAGCTAAAGCTCTTGATACCACTTGTAGGAATTCGATCCCCTACAACCTGAAAACTAGATGCAAAATATCACGATCGTGAAGCTGTTGACAGAAACATAAAGAACACTCAAGGTAATTACTCTAATCGAAGGATTAGTTTATTTAAAAATCACCCTTTTTATAAGGATGATGGGAGGTAAAACCGACTCCTACATGGTTGGTGGTCGCTTTTGATAGTAGACAAGGAAAAAACGTATAGAAAAAATAAATTAATTGGGCTTGGGACACAAGTAAAACTAAACGACCCATAATTTTTCAATTTTTCTAATCTAAACATACCATACTTCGCTATGAGGTGAGATCGTCATCGAATGTGCATCCAAAAAAGAAGGAAGGAAGCAATCTGGGCCATCCAATTTCCCATCATCCAACCATCCATATTAAAAGCACATATCATATATAAAAAATAAAAAAAAATAAAAACACATATTCCTCACACTTTCTATCTCTATACACACACCCACCCCCGATCTAACCAGATCCTCTCGCCAGAAAATATAAAACCCTCATCACTGATAACAGATTCTCTCGCCGGAAAAATAAAAACCCTCATCGCCGGAAACCATCACTATCACAGATCTATAACCTCTCATCACAGGTCTATAACCATCGCCGGAAAAAAAAGTCACCGAAAAAAAAACTCGCCGGAACCTTAATCAAGTAGAAAAATGGATGAACCTGATTTAGATGACGTTATGCTAGTGGTTTCTCAACTAGATTTGAATAAAAATGATACATCAGAACCATGTTTTTCAGAAAAATCAAAAGAAGGTTTTTTAGGTAAATTTTCATTTTTAGGTTGCTTTGTTAGTATTGAATGCAAACCACATGTAATTCTATGTGAATTACATGTGATTTTTGGAATAAAATTGTTTATTAGTATTGCATGGAAATCACATGTAATTCTGTGTGAATTACATGTGATTTTTGAAATAACATGGATTGTTAGTGTTGAATGCAAATCACATGTAATTCACAACCACATTCTGTGTGAATTACATGTGATTTTTCGGATAAAAATGCTTTGTTAATAAGTTGAATGCAAATCACATGTAATTCACACAAAATTACATGTGATTTTTGGGATAAAAATGCTTTGTTAGTAAGTTGAATGCAAATCACATGTAATTCTGAGTGAATTACATGTGATTTTTGGGATAAAATACTTTGTTAGTAAGTTGAATACAAATCACATGTAATTCTGTGTGAATTACATGTGATTTTTGGGATAAAAATGTTTTTTTAGCAAGTTGAATGCAAATCACATGTAATTCTGTGTGAATTACATGTGATTTTTGGAATAAAAATGCTTTGTTAGCAAGTTGAATGCAAATCACAGTAATTCTGTGTGAATTACATGTGATTTTTGGGATACAAATGCTTTGTTAGTAAGTTGAATGCAAATCACATGTAATTTTGTGTGAATTACATGTGATTTTTGGGATAAAAATGTTTTGTTAGCAAGTTGAATGCAAATCACATGTAATTCTATGTGAATTACATGTGATATTTGGAATAAAAATGCTTTGTTAGCAAGTTGAATGCAAATCACATGTAATTCTGTGTGAATCACATGTGATTTTTGGGATAAAAATGCTTCATTAGTAAGTTGAATGCAAATCACATGTAATTCTGTGTGAATTACATGTGATTTTTGGGATAAAAATGCTTTGTTAGTAACTTGAATGAAAATCACATGTACTTCTGTTTTTTAAATACAGGTATGAAAACCCCAAGAGCAACCGTTTTTGCACAAGATGAAACAGCTAGTGGATCAGTAAATTAGGAGCCTCGTGTACACGGAGTTCGTATACCAAAAGTGGGAGATACTTATGATACATTGGAAGAAGCTATTGATATGTATTCAAATTATGCTGAAAATGAGGGTTTGAAGTTAAAAAATCGAGACAAAGTAAAACAAAATCAGGAGTGGTAAAACACAAGTTCATTACTTGTAACAAAGGGGGAAAACCAACAAGTGTTGATTTTGACTCATTAGATCCAAAAAATAAAGGTAAACAAATTAGAAACACAACGCACCATGTGACTAGATGCAAAGCTCAGATAAAGTTACAATTGGATATTGTTTCTGGAAAATACAACTTGGTACAAATTTTAGCAAAACACAACCACACTCTTCTACCAGAAGTGTGCCAACACTATACAGAGAAACAACGAAAAATGCCTCAAGTTGAAAAGATGTTTGTTGTAAAAGCTGTTGCAAATAAACTTGGTGCAACGCGTGCTCACAACTTCTTAAGTAGCTTCAAGGGTGGTTATGAATATGTTCATGGGACGACTGATGACTTTAAGAATGCTCAAAGGGATGTTACTGAATTTATTGGGGAAAATGATGCACAAACGCTGATAAACAAAATGGAAAATAGAAAGTTGTATGTGCCGAACTTTACATTTGAATATTGGGTAAAAATGATGAATTGGTCGCGATGTTTTGGGCGGATGAAGTTGCAAAGTGCTATTACAAAGAGTTTGGAGACATAGTATCTTTCGATGCAACCTTCAATAGCAACAGGTAAGTGAAGTGTTTGTAATTTTTTATATTTATACTTTTTTATTAATTAATAACAAGTAATGATGTATGAATCACATGTAATTCAATGTAGAATTACATGTAATTCAGAAATGTAATTTTAATACATTGATATGTTATATATGTACAACAAGAAGTTTGTACCATTCACTGGTATCGACAATCACAGAAAGTGTGTCACACTTGGTTCGGGGATGATTTTACATGAAGATACGGAATCATATACGTGGTTGCTAACAACATTTTTGTCCGCTGTTGGAAAAGAGCCAACAATGATTCTAACCGATCAGGATGGAGCCATGAAGAGAGCTATTGAAGCCGTTTTTAAAATAACAAAACATAGACTTTGCATGTGGCACATTTCCCAATAGATCCCATCTAAGGTATTTTTGTTTAAGTTACAAACTATTTTACATGAATCACATGTGATTCATAATTGAATCACATGTGATTAATAATAGAATCACATGTGATTATACTTTATTCCTTCAAAACAGTTTCACATTATCTATGAAGATTGTAAAGCTAATTATTGTTGAATGCAAATCACATGTAATTTTGTGTAAATTTCATGTAATTTTTGGAATAAAAATGCTTTGTTAGTAAGTTGAATGAAAATCACATGTAATTCTGTGTGAATTACATGTGATATTTGGAACAAAATTATTTTGTTAGTGCTAATTACTTTATATCTTTAAAACAGATTTGTGAAGAAATATACAAAGGGGCTTTCAAAGAACGATTTGATAGGCTCGTTTGGAATATGTTCATAGAACCAAAGAAGTTTAAAGAGAGATGGGGATTATTGATAGATGAATTTGGTTTGAAAGAAAACAAGTGGATGCCAAAAATGTATGATCTTAGAAAAATGTGGATTCCCGCTTATTTTATCGACTCTCCTTTGTTTGGCTTGATGAGGACTACTTCAAGGTCCGAAAGTGAAAATTCTTTCTTTAAAAGTTTCACAAGCCAAGGGTCAACACTTGTTGGTTTCATGATGTCATACGAATCAGCAATGGAAAGGCAAAGACATAGGCAAGAGAGTTTGGACTTCCAAACGCTTGATGCGGCTACAACATAAAAAACAATGTTGGATATTAAACGTCATGCTGCAAGAATATATAAAAAGACGATATTTCGTATGTTCAACATGAAATAGATGCTGCTTGCTGGAATTGTACGATACAAGGTTTACAAAATAGTGAAGGATGTGAGACTTTCATCATTGGAGAGAAAGTGGCAAATTCTTACAGAACTATTTACACCAAAAGTAGAAAAGAATAAGACAAGGAGATCGCAACCGAGAAAGAAACAGAAATACACTACAAGGTAATTATTAATTTCATTACGATAATAATTTACATGAATTACATGAGGTTTTATGAAGAAATAAATATTCTTCTTAAAGGATTTACATGTAATTCATTTAGAATTACTTGTAATTATGGTATAATTACATGTAATTGTTATCAGAATCACATGTAATCTTTTAATAATTACATATGATTCTAAACCAAATCAGATCTGGTAAGATTCTGTTGTTATCAGAATCACATGTAATTCACACAGAATTACATGTGATTTGCATTCAACTTAAAGGAATTCTTTAATAATTACATGTAATTCTTTCATAATTACATGTGATTCTTTAATAATTACTAATGTAAATTCCTTGTGTTTTGGAAAAAGGTACTAAGAGTTATAGAAGACGGGTCAGTGGTTTGTTCTTGTAGACATTTTCTACGATATAGTTTTCTATGTCGACACATATTTTGCGTGTTCAAGAACCGTGATGTTAATGTTATTCCCAATCAATACATTTTGAGGAGATGAACAAGATACATAATACCACCTGATCTTCGAAGGCAAATAAACAGATATGGGGAAAAGAATGTAACAATTGAAAAACTTTCAAACGAGGTGAATTTTGTCGTTGATGATTGTTTATTCTTATTGAGCAAAGATGAAGAAAGGTTGACATCTTATCTTGTAAAGTTGAAAGCGATATATGAAGAAATAAAAGCTGATATGCCTAATCCTCCTTCAAGAAAAATGACAGATGTTATTGGTGCTTTGTTTACAATTTCAGAGCCTGATCATCTAGATGTGAAAAATCCAACGAAGGCAAGAAACAAAGGAGACCATCCAAATAATGGAAAAAACTAAAAAAAAGGAGAGCGATTGAAAAGTGGAAGAGAAAAAGCGCTTAAGGTTCGAAAGAAACCATTGAAGGTTTGTGGATATTGTAATGTGGAGACGCGTGACCATACAAAAAGAACGTGCCCAAAGAACCTAAAGGCAAAGAAAAAGAAGGCGTCACCAATTATTGATGTTTGAACACTTTTGAGATTTCATTTACTTCATTTTCCAGAACCTATTTTTAAGTTTCCATAACCTATTTTTAAGTTTCCAGAATCTATGTTATAATGCATTGGAAAATTACTTGTGATTCTGTTTTATCAACTGCCATTTTGTTAAGAATTACATGTGTTTCCCTTATGTATATTGATTTTGTTAAGAATTACATGTGTTTCATTGGAAAATTACTTGTGATTCTGTTTTATCAACTAACATGATCAGCCTACTTGAAAAGACTTAAATATGTGTGTTCATGTAATATATAAAATTACATGTGATTTGTTAAGAATTACATGTTTTTCCCTTCTCATTGATACTTGATCATACTTAAATATGTGTGTTTATGTAATATATAAAATTACATGTGATTTGTTAAGAATTACATGTGTTTCCCTTGGAAAATTACTTGTGATTCTGTTTTCTGTGACAAAAGCTAGAGACATATCACCAACTGACATTGATCTAACAACTACTATTGATCAAAGTCTAACAACTGCTATTGATCGAACATCTTAAAACAGAAATACATGATCAAAGTCTAACAACTGCTATTGATCTAACATACCATACCATCTGAGTTAAGTCTCACAAAAGCTACAGATCAACTGACATGATCAAAGTCTAACAAGTGCTATTTATCTAACATCTTAAAACAGAAATACATAATCTAACTTTTTTCACGTAGCTCCCTGTTCTTCACAGCTTCACAAACACCATTTCAAGTTTTTGTTGGTTATCAATCTTATCAAACTTCATTGCTAATTCACGCATCTTTGTAGCATACTTATTGTGCTCGTGTAGAAGAATCTTTGATGCATACTTGAAACATAGATGTCGCAAACTGTCACGTTGCATCCTTGACTCAGCAACGAGCCCAACATCTCAAGAAGAAACTGCTTTTCCAACATACAACTCCATATGCAGCATAATGAACACACCATAATCTCGAGTATTTTCCTACGTCTTATATTTCAACTTAGGGACTTTACCTCTCACTTTCTTTATGAAAGCATGCTTCTTGTGCCCATACAACTTTAAATGATGAACGAACAACTCTTGTTGTAAAAAAATAATAATAACAATAATCACATGAATATCACTTTGAATTATTACATGTAAATCACACGTGATTCATAGATGACTCACATGTGATTCATAGATGACTCACATGTGATTTGTTAACCATAAAAAAATAAAAACAAATATCCTTACAAGTAGATCGCAAACTTGTGAATACTTTGAATCATAAGATGCACCGGACCCACTGTTGTCAAGAATCGTCATAGCTACTACAGAAATATTGAAGACAACAACGTAAAAGTGCCCCGACATGCACATTAAAAAGAAAACATGTTTTATAAAAAAGCAAAATTGGAAAAACAAAAATAAAATTCTAAAGAACAACAAAAACAAAAACAAAAACTACCAAATCAATGCCTTCAAATGACAGACCAGCAACATCATCTCCAAAATAAGTTTCAACTTCCTTCTCAAAGATCTTCCATATCTCATTATCCGTACGATAGAATCCATTAATCATTGATCCTGTCTGTAAAACAATAATATAAAAGAAATTTATAAAAAAAAGGAATAAAATACTTGTATATCAAGTTTAAAAAAGTTAAATAACTTACCATACATCCAGACGGTAAAAATACCCTTGACATCGTTCCAGGTTCAAGAAACCTCTATTCGTAGTTAAGAATTGAAGACCAACAGTCTATCACATTTGCATCTAACCTTAAACAAGGAGTTAAGGTTTCCATATTCAACCGAATTGAAAACACTTACACACCAGAAAATGTTTCAAAAACAGTTTCACTACATATAAACAAGTTAATGTAAGTAAATAGTTATGCTTGAATTACATGTAATTCATTATGAATTACATGTAATTTATCATGTAAGAATAATTATGTTTGAATTACATGTGTTTCTTAGCTAATCACATGTAATTAAAAATGATAAATAATTAAATACAGTAATAACTTACTCCATGTTACCCTGCATCGTGAAGAGATAGTTCCCAACTATAAATTTAGTCCTTGTAATTTTAGGCTGAACCTTTCTTCTTGTTCATGAAAGGAGATTGCAGGAACGAAGAAGGCTTCACCAATCTCTTAGCAGCAGGACTAGGACTTTGATTAGTAACACGAACAAAACTTCTTTCGGGTGTTGACGGGCCTTGATCTAAAACATCGACATTCAAACGTTCTTCATTGAGTTGTTGACCCTAAATAAAGAAATTAGCAAAAAAATAAATAAATGAATAACAAAAAAAACTTTATAAAACAAAAAAAGTGTTGAAAATTACATATAAATACTCAGCTTCAACACAATCAATCACCTCGAAAACCGTCTCTACATTCTGATCTAACCAGAGTGAAAACGAGTCTAGAGTACTCAAAATCTCCAAATCTTCATCGAAAACTTCTTCTTGTGATACACCAGCTCCAAGAAGTACTTGTTCTTCCAGAACCATCTGATCAACTGCTTCTTCAAGAGGTTCATTAACAGCATTCGCAATAGGCTCTTCAACATTAACAACACTAGCACAAACTTCATCATCATTCTTCTGCGTGTTAATTTGACTATCAGCTTCAGAACTCTATGGTTCACCACTCCCTTCGCTAGAACCATCATCATCATTCCCTGCTTTATCAGTCCTATTGTTATCATCTCTACCACCCCTATTGTTATCATCTCCGCCATTCTCATCACCGTCACTGCCACTATCATCATCTTCGGAAGAACTCTCATCTCCATTATCCCACGCAAAAGTTTCTCTAAAAACACCGACATACTTCTTGTAAAGATTTACAAAATTTGAATCGCCATGATATTTTTGACTCGCTGACTTTAGATAATTTTCATGTAAACCCCTGTCATCATGAATCTGAGTCAACATTTCTTCAATCTTTTGGAGCAAGTCTTGTAGATAATGAAATGAAGTTAGTCAAATGATATTAAAATAGATAAAATACATATGCTGAATTACATGTAATTTATCGAAAATTACATGTAATTTAATGAAAAATACATGTGATGTTCTCATTAAAAACATACCTTATAAATTGTATTATATAGAAATCACATGTAATTTACAACCAATTACATGTGATTATGAATAAACAAAATGTAATTTTATATAACTATTTCATAAAACTTATGTCTGCGACCTACTTGTAAGAATATTTGGTTGTAGTTTTTTATCACATGTGATTCATATATGAATCACATGTAATTTATCTAAAATTACATGTACATGTGATGATTTCATTAAAAAACATACCTTATAAACTATATTATAGTGAAATCACATGTAATTTACAACCAATTACATGTGATTATGAATAAACAAAATGTAATTTTATAAAAGCAGTAATATAATGAATCACATGTAAATGGTTGTAAATTACATGTGATTATGAAGTAATAAACTGTGATTTATAAAAAGTAAAAAGAAACACAAACCTCTTTAGAGATAGAATCAATGAAAGATTCACAAATAAAACCTTCGGTGTTTTGAAACTCTTCCTCAGTACACTCAGCATGAAGTTCTAACCGACCCAACACTTCATGCTGAAGTTCAAGCTCCTGTCTTTTCTTCATTAAATGTGATGTCCAGTCTCGGATAGCAGGACGAGATCGAACAACAACAAAGTCGTCAAACTTTGTTGAGTCCAAGTACAAAAGCTGATACAGAAGAAAATTTACAATGTCTTAGATTATAAAAGAGTTATGGATTTAAACTTAGATAAATATGAAAACTTACAATGAGGAAGAGATATGGACTATTGTACTGGACCGTTCGGACTTTTGGGATTTCACTGTCTTGAAGATAGTTATGGATGTAATCGCACCAATCAATTTTAGAAACATCATAACCTATAGGTATACGTCTAACAACATCCAAACATAGCTCCTCGTTCATAGCATCAACGACGCCCATGGTGTTTGTAAACAACGTAAGAAAGTTGACCTTAAACATAAAGTCAACCCTCCTAGTATCAACCAACTTGTCAACAATATGAGCTACACGTAAATCTTTTAAAGGCTTAGGAAACTGGCTAAGCCAAGTCTTGACAAAATCATCATCGTCTGATCTTGCATCCCATGTAAACAAGGACATACCTACAAAAGGAATACCCGATATATCACGAACCTTCGAACGTGTAACATCAATAGATTCCCCGTATCCAAATAAAACTGATAAGTCTTTGGGTCAAATTTCGACACACAATACCTTCCAATCTTAGACGGTATTTTATCTATTGCCACATTATGAAGTGAACTAAAACCTATCTTTGTCAAAAACTTTAACATATCGACTTTTGCCACTCTAATAGCAGAAAAAAGAGAATTAGCAACAGTCCTAACACGAAGAGTTAGAAACGATGACAAATACTCTTCATGTGCTGCTTCTTCAGGAGTTAATATTTTCTCCTTCTTCTTCTTCTTCGGCTTGGAGACCACATCACCAGTATCTTCTTTCTTGACCATTATAAATGTATCCATAAAAAGCCTAAACTGCTGCTCTAAATCAGTAACGGCCCCAATGGCACCAGAACCACTATCCCTCTTCCTCTTAACCTCTTTCTTAACCTTCATCTTTTTCAAACTTTTATCTCTTTCAACATATGAAGAATCATATTCAACCATTTTTCTGTTGCCAGTCGCCTTGCTAGCCGCCTTGCCAGCCGCCTTACCAGCCGCCTTGCCAGCCGCCTTGACAGCCGACTTGCCAACCGGCTTGACGACCGACTTGCCAACTAGCTTGACAGCCGACTTGCCAGCCGGCTTGCCAGAACCCTTGCCAGCCGGCTTACAAGAACCCTTACCAGCCGACTTACCAGTCACCTTACCAGCCGGCTTACCAGAACCCTTAACCAAATTAGAAGACCTTAAAACCGACATTTCTGTTGCAACTTTTGCAACCGACTTCTCCTTATCAGAAACAACCAGCTCCTTATCCATCACAACAGGCTCCTTATCCGTCACAACATGCTCCTTATCAACCCCCCCCCCCCATTCGCCAGCAACTTATCCGTCACAACAGGCTCCTTATCAGACCCCCCTCCGCCTTCTCCTTATCAGCCACACTCGACTCCTTACCAGACACCCCCTCATTACAAGACACACCCCCTCCGCCAGCTCCTTATCAGACCCCCCCCCCCCCCCCCCCTCCGCCTTCTCCTTATCAGCCACAACAGACTCCTTACCATACACCCCTTCTTACTAGACACACCCCCTCCACCAGCTCCTTACCAGACACACCTCCCTCCACATTACCTTTCACAAAGTCAAGTTGAATGCCCTTCAAAACATCATCTACAACACTTGTCACAAAATCAGAAGGCTTATTAACATCGCTAGTAATCGAATTAAACTGAGACAGAGGAGTGGCATTTAAAACACAATGAAAGATATCAGGTGTACCCATCTAATACTAGAAGAACCTCTAACTCTACCTGCACCAACCTCATTTCTACCTATACCAGCAAACATACTACCTCTATCTAGATGTAAACGAGATACTTTCCTCTTTGGAGTAAGTTTACCAATAGCCAAGGATGCCATTGTACCAGCACCTAAACAAAAAATAAAGAAAAGACAAAGATCATTAACAAAAACACAAAAACAAAAGAAATTTTAAAAAGGACAGTCAAAATTACATGTGATTATTAACGAATTACATGTGATTTAAAATTTAACAATAAAAAATCCATGACTTAATCTAACTACAATAATAATCAACAAACACAATTTATCTATAACTTCAAAACCTAAAAAACACTCAAAAAACCTAAAAAAACAAGAAACCCTAAATAACATCAAAAGCAATAAACCCTAAAACACCTAAAAAAGCACAAATATCTATATGTTTAAGCAAAATTACATGTGATTTATAACGATTTACATGTGATTTACAGATAAGCCATACTATATAACATCTAAAACTTAAAATAACAATAACAATGATCACAAAAAAACAAATTAAAAACAAAAAAATAAATTAAAAACAAAAGAAAAAGTAGAAATATATACCTCTTGGGGGCGGATCTGAATCGGAAACCGGCAACGGTTTAGGGTTTGATAGACTATTTCATCACGAATATCCATACTATATCATCAGTTTGATGAAATTAAAAGATGGATTTCGATTGTAGTATGATTTTGAGTTTAAATCGGATGAATTTGAAAGTGTGTGTTGATAGTGTGTGTTTTGGGTGTATGAAATGAGATCGGAAATGAGAAGAAACTATGATTTTGGAAGTGTGTTGATTGTAGTATGAAAGTTACTAAAATGCCCATCGGGATTAAATCTTAACCGTTAGACGTTTATTGGAATGGACGGTGGAGATATTGTCCCACCTACTTTTTTTGAAACCAATTATACACCGAACTTTTTTCACTTCGCTAAATCTTAGACTTGACACTTAAGCTCTTAAACTTCGACTTAGATAATACTAAAATTAAATATATTAACAATTTAAAATTGCATATGACATTAAATAGAAAATAATCTAATCGGGAACTGTACGCGTACACTTTATAAATTTTGTTTGTAACAAACAACTTTTCGTGATAAACCAACGGCCATAGTCAGTGTCGACTAGAATCTAACTTCAAAGTCAAACACTTATTACACTAATATTTTGTTTGAAAGGAAAAGATAATAATAAAACGTAAGAACCATTCATATATCATACACTAAATCGCTAAAAAGCTTCATATGTTGAGCATGTAGTGAAATAACAATCGACATGCTCCCATCGTTGATCGGACTTGGTAACACATAGCTTAGACCATCAGCTGGGATATAAGCAGGTCCCATGAATATAGGCCGACCCCATCCAAAATCGGCCTCATGTATCCCTAGCCTAGTCCAGCTATTTATCATAATATTAGGACATTTTAACTCAAACCCGCGAAACATAGCATCCAGATCGGGTTGTAGTTCCAAATAGTCGATTGCGGACCTTAGATAATCGTTTTTTCTATGTGCTAACGCGTCATGAATCTTTTTCCCTGCGTACAAAGTAGGGGCTGATTGAAGCTTGCCTGCATCAGCAATAGGAGTGGTCATAAAGATAACATTCCCAAAGTAGCCAGGTGGTAAAGCTGGCTGGAAGCGTGAACGGCCATCGGTAGGGATGTAAACCTCGGTCCCCTGATCATTCTCCAGCCCACGGACTTGACACACTGATTTCCAAATATGGCCCGCTAGCATTTCATACGTGCTTAATTTGATAGTGTTTCTATCTTCCGTTGCTTTCGCTTTGAGTAGATTGACTTGATCTTGTGTCAACTTAAATATGCAGGTGATGATTTCATCTGATAGGGATTTGATTGGGGGCAATTTCATCAATGGAGCAGGTTGAAATTCAATGTGCTCGAAGTTGGGCTTTGGTGGGTCTCGAGGTCGGAGGAGGGTTCGATCTATGAAAGGTGGGAGAGTGAGGTCAAGACCGCGAGCCATTTTGGACCATGAGTTAATGAAGTGCATCATAGATAACCCGTCCGCAACATGATGATCAATCCCAACTCCTAGAGAAACTCCCCCACATTTGAAGTATGTTACCTTAACATTACCCAAATCAGCACTATTAGTCAATTTATTAGTAAACAAAAAGTCGAGTTTCATATATACATACCTGCACAACCAGTAGAGGGAATGAGTCGATTCCCAGTGAATAATCAACGGTTGGAAAAAGTTTTAGAAATTCCAATCTTGGTGCAAAATCACCAAAATCATCGAGTACACCATCGGATTCAGCTTCTACGAACAACACACCTTGTCCTTGACAATCGATCTCAATCCTTCCATCTTGGTCTTCATTTAATCGACCTCCCATCGGGAAAAATGGAACCAAAACCCTACTCAAAGCTTCCTTCATCACTTTGGCATCAAAAAAGTCGCTCACGGCCCTGTTGGACCGGTAAAAGTATATAAATTGTGTGTGACAATACTTTGGGACCATAAGGTCGAGGTTTGACATCCATAGCTTAATCTTCGGAGTCTCTTCGGAAGGCCTCACCATCTTGGATTCCCTTACCGTGAGCATCATCTTCTCTAATTAGTTAATAACCTGCATGTATAAAGCAATGAAACTTTGATGCATTAACTGAAAAAGTTAAGTTAATTGATGATATTAAGAAAGGTTTTTACCTGCCTGTGAGTTGAAGATCAGCTCCTGTATAAGGAGCGAGGGGTATTTATCTATTTCTAAAACTTTTTTGATGTCAAAGTGGACAATAATTTCGGACTACGGGTGATATAGCAAAATTGATCAATTTTTGATTATTTATTTCTAATAATGAACAATTATTTTAGAACAACTCTAAATAAAATAAAACTGACCAATTCATTGTCTATTTCTACGTTGCGTATCCTTTACAAAAGCCACTATACATGGTGTTGGTATTAAGATATTGATAATAAAAAGTTGTCCGGATAAATTTTCAGTCATATATAATTTACTTTTCTAATACAAAAGTTTGATTTTATTTGATGTCTTGGGTTAGAGAAAACTCGTATTGTGATAAAATAAAGACAATACTCTGATTCTATGAGAAAAAAGAGAGTATAACATTGAATAATTTATTGTATATGTTCATGATGATGTTCATCATAAAGACTAAATTATATTTTCATTTTTATAAACCAAATGATGATCGTAGGGAAAATGTGTGTTCCTTCGTGAAAAGTTATAAACTTTCTTTTTATTATGACTCCGATAGTGTCAACAGATTTAACAGTTGTCACATACATGTATATATATTAGTGACAACTAATTCTGTCACTATATCATCCTTTAACATTGTATTCACAATCATATTATTATCGTGTTTAGAATCAAGTTAATTATTTACACAAGTATGCACTCTGTACAGATGTAGACTAAAAAATAAAGTAGCAAAAATAGGTAATTGGATCCGTTGATTCAAAAGAATGCCACAAACAATTTTGCTAATAATCGTTGATTCTGAAGAATGCCCAAATATTATGGAAAAACACGGCAACACAACGGTCATTGGTTTAACTTTTATTAAACTGATAACTCCAAAAACTGAATAAAATAAACTCCAAGCCTTATTTTATAGGATAAAGTTAACTTGGAGAATAATTTAACAAGTTAATTTAGAAAACTAAAATAAGAAAAGTAAATAAAATGTAGACATAAAAATAATCTCCAGTAGACATAAAAATAATACTTATGCATTATTTAAAGAAACTAAATAAAAGACATAGACCACTAGACAAATAATACTCCTGCATCATTCTCCCCTTCTTTGGAAAGACTCGACCTCGAGTCTTGATTGTCTTCAAACCCAAATGTATTGACCATGGGTGCGGCTTCTTGATATATATTATTTTCAATCAAGATTCTAGTATCCACCCATTTACCTTCTTGTAGACAAATTAACTCATGAGGATTTAAAACATAGGGTTTTGAATATTCAACACTGAATGTTGTTTGGATCATTGAAGAGTAAAGATCATTAGCCACAACTACAACGTATTCGATATTTTTTTCTTCTCCACCAAATTTTCCTCCTCCAAAAAATTCTCTTTTCTCCTCAATGACATCTTCAAGATCGGTATCATAAACTGACATCGATTCTTCTTCATATTGATCATCATCAAATATTTGAGGTCCTTCATAATCGTCACCCTCCATGCCATAATCTGTCCATTCATCAAAACGTGAATCATGAAACAGATATTCTAACTCTTCACCTTCGCATCTCCTTGGAAACATCTTAACCAAGAACTTCGGCTCTTGATACCAACTGATGTAGACTAAAAAACAAAGTAGCAAAGATAGGTAATTGGATCTGTTGAGTCAAAAGAATGCCAGAAGTAATTCTGTTAATAATCGTTGATTCTGAAGAATGCCCGAAAATTAGGGTAAAACACGACAATGCAACGGCCAGTGGTTTAACTTTTATTAAACTGACAACTCCAAAAACTGAATACAATAAACCCCAAGCCCTATTTTTATAGAATAAACTTAACTTGGAGAATAATTTAACAAATTATTCTAGAAACTAAAATAAGAAAAGTAAATAAAATGTAGACATAAAAAATAATCTCCAGCAGACATAAAAATAATGCTTATGCATTATTTAAAGAAACTAAATAAAAGACGTAGATCATCAGACAAATAATACTCCTGCATCATACTATCTTTAAACCAGTATTATAACATTAGCTTGAAATCAAATTAGTCTCATGTATATCATCATTATACAAAAAAAATTGTTTGATGTCACTAAAATAACTAAAATTAAATATGTAATACATGCCCCACATATGACAAAAGTTCCACAAGACAAAAGTTCCAAAAAACATGTGTTCAAAAAAGTAAAAAAAAAACTAAGCCATTCATTTTCAACTTAATCTTACGACATAGATATATTCATTTCATATTCTCATCATCCACCTCATACACACACACCAAATCAATCCCCACCACTGCCCCACCTCGTCGCACCTCACCGTCACAGCATTGTCGTTTCACCCTATCGCTGCCATCCACCACCATTGATATCGGCTTTGTGATGCGATTGAGTCAAGTATTAAGATCTAGTATTGGAGAGCAAGCGTATTATTGTTGATTTAAAGGTTGATTTTGAAGCTGTAGAGTGAGATGGATGTTGATGGTGTTGCCACTGATTGGCAAAACTAGGGTCTATTCTACCTTTTTGTTATTTATGATATATGATATTTGGTATAAGTTGTTTAAGTGTGAATGGTATTGTGTGTTTTTGCATCATATGGGTTATTAAAATGTTAGTTTAGGAATTAGTGACATAAATTTTTTTATGATTTATTCCTTTTGTATTAGTATTGCGTATATGTGTTCGTATTGTGTAGTCATATAATTAAATGGTACTATACTTGTTTAGAGAGGTCAATGTATTATTTTTATTGATTCTGATTTATTGTTTATATCGGTTCTAACTAATCCCAAATGGAAATTTACGTGATAAAATCATATCATATGTTAGTTGGTGCTTGATTATTATAGTCTGTTGTGATTCTTATATTGCTCGTAAATGGATATGTCGTGGTCATAGATGGTGTTTTTTGCATCTAAATATCATTGTGTGCTGGTTAATTTAATGATATGTACAAGTGCAGGAACAAGTACACGTGTAAGTGCAGGAGCAAGTTAAGTAATTCTTGGATGAGCTTTAGAATCACATTTGATTTGAGCCAAATCCATGTGATTTAAAAAAATAACATGTTATTTCTACAGAATCACATGTGATTTGTATAAATCGAAATAGTGAAGAGAACATGATCAACCCAAACGTAGGCGAAAGTTTTGGTAGATGGTTTGAGATCAGCTGACATATGCTTAACACCATTTGTTTAATGTTGTCACCAATTCTGTAAGGTTGGCCTCAACTGATTTTAGCTATTGCATAAATCACATGTTAATAGGTATCCATAAGTATAATTGTAACTTGTAAGCGATGTAACTACTGAAGACTACCTTAAAAAATTGAATTGTAGTTGTTGGGTATCCATGAGCATAGTTGTAGCTTGTAAAGTTTCATGCATCTAACTTTATGGTATGTATAAAATCACATGTGTTTAAGTCCGATCACATGTGTTTCAGGCTAAATCACATGTGTTTCTTTGTCTTATAATGTCAGGCGGTAGAATATCTCTTGTCCATCGCCTCAAATGTGTTGCTTCATATAACTCGTAGTACATAATTCACAACATAGGGAATTATTTTATTTAGCCGAATCACATGTGTTTCAGGCTGAATCAAATGTGTTTCAGGCTGAAAAACATATGATTCTACCAGAATCACATGTGTGAAGTGTGACAGAGGTGATTTTCTATGGTAGGATGTGACGGTGGCAGTGGTGCGTTGCTTTTTGGTGGTCAGGATGGTGGTTGGTAGATGTGATGCTCAGGGTGGTAGAGAGATAAAGTGAATTGGTGTGTGTTCTTTATAAAGAGAGAAAAGATGCTGAATAAACGAGAGGTTGAGATATTGTTTTAGGATTTTTAGTTGGTTGTGTGTTAATTTGTAACCGTTGGATGAAGATAGCAAATAGTGGTTGGGGTTTGATCTTTTCTAAAATAATGATATTTATATATTTAATCTCATAACATTTGAGCATTTTTTGCTAGATTAAAAAAAATTTAAAATTAAAAGAAACACAAAAGATAACAAGTAGATGGAAGGAGAAGACCCTTTCAATTTTTTTTAAATTAAAAGAAACACAAAAGATAACAACTAGATGGATGGAGAAGACCCTTTCAATTGCAGGGAAAGAAGTGTTTATAAAGTCGGTTGCTCAAGCTATGCCTATATATGTGATGGATATTTTTCTTCTTCCCGATACTTTAATTGATGAAATTTATAGAGCAATGAATTTATTCTGTTGGGGTGATGGTGCAAAACAAAATCCAATATGATTGTGCTCTTGGGAAAAACTGTGTGTATCAAAGTTTCAGGGAGGCATGGGATTTCGACATATGGGGCTTTTCAACAGGTCGTTACTTGCAAAGCAAGTTTTTGATCACATCTCCGACCACTTTGGCTGCAAAGGTATTAAAAGGCTCTCTATTTCTCGAGATCCACTTTTTTGATGCAAAAATTGGTTACCGTCTAAGCTACATTTGGCGCAGTTTTATTGAAGTCAAAGAGTTAGTCCATAAGGATTGCAAGTGGAACATAGGCAACCGCTACATTGTAAATGTATGGAAGGAATTTTGGCTTGTTGATCTCATTAGCTTGGGACCAAAACCATATAAAACCGAGGTAATTATGTTCGTGATTTGTTAAAAAGGAAATGGGATGATTGGAACTACGAACAACTCACGGCTTTGTTTCCATCTTATGTTGCTAACAAAATTGGGTGCTCCTTCGTGAGTCAATTAAGGCATGATAGCTTGTATTGGTATCACAACGCACGAGGTGATGCAAATCGAAACATCACGAGAACCGGGACAAAAAAAATTCGGATGAAGCTATCAAGATTTTTGATGCTATATGGACGGTGAATGTACCGAATAAAGTCAAAATTTTCTTATAGCGAGTATGGCATAATTATATTTTTCTTCCATTCACAACTTACTTGCTAGGGTCTGAATCTATCGATAACATCCTGTACACATTGTGGCGAGTCTGGAGAAGATGTGCTACATGTATTGTAAAGATGATCAAAAGCTAAGGAGGTATGGGATAGGTGTATCTTTGAAAGGTTTTATGAAATGCTGGGGGGGGGATTACGTTGGAGGAATTCTATCATATTATCTTGGAAAACTCTCCTACACATTAGCACGGCTTCATGATGATCATTTGGGGATTATGGACAAGACGAAATAGGCATTTTCATGCCCAAGATGAAAGAAGGGAAGTTGGTAGGAAGTTATGACGAAGCTTCTATTACTAGATTGCTCTAAGGAAAATAAAAAAGACCCCACAAAACGTGTGACAATGCCACAAACTAACTCGAGGGACGTATAGACAAGGCCGCAACTCACCTAGGTTAAGTTCAGTTACGATGCATCTTGGCAAAAAGAGTCTCGAAAAGTGGGCATAGGTTTTGTAGCTTGTAATTGCAATGGAGAAGTGCTAATTTCAAGAGCTCGAATTGAATTCTATGCAAACACACCCTTAGAAGATGAAGTTAAAGCTAAAGCTCTTTGGTGGGCTATTAAGCCTGTTAAAAGTAGAGGATATTCTGAAGTTATTTTTGAGTCAGACTCGTTGACTTTGGTTAACGCACTATGTAACTAATCGCCACCTCTACAAATTGCGACCTTGTTTTCCGATATCTTGTCCAACTCGCTCATTTGCTACATGTAACTAGTCGTTTGTAAAAGGAGAAGGAAATATGGTAGCTCATAGCATAACGACATGGGCATTAGGATGCACCAAGTTGTGAGTTTATTTTAGCTACAAAAGATGTTGTACTACCTATTTATTTATTAGTGTCATTCTTTCTGTTGCCATTAAATATATTTATATATAAGGGATCCAATAAGAAGTGAAATTAAAATGAGAAGAATAAGAAGCTATTTCTAGCCACATAAGAAATTAAAGAGGAGATGCATGTGACTCTATAGGTGCATCTGAAATGAGTGGTTGTATTTCTTCTCATTCTTATTATTTGAGTTAATCTTCTTATTAGATCCTAACTCCCTATATACATATGAAGGTTTATAAAGCTCATAACAATTACGAAAAATCCTAAATAAGATCAAAGCACACATAGCGAAAGCGATTTAACAAGATCATAATTAATAACACATTCATAATTAATCGAGTTAGGGTTACATACCTTTTACCTAGAGCAAATCCACAAAAACACCAATGAATCACCAATTAGGGTTTATGAATGATAATACCAAGATATAGTTTAAAGTAAAACTATATTACGCTCTTGTACACACGTAATGCAACGGGCTAATCGTGAGTCTAGCACTAATAAACCGGAGCTTCAACACCTGTGGAATATCTACCCAACAACCCTAGAGAGGGGTTAGGACTAGATAATTAGCTAAATTGAAAACCAAAGAAAACCCCCAAAGGGTGTGTTTGTTGCGATCGCAGGAAGAGAGAGGAGAAGGATGGAAAAAAAATTATGAAGGCCATGGGTTGTTTATATAGGCTTGGAAAATCTTATTCTCTAAGTAATAAACAAATTAGGAAAGCAAATTTTTTCCCTTTGCCCCCTTGTTGCCGACGGTCGGTTACACCTTAAAGGGTGTTTCCAGAACTTTCCAACTCTCTTAAATATTCCATAACGCACGTTATACTTAACTCTTAATTTATTTAACGAACGTTTAAGTTAAGCTCGGTTTAAATTTAATAAATATAATAAATACATCTATTAAATAAAATTAACCCTTTACGTTTTGTGTGCAATCCCGTAATCCTGAGTTTGATCCTATCACACGACTATTTAATTTAATGTCCATAAACTTTCAGCTCCCACTTGGACAAAATTTGAATATCGTGATTACATTGACTAGCGTCTAGTTACACTAGCAATGTCCATAGTACAACTCGAGTAGGGTCTCCTGGACAAAAACCTTTTAATGATTCATCATTATTATTATTCTTTTATTTCAAATACAACGTTAATAGGATATGGATCTCAGTCATTCCTTTCCTTAACCATTCTGTTTCTCGTTTATCTATATAGCAAGATTACCAAAACAAATTTGGGTGCGGCCACAGAAACATCTTACTACTCCCCCGAGGGGCCCAGCTGTATTATACTTCAAAATAATTTTGAAGGAAACGAATACCATTTTGACTACAAGCGAAACTTACGAACTTTGCAAACTTTTGAAAATAACCCTTATAGCTACCAGTTACGTTTAGCGTTAGGTTATCTCACAGAAACACACTACATTCGTGACAGTTTCGTGGTATCTCAGGTCTAAGGATAACTATTTATGATTTACTTAATGACAAAGATCCAAAAAGTAAAATCATATAGTTGGGATAAGTCCAATATTTGTTTATCAAATATCATCCAAAATTGACCAATATACTTTCAAGTATACTCTGTCACTATATTGAATTGTCTTAGTTTAATAATATTCTCATATTATTAGTCAACAACAGACATTTAGAACATAAAAATTTATTCATGGATTAAAACATGTAAAATAGGATACAAAATCAAATAACAGAAAATAAACGAAACTCAATCTTTATTTCATCAATTCAATAATGTCTTAAAATCCTTTATCTAGATACTAATCACAGATTTATTGCATGAAATCGCTAGCTAGTTGCAGCCCAATAGCCTTGGCATGCTTAACTACCTTTGGTCAGGCAAAGCCTTAGTAAAAGGATCAGCTACGTTATCGTCTGTGTGAAATTTTATTAATTTTATTTCACGAGTTTCAACTTGTTCTTAAATGTAGGGATATCTACGTTTAAAGTGTCTGGCGCCTTTCATGACTCCAGAATCATTGGCGAATATAATTGCAGCAGAATTGTCATAATATATATCAATAGGTTCTTTAATTGAAGGCATCACTCCAAGATCTCCAATAGACTTCCTAATCCAAACAGCTTCCATTGCAGCTTCTGAAGCAGCCATGTACTCAGATTGAGTAGCATGCATTGCAATTGCTGTCTTCTTCTTGCTCTTCCAGTGAACTGCTCCTCCATTGATGACAAACACGTAACCCGTCTGAGACTTCGTATCGTCTTTATCACATTGCCTGGACGTATCACAGAAACCTGTAACATTCAGTTCTGTGTCTGGTTTACCCCCGAATACCAAAATCATATCTTTCGTACTCCTCAAATACTTTAGTATATGTTTAACAGCAGTCCAGTGGAGCTTCCCTGGATTCTGTTGGTAACGACTGACCAAGTTCTGAGAAAACACCACATCAGGCCTTGTGCATCTTACAGCATACATAATAGATCCTACAGCCGAAGCATAAGGCACTTTCTGCATGTAAGCCACCTCTTCGGATGTTGATGCATCTAACTCATGACTTAATTCATGCTTAACCTCCATAGGATGAAAACCTTTCTTAGAGTTATGAATGTTATACTTCTTCAATATCTTATCAATATAAGCATCTTGACTAAGACCAATTAACCGTATTTTCCTATCTCGATAGATTTTAATTCCCAGAATATATGCAGCATCTCCCAAGTCCTTCATAGAAAAGCATTTACCAAGATAATCCTTAACTTCCTTAAGTCTTGGTATGTTACTTACCATGATTAATATGTCATCGATATATAAAATAAGGAACATTACATTACTCCCACTAGCTTTGTGATATACACATGGCTCATCACGATTTTGAATAAATCCGAACTTTTTGATTTCTTCATCATATCGTTTATTCCATTGATGTGATGCTTGCTTCAAACCATAAATAGATCTTTGAAGTTTGCACACTCGTTTTGGATATTTAGGATCAACGTACCCTTCCGGTTGTTGCATATAGATTTCTTCATCTAAGCGACCGTTCAAGAAAGCATTTTTAACATCCATTTGCCATATCTCATAGTCATAGTATGTTGTTATAGCTATGAGAATCCTAATAACTCGTAAGTCTGCTACAGGAGAAAATGTCTCCTCGTAGTCTACGCCAAAAGTTTGAGTAAAACCTTTAGCTACTAACCGTGCTTTATAGGATTGTACTTCACCATCCATGTCGGTTTTCTTCTTGAAAATCCATCTATTTTTCACTACTTTTGCATTTAGGCACATTAACAAGAATCCAAACATCGTTGATTTCCATGGATTTTATTTCCTCATTCATCGCAACTATCCATTTAGACTTTTTTGGATCAAGCATTGTGGATCGATAGTTAGCAGGTTCACCAAGATCCCCTACTTCCTCCTCATCATCTTCTATGTTAAGATATAGTTTGCTTGGCGCACGTATAGTCCTTCCAGACCTACGTGGAGGAATTAATTCCGGTGGAGCTCCCAGACTTTCTGGCTCTGTTGGAATTTCTTTGCTAGTATTTTCAGAAGGCAATGTTTCTTCTTGAATTTCTTCAAGATCATAATTTCTCCCATTGAATTCTTGATTTACAAGATCATTTTCAAGGAAGTCTCCATACCTTGCAACAATAACCTTGTTCTCAAGTGGATAATAGAAGTAGTAACCCATAGTTTCCTTAGGGTATGCTACAAAGACACATTTTACTAAGCGTTGTTAGAGTTTATCTCCAGAGTCACGTTTCACATACGCCTCACAACCCCAAATTTTTAGATAAGACAAATATGGCTTTTTTCCATGCCATATTTAATATGATGTCTTATCTACCTTCTTTGTGGAAACCATATTAAGAATACGAACAGCAGATTCTAGAGCATAGTCCCAAAAGGATAATGGTAAAGTTGTAAGATTAAACATAGATCGCACCATATCCAATAATGTACGATTTCTCCTTTCGGATACACCATTTTGTTGTGGATTATATGGAGAAGTAAGTTTCTGAACAATTCCGTTCTCACTTAAATAATCTTTAAACTTTTGAGTTAAATATTCACCACCCCGATCGGAACGAAGTGCTTTAATCTTCTTTCCTAGTTGCAATACTACTTCCGCTTTAAACACTTTGAATGTTTCAAATACCTCATGTTTATGCTTAGGTAAATAAACATAACCATAACAGCTATAATCATCCGTAAATGTTAAGAAGTAGCTAGCACCTTTCTTTGACACATGTCTAAGTGGTCCACACACATCAGTGTGTATCAAACCAAGTAGTTCAGTAGCCCTTTCAATATTGCTATTAAAAGGTTTCTTGGTCATCTTTCTAGAGATACAAGACTCGCATTTATAAATTGATGCATCATTGATATTTTCCAAAAGACCATCACGTTGAAGCTTTTGTATGCGAGTCTTCCCGATATAGGCAAGTCTACAATGCCAAAGATAAGAAGAGTTCTTGTCTAACTTTCTCTTCTTATTCATGCTAACAATAGAATTATTTTTCCTATTGGAATTATTATTATGCATGTTAATTTCAAAAACACCATTCATAGAAATTGCATCAAAATAGAATAAACCATCGTTGAAAACATAAATTCTATTATTATCAATAGTGTAAATAAATCCAAGATCCAACATACAAGAAAAGGAAATAACACCCCTAACAATTGTAGGTGCATAATGACAATCATTTAAAATCAGTACTAAACCCGAAGGTAAAACTAAATTAAATGTTCCTATAGCTTCAACCGCTTCTTGTGCATCATTGTCCACCTGCAGAAATTGTTCCCCATAGGTAAGCTTCCTTTCCAACTCAAATCCCTGAAGCGTATTACAAAGTTAATACCGCATCCCGTATCATATACCTAGGAGTTTTATTTGTATGTAAGATTAAATAACTCTATCATAAATAAGTTACCTAAAGGTGTTGCAGCACTTAGCTAAGCCTTCTTATTTTCTCGCAACTCATCGAGATAAAGAGGGCAGTTCCTCTTCCAGTGACCACTTGCTTTGCAATGGTGACAAGTCTCATCCTTTTGAGATTGACTCTTCTTGACAAAGTTCTGCTTAGGTTTTGAATAACTCGCAACTTGTTTGCCCTTATCACCCTTGCCTTTGCCTTTCTTCTTGTCCGTTTATGGTTTTGGCTTATTCACTCTACCCTTTTTTACATAAAGCACAAGAGGAGTAGAATTAGATGTACTTGCCTTGTCCGTTAGACCCTTTTCCTAGTCAATGAGCATTGTGTGCAAGTCATTAAATGTCTTCCCCGCGCAATGCATATTAAAGTTCCTAAGGAAATCATTGAAGTCCATATTAAGAGACATATTGATTAGGTTAATAGCCATATCATTGTCCTAAGGTTTCTCTAGTGCGATGAGTTGTTCCATGTAACCCTTCATCTCTTGATAATGTTCACTTACGGGTTTCCCAGGGGCTTGCTTACAACTGTGCAAAGCATCTACCAAGTCGTAGATCTCTACAGCCTGAGGCTTTTCATACATTTCCTTGAGCTCTTCAAGCATTTGGTTTGGAGCAAATAGCTCAAATTTTCTTTATAAGAAAGGAGCCATTTTTCCGAGCATTAAACAAGCCACATCATTGTGATTTTTAACCTCTGCCTCATAATTAAGTCTTTCAACTTGAGTAGCATTAGGGCCAAGGGGCGCAGGAAACGCCCTGTTCAAGTAATCAGAAGTACCCGCTACTCTCAAGACAATTCTCAGTGAGCGGTACCAATCGTTGAAGTTTGGGCCAGTTAGTTCCTGACGTTCAAGATAAGTCTTGAAGGTGGAACTCAACGTTTTGTTATCGGGTTGAGCCATTTCTACATAAATAAGTTGAAAATATTAGTATTTTCGATAATACCATTCAAGAAAATAAAATTACCCCGGTAATAAAATCATAGTATTTTCCTTGAAACTAGAATCCACATTGACATAAACTTATCACATCAGTTGATCTGCTAGTGATAAATGTACTCAACATGATAACTTGTCGAACAATAATTGACAAACAAATTTGCAATTTCTAGATATTTTAGGGATTTACATTGCCAAAAGTCATTTTGCATTGTAAACATGTTTCATCCCTACTTTATGCCTTATGTTTCCAGATCACACTGAGTAACTCAATTAAGTCGACTAATCTAAAGAATGCAAAACATTCATGTGAATTCTCATTCTATGAACGTTTTATTTCCATCACGACATCGTTCAAAATCTCATATGACGACAATTGTAACTTCAAGTGTTCGTCAATTCGATGACATATGACTTAAATTTAGGGTATAGATTTTTGATGTCAAAATCATGTACGGAGAAGCATGCATACATCTCTATAGCATTAGTTCAATAAAAACTTTTAGTAAACCTTTTGGTTAGTCTAAAATTTCGCCATAAATCACAAGTTGGGGTATTGGTTAAACCAATTAAAGACTCTACCCATAGCTATTCACAACGTACTTTTTCTAGAACTCAACTAAAGCACAAAGTAATAACCTTATTCATTGTGTTTCGGATGTGAATTTGCGGCAAATTAAACTTAAGATATAATGCAAATGATAATTGTAGGTAATTTCAATTTGACGCACAGGCGAGCCGGGAATTCGGTCAGCGACTAATGGCATAACACCTCCTTCCTTAACCGGGTACATGACCAGCGGTGCGTTATACCCACTTTATAGTTTGTCAAAAGGAGTAGGCCGTTAAATTATCATTAAAAATTATCAATCAACGCAATATTATGTAATTTTTAATTCATTAATTTTTATATGATTGAGTCCATATTAATTTTTCTAAGAAAAAAAAATTACCCTTATTTACAACATACAATTAATATAAAACGTATGAAAACAAGTGTACAAAAAAACTAAATCGGATAGCCACATGCATAACAATTTATTCAAAGAACATAAAATCTAGGATTTTATAAACATATATAATTATTCCCTAATTTTAAAACTTTGAATCAAATAAAGCAAATAACATATAAAATCATATGATCCGTGAAAACATGCATGTTCATCACGATCTCCCACATAATCTTAACAATTAAATCTTTCTACGGATCGTAACCATACATGACATAACAATTAATTCATGCAAACATCTAAAGATAATCACCATGTAATTTTTTAGGTTTCAAAATAATTTTTTATTAAAAAAATTCGGCTAGGCCGATTTTTATAAAAACATAACCGCTAATTTTTGTGAAAACCTAAAAAACAACATGTAATTTTTAACCCAAATCAATATTAGTTAAAAAAAATTTAGATCTCGATAATTATAACATGTTAAAACGGCTCTCGATCCCACTGAAAGTTTATAAAGCTCATAACAATTACGCAAAACCCTAAATAAGATCAAAGCACACATAGCGGAAGCGAGTTAACAAGATCATAATTAATAATACATTTATAATTAATCGAGTTAGGGTTACATACCTTTTAGCTAGAGCAAATCCACAAGAACACCAACGAATCACCAATTAGGGTTTATGAAGAATAATAGCAAGATATAGTTTAAAGTAAAACTATATTACGCTCTTGTACACACATAATGCAAAGAGCTAATCGTGAGTCTAGCACTAATAAACCGGAGCTTTAACACTTGTTGAATATCTACCCAACAACCCTAGAGAGGGGCTAGGACTAGATAATTAGCTAAATCGAAAACCAAAGAAAAACCCCTAAGGGTGTGTTTGTTGCGATCGCATGAAGAGAGAGGAGAGGGATGGACAAAAAATTATGAAGGCAATGGGTTGTTTATATAGGCTTGGCAAATCTTATTCTCCAAGTAATAAAGAAATTAGGAAAGCAAAAACTTTCCCTTTGCCCCCTTGTTGGCCGACGGTCGATTACACCCTAAGGGTCGTTTCTGGAACTTTCCAACTCTCTTAAATATTCCATAACGCTCGTTATACTTAACTCTTAATTTATTTAACGATCGTTTAATTTAAGCTTGGTTTAATTTAATAAATATAATAAATAAATTTATTAAATAAAATTAATCTTTTACGTATTGTGTGCAATCCCATAATCCCGGGTTCGATCCTATCACACGACTAAATTTAATGTCCATAAACTTTCAACGTATAACAACTAGAGAAAAAAATAAATGATAGAATGACGTCTATATAAACACCATAATACCATTCTGAGAGTCATATCTATCATCTATCAAAAGCCTTCTATTCTTCAACTCATTTCCACGGGTAATTGGTTGTGAAAACTAGGCTTTTTTCTTTTCTTTTCTGAATCTATATATTATTTCAAAATAGTGTCTCATTATATATTGCAGTTTGTACTATAATCATGAAGATTTTGGTAAGAGAATCAAAAATGGTGAGGCCAGTGGAGGAGACACCAGAGATAAAGGTGTGGAACTCCAATCTTGACGTGTTTGTTTCCGATTATCACACACAGATCGTGTATTTTTACCAGTCCAATGGGGATGCCACCAACTACTTTGATACAAAAGTGATGAGGGATGCTTTGGCAGAAGTTTTGGTTGCATTTTATCCGGTGGCAGGGCGACTAAAGGAAGACAAAGATGGTCGGCTTGAAATCGATTGTCAAGGACAAGGTGCGTTGTTTGTGGAGGCGGAGTCCGATGGCGTGATTGATGATTTTGGTGATTTTGCACCAAGAATGGAGTTTCTTGAACTTATCCCAAAGGTTGATTATTCATTAGGATTTGAATCATATCCTCTACTACTTGTGCAGGTATGAAACTCGGACCCTTTTTTTGTTTCTGCACACTGTCACGAACTACACGATTTATTGCATGGATATTGGTTACTGAATAGAACAAACGAAAATAATGCTAGTGACGCGACTTTTTTTAACAATTTAGATACATAAATGTAAGCACACGTATTTGATATTCTAATATGCATAACTGAACAGGTAACGTTTTTCAAATGTGGGGGAGTTTCACTCGGAATCGCGATTCACCATCGTCTTGTAGATGGTTTATCATCACAACATTTCATTAAATCATGGTCTGAAATTGCTCGTGGCCTTGATCTTACTCTCCCACCTTTCATAGACCGGACCCTGCTCCGTGCTCGAGAGCCACCACACCAGGATTTTGAGCACATCGAGTTCCAACCCGTTCCACAAATGAATTCGTCACTGCTAAAATCCCCGTCTGATGAAACCATCATATCCTCTATTTTCAAGTGGACACGAGACCAACTCAACCAACTCAAAGAAAAAGCCAAGGAAGGGGGCAACACAAATAACTTCAGCTCGTACGAAATGCTTGCTGGGCATATTTGGAAATCGGTGTGTCAAGCTCGCGGGCTGTCAGATGATCAGGACACGAGGCTTTACATCCCAGTTGATGGGCGGGCTCGCCTTCAGCCCACTTTGCCACCAGGCTATTTCGGGAATGTTATCTTTATGGCTACACCTGTAGCAGTATCAGGCGAGCTTGATTCACACCCTACTTGGTACGCTGCTAGTAAAGTCCAAAACGCGATAAAACAAAGGAACGACGACTATATGAAGTCGGCAATTGATTATTTGGAGCTCCAGCCGGATTTGAACAATATGTTTCGTGAGCTCCAAATTATAGAATGTCCTAACCTTTTGATAAACAATTGGACAAAACTACAGATATACGAGGCTGATTTCGGATGGGGCAAGCCGATAGTCATGATGCCTGCTTGGATCCCACTTGATGGTTTGAATTTAATCTTACCAAGCTCAACCAGCGACGGAAGCATGTTAATCGTCACTTCATTGCAAGCTCAACACATGAAGCATTTTAGTAAATTCTTGTACGATATCTAAATTGTTTCGTACATGGTCGACCAACCAATAGGTTGTGGTTGAAGCTTACGAACTCATGAACGCTTTATAAATGTGTAACAATAAAGGATTGACATTTAATATGCTGTCTCTCCCCATATATGTGTTAAAGGTTTTTCTGGATACAAATTTTCGGAAACATGTAGAAATTTGCTATGAAAAAGGATTCCTCGGATACTTAGAAATAAACACGACATTCCTTTGTCCATTTAAATTACGAAATATATTATATTTTGATGAATTACAAAACTTGATAAAATTACCTCTAGAAAACCCAGTAAACCAACGGCATTATTTAGACTAAACTTGTACGATGGGTAATTCTAAAATTAGAATTCCAACAATGACTTGCTATTACCCAATAACATGTACCATCTTAAACAAACAATGAAAAATTTATGGGAAAATTTTAGATTGACCCCCGCTCAAACAAGGTTAGTCAATCTTGACCCCAAAGATTTCTTTTCAAAAAATACACGCACCGTATAGAATTTTAATATCTTGACACAAGTCTCGTTATCTTACTAATATAATACAACTTCTTAAATGTTTTCTACTTTGTAATCGAGCAACTAGTATAGTGCTTGAAGTACTACTTTGTGTTTGGGCAACTGATTTTTTTAACTATTTTGCCATTTTGGATTTTAATAAAAAAAAAGTTAATTTAGTACATTCAGCAACCCGTATTATTATGCAAAATATACTTTTAGGCAACTTATAAATAGAGCAAGTACAAAAAAATTTAATTTTTAACCATTAACAATATTAACTTATATTACATTTTATTATTATTTGTAAACGAAAAACTACAACACACATTTAGTTACAAGATACACAAACACCAAGAACATACATACAAACACGAAGAACACACATGCACTTACAAACCACACAAACACAAATACAAATCTTTACATACGATGTGAAAATCAAAAAGCAATTCATCGTTGTTTTTCTAACTTCATATGGATAACCGGTCGAGTTGTACGATTGATGAGCTCGAGATCGGGACGTTTAAAATCCCTAACCTTTGCTCAAGGAGTTTTGCAACTCATCGGGCAGTACTTGGTCGTGTAGATATATCATAGGTAAGAACACGCGGTTGTTATCATTGTCTCGAGGAATAGTTTGGGAGTCTAGTGTCGAACGTACAATAGGTCTAAAGGTGGGAAGAAAATTCTTTTTGATTTTTTTTTTTTATAAAAGCAAGTAAAATATAAGGATAAAAGAGGGGGTTTTGACTAACACTCTAACTAAACCTAAAGTAATGTTATATAATTTCACCAAGTAATTAAAATGTGCTTATATAATCATGCACTAAATACAATGTTCTCTTAATGTGTTTGTTACCCGTCACATCTTGTTGATTAAATATGCAAGTGTTTTCGTTTGTATTAATTGCAAGTCATGTCCGAAGCAAGTAATCCCTAGCATAGTGGTACGAAGACGTTTACTATTTCTTACTTAGTGGGCATACATCCATACATTCGTCTACGTATTAACTCGCGCATTAAAAAACACTTAATTGAATCCGACACATCAAAGCAACGCGGTTTCCATGCAATTGAAGACCCGGTCAAGGGAGTTAACAACCAAGAACATGGATCTATAAAGCGAGGCATCACCTATCGCTCACATTTCCCTAGACAATCGAACAGATAAGAAATGAAGATCTAGTCTGATTTTCTATAGCCTAACATGCACACAATCAAGCCAAGAAGCAATAACCACAAGAAGATTACATCATAGTTTTCATGCAATCATAGATACACAACACAAGATCTAGCCTTAGATATCAATAGAACATAAGATAAAAGATATAATCATCAAACACATAGACATGATTAATGAAAACAAGTAAAACCTTGTTCTTAAATTGATATATGGGTGAAAGAATGTAGTTTCTTAGGGTTAAGAAACAAAATCAACTGGCAATGGTTGCTCCAAGCTAACCTCTAAAATTCTACACGAATTGTATGTTTACAAGGGGTCTATAAATAGAGTTTGGGTTGCGACTGCATCAGGTTATAAATGCGATAGCGTCAGACCTATCGAATGTTGCATAGGATTCCAAAGTCGGTTGGATGTGATGGCGTCAGGAGTGAAGCGTAACATCGTTTGGACGATCGTAGTGACGTTGTCGTGCGTTGCTTGTGACGCCGTCGATGCGTCATGTTAACAAAGCTTCATTGTGACATTGAAATCCGTACATCCTTGACTTGGTATCCTCTATACTTGTTCTAAAAGTCTTGAAAATGTTTGAAAACACCTCTAAAACTATACAAATGCTCCAAGTGCTTCTGAATTGTTAAAAAAAGGGATGAAGATGTTTTTAAGGCATTTTAAGACAAATAAGAGGTGAAATGACTGTTAAAAAGTGTATAAATAACAACTCATCAGATATCCATACACTTAGGATTTGCTTGTTCTCAAGCCAATGAGATTTTATTTCTAGATAGTTATACAAAGGGACATTTCAGTTAATAATAAAAATAACTACAACATACCTAGACAGACTTTCGTTAGTAAATGCACGGAAATTACAAACAATAGCACCTCACATAAGTGTTTAATCTCATATCACTCATGTGTATGGTTTAAGTAATACAAAGGGAAACGAAAACGAAAATTATTCATTCATTGCCTTGCGCAACATATAGATTATCATAGGATTGATAAAGGATCAAACCTCCACCGTTATGGCATAAACACATAGTATTTACTATCAAATAAGACTTAATAAAGGGTTGCAATTGGGGGGGGGGGGGTGTTTAAGGGTATACAATCACATGTATGGATAGACATGAGATTTAGGGGGAGGGGTCACGTCAACCGTATGCACAATACTTACAATGTTGCCCAAGAAGACACGCGACTTCCAAACTCTTCAATATACAACACCTTGATACATATAATACTTTAAAATGGAGCTATTTTCTGGTTTTCAAATTTTTTCTCTTTTTTTATAACAAAGTAAATAAACGTGTGTAGGGATGTGTTGCATCCCTAGACTTGAGTTTTATTAAAACTCGTAACTACTCCTACGACACAAATTATAAGGATCAACTTACATGGAGTTCTTCGTTAAGCACATGTGGGTGGTAACCCTACGTTTTCCCCATTCTTCTAAATATTGTCAACAACATGGTTCATCAATCACTTTAAAACTGTATACAATTGCTTCTCCGCTAGGCAACACAGTTGACTCGGGGTTTAAATATAAGGATTATAACAATAATGCACTAAAAAGGATTGCACACACAGTAGGCTGAAGATTTGGTTGTAACACTTAGTGGGGTGATATCTATCAAAAACGCGATTTCTGAGACTTTTGAAGAAAAAGTTAGTACTTTTAAGAAATCTAAAGTGTATAGAAGCATAAAGTCACAATTGAAATCTAAGCGAAAAAAATATAAAATCAAGATTTGTACTTACTTTTTGAATTTCCGGACCAAAATCAAACCAAATAATGATAAATTTCTTATTTTTGAACAACTTCACCTATACCACAATGATACTAGATCAATGATTGATCTTTTAGTGAAGATTTATAGTTAAAAAAGATGAAAAAAATTGTATTCGTGGGTTTTGATGTAGAGATGCACGAACTAAAATCAAAGCACAAGAACAAGCTCAATCACCCCATGGCTCTTGATACCGATTGTAGAATCTTAGTAATCTATAGTGGAGCTTAGAGAGAGAGAGAGAAAGAGGAGTTGTAGGTTGTTTCAAGAGAAAGAGAGTAGAGAGAAAATATTTATTAAGTGTGTGAAAATATGAAACCAACAACTTCCCTCTCTATGAATGGAGAGGATTTATACACTCAAGCCCTTTCGATGTGCTTGAGTTGCTGGCCATGACAAGTTCATGGGCCGAGTTTGCTACCAATACTAGACATTGACTATGTACGAGCCCGTAATGATATTGTTAGAGTGACCGAGTCTTCTAACGGACCGTATTGCCATCCTTCTTAACTAAGTCTTTCGCATTGTCTCGTGCATCTTGTATCATCAAATCATTTTGTATCATCAAATGATAAATATAAATCTCAACAATTACATTTCCATTTCAATTCTCTCTCTAGGATCTCGCCCTCATATACCTTTTTCTCTCTCGAGAATTACATCCTTTTTTGTGTATCTTTATATTCAATCTACATCAACTTTACCATTTGAGATTAAACTTGGGTTGCGTGGTAATGGTTGTTTCAGGGGCCGGAGGACCGAGGTTGGTCGAAGATAAAAAATGTCTACATAAAGGGATTGTTCTCATTAATGATTTGGATTAAATTCATTTGGTTGTTTATTTGGTAGCTACAATAATCAGTGTGAATTTTGTTTTATATTGGTGGTGGTGAAGATTACGGTGGTGGTGGGCGATTCGATGGTGGACGTCTCGATGGTGGCAGATATCGATGAAGGCATTGGTTTGGTTGTGATGGTAATGTATGAGTTGTGTAGGTTAGGGTTAGTGTATTAAATCGTCCATGTGTAGAAAGGAAATGTATTAGGGTTCTTGGTTTATTGACTAGGGATGGTTCGGTTTTAATTGAGATTTTGAGGAAATGGTGATATAAATGGCGAGTAGGTTGTGGCAGGGAAAGCAGAAAATGAGGATTAAATTCTAGTTTCAAGAATGATCCTTTCGGTTTATAGATATGAAATGATGATAATGCCCTCGCGTGCCTTACATATGATGTGACTAAACATCTAAAACAAACGCCCATTTGGTCGAGTGACGGTCCATGCAAGATGGATGGCCAAATGGACTATTGGTGTAATTATTGAAGTTTTAGAACGGAAAACGGAACTCTGTGTCAACCATATGGACCATTTATGTAATTAACTCTACATAAGCACTAGTAGTATTTATTAAGACCATCGCATGCACCAATTTTTGTGTCCTATCATCTCCCTCGTCTTCAAGCTTTTTCAATTCGACAAGTAATTGACTAAAAGGTTTTTTGTTTACTTCATTTCATTTTGAATCGAGCTAATAATGAATTGTAATTAAAATTAAAAAAATTTACTGATATGCATGCAGTTTAGTTGGAGAAAATGAAGATTGTGGTAAGGGAATCGGCGATGGTGAGACCTGCGGAAGAGACAACGAAGGTGAATCTATGGATCTCTAACATTGACTTGATGGTAACGAAGTATCATCACACCCTAATGGTGTATTTCTACCAGCCCAATGGTACTGCCAGCAACTTCTTTGATAGCAAGGTGATGAAGAATGCTCTGAGCAAGGTATTGGTTCCATTTTACCCGGTGGCAGGGCGTTTAGCGGAAGATCAGAATGGCCGCTTTGAAATCGATTGTCAAGGACAAGGGGCGTTATTTGTGGTAGCCGAGTCCGATGGTACATTTGATGATTATGGTGATTTTGCACCTAAATTAGAATTTTTGAAACTGATTCCAACAGTTGATTACTCGTCGGGAATTGATTCATATCCTCTGCTACTTGCACAAGTACAAAACTTGACCTCTTTAATCTACTGTATAAATATGCAAATTTGAGCTATATATATAACTGCTACATGTAAATTTGAGCAGGTAACGTACTTTAAATGTGGCGGAGTTTCACTGGGAATTGGGATAGACCATCATCTTGCCGATGGATCATCAATGATGCACTTCATTAACTCATGGGCCGAGATGGCTCGTGGCCTTGACCTCACTCTCCCACCATTCATAGATCGGACCCTCCTTCGAGCTCGGAACCCACCACAGCCGGCTTTTGAGCACATCGAATTCCAACCAGTTCCATCACTGAAGTCGTCACCAGCCATATCCCCATTAGATGAAACCATCACCACCTTGTTCAAGCTCACACCAGACCATATAAACTCCCTAAAAGCAAAATCTAACGAAGACGGATATCAAATCAAATTCACCTTGTACGAGATACTGGCAGCCCATATTTGGAAGTCGGTGTGTAAAGCCCGTGGATTGCAGGATGATCAGGACATTGAGCTCTATATCCCTGCCGATGGGCGGACTCGCCTTCAGCCCACTTTGCCACCTGGTTATTTTGGAAATGTTACATTTATGGTCACTCCTATAGCAGTGGCTGGCGAGCTCCAATCAAATCCGCCATTGTATGCTAGAAAAAAAGTTCACGACGCTATAGCAAAAAGGACTAATGACTATCTAAAGTCAGCAATCGACTATTTGGAACTAGTGCCGGATCTGGATGCTATTTTTCCTGGGCTCGAGTTGAAGTCACCTAATGTTATAATTAACAATTGGAGTAAGTTTCTAGTACACGAGGCGGATTTTGGATGGGGTCAGCCGATATTCATGGGTCCGGCTTATTTTCCAGTAGAGGGTATGTGTTTTCTGTTACCTAAATGCCCGATCGATAACGGAGGCATGTTGATTGCGATTTCACTGCAAGCTCAACATATGAACCTTTTTAGCAAATTCTTGCACAATATCTGAATGCTTGCGAATGGTTGACATTGAATTGAGATTCAAGTTACCATCCGTTGAAGCACTCATCCGTTGAAGCACTCTTAGCGTAAATTGATTAACGCTTGTGATTTGATATTGTATCTATTGGTATAAGAGTACTAATAGTCGCACGTTACGGTAGCGACTAAGAAATAAACTGTAACTGCGAGTGTGAGTGTTGTGAGGTAGTTTGTTAATTTGGTTGAATCTTCCATGGAAGTAATTTAGTTTCATGATGAAAATTATGAAAATCAAGAAGGTTGTCTTTTTCTTGGTTCTTTTTTTGGTTTTACTTATGTATGTATGTATGTATGGGGTTTGTATTTTTTTTTTTAATTCTGTTTATTAAAGTATACAAGGGAGCTGAGTATTTGGCACTTTATGTGGCTATTAATCTGAAATCTGTGTTGTTTTATGTGTAATTCTTGTTATATGCAAAAATTTTAAGTTGGTCATGTTAATCTTTTAATAATAAGGGCTTACTTTATTGGGTTTCATTTTATTTGATGATAAGTTCAAACTCCGTGAATTATTTGATTAAAATTCAAAAAATGACAAAAAAGAGAAGTTTAATATTCGGTTCGGATGGTCAAATATTGATGTTGGTAGCTAGAAATGACACATTGAAAAAGCGTGTTTAGTTGGAGAAAATGATGTTGGTTGTTTGGTAACAAAAGAACCTTGTCGAAAAATTCATTTTATGATAAAAATATTAGTTTTTTTTTTCTTCTTGAAGATCTATTGACCACTTTATACCCTCAAATTAATTGCGATTTATATCAAGAACTTCATGTCATCGAGTTCACCAGTATATTAAAGTTTTATAAAATTCTCGGTTGTTATCGAATAATGTTTTAGCGACATTGTTATTGGAAATGTGTTTCAGCGAATGGAGATGTTGGTTTTAAGTCATTACATGTAAATCGTTTCATGGAAAGTGTGCATAATGCACCATATAAAAAAGAATAATGTCTAAATTGTTTAATTGGGAGCCTTAACGTAGTGACCTAAATTTTCGCTATGCGCCTCTCTACGGTTATTTCTGATCTTATTTCAGACATCCAAACCGCGTTTCTTCCTAATAGACAGATTACAGACGGTCCTTTCATCATCACTGAGCTTATATCTTGTTGAAAGCATAAAAAACAACAAGGTATGGTGTTTAAAGTCAATTTTGTTAAAGCTTATGATTCTATTCGGTGGGATTATTTAGATGATGTGCTTGTATCTTTTGGGTTCGGATCTAAGTGGCGTTCTTAAATAAAAGGAAGCTTAACTTCAGGAATGGTTTCAATTTCAATTAACGGGAGTCCGACTTCTGAATTCCAATTTCATTGTGGTCCGAAATAAGGTGATCCTTTGGCTCCATACCTTTTCATTCTCATCATGGAATCGCTTCACTTATCTTTTTCTAGGGCACTCGAAGCAGGTATCTTCTGAGGAATAAAGGTTAGTCATTCTCTCACGATATCTCACCTTTTCTACGCGGATGACGCGGTGTTTTTTGGCGAATGGTCTAATAATAATTTACGGGGCATCAAGCATATACTTCAACGTTTCTCTTTGGCGTTTGGCCCAAAGATCAATCTTAACAAAAGTCAGTTACTTGACGTGGGTGTTGCTAATGCCATTACAGCTGCAGCGGCTATGACCATTGGTTGTTCGGTTATGAAAACTCCATGTATTATCTATTGATCACGGTTGGAGGTAATATGTCGACAAAAAGCGCTTGGGATGATTCGGTTGGTAAGATTAAGGCTCGGCTATCGAAGTGAAAGCTTAAAACTCTCTCTATTGTGGGTCGTCTTGAAAGTTTATGGACTTATATTTAATAGTCGTGTCTCGAGATTACAAGATTGCACACAATACGTAAAGAGTTAATTTATTTAATAAATATATTTATTATATTTATTAATTTAAACTGAGCTAAATAACTATATAACTTTAACGATCGTTAATTAATTAAAAGTTAAGTATTAACGAGTGTTAAATAATATATAGTAAGAGGATTAAAAAGGAAGAAGAACGGAAGGTTCCGGAACACCCCACAGAGGGGTGTTCATCGGTCAAATATGGCACCAAAAGGGGAAGGCAAAACTTGTCTTTTATTTGTTTGGGCTAGAATGGATTATATGCTTATAAATACATCTCCTTACCCCTCATAATCTTCATAACTTGAATCTCCTCTCTCCCTCTCTTCTTGGTCGATCGCAAGACACACCCACGAAGGGGTTTTCGGTTGGTTTTCTTGGTTGATAGATTGTGTTTATAATCTAGTCCTAACCCCTCTCTACGGTTGTTGGGTAGATTATTTACAAGCATTGTTGCTCGGTTTTCACGTGCTAGAATCACGGTTAGCTCGTTGTATTACGTGTGTACAAGATCGTAATATAGTCTTACTTTAGACTATATCCTGGTGATATACGGTATTAACCCGAATTGATGATTCGTTCTTCGTCTTGTGGATTTGCTTTTACGTATAGGTATGTAACCCAAATTCGATTAATTATAATTGTGTTATTATTATTATCTTGTTAAATCGCTTCTGCTATATGTGCTTTGATCTCGTTTGGGGTTTTATATAATTGTAATGATATTATAAACCTTTAGTGGTATCAGAGCCAGGTTTTAAGATGTTATAATTATCAAAAATCTAAAGTTTTTAACTAATAATTGTTTTGAGTTAAAACTACATATTTTTTAGGTTCTATTAGATTAGTGTTTTGTTTTTTAAAAATTAGGGTTTTGGCCGATTTTTAATTAAAAAAAGAATTGTTTTAAAACCCTAAATTACATGTGGGATAATTTTAAATAAAATTAAATAATTAATTGTTATGCCATGTATGGTTACGATCCGTAGAGATTTAATTGTTAAGATTGTGCAGAATCCATGATAACGTGCATGTTTTCATGGATCGTAAAATTATATGTTTATATGATTTTATGTGCTACGTGATTATTTGATTCAATAAATCTCGAATTAGGGAAGACTTTTATATGAATATAAAGACCTAGATTTTATGATTATTGAATCAACCATATGCATGTGGCTATTTGATTTATTTATTGCACATATAAATTGTTATTATGTGTTTATAATTTATTTTATTTTTACTTGTTTATATTAAAATTGTTGAATTGTTGTAAACAAGGGTTTTTTTTTTTAAAAGAAATAATGTGGACTAAATCATAATTACAATAAAGATTTGTTAGAGATTTAAATTACATAAGATTACGTTGTTTGGTGAATTACAATAATAATCTAACGACCTACTCCTTTTGACAAACTATAAAGTGAGTATAACGCACCGCTGATTATGTATCGGTTAAGGAAGGAGGTGTTATGCCATTAGCCGCTGACCAAATTCCTGGCTCGCTTGTGCGTCAAATTGAAATTACCTACGATTATTAATTGAATTATACCTTAAGGGTGATTTATCACAAATTCACATCTGAAACACAATGAATAAGGGTATTACTTTGTGCGTAGCCGAGTTCTGGAAAAATTACGTTGTGAATAGTTGTGGATAAAATTCTTTAATTGGTTTAACCAATAGCGCAACATAATTTATGTAGAATTTAATCTTGTGAAAAAGTTTACAAAATGTTTTATTAAGCTCATGCTATGGAGTTATATGCATGCCTCTCCATACATTGATTTTGACATCAAAATTTATACCCTTAAAATTTAAGTCGAATGCTCCTAATTGACGAACACTTGAAATTACTTCATCATCAAATAAGATTTTTGGGTGATGTTGTAATGGAGAGAAAACTTTTCGTAGAATGAGAATTCGTATGATGGTTTTACGTTATTCAGATTAGAAGACTTAATTAAGTTACTAAGTGAGATCTGGAAACTTCATGCATTTAGAATGGATGAAACATGTTTACAATGCAAAACGTTTTTTTTGGCAACGTAAATCCCTTAAATATCTAGAAATTGAAAATTGTTTGTCAATTGAATTGTTCGACAACTCGCTATGTTGAGACATTCATTACTAGCAGATCAACTGATGTAATGGAGTTATGTCAATATAGTTCTAGAATTCAAGGAAAATAATATGGTTTTTATACCAGAGTAATTTTATTTTCTTGAAAGTATTTTGGTATCGTAAATACTAATATTTGAACTTATTTATCTAGAAATGGCTCAACCCACCAATAACACTATAAGTTCTGCGTTCAAAGCTTTTTTTTGAACGTCCTGAACTTACTGGCCTAAACTTCAGTGAGTCGCTAAGAATTGTCTTGAGAGCATCGGGTCCTATAGATATCTTGACTACTCCCTATCCGGATGATCTTGTTGAAGGAGCATCTTATGCGCAAAGGCTTAAACACGTTGCTAATGATAAGAAACACTCGGAGGTGGCTTGCTTAATGCTAGGAAAAATGGCTCCTCCACTTCAACAGAAGTATGAGCTATTTTCACCTACGCGAATGCTTGATGAGCTCAAGGCTATGTTCGAGAAGCCGCAAGCTGTGGAGATCTACGACTTAGTAGATGCTTTGCATCACTGCAAGCAAGCTCCAGGAAAGTCCGTAAGTGCCCATTACTTGGAGATGAGGGGTTATATGGAACAACTCATTGCACTAGGACAAACCTGAAGGTCTACGTAATTAATGGCCTATTCTAGATCATGAATTTGGTGGATTTAGATGGTTGAATGATTGATTATTAATGGAGAAATGAAGGAATTAGATGAAGGTTTAGAGAGAGAAAGGAGAGAAGGGAGAGAATTGTAGAGAGAGAAAGTAAAATGAATAATGATTAAAGTGAAAATGGAATCAACAACCCCCTCCTAACATGCTAGGAGGGGTTATATATAGCCCACCCTACATGTGGGCTATATGGACCATACATAAAGTAAATAGATCACGAGCCCATTACATGATTATCGTTGGAGCGACCGATCCTTCATAAATACGTAAAACGTATTTCCAACAATCTCCCCCTAAGGGAGGTCGCTCCAAGTTACAAAGTTCTAAATAGTCTATATCTCGTGATCTATGCTAACTAAGATGTGACCGAGACTTTATAGGGAAAACGTATTTCCAACAATCTCCCCCTAAGGGAGGTCACATCTTTTTACAAAATCTTAAACCTAGCATCTATGCTTGAGTCTTCGATCTTGTTCTTGTGAATATGCTTGATGTGATCTTTGACTTTAGTCTTGAGCATGTTTCCTTGCCTTGACCTTGTGCATTCTTCACTTGTGATATTTGCCTCTTTGTGACTTCATGTTCCACATACTTATACTTTTAAATTCTTGAAAGCTTCAGAGTTTGATACAGCGGAAGACTTGACCTTCAGGCTTTCTTGAATTTGTTGAAGTACTAATTGTATGTAGTATAAGCATGTGGTGACGACTTCTTCTGGATTGTACACCGCAATGCCACCTTCTTGTTACGCTGCATAAGACAGTTAGCAACAAAACAATATACACGGATGAAATGGCCTTGAACATTTCATTCTAATTCGGTAGCGATTTACCTCCGGTCGGTGAAGACCGTTGGACGATATTAAATATCGTACTTGTGGCAGGTAGTTTCAATAAAGAACCTCCTTGACAAGATTTCGCGGGTAAACCCGTTCTCTTTACTCGACCGTCCAAAGCTGACTGCGAACGTAAAGAGTGGATCATTTGGATAATATTATCCGCATGATTTGAAGCCGTCAATTCATGTTCCTGGAACAAGTGAAGTTCAATTAAGAACCGCACCATCGTTGCTTTCCAGTTGTCACTAGCTTGATTCATATAGAATCTTGCAAGTTACCTACCAAGTGCTGTTTGATGTTAACACTAGAAGGATTTCCACTCGTCACTGTGATCAATAAAGAGTCACTCTGAGTGTTCTGGCAAGATCATATGATAATGCGAAGAGGCCTGGAACGAGTTTAAGTTCAATTAAGAATTAAACCACTGTTGCTTTCCAGTTATCACAAGTTTGATTCATAAAGAATCGCACAAGTCACCTACCATGAGCTTTTTGATATTCGCTCAAGAAGGATTTCCATCTTCATTGTAAATACTTTCGTATTACTCGGATGTTCAGGCAAGATCATGAAGATTTTGCGTAGGACTCTTAAGATCTTTCTTACTTTTCACAGTGTGTGAAGAAGTAAGGAATAATGAAAGTGTGTCCTAATGAGATATTTGATGATCTCAAATGGCTCTAGACTCGATCGTGCATTTTGGATTTTTAGTGATCGGAGGCTGGAGAGGAGTGCCACCTTTTCAATACCAATTTATTCGGAGTGAATAAATCAATAGATAATGTGTTGATCTCCGTGTGATTAAAACAAATACCTTTTGAGAGATATTTGAGTTAGCTGGGAAGGGTTGTGCATTGCATCACTGGGTCCATGACGTCTTTCTTCAATATCGAAAATCATTAACAAAAATGATCTCAATAGCATATGTATTGACCCGGTTTCTGCCTAAAGTTGTAAGGAGGGCTTCTTTCTTTACACCCTTTATCTTTACAATTCTTTTTCATTCTTCAACCCCTTCAATGCTTACCAATACGTCATCACTAGCACCTTGTTGTGATTGTTCCAGTGCTAACTTAAGTACTTGGTCGGCATTCAGCTACGTTCACAATCTTTCTCCATCTTTCCTAAGGACTACTATTTCTAGCTATGGAATGTCCTTGGGAAGATTCCTCCGGTTCTAGAGAAATCATTGGACTTTAACCTATCCTACCATCCTTATGTCACCACAATCTTCACCGTCGTGAATAGAGATGTTTTGGGTAAGTGTATGTCACCATGAAATCCATTTTGAAGTGCAAATCCATTTTGCTCCCCCTTAACATATGCTACGATATTCGAAAACATTTCGCACATGTCGGGATGAAGCTAGCACGTTAAGTCAAACCATTTATGATTGATCATATCCCATATTAAATCACATTTTCTCCCCCATATTAAAAATATAAACCCAATCGATGTTTTTAATATCAATTGATTTAATAGCATTTTAAAAAATTTGGGAAGAAAAATGCAAATCCAATTATCTTCATGAATTTAACAAGCTCCCCCTCAAATTAATGAGGGTGTACTTGAAACGTAAATTAAATACCTTTTAAACACAAGTGTAAGGTATTTTTTACGTGCAAAGATCATATGTAATAATGAATTCACAAGATTAGCAATGTACGAGGTTGGACCTGAATGATGGAGAACATCATATGAGAGATTCACATGGTTCTTGTGCACGAATGTTGGTCTCCTCGTCACGTTCCCGGAAAAATTAATTCCCGTTGTTGAGTCAAAGCTTTCCGGTGAAATGCTTGACTTGATTATGAAAAGCGGGTTGCTATCTGAAATAATAGCAAACCATTTGGAGCATGTTTTAAATCTTTTAAACTTCTGCTCGAACTTTATTTACAACCCCGTGTCATTATTGAATAACATTTCTAGGTTCGTAAATATTATCGATTCCAGAAGACATGCTCGTTTTATCAAAACGTTTTTGAACACACAATTTTGAAAGATTTAGAAAAACCTTTTGAGAAATTCTCGAAAAATTGTGTTCAAAGTTTTGAAAAACAATTACTTGAGCTTAAGATTTGGAATATCTTAGGAACGAGCTCAAGTCCGAGAAGTTGTAAACTTCTCGTTGTTAAGGATAAGTTTATCATCGGCGATAAACTTTCCTTTTATCTGAAGAACGAGTCCTAAGCTGACATTTACTTAGAAGTCGTGTTCATGAGCTTGAAAACTTTGACTGTTTTAACGGAAAGCTCATGACCGAGAAAGGTTAATTTCTCGTTACGAGGAAAAGTTCTCTTAGTTAAAAGATACACTTTCCTTTATGAGCTTAAAACTTCGAATGTTTTAATACAAGCTCATGACCGAGAAAGGTGAATTTCTCGTTAAGAGGATAAGTTATCATAAAAGATAATCTTTCCTTTATTTTAAGTTCGAGTTACAGTCTGACATTTAACTGTAAGTCCTGTACACGAGCCTAAAACCTTTGAATGGTTTAAATGTAAGCTCGTGTCCGAGAAAATTTAATTTCTCGTTGTAGGGATAAGTTTATCATCGGCGATAAACTTTCCTTTATTTGAAGAACGGGTTACCATCTGATATTTAATGATAAGCCTTAATGCATGAGCTTAAAAACTTGGAATGTTTTTGATATAAGCTCATGCCCGAGAAAAATGAATTTCTCGTTTTTTAGGATAAGTTTATCATCGGCGATAAACTTTCCTTTCTTTGATGATCGAGTTATAGTCTGTGATGTGACTATAAGTCCTTGTTTGCAGCTTAACCATGAATCCCCTGAGACATTTGTTTCTCTGATATCTGCTTCTTCAGCAACCAAACTCTAAGAGTGTCCTTAGTTGAACGGTACACAACGATTGGACCGCTTCGTTCTTTTGGAACATCAACTTTGGTACCTGCAATCTCATTAGGAATTTGCATGCTTTGACGTGGGTTAGCGATATCAATTATAGAAGCACGTGGGGGTTCACAGTTTGCTTTACTTGTGTCAGAGGTGGCCTGAGGGGATGATTCACTTGTCTTAGATGGCAAACGTTTCCTTTTATAGAAAATCTTAAGTTCAGGCTTAAGTGATGTATCATCCTTTGCAATTTCCTCCCTAGTAGTCTTTGTAGAATCGGAGACTATCCTAGTTAAAGGGCACTCGTTTCCTACAATAGTGAAAGATCTACCAGTGGGGCGCCACATTTTACCAACGGGTTTGATTTTAGCAACCCACTGGGATTTAAGTCTAGCACGGGAGTTCACCTCATTAAGCAATTTTTTGATACAAGCATCATGATTTGCCGTAAAGACACATTTTCTACATGTTTTACAAGTAGCATATTTAATGTCCGAGTAAGATCTAGAATCCCTAGATGATTGATTGATGCTCCTAGGATTGGACATGCTACGGTTAGCAGTGTTGGGTAAACTAGAAGGCATCTGACTAGGTTTGAAATTCCTATCTCTTACATGTGTCTTTTGCTTAGCTTCCCTAAGATCAGATTCATGGCAAACGTCATTTGAACTAGTTCTAGACGTGGTCTTGGTATTTTTAGGGAAACTAGAGGCAATCATATGATTTGGTCTTGCTAAAGCTGGAGTGATCACATTGGGCCTAGTTGCTGGAGTGACAGTTCTAGAAATATGACTCAAATCAACTTGGGAGGCAAACCGCGGTCTCGAGGATTGTGATCGCTCGGATCCAAATGCAGTAAGTTGTCTGACAATCGGTTGTCTGACGAACTGATTTGTAGGCGGTTTCCCCAAGATTGATGGTTTTTCAAGCTTAGTGTCCATACTAGGTCCTCTATTTTTCCTTAACTCGTTTTTCAACGCAGCTATAGCAAAGACCTTTTCCTGTACTTGGGCCTTTAAAGTCTCATTCTCTTTGAGCAAGTTATCTTGGGATGCCAACTTAGATTCAAGCAGTTGAATTTGTTTCAAAAGATTATCCTTTTCAGCTTTAGAATCTAGAACAGTTTGATCCAATTTTCTTTCAAGAACAACGTTTGATTTTTCAAGTTTTTCAAAGTATGTTTCAAATTTGACCGTTTTCTTAGAAAATTCAAGTTTGGCATCCTCAAGATCTTTTGATTGCCGAGCTACGATCGTTTCGAGCTCTTTAATCTTGGAATCAGAAGCAGACAATGAAGCAGTTATAATACACTTTTCATGATGTACTATAGCATCTGAACAATCTCTCCCCCATTATGACTTACATCGGATGAATCAGAAGTGGTATTTCTATCACTCTTTTCCATCCCATGTTTGTCATAATTAGGTTCAGAATGCTCAATATGCGGCATGTTATCAGCATATACATCATAACCAACATCACATTGTACCATGTTTGCAGGCTCTTCGTCATAAATGGGTAAGGTGTCATCAAGAGAAATCTCGTGAACATTCCCTGACGTGCCACTGATATCATGTTGTCCTTCTGAATCCGTGCTCTTGCCATCGTTAGGCTCCAAGTTGTCAACCGTATGACCATTCTCCTCTTGCATCTGCGGCATTGATTCTTGCACTCCATTATCATACGTTTGCTGAAGTTGAGATCTTTCATAAATTGAAGACGAGACTGATGACATGAGTTTCAAAATCGTATCACGGAAAACTCGAAGCTCGGTATGTGTATCTCGAAGAAATGATTGGCAAATCATTGAACTTTCAGGCTTGATGATATTAAATTGGAGGAAAGGCGTGAGGTGTGTCACAAGAGCCTTATATGCAAGTACCGATGCAGAGTGATTAAAGTTTCCATGGTTGAGTTGCTCGGCAAGTTGGGTCAAAGTGGTGAAAATCGAGTCGATGAATATATGACGATCTTGTCCAAAGATTGTCACAAATTCGCTCCCTCCTTGAATCCCCGAAAGAGTGACAAGATGAGACTGGAGTAGTTGAAAGGAGGTGATGCCACTTTTCTTAACTTCGTTTTGCCTTAAATACAACTCTCCCTTTTTACATGGCGAATCGAACGAATCCATTAAAGATCGATTAAAAAGAAAGACCCGTAAATAATACTTAAAATTCCTCGATGGATGGTATAAACGAAGCTCGTCACTTTGACTCGTCACGTTTGTCTTTAAATCCGGCCACAAAACTTTTAACCCGTCACTATAACTCGTCACGATAACCCGTCAAAATTTTTTCACGATAACGTTAAAAACAAAATATCCGCTTAACACGATTTGCCAAAAATTACTAAACAAAATGCTTAAAAGTATAAAAGTAACAAAATAAAAAATATAAAAGTGACGAAAATACAAAATTAAATTTAACTAATAATAATAAAAAAATAAAATGTGATATTTTAAAATGGAAAATAAAATTAGAAAAATAAAAATTAACTATTAAAGATAAAAAAAATTTTATTAATTGAATATCAAAAATAATATCCAAAATAACAATGAATATTCAAAATAAAACTTTTTCCAAAATAAAAATAAAAAATAAAAACGAAAATTTACTTGATTTAAAACTTTTACTTTAATAAAACGTTTAATAAAAAGGAATAAAAAAATCTGATATTTTAAAAACTATAAAAAATGTGATATTTTTAAAGTATATTTAGATGTCACCGTCTAACACGTGGCCTCCAAAGAAAGTAAATAGCACTTCTTGTTTACTCCGTCAACAGGTGCACGTGGCCCAATTAGGAAATCCCACCGCCCCACAATCCTTGATATATCCGCCTCAAAATATTTAACTCACTTGTGTTTCTTTGTTTAATCCGCCCCCTCAAATCATTAAACCTAATATAAACTCTCTCTCTCTCTCACACAATACTCCTTCATCTGAAAACTCCACCAAACTCTCTCTCTCCTTACACTCCGTCTAACCTAAATATCACTCTTGTAACTTCCGCCCCTCTCTCTCCTAAAATATATCACCTCCAAGTTTATCACAGCCAATCAATTTCCAAATAAATAAGAGAAAGCATATCAATCTCATAAATCAATTTCCAAATAACCTATTTTCCCTCACCGGATCATAAGATTTTTCGAACCCCTTTTGACACTTCGTGAAAGGAGGAAAAAGCACGACTTTAAGATCTTACAAAGTTAAGGTCTCGGGTAGGTTCTTCTTTTCTTTAATTTTAGTCTCTCTCTCTACTGTACGAGTCCTTCTTGAGTCGTTGGTGTTGTGGTGGGTGTGAAAGTCGAGGGGTGTATGTGAGATTGTGAGGGGTGGGGCAGTGAGTCGAGGGAGGGTGCTATTTGAGAGGGTTTTCGAGGGTATTGTTTTGTGTGAGTAATCGAGTCTGTTTGGTCTAGAGAGAATGGGTTTTGTGTTTGAGTAGTGTCCGAGAGGGTTGGTATGTCAGACAAGTCGAGAGATGTGGTTGTTTGAGAGGGTTTTTCGAGGGTGATTGGTTTCGAGGGACGAGAGTGTAGAAGGGTGTGAGGTGAGGGTGTATCGGGTCTGTTTAGGTTAAGGGTCGAGGGTGTGTGGGGTATTGTGAGGGTCTGTGTGATGAGCGGTCGAGTCAGGAGTCGAGTGTCGTGTAAAAGATTGGGATGGGATCTGTTTAAAAAATGGGTGATTTTAGAGTCGCTGGTCAAGAGATTAGTGAAGTTAGAGTGAGTTTGGGTCGATGAGAGTGTGAGTCTGATAAGTTTGTGTTTAGAGTCTAAGTGGGTTGGATATTGTTGAGGCTGTTGTGTCGAGAGTCTTGTGAGTTCGAGTATGGTTTTCGAGAGTCGAGAGGGAATGAGTCTTTTTGAAAAGACGATGATTTGCCCAATTTGTCCGTTATGTTTGAAAGAGCTTCATTCGGAAGAATTTGATTCGGAAGTTTTTTTTTTGTTCATTCGGAAGTATTTGATTCGGAAGTTTTTTGTTCATTCGGAAGACTTCCGAATCGGAAGTGTTTGGTTCGGAAGATTTTCAAAAAAATTGATTCGGAAGTTTTTTCTTAAAAATTGATTCGGAACTTAATTATTGATTCGGAACATTTATAAAAAACTTACTGATTACTGAACCTCGAGACCCAAGATAATGAAAATCTTGATTATGAAAGGACTTTATCAGTTTAGATGGACAAATTTGGGACAGAGATATTTGGACAAATGGACAGAATATGATAACCAGAAAACAGTTGACCAAAAAGTAAAAAAAATCCAAAAAAAAAAAAAAAAAAAAAATAAATATAACTGATAACTGAAAAACTGACCAAAAATGACACAACTGATTAAACGACACAACTTATTGATAAAAATGTAAATAATAAACTGATTAAAAAAAAAAAATTAAAAAAAATAAAAAAATAAAAAAGGATAAAAATTGATAACAATTTATATAAATTGATTATTAAACTTGTGATAAAAAACAATAAAAAAAATACAAACTTTTTTATAAAAACACAACCTTTTTAAGATTTTATAAAGAAAAATTTGATTTTTATATAAAAATTTGTGATTTTTTATCTAAAAAGTAATTAAATTTGAAGACTTGATATGATTTATCATATAAAAACACAAACTTTTTATAAAAAATACAAACTTTTTATGATTTAAGCATGATTAAATCAAAATCCACCAAAATCAAAAAGAAATAAAACAAGAATAAACCAAACTAACCAAGGCTCTTGATACCAATTGAAGGTCTACGTAATTAATGGCCTATTCTAGATCATGAATTTGGTGGATTTAGATGGTTGAATGATTGATTATTAATGGAGAAATGAAGGAATTAGATGAAGGTTTAGAGAGAGAAAGGAGAGAAGGGAGAGAATTGTAGAGAGAGAAAGTAAAATGAATAATGATTAAAGTGAAAATGGAATCAACAACCCCCTCCTAACATGCTAGGAGGGGTTATATATAGCCCACCCTACATGTGGGCTATATGGACCATACATAAAGTAAATAGATCACGAGCCCATTACATGATTATCGTTGGAGCGACCGATCCTTCATAAATACGTAAAACGTATTTCCAACAAAACCTATAATCATAATATGGCTATAAACTTGATCAATAGGTCCCTTAACAAGAACTTCAATGATTTCGTTAGAAACTATAATATGCATTGCACGGGGAAGACAGTTAATAATTTTCATGCAATGCTCATTGGTTATGAAAAGGGGTTGAAAGACAAGGCATATACCGCTACGCCTTCTGTACTCACCATACAAAAGGGTAGAGTGAGTAAGCTAAAACCGCAAGCGAATAAGAAGAAAGACAAATGCAAGGGTGATAATGGCAAACAAGTTGTGACTTATTCAAAACCTAAGTAGAACTTTGTCAAGAAGAATAGATCTCAGAAGGATGAGACTTGTCACCATTGCAAGGCAAGTGGTCACCGGAAGAGGAATTGCCTTCTTTACCTTGAATAATTAAGAGAAATAAAGAAGAAGATTGAGCAGATCGCTACAACTTCAGGTACTTTATTTAGGATTGAATTTTTCAATTTAACATACAAATTAAGTTCCTGGGTATATGATACGGGATGCGGTATTAACATTTGTAATACGCTGCAGGGATTTAATCTAGAAAGGAAGCTTTCCTATGGGGAATAATTTTTGCAAGTGGCAATGGCGCACAAGAAGCGGTTGAAGCTATAGGAACATTTAATTTAATTTTACCTTCGGGTTTAGTACTGATTTTAAATGATTGTCATTATGCACCTACAATTGTTAAGGGTGTTATTTCCTTTTCTTGTTTGTTAAATAATGGATTCGTTCACATAATTGATAATAATGGAATTTCTGTTTGGAAAGATGGTATGTTCTATTTTTATGCAATTTTTGTGAATGGTGTGCTTGAAATAGACATGCATGATAATGAATCCAAGAATAATAAGTCTGTCTTTAGCATGAGTAAGAAGAGAAAGTTTGACAAAAAATCTTCTTATCTTTGGCATTGTAGACTTGCCCATATCAGGAAGACTCGTATACAAAAACTTTAAAGTGAAGGTCTTTTGGAAAATATCAATGATGAATCATTTGAAAAACGTGAGTCTTGTATCTCTGGAATGATGACCAAGTAACCTTTTAATAACAATATTGAAAGAGCTACTGATCTACTTGGACTAATACATACTGATGTGTGTGGACCACTTAGACATTTGTTAAGGAAAGGTGCTAACTACTTCTTAATATTTACGGATGATTATAGCCGTTATGGTTATGTTTGTTTACTTAAGCATAAACATGAGGTATTTGAAACATTCAAAGTGTTTAAAGCAGAAGTAGAAATGCAATTAAGGAAGAAGATTAAAGCTCTTCGTTCTAATAGAGGTGGTGAATATTTAAGTCAAGAGTTTATAGATTATGTAAGTGAGAATGAAATTGTTCAGCATCTTACTTCTCCCTATACTCCACAACAAAATGGTGTATCCGAAAGGAGAAATCTTACATTATTGGATATGGTGCGATCTATGTTTAATCTTACAACTTTACCTTTATCCTTTTGGGATTATGCTTTAAAGTATGTTGTTCGCATTTTAAATATGGTCCCCCACAAAGAAGGCCGATAAGACACCATATAAACTATGGCATGGCAAGAAGCCATATTTGTCTTCTTTAAAGGTTTGGGGTTGCGAGACGTATGTGAAACGTGACTCGGGTGACAAACTCCAACAAAGATATGTAAAATATATATTTGTTGGATAACCTAAGGAAACTATGGGTTACCACTTTTATTATCTACCTGAGAACAAAGTAATTGTTGCTAGGTATGGAGACTTCATTGGATCTGATCTTGTAAATCAAGAACTCAGTGGGAGAAATTATGACCTTGAAGAGAGTCATATAGATACATTACCTTCTGAAAACACTAGCGATGTAATTCCTGTAGAACCAGAAACTCTGGCGGTTGCACCGAAATTAGTTCCTCTACGTAGATCCAAAAGGATTAAAAACGCAAATAGCAATATATGTATTAACATAGAGGATGATGATGAGTTAGGGGATCTTGGTGAACCCGCTAATTATAAATCCGCCATACTTGATCCTAAGAAGGATAAGTGGATGGTTGTTATGGATGAGGAAATGAAATCCATGAAAGTAAATGATGTTTGGATTCTTGTAGAACCACCACCAAATGCTAAAGTAGTGAGTACAAGAAAAAAATCGACATGGACGAAAAAGTACAACCATATAAAGCTCGTTTAGTAGCTAAAGGTTTTACTCAAACTTTTGGCGTAGACTACGAGGAGACATTTTCTCCTATAGCAGACTTAAGAGCTATTAGGATTCACATAGCTATAGCAGCATACTAAGACTATGAGATATGGCACATAGATGTTAAAACTGCCTTCTTGAACAGTCGCTTAGATGATGACAACTATATGCAACAAAACCAGAAGGGTATGTTGATCTTGAGAATCCAGGACACGTGTGAAAACTTCAAAGATCCGTTTAAGCTTTGAAGCAAGCATCACGTCAATGGAATAAAAGATTTGATAAAGAAATTAAAGATTTTGGATTTATTTAGAATCATGATGAGCCATGTTATATCGCAAAGCTAGTGGGAGTGATTTAGTATTCCTAGTCCTATATGTTGATGACATATTAATCATGGGAAGTAACATTCCAAGACTTAAAGTTGTTAAGGATTATCTTGGTAAATATTTTTCTATGAAGGGTTTAGGAGAAGCTGCATACATTCTGGGAATTAAGATCTATCAGAATAGGAAAGACGGTTAATTGGTCTAAGTCAAGATGCTTATATAGATAAGATATTGAAGAAGTATAGCAAGCATAATTCCAAAAAAGGTTTTCAACCTATGGAAGTTAAGCATAATCTGAGTCATAAGATTGATGCATCAACTCCTGAAGAGGAGGCATACATGCAGAAGGTACCTTATGCTTCGGCTGTAGGATCTATAATGTATGTTGTCAGATGCACAAGGCCTGATGTGGCGTTTGCTCAGAACTTGGTCAGTAGATACCAACAAAATCCATGAAAGTTCCATTGGATTGTTGTTAAACATATTCTAAAGTATTTGAGGAGTACGAAAGATATGTTCTTTGTATTTGGAGGGAAACGAGACACAGAACTGAATGTGACAAGTTTCTGTGATGTGTCCTGGCAATGTGATAAAGACGATACGAAGTCTCAGACGGGTTACATTTTTGTTATCAATGGAGGAGCAGTTGATTGGAAGAGCAAGAAACAGACAACGATTGTAATGCATGCTACTCAATCTGAGTACATGGCTGCTTCAGAAGCTGCAATGGAAGTTGTTTGGATTAGGAAGTTTATTGGAGATCTTGGAGTTATGCCTTCAATAAAAGAACCTATTGATATATATTGTGACAATTCTGCTGCAATAATATTCGCCAATGACCCTGGAGTCATGATAGGCGCCAGACACTTTATCCGTAGACATCACTACATCTGAGAACAAGTTGAATCTCAGGAAATAAAATTAATAAAAGTTCACACAAATGATAATGTAGTCGATCCTTTAACTAAGGCTTTGCCTAGACCAACGGTAGTTAAGCATGCCAAGGCGATTGGGCTGCAACTAGCTAGCGAACTCATAAAATAAATCTGTGATTAGTACTTGGATAAAAGATATTATGACATTATAATATAATGAAATAAAGATTGGGTTTTGTTTATTTTTATTATCTAATAGTGTATCCTATTTTACATGTTTTAATCTATAAATAAATCGTTATGCTAAATGTCCGTTGTCGATTAATAATATGGGAATATTATTAAATTAAGATAAATCAAAATTACGATAGAGTATACTTGAAAGTATATTGATCGATTTTGGATGATGTTCGATGATTTGAATATTGGACTTATCCTAACTATATTTTTTACTTTATGGATCTTTGTCATCGAGTAAAACATAAATAGTTATCCTTAGACTGGAGATACCAGGAAACTGTTATGAATCTAGTGCATCTCTGTGGAATAATCTAACGCTAAACGTAACTCGTAGCTATAAGGATTATTTTCGGATGTGTTGCAAAATTCATAAGTTTTGCTCGTAGTCAATATGGGATTTATTTCCTCCAGATTTATTTCCTCCAATTTCATTTTGGAGTTTAATACAGCTGGGTCCCTCGTGGGATTAGTAAAATATTTGTGTGGCCACAATCAAATTTGTTTTGGTAACCTTGTTGAATCCGTGAATGAGAAACAGAATGGTTAAATGAAAGGAATGATTGAGATCCATATCCTTATTAACATTGTATTAGAAATAAAAGGATATAATAACGATGATGTATCGTTAAAAGGTTTTTTCCAGGATCCCTTACTCGAGTTGTACTAGAGACATTGCTAAATGTAACTAGACGCTAGTCAATGTAATCACGATATTCGAAACTTGTCCAAGTGGGAGCTGAAAGTTTATGGACTTATATTTAATAGTCGTTTGATAGGATCGAACTCGAGATTACGGGATTGCACACAATACGTAAAGAGTTAGTTTATTTAATAAATATATTTATTATATTTATTAGACTAAACTGAGCTAAATATCTATATAACTTTAACGATTGTTAATTAATTAAAAGTTAAGTATTAACGAGTGTTAAACAATATATAGTAAGAGGATTAGAAAGGAAGAAGGACGGAAGGTTCTGGAACACCCATAGAGGGGTGTTCGTCGGTCGGTTAGGGCAACAAAGGGGGAAGGCAAAACTTGCCTTTTATTTGTTTGAGCTACAATGGATCCTAGGCCTAAAAATACATCCCTTACCCCTCATAATCTTCATAACTTGAATATCCTCTCTCCCTCTCCTCTTGGTCGATCGCAAGACACACCCACAAAGGGGTTTTCAGTTGGTTTTCTTGGTTGATCGATTGTGTTTATAATCTAGTCCTAGCCCCTCTCTAGGGTTGTTGGGTACATTATTTACAAGCGTTGTAGCTCGGTTTTCACGTGCTAGAATTACGGTTAGCTCGTTGTATTACGTGTGTACAAGATCGTAATATAGTCTTACTTTAGACTATATCTTGGTGATATACGGTATTAACCCGAATTGGTGATTCGTTCTTCGTCTTGTGGATTTGCTTTAGCGTAAAGGTATGTAACCCTAATTTGATTAGTTATAATTGTGTTATTATTATGATCTTGTTAAATCGCTTCCGCTATATGTGCTTTGATATCTTTTAGGATTTTTTATAATTGTTTGATATTATAAACCTTCACGTCTTACGCTACTCAAGTCGGTATTAGGCTCTACCCCCATCTGTAACATTTCCTTATATAAGGTGTCGAAGTCTGTGTCGAATCTGATGGTCCAAGGTGCTTGCATCTAAAAAATGTGGCGGACTAGGAGTGTCTAGCTTTTATGCGTAGAATAGGGTGCTTCTTTTCAAATGGGTGTGGAGATTCATTTCTCGTGATAACTCTTTATGGTTCTGGTTCATCTCTTCTATGCACGGCTCCAATATTCATACGAATTCTCCCTTCCATTATTCGACTTGTAACACAATTATTCGGGAAGTTAATGCTCTTAAATCTCAAGGCGTGGACTTGTTATCTCAATGCAAACTCCTTGTCGGTTCTAGTATGCGAACTAATTTCTAGAGAGACATATGGATTGGTGATATTCAGTTTTGTTTTTTGTTTCCACTGTTATATGCTTTGGAGAATATTAAGGATAGTAAGGTGGCTGAGAAAATGAAGGGTCCTATTACTTTTTCATTTCGGCGTCTTGTTCGCGGAGGTGCTAAAACTCAAGAACTCTAGCATCTTCAGAGTTTAGTTGAGGAGTTGTCTATGTCTAATACAAACGATCGTTGGGTTTGGGACTTGAATGGGGAAGGGATTTTTCGCGTTAAAGATGCTCGTAACCTTCTGGATGAATTCTTCCTTCCTAAAGTTCATGTTGTTACGAGATGGATTAAGTGCATTCAGATCAAGATTAATGTGTTTGCTTGGAAACTCTATCTTGATCGTATTCACACACAATTGAACTTATTTCGAAGGGGAGTTCAAATTGATTCTTCTTTACGTCCGATTTCTGGTGTTGAGCAAGAAGATACTTCGCATCTTTTCTTCGTCTGTGGTGTGCAGGTGACATTTCTCAGCTCATTTATCGTTGGTGAAATCTGTCATGGACTCCTGTTGGCTCGTATGTAGATTAGCTTGCTTGGTTTAAGGTTGGGCTATAAACTCAAAGGACTTTTGAAAGGTGTTTTCTATGTTGCTTGGCGGAGTTTATGGAATTTTCGTAATCAATTGCTCTTTGCGGTATGGGTGTTTAGTGTTTGATTTTACACCAAACAAACCAAAAAAGAAACCGAACCGAAACCAAAATCAATTTTTAATTGGTGTGTGGTTTAGTTTGAGACTGAACCGAAGTATTTAATTGGTATATAGTTTGGTTTTGGTTTTGGTTTTGACAAAAAGATAACCAAACCAAACCGAAAAAAAGGAATAACTTTATATGTATAAAAAAGTTAATTTTACATATACATATAATCTATCCATGATCATACCTAACATTTCATGGTTTTTCAATGTATATTGTGAAGTTATTATCCTTAAATCATGCATCAAATGTGTATCTAAAAAGAAGAGTTAGCTTAATTGACTCCTATTCAAACATGTTCTTTCCTTCTATCATAATTTCACACATCTTCTATGTCACTAAGATCTAAAACCTTTTGGTTATTAGAAATTTATTTTCAAGCATCTGATACTTTTTGGTTTGTTAATTTATTTGAAATTTTTGGTTTTTATATGTGACTTCTTAATAATATTTTAAAATTATATAAATTTGGTTTTCTTTGTTTTGACCGAAGCCAAACCGAATTTTTAGTTTGGTGTATAGTTTGGTTTTACGTACTCTATAATTGGTTTGGTTTAGTTTTTTTTTTTGATTTTAAAATTTTTAAAACCGATGAACCTAAACCAATTTTTAAAATCGATGAACCCAAACCAAGAAACCCACAAACGCGAATATCGAATCAATGAACACCCTACTTTGCGGTTCAGAAACCTCGGAGTGATGTTCGTTTTATGATATAGTTACTCATTCGTTTATTTGGAGTATAGCTAGAATACGTTTAGTTGAGATAGTTAGCTTCAAGGTCCTTATTTGATTTCTTTAGTAATCTAGTTCTAGCTTCTTACTAATTTGTTTTAATCATAGTTTCCGTTCAAAAAAAAGAATAAATCCATGATTGTGCCAATATCATTAGTGGAAGTTTAATATAAACGTGTTTAGTTAGGACATGTGTTTGCTTAGTGGGTGCATGGGATTGAGTTTTTAACTATATTATCTACTTATTTTATTTTGAAAATGGTGATAAGTTAAAATGAGTGTTTGGATAATAAATGAAGAAAAGCGATTATTTGCGTTTAGAAGCTTTCAAAATAGAATTTTAAAAAAATAGGTGGGGGCTACTTATTTCATTTTTAAATGGAAAAAAGTTATAATGAGTTTGTTTTAGACATTTTACTTATCAAAAAAAACAAATACTCAAATTTGTCATACACTCAAAAAACTAATTATCTGATTATTTTGATTTCAAACAGGATAACCAAATCCAAACACTATTTTCTAGAATGACGTTTTCAAAATGATGATTATCTGATTATTCATTTTTAAAATAAATAATCTGTTTTTAATAAATAATCACAAACACCCCTTTAAATTTTGTTGGCCGGATTCCAAAAGCCGATTTTATTTCAAGTGGGCCAATTATTTTTCATACCACTAATAAGTATATAAAAATTCAAAATATATATTTTTACAGTAATATTGCATGATCAATAATTAGTGTAAATAAATAGTATCAACTTTTATAGAAAAGTAAATTGTTATTGATTTTTATATTATTATTTTTTAGGTTGAGTAGTCAAAATTGCTACATATATGCAAACTATATAAAATTTTTGAGGATTTATAGGTTGGTCATGGCTCATCCAGTAACTTATGTGGCTACGCAATGATTGTTAATTTTGCATTGCAAAGTGGGTTTTTTTTTTAATATTAATCAATAAAATTAGTTAATTAAATAAACACTATAATAATTAAACAATGTGATTAATTAGTTATGACTTTGGTGAGTACGTGTCATCACCAAAGGTCTGATGGCCTAAAGCATATATAGCGTTACCTAAAAATATCACCTCCGGGGGGTGTTTTTTAGGGTGGTGGTGTTTTTTTTAGGTACACCTCTATATGCTTTAGCTAGTTGTAGAAACTTATATTGTAAAAATGTGCGGATCCAATGGTTATCGTCAATAAAGGTTGAATATGTCAACGCCAAAGACATTATCGACGATGCTTCAGCTAGGATGTACTACGGAGGGGGGGGGGGGGGGGGGGGGGGGGGGGTGTTTTTGTCAAAACGATTGATAATAGTATGTCCTCTTTAAATTAATAGCCATAAAATGTCGCATCAAAACGGCTAAATATGGTTGTAAATAAAAGTTTTACATCCTAAAAGCAACTAATCGATATGTAACATGTAAATACCATAGAAATTATAAAAATTATTTTATTTTTATCGTTTGACATTTTGACTGAGATTAAAACAATATCTTTTTTTATATATAGAAAGGGTTTTATATATTTGATGTTGCATGTTAATTGTACCGACCGGATTCATGGACATGTTCATTTTATTGACATCACTAGAAAAAACTTTGTTAACTTCACAAGAGAATAGAACAATGTACCTTTTTTAATTCTTGGGTATGTTACTCTTTTGTCTCAAGGCCGGATTCGAACATGTACAAGATATGCGCCATCATAAGAGTTTTATTTTTCACACTATATAAACAAAGTGGTTAGGTTAATCCAATGTTTGGCTTAAAAGTGATAACAACTTTTACATGAATGACATTTTATTCGACTTTATAGAAATAATGAGGTATAAGTTAATCATAATAAAGTTAATTTTGAAAATGAGTTTTGAAAAATAAGTTAACCTTAAAATAAAGTTAATTTTAAAAACGAGTTTTTACCTAGGTTGATATGGTTTATTCTATAAACCGAAAAAGATGACTATTTTGGTCATTTATATATTTTCTTCTTAGACACGGGGGAGTGGAGATGAGATCCCACTCGTGGAGCCCACATGGCAAAATCCATGTTTGGGATAGCTATAAAACTCATCAAAAACTCATGTGTGGTGTTTTGGTTTCGAGGGTTTACCAAATCACTGTCGGTGACTACCCTACCACTTGGTATACATAATTTTATGGCTCTACCCTCTTTTTACCATCCGAATTAATTAAAAAAGTACCCTATTATTCTTGTAAAACCCTTAATTTACATACATACTTTTTACATCTTCTTCACATACATTAAAAATCATTTTCTCTCATCACTTACCGACAATATCCGACCACCAAATCCCACAATCCGGCTAACGTCACCAACGAAAAATATCACCGTCTCCCCACCGACGCTTACCGGAACCTATGATCTTAACACCCCGTCACCAAACCAACCATACCGATAACCCAACCCATATCTTAACCAACCATATCCAAACCCACCGTACGTAACCTGATGCCGAACTCATACCCGAATCACCGATATCTTCATAATTTTATCCAATGCTCTCAAACACTCGGCTTTCAAGACTTTTGTTCACAAACCCTGTACCCTTTTATTAACTATAATGATGGTTCGTCATCACAATTCCATGTCGACTTATCCACCTTCTTTGTCAGGATCATTTCAAGGGAGTCAAGATGAGACGAAACACACGGTTAGTTTTAGCCGCAGCCCCACCAAAGTTTAGTCCGTGTAGATGATGGTAAGCACCACGTGATCCAAACCAACGTCGTCAGAATTCATGGACACACTTCGAAGAAGTTGAGTTTTATAAAGGATGGGTATTCGTTTCTATAAATAGCGCGAAGGGTCACGATAAGAATAACGTGGGTTTTGAACCGAGATTTTGTAGTACTTGGAGAGATAAACAGGGGAGGTCGGTAAAGAACATACGATAGCGTCAATAGGAAATGGAAGCTGACACGCCCTCAAGTATGTAAGTTTGTTGGAGTGTACAACAACATGCTGCGAATGGGAGTAGTGACTGGAGCCGACGATGAGGCGTACGTTAAAAGAGCATGTGAGGACTATCAAGCTGAGTACAAGACGAAGTTTAGGTATCGTCATTGTTAGGAAGTTTTAAAAAACAGTCAGAAATGTATGGGGGGTGAGCTTCACAAGTGGAACGCAAATGATGATAAAGAAAGTCAAAGCAACAAGAGGTCTAAGACATCAGAGTCTGAGGATGCTAGTTCTTTTAAAAGAGTTGGCGAAAGCCAGAGCAGTGGTGTTCAACGACCAATCAGTAGGGATAAAGGCAAAACTGTTGCTACGAGATAGAAAAAGGGGCCGTCGTCGCATTAGTCAAGACGAGTTTGCTAGGTTGATGGTGTCCAAGATGGTCAATGCAGGCAAAGACGAACGCCTATACTTTTTGAAGAAAACAGAATTGGAGTGTTGTATACTCGAGTTGGAAAATCAAGCCAAATAATTGGAACTTAACGCTAAGCGTCATAGAATTAAAAAACTTCGAGCAAAATATGAAGAAATGACATTCTATATGGCTCCCTATGATCACTTGGATGGGGGAGCACGGGCATACCATGAATCACTCAGGACGGATATCAGGAGAGTTATAATTTGGATTTTTTGTTTTCTTATTTACCGTGTATCGTTTTTAACTTCGTCCGTTTAAGTTTTTATTTACCCGTGTATCGTATTCTATTTGATGAAATAAAAAATTTTATTTATGAAAAAAAAGTAAAGTGATAGTGGAAAGGCGATCGATGGAGGTGAGTTTTTTTTCTTTAGTACCCTTAATAAGAGGTGAGAGAAAACTGATGTGGCGCTGAGATGTCGGTGGATTTTTCTTTTGTCACTCCGTCAACGTTAGAGTTTATACATTTGCCTTTTTATGTTTATAGTTAGTTTCAAAAAAGACTAAATGTATACATAGTTTAGATGTTTTGGCCCTTATTTAACAACATTACTATTAACGATAAATAATTTATTAAAAGGTATTTACAACATGTTATTTTAAAAAAATTAGTGACGCAGTTTGTTGCTCGTTTGTCTTCTCCTATCATGTAAATTATAATTTGAGAAGAGATATTTTGGATACCATACTTTTCTTTGAATATGAGGGGACTCATTCCTACCATTCATCTCATTTTCATCTAATAAATGAGATTTAATATATTTTATTTTTTACTTATTTTTTATAATTTAAATAACTTTTAAACCGTTAAGTGTTAAACGGAAATAATTATACCATCGCGACGAGCGTTTAATTATCTTTCTACAAATATGCATTATGATATACTTTCGAAGAAAAAATATTTTTCATTTTTTTTCTTGTTAAAATTTACGTGAAATATCATATATAATAATATTGTTTCATCATATATGATAACACTGTTAAATCATATATGATATTGGTTTATATCATATATGATAGGTTATATCATATATGATACTCGTGTTACATCATATATGGTATTAGTATCATATATGATAATTTTTGAAAACATGAAAAAAATGAAAAAAAAAATTGGTCGAAAGTATATCATATATTGTATTTATAGAAAGGTAATTAAATGCTCTTTCTTACGGTAAGTTTTTTTTTTGCATAAGAATTAACGGTTTAAGGGATATTAATTTTTGAAAAAAAAGGATGAAAATATATTTATGTTTAGGGTAAAAGCTAAAAAATACCAACTTACTTTCACATATGTGTCGACTTTAAACACTTACTTATTTATCTCGTGACATTAACAACGAACTATCATATTTGTTCCGACTATACCAATATGACCATTAAATGACTATATTACCCTTGTCTTTTTTAAAATAATTACATATTTTGCCACATTCATTACAACTTTTCAATAAATCACTATTTTTCTGCTTCTCACTCATGCTTTTCTACTTCTCTATCTAAAAAACATCCTCTCTAACTAAACTATTTCAACTATTTCATTTCTTTCAACCTCAACCATCACAAAATATTTCTTCTTTAAAAGAATCAAATATCTAAAAGCATTAGCTATGTAAAAGTAACAATTTGATTCAAACAGAGATTAAAGAACAAAGATGGCCATCTTTTGTTGAAAATATGATCGCTTCCCACAGCTTTTAGTTTCGACCTCGAACAACAATTAAGATAGTTAGCAAAGTGAATATCGGGTTACTGACACATATTAATAAATCAACTATTACAAAGACTCTAATAAAAAGAATCAAATTATTCATAATAATGACAGTTGATGATTCCGATTGTCAAGATCTCGTAAATTTATTCTTGTGATCATGATCTAAATACATAGGCTAAGTGGAAGAATGTGGAAGAAGCAAATCGGGTTTTGGATTGTGAGATCCGATTGTTTTTAGAGAGATGGAGATAGAGCAATATATAAGATATGTAAGCAGAAGATGTAGAAGAATGAAAAACAAAAGACCAAATGATTTCGGGAAGTGTTTATAAGATTTCGGAAGAATCAAACCAACATGGAAGTTGATTGACGGAATATGCAGAAGATGGAAGTGAAATAGAATAATAAACGATTTCGGGAAGTGTTACCAAATGAATGGTGTTTCATTCGTCAATTAAGAAAAATTCAAATGAGGTATATTTAGTATGGGGATTTATTAATTTGTTTTTGGTTGATTTAGATGATAGAAAGAATTACTATTTGGGGTTTTTTTTTCTCATTTTCTGGAAAAAATAAATTTAAAGTTCTTCATGAAAATAAAATAAAACAAAATACATAAAAGGGTATTTTGGTCATTTAAAAGGGTAATACGGTCATTTTACGGTCATATTGGTATAGTCGGAACAAATCTGATAGTTCATTGTTAATGTCACGAGATAAAAAAGTAAGTGTTTAAAGTCGGCACATATTTGAAAGTAAGTTGGTATTTTATAGTTTTTACCCTTATGTTTAATCCTATTCATTATATTAAAATAGATATAAAATGTGAAGATTAATTCCTTAGTATCCAAATAAATTTTAGTATTCAAATAAACTTAAATGTTATAATTTTTATATAATTGTTGGAAATTTAGTGCAATTGTGGGATCGAGTCATACTTGTAAATGGGTTTGGAGGTACGGAGTGTACACCCATTAAGTCCCTGGCCTCCCTGGACTCAATATAGTGGTTGAAAGTTCATCAGTAGGAAGCTGCTCCTGGTCAGGAAGTTGCTCCTGGTTAGGACGCTGCTCCTGGTGATGCACAAAGTCTTTGTAACCTCTTTGACTAATCAATGAGGGTTGAATATTGACTTGATGACCAGGTTTATGGTCATGTAACTACTATGGTTTCATGTATGTAATTATGAGCTTAATTGGCCGATTAATGCTCTTAATTACCATTGACTATGAGTTACATCCTTCTAGGACTAGGATCACTATAAATAGTGATCATATTTGCATGATGAAATATACAGAAACAAGAAACACTTATACGCACAGAGTTCTTGATTTGTGCCTAAAACAAGAACTAACTCTTGGTTTTATCCCAAAGAGGTATTCGTGTTAACCCAGGCATAGGGTCGAATAATCTTCTTTGGAAAGTGATTACACGACTTCAAGAGATATCCGGTAACCATTCATTGGTACGTAGTTAGACTATTGATTATCTTCACCCTGTTGGAACGAAGTAAACCCCAACAATAATTAGTTAAAATATGTTACTTACGGTCTATAATGTTTCAAAAGCAGTTCAGGAGATGTCAAAAGTTTGATCTCAAGGTTGGCTTTACGATTATGTACAATTTGAAAGTTTTCAACAACTTTAACTATTTTTACAAAAGAAAAGATACTTACACGCCTTTTTGCACATTTTCATTATTTTTTAATTTTAAAGAGAGGGAAAAAAATATTCATCTACATCTAAATTTAATTAAAGGTCAGTTGTTTTTTTTCTCAATTTAAGTATATCGATTTTTTTCCTGTTATAATATTGAGACAATTAAAAATTTAAAAGTTATATATTAATATCCATTACTTTAATATTCCATTTTTAGTCTTTTTAATTAAGGACACTTTACAATAAACTTAAAATCCGTTTTTATAATTTTCGTCTCTTTTCTACCTTTTTCTTTTAAGTTTTATCGTTTTTATTCAGTCTTTTATCGTTTCGTCTGTTACAATGTTCATTCGTCTTTTACTGTTTCCTACCGTATTTGTCCATTAACTTTACCGTCTTTGAGTCCATTTGACCTTTTTCGTCCATTTTCACGGCTTTCGACTGTTTTAAATTGTTAATACAATTTTCGATCGTTTCCGACCATTTTTTTATGTTTTCGAACATTTTTCACCGCTTTCGATCGTTTTCGTATGTTTTTTTTTACCGTTTTTACCTCTTTTGGCCTTTTTCATCGGTTGTTTACCGTCTTTAACTTTTTTTTTTATCATTTCTGAACGTTTCCGTTCGCTTTTTATCATTTTCGTTCGTAAAAAATAGGCGATAACGGTCAGATTGGACAAATATGGTTAAAAAAATGGTCGAAAACGCTAAAAACGACCTGAAACGGACGAAAACGGCAAAAAAACTGACCAAAAAAATTGACGAAAACGGTAAAAACTAGGCGAAGAAAGTAGAATACAAACAAAAATTGTAAAAAACAGATTTTGAGTTAATTACAAAGGTTCGTTATTATAAAAGACTAACGATCAAATAACAAAGTAAACGATCGTTATTATATAACCTTCAAACTTTTTAATTGTCCAATATAGATACAATAAATAAAATTGATATCATAAATTGAGAAAAACAAATATGATTATTTTTAATTGAATTTGAATGTAAAATGAGTATCTTTTTATACAATTTACTTTTTAAAAAATCCCGAATGTAATTATAGCATTAGGCTTCTAGAATCAATGAGACGGCTCAACCCAATATCAAATCCTCTTTACTTTAACCAGTGATCAATGTAGCATGATAACTCCATCTTATGAATCACAATATATTATATGTGTCGTCGTATTGTCTCTGATTTGTTTGTTCGGTGTTTAAACCAGTTTCATTTTCTCCCAACAATCAATCATATAATGTTTGGTAAAATGAACGTTTCCTAACAATCAATCATATAATGTTTAAATGTGATGTCTCACAAAATGTCCATCCTTGCGTATCTGTTTGTTCCACGGCTCTATCTAAAAATTATTGTTACCGTAAAATGATTAAGCTTTAATCACAAGTCAGGTGACTCAGTACGTCCTTTCATTTTCAAATCCATTTTTGTAACCAAAACACCACATCAGATTGATATAATGTAGCTTTCTACCTTTCTTCCATTTGATTACAATAGAAGACAAATCCTCATCGCTATCTATATATTCATTATCATAAGATTCTATTAAAACATTTTATTACACACCAAGTGTTTGTGAAAAAGACGAAATATAAAAACATGCAACTTATTTTTTTCAGATCTTCGAAACATACAATTTACTTTATTATATGCTAAAACACGCAATTTACTTTCAAATTTAAATAAAATCATGCAATATGACCTGTTGGTTGATTAGTCAAACAAATAATAAGTATTTTTATTTAAAAAATTCATCCTTATAACGAAAAGTTTGTTACAAAGTTCATCTTTTTCAGCCAAAGTTCGTTAAGGGTCATTTTAAAACATATTTATTACAGTACATAAAAATTTATCGATGCATAATATTTTTTTAAAAAATGCATAAAGAGGTTTTTTTATAAAATAATCTTTAGCTCTCGTAAAAAAAATTAACATTTAAAATTTTTAAATTTATTTTTAAAAATGAACACTTAAAAATTATTTATTTTTTAAGATTTAAAAAAAATTACAAAAAAATTGTAATACAATTTTTTTAAATAGTTCGTATTATAATATTTTTTATTTTATTAATTGTTCGTATTTAACAAAAAGTATCTTTTTTTTAAATTAATTTTTTTTGTAAAACTTCTTTTAAAATCTTAAAAAGTAAATATTTTTAAGTGTTACTTTTTTTTAATTTAAAAAGAAATAAAAAAATTTAAATGTTAATTTTTTTTGAAGGTTATTATTTTAAAATAAATTAACTTTTTTATACCTTAAAAAAATATTATACATGTTTAAATTTTATGCAATAAATATGCTTTAAAATGACCCTTAACAACCCAGGGCTGAAAATGATTAACTTTGTAACAAATTTTTCGTTAGAAGGATGAATTTTGTAAATATAAAATATTTATGACTTGTTTGACTGGTCAACCAACAAGTCATATTGCATGTTTTTGTTTAAATTTGAAAGTAAATTGCGTGTTTCAACGGATAATAAAGTAAATTGCGTGTTTCAAAGATTTAGGAAAAGTTAGATTCATGTTATTAGCTTTCGTCCTTGTGGAATGTCTCAACCAAAAACATATATAAACACATTATCCTCTTCGATACAAATCCATTTCACATATTTTCGTCATTCTATTTATGTGACATCCTCGTATATCTCTTCGAACGGAATATGTCCGTGTGCGTTTAGTATAATATCCAGTTGTTTTTTACTAATGTAATATCAATATATATGTAATTGCCCATTTGATAAATAAATAAAGAGGAGAATTTGCAAGAACTTTTTGCATGTTGTTATGATATATGACAGAATTGTGAAATATATGGATTCTCACTATCTCAATTGCCACTTCAACATATTCCTATATGTTGTGAATAATATGTATGAATAATATGTATGTATCAAGTCTGAGTTCTAAAAGTACCAATATGTATACATTATAAATAAGAACAACTCAAGTATAACAAAGATACCCTAAATTACAAAAGAACATTAAAAACTCTAGAATTCACTTTATGAGTCAATGTTTCAAGCAATATAACTAAATAATATCTATGTACAAATACCAAATACAATATACTAGATATAATCTATCATACAAAAGGAAAAGTAATTGATCACAAAACACTAATATTTACTAATCAAATGCTAATTACAAGTATAAGACCTATTAACCAAGATTAGCATGTAAAATCCATTTCATAATGAATAAGAGTCTAATCTTTTGCAACTAATTATAAAACTTAACTAAATATCATATAAAGATCATACATTTATCTCAACCTAAGTTACTAATTAATAAAGCATAATGTACAAGTTATCAAAGCATAGGATCTTAAGCTCACTTAATCATCCCTAGGATATGATCAACCTATATAAACCCTTAAACTAAGAATGTCGAATCCCTAGAAGTCATAAACATACAATATAAGACCTATAATAAGCTTACATTATGGTATAAACACTAATTACCCAAGATAGAAGATTCATTGATAATGCTATGCTTCCAAAGGATACCTATCAGACAAGATGGGTCAACTTTGTGCCAATTAAGGTGAATACGTTCGCTTGGAAAGTTATGACGAATTCCCTTCCCACGAGATATAACATTTCTCGACGAGGTATTGAAATTGAGAGTATCTCTTGCGGGATTTGTGATGAGGGAGTGGAAAACGTGAACAATTTATTCTTCAATTGTGATCTGGTTAAAAGAATTAATCTTTTAATCATGAGATGGTTGGACATGCCTTTCATGGAGTTTGCTACATATGGAGAATGCATAAATTGGATGATAAACATCAGTTACCGATAAAACACAAGAGTATGCTCGAAGGGGTGTTCTACATGGAGTGGTGGACTTTGTGGAATTTCCGTAACAGTAAAATTTTTGGAAAGTCAAGCCCTCTCAAAGCTATGATCTTCGACGATATTCAGTGCAAGTCTTTTCATTGGTGTAGGGATAGGAGTAAAGTATCTTTTAGTTGGGTTGACTGGCTCAAAAATCCTTCCTTAATTTCTTTGTAATTGTTAGCTTCTTGCTAAATCTTCTAAAAAAAATACCCAAGATAGAAAGTCATTAGGATTAGTAACCTAGAAACCCTTATATTAAGCATTTTACATAGAGTCAATACCTATTCTTTTAGGACAAGTCTAAAAACACTTATATCATTTTATTAAGGTTATAAGATTATATTAAAACAATTTACAAGTATCATTAAGCACAAGATACAAGATTTTAATGCATAACTTGTAAATTGGGTTAAAATAGGTATTTTCACTCTTTAGACATGTTTACCTAGAATAACCTATTAAACCAAGTATGGGAACTTACTGGACACCTAAAACGGGATATCTAGGACTTAAATAAAGTTTAAATCAGTAGCTAAAATGAGGATAATGACTTTTACTAATATTTAAAACTAGATCGTTAGAAACCCTAATCTACATAAATTTTCTTCCTAAATTCACATCAAACCTTTGTTAGACTCAAACCAAGGACGTGTAAACCCTAATTAAACCTTAATCCATCATTAATCACATTTCTATGTCTTTAATCACCAAAATTACAAAGTATAAGTTACAAGCCCTAGTTTTTAGACCCGGTTTTAGTTTTTCCCTCCAAAAACCTATTTAAACACCTTCCCTCCCAAATTCAAACCATAATTCAGATATTTAAAGTATCCCTAGATATTTTGTAGTGCCAAATAGGAGGTGCATCACCAACTTGAAGGCTACACATCGCCATTCTTATTTATATGTTGCCGTGACACCTTAAGGACCACAAGTGCTAGATATTTTCATCTAAGAGTCTACAAACTTGCATAGACCTTCACTAGCTTTCCTTAGTCACTACCTTATCTAAGTTACACGTTTAAGGCCAAGACTTTGAGCCTAAGCGTTTAAATGACTATAAATAGGGGTGAACTCTCTTTGTTAGAACTTGCACCCTGTTTCTTAAGTATCTCCATGCCGATTCTCAAATACACTTATATATACATTCTAGGACTCTTATAAAATCAGAAAATAGGTCTAGAAAGAATCCATTAAAGCTCTTGAAGCTTGGATAGCAAGTTGTGTTCATAGGAAGCCATAAGGAGCCATTTTGGAGCTACCTAGGTAATATCTATGTTTATTTTTAAGAAACTTTTTGCTAAACTAGAACCCAAGATTTTATCTTTTTATAACGAATTCTTAAACTTGTTATAATATTAAAATGATGTTAGGAAACTAATATAAAAGAAATTTGAGCATTTGATCATTTTAAATGAAAGTTATAAGCTAAAAATGTCTTAAAACCCTAGTTTTGTAATTAACATGAAAAAATGACTTAAAATCCATTTCAAAAGCTATAATCCTGCATAAATGCTTATATTATGATTATAAATGTGTTTTGAAGATTTGTTTTAAAATCCTAGATATTTTGTTATATTTTTAAGGTTGTTATATGATTTTTAACAAGTATAGGGACTAAAACTGTCATTTTTGAAACTATAAATATTTTTGGCCAAAAGTGTCATTTTATGAAAGTTAAAACTATAAAAAAATGGAAAGTTTAAGACCCTAAGGTTAAATATTGAGGGTTGAAATTGTAAATAATAAAACTATATACTTTAGGGGTTAAAAGTATAATTATGCAAAAATATAACAATAAGGGCTATCTTTGCCAATATTGAAAGTAAAGACATCAAATGTAATCATATATTACGTATCATGTTAGTAGGGAGCTTGGTACAAAGATGTTTCATCTCGATATTACGTTCTGACTGAGTGGTTGGGTTTACGTTTTAAAGTGCCCTCGCTCCTCAAACGTATATAGAATGACTTCTGAGTATAATGGCCCGAACAATGATACTATAGTTCCAAAATATATAAATCAAAGAGAAATAAAAATTACTATACAAAGAAATTGAACTCAAAGGTTATGACTTGATATATGTGCATATTTGTGTGTCAACTCAGATTCCGTGCAAAGGTTATGATTGGTAAAATCAGAATAATTCAAGATTATATAGGCTAAGGTGAGTTCATAGCCTCACTTTTGAAAGTTTATAAATGATTTGAAAGCACGTGAGGGGGATATATGCTAAAACTGGAATACAAGTGTTTTGTATGCTGCCAGATATGATTATTGACACTACGTCTACTTATTCCCTTATTAATCGTGACCGTTAATCAGAAATGAGCGCTAATATTATGAATGGTACTATTTGGGAACTGACATCCCCTATCTGGGCAAGTCGCACTTGCTGGAATGCCAATAGGTTCCTACCTAGGCTAAACGGATACACTTTATTTTGTTGTACTCAAGAGTCCAGGAAACTACATGCATAGGTATAATTTGTTGGTTTTCTGTTATGTCAAGTAGCAGTGCATGAGCTAGTACAATAAGAATCGATGAATTTAAAAATAGGGTGTATAACACTGTAGCCCTGAGGTCATACTTGTATTCAAATATTGTTTAAACCTATGAATTCACTCAACCATTGTGTTGATTTGTAAGCACATGTAACTAAGGACTGGCGTGTTGCGGATGGTGGTGTCTTGAAAAGTTATCATTCCAATAAAACTAGATCTTTGGGAAACCTGTGATGTATAGTGGTTTTATTTAAATCTGAATAAATGAATGATAACAAGTTTGTAATAAAATGACTCTTTGAGCATTTTCTATTATTGTGACTTTGATACCTTAAAGTAATACCCCAGATTAGCTTCCGCTGCTATATGGTATAAATGAGGGTGTTACAGATTGGCATCAGAGCTTACAGTTATAGAGAATAAAGATTTTTCTTGAAGTACAACTCTGATTGTTAAATTTCAAGACCATCATGCACCGACAGCGCTAGTGTAAGATTTTTTTCCCTTTAGGAGCATATTTTATGCTATTATATTATATAAAACTACAGGGATGTCTACTTCCACCTATATTATCGTTTCTGATGATGACGAAAGAGAAGTTCCGATGTTCACCCCATCTCCCACAGATGTGTGGGTTCCGACTTTGTCTCTTTTTGATAGTCCCGGAGTACAAGAATGTTTTTCACGTCAAAATGAAGTGATGAATAGTACGTCTTCACCTACGTATAATTTTCTTATTCCTGAGGATCTTTTCTCATCTCCCAATCGAAGTCGGGAATAACCCTATGAAGTTAAGGAAGTTTCTAGAGCACGGACTGTGGAGAAACACGACAAGCAGCTATCTGTAATTACGAGTCATCTCGATGAAATATCTTTAGAAGCTTTTAGACGGATGAAAAGGGATATCAAGAATTTGATAAGAGGAAGGATGAAAATGGAAGAGCATTTTAGTCAGTTGGAATATAAGTTGGACGTTACTAGACGCCATAATATTAAACTGAGTAAAAAAATGCACCTGTACGAGGATGAAATGAAGAAGCTGAATTTTGTGAATTCCGAGTTGAAAGAAGGACTTATGAGGACTGTGCTTAATCTTGAGACACTCATTGATGATCTTCAGACAACTCAGCAATCAGATTCAGGATATATCTTGAATAGGATTGAAGAGATCAAGATAAGGAGTTAAGCTTAGAAATCTTGTTCTAGTCTGTGACATATGTGCAGTTTCCTTTATGTAACAGAGATACTTATCGTGTAAATATTAACGATAAGTTGTTAATAAATAAAGAAGTGTGCTTTGGTTCCGAAAAACTCTTGTCACTTTATCTTTAGCCGTAATCGTCATTCGTATTATTAATCCTCATACATATGAATTCGTCGAAAGAATTAAAAAATTATCGTTATTCTATTCTATGTTAAATTGATTCCATACTCGAACGTATGAAAATCTAAAAACAATATCATTCTTATATAGCGTTATTTTTGTAAATGGTAGCTATCCTTTTTAGTGAAATAGTCGAGGATATGAAGGTCCACTTTGACATGACTTTGAGACAGAGAGCGGTTTTTGAGTGTCTACGCACATCAGATTCTCAAGATTTTCTACTAGGTATCCTTATAGACGGGCTCGGTCAAGATATGTCACCAGTGAAATACCGTTCTTTTCTTAAGTATCACCTCATGATTCCATTATTTCCGGTTGATACAATGTGCCATGTTTGTCGCAAGGCGTGTTTGGATTCTTTTCGAGAACATGTAGTTCATTGTAAAGAGCTCTCAGGCTTCAAGTAACGACCTCATATGTTTGCGTTCTTTTTTACATATGTAGGTGTGTTGGCATCTCCGCCAAGAAAGAAGCACCTGTGAACTTCCTGACTGGCCCGTCGGATGAAAGATCCACACTCAGACCGGCTCACGTTTTGATTTTTGGATGGGTTGGAGGGAAACATGCGTGTGTAGATCTCACTGGGTTTCTCCTCTTTTAGGGTTGTGTAGTTGGGGTTTTACAGCAGACTAGACTGCTTTGTTACCTTCGGGTTTCCTTACACCTAAAGCGGTGGAACTTTTAGATAGAATTCAACGGGTTATTATTAGCAACATTATGACACATAGTTTCACAAATATATTTTTTATAAAATTAATTTGCAATCTAAAAAAAGTTATGGCATAACTTTTCCTCTTGCCTTCTACTTCTATGCAAGTGATACAATGAGTTAATAATTTAATTAAAAAATATCTAACGAAAATGCTGTACGTGGAACAAAAACCATAACTCACTACCTCTCGCACGCACTAGAATATAGCATCTAATACATAAATCTTTTATTCTAACCAGAATATAGTTACGATCATGGTTGTTAAACTTTCGATTCTGATCTTACGATTTACGATACTGCAAAGAAAAAACGATTAGGATCTTACATAGGATCTTTTCAAGCATAGGATTATATAGGATCCCAATCCTGACCATAAGATCTATTAAGATCCGATTCTACACTTTTTGAACCACAAACTAAAAAAAAATTATTGATCAAATCTTGTAAAATTTGAAAAAACAACATTTTAATCTTTTAAACATTTCATAATTATAATTTATAACAACATGTTTAGAAAATATTTATATTTTTTTTATATTAGTGATATATAAAAAATTATAAATTTGCATAATATTACAAAAACTTATAAGAAAATGACAATATTGTAAGATTATCTCAATTTGATTTTACGTTTCCGATTGTTGGAATATTAGTAGTAAACTTAAATATAGTTTAGGGACTTAAGTGTACTTTGTAATATAGATTAGGAATAGACTAGTATTAGGAAGTTTTTAGGTTAACCTCCTTAAGTTGGTTAATAGGAAGTTTCCTATTTAACTTAAGATGGTGCCTACCCCCTCATCTCTATAAATAGGGATGAGGGGATCCTAGTTCATTGTATTATTCTTCCTCAATGTAGTCTTTATTAGGATTATTAATAAAGAGGTAGTTGAGGGTATACCGTGTGCATATATTTGTCGGTTCTTTGTAATCTCTCGGGTTCGTTACTTGTGCTCGATAAAACTCGCAATCTAGCGGTTCCGCTTTATCGAACTTCGGGTTTGTTGTCGGTATAGTACAACAAGTGGTATCAGAGATACGGTTATCGTGGTCTTCTAATTTCAAAGGCTAGATCAAGGTTACGAGTTTGATAGGTGTCGAGGTTTCAATTTCGGGTTTTGTGAATCGTGTGGAGTAGCGATCGCAAAGGGGAGAGGTTTAAGTAAAGCTGGGACGTGAGAGATATTGTCAATATTATTTGTTTAAAATTGAATCTCACGTTTGAAACTTAATGCTACAAAAGCCACAACGAATGACATATTAATTGAATAGTTTTTCTCTTTTGTCTTAATTGAATGTTGGTATTTAAATATCAACGAAAGAGAGAAACTTATTATATAATCGTTAAAGGTTATAAACGACTTCAGGAAATCGTTTTTTTAATTCGATTTGCAAGAAGGGTACTTTCTTGTGGTTCAAGTTTGGTCGTGGGTTTGCTTGGGTTTCAAGATAGCGATCGGGTTGCTTGTTTATGATCGAGGGTTTAGGGTATCTAATAAATTCCCAATTGCAAGAAGGGTATTTTCTTGTGGTTCAAGTCTGATCGTGGTTTGCTTGGGTTTTCAAGTTAGCGATCGTGTTGCTTGTTCTGATCGAGGGTTTAGGGTTATCCTAGTTAATTAGATTTGCAAGAAAGGGTTTTAACAACAACGGGGATATTGCACACGGCTTGTGAGGCTTGTCGATAAAGTTGGTTAAGAAACAACTTGACAAGGTTTGTAGCAAGGTTAAAGAAGATTCAAGACTTGTCGAGGTTGCAAGATTTCTTATGATATTAGAAATCGGTTTTGCAAAATTAAAAGTACGACAAGGGTTACTTCAAAAGGAGTCGGGTACTTTCTTGATTCAAGGGTTATCGATTTGTTGGATAGGTTAATTTCCAAGGCTCAATCGATATTTGAGTAAGAAAGGGTGTTCTTTTGAAGGGTTACTTGGTTTGATCGATTTCTAAGAAGGTTTCTCTTAGGGTTATATCGATAAAGCAATGGTTTTTCTTTATAACGGGGACTTCGTATTCGTGATTGTGAGGTTTAATATATCACAAGGTTTAGCGAATTATCGAAGGGACTTTGTCGGTTTGTGATTGTGAGGCTATTCACAAGGTTTAGCAAACAACAAAGGGATAAAGAAAAAAATGGCTAGTTCTATAACTAGGTTTAACATCGAGAAATTCGATGGATTTCATGTACATAAGCATGGAGGTTCAAAACAAGTTGGGTTCAAACAACTTGGTCATGGTGTTAAAACAGGAGTCCATGGAGTACATGTTTATAAACGTGTTTGGTTTGAGGTGGAACTGCAGGGAGCTCAGGGGGATCGTGAAGCTGAGGTTTTTTAGGATAGTAACGATCATGTTGCAGTGGCTCAAATACGGTTTGAGGTGGAACTGCATGGAGCTCAAGAGGGTCGTGAAGCTGAGGTTTTTCAGGTTAGTAACGATCATGCTGCAGTGGCTCAAAGACGGTTAGAGGACAAACAACCTGAAGAAAAGACAAACACGGGCTGCTTGGTAAATGAGCAGGAAGAGGTTCACCTTGGTATAAAGGTGGGGGCAAACATTACGGTAACCGGAGTACATGGTCAAGAGGGTGCGAAGGGTAATGTTGCTGAGAAGAAGAACGTGAAAGAATCTATGGAAGCTAATCTAGGAAAACTACAGAAGTACAATGCCTGGTTAACAAGGTGGTCCCAGGTCTGAGGTTCCAACACCGATAAATGGTGTTGAGTATCGGTTATGTTTAAGTGTTACTCCTAAGGTGGAAATTGTTGGAATATTAGTAGTAAACTTAAATATAGTTTAGGGACTTAAGTGTACTTTGTAATATAGATTAGGAATAGACTAGTATTAGGAAGTTTTTAGGTTAACCTCCTTAAGTTGGTTTATAGGAAGTTTCCTATTTAACTTAAGACGGTGCCTACCCCCTCATCTCTATAAATAGGGATGAGGGGATCCTAGTTCATTGTATTCTTCTTCCTTAATTTAGTCTTTATTAGGGTTATTAATAAAGAGGTAGTTAAGGGTATACCGTGTGCATATATTTGTCGGCTCTTTATAGTCTCTCGGGTTCGCCACTTGTACTCGATACAACTCGCGATCTAGCGGTTCCGCGTTATCGAACTTCGGGTTTATTGTCGGTATAGTACAACACCGATCTTACAATAACGAAAACATTCATAGTAGGATTTCGATCTCAACAACATTGATCATTATATACTAATTATGTACCCTATACATATTTGTCCATTGTTGAATTTTAACCAGAATATTATACAGTAGTTGGTCGCTGATTACTTTTTTGAATATATATAACTAACACTCAAATCATATATAGAGTATCTTTTTACAAAAGAGTAAGCGGTAATTAAAATGATTGACATTCACATGCGCAACACATGCATCTAAAAAACTTACACAAATAAAAGAACTATCATACTATATTATAAAACATTTGAGACTATTCTATAACTAGAAAGTTTGAATTTTCAGACAATTGCACTTACTTGTTATAGAAACTATAACCAGTTACATCATAACAACTTCCGTCGTCGTCTGAATTTTCCTCACCAGCTGAATCGACTATTCAAATCTGATGATGAATTTCGATCTTATTCTATTCGATCTAATTATTGAATTAATGTGTTGATCATATGTGATTTGGGGTTATGGTTTTGTGGGTATGTGTGTGTGTTTCAGGGGAGGAGATGAAGATGGTGAGATGGTTTATTTTCTCATTGACTTTTTTCTCTTCTTTTATTTATTTTTTCTTTTTACAATATGTGGATTGTATATATGTTATTTAAAATATTGCCACCAAATTTTAGATACGTATTTGTTTTACTTATATTTGGTGGAGGAACTTTTGACTACTCGTTTTTTCTATTAAAGTGTTTTTAGTTTAAAATTTCGAAACTTTTTTTAGCTAAATAATTATAAGTGTATAGTCGTTTAATAAAATTGATAGGTGTTCATTTTTTTAAATAAATATGTAACTCATAAAACTTTAATTATTTCATATGAGAAATTGTATATGAGTTGTTGTGTTATATTTTATTTTTCGTTTAAATTGGCCTTGCCTGATATATTTGTTGGATGCAATGCTCGACAAAAGGAATTTTAGATTTTGCGCTGTGTTTGCCGGTGAAGGTTGCATTGATTTTTTACTTTTGTTTAGTTTTTCGGATAGGATTAAGTTTTTTCTCATCTTGACTTGGTTTGTAAATTTAGTATGATACTTTCTTCACTAATTTAAGAATTTGAACATGCCCAAACATAATTCATGTAAGCAGTAAGGTTAAACAGATATATCAAATTTTAGTGATTTTTTTTCTTTTAAAATAAAATATTATATTTACAACTATTCCTACAATGTAACATATCTCTAAATGTTCGAAACTCAAATCAGAGAAAAAAATAATTATCCCGCTGCTTTGCGCGGGTAACCAACTAGTACTATCAAATATAGTTAAGTCCTTAAGGCTGATATATATCTGATGATAATGCTCATAGCAGATAAAGAATGTACAAAAACATTCAAATATCATAGAATATTTTGCTAAACAGCTTCATTTGTTCAGGTTGCAGAGAAGTGATAATCCACATGCTCCCGTCATCAATTGGGTTTGGTAAAATTAAACTGAGACCATCAACTGGAAGCCAAGCAGGCACCATGAATATTGGCTTGCCCCAACCAAAATCAGCCTCGTATATAGGGAGCTTAGTCCAGTTATTTATCACAACACTAGGACATCCAAATCTCGGGAGCCTACTAAACTTGTTTTTTAGATCAGGCTGTAGTTCCAAATAATCGATTGCTGACTTTAGATAATCATTATTTCTCAGTTTTATCGCATCGTGGATTTTACTGGCAACGTACCTAATAGGGTTACATAGAAGTTCGCCTGATAGTGCTGTTAAAGTGCTTACAAAGACAGCATTCCCAAAATAGCCTGGTGGCAGAGTAGGCTGAAGGCGAGTCCGTCCATCAGTGGGGATATGAAGCTTAGTTTCCTGGTCATCAGGCAACCTACGGGCTTTACACATTGACATCCAAATATGAGCAGCAAGCAGTTCGTACGAGCTGAAGTTGATTGTGTTCCCATCTTCTTCAGAATTTTTTTTGAGTACATTCACCTGGTCTCCTGTAATCTTAAAAATAGTGGTTATGGTTTCATCTGAGGACAAGGATTTGAGTGCTGGATATTTCATTGATGGACCGGGTTCGTATTCAACGTGCTCGAAAACAGGCTTAGGCGGGTCCCGTGCTCCAAGGAGAGTACGGTCGATGAAAGGTGGGAGAGTGAGATCACGACCACGAGCCATTTCAGACCATGATTTAATAAAGTGCATCATAGATAAACCATCAGCAACACGATGGTGTATCCCAACGCCTAACGAAATTCCCCCACATTGGAAGTAAGTTACCTACACTTATGAATCAACAAATCACTGTCAATGAATCAGATATAACCTGCAAGACCACCTATTTTTAATAAGTTGAGTTTACCAATTATTAATAAGCCGAGTTTGTAGTACCTGCAAGACCAGTAGAGGATATGATTCCATACCAGATGAGTAATCAACGGTCGGGATAAGATTCAGATAGTCCAATCTTGGTGCAAAATCACCAAAATCATCGATTACACCATCAGATTCCGCTTCCACGAAGAACACGCCTTGTCCTTGACAGTCAATCTTAATCCGAGAATCTTTGTCTTCCTTGAGTCGCCCCGCCATTGGGTAAAACGGAACCAAGACCCTACACAGAGCAGCCTTCATCACTTTGGGATCAAAAAAGTTGTTAACATAACTGACGGGCTTGTAAAAATACACCATTTGCGTGTGATAATCTGCTACAGCCACATCAAGGTTAGAGATCCATAGCTTTAAGTTCGGTCCCTCCTGCGCTGGCTTCACCATCTGCGATTCCCTTAACACGATTTTCATAACCATAACCGGCGTATCACCTGCAAAATATAATGGAAAGCTAGTTTGCAATAGTAACTAGACTAAAGCAAATAAATCAACAAAGTTTATTATTTTCACAAGTGGAAAAGTGTTTAACAACATATGGTATATATATAGGCACTGAATATTACGAGTTATATTAAAATTCCATTAAAATAAAAGAGAAAAATGAGGCATCTAAACTTAAATGCAAAATCATGACAAATTTTATTTCGAGAAGGCGTTCGACTCACTGAACTAGGGTTACTTGGATTCCATCATGGCACAAATGAATTTCGGTGTTAAATGGCGTGGGTGGATTAGAGGCTGTCTATCATCATCAGTTGCATCCGTTCTAATCAACGGTTCTCCAACAAATGAATTCCCAATCACCAAAGGCGTTAGGCAAGGAGATCCACTCTCATCGTTGTTATTCATTATTGCAATGGAAGGTTTAAATGTGGCTATAGAGTCGGCATGCGAAAAAGGGATTTTTAGTGGTCAAAAAGTGGGTAGAAATGGTCCATCAATTTCCCACTTATTTTACGCAGATGATGCAATCTTCGTTGGGGAAGGCTCCAATTCTAATTTGCGCAACCTAGCTAGAATCCTCAGATGTTTTCACGCCTCATCCGGACTGCAAGTCAATTTCCATAAGTCCAAGGTTTTTGGTATTGGTGCTTCGGTTGCTCAAATCGACTCATGGTCATCACTCCTTGGTTGCCTATCCGGCAGCTTTCCTTTTACATATCTTGGAGTTCCAGTTGGCGCAAACATGAACCTTACGAAAAACTGGCAGCCTGTAATCGACAGATTCAATTCTAAGCTTTCATCTTGGAAAGCAAGGAACCTCTCATTTGGTGGCCGCCTGACTCTCATCAAGTCTGTTCTCAGCAGCCTTCCTTTATATTATTTTTCCCTGTTTAAAGCTCCCTGTGGCGTTATCAACAAGCTAGAGCGGATCCGAAGGAAATTTCTTTGGGGTGGTGTCGGTAACACTCACAAAATCAACTGGGTTTCCTGGTCCACTGTTACTGCTTCAAAAGAAAAAGGGGGTCTTGGTATCGGCTCGCTCAAAGCTCATAATTGTGCCTTTCTCTTAAAGTGGTGGTGGAAACTTCATAATTGTGAATCCACATGCTTATGGATACACATTATTAAAGAGATTCACAACCTTCGCCATAAGCCCATATCTCAAATATCCAACCCGAAAATGGCTGGAATTTGGAATAACATCGCCAAAGTTGGTGATGATCTAATTGCTGATGGGCTTAATTTTCACGACATATTTTATCTCGACGTTGGAGATGGAGCTAACTTCCTTTTCTGGAAAGATCGTTGGATTGGAGAATCACCATTGTCCTCGAGGTTCCCCACATTGTACTCCATTGAATCCAACAAGGACTGCTTAATTACAGATAGAATATCTAATTCCGGTTACCATTGGTGTTGGAATTCGGGTTTTAGTAACCCAATTGTTATCCATGAATTTCGTGATTTGCTTCACCTCATCGCTGCCTTGAAACTAAAACATGCCCCAGATAAACTGAAGTGCAAGCTGTCAGCAAACGGGATATTCATGGTGCATCAAGGGAGGAACTTTATTGAGGACAGAAACAACAACCCTCTTGGTCTTGTTCATATGCTCTGGATTAGATCTGTTCCTTTAAAGGTCTGTTGCTTCGCATGGAGGGTCGGCCTTGGGCGTATCCCTGTTGCTAAAAGCCTTAGCGACAGGGGAATTCATATGGCTTCTAATAACTGCAAGGTGTGCGATTCAGGGGTGGAGGATGCTGATCATGCGATCATCTCTTGTCCTAGGGCACTCGACACATGGAAATGGATATTCCGATGGTGTAATATTCCATTTCCTTTGTTTTCCACAGCAAAGGATATCCTGGAGTTTGGTATAAATTGGGGCAATTGTCCCAAAAAAAGAAAGATACTACTTACCATCCTGCTTGGCACCATATGGAGTATTTGGAAGGCGAGAAACGATTGCATCTTCAATACGATTCATAATCATTTCACGGCGATTGCGGAAGACATTATTTCATCTGCATTTCTTTGGATGAAACATAGGGGTAATCTTTCTTGTAATTGGATAGATTGGCAGTGCAATCCTTTTTCAATATTGTTGTAATTTGTTCGCTGTTTCCCCTTGCTCTCTCTTAGCTTCTTGCTAAGTTGAGTTGCTTAATAATATTTGCCGTTTCCAAAAAAAAATTAACAAAAATATGAAATACACCTCATTTGTATCTTGTTATTCACAATATTAGTGTTTTTCTATGATTTTATCACATCCTAATTAAATTTAGATTCACTTTGAAACATGTATTTTTGTGCATCATGTTGTTGAATGTTTTTATAAAATAACCAATTAGTTCTAGATTCAACTATATTTGATTTAATTCATTATTGAAAAGTGTTTTACCATGTATATATTAGTTTCACACTTTCACCACTCAAATGTTAAAAAAAACATCAAAATGTCATTTTTGTTAATGATTTTGAATGATTTTACATCTAAGCTAATTATAATTAGGTGCATGACAATTAGGTGCATGACAGTATCCTATTCACGTCTCTCTAAATAAAATGTATTGAAATTAAAAGGATCTTTGGGAGTAGTTGTCGGGAAAACGACCAAAATGGTCAAGTTGAACACTTGACATCCACTGGATGGTCAAGCCAAAAGAAATTGACATATACGGTCACGACCATAAATGCTCAACTTTATAGTCACAAATGCTCAACTTTATAGTCACAAGTGCTCAACAACAAGTGATCAAATGAAGGTGCTCAACTATAAAATGCTCAACTTTGCATTGTACTTTTTTTTATTTGAAATTGAGTATTTTGGTCCCTCTGGTTTGGCCAAATTGTAAATTCGATCCTTAAAAGTTCAAGAGCTCTAAAACGTGACAAGGCATTCCAAGCAGCAAGTCTAATTGTAGTTCCAACACAACGATGCAGATACATCAACATTTGCCTACCATACAACAATTCACCATATGATACACCAGCAAAATTCTCCATGATAGTTTCAACAAATGTTGAGTAACTTACGTGTATCTCCTTATCAAACTTCAAGAACGCAACACTGCTGTCCCGTCCAACATCTAACAACTTTTTATCAAGAATATTCACATACAACTCCTACAAATTACAATAAACATCGATCTTCTCCTCTTCGAGGATATCCATCCCAGCAAATAATGTTACAGATAGAGCATGCAGTTTCCAGATAACCGGGACATTATTGATGGATAACCATCATACTATTATATACCAAACTTCATATTTAAACGATATATATTTCGGCAAACCAATAGTGGCGGAAACAGGTATATCCGGCGAGTGAGATGCTAGATTGCAACGGCTACATCATTTTCCGGTAATGAGGCGCTCGGATCTAGAATAAAAGTTAAAGATTTATAAGAAAGAACCTTCAAAACTTATTAATATGAACAGCTCTACAAATAAAATTGATGGGCGTGGTTCTTTGGTGATGGGGATTACGATAGATGGGTGGGTTTCATGGTGCTGACGATATCGATGGTGATGTACTGTGGTGATGAGGTATGGTGGTGGTGACAAACGATGGTGAAGTTTTTATGGTGGTGGAATGGTTGAAGATATTATCACACGTTACCAACTTGGTTGCTTGGTGAATGGGTTGGTTAAGGTTCGACATTCGTTTTTACGGAAGTACATTTTCGCTCTCCGGAACCTGCTTTTGCTTCCCCGGAATCTGATGATGCCACCAGAGAAGACAATGTTAAAATGGTGATGTTTTAATTTTGATCGGTGTATTTTTTTTATCTGATAATGCAATTTACTCCAAACCCTTAAGACCAAAAATGTATTTTACTAAAAAAAATAATGACAAGTTGAGCACTTGGGGGTTGAGCATCGTCATTTGATCATTTGGCATATGACACGTGTCATAACTATAGTGGATGAGTATTTTGCATTTGTGCATGACCATATATGTCAAAATCTTTTTGATTGACCATTTAGTAGATCAAGGGAAGGAGATTTGACCATTTTCGTCCTTTTCCCGTAGTTGCCAGTAACTATGATAATTGATTAATAGATATGAGGTTCCTTCCTTTATTTGTCGGGAAAAGTTTTAAAACGTCCATTGCATAAGTATGTTTTGCTTTCTAGTTAAAAAATTATGATTTTTTATATAAATTCAGAGTAAGAAAAATTTGGCGCAATCAAGTTAAAAGTATGACACTTGGGTGTTTTTTATCTTTCGTTGCCTTATTTTTGGAGCAAGTGTTGTCTTATATTTTCATACTTTTTTTACACTTGTTAAAATCTTACCTTTGTTATCTTATTTTTTTATTGGCCTGAACTAAAATGGAATCAAAACAATTTGAGCTTTGGTCCTTTTGAAAAATTTTCCTTTATTTTGTTTACATAATGATATAGATAAAAAAATAAAATAGAAAAGATAAGTAATTAGATTTGTTGATTTAAAAAAATGCCAAAAATAATTCTGCTAATGATTGTTGATTTTGAAGAATACCCGAAAATTAGGGTATAACACGACAACACAACGGCCAGTGGTTTAACTTTTATTAAACTGATAATTGTCTTGATAGGGTTACAGCAAATCCATTAAATAATGGCAGCAAACAAAGAAAAACCCTAAAAACCAACGGGTTGGACCGTAGCCCAAAGACAAAGTCTAACTTAAAATGAAAAAACCATAAATATGTAAAAACAATAGTAAAAAGGATTTTCGGGCCTTGAAAACTCCGTAACCAGCTAAAAGGTGGTTACAGCATCGCTCGTCTCATTTTTACGCACGTTTTGACAGGTGAATGGCTGAAAACGGACTTAGGATGCAAAAGTTATGCCCGTTTTACTAACCCCTATTCGTCACGCGATCTCGGGCCTCCAGAAACAAGTCAGCCCGTTCTTCAATAATTGGGCCTCCATTATTCCCCCCTGGATAGGAAAATTTTGTCCTCGAATTCCTAGCTGTATCATCATCTGAAGAATCACTATGGTAAGGCAACAAGGTGCTTCACATTAAAAACATCAGAACAACGAATATGGCTTCACAACTTCAAACTATAAGCATTTGAGTTCATCTTATCCATAATTTACACTGGACCAATCTTCTTAGCAGACAACTTATTATATTCACCTACTGGAAACGATCCTTAGTCAGAACAGCCCACAGAAAGTCTCCTACTTCAAAGTCAACATGTCTCCTCTTTTGATCTGCATCATGCTTGTACTTCGAATTAGCGCGAACCAAGTTGTCACGAACAGATTTATGAACATCATGCAACCCCTCAACAAAATCTTGAACTTTCTTCGGAACAGACCTAGAAACCTGAAGAGTCATAAGATCAAGAGGACCACGTGGCTGAGCAGAATAAACCACCTGGAATGAACTAAACCCAATGCTCCGATTAACAGCATGATTATGAGCAAACTCTTCTTGACAGAACTTCTGATCCCATGCCTTCACATGATCATCCACCAAACACCTTAACAAATTTCCAAGGGACCTGTTAACAACTTTAGTTTGCCCATCAGTTTGACGATGATAAGCACTACTAAAATTGAGTTGAGTATTCACCATCTTCCATAAGCTACGCCAAAAATAACTCAAAAACATGGTGTCCCGATCAGAAACAATGGAGGAAGGTAAACCATGTAAACGGTATACATCTCGAAAGAAAAGCTGGGCTACATTAACTACAATTGTTGTCTTCTTGCAAGGAATAAAATGAACCATCTTAGAAAAACGATTAACAACAACAAATATTGAATCATTACCCATTTGAGTACGAGGTATCCCCGACACAAAATCCATGCTAATATCAACCCAGGGCTGCATAGGAGCCGGCAAAGGCATATAAAGTCCATCATTAGTAGTTGTGCCCTTTGAAACTTGGAAAATACGACACCTCTTGACATAACGATCCACTTCCTTCCTCATAGTAGGCCAAAAATAAGAAGCTTGAACCAACTGTAAAGTACGATCACGACCAACATGACCCTCACCATGCACCTCCTTAATAATTTGCAAGCAAAGACTTGAATCAGGTATACAAAGTTGATTCCCTTTGAATAAGAACCCATCATGTAAAACAAAATCTGTTTTCTCTCTAGATTGTAAATCCTGCAAAACAATTGAAAATTATAGGTCCACAGTCACCATGTCACGAATGACATCAAGTCCTGGAACATCAACCTGAATGGTTATAAGTACACTACTCCTCCTGCTTAAGGCATCAGCAGCACGATTGGAAGCACCAATTTTATGTTTCACTACAAAAGTAAACTTCTCAAGAAAAGCCAACCAACGCCCATGCTTATGGGATACCTTATCTTGAGTACGAATATGCCTTAAGGAATCATGATTAGAAAACAAAACAAACTCCTTATAAAACAAATAATGACGCCAATGCTTCACAGCTTGGACCACTGCATAAAACTCTAACTCATAAGTAGAGTACCTTGACTTCGTTCCTGTCAACTTTTCACTAAAATAGACAACAGTCGCCTACCTTGACTAAGAACTCCTATAATTTCAACCTTAGAAGCATCAGTATGAAGCTCAATAACTTTAGAAAAATCAGGCGATACCAGGATTGGAGTTGTAGTAAGCTTTTCCTTGACAACCCGAAAAGCCAGCTAGAGTTCCTCCGTCCATACAAATGACTTTCCCATCATACAATCCGTCAAAGGGGCCATAATTGCACTGAAATTAGGGATAAACCGCATATATAAAGAAGCAAGACCATAGAAACTCTAAACTTCGCTAATGGTAGTTGGGGTTGGCCACTCCTGAACAGCTGCTTCTTTATACGCATCCACCTGTATGTCATTACCAAAAAAAACATACCCTAAAAACAAAACTTTAGGGGTCATGAACACACACTTCTTCGTGGGTGCATAGAAACTGTCTTTCCAAAGAAACGTCAAGACATGCCTCACATGGTTCACATGCTCATCAATAGAAGCACTAAAAATAAGAATGCCATCAAAATAAACTGTTAGCCTCAAAATATTGAGTCAAACAAGAATGTTCGGTCATAGGTATATATTGTAATATTTATCAGAACGTTGTAATAGTTAGTTAAAATAGTTGATGAGACTGTAATTATACATAGTCTCATCGTCCAAATCGGGCTTAAAACGCTTAAAATATCATCAAAATACCCAAAAATGTGCCTGTGTTTGTTCATTGTGTATTTCAGGTACGGATATCGTGAATCCACCAAAAGATTACAAGAATAGAGCAAAAACGAACACGGGAAACGAAGTTGCACAAAGAACCGGGCCCAAGTTTGGAATTTACAAAAATGCCCTTGAAAAATTGAAGATTGGCAAGATTGGTCCCTCAAGAATTGCAAGTTGTCACTATATATTCGTGAAGAATCAAGATTGAACAACTATGGTCCTCAAAGATTCATGTTTTGTCAACTATAGTCCTTGAATTATGGCTAAAGTACACAAATGGTCCTTATATCATGCTTACAAAAGTTAGAAGGGGGTAAAAATGCAATTAGCTCAAAGATCATATCAAAGAAACCAAGAGAAAAGCTGTGGGAACTTGTTTTATCACTTTCTACAAAGATTAGGGGGCACATGTGTATAAAACGTAACCCAAACCCGTTCAAAACCCGCCATGAGCCCAGTCAAACCCCACAACCCGGCCCACATCCACCACTATAACCCCACGTCACCCCATTACATTAAAAACGTTTTAAAAAATTGTTTTTTATTAAATACCCGGTTAACAACCTTAACCCCCTCCTATTTGGATCAAACACAACTATTAAGCCTCCCCTATCCTCAAACCCTAATCTCTAATTACCCCATTTTATCAAAGGGGTTTTGACTGTGCATTTCCAGATCCCCAATTACCCTCTAAACAAACCAGACCCCATACCCAGAAACATGCCACATGGGCTGTGGTCCTCACCCAAGCACTCCCCTACCCATCACTCTCATAACTCAAATCTCCAAACCGACCAGATCCTCTTCTCTCATCAACTCCTTCACCTCCAAACAAAAATGGATGGTTTAGATGCATTTGAGCTAGCTGGCAAACCCACATGGACCTGCAGAAGTCACATGATGAAGATTGACCAAAATTCAAAAGTTCAAGCCAAGGGCATTCTAGGAAAATTAGGAGCTAGGGTTTGCATTTGTATTCAACCTTCTAGAATTATCTTGTAGTAGTATAAAAACAACCATCCAACTTGTGGATTGGTGTTCCAACTTTTGTACTATTTTCTATCAATTAATATTTAAAGTATTTTTAGCCAATGTGCATAAGTTGAGTTCCATTTAACTGTTTTCAGTAGTGTAATGAGTTTTTATTCTTGCAAAAATTAGTTCTTTAAGGTATTTCTAGGTTTGGTCAAGTGGAAATTTATTTTGGAAACATCATTTTTTTTAAATACATGGTCTGAATTCAAAAGAAAAACCAAGGAAGTGAAAGTGGATTTGAGTTTTCTTTGGTTCTCAGAAATATGTTTTTGTTTTGGATATAATCACATTTCAACAATTTCAAATTTGTTGTTCAAGTTTTGAAGAAAAATCAGTTTATTTTTATCTTACTGTATCATAAGCTACAAGCTAGCAGCTTGTAGCTTTTAATACTTGAACTTGTTTTCTGTTTGTTGTGTTTGTGCAGGGATAAATCAAGACCCTCATCACACTTCATCATTTTTTTTCTCCTTAGAAGACATTTGTGTTTCTTTCTCTACATCAGCAACTTCCTTAAGCCTAACATAAGCCTTCAGCTTATAGGAGAAGGCCTCAGCTGGCCTTTGTGTGGTTGGATGTTAACCACACAAGGTAACGGGCTTAAACCCTCCTAGACATAGATGTTTATGTGATGTCTTTGTGATTGTGCATGATTTTGAATTTGACTTGTTTTATTGTTCATTTAGCTGCCTATTTTTGCTTGTTTAGCTGTTATGTGCCTGTTTAGATAGGTATTGATCAGTTAGAATAGGACTTGAAAGCAATTAGCTTGTTAATTTTGAGTTTCTGAAATATATGGGTGTTTGGGATTAGGTAATAACCACTCTTGAGTGACAAAAGATCTAGTTAAAACTAGTCCAACACACGTCATTGGTTAGTGGTAGTTGTTATCAACACTTGTTTTTCAGTTTGGTATGGTGAAAATCAGTTTGCATGTTTTAATATTTGGTAAAAGTAGTAAAAAAGCTAATCAGTAGGCTCATTAAGGAGTGTTTGGTTGAGGTCATTTAGGATTTCTAAGGGTAACATAATCTGTGTGGTGGTGCTTACTCACTTTCCCCTTTTTCTGTCTATTCTTGCTTGAACTTTGGTTTCAACAGTTTAGGGATAAGAGCTAGTTTGCTTGTTTATTTTCTACTTAAAATCTGCATAGATTCGTTAATAGGCTAGAATAGGGTGGATTTTGTGATTTTGGGTGATTAATCTTGTGAGCAGTTAGTATTATTGCCAACCTAGGATAGTGAGTTAGTGAGAGGAAGATTGGTTGTGTTTTGACCAAGCTCAGCCCGTTTGAAACTGACCTACTTGACCTTCTAGACCAGCAAAACCATTCAGACCACTACTTGTGCTTGCCAGTGACCTCTATTGCCTATTTGTGCTCATTTTATTGCTTGTACTTGGTGCTTTTCGTGTTTAAACTGACTCCCTACACTCTACTGAGTGTAGGGGTGCCAATTGTTCAAATCAATTCCAAAAAAACAAGCTTGAAATCAAGCTACAAAGTCCCAGACCCGTTTTTTTGCTCTAGCAGTGGGAACCCAGTTACCCTTGCTAGTTGAAAAGTTCCCCCTGCTTCACAAGAAAACAAAAACAGTCAAGGGGTCACTTTCAGTAACTCATTTTTTTTTGTCTTTAGTGGTTGAAAATATGACTTAGGACTTCAAACTTTTTTCATTATTTTTCTTATTTTATTCTTGATTTTTCAGTTTAATTTAATTTTTAGTTACTGTTCATTTTATATTTTTTAGATTAAATTGCTATTTTTAATTACTTTTAAATAGGCTGTTTTTGTCTTTTAGTGCAGAAAGTCATTATTTTTCAGTTCTAAAATTTTTCATAGATTAAGAAAAACATTTTAAGATTTTTAGTTTAAAAAGTTTTTACTGTTCACCTTTTAATTAATTTTTAGAATTAAATTAGTTTAATTAAGGTTTTAATTAATTTCAGTTTTGTCTTTTAGTGCAAAATTTTACATTTTTCAAACTTTTTCAATTTTCTACTGTTCATTAGTGTAATTTAGGATTTCTAAAATTGTCAAATTATTTTTGGCATTATTTTATTATTTTTTATGATTATTTTAATTTAAAAATAGTTTTTAGTGATTTAAAAATAGAAAAATAGTTTTTAAAATTTAGCAAAAATACTTTTTAGTCTTTAGATAACATAAGTGAGTTATTTTTTCAATAAAATAATATTTTGGATATTTTGTTAATTATATTTAATTTTAGGGCTTTAATTAACATTTAAAATTGAATATTTAATTAATAAAAGGTTTTAAAATATATTTGTTGGATTTTTATTCTTATTTATATTATTTTAGACTTAGTTTAATCTTTTAATTAATTTTTAGGTTAAATTTTTAATTTCCTCGCGTTTTACGTAATTACGTCATCGTTTTACGTCAACGTCGTAGTTTAAATCGTAGTCGTAGCTCGTTTTTACTTTTTCTCTCTTTAAACCAAAAACGTCACTAATCCAAACTTTGATTTTATATAATATTGGCACATTAATCCACACACCTCCTTCGAGAACGAACCCACATTTATTCGGTTTTACGTTTTTCCTAAAACGTAACGCTTAATACTTGCCACTTATACGTTGTTTTCCTAAACACGTGTTTCTACACCTATCAATTTTTGGCGCCGCTGCCGGGGAGGTGTTTTTAGTGTGCCATTATTAGTATCGTGTTTGTGTGAGTAGTGCGTTTTTGCTTTTCAATTTTTGAAAAGCGTGAATATCGTACATACTCATTTTTGTTATTTTTCTCTATTATACTATAATATCCAAATAAATCGTGTTTAATTTTCCTAAATTAAACACACAACAATCATTTTACTATATTGTAGATATATTGGTTTTCGTTTTTATTGTGAATATTATTACTATATTGTATCTACGTAAGAACAATAATATACAAGTACTCCAAAAGCGTGAAAACGCAACCTTGATTCGGGATTTCATCACTCGATCATTGTATTCGAATCCAAAGCAAAAGTTTAAAGGCAAAATAGATAAATACTTTCGTGAGGCTTAATTTCAATTAACACAAACTATAAGGTGGGTATAAGGCGGTTGTATTTCACGACCTAAGGGAAAAAGGCTCTTAAGTGCTTAGCGCCGCCTCGTTTCTCCTGCTTGCTTGTGCGTGTTTTGAGAAAGAAGGCTAATCGAGGGTTTGCCGCCCAAGTATTATCTACGTATATTATATTTGCTTGTTTTCAAGATTAAACCCTCTTGAACGTTTTGGTGTTCCACCAACGTTCTAAAGTCATTGAGAACGTTCACTCCACGTGATCGTTTTCATTCTTTGAGGCTCCTTTAATCGAGAAGATCGATTCAAGGGGAGATTTGTAGATTTGTGTCTACGTAATACATTCAAAAATCCAAAAAATTAAAAAAACAATCAAAAACCAAAAAAATTGAAAAAAAGTCGAAAAACCGCAAAAAGAATCTTCTTTGCTACCACCCATTCTACGCTTAGTGCATGCGCACTCGATCGAAGGATTATTCCAATTCTAGCGAAGCTTCGAATCGACGCAATCGTAATCGAAGGAATCGACGACGTAGACGAGATTTAGAAACCGACGTTCCTAATATCGTTGTTGAAGAAACCGTAAACGAGATGGCCGAAAATCGTTCGATGATGGAATTGCTCCAAGCACCCACCGAGGGTTATGGAGACGCGATCGTAATTCCCGCTATCGAAGCGGAGAATTTTGAGATTAAGAGCGGAATGCTTTCGTTGATCCATGCTACAAAGTTTCGAGGTCGTGAAGCCGATAATCCTCACGACCATATTCGGAATTTTGATCTTCTTTTAGCCACGAGCAAGTTTAAGAACGTCGACACCGATGTCGTCAAGCTTATGCTTTTTCCGTACTCGCTCGATGGTGCCGCCAAGGATTGGTACGAGAAAGAGCCACCTAATTCGATAACTACGTGGAAGGATCTCGTTTCCAAGTTCGTTAATTATTTTTTCCCACCGTCTAAGACAACGTTTTTCAAGAATGAAATTACGAAATTTGAGCAAAAACCGAATGAATCTTTTAGAGACGCGTGGGATCGTTTTAAGGAATTACTTAGGCAATGTCCTCACCATGGTTTTACCGAGTTGCACCAAATCGATACGTTTTACAACGGTCTTAATTTTCAAGAACAAGATTCGTTGAATTCCGCCGCCGGTGGCAACTTTTTGTGTAAGACTCCGAAAGACGCTTTGATAATTATCGAAAACCGATCCAAGGTTTACCAACTCCGCAACGCACCGAGTGTAGCCAATGTCGCCAATGTTAGTAGTTCTAATCGCGACATTGAGAGGGTTGATGCAAAAGTCGACAAGTTGACGAATGTGTTTACGTCTTTTCTCGTTGAGATGCAAAATAAAGACGCTCCCGCTACGGTGAAAGCGGTTGAGGTTTCGTGTACGTTTTGTGGTGGACCTCATAATTATTACGAGTGTGCGGCTACGGATGGCCAAACGTCGAATGTGAGTGCGTTAAATGGAAACAACAATTTTCAAAATCAAAATAACGCGGGTCCATCACAACAAGGCAATTATAACCAAGGCAACAATATTCAAAATCGAAACAATTTTCAAGGAAACAATCAACAGGGAAATTTTTCGAATCAAAATCAAGGAGGTTATAATCAAGGTCGTAATATAACTTGGCAAAATCGAGATAACAATCAAGGCAACAATTTTTCAAGTGGGAATCAAAACAATTTTCAAAGAAACAATCAAAACCAAGGGAACTTTAATTCAAATCAAAATAGTTCGTCAAACGATTTTCAAAATTACATGAAAACGAATGAGGCTAATATGAGACGATTAGAGGGAGAAATTGGTACTTTGAAAAACGACTTTTCTAATACATTGAAATTGCAAACCACGAAGATTGAGCAAGGGCAAATTGACATTAAAAAGATGTTTTCGGCCATAATGAACAAGTCCTCGGGTGCGTCATCAAGTTCGTTACCTAGTGACACCGTTGCTAATCCGAAGGAACAATGTAAAGCCTCCTCGTCTCGTGAGAAAGGTCGTGTGATTACCCCTAACCTTGAAGGATTTCGAGTTGTTCCTTCTTATCAACTCTCGACTTCTAAGACGTCTTATTGTTCTAAAGTCGATGGGGTGGCGACCAAGGAAAGGAGTGCACACCCTTGTGTACCTCAAATTCCATCCACGGTTCAAAAAGAGAGCTTTGTCGACCTTAACAAAGTAACCCTTGAAGAAACTTGTGCATCGATCCTTCTTAAAAAACCCAAAAGGCGTATGCCGAGGAAGGAAAAGGATCCGGGCCAATTTCTTCTACCTTGTGATTTTTCCGAGATTGAGGGATGTTTAGCCTTTGCCGATTTAGGTGCTAGCATCAATCTCATGCCTCATTCTCTTTGGAAATTGATGAGATTGCCTTCACTTACCCCCACGAACATGACAATCGAGCTTGCAAATTGTACTCCACTTATACCAACTGGAATAGCCGAGGATGTCTATGTTAGGATTAGAAAGTTCGTTTTTCCCGCGTATTTCGTTATATCCGATTACGAGTGTGACCCTAAATGTCCCATTATTTTAGGCCGACCATTCTTATCGACGGCTCGAACCGTAATCGACGTTCACGAGGGGAGACTTACTATGAGATATGGGGATGAGAAAATGGACTTTTTCGCTAGAAAATCCCAAGTTTTTAATGATCATGAAAAAACCGAGGTTACAAAACCTAATGATTCAAATCCTAATGATTTCAAAATGTTCACTTTAGCGGAAAGAATGAGGCTTAATGCATGTTTTGAAAGAATTAAGAAAAACTGTTTTAAAGATGATGATTTTAATGATAAAGAGTACGTGTACCTAATTCAAAAGGGTATGTGTAAATTTATGGATGAAAACTCACTTTGGGATGTTTTTAGCGAAACAAGTGAAACACCAATTCCGAAGGGCGACGTTAGTGCCATCACGACAAAGACCAATATGGGCTCGTCTTTACCACCTTCGAAGGACCATTACTTTGAGGCCCATACTTCTAAACCCATTGAAGTGCCTCCCACTCCTAGCCCCAAACCCATTAAGGCTAAGGAAGTGGCCCAACCCAATGCAATCTCACCCATCATAGAAATGTCACCTAAGCATAGCCCAAGGGCTTGTAAGACCATGGTTGTGACTCTCGAGAAATACACTCGAGAACTTGCTCACATCGACACTTTCTTTGATAGCGATGGTGATTTCGCCGAGATCGAGCACATACTTGCTAATCCGCCATCCATCTTCGAGGATTTACCCTTTGATAAATCTTCAAATGAAGAGGACGATCTCGTGTCGGAAATTTCTTATGATGATGAGAATGACGACACTTTCACAACGTACTCGAATTCCGTATACGAACCTATTTTTCATCATAATCCCATTTTTGATGATGAATTCGAGAACGTTGATGACCATATCATCGATCCTCCTTCGTTTCACGATTGTGATGATGAAGAATTCTTTAACGAGGTCTATGAATTTCTTGCTATAGACACAAGTCCCATTCTCGAGGAGTTACCTTATAAGCACTCCTCATTTGAGAATGACGTTTACCACATTCGTGAGGATCTAACTTATCAACGATCCCCACAAAAGAATGATGGTTTCGTGTTTGATCGTGATCTCTTCGAGAGAGTTTCTAAAATCATCAAAGAGGGGAATGACAAACCATGGTTTGACATGCCTATCTATGACGAAGAAATCGATGAGATCGACGTTCATGAAGATGACGAGTATGTAGACCCCGAGGGGGCGGTGTTCTTTATTGATCGACGTTTTGAGAACTTATATAATTCACCACCCCCTAACCGCGACTTAAATGTGAGGATTTTTAGCGCGACTAATTTTGAATTTGACACGCCAAATATTTTCGACATTATCAAATCGGGTTTTCATAAAGAGTTTTTGAACGATGAAAAAGGAAAAGATTTTAAAAATGTTTTAAAAGATTTTTCTACAAGTTTAACTCCGTCATCACCGCGTTTTATGAGTGTTACCACCTCGTCTACTCCTTTTGACGACGGTTGGTGTGGATCTAGTGTGGGGGAAGCCCCTTATGTTCCCTCACATTTCTCCACCGAGGACGAGATTTACGATCCCAGAATTGCTTGTAAAGGGAAATCTCGGTCTTCCACCGATGCAATAAATGGAAAACTTATCTATTTGCTTGGTGTGAGTCTACCTCGAGTAGCTCATAAGTTTGACTTACCCGTTGCCCCACCTTTCTACTTCTCATCTATTTTCTTCTACCCCTTAGGGGTTTTGATTCATGTTGGAGTGGTGTTGTTTCGTCTTTCATCTGAAAACGAAGACGTTATCTTTGACCCTGGTATACGTGTATCGGGTTTTTAAAGTACTCCACGTACTTTTGGGCCTTGTTTATCATGTAAGCCCCACCAAAAATGACCATACCAAGATTATCCCTAAATGATCACATTTATGGGGATTTGAGTCGAGCTTTTGACTCGGTTAACAAAAACAAGGTGCCTCGTGGGGGATTCTCATGCTTATCCTTGTAAATATCATCGCTTTCTTAGTTAATGTAACGAGGGGACTTGTGCTCTTCCAACCTTTGTTCCGTGGTTGTTTGTGATTGTGATTTATTAGGTTCATTGTCATCATTGAAGCCTCTCGTGTTCGTTTTACGGATCACTCGAGCTTCGATCGGTGCCTTTGGAGATTCCGATATCCGATGATATCCTTTTATGTTCTAACGTTTATCTTATTAGCATAATTCATAAACGGCTTTTAGGTTATTCGTTTTACCCTTTCCATGCTCGAGATTAAGCATTCGACTTCGTCTCTAGTATGGGGGTGTTTACACCCCTAGACTCAAAACATTGAGGACAATGTTTAGTTTTAGTATGAGGGGGGGTGAGTAGATACTTCACCTTGCTTACGTCACCACGCAATCCAATATTCATCTTTTTGTTATCGTTTTGTTGCAAAATAAGGCTAAAAATGGCCAAATTTTAAATTTTTTCTTGATTTTCATAAGTGTTTAAGACACGAATTTAGGTTTTCCGATGGTGAGAATGAGAGTTATTTTTGACTCGACCGTGCGTGTTGAGCACTTAGCTTCGACTCCTTAACTTTTTAGGCTAAGTCTCTTAAATGAGGACGAAAAATGATAGAGTTATTTATAAGTCTCGTAATCGTCACGATCTCATGTGTAGTAATTATTAGCTTATTCTCCCCACGCTTTTGCATAATAAATTGTTAATAAATATTGATTTGGCGGTTTAGTCACTATTGTTGGTTTCTAATTTGTTTTATAGCTTCCATGTAATTAAATTGGGAAAACATTAAGGTATCGCCAGCGTCAGGGTTTTGAAGTATTGGAACCCGAATAATCGAAAGCTTCACCTAATAATAAGATTTCAAGTGCTCACCTAAATTAAGCAAAAATTTGAAGCTCACAAGGCCGAAAAATATATGCCCAAATTGAAAGTGAATCAAGCCTTAATCTTCGAAGCTTTAAAGATCCAAAATTCGCCTTAGCGTGAGGATATACGTCTTTGGCTAATAAAACCACCGCTGAGGCAAATAATAAAAGGCAAGGCAAGACCGAAGTCATAATAAAAGCTTCATGGCGAAGTTGAATAAAAGATGGAGGTAAACCAAAGATAATAAGGCCCTTCCGTTAGGGGGCGTATAAAAGTCTTGGTAATAAGTCTCATGTTCAAAACCGTTATAAAACCGTGTTTATCGATCCTTCTTGTTGACTTAATTTTTTGACATCGTTGTCTATTAGGATGGATTATTAATTTAATGATTTTGGTTACACCGTTAAGACTCTATGTTTAGACTTAATCTCTATTCACGCATAAGTCAATGATGTATCCTCGTGATCATTAAGACAAAAATAAAATAGATACCAATTAGGAATAAGAGAGTTTAGGTTCGTAATTAACACTCATGAGATATGATCGTGTTGCTAACTTATAATAACAATGATCTCGTTACACGCTTAGCAGGGAATTGGGTGAAAATCGAGGACGACGAAATTATTTCTAACGAAGCGTTCACGTGTTCTTGTTCTATGATCCCAAAAGTCACGTTTTCGTGATGAAAACAATACATTATGTCTAAAACGCGTGTAGTAGTTTATTTAAATTTATGTCTTTAATAAATGTCACCATAAAATGAATTTTGGAGATGCTACGATACTTAATTCTAGCATTGCGTGGGGACACGACAATGGTTTAGTATGGGGGAGTGATAAGACTGTAATTATACATAGTCTCATCGTCCAAATCGGGTTTAAAGCACTTAAAATATCATCAAAATACCCAAAAATGTGCCTGTGTTTGTTCATTGTGTATTTCAGGTACGGATATCGTGAATCCACCAAAAGATTACAAGAATAGAGCAAAACCGAACACGGGAAACGAAGTTGCACAAAGAACCGGGCCCAAGTTTGGAATTTACAAAAATGCCCTTGAAAAATTGAAGATTGGCAAGATTGGTCCCTCAAGAATTGCAAGTTGTCACTATATATCCTTGAAGAATCAAGGTTGAACGACTATGGTCCTCAAAGATTCATGTTTTGTCAACTATAGTCCTTGAATTATGGCTAAAGTACACAAATGGTCCTTATATCATGCTTACAAAAGTTAGAAGGGGGTAAAAATGCAATTAGCTCAAAGATCATATCAAAGAATCCAAGAGAAAAGCTGTGGGAACTTGTTTTATCACTTTCTACAAAGATTAGGGGGCACATGTGTATAAAACGTAACCCAAACCCGGTCAAAACCCGCCATGAGCCCAGTCAAACCCCACAACCCGGCCCACATCCACCACTATAACCCCACGTCACCCCATTACATTAAAAACGTTTTGAAAAATTGTTTTTTATTAAATACCCGGTTAACAACCTTAACCCCCTCCTATTTGGATCAAACACAACTATTAAGCCTCCCCTATCCTCAAACCCTAATCTCTAATTACCCCATTTTATCAAAGGGGTTTTGACTGTGCATTTCCAGATCCCCAATTACCATCTAAACAAACCAGACCTCACACCCAGAAACATGCCACATGGGTTGTGGTCCTCACCCAAGCACTCCCCTACCCATCACTCTCATAACTCGAATCTCCAAACCGACCAGATCCTCTTCTCCCATCAACTCCTTCACCTCCAAACAAAAATGGATGGTTTAGATGCATTTGAGCTAGCTGGTAAACCCACATGGACCTGCAGAAGTCACATGATGAAGATTGACCAAAATTCAAAAGTTCAAGCCAAGGGCATTCTCGGAAAATTAGGAGCTAGGGTTTGCATTTGTATTCAACCTTCTAGAATTATCTTGTAGTAGTATAAAAACAACCATCCAACTTGTGGATTGGTGTTCCAACTTTTGTACTATTTTCTATCAATTAATATTTAAAGTATTTTTAGCCAATGTGCATAAGTTGAGTTCCATTTAACTATTTTCAGTAGTGTAATGAGTTTTTATTCTTGCAAAAATTAGTTCTTTAAGGTATTTCTAGGTTTGGTCAAGTGGAAATTTATTTTGGAAACATCATTTTTTTTAAATACATGGTCTGAATTCAAAAGAAAAACCAAGGAAGTGAAAGTGGATTTGAGTTTTCTTTGGTTTTCAGAAATATGTTTTTGTTTTGGATATAATCACATTTCAACAATTTCAAATTTGTTGTTCAAGTTTTGAAGAAAAATCAGTTTATTTTTATCTTACTGTATCATAAGCTACAAGCTAGCAGCTTGTAGCTTTTAATACTTGAACTTGTTTTCTGTTTGTTGTGTTTGTGCAGGGATAAATCAAGACCCTCATCACACTTCATCATTTTTTTTCTCCTTAGAAGACATTTGTGTTTCTTTCTCTACATCAGCAACTTCCTTAAGCCTAGCATAAGCCTCCAGCTTATAGGAGAAGGCCTCAACTGGCCTTTGTGTGGTTGGATGTTAACCACACAAGGTAACGGGCTTGAACCCTCCTAGACATAGATGTTTATGTGATGTTTTTGTGATTGTGCATGATTTTGAATTTGACTTGTTTTATTGTTCATTTATCTGCCTATTTTTGCTTGTTTAGCTGTTATGTGCCTGTTTAGATAGGTATTGATCAGTTAGAATAGGACTTGAAAGCAATTAGCTTGTTAATTTTGAGTTATATATGGGTATTTGGGATTAGGTAATAACCACTCTTGAGTGACAAAAGATCTAGTTAAAACCACTCCAACACATGTCATAGGTTAGTGGTAGTTGTTATCAACACTTGTTTTTCGGTTTGGTATGGTGAAAATCAGTTTGCATGTTTTAATATTTGGTAAAAGTAGTAAAAAAGCTAATCAGTAGGCTCATTAAGGAGTGTTTGGTTGAGGTCATTTAGGATTTCTAGGGGTAACATAATCTGTGTGGTGGTGCTTACTCACTTTCCCCTTTCTCTGTCTATTCTTGCTTGAACTTTGGTTTCAACAGTTTAGGGATAAGAGCTAGTTTGCTTGTTTATTTTCTACTTAAAATCTGCATAGATTCGTTAATAGGCTAGAATAGGGTGGATTTTGTGATTTTGGGTGATTAATCTTGTGAGCAGTTAGTATTATTGCCAACCTAGGATAGTGAGTTAGTGAGAGGAAGATTGGTTGTGTTTTGACCAAGCTCAGCCCGTTTGAAACTGACCTACTTGACCTTCTAGACCAGCAAAACCATTCAGACCACTACTTGTGCTTGCCAGTGACCTCTATTGCCTATTTGTGCTCATTTTATTGCTTGTACTTGGTGATTTTCGTGTTTAAACTGACTCCCTACACTCCACTGAGTGTAGGGGTGCCAATTGTTCAAATCAATTCCAAAAAAACAAGCTTGAAATCAAGCTACAAAGTCCCAGACCCGTTTTTTTGCTCTATCAGGGGGAACCCAGTTACCCCTGCTAGTTGAAAAGTTCCCCCTGCTTCACAAGAAAACAAAAACAGTCAAGGGGTCACTTTCAGTAACTCATTCTTTTTGTCTTTAGTGGTTGAAAATAGGACTTAGGACTTCAAACATTTTTCATTATTTTTCTTATTTTATTCTTGATTTTCAGTTTAATTTAAGTTTTAGTTACTGTTCATTTTATATTTTTTAGATTAAATTGCTATTTTTAATTACTTTTAAATAGGCTGTTTTTGTCTTTTAGTGTAGAAAGTCATTATTTTTCAGTTCTAAAATTTTTCATAGATTAAGAAAAACATTTTAAGATTTTTAGTTTAAAAAGTTTTTACTGTTCACCTTTTAATTAATTTTTAGAATTAAATTAGTTTAATTAAGGTTTTAATTAATTTCAGTTTTGTCTTTTAGTGCAAAATTTTACATTTTTCAAACTTTTTCAATTTTCTACTGTTCATTAGTGTAATTTAGGATTTCTAAAATTGTCAAATTATATTTGGCATTATTTTATTATTTTTTATGATTATTTTAATTTAAAAATAGTTTTTAGTGATTTAAAAATAGAAAAATAGTTTTTAAAATTTAGGAAAAATACTTTCTAGTCTTTAGATAATATAAGTGAGTTATTTGTTCAATAAAATAATATTTTGGACATTTTATTAATTATATTTAATTTTAGGGCTTTAATTAGCATTTAAAATTGAATATTTTAATTAATAAAAGGTTTTAAAATATACTTGTTGGATTTTTATTCTTATTTATATTATTTTAGACTTAGTTTAATCTTTTAATTAATTTTTAGGTTAAATTTTAATTTCGTCGCGTTTTACGTAATTACGTCACCGTTTTACGTCAACGTCGTAGTTTAAATCGTAGTCGTAGCTCGTTTTTACTTTTTCTCTCTTTAAACCAAAAATGTCACTAATCTAAACTTTGATTTTATATAATATTGGCACATTAATCCACACACCTACTTCGAGAACGAACCCGCATTTATTCAGTTTTACGTTTTTCCTAAAACGTAACGCTTAATACTTGCCACTTATACGTTGTTTTCCTAAACACGTGCTTCTACACCTATCAATAGTCGTGACATTACGGGCTTGATGGCTACTTAAAAGACCTCTTTTAAGGTACTAAGCATTTTATTCAAGCCCGACCCATTAAAAAATATAGTCCATTAAGGCTACATGTATGAGCCCGACTATATAAGCCCTTCCTAGCATGTTAGGAAGGGTTGGTGGTTTCATTTTTTCTTAATCTAAAATTATCCTAGTTTCTCTGTTCTCTCTATTTTCTCTCTCTACTTTCTCTCTCTAGAGATCATCTATCTTTCTTCTTTATTTCAATAAATCAACCATGGTGAAGTGAATAAAATATAAGAACAACATTTGGTATCAATCGCCACGGGGTAGATTAGTAATTGGTTATTTGTTTATTGTTCTGTTTGTGTGATTTAATCTTTAATCATCTTGAATTAAAAAAATTTTAGTGTTTTCGGGCCCTAAATCTTGATATAAATCTCCTACATAGTTGTGGTAGGGATTTGGGTTTGTTATTGTGGTTAAAAAATCGCTAGATTTTGGGGCGTTTAGATAGATTTTGGGATACGGTTTGAAGAAGGTTCGATTCGTCTTGATTTAAGATTGACAGTTCCACTTTCGCAAAAGAGTTTTGTGAAAATCCCAAAAGTGGACATTGGAAGCATATTGCGAAAGTGAAAAATCCCGAAACCCATCATTTTTTTTCCAAACTCATTCCATTTCCCCGAAACTCATTTTCCTATTTATCCGACTAACATTTATCCCGAAACTGCCATTTCCCCAAAACTCAATTTTATCCTAAACTCATTTTATCCTAAACTCATTTATCCTAAACTCATTTTATCCTAAACTCAATTTTATCCTAAACTCATTTTATCCTAAACTCAATTTTATCCTAAACTCATTTTATCCTAAACTCAATTTTATCCTAAACTCAATTTATCCTAAACTCATTTTATCCGAAACTGATTTTATCCTAAACTCATTTTATCCTAAACTCATTTTATTCTAAACTCTTTTTATTCTAAACTCATTTTATCCTAAACTCATTTTATCCTACACTCATTTTATCCTAACTCATTTTCTCCTAAACTCACTTTATCCGAAACTCATTTTTCATTTATCCGAAACTCATTTTCCACTTTATCCGAACCTCATTTTTCACTTTACCCGAAACTCATTTTTCACTTTTTCCCGAAACTCATATTCCACTTTATCCGAAACTCATTTTTCACTTTATCCGAAACTCATTTTTCAGTTTATCCGAAACTCATTTTTCACTTTTCCCGAAACTTATTTTTCCGAAGTCACTTCATCAACCAAGACAACATCATAATGGAAAAGAGCAATGAGTGTTCAGTTGTGACAACTCTCGAGATGGAACAATTACAACAACAGACACGCTTCTTGAGAGATAAATGCATGGAAAGTTTGAGAATACTTCAATCATCGTTGAGAGCCTTTCAAAAGTCCTGCTAGACTTAGGTGAATCCACTGGCACGTTCATAAGAGCATTCACACAAGCCATGGAGAAAGTTGCGACACAACTCACCAAAGAAAGAATTTTTGGGAGTGAATGCAAGATCACCTTCACTGAACTCAATACGACATTTGAAAAGACCTTGGATTTAAAATTCCTCATGTCTTCGAGTACACAGCGATGCTTCATGAGACATCATGAAACTACTCAAACGTACAAAGACCTGATCCCAAGTAACATCCAATCCATTGAAACCTATGTCCACAGAACAATAATTCGTGAACAAGAGATAGATAAAAGGTTCAATGCAAGTTGTGGTACAGTATCGGGTCATGTGAATGAAAGCTGCACATCACGGAACACAAAGCATGGTACGCATAATGATCATACCATACATGGGACAGAAAACAGCAACACTGGCACACAAGACATCAGTTCTGAGACTGTCATCAGCAATACAACTTCTTATGATAATGGCCCTGTCTTCGACTCTAACCCATTGGAACAGGTACACAATGATGAATATAACGTGTTTTCCAATGCTAATACGCATGAGCATTGTGATCAAACTCAAACCCTTATTGACACATGTATGACGAAAAAGGTTGATAGCAATACCATACCTGATCCCTTAGACACATGCAATAATGAGTCTGACGATGATCAACATGCAAATGAGTATGATGATGTGGAGCGTATTGCGCTTGCTAATTTAATTGCCACTTTACAAAAAGATGTCAAAAAACTAGAAAGATTCAAAATGTAATTATAGAAGGCAAACGCTACGCTCACTCAAAATTTTAATGAATGCAAAGCTGCTCTAATAAAATCTAGTGAGACCATCGATAGTTATAGAGCTCAGCTTCTTCAAAACACCAACGAGATTGAGGGGTACAAAGGGTGTTTAGTTAACGTCAAAAAGGACGATTATCAACAGAAATATAACGAAACTCTTAAGCTTCTAGAACAAGAGAAACGTAAGCATAACACCTCTTTAAGTACTGAACGTCACAAAACGTATCTTGCTACAACTATGTTGATCCCAAACTTAGATCGATTTAGCTTTGTGTATACGAGATTAGATCAAGTTATACACGTAGAGAAACCTTTGTATATGATTATGAATCTAAGTGTTATGCGGAATTTAACACTTAAACAAGAACACACAAGATGTAAACAAACTTTCACTTTGATTATCACTATCAAACTTGCTTACAATGAAAGTAGTTTACGAATGAAAACTTATATATATAACATTAACCTAAAGGTCTTCTTTAATAGACATAAGAAGCCTTGTACAATAATCTACGTATCAGCTATTCTAGGTAAAGATAAATATAGAAAATACATTGTCGTTCCTATCCTTACTAGAAGTATTCTAGAATATAATAAACGTGTAGAATATATCTTCCGTCAGTGCTTGTCTTCAATGTGTCAACGCTTGACTTTAACTTGTCAACGCTTGAGCTGTCAGTGCTTGTTTTGTTCTTGTCAACGCTTGTTTTGTTCTTGTCAGCGCTCAAATGATCTGGCCTTAATTTATTCCCAACAATCCTCCCCTAAACTTGATATCCACTCTTATGATCAAGTTTCTGAATAAGCATTAAGGACTAGGAGGAATCTTACAAACATTCTCATATTGGTAATGAATAAATCTAATCAAATCTTTTGCCACGTCACTTGAATAATCTATCTCCAGCTGAGTGTCCTTCATCTTCTCCAAAATAGCTTTGGATATGAAATACTGACCATCCACAAGTAGATACTCAACAAACTTTGTAGAACTCAAATGGTATACACCAGCAGCTGAATATAACCTCCATTGAAGACCATTGAGGTCATCTTCAAGATCCTTCCAAATTGCAGGATCCTCATCTATTGGTCCACACATTCTTTTGAATGTGGTCCAAAGTTTTATTCCATTAGCTGAAGTTGGTGCTTCAGCCTCATACTTGGTCTCCAGCAACCTCCAAAGGTCCACCAAGTCTTCTCTATCACAACTTGCAAACAAAGATATGAGAGTGGTAAAAGTGTGTACCTCTTTACCATATCTGCCAACCTTCCAAAATCCACATTCATCTTCTTCATAGCTCACAATTGGATTTCTGGAATCTAATGGTAACACTTGCACCATATCTGAAGCTTCTAATGGTGAGAGCTTGAGGCTCTTTCTTATGACTGCTTCACTTGGATATAGTGGATCCATATCTTTGGGAAACTCAAATGAAATTCCCTTCTTCACTGGCCTGGGAACAAACATAGCTTTCTTGAATTCCATTTCTTCTGCAAGTTCTTCCTTTCTTTCATCAGAAAGAAGTCTGAGAGTGTTTGCTTCCTACACTCTCACCCAAATGGGATAAGCCTTGCTTTCCAATTCATCAAATGTCAATGCCTTCAACTTCTGATAAGTCCATCCAACTCCATGACATCTGAGCAACATAAAGTATAGCTCCCTTCTATCCCTTTTCAACTCTAAGAGAATATTACTTGCCTTGTGTTTCAAAATTACCTGGAAATCTTTCTGAACTCTAAGAAGAATCTCCAAACCCCATATTTGATCTGAAATGGTCAAGTCTGGATTCTCCATGCATCTGTCTTCCCAAGCATGATACATTTGAACCACCTCTGGCATGTCAAAGTCAACCTGCAATTTCAATTCTCTCAACTTTTCCTTAGCAAACTCATCACCATACTCAAGCCTTTCTGGTTCTATAATCATCACACTTGAGTCTGAGCTAGCTCCATCACTTCCTTCTTCTGAAGTCACAACAAATGGTGACTCTTCCTTTTTATCATGTTCCATCATTTGTGCAGCCAATCTTCTATCAAATTCAATTTGAGCTGCATCCTTTGGAACAATCTCTTCTACCATTATACCCTTACCCTTATCTGATGGTGCAATGATTGGTAAGGTAGATGGTGATACCTGAGTAGAAACCTCCTTAATGATAGATGATGACTGGGATACATCACCTTCATGTGCAGGTCTGTCAACGCCCAATTTTGTCCTATCAGCGCCCAAAATATTTCTGTCAGCGTCCAAATTCTCCTTGTCAACGCCCAAATATCCTCCCTCAGCGCCTTTTGTAACCTCTCTTAACATAGCTGTAAATGATAAATTTAAGTTGGTAGGAGAGACTAAGGACGTATCAAAACCTGTTTGTTTCTTCAAAGTTGTAAGGGCCTCAGCAACATCCATTGATTGACCATCATGACTGCCCTTATCACTCAGATTTATTGGATCTTCCTCCCCTTTGGAAGATTCCTCCATACCCCTCCTAGCACGATCACTTTCCAAAACAACAATCCTCTCCCTCAATTGCGTGAGTTCAAGGCCTTGTGAGCTGACAACTTGTACTAAGTCTGCATTTTGCTTTTGCAAGCTTATGCAGACTGCCGTCAATCCCATAAGAGTCATTGGTTCCAGGCTACCCTCTTCTAAAATGGGGATTTGACCTCCCAAGTCAGATTCATTGGGCATGGATGAGGACTTAATGATGGTGGGACTGCCTTGGCCAGCATCTAAGCCAGAACCAATAGTCCCAGCCTCATCCAGGTCACCAGCCACACTTGTGGTGGTGGTTCTCTCTGCTACATGGCTAGGACCACCAGAGGAGAACACTCCAGTAGTCCTTTGGCGTTTCATCAACCTATATTCAGGGGGTGTGGAAGATGGTGTGGAAGAATGGGTAGATGTGGGTTGGTTAAGGGGTGTTTGGGATTGTGAATGTTGTGTGTCAGCGTTGGAAATAGGCACATCAACGCCAACATTGAGTGTGTCAGCGTTGAAGGATTCTGAGTCAATTTGCATATGTTCAGGTGAAGGTAAAGGTTCAGGAATTGGTTCAAGTTGTGGTTGAGGGTCAATTTGAGGTTGGGGGTCTGGTTGGGGTTGTGCTGCTGCAATAACAACAAGCATAGCTTGGGTTAAAGGTAGGTCACGATGGGGTGGTGAGTTCATCTTCATAAAAATAGCTTTCTTTTGCTCAGGGATCTTATAAAAATCATTGTGATCCCTTGAGCAGTAACCTTGAACATCAAAAACCATTTGCAGAAAACGGGGATAAGCTAAAGTCATTTTGTTCCCCTTGTTTTTACACATGCCCTCAAAAATCATTTTTGAATAATTAAATTTTTTGCCCTGTTGCAATGCACACAATAGCACTTGCAATGGATCTATTGATCTCATTGTGTGCAGTACATTTGGGACTCAAACATTGAAAGAGGACATGTATGAGGTACTTCCAGGCTGGGGGAAATTCCTGCTTATGATACTTGTTTAGAGTACGTTCATCAGGAAAAGGATATCCCAAAGCCCTAAGCCCTTGTTCTATTTCATTTATGGGAAGGGTGGCTATACCATCAGCATCATCAAGATGTAAGGCTTGGCGTACCAAAGCCTCAGTAACCACCCAAGGTCTCCCATGAACAATAGAAGTCAATGTAGTCACTCTATTAACTGTTGAGGAACTTACAGTGTTCCAAAACTGTTTAATATGTGTGACTGGAATGAGTGGTGCATGAGAAAGAGCATACCTTAATGGGGATGCGTTCAAATACGCCACCATTTGTGTGTATTGGGGAAACAGAGTATCATCAGCCTCAAGATACGCAATCATGTTGTGTTGAGATCTGAACCCCAATTGCAATTCTGATGGTCGAAACTTTGGTGCCATTGATGAAAGCTGTTAATTTTAAGTGAAGAAGATGAAGTAGATAAGAGAAAAATGTGTTAGACAAGAATTATAGATACCCTGTTTAAAATAGGAGCCAAATTTATAGGAGAAGAAGATGCATGTGATAGGCCCAAAAATAGGCAAGTATTTTCAAAAATCAATCATGAAAATATTGAAAAAGTTATAAGTTATCTCATGCATTAAATGAAAGTAACAACTCCTAAAATTACGGCTCAAAAATATGTCATAAAGTAACAACTGGGTAGGTCCCATTGAGTGTCAACGGTCAAAAATAACCTATCAACGCCCAACGACTATAATCTTGTCAACGTTTGCCTATAGCCATGTCAGCGTCCAATTTGGTCACAACAACGCTTGGAAAAATACTTGTCAGCGTCCAAAAATAAAAATGTTTAAAAATGAAAAATGACCTTAACAAAGTAATTTATCCTAGAGAAGATAACCAAAAAGCTGATAATTATCATAGGGCGGCAAGCACTGTCCAGTTATGCACACTTGCTTAAGCAAGATAGACATAACAGTCCTCTAGTGTCCCTTGCTAACCAAAACTCTTAACAACCAAGTTACCTTACAAAATTCCTTGTTACTCCCAGGTAAATCCCATAACAAAATTATTCCCAAGTCTCCCAACAGACCACAACCAATTCTAGGCCAAAAATGTCTTGGCAGCATGCACAGTATATCAACTTTGCATGCTACAGTGCCTCATGATTTAGTAAAACTAACTCATACTAACCTGTGTACACAATCTAGAATTGTGATAAGAGTATCATATGGATACCCAAAAATCCTAAAGGTTCCTAAAACCTCCCCTTAAACTATGATACAAAAGTTTGCTAAAATCATGCATGAACATAAAAAATTTATGTCAAGATAGGAATGAAACATTCCAACCATCATCCATAAATAAAAACTTGTCCAAATGCTTCTCCATTGATCCATAAGCAACTCTATATCCAATGGTATACTGCTAACACCATCTGCACATTTAGATTGAAAACCACAAAACTAACATTGTTGCTGACAACGCCCCGATAACACATGACAACGTTGAGGGAAGCTTTGTCAGCGTTAGACAATTATATTGCTGACAACGTTGCAAAAACACTTATCAGTGTTCAAGCAACCTTTGTCAGTGTTAGAAAAATATAGTGGAAAATCTAAATCATCAATAAGACCAATAACAATGCATCATCCTGTACATACTTTTACAAAAAGACTCCAAAACACATATTATGTGAGATTGACCATTCCAATACTTGTTACCAAGTACTGAAATCTCCAAGCATCAAAAGGTTTAGTTAATAAATCTGACACATTTTCCTCAGTGTCAACCCTATCTGGTTGTATTAAACCTTTTTCAAAGCAATCTCTTATAAAATGGTGTCTAATTTCTACGTGTTTAGTTTTAGAATGATGTACAGGATTCTTAATGATGCATAAAGTACTATTATTGTCAACAAATATCTTAGTATGCATGAAATTGTACCCATAGTCCAACAGTTGGTTCTGAATCCACAAAACTTGGCCACAACAAGCAGCTGTAGCAACATACTCTGCTTCAGTTGTAGAATTAGCCACCACTGTTTGTTTCTTGCATTGCCAAGATATCAACCTGCTCCCAAGAAACTGACATCCACCAGTTGTGGATTTCCTATCAAATTTATCACCTCCATAATCACTATCTGAATATGCAATCAGCTCCAATGGTGAATCCTTTGGGTACCACAAACCAAGACTAGGATAGCATCTTAGGTACCTAAAGATCCTCTTCACAGCATAAAGGTGACATTCTTTGGGAGTCACTTGATGGCGTGCACAAGCACACACAGCAAACATGATGTCAGGTCTGGAGGCAGTAAGATACATCAAGGATCCAATCATGGATCTATAGTGCCTGACATCAACATCCTTCCCATCTCCAGTCTTTCCCCAAGGGTGTTCTCTATCCATAGGAGTAGTAGCCCTCTTTTCATGTGGAGAAAAGCCAAACTTCTTCAAGATCTCAACAACATATTTATCCTGGGGAGATGAAGATACCATCTTCTTTCTACTGAACTTGTAAACCAAGAAAGAAGTTCATCTCCCCCATAGCACTCATCTTGAATTTGTCTGTCATAAGCTTGGAGAAATCCTCACTCATCTTTGGATCAGTAGACCCAAAAATGATATCATCAACATAGACCTGCACAAGCAACACATCCTTGCCTTTCTTCTTTGTAAATAGTATCTGATCTATGGTTCCCCTCTTGAATCCATTGTCCACCAAATAGGTAGACAAAGTACCATACCATGCTCTTGGGGCTTGATGAAGGCCATACATAGCCTTTTTGACTCTATACACTTTATCTGGATGCTCTGGATCCTCGAAACCAGGAGGCTGCATCACATATACTTCCTCAACAATAGTTCCATAGAGGAAGGCACTCTTGACATCCATTTGATAGACTGTGAAGCCCATGCAAGATGCATAGGCTAGAAAAATCCTAATAGCTTCAATCCTTGCAACTGGTGCAAAGACCTCCTCATAGTCTATCCCCTCCTCTTGTGTATAACCTTGAGCCACTAACCTTGCCTTGTTTCTAACCACAATGCCTCTTTCATCTCTTTTGTTCCTGAGAACCCATCTTGTCCCTATAGGTCTAACATATCTAGGACAATCAACCAGCTCCCAAACATCCTGAATTGCAAATTGGTGAAGCTCATCCTGCATTGCTTCCACCCAACTTGGTTCTTTAAGAGCATCAAATATTTTCTTGGGTTCTTCTTGTGACAGAAAACATGCAAACAAACATGCTTGCACAAGAGGGGTATCAACCTTCTTGTGTATATTGGCAATAAACCCACCAAGACCTTGATGAGATCTTCTAGTCTGAACTGGATAATATCACCAATGATCTGGGAAGGGGGGTGATTCTTCATTGTGGAAGTGAGAACTCCTCCTTTAAAAAGTCTGGTGTCCTCAACCTCATGCTCCATGTTGCCAATATCTTCTTCATCAGACTCTCTTACTTCAACATGAGGATGAACCTCTTCATATATATTGGAAGGTTCACCTTGTTCAAAATTGGAAGAGAAAAGATGTGCAGAATTGTTGTCAACGCCTGAATCTTGTTTGTCAGCGCTTGGGCTAACAACGCTTGAATTGTTGTTGTCAACATATGAACCATCAACGTCTGAATTGGTCTTGTCAGCGCTAGATTTGCCTTTGTCAGCGCCTGAAGGACCATGCATGTTTGTATCTGGTGGTGCTTGGAAACCACCATTATCTTGTCCAACAGCAGCAGCAGCAGCAAAAGCATCTGTCCAAATGGGAATTGTGACATATTCTAGTATAGGAGATGCCTTTTCTGCTTGTGATCCAACCCTCTCATGAACCTGTGTACCTGAAACATCAAAAACTTGTTCCTCCACAACATTTGAAGTTACCTTCACAATGTCTGGATTAGTGACAGGCATATAATTTAAAGTTCTGGATAAAGGTTCCAAGTCAAACAACCAATTAGGACCACTTTCAGGATCACTAGGTTTATTCTCTAAAAACCTAACATGTACTCTTTCAACTATACGTTTGTCCTCTTTAAGATAAACCCTATATCCCTTGCTCTGTACTGAATACCCCATGAAGTAACCCTCATCACCTTTGGCACTAAATTTCCCTAAGGCATCACTAGTGTCCAAAACTACTACATGACAACCAAAAGGTCTGAGAAAACCAATATTAGGTTTTCTACCCCAAAGTAACTCATAAGGTGTTTTGTTCTGAATTTTGTTAACCAATGCTCTATTTTGCACATAGCAAGCTGTATTAACAGCCTCAGCCCAAAAGGCTATAGGAAAGTGAGCATCAGCCAACATTGTTCTGGCTGCTTCAATTAGGGTTCTATTTTTCCTCTCAGCAACCCCATTTTGTTGTGGGGTTCTAGCAATACTAAATTGCCTTGTAATTCCTTTACTGGCACAGAAATCATCTAGCTTCTTATTCCTAAATTATCCACCATTATCACTCCTAAGCGTTTTAACCTCATTGCCAGACCTCTTCTCAATCTGAGTGATAAAATTAATTTGAATATCAGCTGTGTCACTCTTCATAGCTAGAAAGAATGTCCAAGTAAACCTAGAAAAGTCATCTGTGATGACAAAGCAATATGACTTACCATTCAAACTTTCTATATTGGTTGGACCAAAGAGGTCCATGTGAAGCATATGAAGAGGTCTAGAACTAGTGTGCACCTGTTTAGACTTGAATGAGACCTTGTGCTGCTTGCCTTTAAGACATGCAACACAAAAGTGGTCATTGTGGAAGGCCTTCTCAGGCAAACCATCAACTAAACCAAGCCTCACAAGTCTATTTATATTTTTAAAATTTATGTGCCCTAGTCTCCTGTGCCACAAATTACTCTCATCTACTGAGGCCTTAGCATAAAAACAAGACATATTATTATTCATTTTAATCCCATTCAAATTAACATTATATATGTCCTTATGCCTAGGTGTTCTATACTCAATATATTTCTCATCAGGGATCTTAAAATCCTTGCTTAACACCAAACACTCAGTATTAGTAAAAAGAACTTTATTTTTGTTATCACAAACTTGTGATACACTAAACAGGTTGTAATCAAGTTCTTTTACCAGGAAGACGTTCTCAAAACGCAAATTCTTGGTGAGAAGGGTTCCTTTGCCTGTGATAGTACCATATCCGCCTCCAAAGTAAACCTTATCACCATCTTTAATAGGAGAGAAGTTCGTCAGATAGTCTTCCTTTCCTGTCATGTGCCTTGAGCATCCACTATCCCAATATCCATAATCATTGACCTGTCTTTGAATGCCCTGCACATAAAGAAAACAAATTAGTTTTCTTTGGGAACCCATGTCTTAAAAGACTTGGATTCATCTGGTTGTTCAATAAGAACAGACTTAGTTCTCACAACAACCCTATTCTCATCCTTCTTAGGATGAAATACCCAGTTAACCCTAATAGGTTTTGTAATGACCTTTGAAATGTAATTAAATCTATTACAAGTCATTGAAATCCCATTATCATTAGGGTTCTGATCTTTCTTGGGTCTCCATGTTAAGCTTGAAGAAGCTTTAGACCCCTTACCTTGTGGTTGCAAATATTTAGGTCTGGTCACGTTTCTGTCAGCGTTAGAATTTGTCCTGTCAACGCTGAAATCACCCTTGTCAGCGTTGAACCTAGGGTTTGCTACAGAAACCCATTGCCTATTTGACCAGGTGTTTGTCTTTTGAAATGGTCTTTGTCCATGAGTGTTAGACCTTCTAGTAAAGAATGGGGCAGGTCTAATCACTTGTAGACTTTGCTGCACACAAGGTTTGGGTCTGAAAACGTTTGACTTCCTAACAACGTTGACTTTGTTCCTGTCAGCGCTGAAATTGTTTCTATCAGCGCTGGCTTTGGGAGCGTTGACACACTTGTATGCCAAGTGTGAAAAGCTACCACACGTGTAACAAGCTTTTCTAGACACAACCTTAGGTCTAAAAGAGAAGAAGCCTGTTCCATGATTGCTAACTTGGCTCTTGGGAGACCTAGTATTCCTATACATCTCTGCATTTTTAATGGTAGGTCTTCTAACAGTGTTTGAGCCTAGGTCAACAGCTTTACTAGTGATTGGGTTAGTAACCTTAATGGGTGGTGACTCATTAGGACTTTCACATAGCAAGCCACCTTTGACAAATAAAGTAGGGTTAGCCTTCTTCCACTCATTCAGGTCAGTCAGTTTTTGTTGATACTCTTCAACTGGAATGACAACTCTTGGTGGAGGAACGAGTTCCTCCTCTTGGAGCTCTGGTAAACCAGTCCAAGATAAGTCCCTTTGTTGGACACCATAGAAGTCACCAGCTGGTGGTGGAACCAAAGAGTAATCATTTATCCCAATCCCAGTCATGTCCTTATGATCCCTTTGTTTAGCCACACAGTCTCCTAGGGTTTGGGTGGCTCTATCAAATCTTTGAATTTTGAGGCCAACATTATCTTTATTCTTAATGGCCTCATCTAACTTAGCCTGTAATTCACCATTAACCCTTTCCATGATGTTTCTAATATCCATACTAGTCTCCAACTCATGTTTTAAGATATTAATTTTATCTTTTAAGTCAAACTCCATTTTCTTGTATTCAGAAACGGTTTTCTCAGTTTCAGTAAGAGCTAGTTGGTAATTAGACAATTTACATCTTTCAGTACTCATATCATCTTTTAATCTTAACACCTCTTTGTTAAGTCTTTCAGTATTTAACCTACAACCTTTGCTACAAAAAGCGTCATCATATACCTCATTATCAGATGAAGAGGAAGAGTGTGCCATGAGAGCATATTCAACATGCTCTTCTTCTTCAATATCAGCAACCAAAGCTTTATCCTCTTCAACATTCTTAGCCAGATAGCTCCAATCCCATCCCATACCATCAATTCCTTGAATTGCAACCATGGCTTTGGAATCCTGAGCTTTGACAATCTGACTTGAGGGTTTACCAGCATCCGATCTTCTAGGAGATCTACATTCCCTCATGAAGTGCCCCATACGATGACAGTTGTAGCATTCAACTTTGGATTTATCAAATCCAGCTGTGTCTTTAGCATTGAAGGTCATCTTCTTTTTAAACCTTCTGTTATACCTATTTGCTCTTATACTGGCAAGAGCCATGTTCCACTTGATGTCCATCTCTTCCAAATGCTCATCACTTATTTGCTCAAGGTCCTCATATGTAATCACTGAACCATTGGGCAAAGAAGCAATGTAAGCACAAACAGTATCCAAATCTAAACCAGCAGGTTTAACTCTTGGGGAGTCATTCTTGTATGTGTCAGCGTCTGAAAAGGAGACGTTGACAGGACTTGTTCCAGCGCTGACATATGATGATCCAGTAACTGGATGCATGTAAGAGTCTTTCTGATTGAATTGACCTTCACTATGAGAGAAGAAGGCCATGTTGCTGTTGGTAGATTTGCTTCCATGTTCTAAAAGAGTTTCATCTTCCAACAGCCTTAGTTTGTTGTAGATGTCATCAAACGAGGAGCTCTTGTAAGTATTGTTGGCAAGAATAGATCTTGCCTCAATCTTCCATGCCTCACCAAGACTTTTAAGAAAGGTAGCATTGATTTCAACATCACCAACTTGTGTCCCCATGAAGGACAACTTGCTTGTAATGTCAAGCAATCTGCTTCTCACACTACTGAGTTTCTCATTGGGTTGAGCTTTGAAGACAGCATAGTCATGCAGAAGTTGCTTTTTCTTTTCTTCCTTAGTGTCTGCATTGCCACCATATGCAACTTCAAGAGCTTCCCAAAGATCCTTAGCAGATTCATAGCCTCTATATTTATGCTGGTTTTCTTGTCCCAAAGAGACTTTCAGAATATTTAGGGCTTTCATGTCAACCCTTTTCTTTGCAATGTCATCAGCAGCCACAGCTCTACCATCTCTAGGTTTTTCTCTCTTATCCTCTTCAGAACATCCAACAAAAGCTGATCTTTGAGCAATGACATCAAGAATCTTTTGAGCCTTATTGAATGTGTTTCCATATTCAATAATCTCCCAGAGTGTGTAGTCATAGATCCACAGATATTGTTCAAAGTTGAACTTCCATAAGTCAAAGTTGGTTGCATCAAGCATGGGAATCTTGATGTTTGGTAAAGCTGAGGACGAGGAGGTTATTGCTTCAAACATGATGTTGTTAGGGTTTCTGAGAAAATTAGGGTTTTGGTGATTTTTAGGGTTCTGGTGTTCTTTAAGATCAAAAGTTCCTCAACAAGCTCTGATACCACTTGTTGATCCCAAACTTAGATCGATTTAGCTTTGTGTATATGAGATTAGATCAAGTTATACACGTAGAGAAACCTTTGTATATGATTATGAATCTAAGTGTTATGCGGAATTTAACACTTAAACAAGAACACACAAGATGTAAACAAACTTTCACTTTGATTATCAATATCAAACTTGCTTACAATGAAAGTAGTTTACGAATGAAAACTTATATATATAACATTAACCTAAAGGTCTTCTTTTATAGACATAAGAAGCCTTGTACAGTAATCTACGTATCAGCTATTCTAGGTAAAGATAAATATAGAAAATAGATTGTCGTTCCTATCCTTACTAGAATTATTCTAGAATATAATAAACGTGTAGAATATATCTTCCATCAGTGCTTGTCTTCAATGTGTCAACGCTTGACTTTAACTTGTCAACGCTTGAGCTGTCCGCGCTTGTTTTGTTCTTGTCAACGCTTGTTTTGTCCTTGTCAGCGCTCAAATGATCTGGCCTTAATTTATTCCCAACAAACTAAAGTCAATGAGCTAACTTAAATAAATGGTCTTCTTCAAGAGGATAAAACTAAACTTGTTAATAAAAAGAAAGCAATGGTTGAAAAGATGGAAAAGGATTGCAAAACTAAACAAGCGAATGACATCGAAAAATGGGTGGAACTTGAAACTCAAATTGATTTTTACAAGAAAATTGTTTACAAAATAATCAATCAATTCAAACCATGAGAATGTTGGTACCTCGTTCGTTCTTCAAGGGTAGACCTAGTTTTGCAAATCCGAAGTACCTTGAGCAAGCTCAATCTGAGAATCAGCACCTATATCTTGATGAGTCCCAATGGACCGATCTTGATTGCCTTGTAGTTAGGCCTGATAGTGAAGAGACAAACTATTTGGAAGAAGAGAGTAGATCAAAAGTTAATAAAGAATTTGTTAAACCATATGATTATGCTTATGAAAACAGTCTTTATGGTCTTTTCAAACCGCAAACACAGAAGTATCGTGAGAAAATATTTTTCGAATGTGAACAAATATGAATTAAATGGAGACAAGTTTTTACCACTAAGAAAACTAATGTTTCAAAATTTATTGAGTACTTGCCATATAAAGCTTCTATAAGCAAGAGTAAGCAAGCACTTAGTTTTCTTAAACAAGACATTGAAAATTTCAAAAACAACGTGAACGTTTGAAAGGCAACAAAGAAATTCCTCACGATATAATTGTGCTTGTGAAAAGTATTTTGATTCCTCTTGTGGAACGAACGCAGAAACATGTTTTGGAATTTGAAACATTAATTGAGCAAGAAATGTTTGACGATTTGAAATATGTGGAATCTCTTGAAAAAAAATTGACGATCAACAACCTGAAAGAGACGAGTTTTCTACAGCATAGGATCTACTTTTACACGAATGTCTCTCCAACGATATTTTGTGTGTTGCTCTTACATCTTGTGCAGCTATAGACGAATATTCTGACGTGGCATGCAAATATATTGATCAAGTCAAAGAGTGTGAACGCCTTGAAACTGAGCTTTCGAAACAAAAAGATAATGTTGATCAAAAGGCTTTTGTGTTAATTCAACACTGATGTGATTTTCTTCAAAAACATTGTCATTCTCTTGAAATTGCTTTGGAAGCCAAAGTCGGAAAAGGACCAAATGATAATAACTTGCAAGAAAAACTTTCAGCATCGTGTCGAGAAATGAATGAAATGAGTATGGAAATTACAGACTTGAAAGCTCAGTTGCAAGAAAAGGACATAGCGATAGAAGAGTTGAAGAAACTCGTTGCCAAAATGGGTGGGAAAACTATGGAACCTAAAGTTGTGAAACCTGTTGTTCGACAACCCAGTGCCTACAAGGATCCAAAGCCATCTATCTTAGGAAAATTGACTCCTTTCTCCAATTCTTCTCATGTAAAATCTAGGTTACCCCCTAAGACTGATGTGCAACCAAGTGTTCAAAACCATCCATATCACCATATGTTCCTCCATTTAGAAAGCACACTTTTTCTAAAACCAACCATGTGAATGCACCTATCACTTCTAGGACTCCTCCAAAACGTGTGACATTCGCGTCCACAAAGGAATCTGTAGGTTCAAATGACTTCGTTCATACCAAAAACCTAGAGGATGCTAAGCAAAAAGGGAAGATTCAGAAAGACAAACCCGTGTATTCAAAACCTAGTTCACCAAATCCCGGTAGAGTTCCACGCACTCATAATGGTAGTCAACCAAAACCTAGGATTCCTCACCAGCAATCTAGGAATTGGAAACTAATACTAAGTTTTTGGCTAAGTATCAAAATTCGTTGTTCCGAATCTCTTCGAATTGACTATTGGTTCAAAGTGCGACTCAGTTGTTCTGGGTGGAATAATAAATGGTTTGGTTGATTATCTATTTTAAACTAATAGCAAATAAGTAAATGTCGTTGAGTAAAGTAGAAGTTTAAAGATTAAACTAAAAATAACGAGTTAAAAATAAATGCTTGAAAACTTAAAGACAACATTAGAAAAATACTTGAACACTTAATAAATCTAAAACTTGAAAACTATGTAAAAACAAGAAATTTAACCATCGGAATGCAAAATGTGAATCTGATCGGAATATGAGGCTGATCGGAATGTCAACCAACACTCTAGTCGGAATACTGCAATCGGAATATGGTTTTAAGAAGGTGGTCGGAATAATCGAAATAAGCCAATCGGAATACCAAAGATCTAGTCAAATCGGAATGTTTAGCAAAACATTCCAATCGGAATGTCAACAAATCCCACCGTCAGAATAATGAAACCCTAATCCGATCAATTGATCGAAATACCAAGGTTGCCAAATCGGAATACAATAAACCCTAATCCGATCTTAATGATCGGAATACTGGAGCAGTGCAAATTAGAATACCACAATCAGAAAAGGGTTTAAACCTTTTCCGATTACCCTTTTGATTCGAAATAAGCAAAGCTATAAGCTATAAGGAATAAGCTCAAACTAAAACTTGAACGAATCTATAGTGAAAAGGACTAAATAAGCACGAATAACAACTTATCCAAACTTAAAGTAAGCAATCTTTTAAATCAAACTATAAAAAGATGAACTTTTTAAGAAAAATTTCAAAAAGTAAATAAGCTAAACATATAAATAAGCCAATAAGCACAAAGATCTTAAAGCTTATTCGTATGAAAACTTAAGTAGGAATAAAAAGATTAACTTTTTAGCACGAAAACATTAAGAACAACACGGATCAAATAGATTTCGTACCAAAAGTAAACTAAAATCAAAGAAAGGTAGAAAGAGATGAAAGATTAAAAGCTTAACTTGAACTTGATTAATGAAATCAACAATACACAAAAGTTTAATCTTGAAAGATTAAAAAAAAGAAAAGATGAAAACTTAGTGAGATAAAGTTGAGAACTTTCTCTCTCTAAAACTAGAAAGGAAAATGAAAAATGAAACTAAACTACTAAAAACTAACCAACCCTCCTAATGTGTATTAGGAGGGTATTTATAGGGAAAAATGGGAAGGAGTGCATGTGTTGCCTCTTCTTTCTTTCTTCTCGACTCGATTTAAATCTTTTGTCTTCCTCGACGTCGTCTCGGGATTTGTCGATATATATTGAACTTGTCTTGTAATTTTCTTCTTCTATTAGACTTGAGTTCTCCGACTTCATTAAACTTCCGTCTTTAGACTTTTCTTCGATAAATCTTCAGAATAGGCCTTGGACTTCCGTTCTTTTTGCACTCTTGATCTTTTGACTTCGTATTTTCTCGTTTTCTTCGATAAAAGCCCGTGTTTTCTTCCTTTTTCATCTTTTGGTCCTAAAACACAATAAAAACACAAACCACGCATAATTCCGACTTTTACGACATAAATTACACGATTTGGTCTTGTTATTATTGGAAATAAGTGGTAAAAGGATAATTGTTTTCACACTTATTAAATCCCCTACACTTGACCATTGCAATGCCCTCATGCAATGCATTAGTTTTAAAGCATGGTTTACATTTTCTATCATAAATAACCCACCTTGGCCTTTATTAAATACTAAACATTTATGGACAGTAAAAAGATAAAAACAAGTAAAGAAATCAAAGACTTACATTGGTTTTTGGCTGCCATGAACGTTTATCATCCTCAAGTTTCACGTTCCCCATACCAAAAAACGAGATCATTGTTATTATAAGTTAGCAAACTAACACGAACTCATGTGGGCCAATTATTCACTTATACTCCCTTATTCCTAGGTGTATCTCTTATATTTTATTGTTGTCTTAAATGATCACGAGGATGCATTGTTTGACTTATTTCGATAGTTAGTTAGGCCGAAAATAAAGTGAACGATTTAATCAATAGTTAGCTAAAGGACAAAATCTTTTAAAACTGCTTCTCGGGACCTCATAAAGTTCATATCTTGGCATAACTCGCTTCACGATTTGAGACCTTTCTCGGACCGATATTTGGCAGCGACTTCATACTTCAAATCTTTGAGAGACGTTCTTGAAATTATGGTCTTCTCTTCATAATAGGAATTTCTTCACTTGAAGTTTTTGAGAGATTCTTCATATTTGGACCACGACTTCTTCATTTTTTCTCCAATCCTTATTTTGGACTTTGATATACAACGATCCGCCTCCTTTTAGGACTTGGATCTATTTATCCTCATACCTTGTTAGGGCCTTTTTGGATAGACTTCTCCATGATCTTTTGGGGAGTTTTTTCTTTTCGTCGTGTGTCTCGATCCTTCATATTGATTTTCGATAAATGATTCTTCACATCACTTTTGGATCTTTAGCAACAAAATGTAGCCCTCATGCCTTGTTAGGGCCTTTTTGGACTCGCCAATCTTCGCATCCCGCTTCAATAAGTTATGCCTTGGCTATGAACTCTAATTAATACCGAGCAACTTTTAAACGATCTTGGGCTAGAAGCTAAGTAACTTTTCAAATCGTACAACCATATTTATTGCAGATAAATTTATTAACAAGAGATGGGAGAATAGGCTCATAATTAACTCACATAAATTCACGAAAGAATACCAAACTTATAATTGACTCTATCATCTCTCGTCCTCCACAGTTTAAAATCTCAAGGAATGAGACTCGTGGATGCTTAGCCTATTAAATCAAAGTTTTGGGTTTTCAAGTCATCTATAGGATCTTGCAAATTCTTAGACTTTTTCAAGTTTAGAAATCGCGTTTTAAAGTTCCCTTGATAAACAACTCTCTAGGATCGATTATAGGAACTTGCGAAAAGTTCTTGTTCTTAACCCGCGAGAGTTAAGACTTTCGCGTTTTAAAGCTCCCTATATAAAAGCCTAGCAAAACTTGACATAAACACGTTAAGGATACTAGCTAGAGTAAACTTAGATAAGTAAACTCGGGTTGAGTCAAAATATTCACGACTATGAAAAATTTAAAACCACTTTATTTAAGCAAGGAAATAAAATAATCATAACAAAGGAAAATACAACTATACAACTCGGCCAAAATAGATTAAAAATTTTGAAAAATGTCGAAAAATCAAATTTTCCGGTTAAAATGAGGGCAAATTCATGGAAAAGACCACTTACTTCGATAGAAGTCCCCCCTACACTTGATATAAACATTGTCCTCAATGTTGAAGCATGTGGGAGTAAACTACCCTACACTTAGGACATTGTGCACTTTGTTTAAATCTTGCTAAGGAAAGGACAACTAAAGTGATTTCAATGTGAACATATAAGATATGAAATATTGAATCACGACAGTTTAGGATAGAACCGGGAAGATGGGAACACGGTATCACGGTTCGTCAAAAGTCATCGAGGTGCTCTTTGAAGCTTGAATCCCTGTGGAGAATAAGAAACAAGACAACAAACACATACGGGGCTCCCCCTACACTTATTATGAAAGCAGTAAAGGATAGAACACGGGTTGCCTCCTAAGAAGCGCTTGTTTTTGTTCACCGAGTCACGAGCCTAACTCGACCCAAATTTTGTTCATGGGAAACGTGGTGAGGAATGGAATCATCTCACGAGAGATGTCCTCACCAAAGTACAGCTTCAAACGCTGGCCATTCACCTTGAAATTGGGCCCATTTGGCTGAGAAAGCTCGATGGTCCCATATGGAAAGACTTTGGCGACGGTGAACGGACCAGACCTGTGGCTCTTCAACTTGCCAGAGAATATCTTTAACCGAGAGTTGAAAAGTAAGACTTGATCACCAACGTGGAACTCTCGGTTCTTAATCCTTGCATCATGGATGATCTTGGTCTTCTCTTTGTAGATCAGCGAGTTCTCATAAGCTTCATTCCTTAGTTCATTTAGCTCATTGAGTTGAATCTTCCGAAGATCACCGGCTTTGTTGATTTCGAAGTTAGCCCACTTCAAGGCCCAGTACGCCTTGTGTTCCAGCTCGATGGGAAGGTGGCATGCTTTCCCGTACACAAGACGATAAGGTGTACAACTGATCGGGGTCTTATAAGCAGTACGGAAAGCCCACAAAGTATCATCTAACTTATCGGCCCACGTGACGCGATGCTCTCCCACAGTACGCTCCAGAATTCACTTCAATCCGCGGTTGGAAATCTCGGCTTGACCATTGGTTTGGGGATGATAGGCGGTGGAAATACGATGATTAACACCATACTTAGCCATGACTCTTGCAAATTGATCATTGCAAAAATGAGTCCCGTGGTCACTGATAATAGCACGAGGAACGCCGAATCGAGCAAAAAGCTGCTTCAAAAAGTTCACAACCACCATCGTATCGTTCGTAGGGAGATCCTTGGCTTCAACCCATTTAGAAACGTAGTCAACGGCTACGAGGATGTACTTGTTCCCTTTAGATGATGGAAGTGGCCCCATAAAGTCGATGCCCCACACGTCAAAGATTTCACATTCTTGTATGAAATTTTGAGGCATCTCATCTTTATGTGTGATCTTGCCTTGGCGTTGGCAAGCATTACAATGTTTAACCATTGCGTGAGCGTCACGATAAATAGTGGGCCAATAGAATCCAAAGTCGAATACTTTCTTCGCGGTGTAATTGGGACCAAAGTGACCACCGCTGGGTCCTTTATGGCAAGCGTCAAGGATTTGTACCGCTTCCGGCCCATCAACACATTGACGAAGAATCAGATCAGCACATTGTTTGAAAAGGCAAGGGTCATCCCAGAAATAATGTTCAATATCTTTAAAGAACTTTTTCTTTTATTGGGACGTGAGCCCTTCCTTGAGAATCCCACCCGCTAAGTAGTTTGCAATGTCCGCAAACCATGGGGTGTCATCAAGATTTGGATTTATAGACATTAAGGCCTCAAGGGGAAAAGAGTCATTGATCTCTTTGTTCGGATGATCCCCTTGATAAGGATCCTCAAGTCTACTGAGATGATCCGCGGCTAGGTTTTCAGCTCCCTTTTTGTCACGAATTTCAATGTTGAATTCTTGAAGGAGCAAAACCCAACAAAGAAGTCTTGGCTTAGAATCTTGCTTAGTCATCAAGTACTTCAACGCGGAATGATAGGTATACACGATGGTGGTAGAAAGGACAAGATAGGGGCGGAACTTTTCAAAAGCATACACTACAGCTAAAAGCTCTTTTTCGGTAGTGGTATAATGCAATTGAGCCCCCGTCATTGTCTTGCTAGCATAGTGGATTGGTTGGAAGTGTTTGTTCACTCTTTGGCCCAAAACCGCTCCAATAGCAAAGTCGCTAGCATCACACATCAACTCAAAAGGTAGCTCCCAATTAAGGGTGACCAAGACCGGTGCCTTAGTTAGCTTATCCTTAAGAAGATTGAAGGATTCAAGACACTCTTTGGAAAAGATAAAAGGAGTATCTTTTTCCAAGAGGTGGGTCATCGGGCGAGCGATTTTAGAAAAATCTTGAATGAATCGACGATAGAAGCCCGCATGACCGAGGAAACTTCTCACACCCTTCACGGTTGAAGGTGGAGGCAATTTAGCAATAACATCGACATTAGCACGGTCCACTTCAAGACCGGCTTTGGAGATTTTGTGTCCTAGCACGATGCCCTCTTTTACCATGAAATGGCATTTTTTCCAATTTAGAACAAGGCGAGTGTCTTCACACAGCTTAAGCATACGTTCTAAATTGGCAAGGCAAGCAGAGAAAGAATCGCCATAAACCGAGAAATCATCCATGAAGACTTCCATAGTTTCTTCAACCATGTCATGGAAGATAGCCATCATACACCTTTGAAATGTCCCAGGAGCATTGCATAAGCCGAAAGGCATTCTTTTATAGGCAAATGTTCCGTAAGGACAAGTGAATGTGGTTTTCTCTTGGTCTTTGGGATCGATGGGAATTTGAAAATACCCGGAGAAACCGTCTAAGAAGCAGTAATAGTCATTACCCGCTAGACATTCAAGCATTTGGTCCATGAAAGGAAAGGGAAAATGATCCTTTCTCGTAGCATCATTGAGTTTGCGATAGTCTATACAAACTCTCCACCCTGTAACGAGACAAGTAGGAATCAACTCGTTGTTTTCATTGGGAACAACGGTGATTCCGCCTTTCTTAGGCACACAATGGACGGGACTAACCCACGGTGAATCCGAGATAGGATAGATCATGCCCGCATCAAGAAGTTTGATAAACTCTTTTTTGATTACGTCATGGATCTTAGGATTCACCCTTCGTTAGCTTTGAATAGTGGGTTTAAAGTCGTCCTCCATGAGAATTTTATGTGTGCAAAAGTGAGGATCAATTCCACGAATATCGGAGATTTTCCAAGCAATAACTTTCTTGTGATTCTTCAGCACGGTGATAAGTCGGGATTTTTCTTCTTCTTTCAAGTCCTTAGCGATGATGACCGGTAACGTCTTGTTGTCTTCAAGGAAAATGTACTCGAGATGAGACGGAAGATCCTTAAGCTCTAAATCCGGAGGATTTTCGATGGACGGCGTAGTCAACTTCGGATCATCGGTAGAGATATCCTTAGGAGATGGTGGAGAAGTATGGTCCTCATTGAGAAGTTTCTCAATGGTACGAATGTCTTCATCCCAATCGGTGGGAGAATTATCATACTTAAGATCGAGAGGACCCAAGCTAGCTTCAAAATCATCCAAGTCACTTTCTCCAAAAGGAGTCAATGACGGAGTAATTGAGGCAACGGTCTCAACATTGGGTAGAGAAGAAGAACCACTTTTACAAGCGTCTTTGAAATGTTCTTCACAAGCCTCATCAAGAACATCAATGAAATTAACACTCTCTTTTTCCGAAGGATGCTTAGAAAGTTTACCCATGTTGAAGACGATTTTATCATCACCAACTCTCATGATTAATTCGCCTGCGGCTACATCAATGAGAGTGCGACCGGTCCTTAGGAATGGACGTCCAACGATTAATGGAACACGGGGATCCATCTCGTAGTTAACGATAACAAAATCCGCCGGGAAGGTGAATTTGTCGACACCAACGAAGACGTCTTCAGCTATCCCCACTGGATAAGCAACCGTACGGTTAGCTAATTCCAAAGTCATTCGTGTGGGGACTAGCTCGGGGAGAGATAATTGCTTCCAAACACTTAATGGCATTAAGTTAATACTAGCACCTAGATCGGCTAGGGCCATGCAATTCTCTACTCCCGGGAAGTTACAAGGAATCAAGAAACGACCCGGATCACCAAGCTTGGTTGGTAATTTCCTTAAGAGCACTGCAGAGCAATTCTCATTAAGTTGGGTCTGAGCAATATCGAGAAGTTTCTAGTTATCACTGAGAAGATCTTTAAACATTTTAGCATATTTGGGCATGTGAGCGAGAGCCTCAGCAAAGGAGATATTGAAATTCAGTTGTTTAAACATTTTAAGAAAGTTTGAAACCTGAATATCATGCTTGTTCTTCAATTTCTCTTTCCACAACCTCGAAGGATAAGGTATATTGGGTTGAGATGAAGGCTTTGGGATAGAATTCGCACTCACATCCTTAGGTGGTGGAGGGGTAGAAGTAGAAGGTGGTGGAATTAGAGAAGTAGAAGTTGGAGGAATAGAAGATGGAGGATTCGAAGAAGGAGACTCGTTTTCCTTTGTCACAATCACCGATGTAGGTGTAGGAGGCTCGGGTTCCTTTAAACCTTTTCCACTGCGAGTGGTGATTGCTTTCATCTCCCCTCTTGGATTAGCAACGGTGTTACTCGGAAGAGAACCCGATCCAGAGGCTTGATTACTAGGGAATAAACTAGCCATCATGTTCCTCAAGTCATTCGTTTGACTTGCCAAAGTGTTTCGCATATCAGCTCGAAGATCGTTCCCTTGCTTAACCATATCTGCTTTCATGTTGGCCATTTCCCGCTGAAGATTTTGCGCGATCACATCGTTCATCCTCATGTAGGTTTCAACATCTTGGTGTAAGGCTGTGGGTTGGTTGAGAGGAGGAGCATGGTAGGCGGGTGGTTGATAAGCAGGTTGTTGGTAAACTTGGTTGTTTCTTTGAGGTGGATATGGGTTTCTTTGGTTTTGATATGGAGCTGGAGCACGTGGTTGGTTTTGATTGTTGCGATTGAGGTTGTTCGGGTTTTGTGGGGGAAAACCGGGAGGTGAAAGAAAATTGTTTGAGCGATAGCTGAGCAAGTTGCGGTCACCTTGAGGACGTGCTTGATAGCTTCCTGTAGCATAGGTACCGTTGGCGGCATACACATTTTCTGGATTGTCGTGAGTCGAAGGACAATCGGTGTATGAGTGAGATCCCCCGCATATATCACAAGATTGAGTCATAGCATTTGCTTGGGCAGTGATAGCTTTAGTGTTATTAGCGGCTTGGGGAGCAAGTGATTCAACAAGCGAAGTAAGCTTATCAAGTCTCTTGTCGCTCTCATTAGTGCTAGCACTAGCCACATTGGTCCGAACACTCTTGGTTTTCACTCTAGATTTGTTCTCAATAATATCCCAAGCGGCATTAGAAGACTTAACCAAAAGATTACCCTCCGAAGCACTATTTAGTGAATCTTGGTCATTCATGCTTAAACCATTGTAAAAAGTATTTATTTGGTGCACTTTGGTAAAACCATGTTGTGGACACTTTCTTAAAAGTTCTTTAAAACGGTCCCAAGATTCACTAAAAGTCTCATCGTACTTTTGTTCAAAAGTAATAATTTCATTCTGCAAAGCGGTAGTACGAGAGGGTGGGAAAAAGTAGTTTATGAATTTGGTCTCTAAGTCCGTCCACGTAAGAATACTTTGTGGCGGTTCCTTATCAAGCCAATGTCGGGCTTGTCCCTCTAAGGAGAAAGGAAAAAGTTGCAAACGGATTACCTCTTGTGAAACCCCATTTAATTTGACCGTATTCGTTAGTTGAAGGAACCTTTTGATGTGGTCATGAGGATCATCAATGGTACGTCCCAAGAATGGTTGAGCGGAGACCATTTGAATAAAGCCGGATTTAGGCTCAAAGTTGTTGGCTCCAATCGCGGGTATGACAATAGCATCGTGGTTGCCCTCTACATGTGCTTGCAAAAGTTCGATCATAGGGATATTGTCCGGTAGAGGTTCATTGTTGTTATTATTCATGTTGTTTTGAGGTGGATTATTATTTTTGTTGTGTACACCGGCCATGTCTAAGTTATCGAGAGTCTCGGGCTCTTGATAAGACGTTGATCGAGTGCGCATACACCTGCAAAAGAACTAACAAAGCAAGAAATATTTTTGGTTTTTTAAGTTTTTTGATTTTTTCGTATTTTTGAAAATTTTATATTTTTAGGATTTTTGAAAATTTTAAAGCAAGGAAAATAACGTTCAAAGATGAAGGATCCCAAAATCCAACGCGTCTCTTACTTAAAACCTTTAATCTTAACGAAAAGAGCCGGCAGCGGCGCCATTTAATACTAAGTTTTTGGCTAAGTATCAAAATTCGTTGTTCCGAATCTCTTCGAATTGACTATTGGTTCAAAGTGCGACTCAATTGTTCTTGGTGGAATAATAAATGGTTTGGTTGATTATCTATTTTAAACTAATAGCAAATAAGTAAATGTTGTTGAGTAAAGTAGAAGTTTAAAGATTAAACTAAAAATAACGAGTTAAAAATAAATGCTTGAAAACTTAAAGACAAGATTAGAAAAATACTTGAACACTTAATAAATCTAAAACTTGAAAACTATGTAAAAACAAGAAATTTAACCATCGAAATGCAAAATGTGAATCTGATCGGAATATGTGGTCGGAATATGAGGCTGATCGGAATGTCAACCAACACTCTGGTCGGAATACTGCAATTGGAATATGGGTTTAAGAAGGTGGTCGGAATAATCAAAAATAAGCCAATCGGAATACCAAAGATCTAGTCAAATCGGAATGTTTAGCAAAACATTCCAATCGGAATGTCAACAAATCCCACCGTCAGAATAATGAAACCCTAATCCGATCAATTGATCGGAATACCAAGGTTGCCAAATCGGAATACAATAAACCCTAATCCGATCTTAATGATCGGAGTACTGGAGCAGTGCAAATCGGAATACCACAATCGGAAAAGGGTTTAAACCTTATCCGATTACCCTTTTGATTCGAAATAAGCAAAGCTATAAGCTATAAGGAATAAGCTCAAACTAAAACTTGAACGAATCTATAGTGAAAAGGACTAAATAAGCACGAATAACAACTTATCCAAACTTAAAGTAAGCAATCTTTTAAATCAAACTATAAAAAGATGAACTTTTTAAGAAAACTTTCCAAAAGTAAATAAGCTAAACATATAAATAAGCCAATAAGCACAAAGATCTTAAAGCTTATTCGTATGAAAACTTAAGTAGGAATAAAAAGATTCACTTTTTAGCACGAAAACATTAAGAACAACACGGATCAAATAGATTTGGTACCAAAAGTAAACTAAAATCAAAGAAAGGTAGAAAGAGATGAAAGATTAAAAGCTTAACTTGAACTTGATTAATGAAATCAACAATACACAAAGGTTTAATCTTAAAAGATTAAAAGAATGAAAAGATGAAAACTTAGTGAGAGAAAGTTGAGAATTTTCTCTCTCTAAAACTAGAAAGGTAAATGAAAAATGAAACTAAGCTACTAAAAACTAACCAACCCTCCTAATGTGTATTAGGAGGGTATTTATAGGAAAAAATGGGAAGGAGTGCATGTGTTGCCTCTTCTTTCTTTCTTCTCGACTCGATTTAAATCTTTTGTCTTCCTCGACGTCGTCTCGGGATTTGACGATATATATTGAACTTGTCTTATAATTTTCTTCTTCTATTAGACTTGAGTTCTTCGACTTCATAAAACTTCCGTCTTTAGACTTTTTCTTCGATAAATCTTCAGAATAGGCCTTGGACTTCCGTTCTTTTTGCACTCTTGATCTTTTGACTTCGTCTTTTCTCGTTTTCTTCGATAAAAGCCCATGAAAGCCCGTGTTTTCTTCCTTTTTCATCTTTTGGTCCTAAAACACAATAAAAACACAAACCACGCATAATTCCGACTTTTACGACATAAATTACACGTTTTGGTCTTGTTATTATTGGAAATAAGTGGTAAAAGGATAAGTGTTTTCACACTTATTAGAAACCATCCATGAATAGTCGTGTTTCGAACACTACGCTTGAACTATTTAGAAAACCAAGGAATACAAGTACTTTCGTGAATCCTATATTCCCTGTATGTCCCACTTGCACAAAGGGCATTCACAATGGAAATCATGACCATTGCATTCTGCAATATCTCTATGAGGTCAAATCTCGTTCCTTTGAACGGAGATCAAATACAGAATCCCATAAGACAACAAGGAGATACAAACCCGTCACAAAGAAAAGCAATAACAACAAATCTGAAACGTGGATTAAAACAGGATATAGTTTCTCTCCAAAGAAGTCTTCCATTGTGCAAGAGAAAACTACTTCTAAATCTAGCCTTCAGTGGAAACCAACGTGTAGGATCTTCAAGGACGTTGGTCTTAAGTGGATTCCCATAGAGAAGAGTGTTTAAACCCGCTCAAGCACTAATGCGGGTGTTCTGAATGTAGACAATGAATTTGTTACTATAACACTAGTATTTGTGCAAACTCTTCTTCTGTCATCGTAGGTACAACAGCGGATTCTGAACCCACTTCTTCCTCTTCAAAGGGTTTCAATTCTGTACATTCGATATCACCTTCTTTTATGGCACAAATGTCTATTTTTTATAATTTTTGAAAAATTTGAAAAATACAAAAATAAAATAAAATGTAAATATCAATAGAAAAACAAAATAAAAAATAAAAAAATTTCAAAATACCAAAAATATTCTTCTCGGCATGTCTTTCAGTATTGATAATATGGACGTACCTAGAAATATCGCTCAATAACGGCACGAGTATGTACATAAAGCTCGAATGAAAGTTGTAAATATTTTTTCAAAACATATCATTTTAATGATTTACAATTACCTCAGAATGTGACTCGTGCTTCAAAGCAAGGAAAGTTGATCGCGGATGATAACTTATCCTTAACAACGGGAAAATAAATTTTCTCGGTCATGATATTTCGTTAAAAACATTCAAAGTTTTTAAGCTCATGTAAATGACTTACACTCAAATGTTAGACTGTAACTCGGACCTCAAATAAAGGAAAGTATATCTTTAAAGATAACTTAACCTAACAACGGGTAGAGCAATCTATCACGGGTTGAGCTTGTCACAAAACATTCAACGTTTTGAGCTCAACACAATGGCTTGTAATCACTTTCAGATTGCAACCCGGATTTATATTCACGAGGGAGTGTACGATTTAGTGCTCTTACCCTCAGCAAAAGAAGAGACATCTTCTTACACTTGGGTGGATTTGTCATTTTCATTTTATGAGACTATATGCATGTTTATGTTCAAGACATTCAAAGTCTATGAACTCAAGTTTATGCTTTAGAAAAACCACTTCGCCAAAAAGAATGGATTTTTCAAAAAACGTTGAACAAAATTCTTTCAAGAGTTTTTCAATGATTATTCAAAATCTTTCAAAAATTGTGTGTTCGACAACTCATATCCTCAAAAGTTCAATGTGGATCATATCCTCGTAATGACAATTCAATTGGATCAATTTTTGAGGGGGGGAATTCATAATTCATGCTAAGTTTGACACATTTTTCTCCCAAAAGTTTCCAAGACAATTTTTCACAATATATTTTTATCAAATTTGGTATCTCTAATATCAAACGATTTTTATATATTAGAGATAGGGAGAGAAAATGTGATTAAAATGTGATCTAACGACTCAAGCACTTATGGTTACGATCAAATACCCACAACATCTTTAATCCACGACGTTATTGGTGTCAAAAGGGTGGTTAGGCTTATGTCCTATGATCCAACCAAAACGGAGGGATCTTCCCAGGAACAATTCAATAGATTATTAGAAGTCCTTAAGAACGATGGAGTAGAATGTGAACGTAGCTGAATGCCGACTAAGTACTGATGGTAGCACTAGAAAAATCACAACAAGGTGCTAGTAATGATGTCTTGGTAAGCATTCAAGGGGTTGAAGAATGAAAAAGAAATGTAAGGATAAAGGGTGTAAAGAAATTAGCCCTCCATACAACTTAGGCAGAAACCAGGTCAACACATCATGAAGACAACGCATCATGGACCCAGTGATGTAATGCACAACCCTTTCCTAGCTGACTCAGGCTTCTCTCAAAAGAAGTTTGTTTTATTGTCATGGAGATCAACACGACTTCTATTGACTTTCTCACTCCGAGATAGTTGATATTGAATAGGTGGCATCCGCTCCAGCCTCCGACCACTAAAAGTGCACAAATCGAGTCTAGTGCCAAGAGATCAATCAAATCTCGTTAGGACACACGGATGAAGATCAAGAGAGACCTACGCTATATCCTTGCGATATTGCTAGAACACTCAGAGTGATACTACTTAGTATTCACAATGATGAGTGAAAAATCTTCTAGTGTTAACATCAAACAGCACTGCGGTAGGTCATGTGTAAGATTCTTTATGAATTGAACATGTGTAAACTAAAAAGCAATAGTGGTTTGTTTCTTTATTGATTCAAACTTGTTTCAGGTTTCTACGCAATATATTTATGGTCTTGCCAGAATATTCAGAATGATATTCATTAATATTCACAGTGATGAATGGAAATCCTTCTAGCTTCAACATCAAACAGCGCTATGGTAGGTAACTTGCGAGATTCTTATGAATCAAGCTTGTGTCTATAAGATATTGTAAATATACCTTATGTTTAGAGAGATAAAGAGATAGAAAGATAGATGATTTCACACACACTTCTAGAGAGAGAAAGTGAATAACTATGTGTAAATTGAAAATGAAACCACCACCCTCTCCATCTAAGGAGAGGGTTTATATACCCAATCCCATGAGATGGGCTTGGGCTTACAAGTTGGGCCGGCCTACACATGTTGTAGGCTTGGCATGGCCTTAGTTTAATATTAGTAAAACTAAACTACGAGCCATTACTTAGACTATTGTTGGAGTGATCGATCCTTTCTAATACGTAAAACGTATTTCCAACAATCTCCCCTTAAGGGAGGTCACTCCAAACAAGGGCGTTACCCAAGTTACAATAATAAAATAAACCTAGCATATTATGCTTGTTTTGAGCTCGTAGTCTTCGTCTTTCTTTTCTTTTTTTCTTTTCTGGTGAACATGCTGATATGTTCTTTGATATCAATCATTAGAATTAATATCTTGCCTTGATCTTGTGCATCCATCACTTTTGATATTCGCCTCTTCGTGACTTCATTTCCTACATACTTATACCTTCGTAATTCTTGAAACTTCAGAGTTCGATACAGCGGAAGACTTGTCTTTTCGGCTTTCTTGAATTAGATGAGGTATTAAGTGCATAAAGTATAAGCATGCGGGGAAGACTTCTTCTCGGATTCCGCAAAGCAACCGGCTTCAATTGCCGCCACATAAGTAGACACGAACGAAATGGCTTTGAACATTTCATTCTAATTCGGTAGCATTTTACCTCCGGTCGGTGAAGACCGTTGGACGATATAAAATATCGTACTTGTGGCAGGTAGATTCAATTAAAAATCTCCTTGACAAGATTTCACGGGTAAACCCGTTCTCTTTACTCGACCGTCCAAAGCTGACTGCGAACGTAAAGAGTGAATCATTTGGATAAAATTATCCGCATGATTGAAGCCGTCAATTCTGATTCCTTGAACAAGTTCGATTCATTAAAAAATCGCACCATCGTTGCTTTCCAGTTGTCACGAGCTTGATTCATATTTGAATCTTGCAAGTTACCTACCAAGTGTTGTTTGAGGTTAACACTAGAAGGATTTCCACTCATCACCGTGAACACTTAAGAGTGTCACTCTGAGTGTTCTGGCAAGATCATTAAGATATTGCGTAGAGGCCTGGAACATATTTAAATTCAGTTAAGAATTAAACAACGGTTGCTTTCCAGTTATCACGAGCTTGATTCATATTTGAATCTTACAAGTCACCTACTATGAGCTTTTTGATATTCGCTCAAGAAGGATTTCCATCTTCATTATAAATACTTACGTATTACTCGGATGTTCAGGCAAGATCATGAAGATATTGCGTAGGACTCTTAAAATGTTTCTTACTTTTCACTGAGTGTGAAGAAGAAAGGAAATATGGAAGTGTGTCCTAATGAGATATTTGATGATCTCAAATGGCTCTAGACTCGATCGTGCATTTTGGATTTTTAGTGATCGGAGGCTAGAGAGGAGTGCCACCATTTCAATACAATTTTACTCGGAGTGAATAAATCGATAGATAATGCGTTGTCTCCGTGTGAATAAAACAAATATCTTTTAAGAGATATCTGAGTTAGCTGGGATGGGTTGTGCATTACATCACTGGGTCCATGATGTCTATCTTCAATATCGAGCATCATTAAAATGATCTCAATAGCATATGTATTGACCCGGTTTCTGCCTAAGTTGTAAGGAGGGCTTCTTTCTTTACACCCTTTATCTTTACAATTCTTTTTCATTCCTCAACCCCTTCAATGCTTACCAATACGTCATAATTAGCACCTTGTTTTGATTGTTCCAGTGCTAACATAAGTACTTGGTCGACATTCATCTATGTTCACAATCTTCCCCATCTTTCCTAAGGACTACTATTTCTAGCTATGGAATGTCCTTGGGAAGATTCCTTCGATTTTGGAAGAGTCATTGGACTTCACCACAATCTTCATCGTCGTGAAATAAATGGGTTTAGGGTAAGTATATGTCACCATGAAATTCATTTGGTATAGCAAATCCATTTTTCTCCCCCTTAACATATGCCACGATATTCGAAAACATTTCGCACATGTCGGGTTGAGCCATCACGTTAAGTCAAACCATTTGTGATAATTTCAAACCATTTGTGATAATTTCCCATATTAAATCAAATTTTCTCCCCCATACTAAAAATATTAACCCAACCGATATTTTTGATATCAATTGATTTAATGAAGTTTTAAAAGTTTTTGGGAAGAAAGATGCAAATCCAATTTATCTTCATGATACCAATATGAGAGATATGATACCGATTTGTAACATGATCACATATTCACCAAATAAGAATGAGTTGACAAGGTTGGACCTTGAGAACATCATATGATAAGATCAAATGGTTATTGTCGGTAAATGTTGGTCGCCTCGTCACGTCTGAAGTCATCTCTTGACACCACATGTACGATTGGTATTGTTGTCTTGACACCAATTAGTGAACTTGGCACTTTCGACATTGAAGATTCTGAATGTTGGAAAATTTCTCCCCCTCAATTGTTGACCTGTGTTATATTGAAAGAGTTGTAGTCGTTGTTTGAGTAGTCGCATCATCAAGTATGTAGATACCAATTGTAGATTGTTATGGCTGTAGAGATGATAGCTTCATAAAAACAAGATTTCTCTTGTTTTAACAAATAAATGCACTGAAGCGTACATAGATTTGTGTTAGACCAAGTTTTAAAGTAAACTTGATCCCTTACAAGGTTTTAAAGTAAACCTTGCCCGAGAAAATTAATTCCCCTTTTTTGAGCCAAAGCTTTCATAAGAAATACTTGACTTTAATTTGAAAAGCGGGTTGCAGTCTGAAATAACTACAAGCCATATAGGCACGTTTTATGAAATATTTACAACTTTTGTACGAACTCTATTTATGGCGACGTGTCAATATTAATCAACATTTTTAAGGCCGTAAATATTATCGTACCAAAAGACATGCCTTTGAAAAGTAAAGTAAAAATATTTTTGGATTTTTATGAATTTTTCAATTTTTATGGTTTTTATATGGTTTTATATTTTTGTATTTTGCTTTTGTGGATAAAAATATAAACAATATATACAGATGAACACCAAGGATACGGAGAATAGTTTACCACCACTATTCTTTCGCTTCATATGCCAATTCCTTTAGAGTCTCAGCGAGAAAGTTCTCAATCCTAGCTTGTCGGCAAAAAATTCCATTCGAGCGCGATCTAAATCCTTCGTGAAAATATCCGCCAATTGATACTCAGATCGGACAAAGTAAAGCTCGAGCACTCCATTTTCCACTTGCTCCTTGATGAAATGGTAGCGAATGTCAATATGCTTCGACCGGGAGAATTGAACATTGTTGCAGCATAAGGCAATTGCACTTTTGTTGTCGCAGTACATCGGAATTTTGTTGAAACCTAGACCATAGTCGGTTAATTGTGATCTCATCCAAAGAATTTGAGCACAGCATCCGGATATATCTATGTATTATGCTTCCGTACTTGAAATTACATCGCTTTCTGCCTTTTTGATGCCCAACTGATTAGTCGATCTCCTAGTAGTTGCAAAGTTCCACTCGTGCTACGCCTTGTATCTTGACAACCCGCCTGATCCGCATCTGCATATGCCTTTAGTGCGACCGAAGAGTCCTTCGAACACCAAAGTCCCCGATTAATGGTTCCTTTAAGATACCGAAGGATCCGTTTAATAGTAGCTAGGTGTAACTCAGTAGGCCTAGTTTGATACCGAGCACACATACATATAGCAAATTGAAGATCAGGTCGACTGGTTGTGATATACAGAAGGGTACCGATCATTCCATGATAAAGTGTCGGATCAACGACAATCCCATGTGGATCTTCATCTAGCTTAGTATGTTCCACCATTGGAGTATCCACGGGGTCGCAAGATTCCATCTTATATTTCTTAAGCGATTCAAGGGCATACTTGGATTGATTGATAAAGATGCCTCTGGGACTCTGAGATATCTGAAGACCTAAGAAGAATGATACCTTGCCCATCATTGACATCTTAAACTTGGAAGACATGAGTGTCCCAAACTCATCTGATAAGGTTTGGGTCGAGGCAGCAAATATAATATCATCAACATATATTTTTACCATAATCATATCTTTACCTCGTTTTTGAATGAACAGCGTGGGATCCACCTTGCCTTTAGCGAAGCCTTGCGTAATGAGGAATTGTGACAATAGATCATACAATGTGCGTGGAGCTTGATTCAACCCATAGAGAGCCTTCATAAGATTGTACACATGATTATGATATTTAGGATTCACAAAACCATCCGGCTGTTGAACATAGACCTCTTCCTTGATTTCACCATTAAGAAATGCCGTCTTCACATCTATCTGATAGATGATCATATTCATGTGGGCTACATAAGCAAAAAATAGTCTAATAGCTTCCAAACGGGCAACGGGTGCAAAGGATTCCATAAAGTCGATGCCTAATAATTGCTTGTATCCACGAGCTACTAGTCGAGCTTTGTTCTTCAATATTCCGCCTAACTCGTCAAGTTTCACCTTGTAAACCCATTTCAAAGTGAGTAACTGCACTTGATCCGGGCATGGGACAAGTTCCCATACTTCAAGACGTATAAATTCATTAAGTTCTTCTTGCATAGCTTCTATCCAACAAGATTGAGTAAAAGCTTCTTGCCATGTCTTACGTTCAACTTCAGTGAGAAAAGCATCAAAATGACAAAACATTACATTTTCTTGTAACTGGCTTCGTGTGGATATCAGACGATTAGGGTCACCAATAATAGAATCTATAGGATGAACCTTTGTCCACTTATTGTCATGTTCACGAATCCGTGGATTGGAGTAGACCGTAGAAGGAGCTTCCTTTGAGGTGGATGACCCGGCTTGATTATGGTCGGGAATTGGTACACCAAAGAATGGAAGTTCACGCATTTGAGAGAATTCCAAGTCGTGATCATCATCATCCTCTTCATCATCAATAGGCGTGACATGAGTAGTTGAAACATGTGTTGGTTGAGAATTACTCGTTGAAGGAATATCTTGACCAATTGTAGGTGCAGACATATCAGATTGTGCTTCGGTTGCTAGAGATACAACTTCGATTACCGGAGCTATTACTTTAGGTTCTGGAGCAACAATACTTGGAGGAGTAAGAATTCATCAAATAACGGTTGAAACAACGTATCCCATTCATTCCTAGAAGGTGGTGTAAATGATGATGAAGTAGGGTTGTTTGGGACAAGACCAGAGCTAATGTTAGTGGGTCCCATTTCATGAAGTGCGGGTTCAGAGCTGCTTTACTCAGAAGCCATTGCTGTCAGCTCATCAAAATCAACATTCATAGTTTCGAGGATCTTTCGAGAATTAAGGTTGTAGATTCGGTATGCCTTCTTTGTGGGTGCATAACCAATGAAGATACCAATATCAGCCTTGGGATGAAGTTTTCCCAAATTGTCACCATCATTATTTGGATAGCAAAGAGAACCAAATACATGAAGATATGATAAATCTGGTACTTTTCCATGTAGAAGCTCATAAGGTGTTTTACCATGGAGTTTACGAATTAGTGACCGATTTTGGGTGAAAACTACTGTAGATACTGCTTCTGCCCATAAAAACAATAGAGCCTTTGTGTAAATTAACATTGTTCGAGCAGCTTCCATAAGTGTGCGATTTCGCCTTTCAACGACACTGTTTTGTTGTGGAGTGCGAGCAACGGATGTTTCATGAGAAATACCAACTTCTTCATAATAATCACGCAAAATTTGATTCACAAATTCGGTTCCATTATCTGTATGAGTGCGTCGGACAGTAGTGTTGAGACGCACTTGAATCATCTTGAGAAATCCGATGATGAATTTAGGTGCCTCATTTTTTGTTGTAATCAATTTCACCCATGTAAACCGAGAGTAATCACCGACAATGACGAGGATGTACCTTTTACCACTAAGACTTTCAACACGCATTGGCCCACAAAGATCCATATGCAACAAATAAAGTTTCTCTTGGTTGGTGTCTTCAATCTTGGGTTTGTATGATTTCTCAGTGCTTTTCCCCATTGTACACGCGGAACACAAATGGTCCTTGTGAAATCTATGTTTAGGAAGACCACGAACAAGTTCGTTTTTCGCCAAATGATTAATAGCGTCAAAGTTAAGATGAGATAACCGTCGATGCCATAACCATGACTTAGTCTTCGATGCTTTGGAGAGAAGACATACGGGAGAAGCGGCCATCATGTATTGTAGAGACTAAGTGTACAAATTATTCCCTTGAGTACCTTTTGAATAAATCAACCCCTTCCAAATTACGAATGAAGCAGGTATGCTCTCGAAAAGCAACTTCTAGGTTTGCATCACAAAATTGTCCCACAGAAAATAAGTTGTGACCGAGACCTTCCACATAATACACTCTTGAAATTATAACATTCACAATATGATATTCACCGTAACCCATTATCTTTGCAGTATGATTATTTCCAAATCGAACTGTACCAAGAAACTTGCTGACGAAATTTCTGAGTTTAGAGTGATATCTGGTCATATGTTTAGAGCAACCAGAGTCCAAATACCAGAGAACAATTTGGACCACCTGTTTTCAACAACAATAGTAGACAATGCATTGGAAACTATTGGTTCCGGAGTGTTAGCAGATACATATATAATATTATCAGAATTGCTAACATTTGTGTTGCCCTTAGAATTCCTGCGTTTTCTATTATGAGTTTTACCACTAACAGGTTTTATTGTTCCAACTTTTTGAGGTTTTAGAGTATTAGCGGGCACTATAGTGGGAGTAGACCTATTTAAAGGGCACTTGGTTCCTACGGTAGTATTGGTGTTCCTAGTTAAGGGGCACACTTGTGTTTTGGTAGCCTTGGTACTCCTAGTTAAAGGGCACGTTTTCTTCGCTGTAGTGGGAGTGATCCTAGTCAAAGGGCACGCATTTCCTACTATAGTAAAAGTTCTACCAGTGGGACGCCACATCCAGCTAACTTAGGGTAACACTTTCCCAGTCGGTTTCCATTCTAAGCCATTTTTACAGGCATTCATCTCATTCACATGGCCAATAAGGCAAGAATCATGAAGACTAGAAAACATACATTCATTGTAATTCCAAAATTTCAAATTAGAATTCACAGTATGCTTAGAATGCTACACAACCGCAGAGCCTTTAGGTTTAGCTACATGATTCTTTTTATTCAAAACAGAAATAACATTCCTAGGATGGGCTTCTAGTTTCTTCTTCACTTGACTACTAGATGAGGGCACGATCCTATCGTTCTTCTTGTTTCTTTTAAGCTTAGATCTTTAAGCCTTGGTAGTGGTGCTTACTCCTGTAGAATGCAACACGAGAATATTAGAAGCGGGTTTTGATTTTTCCTTATCTTTAGTGACCAATGTTTGAGATGGTTTAGTCCTAGGGCCCTTGTTAAATGGTGTGATGACAATGAGGTTCCTTTTGATTGCACTAGAGGACGGTGCTGAGACAGTGGCTACGTTATCCACAACATTCTTACCTTTTAGGGTAGGAAGTGTTTCCTTTAACTTAGTCAAAGCCAAATTTTTATCACAAATTTGTTCCCTCAAATCAGATATTTCCACCGACTTTCGATTCAATCGTTCAATCAATGATTGATTCTGTGCAGTGTTAAAAGCACATGTCGGCTTTACTGAATCGAAGAGTTGTGTACTTTTGTGTTTTAAGTTATCAACTTTGGACAAAATTTTGGAAACTCGATTATCTATATCAAGTTTAAAATTCTCAGCGGCCTCAAGTACGTTCACACAATGAATCTCCTTATATTTTTCTATGTCTATCGGCAATGTTTTAGCAACCTTGTCACTTGGCTGACGTTGTTTTGATTGTAAATTCCATCGAAAATTATTTTGAAAATTTGCATCATCAATATTAACGCCTTCGAATGACGTTTCAAAGATATCTTGAATAAATTGTTGCTTGCATTCAAGCAAACTACAATGTGTTTGAATCTCATCAAAATGTTTTGAAAGCGAAGAATATGAATCTTGAAGCTTTAAAAAATCAGCGTCAGATTCGTGACAAGTACTAGCTACCACATTATCCATAGATTCAACATTATGCACAATAGAATCATTATTAACACTTTTATCCACACAGATGGAAACTATATCATGAGACATCACTTGCTTTAGAAGCTGATCATTTTGGCGTGAAACACGTTCTATTTCAAGTAAACTATTTTCATAAACATCATCCATTTCATTGAAAACACGTCTAACTTCTTCTATTTCCAAAAGCAAATCTTGATCAATATTACTAAGACAAGCTTTAACATTTTTTACACATGGAACAATTTTGTCTCGAAATGCTGCTCTTGTGTGCTCAAAATTCCATTCACCTTCCGTTATGGCCGAAGCCGTCGTACGTTCCACAATGACCTTGTCAAAATCGGCAAAGTGTTGGTGCACCGCATTTAAGCTATCTGACACCTTACTTACCGGCGAAATTAACTTAGTTAAATCCTTTTTGACAAGTGTAGGAGACATACTAGGAAGATTTTCCTTTGACAAACTTTGGGGCACAAAAGCTGATAATTAAGCTAATTCCTTTTGTAAGCGAATGTGGGTCTTTTTAGAAAATTGAACTTTATTATGCTTATCATAATCAAGCTTATGGAATTTTGAAAGCATTTTAGATTGAGTTTCTTCCGCAAGTGACTGTGTCTCCTCAGTACTACAAACATAACGTGCTTCTTTCGATTTTCCAAGTAGGGTCACATCATAAAGAAAAGGAATATATTCCTGAGCTTGTTTTGCATAACCTGGATTAGGTGGTAAATCTTGAAGACGCTTAAGTTCGAGTTCTTTAAACGATTTAGTTAAAAGAAGAACCTTTTCTGTGGAAGCGTATTGTTTTGAGAGCTGTTGTTCTTTGAATTTAAGAAGTTTGGTAGCATTAATTTCTGATTCAAACTTTTTAGACTCGAGAGTTTCGAAATCCATTTTAAGGTTTTGAAAATCATTCACAACCGACTCTTTTGCTTTTAATTCATTGGAAAGATTAGCTTTTAATGATTCTATTTCTTTTAAGTATTCAATCTTTTCAAAACGAAATTGGTCAAATCCAGAACATGTTATTTTCTCTGCTTGAGGGACTATTTCAAAAGTTTTTACCTTTTCCTTATACAACACAAGCTCAGCGGTTATGTTGGCATTCATATCTAAGGTTTGTCGAACAACCACATTTATGTTATCAATAATACGTTTAGGCACCATTACCAAACCACGTTGATCATAAGATTCCATACCCGTCGTAGCATTTGGTTGAGGTTCACTCAAATGTGTTGGATTGGATACCGCATCATTTGAGTTACTAGTTCCCGAATGCTGTTCAAGGTTGTCATTTTCATGCTCAACATGATGTGGATTATCATGAACATTATTAGAAGTGGTTGGTACCTCACTGACGACATCAGAACCGTAGTGAGAGAGATTAGCAACGAGTGCAACTTGGGCTGAGTGAATGTCATCACATTCCAAGTCATATGCATCAAGATCATCTTCTTGATAAGCTGCATTAGAAGTGGAAACGACTGCAATGCCTTCATTGTCTGCTACCCCTGGGTCTGCAAGAAATGCTAACTCCTCTGAATCCAAGATCATTCCTTTTGATTGAGCATCGACCAAATACATCTTCTCACGAAACCACATTGCATCCCTTGTCCTTTTTGGCTGAGTACATTCCCTAGACATATGACCTTGTCCTCTAATATTGTAGCAAGTCACAACCATTTGTGGACCAACAGTGATTCTATTTCCATTAGCATGAGAATTCACAGCTTGAGCATCTATGGTCCTTGTAGGAGTTCAATATGAATTTTGCCTTCCTTGAATAGGTTGCACCGTCACTTGACCATCTTGAACAATGGCTTGTTGTCAAGGATTTGAAGAGGTGCGGAGCTGATTGTTCGTTGGTGGAAAACCTCTAGTAGCAACAAGTTTTGACAAGTAGGCAGTGAGATGGTTTAAGACATCAGTAGGCGTATCATTTGAAGTAAAGACTGGTGGTTGAATTGGTGGAAGTTCATTGGAGTAGAAGGCTTGTGCTTGTGGTGTTTCAATTGGAAAATATCCTTGTTGAGGTGTATAGCCCATAGGAGAAGTGTTAGCTTGTGAGGGTGATGCCTGATGTGCTGGTAGCTGTGGATAAGTCTGTTGAAGAACACTTTGTTAATATGCTTGCGGTGGCATCATCAGTGGTTGATAAGATGGTTGTTGTGGTTGCTGATATGTGTGTTGTGGTGGCTGCTGCAAGTATGATTGTTGTTGATAAGTGTAAGCCATGTTTTGTTGGGGGGACATTTGTTAAGAAGCATACATGGCAAGTGGATCACGAACTTGTGGTGTAGACAACCGAGCCTTGATCACATGGCATTCGTGTTATTGAAGAAATGCTTGAAGTTGATCCACCTTGGTGTTATGCAAGTCCTTAGCCAATTTAATAGTCGTCACGTACTTACGCCATTCTAAAGGAAGGGTGTTCAAATACTTGGTTTTTAATTGAAACGTAGGAATTTCCATGCCATATATATTGAGATCTCAGATAGTAATCATTGAGAGTCTCCCCGGGAACATAGACATACTTATCAAATGTATCATAAAGCTTACACTCTCGTTCTTGTTTAGTTAACGAGGTGCCTTGCATTAGAACACGAATTCTATCACATAACTCTTTGGCAACTTTATGTTTGCTGACGAGTTTGTAGACATCTGGAGGAAGGGCTTGGAGAATGATGTTTATAGCATACTTATCATATTTGTCTTGAATCTTCATATCTTCGGTCAATTCGCCCGTTGTGCGAGGACGAGTAACTGTACCTTCCATCACAGTACCATAATCTAACGGTCCATTGAGCACCGATGCCCAAATGATTATGTCCATTCTCTTTTTTCAACATGTAAAGTTCCATTCGAGAAGTCCAATCCTCGTACATAGTCTTCTCCAACATTGGTGGACGATTATCCGTACCCGAGAGGATGGACTTATCCGTAACAGATGTGTACTCCATTTCGATAAGTTAAGATTTACAAATGTTGATCGAAAATGAGAGAAAGTAAATGTGTTTGTTGTTGTGTGTTGAAGTCGAGAAATAATGTTAAAATCCCTTAATTTATGTTCTCGATAAAACAAAAATTCCAAGACAAAATATCACACATTTTCAAAAACACGTATTTGATAAATCTTGGAATACTTGTCACTCTATCGCAGTGCCTAAAATGAATTCTGTCGCAATGCCTCAAGTATGTTCTATCGCAATGTTGCATAGACTTTCTATCGCAATGTTGCAAAATATGACGCAATATCACGTATCGCAATAAATCCTATCGTAATAATTCCAATCGCAATAACCTGTCGCAATAACATGTTGCAATAGACCTGTCACAATATCACAAAAAACAATTCTGTCGCAATATCACTAAAACAATCTTGTCGCAATATGACAAAAAACAATCCTGTCGCAATATCACAAAAACAATCATGTCGCAATATCACAAAAAACAATCCTGTCGCAATATCACAAAAAAGCACCAATCGCAATGTGAATCGCAATATGGATCGCAATATCACAAATGAACACCAATCGCAATGTGAATCGCAATATGGATCGCAATACATAAACCCTTAAGCTTTGCGATGGAAAATCAGGGACTTCTGTCGCAATAGAACAACAGTGTACAATATTCCCACTTTTCTCGGACAAAACACACCAAATTCGAGATTTTAAGCCAAAAATTGATCCAAACACCCAAAAATTTTGTGTTTTTAGCCAAAGTAAATATACCAAATCTCTACCACCATTATGTAGAAGATTTGTATCAAGAAGCTACTAAAATCAAGAATGTAAAAACATAAACAATACAATCATCCCATGGCTCTTGATACCCTTTGTAAGATATTGTAAATCTAGCTTATGTTTAGAGAGATAAAGAGATAGAAAGATAGATGATTTCACACACACTTCTAGAGAGAGAAAGTGAATAACTATGTGTAAATTGAAAATGAAACCACCACCCTCTCCATCTAAGGAGAGGGTTTATATACCCAAGCCCATGAGATGGGCTTGGGCTTACAAGTTGGGCCAACCTACACATGTTGTAGGCTTGGCATGGCCTTAATTATTTAATATTAGTAAAACTAAACTACGAGCCATAACTTAGACTATTGTAGGAGTGATCAATCCTTTCTAATACGTAAAACGTATTTCCAACAATGTCAACTGGAAAGCAAAAATGGTAAGATTCTTCAAGAATCAAACTTGTTCTAGCAATTTGAATTGACGACTTTAATCAAGCGGATATTTATCCAATTGATTCACTCTTTATGTTCGCAGTCTTGCTTTGAGATGGTCGATTAAAGAGAACGGTTAGTCCAGCCACGAAACCCTGTCAAGGAGGTTCTTAATTGAATCTATCTAATCACAGGTATGATATTTAATATCGTGTAACGGTCTTCACCGACCGGAGGTAAAACGCTACCGATTTAGGACGAATGTCAAAGCTATTCAGTCCGTGTCTATGTTTTGTCTCAAGAAGGTGACGTTACGGTGTACCCAACAAAGTCAAAGATTCAAAACCACATACTCATGCCTAAAGACATATTCAACAATCAAGAAAGCTAAAGACTTCTACAACTCTGATGATCAAAATCTTCCTTATCAATTAATGTAGAGGAATTACCTCTCTCTAAAGGAGATTGTTAGCAAGCTTTCAAGATAGTGCAAAGTATGAGCATGTGGATAAAGACACAAGATCACAAGATGGCAAAGACAAGTCAAGGATAATTTTAAGGTCTCAAGTTTAAAGACAACGTCGAAAGACAACGACAAAGGCTCAAAGATCACAGCATGAAGGAACAACACTACTATTACACGTTCAAGACTCATTTATGACGAGATTTGTAATCTCCATTGATCTCCAAGTATCGAAGAGGAATGACCTCACATTGAGGGATATTGTTATCCTTAAAATATTGAGTCAAACAAGAATGTTCGGTCATAGGTTTATATTGTAATATTTATTAGAACGTTGTAATAGTTAGTTAAAATAGTCGTGACATTACGGGCTTAATGGCTAGCTTAAAATGCCTCTTTTAAGGTACTAAGTATTTTATTCTAGCCCGGTCCATTAAACAATATAGTCCATGAAGGCTACATGTATGAGGCCGACTATATAAGCCCTTTCCTAGTATGTTAGGAAAGGTTGGTGGTTTCATTTTTTCTTAATCTAATATTCTCCTAGTTTCTCCATTCTCTCTCTTTTCTTTCTCTACTTTCTCTCTCTAGAAATCGTCTATCCTTCTTCTTTATTTCAATAAATCAACCTTGGTGAAGTGAATAAACATGGGAACAACATAAACAACCATAAACTTGCCAATAAAAGGTCTGAGTAGTTGATTCATCACATGAATAAATGTACTTGGTGTGTTAGATAAACCAAAAGGCATCACCAACCACTCATACAACCCTTCACGAGTCTTGAAAGCGGTTTTCCACTCATCACCAAGTCTAACACGAATCTGGTAATACCCACTCTTCAAATCAAGCTTCGTGAAAATGGTAGCACCACTAATCTGGTCAAGAAAATCATCAAGGCGAGGAATAGGAAACATGTACCTCACAGTAATCTTGTTGATGGCTCAACTATCAACACACATACGCCATGTACCATCCTTATTTGGAGTCAATAGGGAAGGAACAACATACGGGCTCATAATCTCACGAACATGACCCTTGGAAACTAGCTCCTCAACCTGATTGCGCAACTCCTCATGTTCTCCCGGACTCATCCTATAATGTGGCTTGTTAGGCAACTGTGACCCCGGATCTAGATCAACATGATGTTGTATATGTCATGCAATGGTGGCAAACGATCAAGTAATTCATCAGGGAAAACATCAGAGAATTCCTCAAGTAAAGGGATCATGGCTTCAGGAACTTCACCGTCTTTAGAAACCTCCTTCTCTATTAGTACAAAAACATCACCTCCCACCTCCAACTCGTCTTCGAACTGTGAAACAATTAGTAAAGTACCAACGGGTTTATTAACTACTTCTTTAGGTTTATTTGGCATCAAAGTAATCTTCACACCCCAAACAAGAAACTATAAGTATTAGTTCTCCTATGGTGAATTACATCATTATCATACTCACAAGGTCTACCCAATAACAAGTGACAAGCATCCATAGGTATCACATCACACCAAAGATTATCCTTATTAGTTGTTCCTACAGAAAATAGAACTTGGACACGCTTAGAAACTAATATCTCCCCACCCTTTTAAGCCACTGTAACTTATAAGGTATCGCATCACACCAAAGATTATCCTTATAAGTTGTTCCTACAGAAAATAGAACTTGGACACGCTTAGAAACTAATATCTCCCCACCCTTTTTAAGCCACTGTAACATAAGGTTTGGATCGATTTTTAGTTTTCAACCCTAATTTCTAGACTACTTATTCAGCTATCAAATTATTAAAACTACCTGAATCACATACAAAAGTGCAAACCTTACCCATAATGGTACAAGTTTACTGAAAGATGTTGTCTTTGAGCCAATCACCACCATCAGCTTTAGGTGTTAAGAAAGAGTGCCTTACCACCAAATTCACCCCCACATCTCCAGAAACATACTCCTCCTCATACTCAGGTTCTGCATCATAGACTGCGTCTCCCATGTAATCGTCATAAACCACATCATCATCTTCCTCAGGTTCAATAAATAACTGCCTCTTCCCAGCCTTCTTACACTCCGACTCTCGGTGACCAGGTTCACCACAGTTAAAGTACTTGAACCCACCACTGCCGGTCGCTTTAGGAACTAATCTAGTATTCTCACCAACTGCTTTAGCCTGACTTGGGGCAAAACGAGATGCCGCATTACCCGAACCAGAAGCACCTGTTATTACAGGAGAAGACAAACTCCCCACTCGTTGGTTCTGTTTCTCAATAGTCAGTGTACGCTGATATACTTCAGAAAGAGTTATCGGATCAAACATGTTAATAGAATCCATGATCTAGACTCTTAAACCACCAATGTATCAAGAGAAAAGTTGATCTTCTGTCTCTTGAATTTCATTCCTTGCAATTAGTTGGTAAAATTCGGTTGTATAATCTTCAACAAACTTGGCCCCCTATTTCAAATTCTGTAACCGCTAGTACATCATTCGTTGGTAGTTATGAGGAATAAAATTATCCCTCGTGACCTTCTTCATCTTCTGCCAACTCGTGATCTTTAACTTCCCAACTCCGTTCCTCGTCAGTTTCAATTGTTGCCAGCACACGGATGTCCTACCACGTAATTTGGTAGCGGTCAACAAAACCCTTTTGTTTTCTGGAACTTCTTTGCATTAAAATACTTCTTCAATATCAACAAGCCAATCAATGAAGTCATCAGGCTTCAAAGTGTCCCCATTAAACTCAGGAAAATTAACCCTCATTCCAGTCTCCCAACGCCTATCATTATTCCCCCTTCGATCTCTCATTCGCCGCCCTACTGATTGTTCATCAGCAGACGAACCATCACCAAATGGAGTTTCTTCCAGATCTGCATCTTCATCCTCATGATGGGGATTACGAGACCTCCTATTTCTCATCAAATTATTCATCTGGTCGGTCAATTGATCAACAATTTGATCGAATTGCTCCTCCATTTTGTCCATCATATGCTGCTCAAATTCTCGTTCATTCACATCATTAATAGGCCTAATTCTCCTTAAAGGCATCTTGATCAGGAACTTTGGCTCTTGATACCAACTGATGTAGACTAAAAAACAAAGTAGCAAAGATAAGTAATTGGATCTGTTGATTCAAAAACAATGCCAGAAACAATTTTGCTAATAATCGTTGATTATGAAGAATACCCGAAAATTAGGTAACTGTCTTGCTAGGGTTACAGCAGATTTATTAAATAATGAAAACAAATAAAGAAAAACCCTAAAAAACCAACGGGTTGGACCGTATCTCAAATACAAAGTCCAACTGAAAGTGAAAAAAACATATATATGTAAAAAAACTAATAGTACAAAGGCTTTTCGGTCCTTGAAAAATCCGTAACCAGCTAAAAGGTGGTTACAGCGTCGTTTGGCTCCTTTTTACGCACGTTTTGACAGGTCAATGGTTGAAAACGGACTTAGGATGCAAAAGTTATGCCCGTTTTACTAACCCCTCTTCGTCACGCGATCTCGGGCCTCTAGAAACAAGTCAGCCCGTTCTTCAATACTTGGGTCTCCATCACATACTAAGTTCAGATTGTCATTCAAGCGGTACGATATTTGATTTTAAATTGGCATGGTTATAAATAGAATTAGGCGTGGCACAACGACACAATCAAGCCTCAAACTTTGGTTGGTAACACGAAATTTTTTGCATTTTTTATGCGTTACAGGTGGGAAAAAATATGAAATTGTTTATATATTATTATATTTATACCATATTTCAAATCTTTTATTTAGTAAAGCAAAACGATTAGTAGAAACTTTTGTATTGGCAAAAAAAATTATGAACTAAATGTTTTTTAATAACAAGTAATCTTTTAATTTATTCTTTATTAAATTTAATTTCTTTTTAAAGAATTTAAAGCTTTTCTTATTTCGTAAAAGTTTTTAAACAACTGGTGGAGAAATTTGATGAAAAAAAAGACATAAAAATATATATGTTTCACATTTATTTAAAAAAAACTTAAAATAAAAAGCGGGTAAGTAATGAAACTTTGGTAGATAAATTTTAAATAAGTTAGATGGTTTTAAATGACAATTATAATTTTTTTATAGGTCTACAATAACTTTAGAAAATATACAAATACATGCCATACAAAATATATATATAATACATAACCTAATTTTTTATATAGAACGAGGTGCCTGATTATTAGTTGTTGCAATATCACAATTACAAATGATTAAGCACGAAATTTTTTTATATATCCGTATATTAAACTAGAAATATTAAATTAAAATTAATTTATTTGTAAACTCGCGCGTGAACGGAACTTATAACTAGTATATTTAATATACAAAAATATATGTTGAAATCAAAAAGCTTCAACGCAACATGACTTGTCGCACATTATCACCTTTTCAACTTCTCATCTCCTCAATCCTTAGAGAGCTGGGAGCGGTTGGCACCAAAAAGTGGTGTCAAAGCCGTCACGTAGGATTTTCGGGTTTTGGCACCAAAACCCTTTTACACCACATTAATGGGATAACGGTTGACACGAAAAAATGGTGCCAAAAGGGTATAATAGGCCCACAAATACCCACTTTATAACTAAAAAAAGTTAGAAAACTTACCAGCCGAGCTGGTTCGGTTGGCGCAAGCTTCTTTAGTGTGAGGCTGAGAACGATGCGCCAATGGTAACCTAGCGCCAAAGACTTACCAGCCCACCTAGCAGCCCCGCTCCCCCACTCTTAAGATTACGTTTTGGACTGCGAACCGTGAAAATCAAACCATGCACTTTTACAAAACCTTTAGGCGACATGACGAGCATTTTAAAACATTGTAGATCACAGTCACGAGAGGGTAGGCGTATGATTCTTTTCGTCTTTTCACTCGTTTCTAGTAAAACAACTCAGAATAAGGTTCAGTATTCGTAAAAAAAACTAGTACAAATGGGTTGTTCCTTATGAGCTGTATTCAATTGAAATGGTTATGTTGAACATTTTATATTTATTTTATAGTTATTTTGTATTTTTACGAGGTATATGCAACAGCGATCGTCAGTGACTTATATTTTTTTAATCACATCAGTTATTTTTCTCCAACAATTTACAAACAATTTATATTTACAACAAGGCTATCAAGTACTATTTTTATATATTTTTTATTAAAATAATTATTTTAATAAAATAAAAACATTCCAATAATATTTATACTTAAATATTGTAAAAAAATGATTAAAAAGACTTAATTAGAGATGAAGAGAGTAAAATGCATTAAGTAAAACTAACTATAAAAATAATCAAATTAATATATGTTGTGGGGAATTAAACAAAGCTCAATACACTAAAATTTAAAAATTATTACAAATTTTATCAAATTAAAACATAGTTAAAACTAATTTAATGTAATCCAAAACATAAGAAAGAAAGAAAAAAGGAGTTATCATGGACGACAATAGATCGCACGACGAACGACTTCGCATCGACAACCGACTCGATTCGATCGTCGAAACGGGTCGACCGAGTTCGAGCATCGATTGACTGATAATCCTGACCGACCGTTGTAGGTATCATAGTGGCTTGCGATAAAAATAGGATGACATATTACAATTCCTCGGAACAAACACCCCCTTGATGAACATGTGGAACCAGGTATTGATGGGTCTGGTGGACAAGCATTTGGGCTGATTGGACTTGCACAAAAGATGACACATGGGCTTCATAGGAGGATGTGATATAGAATAAAAACAACATAAATAAATTGAATCTTTTGATTCGAATGAATACCAAAAACAGTTCGTCCAACAATCGTTGATTTTAATGTATATCGATTATTAGAGTAAAAACTTGGCAAACAGCGATCAATAGTTTAACTTTTATTAAACAAAAAACTGTCTTGCTATGGTTTCAGCAGATTGTTTAAATAAAGACAAGAAACAAAGAACAACGTAAAACACCAATGGGCTGGACTGTAGCCCAAAAACAAAGTCCAATATAAACTGAAAACAACACAAAATGTAATTATCATGGTAAAATAAATTTTTGTGCCTTGAAAAATAAAAGAGGTTATAGCAGCGTTCCCCTCGTTTAGCAGGTCGTTTTGACAGGTCACGGGTTAAAAACGGACTTATGATGCCTAAGTTATGGTTGTTGTAAGAAAGCTTTATTTTTCACACCCCATTCTTCAATACTTGGGCCTCCATCATTCCCCTCGGATAGAAAAAATTCATCTTTGAATTCCCAACAGTATCATCATCTGAAGAATTACCATGGTAAGGAAATAAGTGCTTCACATTAAAAACATCAGAACGTCGAATATAGCTAGGTAACTTCAAATGATAAGCATTCGAGTTCATCTTCTCTAAAATTTCTAATAGATCAATCTTCTTTGCAGATAACTTATTGTACTCACCAGCTGGAAAATGATCCTTAGTCAAAACAGCCCACACAACGTCTCCTACTTCACAATTAGCATGTCGCCTCTTTTGATCTGCATCATGCTTGTACTTCGAATTTGCGCGACCCAAATGTTCACGAACGGATTAATGAACATCAAACAACCCCTCAACAAAATCCTGCACTTTCTTTGAAACAGACCTAGAAACCTGAGAAGTCATAAGATCAAGAGGACCACGGGGTTGAGCTGAATAAACCACATGGAATGGACTAAACCCAATGCTTTGATTAACAACATGATTATGAGAAAACTCAACTTGACACAACTTTTGATCCCATGCTTTCACATGATCACCCACCAAACATCGTAACAGATTACCAAGGGACGTGTTAACAACTTCACTTTGCCCATCAGTTTGAGGATGATAAGCACTACTAAATTGAGTTGGGTATTTACCATCTTCCACAAACTATGCCAAAATGACTAAAAACCTAATGTCCCGGTCAGAAACAATAGAGGAAGGTAAACCATGTAAAGGGTACACATTCCTAAAGAAAAGTTAGGATACATTAACTACATATGTTGTCTTCTTGCAAGGACTAAAATGAACCATTTAGAAAAACGATCAACAGCAACAAATATGAAATCATTACCCCTTTGAGTACGAGGTAGCCCCAACACAAAATTCATGCTAATATCAACCCATGGCTGTAAAGGAACAGGCAAAGGCATATAAAGTCATGCATTAGTAGTCGTGCCCTTTGAAACTTGACAAATACGACACATCTTGATGTAACGATCCACTTCCTTCCTCACAGTAGGCAAAAAAATAAGACCCTTGAGCCAACTGTAAAGTGCAATCACGACCAACATGCCCTTCACCATGCAACTCCTTAATAATTTGCAAGTGAAGACTTGAATCAGGAATACAAAGTTGATTCCCTTTGAATAGTAACCCATCATGCATAACAAAATCTGTTTTCTCTCCAGATTACAAACCCAGCAAAATAACTGAAAAGTATGGGTCCACGGTCACCATGTCACGAATGACATCAAGTCCTGGCACATCAACCTATATGGTTACAAGTAAACTACTCCTCCTTCTTAAGGCATCAACAACAGGATTGGAAGCACTAGTTTAGTGTTTCGCCACAAAAGTAAACTTCTCAAGACAAGCCAACCAACGTCCATGCTTATGGGATACCTTATCTTGAGTACGAATATGAATTAAGGAATCATGATCAATGAACAAAATAAATCCTTATGAAACAAATAATGGCGCCAATGCTTCATAGCTTGGACCACTACATAAAACTCCAAGTCATAAGTATAGTACCTAGACTTCGGCCCTGTCAACTTCTCACTAAAGTAGGCAACAGGGCGTCCACCTTGACTATAAACTCCACCAATTTCAACCTTAGAAGCATCAGTATGAAGCTAAAAAACCTTAGAAAAACATGACAATACCAGGATTGGTGTTGTAGTAAGCTTTTCCCTGACAACCTGAAAATCGTATTATGCTTCCTCCGTCCACACAAATGAATTCCACTTCATACAATATGTCAAAGGGGCCATAATGAAACTGAAATTAGGGATAAACCACCTCAATTAGCACCAAGTATCGAACCATATCAAACGTGGTGGGAATTGGTTCCCGATGACGAACGATACGATCAAACTCAAGAAATCTAACACGAAGGCCATTAATTGCATATGTAACTAAGCTTGAGTGACTTACCATGGCACCGAGATTAGCGAGGCGGTTGTACTTTGTAACACCCCCACAATTGCTATGCGCAGCGGAACTACAACAATGGGTGCTACTCAGTATTCATGGCACACAAGATATATCAAACGACGCTAAAAAGACGTCAACTTAAAACTTTAATTTAAAAGTGTTAGATGATACATGTCCACGGTTTTTCCAACCCCAATTTGGTACACAGAGTTTAGCGTTTTCGGTCCCCATGAATCTCAACCCAAGAATTTCAGTTTTACAACAACATGACATTAAACTTAAAAATGTTTAAGTAGAAAAAGGAGGAAAAACTAGCGGACTCCAAGCCATACACACAACATCCATCCCAAGCATGCTCCATTCTACACTTCAGCGGTTACCTGAAACACATGCCAAAATTTTGGTCAACGAAAACGTTGAGTGGAATTCATAGGTTTTACAATCCATTTGAACGTATATAAAATAAAAACCATTCGTGATCATTTATAGTCTTGTCGATCAAACAAACTATAATCAGGATACTGACAATTGTGTTTAAGCTCATGACACTAATCCGTTAACTCAATCACCCGCGTAATAAATACCGGCGTGATTCAGATGAAACCAGTGCCCCTTCTAAAGGCATCAGTTGCAATTATACCTTATTTCTCATACAAAATAATCTACCGCAGAACTTACTAAAAGTACAGCTTCTCGGCTAGCATTGGGTCGTTAACCCCGTAGTACTACAAGTTGCATAAGCGGCTATTTCCCCCTACTCGAGGGCAGGACAATAGTTAATAGTTCATGATTTTAGGGACTTTTGCAACTTTGGTACTCAACACAATTTCTAAGGCAACTTGCGGGTCTAACAATCATTCATGATATACGTTCCTTTTAAAAACTAGCATGCATTTCCCTCGCGGGTAAAACAATTTGAAATAAATATAAGAGAGGCTATAAATTCACACCTTAGATATTAAGTAGTCGGTAGTTCGAGGGATGTTCACTGACGATGAAACGGATGCCCGGTTAAATCAACACCTATCACAAATAACGCGTAATGAGTAATCTCATTTAAATACTTACGGTACTGTATAAAATACATATATACTAGTCACTTAAGACAAGTATAACTCACGCCAAAAACAAAATAACAAGTATCACTCATTTTATACCATTCGTTCTCACTACTTACGCTATCCATTTTTACTCGTTCTCGCCGGTACTTGACTAAAGTACGGGCTGTTTTACCATGTTTAACCACACTTATAAAATTTGACAAAATTCTCAAAAATCCTATAAGACCTGTAGATGACATGTTTTTAAGCTCAATAAAAGTTTTTACTTTTACGACTCGTTACTCGACGCTTTTCCAAAACTACATTTTACGGGCTGAAATTGCACTTCGACCAATTTTGACCTCTTTGACCTATATGAAAAGTACCTTTGACTTCTTTGACTCCTAAGTCAACTTATAGACTCATTTGTACAGGTTAGGGACCAAATTTTGACCCTTGACCATTTACCAATTTATACTTGTGACCCTCGGGATTTGACTAAAACTTTACATAAATTCGGATTATGAAAGTCCTCGTCTCCCGGTACTCGATCTTTAAAACGTCATAACTTTTAGCTCGTTTTGAGTCACGGGCTCTACCTTATACCAAATTAAAGACAAGAAGACCCTCTACAACTACATTTAGTTTTCAAGACCTGGAAAAAAAATAATTTTTATAAAATGACCATAAAGTTTCTGCCTAAAATTGGCTACTCCAAAATCACGCTTAGACTCGATTCCAAACCTTCTAACCACCTCTAGGCAACATCCTAAGCCTCCCTAAACATATCCTAACACCAAATTTCAGTCCTACCCCTATTGCTCAACCAATCTCAAAATCAAAAATCAAAGAATTCAAACATGCAATCACCTAAACCTATGTATAACATCACTAAACACATAACCAAACACTAGGATAAGCTCAAAATCCAACAACCACCATGGCTCCCCAAACACCCCTTGTGCCGTGGGGTTTGGGTGCCCCAATCACCACAACCAAATTGATTTTGGTGGGTTTTCTTGGTGTTTATGCTTCCATTACTCATAAATTAAACATGCATTACAACATTTAGCCTCAAAAACGAATTTGGATCATCAGGAAAATTTTTGGAAAATTTATGTTAGTGCATGTGGGATTTAAGCACATAGAAATGTAGGGAATGACCAAATTAGATGTGGTCTAACCTTAATTTTTATGAAAATCAAGTGAAAAAAGTTTTTGATGGATTTCTTGGTGGGTTGGGGGTGTCCGTCGGATATGGAGAGCAAAGAGGGAGAGAGTTGTTTATTTTTGGTGAAAATTTTCTATGTGTTTGTGTTTGTGTGATTTTGGGCCTTTTTGGTGGATTGGGAGGGACCTATTTGCAATATTTGGTTTCTTTTGGCCTTAAGTTGAAAACGTCCTCAAAACTTTGCGGGTTCGACTCATTAGTCAATTTTGAAAATTTTACGGGAGTCGGAAATCTTCCCGAACGCTCCAAAATATTTTTGGGATACTTTAAATGTACTCGGAAGGCTATAAAACTCACCCGACTCAACTTAACACGAACCGTAAATAAAATTCTCGAAAAATCACATTATCGATAAATCGTCAATAATTATATAAAATTGGGCATCCCTCGGGATCGTAATCGTCATCGTCCTTCTTAAATCGTCAAACGTAAAAATTATAACCTCGAACATTGGCTTTAACCAAAATACTTATAAATATAGAAATTAAAATTTATTAAAAATTTCAAAAATTAGCGTAATTTAGGGTAACGTTAATGACCTTGATTCTAGGGTGTCACATCCACCCCTCCTTAAAGAGAGCGACGTCCCGGCGCTCGCCTCTTCTTGTACTCACATTTCGTTCTATTGGAACAGATGAGGATACCTTTCCTTGAAAAAGTCCTCACGTTCCCAGGTGTATTCCGGTCCACGCTTAGAATTCCATCGGACCTTCACAATAGGAATCCTACTACGCTTCAACCGCTTGACCTCCCGGTCCATAATTTCCACAGGTTCTTCCACAAAGTGCATTTTGTCGTCCAGTTGAATCTCGTCCAAAGGAATCACCAATTCCTTATCCGCCAAACTCTTCTTCAGGTTCGATACGTGAAACGTGTCATGAATAGCACTAAGCTCGGTCGGCAATTCTAACTTGTACGCTACTGGTCCAATTCGTTCAACGATCTTAAACGGTCCAATATACCTCGGACTCAACTTTCCTTTCTTCCCAAAACGAATTACACCCTTCCACGGCGATACCTTGAGCATAACCATATCTCCAACTTCAAACTCCAACGGTTTCCTTCGGTTATCGGCATAACTCTTCTGTCGGCTTCTCGCAGCAAGTAGTCGGTTCTTGATCTGCACAATCTTCTCTGTCGTTTCTAAAACCATTTCGGGTCCAGTCAATTGACTTTCCCCTACTTCACTCCAACACACAGGCGATCTACACTTCCTTCCATACAATGCTTCGAACGGTGCTGCCTTGATACTCGCATGATAACTATTATTGTACGAAAATTCCACCAGAGGCAAGTGGCGTTCCCAACTTCCTCCAAAATCAATCACGCATGCTCGGAGCATGTCCTCCATCGTTTGAATAGTTCGTTCACTCTGGCCGTCAGTTTCCGGGTGATAAGCCGTGCTTAAACTCAGTTCAGTTCCCATCGCACGTTGAAGCGATTTCCAAAATTCCGACGTAAATCTACTATCGCGATCCGAAATGATCGATAACGGCACTCCATGTCTACAGACGATCTCTTTCACGTACACGCTGGCGAGTTTTTCCATGCTATCCGTCTTCTTCATAGGTAAGAAATGAGCAGATTTCGTTAGCCTATCCACAATCACCAATATCATATCACATCCACTAGGAGTCCTAGGTAAACCCGTCACGAAATCCATAGCGATTTTCTCCCATTTCCATTCTGGGATCTCTGGTTGTACCAACAATCCAGATGGTTTCTTATGTTCTGCTTGAACCTTCGCGCAAGTCAAACACTTACTAACGTAACGAGCAATATCCGCCTTCATATTCGGCCACCAGTAAACTTTCTTCAGGTCGTGATACATTTTATCCGATCCAGGATGTATCGAATACTTCGACTTATGCGACTCATTCATAACCAATTCTCGAACTCCAGGCTTTCCTTCCTCAGATGAACACAATGGTAACCAAATTCGATTCTCAAAATATCTCAGTCCGTCAGACCTAATCACGAAAAGAGGTTTCAACATTCGTCCCAAGTTCTCAGCTTCAACATTCCCTTTCATTAGTCCTCTCTCCTGAGCCTTCAGTATAGTTTCGGTTAAGTCAACGCTCTCACTCATCACTAAAGCTCTAACCCTCAAAGGTTTCTCCCGTTCCTTTCTACTCAGTGCATCCGCTACAACATTCGCCTTTCCAGGGTGGTAGCGAATTTCGCAGTCATAATCACTCAGTAGTTCAACCCATCGTCTTTGTCGCATATTCAACTCCTTTTGATCTAAAATGTGCTGCAAACTCTTGTGGTCAGTGAATACAACACACTTCGTCCCATACAGATAGTGTCTCCACAACTTCAACGCAAAAACTACCGCTCCTAATTCCAAATCGTGCGTCGTGTAGTTCTCCTCATTCTTCCTTAGTTGCCTCGACGCGTAAGCTATCACCTTTTCACGTTGCATTAACATTGCTCCATAACCTTTACGAGACGCATCACAATACACTACGAAGTCTTCGGTTCCTTCAGGCAATGATAAAATCGGTGCGGAACATAACTTATCCTTGAGCGTCTTGAAAGCAAGTTCTTCCTCATTTCCCCATTCATACACCCTATTCTTTTCGGTAAGCCTCGTCAATGGTTTTGCAATCAACGAAAATCCTTCGATAAACCTTCGATAATACCCCGCTAAACCCAGAAATTGTCGAACTTCAGTCGGCGTCGTCGGTGCTGACCATTCCCTGATCGCTTCGACCTTGGCGGGATCCACACGAACTCCCTTACTATCAATCACGTGACCTAGAAACTGCACTGATTCCAACCAAAACTCACACTTAGAGAATTTTGCATACAGCTTCTCCTTCCTTAACAACTCCAAAATCTTTCTCAGGTGCTTCTCGTGCTCCTCCTTACTCTTAGAGTAAATAAGTATATCATCGATGAAAACAATAACAAACTTATCTAGATACGGCTTGCACACGCGATTCATGAGATCCATGAATACAGCAGGCGCGTTCGTCAACCCAAACGGCATCACTCGAAATTCAAAGTGTCCATACCGCGTACGAAAGGCAGTTACAGGGATGTCCTCCTCTCTTACACGCAGTTGATGATACCCTGATCTCAAATCGATCTTAGAGTATACGCTGGAACCTTGCAATTGATCAAATAAATCGTCAATCCTCGGCAATGGGTACTGATTCTTAACCGTCAGCTTATTGAGTTCCCTATAGTAGATACACATCCGGAACGAACCATCTTTCTTCTTTACGAACAACACTGGCGCTCCCCAAGGTGATGAGCTCGGCCTAATAAATCCCTTGTCCATCAATTCCTTCAATTGATCCGATAACTCCTTTAACTTAGATGGTGCTAAGCGATAAGGTGTACGTGCAACCGGCGCAGCTCCTGGCACTAAATCAATTCGAAACTCGACCTCACGGGTAGGCGGTAAACCTGGCAACTCGTCTGGAAAAACATCCGGATACTCGCAAATAACTGGTACCTCTTCAATCCTCGCCTCTAAATCACCATCACTCGAAACTTGTGCCAAAAACACATCGCATCCGCTCTCTACATACTTTATCATTTTCAAACAGGAAATCACCTTCAAACGAGAAGTGCATTCATCTCCCTTTATCGTCAAAACCTTATTCCTCAACGGAACCTGAACCAATCTCTCGCCACAGACGATCATAGCACTGTGCGCCATTAGCCAATCCATTCCCACAATCACGTCAAACGATCCTAGCTCTATAGGCATCAAGTCGATTTTAAAAGCGTAATTTCCTAACTTCAAGGTACACCCTCTCAGTATAGAATTCGTACTAACAATTTTTCCATCGGCTAACTCAACATTATAACTAGTCGCTAATAACACCGGTTCTCTATCAATATGACGACTAAATCTAACGTCTACAAAACTCTTGTCAGAGCCAGAATCAAACAAAATACTAGCATAACAAGCGTCTAGCAAAAACGTACCGGTAACCACATTGGGACCCTGTGGTTTATCAGCCGTTCCCACTTGATACACAGCAGCCGCATTGTTGCCTCCCCGCTTGTTTCCTGCCTTCGGGCAATTCGCTTGCACATGACCCCTTTCTCCACAACCATAACATCCCCTCATCCTGATAGCATTAGCCCCAGTGGCTACTCCTCCCGTTCGACAACCAGATGTCCTATGACCTGCCTTTCCACACTTGCCGCATGCAGGCGGGCAATTTCCAACATGATACAAGTTGCACTTACCACAATGGGGGTTCACTTTCACACCTCTAGGGTTCGTCACTGCCCTCATCCCTTCATTCCTTCTTTGATTAAACTGTTGATTACGGTTCGGCCCATGGTTGTTTCGATTTCCACCTCGGTTCTGTCCTTGGGATTGATTGCTTTGTGCCGCTTCCCATTTCCTCTTGTTGCCTTCAGCAATGTAGTTCTGCTTGTCTTGAAGCTTGACGTCCATCAAAGCGTGAGCCATTTGAACCGCTTCATCAAACGTTCCAGGTTTTGACGAAGTTGTTTCACCTTTGATATTGCTAGATAAACCCTTAATATACTGCTTCATCTTCTTGGCATCATTGGCAAAAATATCTGGACACAAAAGGCTTAATTCATTGAATCTCCTAGTGTAGGCAGCGATATCATTGTTCTTCAAGGTCAAGTGCCTCAACTCATCCTCCAATTGCCCCAATTCCTCCTCTGGGCAAAACTTCTTAGTCAACAAAGCTCTTGTCGCATTCCACGTCCTTGCATTCGCTACAGCCAATCCAACCGTAGCTACCTGGGTATTCCACCAACTTAACGCATCATCAAGAAACGTAGCCGCTGCAAACTTCACTTTATCCGCTTCTGCACAACCACTGATTTCGAACGTACTTTCAACCTTTTCCAACCATCGTCTAAGTTCTAAAGCTCCACCCGTTCCACGGAACTGCGTGGGACCGCACTTCATAAAGCTAGAATAGGTACACACTCTCGGGGCTTGCTGTCTCCCCACGTTCCTTCCTGGATCCTGATTTCTCCCAGCTCGGTCCGCTTCCAACGCATTTGCTATAGCTTCCTGAATCATGGTGTTAACACGATCGGCGGTCAACTTTGGAGGCATGGTGTTATCGAATATCTCTTTCTGCAAGACAGGGAAAATAGAAAAACAATGTAAGTATACATATCAAGTTTCCCAGACATAATATACATACAACGACACATCACTACGGAGTTACTAATATTCATCAATTCACATCACAAAAGATCAAATTTAAGACATATCACAGATCATGAAAGGTAACATAGATTGTATTGATAATTAACCAAATTCGTGACAAGTATTGCCACTACAATCGTTCACCACAAAACATCAAGTACTTGAGTTTCTCGTCATAATACCATCATACAAAAGTCTAAAACAGTTCTATTACAATGATCAAAGAAAAATACAAAACAAGTAACTAGGCATGTGGTGGTCCACACTGCCTCTTGGATGGCGGCTCGTCGTCGTCTTCCTCGGTTTCCTCATCACTAACGTCCTCATCCACATCATCCATTTTTCTTTTTCCTTTCTCATCCGGCCCACATTCCATTTCCTTTTTCGTCCCTGATGTGGATCCACACTCAATCACTACCTGATTTCCCACCGTAATACAAGCACCTCCAGTAGGCGGCTGAATCATGAAGTCGTTTGCCTCCATCTCCAAATCGTCCACGAATCTCCAATCCGGGGGCAATGACGCTCTAACCCGATGCTCCCAACTCTGCATCCTCGACAACCTCATTTGATCCTCCCTAACACGGTCAAGACTAGCACTTAAATTTGCAACCATTGATCTTAAACTGTTGATGTCACTTTTATTCACATTCCCATCATACTCAACTCTTGCAGTCCTTTCCAACAGTCTTTGATGTTCCCTTTCAGTCTTATCAAACTTCTTAATTACCCTAGTCTCAACTACAAACCGCTCATACATCAACCTTTCCATCCTCCCCAAACGACCTGCGGGATCCCAGTAGTGTCTCGGTCTCGGAAAGTAGACCCTTGCAATATTCTCATGAATCGATGGCGACTTGGATGATTTGCTGGACTCTCCACTGCTCCCATTACTTACTCGAACAAATCCTGGCACTGTTCTCAAATAATCCTTACAATTGTCCATTGGGCGATTAAAGGGTTGCTGCTCATAACGACCGGTCGGTGGTACTTCATAACCTTTCGGCGAATTCGGAGATTGAAACAAATCGGGTTCGGTCTGGCCTACAGCATCCTCGGGAATGCCATCATCCATTAGCTCCTCGGGCTCTTCTTCGGAATCCTCACTCTCGTCACTACTCATGCTGAAATTATCCACCTCACTTTCGTCATTGTCGTTTTCTGGCCCTATTTCGTCTTCTGGAGCGATCCATCCATTATCATTGTCCGGCGGGTTCGGAGGAAACGGTCCCCCTTCGTGACCTACGACGTAATCGTTTCCATTATCATTGGGCGGTACCTCGGCCATTCCTGCAATAACAGCGAATTTCAGAGGGTACATAAGTAATTATACAATAATTATAAATACATGCATGCAAATGCAATGCAAAGGTGGTACATATGCCCGAAATGTAATAATATGATGCTCATGCATGATTAATACAAAAATTACGATGTCGGATATTTCACGTAAAATTCAACGTCTACATATAGTAATTTCCATACTTACGTAATAATTACCCACATATATACTTTACTCAAAAGTATACGTCAAATGCCATAAATACAACAATAAATCTTACCGGAGCCATGCAGGATAGTTGTGTGTGCTTGGACCATTTCTTACGACACCAAAAGTTATAGTTTAGGATTTTCAAAAACGACCTAGTTCTCTATAACTCGTGGCTCTGATTACCAATCTGTAACACCCCCACAATTGCTATGCGCAGCGGAACTACAACAATGGGTGCTACTCAGTATTCATGGCACACAAGATATATCAAACGACGCTAAAAAGACGTCAACTTAAAACTTTAATTTAAAATTGTTAGATGATACATGTCCACGGTTTTTCCAACCCCAATTTGGTACACAGAGTTTAGCGTTTTCGGTCCCCATGAATCTCAACCCAAGAATTTCAGTTTTACAACAACATGACATTAAACTTAAAATGTTTAAGTAGAAAAAGGAGGAAAAACTAGCGGACTCCAAGCCATACACACAACATCCATCCCAAGCATGCTCCATTCTACACTTCAGCGGTTACCTGAAACACATGCCAAAATTTTGGTCAACGAAAACGTTGAGTGGAATTCATAGGTTTTACAATCCATTTGAACGTATATAAAATAAAAACCATTCGTGATCATTTATAGTCTTGTCGATCAAACAAACTATAATCAGGATACTGACAATTGTGTTTAAGCTCATGACACTAATCCGTTAACTCAATCACCCGCGTAATAAATACCGGCGTGATTCAGATGAAACCAGTGCCCCTTCTAAAGGCATCAGTTGCAATTATACCTTATTTCTCATACAAAATAATCTACCGCAGAACTTACTAAAAGTACAGCTTCTCGGCTAGCATTGGGTCGTTAACCCCGTAGTACTACAAATTGCATAAGCGGCTATTTCCCCCTACTCGAGGGCAGGACAATAGTTAATAGTTCATGATTTTAGGGACTTTTGCAACTTTGGTACTCAACACAATTTCTAAGGCAACTTGCGGGTCTAACAATCATTCATGATATACGTTCCTTTTAAAAACTAGCATGCATTTCCCTCGCGGGTAAAACAATTTGAAATAAATATAAGCGAGGCTATAAATTCACACCTTAGATATTAAGTAGTCGGTAGTTCGAGGGATGTTCACTGACGATGAAACGGATGCCCGGTTAAATCAACACCTATCACAAATAACGCGTAATGAGTAATCTCATTTAAATACTTACGGTACTGTATAAAATACATATATACTAGTCACTTAAGACAAGTATAACTCACGCCAAAAACAAAATAACAAGTATCACTCATTTTATACCATTCGTTCTCACTACTTACGCTATCCATTTTTACTCGTTCTCGCCGGTACTTGACTAAAGTACGGGCTGTTTTACCATGTTTAACCACACTTATAAAATTTGACAAAATTCTCAAAAATCCTATAAGACCTGTAGATGACATGTTTTTAAGCTCAATAAAAGTTTTTACTTTTACGACTCGTTACTCGACGCTTTTCCAAAACTACATTTTACGGGCTGAAATTGCACTTCGACCAATTTTGACCTCTTTGACCTATATGAAAAGTACCTTTGACTTCTTTGACTCCTAAGTCAACTTATAGACTCATTTGTACAGGTTAGGGACCAAATTTTGACCCTTGACCATTTACCAATTTATACTTGTGACCCTCGGGATTTGACTAAAACTTTACATAAATTCGGATTATGAAAGTCCTCGTCTCCCGGTACTCGATCTTTAAAACGTCATAACTTTTAGCTCGTTTTGAGTCACGGGCTCTACCTTATACCAAATTAAAGACAAGAAGACCCTCTACAACTACATTTAGTTTTCAAGACCTGGAAAAAAAATAATTTTTATAAAATGACCATAAAGTTTCTGCCTAAAATTGGCTACTCCAAAATCACGCTTAGACTCGATTCCAAACCTTCTAACCACCTCTAGGCAACATCCTAAGCCTCCCTAAACATATCCTAACACCAAATTTCAGTCCTACCCCTATTGATCAACCAATCTCAAAATCAAAAATCAAAGAATTCAAACATGCAATCACCTAAACCTATGTATAACATCACTAAACACATAACCAAACACTAGGATAAGCTCAAAATCCAACAACCACCATGGCTCCCCAAACACCCCTTGTGCCGTGGGGTTTGGGTGCCCCAATCACCACAACCAAATTGATTTTGGTGGGTTTTCTTGGTGTTTATGCTTCTATTACTCATAAATTAAACATGCATTACAACAATTAGCCTCAAAAACGAATTTGGATCATCATGAAAATTTTTGGAAAATTTATGTTAGTGCATGTGGGATTTAAGCACATAGAAATGTAGGGAATGACCAAATTAGATGTGGTCTAACCTTAATTTTTATGAAAATCAAGTGAAAAAAGTTTTTGATGGATTTCTTGGTGGGTTGGGGGTGTCCGTCGGCTATGGAGAGCAAAGAGGGAGAGAGTTGTTTATTTTTGGTGAAAATTTTCTATGTGTTTGTGTTTGTGTGATTTTGGGCCTTTTTGGTGGATTGGGAGGGACCTATTTGCAATATTTGGTTTCTTTTGGCCTTAAGTTGAAAACGTCCTCAAAACTTTGCGGGTTCGACTCATTAGTCAATTTTGAAAATTTTACGGGAGTCGGAAATCTTCCCGAACGCTCCAAAATATTTTTGGGATACTTTAAATGTACTCGGAAGGCTATAAAACTCACCCGACTCAACTTAACACGAACCGTAAATAAAATTCTCGAAAAATCACATTATCGATAAATCGTCAATAATTATATAAAATTGGGCATCCCTCGGGATCGTAATCGTCATCGTCCTTCTTAAATCGTCAAACGTAAAAATTATAACCTCGAACATCGGCTTTAACCAAAATACTTATAAATATAGAAATTAAAATTTATTAAAAATTTCAAAAATTAGCGTAATTTAGGGTAACGTTAATGACCTCGATTCTAGGGTGTCACATACTTGGTCTTTATTTCTTGAAAGTAACCGGTGACCGAGAGTTTACTTATGTTCATGTTACGTATCTTATTTTCTAGTTGTGTAACCCGAGCATCCTTATTGTCATAAAATATGTATTTGATACGTTTCCAAACTCCATATGCGGTTGCACTATCGTCGATGACCATGTCAGGAAGTTTTGAAGATAGAGTAGAATACATTCCCATGGCTATAAGAGAGACATTGATGTTATGATATGGATCAATATGAGTGGTTCTTGTGGATTCGTTGGTGCTTCTAGTTTCAAGATGATGTTAACATCATAATTTTTACCAAAAACGCTTAATTAGTGCACTTCACGAATTATTGTTGGAAATACGTTTTACGTATTAGAAAGGATCGGTCACTCCAACGATAGTCTAAGTAATAGCTCGTAGTTTAGTTTTACTAATATTAAGTAAACAAGGCTAAGCCAAGCCTACAACTTGTGTAGACCGGCCCAACTTGTAAGCCTAAGCCCATCTTATGGGCTTGGGTATATAAACCCTCTCCTTAGATGGAGAGGGTGTGGATTCATTCATTCGACACATAGTAAACAAAGTGTTTTCTTATTTTCTCTCTCAAGTGTGTGTGTGAAATCTACCAAGTTTCTATCTCTTTCTCATAGATTTACAATATCTTACAAATGGTATCAAGAGCCATGGGATGATTGTTTGGTTTATGTGTTTGTGTTCTTTATTCATACGCCTAGTTTGATCCAAATTCATACGTACCAATTTTTTTTGTGTTTTTTATGGTTTAATCTTGATATACATCATCTACTTACTTGTTGTAGTGATTTGGTATTCTTACTTTGGTTAAAAACACAAACTTTTTGGGTGTTTGATTCATTCTTAGGCTAAAAATCTCGAATTTGTTGTGTTTAGTACTATCCGAGAAAAGTGGTAATTTTGATTCCATAGTACGATCTGTGTATTGCGATCGCATAAACCTAGGGTTTCTACTTACGATCCAATATCACGATCACAACTTACGATCCACGTTACGATCTAGTAACTGCGATCTATTACTATGATCAAGGAGTGCGATCAACCGTTGCGATCACAGGCCACGATCACGTGTTGCGATCACTGGCTACGATCACTCGTTGCGATCACTAACTACGATCGAGCGTCACGATCAAGGAGTGCGATCCAGTGTCACGATCAAGGAGTGCGACCCAGCGTCACGATCAAGGAGTGCAATCCAGCGTCACGATCAAGGAGTACGATCAATCGTCACGATCAAAGAATGCGATCTAAGACTGTGATCAAAGGCTACGATCACCCACTGCGATCAAGTGTTGCGATCCAACATTTTTCAAAAAAGTGCTTTTGAAAATTTTTATGTAATTTTGACTTGGATTTTTTGGTTTATCGAGAACATAATTTAGGGAATTTCAACATTATTTCTCGGCTTTAACACACAACAACAAATACATTTACTTTCTCTCATTGTTCGATCAACATTTGTAAATCTTAACTTATCGAAATGGAGTACACATCTCTTACGAATAAGTCCATCCTCTCGGGTATGGATAATCGTCCACTAATGTTGTTGAAGACTATGTATGAGGATTGGGCTTCCCGAATGGAACTTTATATGTTGAACAAAGAAAATGGACATCTCATTTGGGCATCGGTGCTCAATGGACCATTGGTATATGGTACTGTGACGGAAGGTGCTGTTACTCGTCCTCGCACAACGGGTGAATTAACTGGAGATGCTAAGATACAAGACAAGTGTGATAAACAAGCTACAAACATCATTCTCCAAGCCCTTCCTCCAGATGCCTACAAACTCGTTAGTAAACATAAGGTTGCCAAAGAGTTATGGGATAGAATTCGTGTTCTAATGCAAGGCACCTCGTTAACTAACAAGAACGAGAGTGTAAGCTTTATGATACATTTGATAAGTTTGCCTATGTCCCCGGGGAGACTCTCAATGATTACTATTTGAGATTTACCCTATTATTGAATGAGCTCAATATCTATGGCATGGCAATTCCTACGTTTCAATTGAACACCAAGTATTTGAACACTCTTCCTTCAGAATGGAGCAAGTACGTGACAGCTGTTAAACTGGTTAAGGATTTGCATCAAACCAATGTGGATCAACTTCAAACTTTTCTTCAGCAACACGAAAGCCATGTGATCGAGGCTCGGTTGTCTACACCTCAAGTTCGTGATCCACTTGCTATGTATGTGATACTAGGCTTTTTGTATGGGTTCAGATTAATCTCGAAATCTTCTCGAATTGATCACAGCTAAAAGTGGAATGATTGTTCTTGGTGACAAATAGGGGGTTTGGTTTTCTATTCTATTGAAAAGATAAATGAATGAAGTAACGAAATAAAATTTGAAGTTAAATTAAACAATTAAATGATAAAGAAGTAACATGACCTTACTGAAGAAATGTGCTAATCGGAATAAATGACCATGCGGAATAAATTCCTATTTGGAATATAATTGCTACGCGGAATACTGGACTATGCGGAATAATAGAGCTATGCGGAATTTTGGACTATGCGGAATAATAGGCTTACTCGGAAGAATTTTGCCATGCGGAATAAATATCTCTACGCGGAATATTGAACTCTATGTGGAATAACTACACTATCCGGAATAAAGTGGGGCTATGTGGAATGTTAGACTACTCAGAATAAACGGGCTCTATCCGGAATAAACAATTATTCCGAATAGAAGAAAATGTAAGCAGACTATCCGGAATATATGAATATTCCGAATAAGGGACAAAATAAGCAGGCTATTCGGAATATATGAATATTCCGAATAAGGGACAAAGCAAATGGACTATTCGGAATAATTGGGTATGAAGAACAGTAAACAGACGCAAGAACAGGGGAACGATTTTAATCCAAAATCAACCAAGTTTTTAACCAAATCATAAACAAAACTAATAACAAATCATCTACTAACCATAAACATCAAATCCCAATCATAAAAACACAAAACCCATTAACTTTTGAAGATCAAAATCAACTAAACTAGAACTTTTAAACTTTGAATAAAAAGAGAGGATGAACAAGATGAAATAGAAGGATTATATTGATGATTAAAGTTTTGAACAATCAAAGTAAAAAGATTACACTACAAGATTGGTAAGAACAAGAATCAAAATCACCAAACACCCTAATGGTGTTGGTGATGCCTACGAACAGAAAGGAGAGAAAAGGGGAAAACAAAAACTAAAAACTGGCTAAAAAATGTGAAGGGAATCCTTTATATAGTCCTAGTGGTTGGTTGGTGAGTGGGATTTCTCCCTTTCTTCTTGTCTTCTCGTCTTTTCAGAAAAGTTGACGTTTTCGATTCTGATTCGGGATTTGTCGACGATTAAATTCAAATCGTCTTTTAATTTCTTCGTTCAATAGACTTGAGTTTCTTCGTCATATGTAAATCTTCCATCTTTGGTCCTTTTCTTCGATAAATCTTCAAATAGGCCCATTGACTTCCAATCTTTTGCATTTCTTGGACAATAGACTTCGTCTTGAGTCTTTTTCCTTGATAAAACCCGTGCAATCCCATGTTTTCTTCAGTATTCATCCGGTTGACTCTGAAAACACAATAAACACAAAAACCACGCATAATTCCGAACAAATGATATTAAACACGCGTTTTGGTCTTGTTTTAGTAAGAAATAACTGGTAAAAGGATGGGTGTTTTCACACCTATCAAATCCCCTACACTTAACCATTGCCATGCCCTCATGCAATGCTTAGTGATAAAGCAATTTTACACTTTTCTCATAATCAATCAACCTTGGCCTTATTAAAATACTACTAAACAAAAATTAAAGTACTAAGAAAAATTAAAACTTTAAATTAAACAAAAGGGTAGAAAACCATTTTCACTAGAAAATAGCTACATGGAAATAACTTGCAAAGAGATCAAGGACTTACATTAGGGCTTTGGTGCTGCGAAGATTTATCACCCTCAAGTTTCACGTTCCCCAAACTAAGCTTAAAAACGAGATCATTGTTATTATAAGTTAGCAAATCAAACACTTGCACATATGGCTTAATTATATGCTTAAACTCCCTTATTCCTAGGTGTATCTCTTATATTTTATTTTTGTCTTAGAATGATCATGAAGATGCATTTTTGGACTTATTGCGATAGTTTATTTAGGCTGAAAGCAAAGTAGGACGATTTGATCAATAGTTAGCTAAAGGACAAAATCTCTTAAAACTGCTTCTCGGGATATCAAAAAGTTCATATCTTGGCATAACTCGGTTCACGATTTGAGACCTTTCTTGGGCCGATATTTGGCATGTACTTCATACTTCATCTCTTGAGAGACGTGCATGAGATAATGGTCTTCTCATCGTTAATAGAGTTTCTTCACTTGGAAACGTTTGAGGGGTACTCCAACTTTGTTGACCACGACTTCATGATTATTTCTTCAATCTTCTAATTGGGATTTTGAGATACAACGATCCGCCTCCTTTTCGGACTTGGATCTATTTATCCTCATACCTTGTTAGGGTCTTTTCGGATAGACTTCTCCATGACCTTTATGGGAGTTGATTGCTTTTCGTCGTGAGTCTTGATCCTTCATATTGATTTTGGGAATAATGCTCTTCACATCACCTTGGATCTTTAGCAATAAGATTGAATCCTCATGCCTTGTTAGGGCCTTTTCGGACTCGCCAATCTTTGCGCCCCGCTTCATAAGTTATGCCTTGGCTATGACTCTTATCATTACCGAGCAACTTTTAAACGATCTTGGGCTAGAAGCTAAGTAACTTTTCAAATCGTACGACCTTACTTATTGCAGATAAATTATTAGCAAGTGATGGGAGAATAGGCAGATAATTACACCAAGTGAGCTTGCGCAAGAATACCGACTTATAATTGACTCTATCCTTTCTCGTTCTCCACAATTTAAAATCTCAAGTAATGAGACTTGTCGATACTTATTCTTGTCGATACTTAGCCTAATAAACCAATTAAGGTCTACATGGTTAAGGATACTAGCTAGAATAAACTTGGATAAGTCTATTCGGGTTGAGTCAAAATAATCGCAACGGGCCTAATATGTCAAAGATTTTAAAACTAGCTACACCACTTTATTAATATATTTGACTTATTTGCGGGATATATACATATGAAAGCAACGATACAAATTTAAAAATTACGACTAAATGGCCAAAGTTATTAAAAAATTTGAAAAATGTTGAAAAATATGATTTTTCGGTTAAATGAAGGCATTTTTATGGAAAAGTCCACTTAAAACTTCGATAGAAGTCCCCCCTACACTTAAGATAAACATTGTCCTCAATGTTTAAGTATGTGGGAAAAGTATCCCCTACACTTATGACATTGTGCACGTTGGTTAAGTCAAGTTAAGGAAGGGACGACTAACGTGATCAATTTCAAATGTGGGTATGAAGAAAACTGAATCACGATAGTTGAGAGATAGAACTGGATTTCGGATAACACGGGAGCATGGTTCTTCAAAGGTTCCAAAAGTGCACTTATCCATGTAATCACATCACCACACAAACACAAAGAACCTATAGAAGTCCCCCTACACTTAGGAGGTTAAAACGGAAAAGGATAGATACTCGGGCTGCCTCCCGAGGAGTGCTTGTTTTTTATAAGCGAGTCACGAGCCTGACTCGACCCAAAATTAGTTCATGGGAAACGTGGTGAGGGATGGAATCATCTCAGGAGAGATGTCCTCACCAAAGTACAACTTCACTCGTTGGCCATTCACCTTAAAATTAGGTCCATTAGGTTGAGCGAGCTCGAGAGTACCATATGGAAAAATTTGGGCGATGGTGAATGGGCCGGACCAACGAGATTTCAGCTTTCCCGAAAAGATTTTCAACCGAGAGTTAAAGAGTAAAACTTTGTCTCCAACTTGGAACTCTCGGTTTTTAATCTTGGAGTCGTGAATGAGCTTAGTCTTTTCCTTATAGATCAAAGAATTTTCATAAGCCTCATTACGGAGTTCATTGAGCTCATTGAGTTGGATCTTGCGTAGGTCACCGGCTTTGTTGATATCAAAATTAGCCCACTTCAAGGCGGAGTAAGCCTTGTGCTCCAACTCAATGGGGAGGTGGCACGCTTTCCCGTACACAAGACGATATGGTGTACAACCAATCGGGGTCTTGTATGCGGTACGAAAAGCCCACAAAGCATCATCATGCTTATCGGCCCATGAGGTACGATGATCTCCCACGGTTCTTTCAAGAATTCGCTTTAAGCCTCGGTTAGAGATTTCAGCCTGGCCATTAGTTTGTGGGTGGTAGGCGGTGGAAAGACGATGATTTAAACCATACTTAGCCATGACTCTAGTAAATTGATCATTGCAAAAATGAGTCCTACGATCACTAATAATGGCACGAGGCACACCGAATCTAGCGAATAGCGATTTCAAAAAGTTACAAACCACCCTTGCGTCATTAGTGGGTAAAGCTTTGGCTTCAACCCATTTAGACACGTAGTCAACGGCTACAAGGATGTATTTGTTTCCTTTAGATGAAGGGAATGGCCCCATAAAGTCGATACCCCAAACATCAAAGATTTCACATTCTTGAATGAAGTTCTGAGGCATCTCGTCTTTATGTGTGATCTTGCCTTGTTTTTGGCAAGCATCACATTGTTTAACCATCTCGTGAGCATCACGATAAATGGTGGGCCAATAAAATCCCGAGTCAAACACCTTTTTGGCGGTGTAGTTGGGACCAAAGTGACCACCGGTGGGTCCTTTGTGGCAAGCGTCAAGGATTTCTAAAGCTGCCGGTCCATCAACACATCGGCGAATAATCAAGTCGGCACATTGTTTGAAAAGATACGAGTCATCCCAAAAGTAAGTTTTAATGTCTTTGAAGAACTTCTTCTTTTGTTGGGATGTTAGCCCGTCAACGAGAATTCCACCCGCCAATTAGTTTGCAATGTCCGCAAACCACGGGGTTTCATCAGAATTAGAATTGATAGACATTAAGGTCTCAAGGGGAAAAGAATCATTGATTTCTTTGTTCGGATGATCCCCTTGATAAGGATCCTCAAGTCGACTGAGATGATCCGCGGCTAGGTTTTCAGCTCCTTTCTTATCGCGAATGTCGATTTTAAATTCTTGGAGTAGCAAAACCCAGCGAAGAAGTCTTGGTTTGGAATCTTGTTTAGTCAACAAGTACTTCAATGCGGAATGATCGGTATACACGATGGTGGTAGAAAGGACAAGATAGGGGCGGAACTTTTCAAAGGCATAGACAACAGCTAAAAGCACTTTTTCGGTTGTCGTATAATGCAATTGAGCCCCAGTCATTGTCTTGCTAGCGTAATGGATTGGTTGGAAGTGTTTATTCACTCTTTGGCCCAAAACCGCTCCAATAGCAATGTCGCTAGCATCGCACATCAACTCAAAGGGAAGCTCCCAATTTGGGGTAACCAAAACCGGTGGCTTAGTTAGCTTATCCTTAAGCAAGTTGAAGGCTTCAAGACACTCTGTGGAAAAGATAAAAGGAGTATCTTTTTTCCAAGAGGTGGGTCATCGGGCGAGCGATTTGAGAAAAATCTTTGATGAAACGACGGTAGAAGCCCGCATGACCAAGGAAACTTCTCACACCCTTCACGGTTGAAGGTGGAGGCAACTTAGAAATAACATCGACTTTAGCACGGTCCACTTCGAGACCGGCTTTAGAGATCTTGTGTCCTAGCACGATGCCCTTTTTACCATGAAATGGCATTTTCCCAATTAAGAACAAGGCGAGTGTCTTCACACCGCTTAAGCATACGTTTTAAATTGGCAAGGCAAGCAGAGAATGAATCGCCATAAACCAAGAAATCATCCATGAATACTTCCATAGTGTCTTCCACCATGTCATGGAAGATAGCCATCATACACCTTTGGAACGTCCCAGGAGTATTGCATAAACCAAAAGACATACGTTTGTAAGCAAATGTTCCATAGGGACAAGTGAATGTGGTCTTTTCTTGGTCTTTAAGATCGATGGGAATTTGAAAATACCCGGAGAAACCGTCTAAAAAGCAGTAATAGTCATTACCCGCAAGACACTCGAGCATTTGATCCATGAAAGGAAGAGGAAAGTGATCTTTTCTCGTGGCATCATTGAGCTTGCGATAATCGATGCAAACTCTCCACACAGTAACGAGACGAGTGGGAAGCAACTCGTTGTGTTCATTGGGAACAACGGTTATTCCGCCCTTCTTGGGCACACAATGGACGGGACTTACCCAAGGCGAATCCGAAATAGGGTAAATCAAGCCGGCATCAAGAAGTTTGATAACCTCTTGTTTGATGACGTCATGAATGCAAGGATTAACCCTTCTTTGGCACTGGATTGCGGGTTTAAAGTCATCTTCCATGAGAATCTTGTGAGTACAAAAGTTCGGATCAATTCCGCGGTAATCGGAAATTTTCCAAGCAATTGCCTTCTTATGATCTTTAAGCACGGCGATGAGGCGAGATTTCTCTTCTTCTTTCAAGTCCTTCGCGATGATGACAAGCGACTTCTTGTTCTCTTCAAGGAACACGTACTCGAGATGGGGCGGCAACTCCTTAAGTTCTAAATCCGGAGAATTTTTTATGGGAGGCGTTTGCAAAGTCGGAGCATTGATAGCAATAACCGTGGGAGATGGTGGGGAAATATTGTCTTCTTTAAGAAGGTTCTCAATGAGGCGAAGATCTTCATCCCAATCGGTGGGAGAATCGTCATTAGCTAAGTTCACATTTCCCATGGTGGCTTCCAAATCTTTCCAAAGGAAATCACTTTCTCCAAATAGAGATAGTGATGAATCAATAGAGGAAACGGTCTCAACATTGGGAAGAGAGGTAGGAATATTTTTACAAGCATCTTTGAAGTGTTCTTCACAAGCCTCATCAAGAACGTCAATACAATTAACACTTTCGTATGAATAAGGCTGTTTAGAAAGCTTCCCATGTTGAAGACGATTTTATCGTCACCCACTCTCATGATAAGCTCACCGGCTTCAACATCGATGAGAGTGCGACCGGTCCTCAAGAATGGACGACCAACAATTAATGGCACACGAGGGTCCATATCATAGTTGACGACGACGAAATCGGCAGGAAAAGTGAATTTGTCGACTCCTACAAAGACGTCTTCGGCTATCCCCACTGGATAAGCAACCGTACGGTTAGCTAATTCCAAAGTCATTTTGGTGGGGACTAGCTCAGGGAGAGATAATTGCTTCCAAACGCTTAGAGGCATTAAACTAATACTGGCACCTAGATCGGCTAGGGCCATGCAATTCTCTACTCCCGGGAAGTTGCAAGGGATTAAGAAACGACCCGGATCACCAAGCTTGGTTGGAAATTTCCTTAAGAGCACTGCAGAGCAATTCTCATTAAGTTGGGTGTTAGCAATATCCAGAAGCTTCTCCTTGTCGCTAAGAAGATCTTTGAAGATCTTTGAGCGAAGGAGATGTTGAAATTCAATTGTTTAAACATTTTGAGAAAGTTCGAAACCTGAATATCGTCCTTTCTTTTGAGCTTCTCTTTCCTCAACCTTGATGGATAAGGTATATCGGAAGAAGAGGAAGGCTTTGGGATCGAAGGATCACTCACATTCTTGGGTGGAGGAGGGGTAGAAGTAAGAGGTGGAGGAATTGGGGAAGTAGAAGGTTGGGGAATAGGAGCAGGTGACTCGTTTTCCTTAGTCACAATCACCGGTGGAGGTATAGGAAGCTCGGGTTCCTTGGTACCTTTGCCACTGCAAGTGGTGATTGCTTTCATCTCCCCTCTTGGATTCGCAACGGTGTTACTCGGAAGAGTACCCGAAGAAGAGGATTGATTACCTTGGAAGAAACCAGCCATCATGTTCCTTAAGTCATTCGTTTGACTTGCCAAAGTGTTTCTCATATCAGCTTTCAGATCGTTTCCTTGTTTCACCATGTCTGCTTTCAAGTTGAGCACTTCCCGCTGGAGATTTTCCACAATCACATCATTTGTCCGCATGTATGTTTCAACATCTTGGTGTAATGCGGTGGGTTGGTTGGGAGGGGGAGCATGGTAAGCGGGTGATTGATAAGCAGGTTGTTGGTAAACTTGGTTGTTTCGTTGAGGTGGATATGGTTGTTTGTGAGGTGGTAGGTATGGTGCACGAGGTTGTTGTTGAGGAGGGCGATTGAGGTTTTGTTGTTGGTTTGGGTTGTTAGGAGGAAAACCGGGCGGTGAAAGAAAATTGTTTGAGCGGTAGCTAAGCAAGTTGTGGTCTCCTTGAGGACGAGCTTGATAAGCGGCCGGAGGATAGGTACCGTATGATGCATTCACATTCTCAGAAGGATAGTCTTGGGTGACGGTACAAGTGGTGTAAGAGTGAGGACCCCCGCATATTTCACATGGTTGGTTTACAACATTGACTTGAGCGTTTTTAGCGTTGATGTTGTTGGTGTTGCTGGCGGTTTGGGCGGCAAGCGATTCAAGAAGCGTAGTAATTTTGTCAAGTCGCTTGTCGTTGTCACTAGTACTAGCACTAGCGGCATTGGTCTGCACACTCTTGGTTTGCACACGAGACTTATTCTCAATGGTATCTCAAGCGGCATTAGAAGTCTTAACCAAAATATTACCCCCCGAGGCACTATTTAGTGAATCTTGGTCATTCATGCTTAAACCATTGTAAAAAGTGTTAATTTGGTGCACTTTGGTGAAACCATGTTGTGGGCATTTTCTTAAAAGATCTTTAAAACGGTCCCAAGATTCACTAAACGACTCATCTTACTTTTGTTCAAAATTGATAATTTCATTCCGCAAAGCGGTAGTACGAGAGGGTGGAAAAAAGTAGTTGATAAACTTGGTCTCCAAATCCGTCCATGTCAGAATACTTTGTGGCGGTTCCTTTGCAAGCCAATGTCGGGCTTGTCCCTCTAAAGAAAAGGGAAAAACTTGTAAACGGATTACCTCTTGTGGAACACCATTGAATTTGACCGTATTCGTGAGTTGCAAGAATCTCTTGATGTGGTCATGAGGATCATCAATGGTATTTTTTGGTTTATGTAATTTTGACTTGGATTTTTTGGTTTATCGAGAACATAATTTAGGGAATTTCAACATTATTTCTCGGCTTTAACACACAACAACAAATACATTTACTTTCTCTCATTGTTCGATCAACATTTGTAAATCTTAACTTATCGAAATGGAGTACACATCTCTTACGGATAAGTCCATCCTCTCGGGTATGGATAATCGTCCACCAATGTTGGTGAAGACTATGTATGAGGATTGGGCTTCCCGAATGGAACTTTATATGTTGAACAAAGAAAATGGACATCTCATTTGGGCATCGGTGCTCAATGGACCATTGGTATATGGTACTGTGACGGAAGGTGCTGTTACTCGTCCTCGCACAACGGGTGAATTAACTAGAGATGCTAAGATACAAGACAAGTGTGATAAACAATCTACAAACATCATTCTCCAAGCCTTTCCTCCAGATGCCTACAAACTCGTTAGTAAACATAAGGTTGCCAAAGAGTTATGGGATAGAATTCGTGTTCTAATGCAAGGCACCTTGTTAACTAAACAAGAACGAGAGTGTAAGCTTTATGATACATTTGATAAGTTTGCCTATGTCCCCGGGGAGACTCTCAATGATTACTATTTGAGATTTACCCTATTATTGAATGAGCTCAATAACTATGGCATGGCAATTCCTACGTTTCAATTGAACACCAAGTATTTGAACACTCTTCCTTCAGAATGGAGCAAGTACGTGACAGCTGTTAAACTGGTTAAGGATTTGCATCAAACCAATGTGGATCAACTTCAAACTTTTCTTCAGCAACACGAAAGCCATGTGATCGAGGCTCGGTTGTCTACACCTCAAGTTCGTGATCCACTTGCTATGTATGTGATACTAGGCTTTTTGTATGGGTTCAGATTAATCTCGAAATCTTCTCGAATTGATCACAGCTAAAAGTGGAATGATTGTTCTTGGTGACAAATAGGGGGTTTGGTTTTCTATTCTATTGAAAAGATAAATGAATGAAGTAACGAAATAAAATTTGAAGTTAAATTAAACAATTAAATGATAAAGCAGTAACATGACCTTACTGAAGAAATGTGCTAATCGGAATAAATGACCATGCGGAATAAATTCCTATTTGGAATATAATTGCTACGCGGAATATTGGACTATGCGGAATAATAGAGCTATGCGGAATTTTAGACTATGCGGAATAATAGGCTTACTCGAAAGAATTTTTCCATGCGGAATAAATATCTCTACGCGGAATATTGAACTCTATGCGGAATAACAAAACTATCCGGAATAAAGTGGGGCTATGCGGAATGTTAGAATACTCGGAATAAACGGGCTCTATCCGGAATAAACAATTATTCTGAATAGAAGAAAATGTAAGCAGACTATCCGAAATATATGAATATTCCGAATAAGGGACAAAATAAGTAGGCTATTCGGAATATATGAATATTCTGAATAAGGGACAAAGCAAATGGACTATTCGGAATAATTGGGTATGAAGAACAGTAAACATACGCAAGAACAGGGGAACGATTTTAATCCAAAATCAACCAAGTTTTTAACCAAATCATAAACAAAACTAATAAGAAATCATCTACTAACCATAAACATCAAATCCCAATCATAAAAACACAAAACTCATTAACTTTTGAAGATCAAAATCAACTAAACTAGAACTTTAAAACTTTGAATAAAAAGAGAGGATGAACAAGATGAAATAGAAGGATTATATTGATGATTAAGGTTTTGAACAATCAAAGTAAAAAGATTACACTACAAGATTGGTAAGAACAAGAATCAAAATCACCAAACACCCTAATGTTGTTGGTGATGCCTACGAACAGAAAGGAGAGAAAAGGGGAAAACAAAAACTAAAAACTGGGTAAAAAAATGTGAAGGGAATCCTTTATATATTCCTAGTGGTTGGTTGGTGAGTGGGCTTTCTCCCTTTCTTCTTTTCTTCTCGTCTTTTCAGAAAAGTTGACGTTTTCGATTCTGATTCGGGATTTGCCGACGATTAAATTCAACTCGTCTTTTAATTTCTTCGTTCAATAGACTTGAGTTTCTTCGTCATATGTAAATCTTTCATCTTTGGTACTTTTCTTCGATAAATCTTCAAATAGGCCCATTGACTTCCAATATTTTGCATTTCTTGGACAATAGACTTTGTCTTGAGTCTTTTTCCTTGATAAAACCCGTGCAATCCCATGTTTTCTTCAGTATTCATCCGGTTGACTCTAAAAACACAATAAACAAAAAAACCACGCATAATTTCAAACAAATGATATTAAACACGCGTTTTGGTCTTGTTTTAGTAAGAAATAAGTGGTAAAAGGATGGTGTTTTCACACCTATCAGTATGCTTCTCAACAAATGACTCCCCAACAAAACATGGCTTTCACTTATCAAGAACCATCATACTTGTAGCAGCCACCACCACACACCTATCAACAACCACATCAACCACCTTATCAACCACTAATGATGCCACATCAAGCATTTCAACAAAGTGTTCATCAACAGTCTTTTCCATAGCAATCAGCACATCAGGTATCACCCTCACAAGTCATCACTTCTCCAATGGGCTACACTCCTCAACAAGGATATTTTCCAATTGAAGCTCAACCAGCACAAGCCTTCTACTCCAATGAACTTCCACCAATTGAAGCACCGGTCTTTACTCCAAATGATACGCCAACTGATGTGCTAAACCATCTCACTGCCTATTTGTCAAAACTTGTTTCAACTAGAGGATTTCCACCAACAAACAATCATCCCCGCACCTCTTCAAATCCTCGACAACAAGCCACTATTCAAGATGGTCAAGTAACAGTGCAATCCATTCAGGGTAGGCAAAATTTATGTGGACCTCCTACAAGGACCGTGAATGCTTAAGCTGTGACTTCTCAAGCTAGTGGAAATGGAAGAACTATTAGTCCTCAAAAGGTTGTGACTTGCTACAATTGCCGAGGACAAGGTCATATGGCGAGGGAATGCACTCAGCCAAAAAGAAGAAGGGATGCAACATGGTTTCGTAAGAATATGTATTTGGTCGATGCTCAGTCTAAGGGGAAGATTTTGGATTCAGAGGAATTAGCATTTCTTGCAGACCCAGGGGCAGCAGATAATGAAGGCATTGCAGTCGTCTCTACTTCTAATGTAGCATATCAAGCAGATGATCCTGATGCATATGACTCGGATTGTGATGACATTCACTCAGCCCAAGCTGCACTCGTCGCTAATCTCTCTCACTACGGTTCTGATGTCGTCTGTGAGGTACCAACCACATCTAATAATGTTCATGATAATCCACATCATGTTGAGCATGAAAATGACCACCTCGAACAGCATTCGGGAACTAGTAACTCAAATGATACGGTATCCAATCCAACACATTTGAGTGAACATCAACCAAATGCTACGACGGGTATGGAATCTTATGATCAACGTGATTTGGTAATAGTGCCTAAACATATTATTGATAACATGAATATGGATGTTCGACAAACCATAGATATGAATGCCAACCTAACCGCTAAGCTTGCGTTGTATAAGGAAAAGGTCAAAACTATTGAAATGGTCCCTCAAGCAGAGAAAATAACTTATTCTGAATTTGACCAATTTCGTTTTGAAAAGATTGAACACTTAAACGAAATAGAATCATTAAAAGCTACTCTTTCCAATGAATTAAAAGAAAAAGAGTCGGTTGTAAATGATTTCAGAAACTTAAAATGGATTTTGAAACTCTCGAGACTAAAAAGTTTGAATCAGAAATTAATGCTACCAAACTTCTTAAATTCAAGGAACAACAACTTTTAAAACAATACGCTTCAACATAAAAGGTTCATCTTTTAACTAAATCGTTCAAAGAACTCGAACTTAAGCTTCTTCAAGATTTACCAACTAATCCCGGTTATGCAAAATAAGCTCAGGAATATATTCCTTGTCTATATGATGTGACCATAATTGGCAAATCGAAAGAAGCACCTTATGTTCGTAGTACTGAGGAGACACAGTCACTTGCAGAAGAAACTCATTCTAAAATGATTTCAAAATTCCATAAGCTTGATTATGTTCAGCACGATAAAGATCAATTTTCTAAAAAGACCCGTATTCGTTTACAAAAGGAATTAGCTCAATTAACAGTTTTTGCGCCTCAAAGTTTGTCAACGGAAAACCTTCCTAGTACGTCTCCTACACTTGTCAAAAAGGATTTTAATAAGTTAATTCCACCGGTAAGTAAGGTGTCAGATAGCTTAAATGCAGTGCACCAACACTTTGCCGATTTTGACAAGGTCATTACGGAATGTACGACGGCTACGGCCATAACGGAAGGTGAATGGAATTTTGAGCACACTAGAGCTGTGTTCTGAGACGAAATTGTTCCATTTGTAAACAATGTTAAAGCTTGTCTTAGAAATATTGATCAAGATTTGCTTTTGGAAATAGAAGAAGTTAGACGTGTTTTCAATGAAATGGATGATGCTTATGAAAACAGTTTACTTGAAATAGAACGAGTTTCACGTCAAAATGATCAGCTTCTGAAGCAAGTGATGTCTCATGATATTGTTTCCGTCTGTGTGAATAAAAGTTTTGATAATGATTCTATTGTGCATAATGTTGAATTTGTGGATAATGTGGTAGATAGTACTTGTCACAAATCTGACACTGAATTTTTAAAGCTTCAAGATTCGTATTCTTCGCTTTCAAAACGTTTTAATGAGATTCAAACACATTGTATTTCGCTTGAATACAAGCAACAATTTATTCAAGAAATCTTTGAAACGTTATTCGAAGGTTTTAATATCGATGATGTAAATTTTCAAAATAATTTCCGATTGAATTTACAATCAAAACAGCGTCAGCCAAGTGACAAGGCTGCTAAAACTTTGCCGATAGACATAGAGAAATCTAAGGAAATTAACTATGTGAACGTACTTGAGGCCTCTGAGAATATTAAACTTGATCTAGATAATCTAGTTTCCAAGATTTTGTCCAAAGTTGATAACATAAAACAGGAAAAATACACAACTCTTCGATTCAGTAAAGCCCGCATGTGTTAATACCACTACACAAAATCAATCATTGATTGAAAAATTGAATCGAAAGTCGGTGGAAATATCTGATTTGAGGGGAACAAATTTGTGATAAAAATCTGGCTTTGGCTGAGTTAAAGGAAACATTCGTACTTTAAAAGGTAAGAATGTTGTGGATAACGCAGCCACTGTCTCAGCATCGTCCTCTAGTGCAATCAAAAGGAACCTTATCACCATCACACCACTTAACAAGGGCGCTAGGATTAAACCATCTCAAACATAGGTCACTAAAGATAAGGCAAAATCAAAACCAGCTTCTAATATTCCCGTGTTGCCTTCTACAGGAGTAAGCACCACTACTAAGGCTCAAAGATCTAAGCTTAAAAGAAACAAGAAGAATGATAGGATCTTACCCCCATCTAGTAGTTAAGTGACGAAGAAAGTAGAAGCCCGCCCTAGGAATGTTATTTCTGCTTTGAATAAAAAGAATCATGTAGCTAAACTTAAAGGCTCTGTGGTTGTGCAGCGTTCTAAGCCTACTGTGAATTCTAATTCTGAAATGTTGGAATTACAAAGAATGTATGTTTTCTAGTCGTCATGATTCTTGCCTTATTGACCATGTGAATGAGATGAATGCCCGGAAAAATGGTTTAGAATGGAAACCGACTGGGAAAGTGTTAACCCAAGTTGGTTGGATGTGGCGCCCAACTGGTAGAACTTTCACTATAGTAGGAAATGCATGCCCTTTAACTAGGATCACCCCCACTAAAGCGAAGAAAGAGTGCCTTTTAACTAGGAGTACCAAGGCTACCAAAACACCGGCGTGTCCTTTAACTAGGAACACCAACACTACTGTAGGAAACAAGTGCCCTTTAATAGGTTTCACTTCCATTAAATAAACTTACATTCCGAGTTTTTTTTTTTTAATTTGGCGTGTTAAGAGTGAGCTAGAATTCAGATAAGTAAAACGTGCTTCCATTTACTTATGTTTGTTTTTGTTTACTTGTTGATTCTTAATGACAAGTTAAGGTAAGTTGGTCGATTGTTACATAGTTACGGGGTAATTTTGTATTGATTGTATTGTACTTTATACGCCTTCTATTATGAGAAATTAATGAATTTGTTCAAACAACACATTGACATACTGACATGAGAATTAACTTCACATGCCAAGTAGTTGATGTTGAGATTTAAGAAGTAGTTAAACCATTAACTACGAGCGTAGCGGAATGTATCTAATATAAACAAACATAATTAATGTATAATAAAAATAATCTAAAACCAACCTTGAATTAATTGAAGCAATCAATTAATGGATCTTGATCTTGAACTATAACAGTAAAGTAACCGTCTCTATCGTTTGCTCACATGACACGTCAAACGAACAATCATTCCAATGCTAGTAGTAACTTCACTTCGATTATCTTGTAATAGAAGCCCTAAGATCCAAAATCCTAAGTGAGATTACGTAAGGATCGGTTTATAAAACGATACAAGACACTTGGAAAAATTCACCGGAAACCCTAATTAGGGTTTAAAATCGGACGAGCCACAAGGGAGACCAAAACAAGACTAAAACCTTAATACGAGGATCAAGGGTTTAGTATATGCTAAGAAACTTCACAAGGTAGTACCAAAAGGTAGTCGATCTTGCAAAGGTTGGCACTTTAGGTGAATATAGGGTTTAAGGAAAAATTCGTAAAGGTTTGTGTTTGGTTTGTTGCGATCGGACGGAAACCAAAGAGGGTGAGAGACAAAAATTATGAGCTAGGTGATGGAGTATTTATGCTAATCATTCACCTCCTAAAAACTTGGTCCCTACTACAAGAAACCTTAACTAAAGAAAATAGTTTCCTTAATCAATAACCAAAGAATATTTAGTTATCATACAAACAACCAAAAAAATCTTCTAGACTCCCTTGGGGAGATATTCGGCCGATTATGGCCTAGGGGGTTCTAGAATCGATTTTGTTTCCTTAAATTTAACTAATGCACTAACGATAAATTAATTAAAGCACGTTAATTAATTTAACTACCGTTAATTAAATAATAGTGAAGTTTTTATTAAACGTTTAATAATAAATAATAAACGTAATAATAAAAGTGTGTTTTTCGTGTTGAGTGTGTGCCCCCGATAGGCTCACGCATTTACCGATGGCTAAACGATTGCATATCTCAACAGCTCCCACTTGTGAGAGTTTAGACGTACATCGTCCATAATGAAGCATCTAGCTACACTTCATTATAATTGGAAAATGTTGAGTTAATAGTTTCAAGAATAATATCTCAAAAGTATTCTATGGTATATGATTATAAAGCTTGCAAATAATCATCCCTTTGTTTCATGTACCATTAAACTATTGATTGTAGAAACCTTGGTTTCCGGATCTTTGAAGCTACTAGGAATGCATCATGTTCATATGATTATACAATCAAAGCGGAATTAGAACATGACACATTAACAAGGTGTTTAGAGCACAAGAACACATGAATTAAAACAAATTGGATTGCTAATTATATTAATAATCAACAACCACTAGACGTGTATACATTGAATCCCACGTCTAGTCGACACACGCTTTTAGGTTTACATTGTGAATAAAAGTATGAAAAACCTAATAACGTTCCTTTTATAGTGTAAGGATTAGGGTTTTACAAGAGATAATAACAAATAAACAAGTAAATCTTCTATTTAAATAAACTTATGCAGAATAAATCTTGCATGTTTATCTAAATAGAAGCTTCTATAAGCTTCTTGTCTACGTTTCTATCAACTCTTAAATTGCATGTGACAATGCTTAGATTGCACATGACAACTCTTGAGCCAACAATGCTTAGTTTGCTCTTGTCAACGCTTGGATTGCTCTTGACAACACTTAGACAATATCTTCATGTTTTCTTCGTTTTTGAGTTTCTGCCACATCAACTTTTTGACCCAACATTGATATGGATCCTAACTCACTCTATATAGTATAATTTTAATTCTCGTGATTAAATTAATTTAGATAGTCCAAATGTATTAAGAATCATCTTGAAAACACTTTGGGTACGACCATACAGTTACCTAATTAATTCTGGAAAGGATCCGGTGGTACTTCACTGCACTATATCAAGTGGAGGAACAAATTCTGTTGACTACAAGTTTCTGTTGATGCTGCTTCACAACACTTCCAACTATAACCTTTATAACTAGTTCTTACGAACTAGCGTTTAACATATAATCAAGAAGAGATATTCACACATGCACAAACTTGTTTGCATCTCAAGTCTAAGGACGAATTAATCACCATTTATTCGAACTTACTTATGACAAGGATCCAAAGCTAACATTCGAAAGTTTGTGGTGTCCAATATGCATCCCTTATGAATAACATATGAATTTGGTTGGAACCGTCCACAATATATTCAAAGAATATAACCAACACTCATATTTGTCTTAATATAGACAATATTCCCATATTGCTAACCGATAATGGACATGTTTGAATAATCAAATATTCAAGAATTTAAACATACAAATACAGGACGACAATAATTATATGAATGATAACAAACATCAAATATCTTTATTCATCATAAAATAATAATTGTCTTACAAACCCAAATTATCCAAGTACTAAAATAACACAGATTACATGTGTAAACCCCGCATGAAAATCCATGGAAATATTAAATTACATGAAACTACATATTAATTAAAAGTATACAATTCATTCACGATAAGTATTTAAGTATAATAAATACTACACGACACGATAAATATATATCACTAACTTAAATTAAGGATTCACGAGATTATAATCATGATACGAAACTAAACTATAATGGGCTGCATGTTAAGTAAATAAACCTTACAAACTTAAAAGTGCCAAGGCCCAGTCCAACTTAGAAACTAAAAAGAAAACATGTGTGTGATTTATGTTTCTATTTAGCAAAACATATAAACTTTGTAAGAAACCCTAAGGCTCCATCCATGGCCGCCAATTTTAAAGAGGAGGAAGAGGGAAAGAAATGGCAGTTGATCTTTGATTCTAAGATGTTCGTGTTTTCATTTGTTTAATCCTTCATCAATCGGTAACCATCAAATCCTATTTTTTAGTATCATTCTTGAAACATGAATTAATAAAAAGGGTGATGAGATCACATGTATTTAGTATTAAGAACAAGGGTGAAATCGGGATGTGGGTTGGTTGGTTTACACGAGAACCGAGAAACCCTTTTGGAGTGCTCTCGGTGGAAGTACTAGCCAAACAGTCGCAATAGCAAGGGCTGTTGTGGGCTGTTGGCCGTAAGCCACTGCAGGCGGCAGTGGGAAAATGGTGCAGGTCACCCGCAAACCACCAGACCCAGTGGGTGGTGAACGGTAGGGGTTTTTATGCTACCGGTGGCAACCAAACAGGTAATAGTGGCAAGCTGTAAGACCACAGTGGGAAAACATGGACTGCCGGTGGGTGGTATTCTGACTGGGCAGTGGCCACCCGCAGTGTACAGTGTTCCATGTGTGCTCTATGTACCATATTCCATGTGTACTCCATGTACAGTAGCATTTCATGTGTACTCCGAGTATTTCATTCTAAGTATATTCCATACATCGTATCCCATGTGTATTCTACGTGTCGATATTCTACAAGATGCTGATGCTACTCATAACTTGGAGATTCCATAAGATGCCGAGGCTGCTTATAATACGAAGACTCTGTAGAACTAAGACCAATACCCTAGTCCGGAACTACCAAACAAGATCATACTTCACCCACCAGACACTACCATCTCATTTCATGTCTCTACCTTTTCAGTTATATGTCACTTGTTATTCAGTTGTCCTTACAGGCATATGAGTAAGAACCAGTGCCAGCCGACCACTCAGCAGAATATTTACATGAACCACGGTCAGGATGTTGAGCGTCATGGAGCTGATATCCAAGGCGGTGGTGACAACTACCGTGCTAGTAATTAAGCTGTCAATAACAATCGGAACTCCGGTAACGAACATGACCATAAATACAGCGGTCAACAGTCTAACCGGTCCGCCAACCCTATAAGGTTACCCAAAATTTTAATCTTTATTTATATCCACCTAGCAAGACACATGTCAAGACATCAATCAAGACACATGTCTCAACTATTTTTCCTGAAGACACATGTCAAGACATTAGCCAAGACACATGTCTCAAGTATAATTTCTGAAGACACATGTTAGACACCAGTCATGATACATGTCACACACATATTTCCTAAAGACACGAGACAAGACACATGACACACATATACCATCTACATCAGGCCCTGAGTAATTCAGGGTACCCTCCAAGGGGGTATACCCGTTCTGTTATGCCACATATAGATCAGACCATTAAAAATTCATTTGCCACCACTAGAGTATTCTTCAGGTTTAGACATGTAGTGTTCGTTCTGTGGGGTTATAGAAGAAACACATTTAGTGAGATATGCCACGTTTACTTCACGTATTCATCTGTCAGGTTTATCTTAGATCATGTATTACCTACCTCCCAGCCTAGAAAAGACTATGTTATATCACACATATGTATAAAGGTTTGTCCTTCCAGTTGACGACAAGATCCGTCTTACTAACTCCTGATTACATTCATTATGTTTCCTGCCAGAAAAATCAGTACAAATTGTTTCTACCTTACAAGCACGTGACTTTTACCCCATAGATGTGAAGACTTTTAGCTACCATTTATGACGCGACTTCGAATGTTCCTTAAACCCATGATCAACCGATTATTCCAGAGTTTCCAGATGTATTTCTAGAATGGTTTCCAGAAATCCCTTCCTAACCACGAGACAGAGTTTAGCATCGAGCTTGTTCTAGGAGCATTATCTGTCTCCAACAATCCTAATCGTAGGGCTTCTACTGAGTTAAGGGAGTTGCAGGATTAGCTGCAAGTGTTGGTGGAACAAGGTTTTATTCGCCCAAGTGCATCACCATGAGGTGCACCGGTTCTAACGGTTAAGAAGAAGGCTGGTAGCATGAGATCATGTATCGACTACCATTAATTGGACAATATCACCTTCTTAATCGATATTCACTCCACGTATTGAAGATTTATCTGATCAGCTACGAAGTCTTAAACATTCTTCCAATATCAGTTCAAGATCATGCTGCCATTAGTTGTGAGAGAAAGAACAAGAATTTTCCAAGACTGCTTTTGCACACGTTATGGTCTCTCTAAATTTGTTATTATGCTTTTTGGATTCCGAATGCTCTGGCTATATTATGAAATTGATGAATCAAATTTTTCGTGAATTCTTGGACAAGTTAGTCAGTACATTCATTGGTAACATCTTGATCTTCTCAATTCTAGAGAAGAACGCGAGAATCATCTTCTCACGGTCGTGCGGATTCTCCGATAGGAGAAAGTGTATACGCAGTTTTCCAGATGTGAGTTCTAGTTGGAAAAAGTGATATTTATGGGCCACATTATTTCAGCAAAAAGAAATTCCATGAATCCTACGAAGGTAAAGGCCATCACCAGATGGTCAAGACCGACGTCTGTGAAAGAAGTATGAAATTTGTCTAGAGTTCAGTTGGTTACTACCACAGAAATTGTTGATAGTTCTCACGAATAGCTTTATCATGATTAGGCTTTCGCGGAAGGGAGAGAATCTTACACCAGGTTACGTATTCCAGAAGATCCTACGCTAAGAGAGGTTTATTTTACCGAGACTCATATTTTCCAATTTCCATGCATCCAAGTTCTACAAGGTACCATGATTTCAAACCACATATTAGTGGTGCAGTATGAAACAAGGTGCAACTATGTTCACATCTAGATGCTTGACATGTCAGCAGGTGAAGATAGAACACCGACATGCTAGTGAGTTATTACAACCATTAGAAATTTCTAAACAAAAATGGGTCAATATCTCTATAGATTTTGTTATCAGGTTATCATAGACTCAGAAGAAGCATGATACTACCTAATTCATTGTCGACCAGTTAACCTAGCCTACACGTTTTCTTTCATCCGAAAGGATTATGCAGTTAGCAGATCTGCAGAAAGTCCAGCAAGAGATTGTTCGATTTCGCGGTATTCCATTAACAATCATAGCAGATAGAAATTCACATTCACGGTCATGCTTATGTTCATCTTCACGATTACGTTTACTTTCACGTTCCGTCTCACGTCCAAAGTCATGATTTTGTTCCATTCGCATTTGTTCCACCTCATGATTTACGTTCACGTTCGCGTTCATGACATTGTTCACGTTCAGGTTCGTATTCCATCTCATGATACACGCTTCACATCTTATTTCTGGATATGGTTGTAGAAAGCTTGGGAAACTAGACTCAAGTTTAGCAGCTGTTCCATCCTCAGGCAAACGTTTCACATCGCATCTTGTATCGTTTGACGATATCTCCTCAGTTATCTCACGTTCACAATATGTTCCATGTATCACATTCACGATGTATTCCATGCAACACGTTCACTATATGATCGCGAATCACGTTCACAATTGCTCACGTATCACATTCAAAATTGTTAACGTATTACGTTCCAATATGTCTTCAGTATCATTGCTCAGAGATATTAATGTCATTATTTTCATGTTAATTTGTACTATATCGTTTCATGTATCATACACGTTATATCTTATCCATTCGATCAGGTTCAGGAAGATCCACCTTAAGTTAAAGAACCCGAAACTTTTCAGTATCGTCAAGACAGGGTCATGAAGACCAAGGTCTTTCCCTTTGCCAAGACCCTTTAGAGGAACCATTCCGAGCGGGAAGCCACTTGGGAAACTTAGGAGTCCATCTGGATTCTTATCCTCATTCTTCCTATGATCCACGTATAATATTTCCAGCCACGTCACGTTCCATGTCCTCTTCAGCCATGTCATGTTCCTTGTCAGCTTCAGCCATGTCACGTTCCATGTTCTTTTCAGTCATGTCACGTCCATGTTCTTTCAACAGCATCATGTTTCTGATTTGAGGACGAATTATCCTTTTTTGAGAGGAAGAGTTGTAAAAACTACAACAATATCATATCTCTAATTCGAGGATGAATTATCCTTTTTAGAAGGGAAGAATTGTGAAACCCGCATGAAAATCCATGGAAATATTAAATTACATGAAATTACTTATTAATTAAAAGTATATAATTCATTCACGATAAGTATTTAAGTATAATAAATACTACATAACACAATAAATATATATCACTAACTTAAATTACGGATTCACGAGTTTATAATCATGATACGAAACTAAACTATAATGGGCTACATGTTAAGTAAATAAACCTTACAAACTTAAAAGGGCCAAGGCCCAGTCCAACTAAGAAACTAAAAAGAAAACATGTCTGTGTTTTATGTTTCCATTTATCAAAACACAAAAACTTTGTAAGAAACCCTAAGGCTCCATCCATGGCCACCAATTCTAAAGAGGAGCAGGAGGGAAAGAAATGGCAGTTGATCTATTATTCTAAGATGTTCATGTTTTTATTTGTTTAATCCTTTATTAATCGGTAACCATCAAATCCTACTTTTTTAGTATCATTCTTGAATAATGAATTAATAAAAAGGGTGATGAGATCATATGTATTTATTATTAAGAACAAGGGTGAAATTAGGCCATGGGTTAATTAGTTTACACGATAACCGAGAAACCCTTTTGGGGTGCTCTCGGTGGAAGTCCTAGCCAAACAGTCGCAACAACAGGGGCTGTTGTGGGCTGTTGGCCGCAAGCCACTGCAGTCGGCAGTGGGAAAATGGTGCAGGTCAGCCGCAACCACCAGACCTAGTGGGTGGTGAACGGTGGGGGTTTTATGCTAGCAGTGGCAACCAAACAGGTAACACTGGCAAGCTGTAAGACCACAGTGGGAAAACATGGACTGCCGGTGGGGGGGGGGGGATTCTGACTGGGCAGTGGCCACCCGCAGCAGCAGGGCTGCGGGAATGTTGTGTTTGTTGGAGTGTTTGGTTCGGTACTAAAAGAGCAAAAGGGGACGTTTGGTTTATTGTTTTACTTTGGCCAAACTATGATTTAGTTAAATTAGTTATTTATTTAAATTACGACTTAAACAATCAGTTTAATTCTCACGACTTATTAAAATTGTATTATCGTATGTGGCTTATTTCAGTTCGGACTTATTAAAAATAAATGAGATTAATTAAACATGAACTTAGTATATCACGAGCTTATTTTGTTTGACTTAATTAAAGATCATTTAATTAGAACCAAGGCTTAAGTTATAATTAATTTTAATCCTTGAAATATTATGACTTATAGTTAATTATGATTCATGATATAATATTATTTAATAATTTAATTAAACCATGACTTATTGATATTATTTATAACTAACCATGATTTATCAGATTTATTAAATAAGCCTCAGCTTATATTATAGGCTTATTAAATCAGCTTATTACTATTTATGAAAACTTCTACTTTTGGAAACTTACTATATTTCGAAACCTACTATTTTTAGAAAGTTACTAATTACAGAAATATCAAGTAGAATAACACATGAAACATGTAATACAGTATCAAGAACTCACGAAACACGCCAGACTAAGAATAGACATAATAATACATGAACAAGTATAACCAACCAAGAACAAGTAAGTCAAGTCAAGAACCAGTAGTTCATGTCATGCACAAACAACTCATTCATGTCCATTTATCATGTAGCTCACATGAGGTCGGAGTAGGATTTCCGTCTTTTCATCTTCAGTCAGTTACTGGACACAAGGTACGGATATTCCGTCCTTCAGTATGGACTTTCCTTTCTATACATGTTTAGGATACCCCATTTGCAGCCATTATTTTTCCCCAGTTATGTGTTATAAAACTTTACATGATTTGCCATGATTTTCCATGTTTAATTTCCTGAGCTTTATATACATGCATGACCAGTTTCACCTAGTTACGGAGGTACCATAACCATGACACTTGAGGCACCAGTGTCATGACCCCTCTGCGAGGGAGTGATTTCTCGTGGCGTCCCTTTTAGTTTTAGTTGGCCATTTATTAGTATTTATCAGTGGGGCGTATGGGTGCATCCTAGTTTATCAGTTTATAGTTTACAGTTTATCAGGTGAATGTGGTGTGTGCTCTACATACTTCACATTGGAGCTGATTCCTTCATCCAGCTTATTATTTAGAGGTCACCCCTCTAACAGCATGACGAGGTCACCCTCTATGTATTCATGCACATGTTGATATATTACTTGACCTATATAAGCTCTTGGCATTTTAAATATATTACATGCATGTTTTCAGATTTATCAGTTATCAGTTCAGTTTCATAAGTTATAAACCAGGTTTTCCAGGACATACACAGTTTTCGCTGCATGTTACTTATCAGTCTTTCAGCTTCAATACTTTTATCTGTTTCATCTTAGTAGTTCAGATCTTTCATCTATAATCCAGATATTCTTATCATGTCATTATATCCGTTCACTGAGTGTATTGCTCAGCCGTATTTTCTTTCCATGACTCATACGCAGGTACCCAAGGACGGACTTGAGCATTTAGCAGACGTGCATAGGATGGAAGCTACCTTATACTTCTACTCCTTTTGCATTTCATTTAATTTATGCATGTTTGGGCTTATGTATGGGAACCGATGTTTGATTCCAGTTTTCCCTTTTTATGGTCATGTATGTTTTTAAATACATATTACCTTGCATGCTTTGATGACACGCCATAATTATCATGTAACGGTTTACTTATAAAAGTAGGGTGTTACATCATGAGACTATTAGCTGGAAGCAAACCAATATTATGAGAAAGCATTGAGTGCTTTTTAAGGTCTAAAGCCTTCGTAAAGGGTTAGTTAAATTGTCTTCTATGTGAACTTTGTCCAGTGTAATATCACCTAGTTCATTCACTTCTCTGAGGTAGTGAACTTTAGCACGATAATGTTTCGCACCTTTAGTGATTCCTGGTTCATTAGCTAAAGTAATAGATCTGGTATTGTCACAATACATCTTCATAGGTTCATTATTTATAGGAACAACACCAAGCCCAGAAATAAACTTCCTAATCCAAACTGCCACTTTAGCAGCCTCCGAAGCGGCTATATACTCAGCCTCTGTAGATGAGATAGCATGAATGGCCTGTTTAGAGCTTTTCCAGCTTACAACACCTCCATTCAGTATGAAAACATATATAGTATGAGACTTCGTGTCATCAGCATCCATTAGATATCCAACGTCAGTGTAGCAAGCAACCCTGAGCTCTCGTTTCATATCTCCTTTTTAAATCAGAAACATATCTTTGGTATGTCTAAGATACCTCATAATGTTCTTAACAGCAGTCCAGTGAGCATCACCAGGATTCTGGTGAAAATGGCTCATCATGTTCTGTGAGAATGCAACGTCTGGTCTAGTGCATCTAACATCATACATGATTGATTCTACTGCCGAAGCATATGAAACTCTCTGCATGCATTTTGGCTCAGCAGGGGTAGATGCTCCTTGAGTTTTAGATAATTTTGAATAAGTTTGCATAGGAATAAAGCCACACTTGGAGTTATCCATGTTATACTTTTTCAAAATCTTTTCTATGTAAGCACTTTGACATAAACCAATTAACTGCCTTGATCTATCTCAGTAGATCTTGATTCCAAAAATATATGCAGCTTCCTCTAAATCTTTCATAGCAAAACACCATCCAAGGTAAGCTTTTACACTTTGCAACGTTGGAATGTCTTTTCCCATGAGTAATTTGTCATCAACTAACAAGATTAGGAACACTACATTACTCCCACTAGCTTTGATATATAGACATGGCTCATCAGGGTTTTGAGTGAAACCAAAGTTCTTGATTTCATCATCAAATCTCTTATTCCATTGCCTTGATGCTTGCTTAAGTTCATAAATGGATCTTTGTAGCTTGCATACACGGTTTGGACACGTTGGATTGACAAAACCTTCAGGTTGATTCATATAAACCTCTTCGTAAAATAGTCCATTGAGGAAAGCGGTTTTAACATCCATTTGCCAAATCTCATAGTCGTAGAACACGGCTATGGCTAAGAGAATCCTTATAACTTTGATATCTGCAACCGGAGAGAAGGTTTCTTCATAATCAACCCCGTAGGTTTTAGTGAAGCCCCTCGCTACATATCGAGCTTTAAAGGTGTGTACATTGCCATTGATGTCGGTCTTCTTCTTGTATAACCACTTGCCGCTAACGGTTTTGGCGTTAGGAGGAAGGTCAACTAAGATCCAGACATCATTGTCTTTCATGGATTGCATCTTCACATTCATAGCATCCAACCATTTTTCAGATTCAAGATCTGCTAATGCGGCTTTGTAGTTAGTAGGTTCACCATGATCCCCTAACTCATGTTCCTCAGCATCAATGTATAAGCACATACGGTCAGGAGCACGCTTAGTCCTTGTAGACTTTCGAACTAGAGCAATATCACTTATAGGTTCATCAATTTCTTGATCATCCTCTTCATGATCACTAGTGTTTTTTAGAAGGATGTATATCTTCATCTTGAATTACTTTAAGATCTTCTAAACTCCCACTTGCTTCTTGATTCATAAGATTGCTCTCTAGGAATTCAACATTACGAGCAACAATTACCTTGTTCTCGGGTGGGTAGTAGAAGGAGTAACCCATCGTTTCCTTTGGGTATCCTACAAAGATACACTTAACGGATCGGGGTTCAAATTTGTCATGTTTATTAAGCGTATCACGCTTAACAAGAGCCTCACATCCCCATAACTTTAAGTAAGACAACTTAGGGGCTTGCCCATGCCATACTTCGTATGGAGTATTTTCAACCTTCTTAGTTGGAACCATATTGAGTATGCGTGCAGAAGACTCAAGAGCATAATCCCAAAAAGATTTTGGAAGAGATGTTTGGGCCATCATAGAGTGAACCATATCTAGTAGGGTTCTATTTTTCCTCTCAGGCACACCATTATGTTGTGGAGTATATGGAGGAGTTCTATGGGCAATAATCCCATGCTCCTTAAGATGATCCAAAAATTCATAACTCATAAATTCACCTCCACGATCAGAACGTAGTGCCTTTATGGTTTTACCGAGTTGATTTTCTACTTCCTTTTGAAACACCTTGAATGTTTCAAACACTCCATGTTTATGCTTTAGCAAGTAAACATAACCATAACGACAATAGTCATCAATAAAAGTGACGAAGTAACTTGTCCCTTGTCTTAACAAGGTTCTAAATGGACCAAATACATCGGTGTGGATAAGTCCAAGTAGATCTTTAGCCCTTTCCACTTGATGTGAATAAGGTTTCCGTTCTATCTTACCAGATAAGCATGATACACACTTGTCAAAGGAATCATCATTGTTTAGCTTAAGCAATCCATCCGATTGTAATTGCTTAATGCACTTTTTCCTTATGTGGCCAAGGCAACAATGCCATAACAATGTAGAGTCCAAATTAGATTTGGCCCTTTTTTACTTATAGCATGAATAGAACTATTGTTTGCATTGATATCACACATATCAATTTCAAATATACCATAACGAGAATAGCACTAAAATAAAACATATTATCTTTTGAAATTGAAATACTTGCATTATTCTCAAAACGGTTAACAAAACCATCGTCATACAAATGGAAAACTGAAACAATCCCTTTAGAAATAGAAGGTGCATAATGACAATTATTTAAAATAACAACTAGTTCGCTAGAGAGAAATAATTGAAAAACTCCAATGGCTTCGACAGCTGCACGATGACCATTGTCTGCGTACATATTCAAAGCTCCTGGCTTCAACTTCTTACTTATCTTAGTCTATGAGTAGTATTACAGATGTGAGTACCACAACCATTTTCATAAACCCAAGATTTATTAGGAAAAGTAAAGAGTTCTATAGTGAAGATACCTGAAGTGCTAGCTCCTTAAGAGGACTTCTTTTTCTTCCACAACTTAGTAAGATACTCTGGACAGTTTCTCTTCCAATGACTAATGTCACCTCATTGGTGACAAGTGACATCCTTAGCAGGATTCTCTCTCTTTAGTGGAGGGGGAATCTTAGTTCTAGGAGTAAAGTTCGTCACTTTCTTCCCTTTGTCGTGATTCTTACCCTTCGCAGCATTAGACGATTTAGCCTTATTAGCCTTTTGGATCCTTCCTGCCTAATAGCATTGATGGTATTGTTAGCAGGTGCAACATTCTTTGGTAACGTCTTCTCATGTAGCTTGAGCATGGCATGCAGCCTATGTATTGTCTTCCCGAGGCCATGCATATTGTAATCTTGCACGAACCTATCATAATCCTTGTTCAGTTAGGCTAACTGCAAGTTTGAGTGATACATGATGACCGAGACGTTCCAAATTTTCTATGTAGCCCTTCATCTTTAAGACATAGGAGCTCACAGATTGCCCATACTCATGTTTACACGCGTGATAGGCACGTGCAACATCAAGGAGTTCTTGATCCGCTTGTTCATTGAACATAGTTTTCAATTCCTCCATATTGACCATGCGCCATGACCTTCCAAAAGCCTTTGGAGTTCAGGGGACATAATTATGAGCATAAGGCCAGAAATTTCTCTGGACCTTCTAACCTAAGTGGGGTGGTACCTTGGGTATTTTTCAGGACCTTCGTAACCAACATGAATAAATGGGAGATCAGGAATAGGTTGCGCAATGTATTTAACCAAGTCATCAGTTTTGAGCGCTATCCTAAGAGCACGATACCAATCAACAAAGTTACTTTCAGTCAACTTCATTTTCTCAAGGAAAGACTTAACAACCGTGTTGTTTAAGCAAGAGGTAGAGTTATTCATCTACAAAATAAAAGTTCAACGGTTAGTATTTTTGATAATTGCATTCTCAAAAGAATTAACTACCCAATTAATCATTATGAGACTAAGATCCTTGCTTGCACTCCCACTTAATATTAGAGGTCTGACCGTCTAATTGTAAGTAGGGCAAGAGGTAAGCCTCGAGCATTAATTGCATTACAAGTGCAACTCTTAGATTTATGAGATGATTCATGAAGTTAATTATTGTAAAGTGTTTGAATGGGATGTTCTCACAACTCTTTCAAGTACCAATGAACATCTCAAGCAAACTTGTTCTACAAGTAATTAAATCATGAGTATGTTTCATCTCATCTCATGCCTCGGGTTTCGAATCTGACCAGGAACTCGATTTAAGTCATACCAAGTTAAGCATGCAATAATTAGGGGTTAATACATACGTAGGTTACTAACGTTTCCAAAAAAGTGCGCCTAAGTTAACAACGTTTCAAAAAGTTCACTCAAGTTACTAAGCTAAACGAGTTGGCTGAGTAGGTTACTAATGATTTTAAAACTTTATAATAAAGTGATTATGTGGAAGGGTTACCGGTTGTAAAGGTTAAAATACCAAAAGCGTCGAACGGGCCAATATTGGAACAATGAGGCACCTACTTGGTTGCTTATATATCTTCATTACTACTTATGACGTAATATTACGGATTAATCATCAGATGTATCAAAGCTTGACACATAATTGTCATGAAGCTCGAATTATGTGAAACATATTTCTCGATCATTATCTCAAGGTGTTAAAACACAACTTGTTTTTTGTAACACCCCATTTTGGAAATGGAAATATCACAGAAATTATGGCGTGTCATCAAAGCATACAAGGAAAAATTTCTAAACATTACTTGACCATAAAAGGAAAATACCGGAATCAAACATCGGTAGTCCAAAAGTAAAGCTCATCACACACAAACATAGTATAATAAAGGAAAGGACTAAACAATGTCCAAAGCATAAGTATCATAAGAAAGGAAATGCATAATGTAAAGAAGGCTAGACAGCTTCCAGTCCATATGCACGTACTCTTAGTGTCTACGAGCGTCCCTGAGTACCTGCCGTTTTGGGAACATAGAAAAGGAAAACGGCTGAGCAAATACGCTCAGTGCACGGATGTACAATAAAGCATGAATAGGATAAGCATATAACATAATAACAGCGGAAGAAAACTAAGTCCCGAGTAACTTGGTTAAGTCTTAAATAAACTGGTTTTATAGTTTGAAAGTATTATGTTTATCTTATAAAATCTGTTTGTCATATTTTACCATTAGCCAATATAGGTCATAAAAATCCACCGTGCATGAATACTTGGAGGGGTGACCTCATCATGCAAATTAGAGGGGCTGCCTCTAATTTAATATACTGGTTTTTTTTGGGTAGGAGGGATCATCTCCTTGTGAAGGATGCAAGGCACACACCACATTCACCATGAAATCCTGAATAAAAACATGTAACTAGGATGCACCCATACGCCCCACATGATAAATATAAATAAATGGCCAAAAGCTGAAGGGACGCCACGAGCAATCACTCCGCCGTGGTGAAGTCATAACATTAGTGCCTCTAATGTTATGGTTATGGTACCTCCATAACTAGGTGAAACTGGTCATGCATGTATATGGCTATAGGTAATCTTAATTAAACATAAGTAATCAAACACGTAACTTATACTACGGGAAAACAATTGGCTGCATACGGGGAATCCTAATAAGGAAAGAATGTCCATACTGAAAGGACGGGAATCCGTACCTTATGTCCAGTGAACGAAGAAGATGAACTGAGAGGAATCATACTTCCGAATCACTAGTGCTACATAAATACATACATGAATAAGTATCTGCTTACTAAATACGTAGCTGGTTTTATGTCATGTCTTAGCTTATTTTATGTGTTCTTACCATGTTTTTCTGTTTAAAAGCCTTAAACTGTGTTTTATCTTATATTCTGTTTAATCTGATTAAGTATTTCTGGTATTTCATGTGTTATTATACTTACTGTGTAATAATAAGTAACTTTCCAAAAATAGCAGGTTTCCTAAAATAGAAAGTTTCTAATAATAGAAAGTTTCCAAAAAATAGAAAGTTACCAAAAATAGAAAGTTTCCAAAAATAGAAAGTTTCCAAAAATAGAAAGTTTCCAAAAATAGAAAGTTTTCAACAATAGATCTACTAATTAAAATAGATAAGTTTCTAAAAATAGAAAGTTTCCATAAATAGATTAGCTGCCTTAATTAAATAAGTTTCCATAAATAGATTAGATGCCTGAAATAAATAAGTTTCTAAAAATAGAAGGTTTCCATAAATAGATTAGCTGCCTTATTTAATTAAGTTTCTAAAAATAGAAAGTTTCCATAATTAGAAATAAGCTGGTTAAATAAGCTAAGTATATAAGCCTAAGTGTTTTCATGATTATTTTCTAAGTCATATGATATAATGTATAGTTTAATAATTATTTCATGTAATTAAATTAAACTATAGGTTAAAATATTTAATTAAAGTATAACATGTTTTTAATTAAATAAGTTAAATAATTAGGTTAAAATACGTATTATTATATATTAATAATATAACATAAGTCATGTTAATTAATTAATTATATCCATGGTTTTAAAATAATTAATTAATTATAAGTCTTAAATATACAAATACTTAGGTTAATTAATTCCATGATTATTAATAATTAAATAACCTAAGTCATGTTATTAAATTAATCATATCATTTTATTAATTTAATTTTTAACATAAGATCATAATACATAAAAAAAACTAAGCATACACCATGAACCGGATCCAAATTAAAAACAATGAACCGGACATGAAATCGACACCGTACCCCGAACTAACTCGGGGTACCCCGTGTTTTACTGCTGCCGTGGGACCCACACGCACCAACCAAGACCGTATGGTCTTGGTGGTGGTCGGCTTGGCCAAACCGAGACCACTTCGGATTCGGTGCAGCCTGCGGCCAAAAACAAACACCCCTTAAAACACCCTTTTGATTTTATTTAACACCAAATCATGTTAGATCCATGTTTAATTATTAGGTTTTTGTAAAAACATCACATGTTCTTGATTTATAAAAAGATTAAATCAAAAGAAAAGGTTTAAAAAGGATTTACCGAATTCGTGGATCAAAAGGACGAAGAACCAACACGATCAATCACTAAAATTCCAAGATCCAAGATCACAAACCACCTCTTGTGGTGGTTGTAGGGTGGCGGCACAAAGGAGACAAGGGAAGGAGGTTTTTAGGTTTTCTTAAAAATCTTCTGTAAAGATTAAATGAGTAGTAAAAAATAAAATAATAACCCTCCCTTTAGTAAATTTGACAAATGGGCTTTCCTTGTAGCCGCGGGTAGGGGCCCCACTTGGGGTACCCATACCTTTTTCCGTGTCTCGTTGTTAAGCTAAACGTTTGTGATTATTTATGTTCGTGTTTTAAGTGTTCTCATTACGTAAATACCGTGATCTAATATATTTAATTACGCTCGTAATAAATATATATACGTAATTAATAATAGTTCGTGTTTTAATTACGTTCATGATTTCATGATCGCATGTTCGTGATTAATTATTGTCAAATAAATATTATGTGATCGTGCATAGTAAATACTTATCGTGTTCTAACACGTACGTAATACGTAAACTCCTAACACGTAATCGTAATCATGCTATATTAGGAAAGTTTTAATCTAGTACGTACGATCCTAAGGGTACTATGCATGGTAAAAGCATGCGGGTTTTACAACTCTTCCCCCTTAAAAAGAATAATTCGTCCCCGAATTATAGATAAAGTAAACTGGAAAAGAAGAACGTACCCGAATTCAAAATATGAAATGAGGGTAAGAAGCCCGGATAGACTCCTCTGTTTCCCAAGTGGCTTCCCGCTTGGTATGATCGCTCCATAGGATTTTGACGAATGGAATCGTCTTCTTTCTCATGACTCGTTCTTGTCTGTTAAGAACTCGTTTGGGTTCTTCTATAAAAGTGAGATCTTCACGTATCTGTTCCAGTGGATACTGAACCATGTGAAGGAGATGATACTGGTACCCTCTGAGTAAGGACACATGAAACACATTGTGCACATGCGAAAGCTGCGGAGGTAACGCCAATCGGTAAGATACTTCACCGACTCGTTCAATGATATCAAACAGTCCGATGAAACGAGGACTGAGCTTCCCTTGAATCCCGAAGCGTCTAACACCACGTGCCGGCGAAACCTTAAGGAAGACGTGATCTCCTACATTAAAGTGTATATCCCTACGATGCTTATCGGCGTAACTCTTCTGACGTGATCGTGCTTCCTGAATTTTCTGCTTAGCTACTGCGATCTTCTCATTGGTCATCTCTATGATTTCTGGTCCTTCGAGTGTTCGCTCGCCAACCTGATCCCAACAGATTGGGGCGCGACACTTTCTGCCATACAACATCTCAAATGGAGCACACTTGATGCTTGCGTGCCAACTGTTGTTGTATGCAAACTCCACCAAACAGATGTATTCGTCCCAATCACCCGTCCATTCTAACGCACATGACCTTAACATATCCTCCAATGTCTGAATGGTTCGCTCCGACTGTCCGTCCGTTTGAGGATGAAAAGCCGTGCTAAGCTTAAGTTGTGGACCCCAAGCTTTCTGTAGACTTTTCCAAAAGCGCGAAGTGAATCGAGGATCTCTGTCTGAGACGATGCTGGATGGTGCACCGTGGAGTCTCATGATCTCTCGTCTGTACGTATCTGCGAGTTTACTTACCGGATCTTCCTTGCGGATCGGTAAGAAATGAGCTGATTTGGTAAGTCGATCAACGATAACCCAAATTGCATCGTGCTTCCTTTTGGTAGGCGGAAGATTGGTAACAAAATCCATGGTGATTTTGTCCCACTTCCACTCTGGAATATCTAACGGTTGAAGGAGACCGCCAGATCGCTGATGCTCGATCTTAACCTGCTGGCAGGTAAGACATTTGGAGACGTAAGTGGCCACATCCTGTTTCATACCACTCCACCAAAAGTACTGTTTGATGTCACGGTACATCTTAGTCGAACCAGGATGTATCGAGAATGGGGAGCTATGAGCTTCAGCTAACAAAGCTTCCCGGAGTTCTTGGTCATCAGGAACACAAAGTCTCGTGCCCTGCCATACGATACCATCTGCATCTACTCTGAATCCTGTCTGCTTCTCCAAATTCTATACTATCGCCCAGATTTCTCCGTCATTCTTCTGAGCTTCCTTGATCTTAGATAGCAACTCTGGTTCTCTAAGATTAGCCCAGTAACCGTGCTGTCCACGTACCATGATCTCGATGTCTAGTCGCTCCAAGTCTCTGATGATTTCCTCTTCGATTTTAATGTCGTTGATCATTCCGGACTTCCTGCTAAGAGCACCTGCTACTACATTTGCCTTTCCAGGATGATACTGTAGATTAATGTCATAATCCTTCAACAGCTCTAACCATCTCCTCTGCCTCATGTTCAATTCACGCTGAGTGAAGATATACTTCAAGCTCTTGTGGTCCGTGAAAATGTCACATGATTCTCCATATAAGTAGTGCCTCTATATCTTCAATGCGAACACGACTGCAGCAAGTTCCAGGTCGTGCGTGGGGTGATTTTCTTCATAAGGCTTAAGCTGCCGTGAAGCGTACGCGATCACTTTCCCGTGTTGCATGAGAACACAGCCAAGTCCCTTCCCCGATGCATCGCTGTAGATTTGAAATCCACCCGTACCAGATGGTAGAGTAAGAATAGGTGCAAATACTAGCTTCTGCTTCAGGTCTTCAAAGCTCTTCTCTCGATCTTCAGTCCAGACGAATTTCTCCCCTTTCCGCATCAGTTTGGTCAATGGTAGTGCTAGGCGGGAAAAGTTCTCCACGAACCTACGGTAATAGCCAGCTAAGCCTAAGAAACTGCGGACTTCCGTCGCTGATGTCGGCCTTGGCCACTTAGTAATGGCCTCAACCTTCGCTGGATCCATAGTGATTCCTTCTGCTGATACAATGTGACCTAAGAATGCCACCTTGTCTAACCAGAACTCACACTTGGAGAATTTAGCATACAGCTGCTTCTGGCGAAGAATCAATAGTACTGTACGAAGATGGTCTTCGTGTTCCTCCTTGGACTTTAAGAAAATCAGGATGTCATCGATGAAGACAATGACGAACTTTTCCAGAAATTCATGGAAGATTCTGTTCATTAAATCCATGAACACTGCTGGAGCATTTGTTAGGCCAAATGGCATAACTACAAACTCGTAGTGGCCATAGCGGGTACGAAAAGCAGTCTTAGCGATGTCCTGCTCCTTGACCCGTAGCTGATGATAGCCTGACCTAAGATCGATCTTGGAGAAGTGTTTGGCCCCTTGGAGTTGGTCAAACAAATCGTCAATGCGTGGCAGCGGATACCTATTCCGAATGGTAATCTTGTTGAGCTCGTGATAGTCTATGCAAAGACGCATACTGTCGTCCTTCTTCTTAACAAACAAGACCGGTGCGCCCCATGGAGATGCGCTCGGTCGAATGAAACCTCGTTCAAGAAGTTCTTGCAGTTGATCCTTCAGCTCTTTCAGCTCTATGGGAGCCATGCGATAAGGAGCCTTGGAGATTGGTTCAGCTCCTGGAACCAGCTCGATACTGAATTCCACTTCTCGTGCAGGTGGTATGCCCGGAAGTTCTGCTGGAAACACATCTTGTAATTCCGACACTATAGGTTGATCCTGAATCGATGGAGATTCAGCATCCATGTCGTGAACCGTAGCTAGATAACCCTCGCAACCATGTGACAGTAGTGCACGCGCTTGCAGGGTGGATATGACTTGTACAGACCGTCCGGGTATGAACCCATTATGAATGTACTCTGGTGCATTAACATCACCGAAGATAACTCGATATGAATGGCAGTCTATGGTAGCATGATGCTTGGATAGCCAATCCATGCCCAAAATCATGTCGAAGTCATTCATGTCCAGCGGAAGTGCGTTGACAAGTCGAAACTTATCGTCAAATTCTAGGGGAAGACTCTTGTATACATGGGTGATTAATACAGAGTCTCTCAAAGGCGTGGAAATAGTAAGCCTATTTTCTAGTGGCACGGGAGGCATCCTAATGTTCTTAGCATAAGCAGTAGAAATAACCGAGTGAGTAGCACCCGTATCGAAAAGAACACATGCACCTTGACCATACATATACAAGATTCCAGTGATGGTACATGTAGACTTGTTGGCCTGGTCTCGAGATGTCGTGTAGACACGCCCGGCAGTAGGAGGCGGCTTGGTATCAACATGTCCCGATGTACCCTCCATCTCGCCCTTACGGGAATCCTTCATAATATGGCCAGGAAGACCACACTTAAAGCACGCATCAGTATTACGGCGACATGGTCCTGGGTGCCTACGATGGCAAGTAGAGCAAAGAGGATGAGTGTATCCTCCAGCAGGTGCTCTAGCTGGCTGGGAACGTGATAAAACATTTTACATAAGACATGGTAATCAGGTACAAAGGAAAAAGCGGATAATCGTAAGATTGAATACCAGTGATAGCTGGACGGCTAGGCTGCGAACCTCTCTGGTTCTGGTCCCTACCGTTTCCATGGTTCCTGGTAGAAGTTTTGCTAAGTGTCAGAATATGAGTTATAACATAAAACATAAGGAATTGCGTAAGTATTAGGACCTGTTGCTGTTGGAGTGCCCAGCGTTGTTACGGTAATTGTCATTACCGCCACGCCTATCCGTAGCAGAACAGTCGTTAGTCTGACCGTTTCCCTTGGGCTGATGAGGCTGCTGCTGAGTAGCCGGCTGAGACCGGTCCCCAGTTTTCTGCCTGGAAGATACATTTAAGAGATGAATAATTGACATATGGAAAAATATACGGATTGGTCACCGCTTGAATACGAATGTTTACATCTTGTCGGGTCTTTCAGCTTCCCCTGAACTCATCTCTCTCCTGCAGCATCTCCAGCTTTCGTGCTGCATCGGCCACTTGTGCTACAGTGTTGAACGTAGCACACACCAGATTTTTTGCGACCGATGTGCGAAGAGCCCATCTAAAGTGATGTGCATGCTCTTCAGGAGTACCTGCTGCCACACCAAGGAAACCAGCTAAGCGAAGAAAGCACTGCATAAACTCGTTGCTATTCTCCCCAGCTCTCTGTCAGATCCCATGGTACTCTCTCTTGAGCTTGTCCTGCTCAGCCTTGGGAAAGAACTGCTCCATCACCCTGTCCTTGAACTGAGCCCAAGTCAAACCAGCAACCCACTCGTCACCACCTTCAGATTGCATCAATGCTAACCACCAGTTGAGTACATCGCCTTCGAACCGATAGCATGCCAACCTCGCCTTGTATGCGGGGTCACAGCCCATGCGTTGAAAATCTTCTCGATGTGAGCCAACCAGCTTTCAGCATCGCTGGGGCTATCCGTCTTCTCAAAAGCTCGAGGGCGGAGCTTGTTGAATCTCTCCAGCCATACTGCTAATGTCACTGGAGGAGGAGGAGGCTGATTATGCTGCTGATTGTTGGCAGCTTGAACTTCAGCCCTGATGTCATTCCTCAGTTGAGGAAGCAAGGCTTGCATGGCAGCCTGAATTGCAGCATTGAGCTGCTCCTGTTCGCGTGTGAGAACCATCTGACAGTATAACATAAAACATATGATTAAACAGATCAAAACATAAAATCTATATATACATGAAAAAAAATTTATACTAAAATTTCACGAGAAAAATTTTATGCAAGAAAATTTTGTGTATGAATGCATGATGCAGTTTTATGAAAACTTTTGTATGCTCGAGAGTGAACGCCTCTGGTCAGTTCACCCAAAACAAAAGACATAGCGAGGGGACGCCTATGGGTCGGTCCCAAATCTAAAAGTTTCGATAAAACACATGCGACTAAATAGGGCCAGTCCTGTACCAACCATTACTTAGTCAAAAACCCTGCAACAATGACATGTATATGTATGCTTAAAATGATGAATGCATGAAAACAACTGTCAGTTCTAGGAAGACCGTAGTGACTACCCACTAATCACAGGTCATATTTGAGAGCCTACAGGTCGAAGCCTTGGCTCTGATACCATAATTGTAACACCCCATTTTAGAAATGGAAATATCAAAGAAATTATGGCGTGTCATCAAAGCATACAAGGAAAAATGTCTAAACATTACTTGAACATAAAAGGAAAATACCGGAATCAAACATCGGTAGTCTAAAAGTAAAGCTCATCACACACAAACATAGTATAATAAAGGAAAGGAATAAACAATGTCCAAAGCATAAGTATCATAAGAAAGGAAATGCATAATGTAAAGAAGGCTAGACAGCTTCCAGTCCATATGCACGTACTCTTAGTGTCTACGAGCGTCCCTGAGTACCTGCCGTTTTGGGAACATAGAAAAGGAAAACGGCTGAGCAAATACGCTCAGTGCACGGATGTACAATAAAGCATGAATAGGATAAGCATATAACATAATAACAGCGGAAGAAAACTAAGTCCCGAGTAACTTGGTTAAGTCTTAAATAAACTGGTTTTATAGTTTGAAAGTCTTATGTTTATCTTATAAAATCTGTTTGTCATATTTTACCATTAGCCAATATAGGTCATGAAAATACATCGTGCATGAATACTTGGAGGGGTGACCTCATCATGCAAATTAGAAGGGCTGTCTCTAATTTAATATACTGGTTTTTTTGGGTAGGAGGGATCAGCTCCTTGTGAAGGATGCAAGGCACACACCACATTCACCATGAAATCCTGAATAAAAACATGTAACTAGGATGCACCCATACGCCCCACATGATAAATATAAATAAATGGCCAAAAGCTGAAGGGACGCCACGAGCAATCACTCCGCCGTGGTGAAGTCATAACATCAGTGCCTCTAATGTTAGGGTTATGGTACCTCCATAACTAGGTGAAACTGGTCATGCATGTATATGGCTATAGGTAATCTTAATTAAACATAAGTAATCAAACACGTAACTTATACTACGGGAAAACAGTTGGCTGTATACGGGGAATCCTAATAAGGAAAGAATGTCCATACTGAAAGGACGGGAATCCGTACCTTATGTCCAGTGAACGAAGAAGATGAACTGAGAGGAATCCTACTTCCGAATCACTAGTGCTACATAAATACATACATGAATAAGTATCTGCTTACTAAATACGTAGCTGGTTTTATGTCATGTCTTAGCTTATTTTATGTGTTTACCATGTTTTATTGTTTAAAAGCCTTAAACTGTGTTTTATCTTATATTCTGTTTAATCTGATTAAGTATTTCTGGTATTTCATGTGTTATTATACTTACTGTGTAATAATAAGTAACTTTCCAAAAATAGCAGGTTTCTTAAAATAGAAAGTTTCCAAAAATAGAAACTTTCCAAAAATAGAAAGTTACCAAAAATAGAAAGTTTTCAAAAATAGAAAGTTTCCAAATATAGAAAGTTTCCAAAAATAGAAAGTTTCCAAAAACAGATTTACTGCTTAAAATAGATAAGTTTCTAAAAATAGAAAGTTTCCATAAATAGATTAGCTGCCTTAATTAAATAAGTTTCCATAAATAGATTAGCTGCCTGAAATAAATAAGTTTCTAAAAATAGAAGGTTTCCATAAATAGATTAGCTGCCTTATTTAATTAAGTTTCTAAAAAGAGAAAGTTTCCATAATTTGAAATAAGTTGGTTAAATAAGCTAAGTATATAAGCCTAAGTGTTTTCATGATTATTTTCTAAGTCATATGATATAATGTATAGTTTAATAATTATTTCATGTAATTAAATTAAACTATAGGTTAAAATATTTAATTAAAGTATAACATGTTTTTAATTAAATAAGTTAAATACTTAGGTTAAAATACGTATTATTATATATTAATAATATAACCTAAGTCATGTTAATTAATTAATTATATCCATGGTTTTAAAATAATTAATTAATTATAAGTCTTAAATATACAAATACTTAGGTTAATTAATTCCATGATTATTAATAATTAAATAACCTAAGTCATGTTATTAAATTAATCATATCATTTTATTAATTTAATTTTTAACATAAGATCATAAAACATAAAAAAACCTAAACATACACCATGAAACGGATCCAAACTAAAAACAATGAACCGGACATGAAATCGACACCGTACCCCGAACCAACTCGGGGTACCCCGTGTTTTACTGCTGTCATGGGACCCACACGCACCAACCAAGACCGTATGGTCTTGGTGGTGGTCGGCTTGGCCAAACCGAGACCCCTTCGGGTTCGGTGCAGCCTGCGGCAAAAAACAAACACCCCTTAAAACACCCTTTTGATTTTATTTAACACCAAATCATGTTAGATCCATGTTTAATTATTAGGTATTTGTAAAAACATCATGTTAGATCCATGTTAAATTATTAGGTTTTTGTAAAAACATCACATGTTCTTGATTTATAAAAAGATTAGATCAAAAGAAAAGGTTTAAAAAGGATTTACCGAATTCGTGGATCAAAAGGACGAAGAACCAACACGACCAATCACTAAAATTCCAAGATCCAAGATCGCAAACCACCTCTTGTGGTGGTTGTAGGGTGGCGGCACAAAGGAGACAAGGGAAGGAGGTTTTTAGGTTTTCTTAAAAATCTTCTGTAAAGATTAAATGAGTAGTAAAAATAATAATAATAACCCCCCTTTAGTAAATTTGACAAATGGGCTTGACCCATTTGTCCTTGTAGCCGCGGGTAGGGGCCCCACTTGGGGTACCCGTACCTTTTTCCGTGTCTCGTTGTTAAGCTAAACATTTGTGATTATTTGTGTTCGTGTTTTAAGTGTTCTCGTTACGTAAATACCGTGATCTAATATATTTAATTACGCTCGTAATAAATATATATACGTAATTAATAAGTTCGTGTTTTAATTACGTTCATGATTTCATGATCGCATGTTCGTGATTAATTATCGTCAAATAAATATTACGTGATCGTGCATAGTAAATACTTATCGTGTTCTAACACGTACGTAATACGTAAACTCCTAACACGTAATCGTAATCATGCTATATTAGGAAAGTTTTAATCTAGTACGTACGATCCTAAGGGTACTATGCATGGTAAAAGCATGCGGGTTTTACATTTTTCGTACAAAATAAACCATATAACTCGGCATCAACAAGATCAGTTGTTGTGTGTAGTTTTCAGAGAGTGTTCATAAGTTTGGATCATCTTTTTACTTTTTCCAATCTACTTGAAAGTACTAGCTTTTACATCTTAATTTGGAAACTTAGGCGCACTTTTTAGTTAATATTGTAGTGTATTGAAGTTTCAGATTGCTCTGAATTGAAGAAACCTCCTCTCGAGATCTCCAATTCGTCTAGACATGTGAGGTCAAGTGGTGGAACAGTATACAACGGGATCATGGCGTTAAGAACATCCTTCTCCAACACTTTCAACCACACCCCGCAGAAAGCTGCTCGAGAAATAGAAAATACAAGTAAGCACGTAATTGAGAGCTCTGCGATTTATCTGTATATTTATTTTGCGCATCAGTTAGTCCTATTCATATAAATTTAAGAACATCTACGAAAATAATGTTTGCTATATCAGTTCAATTCCAATTTATCAATTTTATTGGATTTGGTTTTGTCCGAACTCAAAATAGAGTCCGGTTTTGGAATTGCGTAATTATACATTTGATTAAAATTTTTTGTATGTTTTATTTAGTTTCATTACTATAATCCACTGATTTTGTGTCATATTTTAAGGAGATTGTCCCAGATAATATAGATCATATACATTCAAAGAAGTACTAGTATCTTGCTATGAGAGAATTGTTTAAGCGCTTTATTGCAAACATCAATTACATCTGATTACAAAGGTAAAAATAAAAACTTTAAAAATCATTAAGAAAACGCTTGAATTTTTTATGGTAAACGAATATCAAAAAAATAAAAATGCTCCTAACGTTTATAAAAAACGCGCCTAAGTTGTTCAATTAATACAAAAAGAAGTTACCAACGTTTACAAAAAACTACGCGTTACCAAAACCGGCTAACATAGGTAATAAAAAGGAGTAACTCAATTAACAGTAACATATACTTGAGTAACTTGAGTGAACGATATGAAACGTTGTTAACTTAGGCGCACTTTTTTGGAAACGTTAGTGATCTCAGTATGTATTAACCTCAATAATTGGCATAGATCCGACCTATGATAAAAATCTCCTTGGGTGTATAATTCGCCCTAGGTCTGACCAGATGACGAAAAACCACTACAAGTGCTTTAAGATTGGATGGCATAGACTTAAAAATTCAAATACGTATCACATAAGTTTTAGAAAAACAAATGTTAAAACGGGTAAAAAGATGCATGCAAACATCCTTTTAGCACAAGTTAAGAAATTTTTTTATTAACTTTTTAGATTAGGTGTGTTTACCGCGGGAAAAGATTAAAAAATGATCAAACCCTATGTCCTACTCTTCATGCAACCGAAGGCGCAAGTGCTTGGGATAATTATCAAATAAGTGCTGAAACACGTATGAGACACGAGAAAAGATTAATGATCGTTCAAAGCCTAGATAGCTTGACTAGAGCACGTAGTGCAATAGCAAGTCCATCATTAGTAAAGCAAAAAACGGTGTTGTAATTTTAAGTATTATAGACCAATTAATTCTGCAAATCACGTCGTTGAGAAGATAGTTTATAAGCCATCATTACGGTATGTAAGCCCGACTCGAGTGACTGTTGATCTCAAACTAAGATCGATTTAGCTTTATGTATACGAGATTAGATCAAGTTATACACGTAGAGAAACCTTTGTATATGTATATAGTAATCTAAGTGTTATGCGGAATTAACACTTAAACAAGAACATACAAAGATGTAAACAAACTTTCTCTTGATTAATGATAACAAACTTGCTTACAATGAAAGTGTTTAACGTATGAAAATTTATATTGAACAATAACCTAAAAGTCTTCTTTTATAGACATAAGAAGCCTTGTACAAGAGTCTACGTATCAACTATTCTAGGTAAAGATAATTATAGAAAATACAATGTTGAACTTATCTTTACTAGAAACAAACTAGAAACAATATACGCGTAGACTAAATCTTTCCATCAGTGCTTGTCTTCAATGTATCAACGCTTGACTTCTTCTTGTCAACACTTGATCTGTCAGCGTTTGTTTTCTTCCTATCAACGCTTGTTTTACTCTTGTCAGCGCTCAAGTAGACTGGCTATATTCTATTCCCAACAATCCTCCCCTAAACTTGATATCTACTCTAATAGTCAAGTTTCTGAATAAACATTAAGAACTAGGAGGAATCTTACAAACTTGTTCATATTGGTAATAAATATGTCTGATCAAATCTTTGGCCACGTCACTTGAATAGTCAATCTCCAGCTGTGTTGTCTTCATCTTCTCCAAGACTTCCTTGGACATGGAATACTGACCATCTACAAGTAGATACTCAGCAAACTTTGTAGAACTCAAATAATATACACCAGCAGCGGAATACAAACGCCATTGAAGACTACAGAGGTCATCTTCAAGATCCTTCCAAACAGCAGGATCTTCATCTCTTGGTCCACACATTCTCTTGAATGTTGACCACAGTTTTATTGCATTGACTGAAGTAGGAGCTTCAGTCTCATACTTGGCTTCTAACAACCTCCAAAGGTCTACCAAGTCTTCTCTATCAAAACTTGCAAACAAAGATATAAGAGTGGTAAAAGTGTGAACCTCTTTTCCATACCTGCCAATCTTCCAAAACCCACATTCATCTTCTTCATAGCTTATAATAGGGTTTCTGGAATCAAGAGGTAACACTTGTACCATATCTAAAGCTTCCAATGGTGAGAGCTTGAGGCTCTTTCTTATAACAGCTTCACTTGGATTCAACCTATCCATATCTTTGGGAAAATCAAGAGGGACTCCCTTCTTCAAAGGTCTGGGAACAATCATTGCCTTCTTAAGCTCCATCTCTTCTGCAAGTTCTTTCCTTTCATCAGAAAGAAGTCTTAGAGTGTTTTCTTCCTGCACTCTTGCCCAAATGGGATAAGCTTTGAACTCCAACTCTTCAAATATCAAGCCAATCAATTTCTTATAAGTCCATCCTGTTCCATGACATCTGAGTAGCATGTAGTACAACTCCCTTCTATCCCTTTTCAACATTGAGAGAATATTGCTAGCTCTGTGTTTCAGAATTACCTTGCAATCCTTTTGTACTCTTAGAAGAAACTCCAAACCCCATATCTGGTCTGAAATAGTCAAATGTGGATTCTCCATACACCTATCTTCCCAAGCATGGTACATCTGAACAACTTCTGGCATATCAAAATCAACTTGCAATTTCAACTCATTCAGCTTCTCTCTAGCCAACTCATCACTATACTCAAGTCTTTCTGGTTGTTCTATAATCATTACACTTGAGTCTGAACTGGCTTCATCACTTCCTTCTTGTTCTTCTGAAGTGACAACAAAAGGTGATTCACCCACCTTCTTTCTTTCTTGTTCCATAATTTGTGCAGCCAACCTTCTATCAAACTCAACCTGTGCTGCATTCTTTGGAACATCTACTTCTACCATGATTCCCTTACCCTTATCTAATGGATCAATTATGGGTAAGGAAGATGGTAATACATGTGAAGAAACTTCTTTGATGATGGATGATGACTGGAATACATCAACCTCATCTGCAGGTCTGTCAACGCTTAAATTTGCTTTGTCAGCGCCCAATTTACTCATGTCAGCGTTCAAATCTTGTTTGTCAACGCCCAATTTACCTGTCTTAGCGCCTCTTGTAATTTCTTCCAACATAGCTATAAAGGACAAGTTTAAGTTTGTAGGAGTGACTAGAGACGTATCAAAACCTGTCTGTTTCTTCAAACTAGTTAGGGCTTCAACAACACCCAAAGATTCACCATCATGGGAGCCCTTATCACTCACATTTATCTGCTCATCCTCCCCTATGGAAGATTCCTCCATCCCACGCCTGGTGCTAGCATTCTCCAAAATAACAATCCTCTCCCTTAATTGCTTGAGTTCAAGGCCTTTTGTACTAACAATGTGTACCAAGTCTGCATTTTGCTTTTGCAAGCTAATGCAGACAGCCGTCAATTCCATTAATGTCATTGGTTCCAATCTGCCCTCCTCTAAAATAGGTATTTGACCTCCCAAGTTAGATTCATTGGGCATGGATGTGGTCTTAAAGATGGTAGGACTGTCTTGGCCAGCTTCTAAGCCAGAACCAATAGTCCCAGCCTCATCCATAGCACCAACCACACTTGTGGTGGTGGTTCTCTCTGCTACATGGCTAGGACCACTAGAGGAGAACACTCCAGTAGTCCTTTGGCGTTTTTGCAACCTATATTGTGTTGGGGGAGAAGATGATGTTGATTGGGTGGATGTGGGTTGGTTAAGGGGTGTTTGAGTCTGTGAAGGATTGGTGTCAACGTTTGGATTAGGCATGTCAACGCCAACATGTAATGTGTCAGCATCGAAGGGTTCTTGGTCAAGTTGCATGTGTTGTGGTGAAGGTAAAGGTTCAGGTATTGGGTCAAGTTTTGGTTGAGGGTCTGGTTGTGGTTGTGCTGCTTCAATGACAGCAATCATAGCTGGGGTTAGGGGTAAGTCACGGTGAGGGGGTGAGTTCATCTTTGTAAAAATTGCTTTCTTTTGCACAGGGATCTCATAAAAACCATCATGATCCCTTGTGCAGTAATTTTGGACATCAAAAACCATTTGTAAAAATCTGGGATAAGCTAAAGTCATTTTATTCCCTTTGTTTTTACACATGCCCTCAAAAATCATTTTGGAATAATTAAACTTTTGCCCAGTAGCAATGCACACAATAGCACTAGAAATAGATCTATTGATCTCATTGTGTGCAGTACACTTGGGACTCAAACATTGCAAGAGGACATATATTAGGTACTTCCAGGCTGGGGGAAACTCCTGTTTATGATATTTGTTTAAAGTTCCCTCATCAGGGAAAGGATAACCCAAAGCCCTTAGTCCTTGTTCTATTTCCAGAATAGGGAGGGTGGTTATACCATCTGCATCATCAAGATGCAAAGCTTGGCGAACCAAAGCTTCAGTAACCACCCATGTGCGCCCATGAACAATAGATGATAATGTAGTCACATTATTAACTGTTATGGAATTAACACTATTTCAAAACTGCTTAATATGTGTGACAGGAATGAGTGGAGCATGAGAAAGAGCATACCTAATTGGGGATGCATTTAAATACACCACCATCTGTGTGTATTGGGGAAACATGGTGTCATCAGCATCCAAATATGCTATCATGTTGTGTTGACTCCTGAATCCCAATTCCAAATCACTTGGTTTAAATTTTGGTGCCATTGTTGAAAGCTGTTTGAAAGATTGATAAAGATGAAGTATAGGAGAAAATATTGTTAGACAAGAATGATAGGTACCCTGTTTAAAAATAGGAGCCAAATATATAGGAGAGAAATATGCATGTGATTGGTCAAAAATTAGGCAACTATTTTCAAAATACAATCATGAAAATATTGAAAAGAAATAAGTTTATCTCATGCATTAATTGAAAGTTATCTGCTCCCAAAATTACTGCCCAAAAATTCGTCAAAAAGTAACAACTGGGTAGGTCCCATTGAGTGTCAACGGTAAAAAATAACCCATCAACGCCCAACGGCTATATTTTTGTCAACGTTTGCCAAAGCCATGTCAGCGTCTAAATTGGTCACAACAACGCTTGGAAAAATACTTGTCAGCGTCCAAAATTTTTTTTTTATAAAAATGACAAATGACCTTAACAAAGTAATTTATCCTAGAGAAGATAACCTATAAGTTGATAATAATTATAGGGCGGAAAACACTGTCCAGTTATGCACACTTGCTTATGCAAGATAGACATAACAGTCCTCTAGTGTCCCTTGCTAACCAAAACTCTTAACAACTAAGTTATCTTATAAAATTCCTTGTTACTCCCAGGTAAAACCCATGACAAAATCATTCCCAAATCTCCCAACAGACCACAACCAATTCTAGGCAAAAAATATCTTGGCAGCATGCATAGTATATCAACTTTGCATGCTACAGTGCCTCATGATTTAGTAAAACTAACTCATACTCACCTGTGGACACAATCTAGAATTGTGATAAGAGTATCATAAGGATACCCAAAAGGCTTAAAGGTTCCTAAAACCTCCCCTTAAACTGTGATACATATGTTGCCAAAAATATGCATGAACATAAAAATTTATGCCAAGATAGGAATAGAAAATTCCAACCATCATCCATAAATAAAAACATGCTCAAATGATTCTCCAAGGATCCATAAGCAACTCTGTATCCAATGGTATAATGCTAACACCACATGCACATTTAGATTAAAACCCACAAAACTAACATTGTTGCTGACAACGTCCCGATAACACTTGTCAGCGTTAAGGAAACCTTTGTCAGCGTTAGACAAATATATTGCTGACAACGTCACAATAACACTTATCAGCGTTAAGGTAACCTTTGTCAGTGTTAGAAAAATATAGTGGAAAATCTAAATCTCCAAAAAGACCAATAATGCATTATCCTATACATATATTTACAAAAAGACCCCAAAACACATATTATGTAAGATTGATCATTCCAATACTTGTTACCAAGTATTGAAACCTTCCAGCATCAAAAGGTTTAGTTAGTAAATCAGACACATTTTCTTCTGTGTCAACCCTATCTGGTTGTATTAAACCCTTTTCAAAACAGTCCCTTATAAAATGGTGTCTAATTTGTATGTGTTTTGTTTTAGAATGATGTACAGGATTCTTAATAATGCATAAAGTGCTGTTATTGTCAACAAATATCTTGGTATGCATGAAATTATACCCATAATCCAACAGCTAGTTCTGAATCCATAAGACTTGTCCACAACAAGTAGCTGCTTCTACATATTCTGCTTCAGTTGTAGAATTGGCCACCACTTTCTTGCATTGCCAAGATATCAACATGCTCCCAAGAAACTGACATCCACCAGTTGTGGATTTTCTATCAAACTTATCACCTCCATAGTCACTGTCTGAATATGCAATAAGCTCCAATGGTGAATCTTTTGGGTACCACAAGCCAAGACTGGGATAACATCTTAGGTACCTAAAGATTCTCTTGACAGCATAAAGGTGACATTCTTTGGGAGTCACTTGATGGCGTGCACATGCACACACAGCAAACATGATGTCAGGTCTGGAGGCTGTGAGATACATCAATGAACCAATCATTGATCTATAGTGCCTGACATCCACATATTTTCCATCTCCAACCTTTCCCCAAGGGTGTTCTCTATCCATAGGAGTAGTAGCCCTCTTTTCATGTGGAGAAAAGCCAAACTTCTTTAAGATCTCTGCTACATACTTATCCTGAGAGATGAAGATACCATCTTCTTTCTACTGAACTTGTAACCCTAGAAAGAAGTTCATCTCTCCCATTGCACTCATCTTGAATTTGTCTGTCATGAGCTTGGAAAAGTCTTCACTCATCTTTGGATTTGTGGATCCAAAGATGATATCATCAACATAGACCTGAACAAGTAGAACATCCTTACCAGCCTTTTTTATAAACAATGTCTGGTCTATGGTGCCCTTTTTGAATCCATTTTCCACCAAATAAGTGGATAATGTACCATACCATGCTCTTGGGGCTTGATGAAGTCCATACATAGCCTTCTTGACTCTATACACCTTGTCTGGATTCTCTGGATCTTCAAAACCAGAAGGCTGCATCACATACACCTCCTCAACAATTGTTCCATAGAGAAAGGCACTCTTCACATCCATTTGATAGACAGTGAAGCCCATGCAGGAAGCATAGGCTAGAAATATTCTTATAGCTTCAATCCTTGCAACTGGTGCAAAGACCTCCTCATAGTCTATCCCTTCCTCTTGTGTATATCCATGAGCCACTAAACGTGCCTTGTTTCTGACCACAATGCCTCTTTCATCTCTCTTGTTTCTTAGAACCCATCTTGTCCCTATAGGCCTGACATATCTGGGACAATCAACCAGCTCCCAAACATCCTGAATTGCAAATTGGTGAAGCTCATCCTGCATTTCTTCTACCCAACTTGGTTCTTTGAGAGCATCAAATATCTTCTTGGGTTCCTGTTGTGACAGAAAACAGGCATACAAGCATGATTGAACAAGAGGGGTATCAACCTTCTTGTGTATATTGGCAATGAATCCACCAAGATTCTGATGAGATCTTCTAGTCTGAACATGAGTCATATTATCACCAATGATTTGAGAAGTAGGGTGATTCTTCATAGTAGAAGTGAGAACTCCTCCTTCAAAAAGTCTGTTGTCTTCAATCTCATTATCCAAGTTGCCAATATCTTCTTCTTCAGACTCTCTTTCATCAATATTAGGATGAACCTCTTCATATAAGTTAGAAGGTTCACCTTGTTCAAAATTAGAAGAGAAAAGATGCTCAAAAGTGTTGTCAACTCCTGAACCTTGGTTGTCAGCGTTTGGGTTATCAACGCTTGAAATGTTGTTGTCAACGTTTGAGCCATCAACGTCTGAATTTGTCATGTCAGCGCTAGATTTGCCTTTGTCAGCGCCTGAAGGATCATGCATGTTGTTAACTGGTGTTACTTGGGGACCACCATTATCCTTTCCAGCAGCAAAAGCATCTGTCCATATGGGAATTGTAACATACTCTTGTATGGGAGATAACTTGTCTGCTTGTGATCCAACCTCTTCATTAACCTGTGTACCTAAAACATCAACAACTTGTTCTTCCACAACATTTGAAGTTACCTTCACAATGTCTGGATTAGTGACAGGCATATAATTTAAAGTCCTAGATAAAGGTTCCAAGTCAAACAACCAATTTGGACCACTTTCAGGATCACTAGGTTTACTCTCTAAAAACCTAACATGTACTCTTTCAAGTATACGTTTTTCCTTCTTGAGGTAAACCCTATATCCCTTGCTCTGCACTGAATAACCCATGAAATAGCCTTCATCACCTTTTGCACTAAATTTACCTAAGGCATCACTAGTATCAAGGACAACTACATGACAACCAAAAGGTTTAAGAAAACCAATATTAGGTTTCCTTCCCCAAAGTAACTCATAAGGTGTTTTGTTTTGTATCTTGTTGACCAATGCTCTATTCTGAACATAACATGCTGTATTCACAGCCTCAGCCCAAAAAGCTATGGGGAAATGAGCATCAACCAACATAGTGCTGGCTGCTTCAATTAGGGTTCTATTCTTTCTCTCAGCAACCCCATTTTGCTGTGGGCTTCTGGCAACACTAAACTGCCTAGTAATCCCTTTCTTGGCACAAAAATCATCTAAGAGTTTATTTCTAAACTCACCACCATTATCACTCCTAAGCATTTTAACTTCATTACCAGTCTTCTTCTCTATCTGAGTGATAAAGTCAATTAAAGTGTCAGCAGTGTCACTCTTCATAGGTAAAAAGAATGTCCAAGTAAACCTAGAAAAGTCATCTGTGATGACAAAGCAGTATGATTTACCATTCAAACTTTCTATATTAGTTGGACCAAATAGGTCCATATGCAGCAAGTGAAGAGGTCTAGTACTAGAGTGCACCTGTTTAGACTTAAATGAGACCTTGTGCTGCTTGCCTTTAAGACATGCAACACAAGAGTGGTCATTGTGAAAAGCCTTTTCAGGCAAACCATCAACCAAGCCAAGTCTCACAAGCCTGTTTATATTCTTAAAGTTTATGTGCCCTAGTCTCATGTGCCATATATTACTCTCATCTACTGAAGCTTTAGCATAAAAACATGACATATTATTATTCATCTTAATTCCATTAAGATTCACATTATAGATGTCTTTATGTCTAGGTGTTCTATAGTCAATATATTTCTCATCTGGGATTTTATAATCCTTGCTTAACACCAAGCACTTAGTATCAGTAAACAGAACTTTGTTTTTGTTATCACAAACTTGTGATACACTAAAAAGATTGTAATCAAGTTCCTTTACCAGAAACACATTCTCAAAATGCAAATTCTTGGTGAGAAGAGTTCCTTTGCATGTGATAGTTCAATATCCGCCTCCAAAGTAAACCTTATCACCATCCTTGATGGGAGTGAAGTTAGTCAGATAATCTTCCTTCCCTGTCATGTGCCTGGAGCATCCACTGTCCCAATAACCATAATCATTGACCTGTTTTTGAATGCCCTACACATAAAGAAAACAAGTTAGTTTTCTTTGGGAACCCAAGCCTTAGCAGACTTGGATTCATCTGGTTGTTCAACAAGAACAGACTTAGTTCTCATAACAACCCCTTGTTCATCCCTCTTTGGATGAAATACCCAGTTAACTCCAATAGGTTTTGTAATGACCTTTGAAATGTAATTAAATCTATTGCAGGTCATAGAAATCCCATTATCATTGGGGTTTTGATCTTGCTTAGGTCTCCATGTCAAGCTTGAAGAAGCTTTAGACCCTTTACCCTGTGGTTGCAAATATTTAGGTCTACTCACGTTTCTGTCAATGTTGGATTTGGTCTTGTCAACGCTGAAATTACCCTTGTCAGCGTTGAACCTAGGGTTTGCTACAGAAACCCATTGCCTATTAGACCAAGTATTTGTCTTTTGAAATGGTCTTTGTCCATGAGTGTTAGACCCTCTAGTGAAGAAAGGGGCTGGTCTAACAACTTGTGGACTTTGCTCCACACAAGTTTTGGGTCTGACAATGTTTGACTTTTTAACATCGTTGACCTTGGAAGCGTTGACACACTTATATGCTAAATGTGAAAAGCTACCACAAGTGTAACAGGCTTTTCCAGACACAACCCTAGGTCTAGAAGAGAAGAAGCCTGTTCCATCATTACTAACTTGACTTTTAGGTGACCTAGTATTCCTATACATTTCTGCATACTTGATGCTAGGTTTTCTAACAGTGTTTGAGCCAAGGTCAACAGTCTTACCAGTGATTAGGTTTGTTACCTTAATAGGGGTTGACTCATTTGGACTTTCACATAACAAGCCACCCTTAACAAACAAGGTAGGGTTGGCTTTCTTCCATTCATTCAAGTCAGTCAACTTCTGTTGATACTCCTCAACTGGGGTAATGACTCTTGGTGGAGGAATAAATTCCTCCTCTTGGAGTTCTGGTAGACCAGTCCAAGATAAGTCCTTTCTTTGGACACCATAGAAGTCCCCAACTGGTGGTGGAACCACAGTATAGTCTTTCATCCCAATCCCAGTCATGTCCTTAGGATCCTTTTGTTTATTAACACATTCTCCTAGGGTTTGTGTGGCCTTATCAAATCTCTGAATTTTAAGGCCAACATTATCCTTATTCTTAATGGCCTCATCTAACTTAGCCTGTAACTCACCATTAACCCTTTCCACGATGTTCCTAACATCATTACTAGCATTTAACTCATGTTTTAAGATACTTATTTTATCTTTTAATTCAAATTCCATTTTCTTGTACTCAGAAACTGTCTTCTCAGTTTGAGTGAGAGCAATTTGATAGTTAGACAGTTTGCATCTCTCAGTACTCACATCATCTAACAATCTTAACACCTCTTTGTTAAGTTTCTCAGTATTTAACCTACAACCGTTACTACAAAAAGCATCGTCGTATACCTCATTATCTGATAAAGAGGAGGAGTGTGCCATGAGAGCATATTGAACATGCTCTTCTTCTTCTATCTCAGCAACCAAAGCTTTATCCTCTTCCCCATCCTTAGCAAAATAGCTCCAATCCCATCCCATACCATCAATTTCTTGCACTACAACCATGGCCTTAGGATCCTGAGCCTAAACAATTTAGCTTGATGGTTTGCCAGCATCAGATCTTCTTGGAGATCTACATTCCCCCATGAAGTGCCCCATACGATGACAATTATAGCACTCAACCTTGGATTTATCAAATCCAGCAGTGTCCTTTGCATTAAAGGTCATCTTCTTCTTAAACCTTCTATTCCACTTGTTTGCTCTTATACTAGCAAGAGCCATGTTCCACTTAATATCCATCTCCTCCAAGTGCTCATCACTTATTTGCTCAAGGTCCTCATATGTAATCACTAAACCATTGGGCAAAGAAGCAATGTAAGCACATACAGTATCCAGATCCAAACCAGCAGGTTTAACTCTTGGTGAGTCACTTTTGTATGTGTCAGCGTCTGAATATGAGGCGTTGACAGGACATGTTCCAACGTTGACACATGTTGATCCAATAACTGGATGCATGTAAGAGTCCTTCTGATTAAATTGACCTTCACTGTGTGAGAAGAAGGCCATGTTACTATTGGCAGACTTACTTCCATGCTCCAAAAGAGTTTCATTCTCCAACAGCCTCAGTTTGTTGTAGATATCATCAAAAGTAGAACTTTTGTGAGTGTTATTGGCAAGAATAGATCTTGCCTTAATCTTCCACACATCACCAAGGCATTTCAGAAAAGTGGCATTAATTTCAACATCACCAAGTTGTGTCCCCATGAAGGACAACTTGCTTGTAATGTCAAGCAGTCTGCTTCTCACACTGCTAAGCTTCTCATTAGGTTGAGCCTTGAAAACAGCATACTCATGCATGAGTTGCTTCTTCTTCTCTTCCCTAGTATCATCATTGCCACCATATGCAACTTCAAGAGCTGTCCAAAGGTCTTTTGCAGAATCATAACCTCTGTATTTATGCTAGTTCTCTTGTCCCAAGGAGAGTTTCAGAATGTTTAGGGTTTTCATATCAACCCTTCTCTTTGCTATGTCTTCAGCAGACACAACTCTACCATCACCAGGTTTTTCTTTCTTATCTGCTTCTGGACATCCAACAACAGCAGTTCTTGTAGCAATGGCAGCAACAACCTTTTCAGCTTTATTGAATGTGTTTCCATATTCATTTATCTCCCAGAGAGTGTAGTCATAGATCCCCAGATATTACTCAAAGTTGAATTTCCACAACTCGAAGTTGGTTGCATCAAGCATGGGAATCTTGATGTTTGGTAAAGGTGAGGAGGAGGAGGTTACTTCTGGATTTTACATGATGTTTTTAAGGTTTTGTGAAAATTAGGGTTTTGGTGATTTTAGGGTTCTTGTGTTCTTTAAGATCAAAAGTTTCTCAACAAGCTCTGATACCACTTGTTGATCCCAAACTTAGATCGATTTAGCTTTATGTATACGAGATTAGATCAAGTTATACATGTAGAGAAACCTTTGTGTATGTATATAGTAATCTAAGTGTTATGTGGAATTAACACTTAAACAAGAACACACAAAGATGTAAACAAACTTTCTCTTGATTAATGGTAACAAACTTGCTTACAATGAAAGTGTTTAACGTATGAAAACTTATATTGAACAATAACCTAAAAGTCTTCTTTTATTGACATAAGAAGCCTTGTACAAGAGTCTACGTATCAACTATTCTAGGTAAAGATAATTATAGAAAATACAATGTTGAACTTATCTTTACTAGAAACAAACTAGAAACAATATACGCGTAGACTAAATCTTTCCATCAGTGATTGTCGTCAGTGTATCAACGCTTGACTTCTTCTTGTCAACGCTTGATCTGTCAGCGTTTGTTTTCTTCCTATCAACGCTTGTTTTACTCTTGTCAGCGCTCAAGTAGACTGGCTATATTTTATTCCCAACAGTGACAATATGATTTCACAAAACAATTAGATTATAATAAAAACAAGTTTAATAGATCTTATGTCAATATTAAGATTTGTTCAAAAAACAAGTTTTTAGCAAAAAACACATAGCCGATTCGCAAGGAAAATATGGTGTATTAATATGACATACTTTTAAAGATAGTTTCGATATAAGTAGAGATTCGTTTTTATGATTTCTAGAATCTTGAATTATTACGGTTTGCAATTCATAATGGAAAACAAATAAGCACATAAAAACATACTAGAAGGGGGTAGAAGCAGAAGACAGACTCTATATGAAAGTAGTAACATATACGATCCATGTCTCGAATGAGTCTTCCGCAAATTGAGGACCAAAGACCCTCATCAAGTTTTCGAGCAAGGTACTTGATGACTTTCATGAATCACAAAAGTGATATACAAAAGTCTTTGACGAATAACAAAAACAATCATAATTATTATCTGGTTCAATTTAACCTACCCAATTTTAACCATTATCTCGATCAAGATTAAAACTTTATGGCCAGTATGCATCTAATTGGCATAGAAACATAAACAAAAGAGATTTTAAAGCGAAGCAAGCGTGTTTTATTCTATGTGTAACCCATGAATGCCATACGAATTGTCTCTGATGCCATTGTTGAGAATTAAGAACTAGTTAAACCATTAACTACGAGTGCGCAGCGGAATGGATCTAGTATAAACAAATATGACTAACACATAATAAAAACAATTTAAAACCAACCTTAAATTAATTGAAGCAATCAATTAATGGATATTGATCTTAAACTATAACGGTAAAGTAATCGTCTCTATCGTTTGCTCACACGACACGTCAAAACGACCAATCACTACGATGCTAGTAGTAACTTCACTTTGATTATCTTGTAACTAGAAACCCAAGATCCAAAAACCTAAGTGGGATTACGTAAAGATCGATTTATAGAACGTTACAAGACACTTGAATTTTTTTACCCAAAACCCTAACTAGGGTTTAAAATCAGACGAGCCACAAAGGAGATCAAAACAAGACTAAAACCTTAATACGAGGATCAAGGGTTTAGTATAGGCTAAGAAACTTCACAGGGGAGTACCAAAAGGTAGTCGATCTTGCAAAGGTTTACACTTTAGGTTAATTTAGGGTTTAAGGAAAAATTCGTAAGGGTTTGTGTTTGGTTTGTTGCGATCAGATGGAAACCAAAGACGGGGATAGACAATAATTATGAGCTAGGTGATGGGGTATTTATAATAATCCTCTACCTCCTCAAAACTTGGTCCCTACTCCAAGAAACCTTAATTAAGGAAAAGATTTTCCTTAATAAATAACCAAAGAATATTTAGTTACCATACAAACCAACAAAAAATCTTCTAGACTCCCTTGGGGAGATATTCAGCCGATTATGGGGGCTCTAGAAGCGATTTTGTTTCCATAAATTTAACTACGCACTAACGATAAATTAATAAATCCCGTTAATTAATTTAACTACCGTTAATTAAATAATAGTGAAGTTTTTATTAAACGTTTAATAATAAATAATAAACGTAATAATAAAATATTGTTCTTCGTGTAGAGTGTGTGCCCCAATAGGCTCACGCATTTACCGATGGCTAAACGATCGCATATCTCAACAGTTGAGGTCTTGAGGAATTAAATTTCCCATTAAGTAGCAAGTCTCTTTTTATCTTACACTCATCCACCCTTACCCTTCGCATCGATGAGCACTTGAGCCCCGAAAACTGACCACGGGTTGACATATATGTTTGCAAGAGTGTTGATCAAACCTCTCATGCACAAAACCATTTATTACTGTTGCTTTTAAATAACCACAAATTAAAAAAGAAAAAAACTTCTAATCTTGTTGGAATAAGTGGTCTTGAAAAGTATAAAGCACTACATTATTTAGTAGAAGACAAGTAAACTTTAAAAAATTTCAAATCTTTTATTCAACAAAATTTATACTAAATATCGTTATTAACACATCATGAAAAAATGATGTAAACCCAGTGTGTGCATTGATACTATAACTATTCAATTATTACAAAGTTAATATAAGTTTAAAGAAAATATTAAAAGTTACAAAATATAAGTTTATAAATCGTCATAACATTTAACTTTAAAACACAATTTCGTTATACAATCTATTTAAATTGCGTGCATGCACGGGTTGATGTAATTCTTTTATTAATAGTCAAGATCTAACACAAAAAATATTGAGTGTAAAAAAAGTTTAAAATTCGAACTAAAATAACTGAATTGAGTTTTGTATTATTTTATAAAAACATTTAAAAACTATGTGTAGTCTACTAAGAATCATAATATCAAAATTATTAGTTAAATCGCCATTTTTGTCTAAATCCCATGTACCATCATCGTTTATGATAAATCATGTCTGGTATTAATACTACTATATATTGCCTTAAACTCAGTGGGCTCGGATTTCTCTATATATGTTTAGAGGTGGTTTAAGCTCATTAGCTTAGCTGAGTAAAGAAATAAAAAAGTGTCTTATTTCTTTAGATCAAGATAGTAATCTAATTGAGTTTGTTGTAATTATTAGTAGATAAATAGGCCTAAGCTCGGTTTGTGGATTTAGGGCTCGTTAAAGTTTCATTTTATCTCTTCCTATATATTGTGGTTAATAATAAAGTTATACCTATGTGTTAGTCCAAACATTACGATGCTTTGTCGATATAATCTCTTTATGTTTTGTTGATGACAAACGTATAATTCGCAATACATTATGTAAAATGTTAAGGTACTCGTAATCACTCAAGAATACATTTGTATACTTTTCTCGACACCTCCAAGATCGCATTCGGCATGAATCACTCAAGGTATGAATAAACTTGTCATTAACCTAACTAAGTGATCAAGGATTAATATTTTCTTAAAACTCACTTTTATACAAAGTGACAAAGTAATTTTTAATTAACTTTATTTTTAAGAAAATGTTTTATTAAAAAGAAAAATGGAAATTTAAATTTGGAATATTCCAAAGAATATTCTCTAAGGTATATTCCAAAGAATATTCTTTAATTTGAATTTAGCATATTCCATATGCCAAAGGAATATCCTTTGAGGGTATAAACTACCCCATATGGCATATCCCCACTAAAGGACAAATTTGCACGGACTCCATAGCGGAGGTTCCTTAAAAGAACCCGCGGTTCCTTATTGATAAGGAACCGCGGGTAGAGATAAGGAACCGCGGGTGTTTTTGACCGTTGCATTGTTGTCCTATAAATAGTGGATCATTTCCAGGTTTTCTTTCAACCCTTTGTGCACAGTTTCTTCAAAAACATTTTTAAACCCTTGATTAGTTAGTTTAGATGAATCTTGTTTAAGATGTGATTCTCTGCTTCAATCTCCTCATCCTCTTAAGTGCAAAGAGAAGATCACTCACACATTTGTGATGTGATTAAAGATGAAGTCTTGATGAAGATCATCATGTTCATCATTTTTATTTGTGTCTTGTGTAGATCCAATATATATGTGTATACTTGGATCAATCTTGTGTAGATCCAATGTATATGGGTATACTTGGATCAATATTGTGTAGATCCAATGTATTTGTGAATACTTAGATTAGTTGTGTTAATCCATTGTATTTGTGAATACTTGGATTAAGTCTTGTGTAAATCCATTGTATATGTGTATACTTGGATTTATGTTGTGTAGATCCAAGTTACATGTGTACACTTGGATATGTGTTTTATTGAGTTGTAATAGGTAAGAGTTGTGAGTTCTCACTAAACTATAAAGTGATGTGGTTGTGTCTTGTGAGTTCTCACTAAACTATAAAGTGATGTAGTTGTGTCTAGTGAAGTTCTCACTTAGCTTCAAAGTGAAGAGTCGTGAAGATTGGTTCTACCTTTCGATTAGAACTCGACATCTAGCCTTGTGTCGTAAAATGGTGAAGTAGGCAACGTTGTGAAGATTGGTTCTAACTTTTGATTAGAACTCGACATCTAGCCTTGTGTCGTTAAATGGTGAAGTGGGCAACGTTTTGTAGATTGGTCCTACCTAAGATTAGGACTCAACATCTAGTTTAGTGTCGGAAATTGTGTAAGCGACGTGTATGGTTTTCTCCGCCTTGAAAGGAGTTTTGTTGACTAGTGAAGTAACTCTCGAGTAAGGTGTACTCGAGGAGTGGAGTAGGGCGAAGAGGAGCTTCGTGACTGAACCACTATAAATCATCGTGTCGGTACTTTCCTTTACATTTATGTCTTTACTATTATAGATGTATTTATATGTTGTGTGTTGTGTGCCTCTCATAATCTAAACATCTAAGTTGCAGAAAAGCTAAGGCTTAGTACGTGTGTGCTTCGTGTTTAAATTATGGTCAAATGACAATCCTTTAGTCTAAACATCTTAGTTGCGGAAAAGCTAAGGCTTAGTACATGTGTGCTTAGTGTTTAGACTATTGCTTGATGTACACTTGATTTGATGTGTTTGTGTGTTTCCTTACTTATAGTTATTATCTATTACAAACACATCTCATATCTGGTCAAGCTTAATCGAGAATTTGATACAAACGATTGTTAAGGTTTACAACGTATCAATATTTTGAATCCACTGTAGGCGGTTCTTTATTGAGCTCGCGGTTCTTTATTGATAAGGAACCGCGGTGACATGTAAGGAACCGCGACCAGTGGAATAAACGAAATGTTTTGAAAATGAACTAGAAACTATTCGACCCCCCATTCTAGTTTCTAAAATTGGTATCAGAGAGAGGTTATTCAAGATTGATGTAGTAAAATCGTACACGTTTTAGGAAAAACGCGTATGAGCGGCAAGTATTAAGTCTTACGCTTTAGGAAAAACGTAAAACCGAATAAATGCGGGTTCGTTCTCGAAGGAGGTGTGTGAATTAAGTGTGCCAATATATAAAATCAAGGTTTGGATTAGTGATGTTTTTGGGTTAATAGAGAAAAACTAAAGACGAGCTACGATTACGATTAAACTACGACGATTTGACGTAAAACGCGAACGTAAATACGTAAAACGTGACAAAATTAAAAAATAAACCTAAAAATTAATTAAAAGTGAAAACTAAGTCTAAAATAATATAAATAAGAATAAAAATCCAATAAATATATTTTTAAACCTTTTATTAATTAAATATTCAATTTTAAATGCTAATTAAAGCCCTAAAATTAAATATAATTAAGAAAAAACCCAAAATATTATTTTATTGAATAATAACTCACTTATATTATTTAAAGACTAAAAAGTAATTTTCCTAAATTTTTAAAACTATTTTTCTATCTTTAAAACACTAAAAACTATTTTTAAGCTAAAATAATGATTAAAAATATTAAAATAATGCTAAAAACAATTGGACAATTTTAAAAATCCTAGATTATACTAATGAACAGTAGAAAAATGAAAAAGTTTGAAAAAAGTAAAAATTTTCACTAAAAGACAAAACAGTTAATAATTAAAACCCTAATTAAACTAAATTTAATTCTAAAAATTAATTAAAAAGTGAACAGTGAAATAATTTTAGACTAAAAATCTTAAAACACTTTTCTAAATCTAAGAAAAATTTTAAAACTGAAAAATATTAATTTTTGTCACTAAAAGACAAAAACAGAATAATTAAAAAGTAATTTAAATAGCAATTAAATCTAAAAATACTAAATGAACAGCAAACAGAAAATAAACTAAATAAAAAAATCAGAAAATAAATAAGAAAAGTTATGAAACAAAAATCAAGTTCTAAATCCTATTTTTACCCACTAAAGACAAAAAAACAAGATCTGATGTTGACATGTGGATCCCTTTTGTCTGCTTGTGTAGCAGTGCCAATAAATGCACTAGCAGGGGTAACTGAGTTCCCACTGATAGACCAAAAACAAGGTCTGGGCACTTTTTGTGCAATAACTTGAGATTGGCTTGGTGTTTCTTGGCAACAAAGGCACCCCCACAACCAGTTGGGTTGTGGGGAGTCAATAATACAAGAAGAAGAGCAAGTAATGAACAAAAATCACACACCACGACCCCTAATACAGTTACTGTATTGGCTAATATGAGGCTGTGGGACTTTGGTGATGCAAAGTGCAAATGGGTGAGTTTTGGTTGACCAGAACTCACTCACTTGACTCACAAATTACACACAAACTAGGTTACAAGCCTCCTAACTACCCATATCTAAAAGCATACAAAATTTTAAAGCACAATTTGCTAATATAAGGCAGAAAATAGGCTTACTGAATTTTTGCTAGTTTCTACCAAATTTTAACATATGCAATTTCCTATTTCTTCTACCAAACTACAAGACAACTACTGAAAACAACTAACATTAACATACAAAGTGTGCTTAGACTAGTTTTAAGCTTAACCTTGTCACCAATCTAACCTTAAAGCCCAAATCTAAACACCCCCTTATATCAGTTAACTAAACTTTAACCAACCCAAAGCTTTTAAAACTTGATTAAACTGAATGTAAGAGATCTAAACATGCATACATCTACCAAATAAGCAAAAACAAACTAGATCCAACATATAAAAACAAGCTTCTTACAAAATCACATAAATCACATAGAAAACAAAAAATTTACATAAAAAGGGTTCAAGCCTTTTTCACCTTGGGCTGAGGCCTTCTTTAAATGGAATTTAGGCTTAGTAGAACTTATGCAAGACGTGTAAAGAGCCCTTGTTGGTGGAATCCAAGTAGACTCAAGAGTAAAATATCTTCAAAAGTGAATGTGAGGAAATGAAATGAAATGGATGATGAACTTTGTTTCTTGGTTTCCTGCACAAACACAAACAACAGACAACAAGTTTCTTGTCACAAAAGACCATAAGCTAGAAGCTTATGGCTTTTTATACAGTAAATGGTGAGAGAAAATAAACTAAGTAAAAACTGATTTTTGGCAAAACCTTTTCAAACCAATTTTTGGTATGGAACTTCCAAACTACAACAAATCAGAACAAACATATGAATTCACTATACAAGCTTCCACTTTCACTTCACCTTGTATAGTGATTCAAATGTTTTGGGTAAAAAACTTTGAGAAAATTGAACTTTCTGAAAACGTCTTATAAACTGAAACCTTTGGAATCTTTTAAACTAACTTGCATTAAAGATAAACTTAAACTAGAAAACAAAGTAAAATTGGAACTCAGTTATGCATGTTAAGAAACTTCATTTTCATTACTATTCAAAAAATATACATAAAAACTGGAACAAGCTCTTTCCACATGTTGGAAGATGCTTAAATACTACTTTAGGAACTATCTAGAATACAATAAACCCTAGTTACAATTATTCCCTAAACTGCCCTTGGTCAATGAAGTTTGAAAATCGTCAAATGGCAACATGTGATCTTGTACTGTTGACAGCTAGCTTGTTATGATCTTGGCCCTTAAAATGGTCTTGGGGAGGAAGAAAAGTGATTGGAGCCGTTGATTTTCTGAAGGATTCGTTTTTTGCCCAAAATGGCTAAGCAGGGGAGCATGGGGGGCCCGGTTTGGTGAAGGTGATGGTTTGTTTGCTTGTGGGTTTAGTTTGGGTAAAGGTTAATTAACCATCTGCATCTTAGGGGATCAAACCCCTTTGTTTTTCGCCCTAAATAGATTAGGGTTTACGGGGTAACTGGGTTTAGGGAGGTAAAGTTTAATCCGTTTAGGATTAAGACTTTTTTAAAAATGTTGTTTACCACCATTTTTGTGTTTAATAAACTCGTTTTTAAAAAGCTAGGTGGGAATCAGACGTGGAAGCTATGGGGTGATCTGATTGGGTGAATGAGGAGTAGTGGGTGACGTGGAGGGTATTGGTTGGTGGATGGGAGTTTGTTGTCTGGCCTCAAATGGCCCCTTGATTCCTATAAACTTGCTACTTTGTATTTAAAACAGCAAAAGTCTAAATCCCTTTATAACAACTTTCATCAACTTGCTGAAAATGGCCCAATATATTTTGCAAACTTTATAAAAGGACCATAAATGTATCTTGACCAATTTTGAAGGGCATAACTTGTAATATCTTGATAATTTAGGGACCCAAATGCAAATAGTGAGTTTTTCAAGGGTATAAATTGCCAAGTCTTCAAAAGATGAAGGACCAATCTTGTCAATCTTCAAAACTTCAACGGTAATTTTGTAAATTCCATACTTAGGCCCGGTTCTTTGTGCGGCTTCGTTTCCCGTGTTCGTTTTTGCTTGATTCCTTTGATCTTTTGTTGATTTCATGATATCCGTACCTAAAATACACAATGAACAAACACAAGCATATATTTGGGTATTTTGATGATATTTTAAGCGTTTTAAGCCCGATTTGGACGATGAGACTATGTATAAATACAGTCTCATCACTCCCCCATACTAAACCATTGTCGTGTCCCCACGCAATGCTAGAATTAAGTATCATAGCACTTCCAAAATTTATTTTATTATGACTTTTATTGAAGACATAAATTTAAATAAACTACTACACGTGTTTTAGACATAATGTATTGTTTTCATCACAATTAAGTGACTTTTGGGATCATAGAACAAGAACACGTGAATGCTTCGTTAGAAATAATTTCGTCGTCCTCGATTTTCACCCAATTCCATGCTAAGCGTGTAACGAGATCATTGTTTTTATAAGTTAGCAACACGATCATATCTCATGAGTGTTAATTACGAACCTAAACTCCATTATTCCTACTTGGTATCTCTTATATTTTATTTTGTCTTAACGATCACGAGGATACATCATTGACTTATGCGTAAATAGAGATTAAGTCTAAAAATAGAGTTTTAACGGTGTAACCAAAATCATTAATTAATAATTCACCCTAATAGACAACGATGTCAAAAAATTAAGTCAACAAGAAGGATCGATAAACACGGTTTTATAACGGTTTTGAACATGAGACTTATTACCAAGACTTTTATACGCCCCCTAACGGAAGGGCCTTATTATCATAGGTTTACCTCCATCTTTTATTCAACTCCGCCATGGAGCTTTTATTATGACTTAGGTCTTGCCTTGCCTTTTATTATCCGCCTCATCGGTGGTTTTATTAGCCAAAGACGTATATCCTCACCCTAAAGCGAATTTTGGATCTTTAAATCTTCAAAGATTAAGGCTTAATTCACTTTCAATTTGGGCATAGATTTTTCGGCCTTGTGAGCTTCAAATTTTTGCTTAATTTAGGTGAGCACTTGAAATCTTATTATTAGGTGAAGCTTTCGATTATTCGGGTGCCAATACTTCAAAATCGTGACGCTGGCGATACCTTAATGTTTTCTCAATTTAAATACATGGAAGCTACTAAAACAAATTAGAAACCAACAATAGTGGCTAGACCGCTAAATCAATATTTATTAACAATTTATTGTCAAAAGCATGGGGAGAATAAGATAATAATTACTACACATGAGATCGTGACGATTACGAGACTTATAAATAACTCTATCATTTCTCGTCCTCATTTAAGAGACTTAGCCTAAAAAGTTAAGGAATCGAAGCTGTGTGCTCAACACGCACGGTCGAGTCAAAAATTACTCTTATTCTCACCATCGGAAAACCTACATTTGTGTCTTAAACACTTATGTAAAACAAGAAAATTTTTAAAATTTGGGCATTTTAACCTTATTTTGCAACAAAACGATAACAAAAAGATGAAAATTGGATTGCGTGGTGACGTAAGCAAGGTGAAGTATCTACTCACTCCCCATAATAAAGCTAAACATTGTCCTCAATGTTTCGAATCTAGGGGTGAAAACACCCCCATACTAGATACGAAGTCGAATGCTTAATCTCGAGCATGGAAAGGGTAAAACGAATAACCTAAAAGCCGTTTATGAATTATGCTAATAAGATAAATGTTAGAACATAAAAGTATATCATCGGATATCAGAATCTCCAAAGGCAACGATTGAAGCTCGAGTGATCCGTAAAACAAACACGAGAGGATTCAATGATGACGATGGACCTAATAAATCACAATATAAAAACAACCACGAAACAAAGGTTGGAAGAGCACAAGTCCCCTCGTTACATTAACTAAGAAAGCGATAATATTTACAAGGATAAGCATGAGAATCCCCCACGAGGCACCTTGTTTTTGATAACCGAGTCAAAAGCTCGACTCGAATCCGCATAAATGTGATCATTTAGGGATAATCATGGTTTGGTCATTTTTGGTGGGGCTTACATGATGAACAATGCCCAAAAGTACATGGAGTACTTTAAAAACCCGATATACGTATACCGGGTCAAAGATAGCGTCTTCGTTTTCGTATGAAAGACGAAACAACGCCACTCCGACACGTGCTAAAACCAAGATCCCAAAGGGGTCTAAGAAGAGATGAGAAATAGAAAGGTGGGGCAATGGGTAAGGCAAACTTATGAGCTACTCGAGGTAGACTCACACCAAGCAAATGAATATATTTTCCATTTATTGTATCGGTGGAAGACCGAGATTTCCCTTTACAAGCAATTTCGGGATCATAAATCTCGTCCTCGGTGGAGAAACGTGAAGGAACATAAGGGGCTTCCCCCATACTAGATCCACACCAACCATCGTCAAAAGGAGTAGACGAGGTGGTAGCACTCATAAAACGCGGTGATGACGGAGTTAAACTTGTAGAAAAATCTTTTAATACATTTTTAAAATCCTTTCCTTTTTCATCGTTTAAAAACTCTTTATGAAAACCCGATTTGATAATGTCGAAAATATTTGGCGTGTCAAATTCGAAATTAGTCGCGCTAAAAATCCTCACATTTAAGTCTTTGGTGGGAGGAGGTGGCGGATTATATAAGTTCTCAAAACGTCGATCAATAAAGAACACCGCCCCCTCGGGGTCTACATACTCGTCATCCTCATGAACGTCGATCTCATCGATTTCTTCGTCATAGATAGGCTTGTCAAACCATGGTTTGTCATTTCCCTCCTTGAGTATCTTAGAAACTCTCTCGAAAAGATCACGATCAAGCACGAAACCATCATTCATTTGTGGGGATTGTTGATAAGTTAAATCCTCACGAATGTGGTAAACGTAATTCTCCTTTGAGGAGTGTTGATTAGGTAACTCCTCGAGAATTGGATTTTTGGTGGTCACAGAGTTGGTTCGTGATAAAAAATGAGACGTTCCAACTCATTAAGTTCATCCTCAATTTTGGAAAGATCGACTTCACTCGTAGGTGGAAGTGAAGGCATAAGAGCTAGCTCTCGTTCAATGATTTCCTCAATCTCGGGTTCAAACTCGTAATCATCGTACTTTACATGAGAATAGGTCTTTTTAGAAGAATCCTCAAAAATGGCATGTGGATTTCGAAGTACGTGATCAATCTCGGCAAAATCGCCATCGTCGTCGTCAAAGAAAGAGTCGATGTGAGCACTCACAACCATGGTCTTACAAGTCGAATGACTATGCTTAGGTGACTTTTCTAAAACGAGAGGATCGATGTCGATAAAACCTTTAGCCTCAACGGGTGTTGGGCTAGGCAAAGGATGCACTTCGATGGAGTTAGAAGTTGAAGCCTCAAAGACGTGGTCCTTCGAAGGTGGTGAAGACGAGCCCATTTTGGTCATTGTCGTGATGGCACTAACGTCGCCCTTCGGAATTGGTGTTTCACTTGTTTCATCGAATTCATCCCAAAGCGAATTTTCATTCAAAAATTTACACATACCCTTTTGAATTAGGTACACGTATTCTTTATCATTAAAATCCTCATCTTTAAAACCGTTCTTCTTAATTTTTTCAAAACATGCATTAAGCCTCATTCTTTCCGCTAAAGTGAACATTTTGAAATCATTAGGTTTAGAAACATTAGGTTTTGAAACCTCGGTTTTTTCATTGTCATTAAACACTTGGGATTTACTCGTGAAAAAGTCCATTTTATCCTCCCTATATCTCATAGTAAGTCTCCCCCGTGAACGTCGATTACGGTTCGAGTCGTCGATAAAAATGGTCGACCTAAAATAATGGGACATTTAGGGTCACACTCGTAATCGGATATAACGAAATCCGCGGGAAAAACAAACTTTCCAACTTTCACATAGACATCCTCGGCTATTCCAATTGGTATTAATGGTGTACAATTTGCAAGCTCGATAGTCATGTTCGTCGGGGTAAGTCTAGGCAATCACATCAATTTCCATAGAGAATGAGGCATAAGATTGATGCTAGCACCTAAATCGGCAAGGGCTAAACATCCCTCAATCTCGGAAAAATCACAAGGTAATAGAAATTGGCCCGGATCCTCTTCCTTTCTTGGCATATGCCTTTTGGGTTTTTTAAGAAGGATCGATGCACAAGTTTCTTCAAGGGTTACTTTCGTAAGGTCGATAAAGCTCTCTTTTTGAACCGTGGATGGAATTTGAGGTACACGAGGGTGTGCACTCTTTTCCTTGGTCGCCACGTTCACCCCATCGACTTTAGAACAATAAGACGTCTTAGAATTCGAGGGTTGAGAAGAAGGAACAACTCGAACTCCTTCAAGCTTAGGGGTAATCACACGACCTTTCTCACGAGACGAGGCGACTTTACATTGTTCCTTCGGATTTGCAACGGTGTCACTAGGTAACGAACTCGATGAAGCACCCGAGGACTTGTTCATAATGGCCGAAAACATCTTTTTAATGTCAATTTGTCCTTGCTCAATCTTCGTGTTTTGCAATTTCAATGTATTAGAAAAGTCGTTTTTCAAAGTACCAATTTCTCCCTCTAATCGTCTCATATTAGCCTCATTCGTTTTCATGTAATTTTGAAAATCGTTTGACGAACTATTTTGATTTGAATTAAAGTTCCCTTGGTTTTGATTGTTTCTTTGAAAATTTTTTTGATTCCCACTTGAAAATTTGTTTCCTTGATTGTTGTTGTTTGAAAAATTCTAGTTTTGATTATTGTCTCGATTTTGCCAATTCAAATTACGACCTTGATTATAACCTTGGTTTTGATTCGAAAAATTTCCTTGTTGATTATTTCCTTGAAAATTGTTTCGGTTTTGAAAATTGTTGCCTTGATTATAATTGCCTTGTTGTGATGGACCCGCGTTATTTTGATTTTGAAAATTGTTGTTTCCATTTAACGCACTCACATTCGACGTTTGGCCATCCGTAGCCGCACACTCGTAATAGTTATGAGGTCCACCACAAAACGTACACGAAACCTCAACCGCTTTCACCGTAGCGGGAGCGTCTTTCTTTTGCATCTCAACGAGAAAAGACGTGAACACATTTGTCAACTTGTCGACTTTCGCATCAACTCTCTCAATGTCACGATTAGAACTACTAACATTGGTGACATTGGCAACACTCGGTGCGTTGCGGAGTTGGTAAGCCTTGGATCGGTTTTCAATAATTATCAATGCATCTTTCGGATTTTTACACAAAAAGTTGCCACCGGCGGCGGAATTCAACGAATCTTGTTCTTGAAAATTAAGACCGTTGTAAAACGTATCGATTTGGTGCAACTCGGAAAAACCATGGTGAGGACATTTCCTAATCAATTCCTTAAAACGATCCAACGCGTCTCTAAAAGATTCATTCGGTTTTTTCTCAAATTTCGTAATTTCATTTTTGAAAAACGTCGTCTTAGACGGTGGGAAAAAATAATTAACGAACTTGGAAACGAGATCCTTCCACGTAGTTATCGAATTAGGTGGATCTTTCTCGTACCAATCATTGGCGGCACCATCGAGCGAGTACGGAAAAAGCATAAGCTTGACGACATCGGTGTCGACGTTCTTAAACTTGCTCGTGGCTAAAAGACGATCAAAATTACGAATGTGGTCGTGAGGGTTATCGGCTTCACGACCTCAAAACTTTGTAGCTTTAATCAACGAAAGCATTACGCTCTTAATCTCGAAATTCTCCGCTTCGATAGCGGGAATTACGATCGCGTCTCCATAACCCTCGGTGGGCGCTTGGAGTAATTCCATCATCGAACGATTGTCGGTCATCTCCTCTACGGTCTCTTCAACAACGATATTAGGAACGTCGGTTTCTAAATCTCGTCTACTTCGTCGATTCCTTCGATTACGATTGCGTCGATTCGAAGCATCGCTAGAATTAGAATAATCCTTCGATCGAGTGCGCATGCACTAAGCGTAGAATGTGTGGTAGCAAAGAAGATTCTTTTTGTGGTTTTTCGATTTTTCAATTTTTTTGGTTTTTGATTGTTTTTAATTTTTTTGGATTTTTGTATGTATTACGTAGACTCAAATCTACAAATCTCCCCTCGAATCGATCTTCTCGATTAAAGGAGCCTCAAGGAATGAAAACGATCACGTGGAGTGAACGCCTTCGATGACTTTAGAACGTTGGTGGAACACCAAAACGTTCAAGAGGGTTTAATCTTGAAAACAAGCAAATATAATATACGTAGATAATACTTGGGCGGCAAACCCTCGATTAGCCCTCTTTCTCAAAACACGCACAAGCAAGCGGGGGAAACGAGGCAGTGCTAAGCACTTAAGAGCCTTTTTCCCTTAGGTCGTGAAATACAACCGCCTTATACCCACCTTATAGTTTGTGTTAATTGAAATTAAGCCTCACGAAAGTATTTATCTATTTTGCCTTTAAACTTTTGCTTTAGATTCGAATACAATGATCAAGTGATGAAATCCCGAATCAAGGTTGCGTTTTCACGCTTTTGGAGTACTTGTATATTTATTGTTCTACGTAAGTACAATATAGTAATATATTCACAAGAAAAACGAAAACTATAATGGGATATCTACAATATAGTAAAATGATTGGTTTGTGTTTAATTTAGGAAAATTAAACACGTTTTATTAGGATACTATAATATAATAAGGAAAAATAACAAAAATGAGTATGTACGATATTTACGCTTTCCAAAAATTGAAAAGCAAAAACGCACTACTCACACAAACACGATACTAATAATGGCACACTAAAAACACCTCCCCGGCAGCGGCGCCAAAAATTTGATGGTGTAAAATCGTACACGTTTTAGGAAAAACGCGTATGAGCAGCAAGTATTAAGTCTTACGCTTTAGGAAAAACGTAAAACCGAATAAATGCGGGTTCGTTCTCGAAGGAGGTGTGTGGATTAAGTGTGCCAATATATAAAATCAAGGTTTGGATTAGTGACGTTTTTGGGTTAAGAGAGAAAAACTAAAGACGAGCTACGATTACGATTAAACTACGACGATTTGACGTAAAACGCGAACGTAAATACGTAAAACGTGACAAAATTAAAAATTAAACCTAAAAATTAATTAAAAGTGAAAACTAAGTCTAAAATAATATAAATAAGAGTAAAAATCCAATAAATATATTTTTAAACCTTTTATTAATTAAATATTCAATTTTAAATGCTAATTAAAGCCCTAAAATTAAATATAATTAAGAAAAAGCCCAAAATATTATTTTATTAAACTAATAACTCACTTATATTATTTAAAGACTAAAAAGTATTTTTCCTAAATTTTAAAAACTATTTTTCTATTTTTAAAACACTAAAAACTATTTTTAAGCTAAAATAATGATTAAAAATATTAAAATAATGCTAAAAATAATTTGACAATTTTAAAAATCCTAAATTATACTAATGAACAGTATAAAAATGAAAAAATTTGAAAAAAGTAAAAAATTTCACTAAAAGTCAAAACAGTTAATAATTAAAACCCTAATTAAACTAAATTTAATTCTAAAAATTAATTAAAAAGTGAACAGTGAAATAATTTTAGACTAAAAATCTTAAAACACTTTTCTAAATCTAAGAAAAATTTTAAAACTGAAAAATATTATTTTTTGTCACTAAAAGACAAAAACAGAATAATTAAAAAGTAATTTAAATAGCAATTAAATCTAAAAAATACTAAATGAACAGCAAACAGAAAGAAAACTAAATAAAAAAATCAGAAAATAAATAATAAAAATTATGAAACAAAAATCAAGTTCTAAATCCTATTTTTACCCACTAAAGTAAAACAACAAGATCTGATGTTGACATGTGGATTCCTTTTGTCTGCTTGTGTAGCAGTGCCAACAAATGCACTGGCAGGGGTAACTGAGTTCCCACTAATAGACAAAAAACTAGGTCTGGGTACTTTTTGTGCAATAACTTGAGATTGGCTTGGTGTTTCTTGGCAACAAAGGCACCACCACAACCAGTTGGGTTGTAGGGAGTCAATAATACAAGAAGAAGAGCAAGTTATGAACAAAAATCACACACCACGACCCCTAATACAATTATTGTATTGGCTAATATGGAGCTGTGGGACTTTGCTGATGCAAAGTGCAAATGGGTGAGTTTTGGTTGACCAAAACTCACTCACTTGACTCACAAATTACACACAAACCAGGTTACAAGCCTCCTAACTACCCATATCTAACAGCATACAAAATTTTAAAGCACAATTTGCTTATATAAGGCATAAAATAGGCTTACTGAATTTTTGCTAGTTTCTACCAAATTTTAACATATGCAATTTCCTATTTCTTCTACCAAACTACAAGACAACTACTGAAAACAACTAACATTAACATACAAAGTGTGCTTAGACTAGTTTTAAGCTTAAACTTGTCACCAATCTAACCTTAAAGCCCAAATCCAAACACCCCCTTATATCAGTTAACTAAACTTTAACCAACCCAAAGCTTTTAAAACTTGATTAAACTGAATGTAAGAGATCTAAACATGCATACATCTACCAAATAAGCATAAACAAACCAAATCCAACACATATAAACAAGCTTCTTACAAAATCACATAAATCACATAGAAAACCAAAAATTTTCATAAAAAGGGTTCAAGCCTTTTTCACCTTGGGCTGAGGCCTTCTTTAAATGGAATTTAGGCTTAGTAGAACTTATGCAAGACGTGTAAAGAGCCCTTGTTGGTGGAATCCAAGTGGACCCAAGGGTAAAATATCTTCAAAAGTGAATGTGATGAAATGAAATGAAATGGATGATGAACTTTGTTTCTTGGTTTCCTGCACAAACACAAACAACATACAACAAGTTTCTTGTCACAAAAAGACCATGAGCTAGAAGCTTATGGCTTTTTATACAGTAAATGATGAGAGTAAATAAACTGAGTAAAAACTGATTTTTGGCAAAACCTTTTCAAAGCAATTTTTGATATGGAACTTCCAAACTACAACAAATCAGAAAAAACATATGAATTCACTATACAAGCTTCCACTTTCACTTCACCTTGTATAGTGATTCAAATGTTTTGGGTAAAAAACGTTGAGAAAACTAAACTTTCTAAAAACGTCTTATAAACTGAAACCTTTGGAATCTTTTAAACTAACTTGCATTAAAGATAAACTTAAACTAGAAAACACAGTAAAATTGGAACTCAGTTATGCATATTAAGAAAACTTCATTTTCATTACTATTTAAAAAATATACATAAAAACTGGAACAAGCTCTTTCCACATGTTGGAAGATGCTTAAATACTACTCTAGGAACTATCTAGAATACAATAAACCCTAGTTACAATGATTCCCTAAACTGCCCTTGGTCAATGAAGTTTGAAAATCTTCAAATGGCAACATGTGATCTTGTACTGTTGACAGCTAGCTTGTTATGATCTTGGCCCTTAAAATGGTCTTGGGGAGGAAGAAAAGTGAATGGAGCCGTTGATTTTCTGAAGGATTCATTTTTCGCCCAAAATGGCTAAGCAAGGGAGCATGGGGGGCCCAGTTTGGTGAAGGTGATGGTTTGTTTGCTTGTGGGTTTAGTTTGGGTCAAGGTTAATTAACCATCTGCATCTTAGGGGATCAAACCCCTTTGTTTTTAGCCCTAAATAGATTAAGGTTTATGGGGTAACTGGGTTTAGGGAGGTAAAGTTTAATCCGTTTAGGATTAAGACTTTTTTAAAAATGTTGTTTACCACCATTTTTGTGTTTAATAAACTCATTTTTAAAAAGCTAGGTGGGAATCAGACGTGGAAGCTATTGGGTGATCTGATTGGGTGAATGAGGAGTAGTGGGTGACGTGGAGGGTATTGGTTGGTGGATGGGAGTTTGTTGTCTGGCCTCAAATGGCCCCTTGATTCCTATAAACTTGCTACTTTGTATTTAAAACAGCAAAAGTCCAAATCCCTTTATAACAACTTTCATCAACTTGCTGAAAATGGCCCAATATATTTTGCAAACTTTATAAAAGGACCATAAATGTATCTTGACCAATTTTGAAGGGCATAACTTGTAATATATTAATAATTTAGGGACCCAAATGCAAATAGTGAATTTTTCAAGGGTATAAATTGCCAAGTCTTCAAAAGATGAAGGACCAATCTTGTCAATCTTCAAACTTCAAGGGTAATTTTTTAAATTCCATACTTGGGCCCGGTTCTTTGTGCGGCTTCGTTTCCCGTGTTTGTTTTTGCTTGATTCCTTTGATCTTTTGTTGATTTCATGAAATCCGTACCTAAAATACACAATGAACAAACACAAGCATATATTTGGGTATTTTGATGATATTTTAAGCGTTTTAAGCCCGATTTGGACGATGAGACTATGTATAAATACAGTCTCATCAAAGATCTTTGAAGTATATTGTTCTTTAAAGCTTGGATCGATCTTTGCTCTCTTTTTCAAAACAAATGGTTTTTAAAAATGAAAACAGTTTTTAAAAATAGAGACGATCTTTGTATCAAATTGTTCATGAAGAGTGATTACTTATGAAATATGTTTTGTTGTTTCATCCGTACAAGTTTGGTGTTAAATAAACTTTGTAAAATAGCTTGAATTAAATCTTTTCATGTTTGGAAGTATAAAAATCTTTTGTGTCATAATTAACTCTAAAATACGAGTTCTATGTGACTAAAATGATTTTTTAGAGTCCTAAGTCCTTCTAAAAAGTTACCAAATGGTTTTGGCCAAAAACCCCATTTTTGTCCTCTGGACGAGGTTCTTTATCTATTCCCCACGGTTTCTTATCAATAAGGAACCGCGGTCTGTCCGACACAGATTTTTGAAAACTTTGAAAAATCATATAAAATCAACCGTAAGTCCGTAGAGGTCGTGCCACCCGTCATTTCGAACGTAATTGAATTTTTTTTCAATTAAAAATGCTTCCAAACCTTTATTCAAACTTTAAAATTTGGATGGTTTCTAAGTTCCATACTTTGTCCAAAGTATTGAGCGTCGGTTTGTCGTAAAACTTGTGTTTTACTCTTTTCTATTAAGTTGGACATCTCTTGGTGATATATATTTGAAAATTGATATATTTACAAAGTGTTAAACTTAATTAAAATTTAAATGGGTCAAAGACTATTTTTAAATAAAATCAAGGTATGAATACTTTTTTGTATCTAACACTCAAAACATGGACGAATGCTTTTATGTGTTAAGCTAATTCTTTGTGTGTGTTTCCTTGTGTGTTATTATTATATGTAGACATTATTAAGTGTTCCTTGCTATTTGTCGTAGTATTGCTTATATGTCTAGTCTCTTGTGCCTTGCTTGGTATTTGTTAGTATCTAGTTTTTCCTAATTAGGATGTATGCTAGATTTTCCTGCATTTTAGTTGCAACATTATGTGTGCATTGCATATAGGATTAACATCTCTTGGTTTACAAATGTTACATAAACATTTTGTACACTATGGCATGTTCTTTAACACTTTTAGCTTTGAAGGCTTTGGGAGCTTGTCAAATCTTTTGATATGGATTGTCTTACTCGATCATTGTCTTATTAGTTCAAGTAGATTAATGTCTCACTATAAAACATGAAACACCCTTTGAAAATCTTAGTTATTTTATCTTTAAGGAGTGTTAGTGGGAATCAAGAAAGATTTCAAATATATATATCAATTCATTATTCAAATTATGATTGATATCATTATCAAATCTAATTGACATATTTTTAGTGTAGACATGAATGTGGGCTATTAATAATATACATCGGATCATAACTCACACTTGTGTTGACGATGGTATATTGAATCTACTTGTTCAAATTATTAGACATGTTTTGTTTAATAATTGCTTATAATGCACAATGGAGTCGGTTTGACAACTTGGATGTTTCATCCGAAATACTCATGTAATTTACATTGCAATGCAATTGGTAAATGTGTCATTTTCGAAAGACCAATCAAGAGTGTTCTAACAAATTGTGTAAACTTGGTGTGTACAATTCAATGTTATTGGCCTCAAGATCTATTAAGGTAAATAACCTTAACTAGACTCTTTTGTCAAGATATGCAATGGTACATTCTTAAACCCCATTAGGTCATGCATTGTGTTGCCATGCAAGTTTCATCCTTGCTAAACTTTATTCAGCAAATGTTGGAGTTACATTTTGTCTAACTTGAGAATGAATACTAGAGAATTTATGCACTAGGATCTTAATTTGACCTAACGGTTGAATTACTTCCATGTGGGAAGTTGAGTTGGTGTATAACTCGTAAAATTGGTCGTGTTTAGCCTTAATTGAGCACCTCTTCTCTAAATTGGCTAAATGGGTCTTCCTATATATGACTAATGATAGTTTACTTTGATGAACTTTGTATGTCATTAGGAGTCTTTTTCTTTTGTAGCCATTAGGCTTTTCTTAACTTTCTTCATACGTGCTAATTGAACCTATGTATTTTTCCTTTGTGTGTGTCACAGTTTTTATTGCTCTTAAGCATGACTTTATGATAAGTTAGACTAGAACATTAAGATTTGCTGAATTGGAAAATCCTCCATTCACCACCTAAACCAAGCCTTTGTAGGCGGTTCTTTAAATAGACCGTGGCTCCATATCAATATGGAACCGCGGTGGAGATAAAGAACCGCGGGCAGAAGCTCTCAAATTCGGGTTTTCTGAAACTTCCCAATTGTTCCAACAGCCTTTGGAATCTTTGTTTCAAACCTTTGATCACTCCCAAAATATCTTGGGCTTTCCCTTTTTAACCCTTTACTAGTTTGTATCATCCCCTCACCCTTTTAAACCCTCCTTGTTAGCCATATTCTTCACACCTCAAACCATTCATCCTTACCCCTTAAACCACCCATTACTACCATGGTTTCTACAAGAACCTCCAATTCATCCAAAACCTCCTCTTCAAAGAGGCACCTTAAAATTAAGATTAAGTTACCCAAACTTAACTCTTCACCCTTTCACGCACCTAAGAATGAGAATGTGCCCATTCTCATCTCTTCATCACCCTCGCCACCTCTTTCTCCATGCAAGACTACCTCAACACATGGCACCAACCATTCACATGGTTCTACCTCCTCTTCATTCCACTCTAGAATGAATTAGCTAACCTCACCCTTCACTCCTAGTACTCTCTTGGATGTGACTACCAAACCTTAACCTATCCAAAGCGTTCCCATTGAGAATGACTTTGTTAAACCCTTGGTGACTTCACCTTTTACCCCACTAGATTCACCCACATCACCCATTTCGCCTTTGGAGAACATAACTCCCCCTAAACCTTTCACCACCACCTAAACGTCACAAGGCATTGTGAAAACATCTCTTACCCACACTCTCATTCTCCACCAAATTCCGCCACCACCTTGTCTTCTAATTAAGCATGTGTATTGCTTATTAATAAGACACTCACTCTAAGAAAATCTTTGGATTCTAGTGTAACTAACATTAAAATTATGCTTAAGTTTTAGGCTTGTTTTTTCATACATCTTTGTATGATCTTTATTCTCTTGTATTTTCTTTCATGTTTTTCAACATGATTTTCTTTGAGTCTTGGATCTCGTTTTTCTCGTGATCTTTCTTTTCTTATTTATTTTCTCACTCGGTTGTTAAGGAAGGTTAGATTTATATCTAATTCCTCTCCTAGTAAGATTGACAACTTAAAAATTTCTTTTGAAATATTCAAGTAATTTTAACTTGCAATTGTAATTGTTAGAAGTCATATCCGAAGAATTGACCTTCAATCCATTTAGCATCTTATGTTAATTGTTTGACCAAGTGATTTTCCTTTGAGTCGATAATCGGTATTGGACACCCAATGTCCACGGTTCCTCAAATAACCTTGGGTCTCATTATTGATAATGAACCACTGACCTATTTAACGAACCGCGGCCATTGAGTCCCTTGTTCATTTTGGTCTTTTTCTCTTTTGACGAGTTTTCTTGAAGATTCCCTCTTTTCTTCTCTTTTGAGTTTCTTCTCTCGTTTCGTGAAGTTATCCTTAACTTCTTTGTTAAGTCTCTCTCAATTCATTTTAATCATGCTCTTCTAAGTCGAGTCACTTTCTTCTATTCTTTCTAAACTAAGTTGAGTCGAGCCTCACCCTTTCCTCATCATGTAATTGTTCTTTGAACATTCATAATGATTGAGAAGAGCTACGAGACTTTGAGCATGTAGTTTATCATATGCTAAAAACCATTTGGTGTCGACATTCATAAGCATCCTTGCCTATAATGTCTTATATCCAAAATATTTTTTTAAAGCGTCTATTTATCCACTTTTGGTTTTCTTTTTTTGGTCAAAAATGTCTCTAGATTGAGATATTTTTGTTCTTCTTTGCTGAGAGTTGGTTGCGGTTAAAATTTACAATTAGTATGGGTGATTCCATCAATTCTAAGTTTTTAACCCCTTGAGATGATATCTTCAAATTCTTGGATGTTTCTTTTCTACCTCTATTCTAACAATTTTGAATTGATTTCCTCAAAATCCTCTCCTTGTTTATTAGAGTTGATGGTTAAATCTTGAATTTTCTTGGGTGATTCCAAAAATTCTAAGCTTTTTACCCTTTGACATATTATCATTACAATTGGTATGGATGTTCCTTTTTACCTCTATTCCAACAAATGTGAATTGATCTTGTCAAGATCCTCTCCTTTATTTTTTTTGATTGATAGCATCGCGTGCACACTTATTTCTCCAATGCTTGTCATTGTTTGTACAAACGACTTGTTTATCATCCTCGTTTTCTTTTTCCATCATAGTCATTCTTCCTCTCTTTTCGACTATATGGGATCTTATTTTTTTGTCATTGTCATACTCTCTTTAGTTTGGTATTTTTGCCATGATATTAAAGTAGAGTATGTCCTCTCGACAATATTTTCTTTTTTTTGACATCGCTCTATATATATGCTCTTGTTCACTAAATCTGTTTTGTAGGACATCTAACCCTTCTTTGTAGCTTGTCACTTTTCGTGCTTTGTTGGTGCCTCAAGCAAGGGGGAGCTCATATCAAGGGGAGCATTTTTAATAGTTCAACTCATTACATTTGCGATCGTTGACTCACTTAAATTGTATTCCTCGAACATCTTGCAAGTAATTCATTTTGGACACTCGTAGATAAGCATATTATTATGCTTGGAGTTGGTTAACCTATGGTGATTTAAGACTTCACTAGGATGGCGCAAGCTCAATATTTTTGTATGATGGGTTTATGGTTTGGATTCTCGCCTCTCAAACGACAACCACAATGGATGATTTGATTTTTGGATTCATGTTCTCTTGAAGTCAATCCTCCTCTTCTACAAATGAAGACTACCTTTCGGATGCAAGCTCGTGTGACGTCAATTCTTTTCTTCTTCAAATGACGTGCTTTCGATGACTACCTCTTTTGACGTGTTCTCTCTCGACGTTGCTTCTTCTCTTCTTCAAGACGTTGACTACCTTTTTGATTCGACAAAAGGGGGAGAAGTAAGTGTAAAAGAGTAACTTATGCATTTTAATATGTGTTGCGGTTTACTTGTTTGTCATCATCAAAAAGGGGGAGACTGTTAGTGCAAACATTATGTAGGTCCATAGTTTCATAGGATTTAGAAAGTAATGATTTATCTAATGAAATGGAATGGAGATGGAAGAACAAGAGAGAGAAAGGTTGAGAGAGAAAGGAGGGGAGAAGAGAAAGATGGGTGGATTGAATGAGAAAGTGTGAAAATACAAATGAGCAACCCCTCCTAACATGCTAGGAGGGGGTATATATAGCCCACCCTACATGTGGGCTATATGGACTATATGGATTACATAATGGATCACGAGCCCATTACTTGAATATATCTTTGGAGTGACCGATCCTTTCTAAATACGTAAAAACGTATTTCCAACAATCTCCCCCAAAGGGAGGTCACTCCAAGTTATAATGTCATAACTAGTCTATAGCTCGTGATCTATGCTAACAATGATGTGACCGAGACTTTCCTTGGAAAAACGTATTTCCAACAATCTCCCCCAAAGGGAGGTCACACCATTTTACAAAATCTTAAACCTAGCATACTATGCTTGAGTCTTCGATCTTGTTCTTGTGAATATGATTGATGTGATCTTTGACTTTAGTCTTGAGCATGTTTCCTTGCCTTGACCTTGTGCATTCATCACTTGTGATATTTGCCTCCTCGTGACTTCATGTTCCACATACTTATACTTTTATAAGTTCTTGAAAGCTTCAAAGTTTGATACAACAGAAGACTTGACTTTCAGACTTTCTTGAATTTGTTGAAATATTAAGTGTATGCAGTATAAGCATGTGGTGACGACTTCTTTCGGATTGTACACCATAATGCCACCTTCTTGTTACGCTGCATAAGACAGTTAGCAACAAAACATATACACGGATGAAATGGCCTTGAACATTTCATTCTAATTCGGTAGCATTTTACCTCCGGTCGGTGAAGACCGTTGGATGATATAAAATATCGTACTTGTGACAGGTAGTTTCAGTTAAGAACCTCCTTGACAAGATTTCACGGGTAAACCCGTTCTATTATTCGACCGTCCAAAGCTGACTGCGAACATAAAGAGTGAATCATTTGGATAATAATATCCGCATGATTTGAAGCCGTCAATTCAAGTTCCTGGAACAAGTGAAATTGAATTAAGAACCGCACCATCGTTGCTTTCCAGTTGTCATGAGCTTGATTCGTATAGAATCTTGCAAGTTACCGACCAAGTGTTGTTTGAGGTTAACACTAGAAGGATTTACACTCATCACTGTGAACACTAAGGTATCACTCTGAGTGTTCTGGCAGGATCACTAAGATATTGCGTAGAGGCCTGGAACGTGTTTAAATTCATTTAAGAATTAAACCACTGTTGCTTTCCAGTTATCACAAGTTTGATTCATAAATAATCCCACAAGTCACCTACCATGAGCTTTTTGATATTCGCTCAAGAAGGATTTCCATCTTCATTGTAAATACTTTCGTATTACTCGGATTTTCAGGCAAGATCATGAAGATTTTGCGTAGGACTCGTAAGATCTTTCTTACTTTTCACATTGTGTGAAGAAGCAAGGAATTATGAAAGTGTGTCCTAATGAGACATTTGATGATCTCAAATGGCTCTAGACTCGATCGTGCATTTTGGATTTTAGTGATCGGAGGCTGGAGAGGAGTGCCACCATTTCAATACCAATTTATTCAGAGTGAATAAATCAATAGATAATGCGTTGTCTCCGTGTGATTAAAACAAATATCTTTTGAGAGATATCTGAGTTAGCTGGGATGGGTTGTGCATTGCATCACTGGGTCCATGATGTCTGTTTTCAATATCAAGCATCATTAAAAATGATCTCAATAGCATATGTATTGACCTGGTTTCTGCCTAAGGTTGTAAGGAGGGCTTCTTTCTTTACACCCTTTATCTTTACATTTCTTTTTCATTCTTCAACCCCTTCAATGATTACCAATACGTCATAACTAGCACCTTGTTGTGATTGTTCCAGTGCTAACTTAAGTACTTGGTCGGCATTTAGCTACGTTCACAATCTTTCTCCATCTTTCCTAAGGACTACTATTTCTAGCTATGGAATGTCCTTGGGAAGATTCCTCCGGTTCTAGAGGAATCATTGGACTTTATTCTATCCTACCATCCTTATGTCACCACAATCTTCACCGTCGTGAATAGAGATTATTATGTTTTATTGATATAATCTCTTTATGTTTTGTTGATGACAAACGTATAATTCGCAATACATTATGTAAAATATTAAGGTACTCGTAATCACTCAAGAATACATTTGTATACTTCTCTCGACACCTCCAAGATCGCATTCGGCATGAATCACTCAAGGTATGAATAAACTTGTCATTAACCTAACTAAGTGATCAAGGATTAATATTTTCTTAAAACTCACTTTTATACAAAGTGACAAAGTAATTTTTAATTAACTTTATTTTTAAGAAAATGTTTTATTAAAAAGAAAAATGGAAATTTGAATCTGGAATATTCCAAAGAATATTCCCTAAGGTATATTCCAAAGAATATTCTTTAATTTGAATTTGGCATATTCCATATGCCAAAGGAATATCCTTTGAGGGTATAAACTACCCCAGATGGCATATCCCTACTAAAGGACAAATTTGCACGGACTCCAACGCGGAGGTTCCTTAAAGGAACCCGCGGTTCCTTATTGATAAGGAACCGCGTGTAGAGATAAGGAACCGCGGGTGTTTTTGACCGTTGTATTGTTGTCCTATAAATAGTGGATCATTTCCAGGTTTTCTTTCAACCCTTTTTGCACAGTTTCTTCAAAAACATCTTTAAACCCTTGATTAGTTAGTTTAGATTAATCTTGTTTAAGATGTGATTCTCTCCTTCAATCTCCTCATCCTCTTAAGTGCAAAGAGAAGATCACTCACACATTTATGATGTGATTAAAGATGAAGTCTTGATGAAGATCATCATGTTCATCATTTTTATTTGTGTCTTGTGTAGATCCAATGTATATATGTATACTTGGATCAATCTTGTGTAGATCCAATGTATATGGGTATACTTGGATCAATATTGTGTAGATCCAATGTATTTGTGAATACTTGGACTAGTTGTGTTAATCCAATGTATTTGTGAATACTTGGATTAAGTCTTGTGTAAATCCATTATAAATGTGTATACTTGGATTTATGTTGTGTAGATCTAAGTTACATGTGTACACTTGGATATGTGTTTTATTGAGTTGTAATAGGTAAGAGTTGTGAGTTCTCACTAAACTATAAAGTGATGTGGTTGTGTCATGTGAGTTCTCACTAAACTATAAAGTGATGTAGTTGTGTCTAGTGAAGTTCTCACTTAGCTTCAAAGTGAAGAGTCGTGAAGATTGGTTATACCTTTCGATTAGAACTTGACATCTAGCCTTGTGTCGTAAAATGGTGAAGTAGGCAACGTTGTGAAGATTGGTTCTACCTTTCGATTAGAACTCGACATCTAGCCTTGTGTCATTAAATGGTGAAGCGGCAACGTTGTGTAGATTGGCCCTACCTAAGATTAGGACTCGACATCTAGCTTAGTGTCAGAAATTGTGTAAGCGACGTGTATGGTTTTCTCCGCCTTGAAAGGAGTTTTGTGGACTAGTGAAGTAACTCTCGAGTAAGGTGTACTCGAGGAGTGGAGTAGGGCGAAGAGGAGCTTCGTGACCGAACCACTATAAATCATCGTGTCGGTACTTTCCTTTACATTTATGTCTTTACTATTATAGATGTATTTATATGTTGTGTGTTGTGTGCATCTCATAATCTAAACATCTAAGTTGCGTAAAAGCTAAGGCTTAGTACGTGTGTGCTTCGTGTTTAAATTATGGTCAATTGTGCATCCTTTAGTCTTAACATTTTAGTTGCGGAAAAGCTAAGGCTCAGTACGTGTGTGCTTAGTGTTTAGACTATTGCTTGATGTACACTTGATTTGATGTGTTTGTGTGTTTCCTTACTTATAGTTATTATCTATTACAAACACATCTCATATCTAGTCAAGCTTAATCGAGAATTTGATACCAACGATTGTCAATGTTGGGAATAAATATAAGTACATTCCCCCCTGCTAGTTGGTCAATGGTTCCCCTGCTAGAGTAAGTTCCCCCTGCTAAATAACAAAGGCAGGGGGATTGGTTCCCCTGTCGCTAGAGATAAACTTGGAATAGATTATTACGCGTTTCTGTTACTACTCCGAGATACTTTCCAAGTTTTTTAGTAGTAATCTTGTACGTGAGTCCTTGTGCTATAAAAGGACTCACTAGGGCATCATGCAAAGTGTGTATTTTCTCTATTGTCTTTCACTTCATACTTTAAGGTTTTGTAACCCTAATACTATTATTGGGTATTCGTATATCTTTGATATATTAAAGTTTAATGTTTGCTTTAATCATTTGTTCTTGTGCTAAACACTACATTTCGCATCTTGTTTAGTTACTTTGTATTGCAAAGTTTCTCTAGTGTTAGATTGATTTTATTCTTTCTATCACAACCCTTAAACAAGCTATAAAGGTTTAACATCTGAGTTTGGGATCAACAAGTGGTATCAGAGCTGGTTGAGAAACTTTGACTAAACCAAGAACAAAACCCTCACTGTAACCATGTCTTCAGACTCTTCCTCAAGCAACAATAACCACAACAACCTCAAACTACCCATGTTGGATCCTGAAAACTTCAAATTATGGGAGTTCAGGATCCAACAATACCTCCAAATAGAACACTATGTTCTCTGGGAGATCATAGAGTTTGGTGATCAATTCCCCAAAACAATGACGGTTGAAGACGGTGGTAAGGGAGAAGATAAAGCTGAAAGTTCCAAAGGTGGTGAAGCCAAGAAGAAATCTGCTGCTCTTTGTGACAAGGAAATACTGGCCAGAAGGCATGATGTCAGAGCTCACACTTCATTGCTGTTGGCTCTACCTGATAGACATCAGCTAAGATTCAGAAAGTACAAAACAGCTAAGGAACTCTGGGAAGCAATAGGCAAAACTTTTGGAGGAAATGAAGCCACAAAGAAAAAGAAGAAAAATCAAATGCTTGATCAATTTGCTTCTTTCAAAGCAATTGGTGATGAAGCAATTGGGGCTATTTACAATAGGCTTCAAGATATGGTGGCTCAGTTGGAGTTCTTTGAAATTGAAGTGACAAGAGAGCAGGTGAATACCAGGTTTCTTAACAGCCTTCAAAAAGAATGGTTTGTCTACAAAGCTATTTGGCAGAATAAGGATGACTTAGATAACAAGAACATTGATGACATATACAATAACTTGAAAGTTTTTGAACCTGTTGTCAATGAGATGAAGTCAAAAGGAACAATCCCCACCAATTCAAGTGGATCTACTGATTCTCCTGCTAACATGGCTTTCATATCTCAAAGCAGTGGAATCTACAAAGGCAGTGGAATCGAAGTTGGCCCTGCTACTCATTCCCCTGCTACCAGGTCTGGATCATCTTATGATGAAGAAAGGCCTGCAACATTCAGTCTTGACACTGCTTGTGCTTTTATAGCATCCCAAGGGCCACAAGGATCTACTATGTTACACGAAGATCTGAGTCAAATCAGTAAGCAAGGACTGGAGGAGATGGACATCAAGTGGAACATGGCTCTGCTTAGTATGAGAGCTAACAAGTTTTACAAGAAGTATGGGAAGAAGATCTCCATCAATCCCTCTGATGTAGCTGGGTTTGACAAAACAAAGGTTGAATGCTACAACTGTGGCAAGAAAGGTTACTTTGCTAGGGAATTCAGAGGACCTAAGACTAGGAACAACTATAGGAAGGAAACCAGAGATGATGATTCTGGTGCTAAGGCTATGGTAGCTATGCAGGGGATAGATGGAGCAGGTAGATGGGATTGGAGTGCCATGACAGAAAGTGTTGAAAGAAATCAAGCATTGGGTGCTGAGGAAAAAGAGGAAGATTTTGCTCTTATGGCCATGTCAAGCTCCAGCTTAGACAATGAGGTATACGATGATTCATATTGTACCAAAGCTTGTAGGAAAAATACTGAGTCATTGAATGATCAAATAAGAAAGATAAAAGTTGATTATATCAATTGTGACAATGACCTTGATAATTACAAACGTGCTTTAGAACAGCTAGAGTCCACCATAAGAGAGTATAAACACCGAGAAAGTGATTATAGAGATCACATTGTGATTCTAGAGAGAGATGCTAAAGAAAATAATGATTCCATTAAGGAATTGACTGCTGAACTTGAAGTTTTTAGATCTAATAAAAAGATAAATGAAGAAACTGTTGAAAATTTTGGAAAAGCTCTTAAAGATTTAACTAAAGCAGTTGAAGTTGGACAATCTCGTAAGGACAAAACAGGTTTTGGTGTTAAAAATGAGCATGCTACCATACCACCACCTCCTGCCAATATTCATGTACCTTTTCCTAGAAAAGACTTGTCTTGGACTGGTCTCTCTTATTTCCAAAAACAAGAAGATATTGAATTTGACTTGAGTGCTTACATACCTAATAGTCTTGAAACAGAAGAGCCACTAGTGAAAGCTAGTATTGTTAGGGACTTTGAAAAGGAACAGATTGCCTTAATACAATGGAAAATTGATAACCCTATTCTCTTTTCAAGAGGAGGACTTTTTGGTAGTGATTCTAGTTTTAAGAATAGTTCACCCAAATCTAAAACAGGATCAAAGTCCTCTAAGTCCCCAAATCTAAAACAGGATCAAAGTCCTCTAAGTCCACTATTAAATATGCTGGTATGAATAGGTCTGTCAGAGGTAATCAGAGAAATTAGAATGACCAAAAGTCTCACCAATTAGGAGAAGACTTTGTGATAAATACCAAACCTTGTTTCACATGTGGCAGTTTTGATCACACTTATCAAGAATATCAGGCACCAATGGAAGTTGTGGCTGCAAATCCTTTAAAGGATATGCAACCTAAAGCCATTCTTCTAAATGCAAGGGCAAAATCCTTTTCCCCTCCCAAGTATGTTGCCCCTGCTTTGAGAAACAGGGTTTCTGACAAATATGTTGTTCTTGCTCTAAGAAAGGTGAATGATGTATATCCCAAGACCAGCTCTTTCATGACCAACCCAACACCTCATAATGCATATAAATCTGTATCTAGCCCTTACCAACACATCAATAGAGGCAAAAAAGGTGGGTTTCCTCTGCTAAGCATAGGGATTCCCCTGCTAAATCTGGGGTATCCCCTGCTAGCAAAGTTTTTCCCTCTAGGAACATAGGCAGATGGGGAAAAGCTGTGAAAGCCTCAGCTCGTTAGGTTTGGGTACCCAAAAGGGGTGCTTAGTCTAATGGTGTATCTCTAGTTTTTGATAAGCTATCCTATATTGATACACGAGGTAGATCCAAGTTTGTAATGGCTTGGGTCCCCAAGAAAAACTAATTTGTTTTTCTTTTTGCAGGTGATAAAGAAGACCATGTATGATAAAGCATATTAGGATAGTGGATGCTCAAGAAGCATGACTCGACAAAAATCTTATCTGTCTAACTTTCTTCCCCTACATGACAATGATGGTGTTTCTTTTGGAGATGGGCATGGAACAATCACAGGAAAAGGAACTATTGTCACCAATGGGATGACCTTTGACAACGTTTACTTGGTGAAAGAGCTCAAGTACAATCTCTTTAGTATGTCACAGATGACTAATAACAAGAATTTTGTCTTTTTTACAGATACTGAATGTCTGGTGTTAGGAAAGGAGTTTGTCTTACCTCCAAACACTCCTATTATCCTCAGAACACCAAGACAAAAGAACATGTACACAATTGATCTCAAGGACATCTCTCTACAAGACAATGAAACCTGTTTCATTGCCAAAGCCTCAGTTGATGAATGTAAGAAATGGCATAGAAGACTTGGTCATCTTAATTTTAAGAACATGAACAAACTGGTAAAATATAATCTAGTTCATGGTCTTCCTTCCAAGTCCTTTTCCAATGAGCATACTTGTGCTGCTTGTCTAAAAGGGAAGCAACATAGAGCATCTTGCAAATCAAAAACAGCTATGTCCACTACCAAGCCATTGGAACTACTGCATATGGATCTTTTTGGTCCTACTTCTGTGGCAAGCATAATGAAGAAATGGTATTGCCTAGTGACTATTGATGATTTTTCAAGGTTCACATGGACATTCTTTCTGTTTGAAAAGAGTGACACAGCTGATGTACTCATTGGGTTCATCAATCAGATTGAACTATCAAAAAGCATGAGGGTAGTGACCATGAGATCAGACAATGGTGGTGAATTCAGAAACCAGAAACTGGACACTTTCTGCATAAACAAAGGAATAAAGAGGGACTTTAGTATTGCAAGAACACCTCAACAGAATGGAGTTGCAGAGAGAAGGAATATGACACTCATTGAAGCAACAAGGACTATGCTGTCTGATTCCAAACTTCCAGTTATCTTTTGGGCTGAGGCTGTATCCACTGCTTGTTATGTCCAAAACAGGGCCTTGGTGGTTAAGGCACACAACAAGACTCCTTATCAGCTGTTCAATGGAAGACCTCCTTTAATTGACTTCTTTAGACCATTTGAATGTCATGTGATCATTTTGAACACAATTGACAATCTAGGCAAGTTTAGTGAAAAGGGGGATGATGGGTATTTTGTTGGTTATTCATTAAACAGCAAGGGATATAGGGTCTTCAACAAGAAGACAAGCAAAATAACAGAGAATCTTCATGTGGATTTTCTTGAAGACAAGCCTGAAGATGTTCAAACAGGTCCTGATTGGTTCTTTGATATTGAGGTTCTTTCAAAATCTATGAATTATGTACCTGTTGCATTGTAGAATACTAACATTTCAGGTACTCAAGAACCAACTGGTGTGGAGAAGCCACCATTGAGGTACATGAATGTACCCTCACTATTTCCCATTGAACTTGCTTCTAAAACAGGTGAAGAAGATGATGCCTCTCAAAGGAAAGAACATACAATCTCTTCCCCTGCTAAGTCAACTTCTGAAAGTAGTGGAATGGCTGAAAGCAGTGGAATCTAAGATTCCCCTGCTAGATCAATTGCTTCCCCTGCTACAAAGGACCCAACTGTCAATGAAATTAATGATGAAGAAAGAGAATCCACACTCATTTTCTCATCTTCACCCATATCCGATGGTCCTCTCATATCCAGCAGTAGAAGAAGAATAATTAAGAGTGGAGGTCCAAGTTATTCAAAGCTGCATTCAGCTCATCAGCACCCATCTCTAGGTCATAATGTATCTTTTGGAAGCTCCTTTGAGGAGTTCTTTCCCAATCAAGAAATCCCCATCAATTCTGACTTGGAAGAGGATGAAACAAAAGTAATCATGAGTATGCAGCCTACCTACACAATTAATAAGGATCACCCTCTATCATAAATCATTGGTGATCCTGAAGCCCCTAGACATACAAGGTATACAACAAAGGAGCACAGCTTCATTGCAAACATCACCCTGAAGTTTAATCATGACAACATGTAATATTGTCTGTTTACTGCATTTTTGTCACAAGAAGAGCAAAAGAAGATTTTTTAGGCTTTAAATGATCCAAGTTGGGTTGAAGCTATGCAAGAGGAGCTTTTACAGTTTTACATTCAAGAGGTTTGGATTCTGGTAGATTGTCCAAAATGGTCAAGGGCTATTGGGACAAAGTGGGTGCTCAGGAACAAAAAGGATGAGAGGGGTATAGTAGTCAGGAACAAAGCAAGACTGGTGGCACAAGGATATACACAGGAAGAAGGCATTGATTATGAGGAAGTCTTTGCTCTAGTGGCCAGGATTGAAGCCATTAGATTATTTCTTGCTTATGCTTCATTTATGGACTTCCCAGTGTTCCAAATGGATGTTAAGAGTGCCTTTTTATATGGCACCATTGATGAAGAAGTCTATGTTATGCAACCTCCAGGGTTTGAAGACCCAGAACATCCAGACAAGGTATACAAGGTGAAAAAGGCTATGTATGGACTTCACCAAGCTCCCAGGGCCTGGTATGGAACTCTTTCTAAATATCTATTGGATAATGGCTTCAACAGGGGGAAAATTGACCAGACCCTGTTTATCAAGAAACAAAAAGGTGACCTTCTTTTGGTACAAGTCTATGTTGATGATATCATCTTTGGGTCCACAAACTCTATGCTTAGCAAAGAGTTTGCCAAGCTGATGTAGGACAAATTCCAAATGAGTGCCATGGGTGAGCTAAACTTCTTTTTGGGGTTACACGTTCAACATAGGAAAGATGGAATATTTATCTCACAAGACAAATATGTGGCTAAAATTGTGAAGAAGTTTGGCATGTCTGAGGGAAAGAAGGTTTCCACACCAATGGACAAGGATCATCCATGGGGCAAAGATGGTCTTGGAAAGCTTATAGATGTCAGGAATTACAGGTCTATGATTGGATCGCTCATGTACCTTACAGCTTCAAGACCTGACATCATGTTTGCAGTCTGCTTATGTGCAAGATACCATGTGGCACCAACAGAGTGTCATCTATTTGATGTGAAGAGAATTTTTAGGTATCTAAAGTGTCATCCAACTTTAGGACTTTGGTATCCCAAGGAGTCACCATTTGAGCTGATATCCTACTTAGATAGTGACTATGCTGGTGACAACAATGATAGGAAGTCTACAACAGGTGGATGCTAATTTTTGGGAAGCAGGCTTATATCTTGGCAATGTAAGAAGCAGACTATTATGGCCACATCAACAACTGAAGCTGAGTATGTAGCAGCTGCTGCATGCTGTGGTCAAGTTCTTTGGGTTCAGAATCAGCTGCTTGATTATGTGTATAATTTTCTTAAAACCAAGATATTTATTGATTAGCAGCTGCTGCATGCTGTGGTCAAGTTCTTTGGGTTCAGAATCAGCTGCTTGATTATGGGTATAATTTTCTTAAAACCAAGATATTTATTGACAACAACAGCACCATTTGCATTATTAAGAATCCTGTTTTTCATAGCAAGACTAAACATATTGAAATAAGACATCATTTTATTAGAGATTGTTTTGAAAAAGGGCTAATTGTCCCTGAGAAAATTGATATAGAACTTAATGTTGCTGATCTTTTGACAAAAGCTTTTGAAGTGGGGAGGTTTCAGTACCTGGTTGCAGGTATTGGAATTGTTACTCCCTAAAAATTGATGTCTATTGTGTCTTGTATATCCAGGGTTGCTTTATTGCTGTTGTTGTATAAATGTTAGTCAATTTTTACATCATTTGCATTCCACTGCTTTTGAACAAAGATTCCCCTGCTGGGGTTCATTCCCCTGCTAAAGATTTTTTCTCTTAAGCTGGGTTTGTTGTTTTTAAAATTGGTTATATGTGGTTTTAGACTAACAATGCAGAGATCTAAATGGTACATACTACACTCATGGGTGGATCAGGTATATGCTCTATGTTTTAGGGGAGGTTAGGTCACACCTTTAGGACTCAGGGTATCCTTAGGATACTCATATATGATTCTAGATCATATCCATTGGTGAGTAAGGGTTCAGAATGATGAAGACTTGCTGCAAAGCTTGTCAGAATTCGAAAGCCTTGAGGCACTGTAATGTGTACTAATACTTCTTTATTAAAACAGCTTACTGTCTAGATTCAGATGTTTGGTACACATTGCCAAGACTAACTGACCATAGGAAGGGAAAGGTAGGGATGGTGACTAGGGTATGTTTATTTTCTTGGGTTGACCAGGTGCAGGGTGACTTATGTGTTAACTTTTTGTGTTTAGAACATTGCTGAATGAAGGACTCTTGAGTTTTTGTGTATCTACCTTGTGTATACAAGGGTGTGCATTAGAGCAGAGCTATTTAGCATTGGTCTCTTCATGATTAGTCTAATACCCCTAGGAAAGTTTCCCATGCTTTCATCTTTTGATTCCCCTGCTTGATCAACATTCCCCTGTTTGACCGTTGACCGACAATACCGTTACCCTACTTATAGCCGTTGGGCCTGCTTGCTAAAATTTTGGTTAGGGAATATTTTATTCTTTTTAAAAGATATTTAAGGCGCTTTCTTCGCTGATTGGTAATCTTTTCTTTATTATTTCAAATAAATTACTTTTTTTTATCAAGATTTATCTCTGATATTTTTGTAATTTGAAAATTTTGTCTAATCACAGCTCTTCAATTCACCTATAAAAACTTAATTCCCTTCACCAGCAGGTCCATCTCTCTCCTTCGATCAAATCCCACCTAACTCTCACTATTATAAACCTTCAAACATTTTCAACCTTTATCATGCCTCTCAAAATTGTTGCTAATCAAAATCAAATCACTTTATTACATGATGAACCAGTAGAATTCGTTGATGCAGTGGCTTTTCTAAAATCTTCGTATTTTAGAGTGGCTCTTCTCATCAATCCTAGGATTTACACCTCACACATTCAGCAGTTTTGGTCTAAATCTATGACCAAAACAGTGAATGGAGAGGTAACAATTCAAAGCACAGTAGATGGTCATCCCTAGGTGATTATACTTGCCTCCATCAGAGACAAACTTATTCTAGATGATGAGGATGGGGTAACCAACCTACCTGAGGCTGACATCTTTGTGGGTCTTGTTAAATTGGGGTATACTCTTTCTGATGATAAAAAATGTAAGTTTGCTAAAGGTCAGTTTGCCCCACATTTGAAATATTTGATTCATACAATTTTACAATGTTTGTCACCTAAAACCACTACTTTTAATGAATTTGGTAGTGAAGTTGCCTCTGCCCTGATTTGCTTAGCAACAGGGAGGAAGTACTGTTTTTCTCAAATGATTTTCAAAGGAATGGTTAAAAATGTTACAAGCAATTCAAAATTTTGTATGTACCCAAGGTTTATAGAACTTTTGCTGAATATGAGTGAACATGGTCCTATCACACACAAAAACTACTTTTCAGCAACCAAGCATACTACTAAACTGTTCACCACACTTCTTGCACCATCTCCACACTTTTCTGGCAGGGCTATTCCACTCACTTCAATCATGATGAAACAAATCAGACAGGAATAAGCCAAGACAAAAACAGCCACACACAAACCTTCTGATTCCCCTGCCAAGAAACTACCCCATGCCAGTACTCTACCCCCTGCTGATCCAAAACATGAAAGGAGAACTAAATCCAGGTTTGCCAGGTCTCCCTTTCCTGGTGAATCTTCACAAGTAGCAGAGAGGAGAGCCTCCAAAAGGTTGGAGCACACTGAGGGTTTGGCTGCCACTACTGTCTCATCCTCAAGGGGTGAACATGATAGTGACACCATTAGTAAGTCCTCTCCCTCACTCAATGATACCCAAAAAGGGGAGAAATCCCCTTCTAGGGTTGAGAGCAGCATGCAACCAATGACCATTTTGGAATTGACGAATATGTGCATGAGCTTGAAAAAGCAGAATGCACAACTTGTACAAACTGTCAAAAAGCAAGGTCTGGTTATCGATAATTTGGAAAACAGACTTGCTACACTTGAGGGGAGGAGAAAGCCCAAGCTTATCATATCTACAAATGAGGATGCTTCCAAAGGGGAGGAAGTTCCTTATACAGAAGAATCTACTTAATGGTATGAATATCCTGGTGGTCAGGGTTTAGAACAAGGAAAGATAGCAAGTGCTGAGAAAGGAAGTGACAAGGGGAGTGCAACAAAAGAGATTGCTCAAACATTACTAACTATGGGTAATCAAGAAGAAGTCCCTGCTTCAAAAATTTCCCCTGCTGTAACAGATCCCACTACTGTAAGTCTTTCCCCTGCTAAGCCTATCACTCAAACATTTGTTAGGAAGAAAAGGCAACCAGCTCATAAGGGGATCACAATTAAAGAACCTGCACCTAAAGCCATATTAGCACCAGCAGTGGATCCAAAAGACAAGGAAAAAGGGATCATGGCTGAACAACCCAAGAAGAAAAAGTACAAGCATAGAACTCCTGAACAGTAAAGGGCTCAAGAAGAATATGATGAACAGGTTGCTCTGAGAATGCAACAAGAGGAGATTGATATGCAAGATCAGAGAATGCAAAAGATGAGGCCAAGAGAGATGCTTAAGCAGATTGAAATCTTGCATAGAGAATTGGATGACAGGGTGCCTCATGTTCAAGAGTGTCTAAATCAATGGGAAAAGGAGTTGGTGAATGCTCCTTTGGAAGACAGGTATGAATTGATTTGTCTTGTTTACAAGTATCAAAATGAATATCTAGAAAGAAGGGCAAATCAAATTCAGAAAGAAAAATATTTGAAGTCTGAGAAGGGGAGGCTTGCACACTACAAATTTTTGCTCAAAAGACATAAGAAGTGGAAGGATGATGATTTCAAAGACATGACTTTTGGGGATATAGAGAAGGCAGTCAGACCAGTTTTAAGAGAATTAAATGTGGAAGACTTCATGACTATCAACTCTCCTGAGGAAGCTGAGTATCTTAGGAGGCAAAATGAAGTATTACAGAAAGCAAGGGAATCAAGAAAAAGAAAGGCTGAAGGAATAACATTAGAAACTACACAAGCATGTGCATCATCCCAAGCAGGTGCATCATCACAAGCAGGGGTATCACATCAAGCAGGTGAAAGTTTTCCAGGAATTGAGAGATTTGTACTCAATGCACAAAGGGCAGCCAAAAGACTCAAGATGATGGAAAAATTTGGCATAGTTACTAAGGAGTCTCAACGTCCCTCAAATGAAGAAATTGATAAACAGCTAATTGTGTAGGAAAATGATGAAGTCTCACCTAATGAGCTTGGGAAGAAATTTTCCATAGTGGAATATGCTGTTTATGAACACAGGGAGGAATTGGTGGAAGCTTACAAGAGCTGACAATATAGCACAGGCATTTCTAAGTCTAGATGTCATGTTTCAAACCTTGGATAGTGAGGACTTAGAAGATATGTGGAAGATTTTGAAGAAGACCTTTGCTGCAAAACCTCCTACTATGGATGGTGTAGAGAAGGTTTGGGTGATCTAGGAGTGCATGCATAGGATGTATGAGCATGAATTGTTTGATCCCATATTTGATGCAGTAAATGGAGGAAATCTGTTGTATTGGAAGCTGTTTACCAATTCTGGGGTCTATGAGATAGTGATGGAAGGGGTAAGTGTTCACTTGATCAATCATCGTTACTATCCTTTCAATCAGGAGACCTTGAAGAAATTAGCACAGGCTGACTTGATTGTAGATGCTAAAGCACCTGTTGCTTATGATCTGGTGAGGATGATGCATAGTCAGCTTTGGCCAGGAACTTTTTAAGCACCCTCATCAGCTAGTATTTATTCAGAAACTTGTGTCTAGGAGAAAGTACAAGTTTAGGGGAGGATTGTTGGGAATAAATATAAGTACATTAGTTTCCTCTACTAGTTGGTCAATGGTTCCCCTGCTAGAGTAAGTTCCCCCTGCTAAATAACAAAGGCAAGGGGATTGGTTCCCCTGCTGAAGTCAAAGGCCCTGCCGCTAGAGATAAACTTGGAATAGATTATTACGCGTTTCTGTTACTACTCCTAGATACTTTCCAAGTGTGTTAGTAGTAATCTTGTACGTGAGTCCTTGTGCTATAAAAGGACTCACTAGGGCATCATGCAAAGTGTGTCTTTTCTCTATTGTCTTTCATTTCATACTTTAAAGTTTTGTAACCCTAATACCATTATTGGGTATTCGTATATCTTTGATATATTAAAGTTTAACGTTTGCTTTAATCATTTTTTCTTGTGCTAAACACTACATTTCGCATCTTGTTTAGTTACTTTGTATTGCAAAGTTTCTCTAGTGTTAGATTGATTTCATTCTTTCTATCACAACCCTTAAACAAGGTATAAAGGTTTAAGATCTGAGTTTGGGATCAACAGTCAAGGTTTATAACGTATCAATATTTGGCATCCACTGTAGGCGGTTCTTTATTGAGCCCGTGGTTCTTTATTGATAAGGAACCACGGTGATATTTAAGGAACCGCGGCCAGTGGAATAAACGAAATGTTTTGAAAATGAACTAGAAACTATTCAACCCCCCCTTCTAGTTTCTACACTATGGGTTTATTCAACATTCAACATGGTATCAGAGGAAAAAAACACACTTCCACAACCAATATTGTTCTACCAATCCAAAAACCCTAAAGTTATTTCACACATATTCCGGTGTATATCATCACTACAGTACAATTGTTTTTAATTACTCCATGTCTACAACAACCTATGGCAAATCATCTTTTCTTTATTCCATTAATTAGTTTAACTAATTATATGTGTAAAAAACAAAAAGAATTGATCCCATGTGATTGTTGGTGTTGGCGACAAGAAATTATTAATGCTTGAATCTACTATGGCTATGGGTTATTTTCTTTGTTTTTTTGTTAGATCTCACGTTGAAATAAAAAAGACGAGGAATATCAATGTACGTATTTGATTCAACAACCCTAAAGGTTTTAATCTGCATGCAACTTAACAAAACACCTAAACTTGTTTGTTTAATCTTCGTGTGTTGGTGATTTGTGTTAAGGTTACAAATCCACATAATTGTATAGTTGGTTGGATGTTTGTGCTAAGGTCACAATCCACAATGAGAGTTTATGAAGAAGAATCGAATGTTTTGCAAGGCTTTATGCATGTTGTGTCGGTAAGGTTGGAGCTTAGGAAGAGGAGTCAGATATTGTGCAGTCAAAGTAATGTTAAAACACTAAAAATTAAAATAAAATAAATAAAATACTAAAAAAATTGTAACTATATCAAAATGGATGTTTAATTAAAAAAACAGAATTTTAGAAAAAATGATAAATTTAGATTATGAAAAAAATAAATGAATTAAACGGTATTTCAATTTAAAAATAAAGGTGGTTTTTAATAAGTTGTTAAAGTTGTTACAAAGAAATGGATGGTTAAAATTGCACATTTATTTGGAGATAAGTTTAAATTAAAAATGATCTAATGGTTGGAATTTGATATGTTAATCTTAATTTTTGGTTTTGAGTTAAGTTTGAATTTGGATGTGTATATGCACCTTTTATATAATACTAGTATTGTACCCTGTAATGCCGCGACGCATACCAATCGACTATCTTTTTGCAATCAAGTTATGTTAAATTATAAAAAAATTGAATCAAAATAAAACAAATTCACCCTAACAATGAAAACAACAAAAAATTCGTAAAATATATCATAATGAATCTTGAAATAAAGAGCATAAAGTTTTAGGGAATATGATGAAATTAAATGATAAAAATAAATAGATTAAAATATATTCCAATTTAAAAAAAAATGATCTTTTGATATATTTGTAGAAACTAGAAGGAGGTTTAATAGTTTCTTAAATTTACTTGTTAAATATGGGTTTTCAAAAACATAGGCTTGAGCAAATATGTGAAATCTTCTTATACACAATATGGACAAAGGATAGTGAAACTAAGCTAATAATCACAAGTATGTGCAAGTAAAGAATAATGAATGTAAAGAGATAAGGAAAAGAAAGATCAAACCAAACACTAAGGATTTATAGTGGTTCGGCAACGAAGCTCACTCCTCGTCCCTACTCCACTCCTTGAGTACTCCTTACTCGAGAGTTCACTAATCAACAAACTCCTTAAGGTGGATAAACCGTACACGTCGCTTAACCAATTTCCGACTCTAAGCTAAAAGTAGAGCCATAATCTTAGCTAGGACCAATCTACACCAATATACTTTAAGGACTAACTATTAACCACACTACATACACAACTTCCAAATAGATAGAACTACTTGGATATTCACAACAAAACTTCCAAATAACACAACTACTTGGATCTTCACAACACAACAAAAATGAATAAATAAAACTTGATCTTCAATAGATCTTGAGGTAGACTCAACACTGCAAGGTTGAAAGTGTTCTTCTCTTTGCACTTGAAGAGGAAGAGATGGGAGGAGAAAGATTCACTTCTAAACAAGTAGTAATCAACCAAATAACCAATGATTTGAATGATTTAAGAAGTATGATTGAATCTGAAAATTTGTCTGCAAAAGAGGTGAAGAGAAAATCTGAGAATGGTCCACTATTTATAAGACAAATGCCCAATGGCTCTTTCTAGACATTGATGCCTGCGGTTCCTTATCGATAAGGATCCGCATAGGCATTTAAGGAACCGTGTAGGTACACTTCATGCCCTTTTGTCTTTTAGTGGGGTAGTCACATCTGGTAGAATATTTATCCCCAAGGGATATTCCTGAACCATATGGAATATGCTATTTTCATTTTTCAAATATTAATTTAATAAAACATTTTCTTAAAAATAAAGTTTAATTAAAAACTTTGTCACATTAATAAAAGGTGAGTTTTAAGAAAACTTAAATCCTTGATCACTTAATTAAGATGAAAACTTGTTTATTCATACCTTAAGTGATAATGGTTGAAATGAAAAAATACTTGAAATCAAGAATTCGTTTTTCGTTGTTTTCATAAATGCTTGTTTTTATATATTGCCGTAATCAAAACAAAGGTAGACCAAAAAATGAAAGTAACATTTTTAGGCATCATTGCATTAACAATTTCCCCCTTTTTTATTTTGACAATGCATAAACTCAATCACATGAAAAACAAGGTTTTCGAAGACGAGTTTATTTCATTTCTCCCCTTTTGTCGAAGCAAAAAGGATGCAAAAGTCTTTGTAGAAGAAAAGAATCGGACTTTGCAAATGCTCCTCCTTGTTGCTTACTGCCCCTTGCTTGGGGCGCCAAGGAATCAAGCTATGGTGACAAGCTACATGTAAGGGTTAGTATAAGAGAAGAAAAACCCAACAAGATATAGCATAGGTCACATAAAAATAAAAATAAGATAAGAAAAGAGAAGTTAACTAAGATCCAAGATAAGTCATGTTAAAAGGAAACATGAATAAAGATACAAGGAAATAAATCATACGAAGATGTATAAAAAAGAAAAACAAGACATAAGAAAAGAATAAATCTAATCCTAGTTAAACTAGAACTCTAAGATTTGCTTGAATTAGATGTCTTGGAGATAAGCAATCCACGTGCTTAAATGAAAGACAAAGTGGTGGCGGAAAGAGGTGGTGGTTGCTTGGTAGTAATCTCATAGTCATAGTGAATAGGAGGTTTGACTAGGATACTCTTGATGTAGATCAACTCCTCATAGATATGAGCCATAGCAAGATGTTGACATTGACAACATTGAAAATATGCTCCATGATGCATGACATTATCATGTGAAGGAGGAAGAACACAAAAAGGAAGTGGTGGATAAGTAGAAGTTCCACAATCAACATTCTTAGAAGAAGAAGAAATATGATTTTGAGTGTTCTTGGGTGAATTTGGATTTAAAGAGATTGGGGAAAATAGAGGAGAATCAAGGCTTTCATTTGGTGAATAAGACATTTTGATATGAGAAAATATGCAAAATGCTTAGGGTTAAATAGAGAAAGCACAAGACACTTTTGGGATGGTCAAAGGTTTGAACCAAAGATTCTAAAAAGTGTTGGAACAAATTTGGAGTTACAGAAAACTCAAAATTTGAAGGCTCTGCCCGCGATTTCTTATCTCCACATGCAGTTCCATATATATATGGATCCGCTGGTTATTTAGAGAACCGCCCACAGAATCTTGGTTTTGGTGGATGAGGAGAATTTTTCAATTAAGAAAATCCTAATTTTCTAGTCTAACTAATCATAGCTAAAAAGCAATAATAGACATAGAAAACATACAAGAACTCATCAAACAAGATTTTGACCAAAATACATGGATTTAAAATAACATCGATGTTGGAGGTGTGTTAATCTAGACATATAGTCATGACACAATGATCCTTCATAGTTCATTTTTGTTTTTGCTATATTTAAGATACACATGCATATGTATTATGTATGCTCGTTATCAATAGCAAGAAGCTATGAAAAACATTTTTAAATTGAATTAACAATGCAAAAACATTTCTCGACCATTTTCGAAAGAATTTTGAGAACTTGAAAAAGAGAAGAGGAATTTTTCAAAAAGAGTTTAAGGGACTCAATGACTCAAAGAGTGAAAAGACTCAAAAGAGAAAAAGACTCGATTAATAAAATGCGCAATTAAGAAATATGTTCCGTTAAACCTAGACCTAGACGCAAGTAATTAAAAGGTTCCCTCTTAAGTGGCTCAGTGAAGATGTCGGCTAAGTTTTCTACCAAGGGCACCTTCTTAGTCGAAATGTTCCCCTTTTGAACATTATCCTTAAGGAAATGGTGGCAAATCTCTATGTGATTAATTCGGGAATGTTGCACGAGATTATTGCTAAGGTCTATTGCACCCTTATTATCACACATGATGGGAACATCATTAAGTGAAATCCCGTAATTAACAAGCGTTTGCTTCATCCATAGAGCTTGTTGACAAGCTTTATCGGCACTCACATATTCGGCTTCCGTGGTGGATATAGCAAGAGCGGTTTGTTTCTTTGAGAACCAAGAAGTTAAACAACAACCCATGAAGGTACAAACTCCACTAGTGCTTTTCCGGTACACATAGTCTCCCACATGATCCGATTCTTCGTATACTATGGTTTCTAGGCCGGTCCCTTTAGGATACCATAATCCTAAATGTTAGTGCCTTTAATCTATCGGAATATACGCTTAACCACTTCAAGGTGAGAGGTTTTGGGAGCCTCTTGGAAGCGAGCATAAAGGCAAACACTAAACATGATATCCAATCGACTTGCCGTTAGGTACAACAAACTACCAATCATACCTCTATATTTGGTGTTATCTACCGGCTCACAATCATCATATACGGTGACTTTAGTATCCAAGGCCATAGGGGTCTTCAGTGGTCTAGAGTCCTCTAATCCAAATTTATTTAGCATTTCTTTAACGTACTTAGATTGATTAAATAAAATACCATCGTCCATTTGTCTAATTTGGAGTCCTAAAAATAAGTTAAGTTCTTCCATCATGCTCATTTCAAATTCGTCATACATGATTTTGGCAAAGTCATCACACAAGCTTTGACAAGTTGAACCAAATATAATGTCATCAACATATATTTGTATGATTATGAGGTGAGAACCTTTCTTCTTTGTAAAGAGTGTATTGTCTACTATCCTCATGGTATACTCATGTTTTACAAGAAACTCTTTAAGTCTATCATACCAAGCTTTGGGTGCTTTCTTAAGACCATAAAGAGCTTTCTTAAGCTTGTAAACATGATCCAATTTCTCAAAATCAATGAAGCCAGGAGGTTGAGCCACATATACCTCCTTATTGATCAAACCGTTAAGAAACACACTCTTTACATCCATTTATTGAAGCTTAAAATCTAATGCACAAGCATAAGCTAAAAGGATCCTAATGGACTCTAACCTTGCTACCGGTGCATATGTCTCATCATAATCAATCCCTTCTTGTTGATTATGGCATTGAGCTACAAGTCTAGCCTTGTTACGAGACACAACATCGTTCTAATATAACTTATTCCTATATACCCACTTGGTTCCTATGATGGTAGTACTTCTAGGTGGAGGAACTAGTTCCCAAACTTCATTAGCAATGAATTGATTTAATTATTCTTGCATGGCGATGACCTAACTCTCATCCATCAAAGCTTCTTTAACATTCTTTGGTTCAATCAATGAGACAAAACACAAGAAGTTACTTTGATCTTGGACTTGAGATCTAAGGGTCCTTTGATTTAAGTCGCCTATGACATTTTCGAGACCATGATCCTTAGACTCCATAATGTTTACTCCCTTTTTAACATTAAGGTCTTCAACTCCTAATTTTCTGACCTCTTTGGCTTTAACTATGTCTACTTCATCCAAGTCATCATCTAGCAAAGGTGGTGTCTTAGATGAAGGAGGGGTTTCATCGAATGTCACGTTTAGTGATTCTTCAATTGCACCCGAGCTTCTATTAAGGACTATGTAGGATTTACTAGTTTGAGATTAACATAAAAAGATACCTTCATACGACTTTGGATCGAACTTAGTAAGGTAGTCTTTGGTGTTGAGAATGAAGCACTTGCTTCCAAACACCTTAAAGTATTCTAATGAGGGCTTCTTACCTTTAAGAATCTCATAAGGGGTCATTCTTAAAAAAAGGTCGAATAAGAGTTCAGTTGAGAATATAGGTTGATCTGTCCACGCCATTGCACCGAAATTTTTTTAGGCAAAGATTGCTCGTTTAACATTGTACTACTTATCTCTTGGATAGTCCAATTCTTCCTTTCAACTACCCATTTGATTATGGAGTACAAGGAGCCGAGAAGTTATGGGTAATACCATTGGCTTCACAAAAGGCACAAAATTGCATTTCGTTATTGATAACTAGCTTTTGCCTAGTAAGAAAATATCGTTGTTACAAGTCTAATCGAATTGATAACTGGTTAAATATGCGACTCAGCTGTCTTTTGGTGAAACAAATAGTTGTGTCGTTGTAGTAAATTTAAAAGTGCGAGACTTTAAAGTAAATCTAAATATAATTTAAAATAAATGACAAGAATTTAAAAGCGAGACGAGAAATTAAAAGGTACTAAAAGTAAATAACGCAAACTTAAAACTATCTAAGGTAAACTTAAAACGCAACTAAAACTTAAACTAAGGCAAGGCTTAAAATAAATCTAAGGCAAGTAAACTTAAAGTGCGATGATGAGATGGCATTTATACATGATCTCATCGTTCTTTTCGGGCTTTAAATGCATAAAAATGTCATAAAATACCATATATATGCTTGTGTTTGTTTACTTGTGTATTTTAGGTATGGATATCGTGAAAATGACAAAAGATCACAAGTTACAAGGAAAAACGGACACGAGAAACGAAGCCGTACAAAGAACCGGGCCCTAATCATGGAATACTCAACAAGTACCCTTGAAGACTTGAAGACAAACAAGATTGATCCTCATTTATTGAAGAAATGACACTTAAAACCCTTGTATATTAATAATTACAAGTTTGGTCCCTTAAGTTTGTCAAAATTAAATAAAAGGTCCTTCAACTTTAAAGAAATGACAAGTTTAGTCCCTCAACTATTCAAAATTGTCAATTATGGTCCCTCATCAAGCCAAAGATACATTGAAGACCTTTGAAGATCAACATTGTCCAAAATCAGCCCTTGAAATATGCAAGTGTCAAAAATAACCCTTGAAACACTTTTTATAAAGTTTTATGCCAAAGTTGCCAAGTTGTGAAAGTTGTTACAAAGGAAATGGGCGCTGATAGACTTTTATTTACAAGTGACAAAAGAAAGGAGGAAAAAGGACCAAAACTGCCAAGTTTGGAAGTTTAAATCCCTAAACACGCGCCAAACACCTTTCTCCCTAAGAAAACGGATCAAACGTGTCACTATTCACACGTATGAACCCAGTTTTAACTTTTTACCAACAAGGGGGTTTTTACAATTACCTACACCAAAACACAATTAACCCTCACACGAATCCATCCCATGCTTAAACTCACACTCCCACTCACCCAAAGGACCCCACCATTCAAACCGTTTCACCCATCACATGAGTACTTGCCCTCCAAGTCATGCCACGTGTTAAGATCAACAGCTAAGGATCAATGCTTCACTCCAAAGCTAAAATGAACGTTTGGGATAACTTTGGACAGCTCATCAACAACAAACGCACTCAAGAACTCAAGGGAATTTTAGAAAAATCACATCTAGGGTTTGTGAATAGTGTAGCCAAGCATTTGCCTATAAAAGGAGACCTCAACATGTGAGAGTCCCTTTGTTCCAGTTTTAGGCTATTATCTTTGTAATTCCTTTTTAAGTTTAAATAAAATTTGAATTTCTGAAATTGTGAAATCTCTTTTTGATTTAATTAAAAGTTTGGTATTTGAGTAGCCTAATTATGAGTTCCATTTGATTGTTAAGGCCTACCTTAATCTTGTGGTTAAGGCACGTCTTGGTTCATAAGGTTTTTAAGGTTCAAATACCTTGAAATCCTAGGTTCTGTTTTGGCTTATTTTGTGTACTAACCCTTGGCCATTTGCTATAAGCTCTTACAAGCTTGTTGACACCAAGCTTGTGAAGGGATTAGAGCCCTTGGTTGAGTTGTTTGCTGTTTGTGTTGAAGATATAAAGTCCTTGAGGTTCTACATTGAACCATCAACCAAGGCAGTTTGCATCATCTTCATTGAAGTACCTTGGTCTTGTTCTAGTTGTTGAACAAGGTCCAAGGAGCATTGCTGGCCTTCCTAGGATGTTGTGGAAGGCAGGTATAATCCTTTGTTAAGATTCCACTCAAAATTTCATGTTTATGACTGATTTTGATTTGGTGCTTTGATTTTGAGTATTGGTGTTTGTGCTGGTGATTTTTGAGTTTGATTGTGTTAGTTGCTATTGTTTAAGTGTTTTTGATCATTAAAATCAGTAGGTTATTAGTTAAAATCACAAGTTCCTTTGTTAAGTGCTTGATTAAGGGTTGTTTGGGATTACTGGTTATCAAGGCCTTGTGGCCTTGTGCCCTTGGTTCTTAGAGTTTGGGTGGTCTAAACAAGTCCTAATACACAAGTTTTAGCCATTGGTTTACTTTATGAAAGTTTGGAAAAGGGATTCTAAGTTTTGCAAAAATCTGATAAAATTGGTTTTGAATTTGGTCAAACACATCAGATCCAATAACTTCTTTGTTTGTTGGATCTAAGGTCTAAAATTTGGTTTGGGAATAGTTTGGGTGATAAGCTATCTATTGGTTATCTGCTTGTTGAATTTGGTGGCTTATTGTGGTTTTTATAGCTTATCAAAGTCTGCTGAAGTGGTCATTTGCATCAGCAAAGTGACCACCTCATTTGGTGTTGCATTGTGATTTCTAGCATTAGGATTGTTGTATTGTTGCTTGGATCTTATTTGTATGCTGCTTGTGAGAATATTTGGCTATTTGGATTGCTTTGTTCATAGCTTATAAGCCCACTGGCTTATTGGCTTATTTGTGCCAAAACACATCAAGTTTACCCAACTGGTAAGCCTTGATTCACAAGGTTTGCACTCAAACCTTGACCAGCAGGGTGTAAAACAAGTCCTTACACTTCATTAAGTCTGTCAACGCCTACTTTGTTCCTGTCAGCGTTTGATTTCAACTTATCAACGTTTGACTTTTGGTCAAATTTGGTTTCTAAGCTTATTGAATCTGTTTTGCTTATTGGTACATGCAACAACTTATCTTTTGTAATAGAAGTCATTTTTCTCAGCTTAATATCAAATCTGGAAGGTTACAAGTCTTTTGGTTAAGCTTTTGCTAGAAAACTAGCTTATTTGGCTTTTTCAGCCAGCTTATCTGTTCTTACAGCTTATTCTACTTGGCTTTTTGTGATTTTCTTGATTGATTATTCTTAGTTAAGCTATTTGTGAGCTTTTGCAAGTTGAATCAAGTCCTGAGGTGCCCTAAATTTCTAAAACGACTATTTTGTCTTTTAGTGAAATTTTTCTTTGCTTATTTCTGACTTATTGAGTGAGCTTTTTCAAAAATTATTTTTACAGATCTCTTAAGCATCCCAAAAGAAGGTTGTGTGTCAAATTAGAGCTTATGGCATTAGCTTATGGCTTAATGGGCTGAAAAGCCCAATAAGAATAAGCTGAGTGTTAAATAAGCTGTGATAAGCTCATTTTCAGCTTTTGGGCCTTTAGAGTTTTGTTTTTAGAATTGAATTCTGAGCCAGATAGGGCTTTTCCAAGTCAATTGGGCCAAGTTTGACTTTTTGGGCCCAAAAGCCCAATTTGGTTGACTGTTTTTGGTTTTGGTCCATTTGAGGGCCCAATAGGGGTATTTTGGTAATTTCACTTTGATTTTCTGATTATTTAGGTTAAATTAAACTAGTTTGCAAGTTTTTAGAATTTTTTAGAATTTTTGGATTTTTAATATTATTTTATTATTATTTTTGAAATTTCACATTTTCCAACTTTTTACATTTTACTTAGGTTAATTACATTAAAATAGGAATTTAGCAACCTTTAGAACAATTTTATCTCTTTTAGATTAATTTTTATAATTATTTTAAGTTTTAATAGATTTTAAATCATTTTAAATAGTTTTTATTAGTTTAAAATTTTCTAAAAATAATTTTTAATCTTTTTAGGTCATTTTAGAGGTTTACCAATTGAAAAATCTTTATTTGGGCTTTTTGATAATTTATTTGACTTTTAGGGCTTTAATTAGCATTTAAAAATTGAATATTTAATTATTTAAAAGGTTTGAAAAAGTTTTGATCATTGGTAAACTCTTAGTTTATTTATTTTGATTTTTGGTGAATTTTTGGAAATTTTTAGAATTTATTTTTATTTTTGTGGTTTTAAGGTTCTACGTCTTAACTTTCTAGTAGTGTTTATTTTTTTATTTTTTATTACGTCTTCGTCATCTTATTTTCTCATCTCCTTCTAAACCATTCATTAATCACAAACATTTAACAAATTTCTCACACACATATACCTCCTTGGGAAACGAACTTTCATTTCATTGGGTCATTAACACTTGATTTTTCCTAAAGTCATTTGTTCGATACTTACCACTTTTACGTACCTTTTCCTAAAGGTCGTATTTTACCACAATCATTTTGGCGCCGCTGCCGGGGAGGTGTGTCGTGATTAATTTGCATTGTTGTTTTTATTATTAACCATAAATAGTATTTGTATTAGTAGAACTCTACTAATACGTATTATCGGTTTTCTTGGTTTTTCTTGTACAAATATTATTAATATATTGTATTAAGTGTCACAATAAATTCACAATATCTCCAAAAGTGTGAAAACACAACCTTAATTGGGATTTCATCACTCAATTATTGTATTCGAATCTCAAACAAAAAGAAAAGGCAAAAATAGATAAATACTTTCGTGAAGCTCGATTTTGAAGAATACAAACTATAAGGTGGGTATAAGGCGGGTATTATAAAATATACCCAAAGGAAAAAGGCTCTTAAGTGCTTCGCGCCGCCTCGTTTCCCCGCTTGCTTGTGAGTATTTTGAGATTGAAGGCTAATCGAGGGTTTTGCCGCCCAAAGTATTATTACGTATATTATATTTTCTTGGTTTCTTTGTGATTAAAACCTCTTGAACAATTTGGTTTTCACCAAAGTTCTAAAGTCATTCGAAGGCGTTCACTCCACGTGATCGTTTTCATTCCTTTGAGGCTTCTTTAATCAAGAGTTTGATTCGAGGAGAGATTTTGTAGATTGCTGTCTACAAAGATACACCAAAATCCAAAAAAATTAAATATCATCAAAAACACAAAAAATTGAAAATTCACAAAACACCCAAAAAGAATCTTCTTTGCTCACCTTCCATTCTTCGTGAAGTTTATGATCACTCGTAATCAAGCAAAACGAGCTCGTAAACGACTTCAAAAGCAAGCCAATCAAGAGACGTTGATTGTAGAAGAACCTCCAATTGTTGAACCTATTGTAGAACAAGAAGTCTTCATGGCTAATCGTACTATGATGGAGTTGCTACAAGCACCCACCGAGGGTTTTGGAGAGGCTATTGTGATTCCCGCCATCCTTGCAGAGAATTTCGAGATTAAGACGGGTTTAATGTCGATGTTGCAAGCAAATAAGTTTAGAGGTCACGAGAAAGACAACCCGCATTATCATATTAGGAATTTTAACCGTCTCACCGCTACTAGCAAGTTTAAGGATGTTCCACATGACGCCATTAAGATGATGTTGTTTCCATACTCGTTAGATGGACCCGCAAAAGTTTGGCTTGAGAAAGAACTGCCAAATTCGATTTTGACATGGGCCGATCTCGTTTCTAAGTTTGTGAACAAATTTTTTCCACCATCTAAAACAACACACTTGAAAAATGAGATTTCACGATTTGTGCAAAGAAATAATGAAAGTTTTTCAATGGCATGGGAACGATTTAAAGAGATGTTACATGAATGTCCACACCATGATTTTACGGAATTGCATCAAGTGGATACTTTTTATAATGGGCTTAATGATCATGAACGAGATTATTTGAATGCCGCCGCAGGTGGTAATTTTTTGTGCAAGACGACAAATGAGGCTTTACAAATCATCAAAAATAGATCTAAGGTTTATAGCCCTCGTAACACACCGAGTGTTGCCAATTTGGGTTCGTCATCGTCGTCACAATCGTCTCGTAGCATTAATGCCTTACATGATGAAGCTAATGAGGAAAATCGGTTTTTTGATAGATTTGCTAATCTAATGTTCCATTGGAAAGCTCAAGAAGCTTCGAATTCCGCTTCGGTTAAAGCGGTTGCTAAGAGTTGTTTATCTTGTGGGGGAGCTCATGATCTTTCCGAGTGCATTACCGCGGATGGTAACACTTCGAGTGCTTATGTAGCAACGGGAACTTACAACCAAAACGGTCAAGGTTCCCGCCAAAATCAAGCTCCACCAAACCAAAATGTTAACAATTATCGAAACAACAACCAAGGTAATTACCAAGGCAATTCACGCAATTACAACAAAGGGAATTATCAAAATGGGAATGGACAAATTTCTAATCAAAATCAAAACCGTGATTTTCAAAACACTACACAAGGTTTTCAAAATGCTCACACTAAAAATTTGCAAGGAGAATTTTTGGATTATGCAAAGGCAAATGATGCTAAATTTGATAACATGCAACGTGAGATGATTAGCTTAAGATCCGAGTTGAAAAACGAGCTTAAAAATGAACTTGCTAATGAACTAAAAACTCATGCAAACAAAATGGAAGGAAATGTCCAACGTCTTCAACAAAATCAACAAAAGATGGAATTAGGACAACATGAGATTAAGCAAGAATTATTAAAAGCGGATGCTAGGCAATCAAAATTTGAGGACCGAATGGCTAAAATGTTTGAAGCAATCATGTGTAAACCTTCTTCCTCGGGTGGTCTTCCTAGTGATACCATTGCAAACCCGAAGGGAGAAATGAAGGTTATTACTACACGAAGTGGTAAAACTTTCAAGGAACCAATCTCTCGCCCAAATACTTCTACGGAGAAGGAAATCCAGAAAGAACCTGAGGTGATGGTCGAAAAGGAGAATATTACAATCCTACGAAGTACCGCTCATACCACACCTACGGTTGAACCAATACCAATTGTGGAACCCGAGTTTCCAAGGCCGTTGCCTAATGAACAACCCACACCACCTTTACCCTACCCTTCGAGACGAAACAAAGAGAAGTTGCAAGAACGTAACAAACAACAAATCGAGCTTTTTATAAAAATGTTTCAACAAGTGCATTTTGATGTGAGTTTAGCCGACGCGTTGTTATATATGCCTCGTTTCGCTTCCACTTTTAAAAGTATGATGAACGATAAGGAAAAGCTTTCAAAGCTTGCTAATTGTTCTTCGGTTTATCTTAACCGCATACCGGAAAAAGTTGGTGATCCCGGAAAGTTTCTCATTCCTTGTGACATACAAGATATGAAAGAATGCATCGCCTTGGCCGATCTTGGTGCGAGCATTAATTTGATGTCATTTTCCATTTGGAAATCGCTTTCGCTTCCGGCTCTCATTCCTTCGAACATGTCCATCGAGATGGCCGATCATTCTACGATTATGGCATGTGGAGTAGCCGAAGATGTTTTCGTGAAAGTGGGGAAGTTCTACTATCCCGTTGATTTTATAGTAGTTGACATCCCCGCGGATCCTCAAGTTCCTCTAATTTTAGGTCGTTCATTTTTAGACACGTCGAGATCGCTTATCGATGTTCATGCGAGAACTATCACTTTGAGATTCAACGAAGAGGAACTTGTTATAAAGGCTACTCAAAACTCGAAACCTTCTCATGTTTATGAAATCGCGACCATCAATCACATTGACATCGTTGATGTGGTTTGCGATGAGTTTTCACAAGAAGTGTTAGGTTTTTCCGATAGCTCGTCAAGTGGCAATCCCACTATTTTGGATCCGATTCTTGCTAATTCCACACCAAATCTCACTCCATTCCAAGGAGGCGATCTCACTTCAAATGAAATCGACAATGAAGATGAGGTGTTGATTAGTGATGATACTTCTATTCCACCATTTCTTTCGCCGATGGAAGTTATGAGTGTTGAACCAAAATCTTCAATCGAGGAACCACCTATCCTTGAATTGAAAGATCTTCCTTCTCACCTTGAATACGCATTCTTGGAAGGTGATGACAAGTTGCCGGTTATTATTGCAAAAGGTCTTGCTAATAATGAAAAAACCAAGCTCTTGAAAGTTCTTAAGGCTCATAAAGGGGCAATTGCGTGGAAAATATCCGACATTAAGGGTATTGACCCAAAATTTTGTACTCAAGAGATTTTAATGGAGGAGGACAACAAACCCGCAATTCAAAGTCAAAGAAGGGTGAATCCCAAAATTCACGATGTCATTAAAAAGGAGGTCCTTAAACTCCTTGACGCGGGAATGATTTATCCTATATCCGATAGCCCATGGGTGAGCCCAATCCATTGTGTCCCTAAAAAGGGAGGAATGACCGTTGTGCCTAATGAAAACAACGAGTTAATTCCCACTCGTGTTGTGACCGGTTGGAGGGTGTGTATTGACTACCGAAAGTTAAATGACGCCACTCTTAAAGACCACTTTCCTTTGCCCTTCATGGATCAAATGTTGGAGCGACTTGCGGGAAATGAATTCTATTGCTTTTTAGATGGTTTTTCCGGTTACTTTCAAATCCCTATCGACCCTCGTGATCAAGAGAAGACTACTTTTACGTGTCCTTATGGAACGTTCGCTTATCGTAGGATGCCTTTCGGACTTTGTAATGCACCCGGTACATTTCAACGGTGTATGATGGCGATTTTTCACGATATGATCGAGAAGTCGATGGAAGTGTTTATGGATGACTTCTCGGTGTTTGGTAATTCGTTCACGTCATGTTTATCTAATCTCGAGCAAATGTTAAAACGTTGTGAAGAAACCAATCTTGTGCTTAATTGGGAAAAATGTCATTTTATGTGTAAACAAGGAATCGTCTTAGGACATAAAGTGTCGAAGGCGGGGATTGAGGTCGATAAAGCTAAGGTAGACGTCATCGCCAAGTTACCTCATCCCAAAACCGTTAAGGGAGTTAGGAGTTTCCTAGGCCACGCGGGCTTTTATCGTCGTTTCATCAAGGACTTTTTGAAAATCTCTAGACCTATGACACACCTTCTCGAGAAGGATGCTCCTTTTAACTTCAATGAGGATTGTGTTATGGCTTTCGAAACTCTCAAAAGGAAACTTACCGAAGCTCCCATTCTTGTTGCTCCTAATTGGGAATTACCCTTTGAAATCATGTGCGATGCAAGTGATTATGCTATAGGGGCCGTCTTAGGGCAACGTTATGACAAGAATTTTCGTCCTATCCATTATGCTAGTAAGACGATGACCGAGGCTCAATTAAAGTACACCACAACGGAAAAGGAATTCCTTGCCGTGGTCTATGCTTTTGAGAAATTCTGACCTTATCTCGTCTTGACTAAAAGCATCGTGTATACCGACCATTCGGCTATCAAGTATCTCTTAGCTAAGCAAGATGCTAAGCCGAGATTACTTCGTTGGATGCTCCTCCTCCAAGAATTTGATGTCACCGTGCTTGACAAAAAAGGAGCCGAGAATCTAGCGGCCGATCATCTCTCTCGTCTAGAAGATCCTCACAAAGATGTTTTCGAGAACAAGGAAATCACCGAAACATTTCCTCTTGAGACTCTCGGTGTAGTGAATTCTAAAGACACCACCCCATGGTTTGCCGATATTGCAAATTACCATGCGAGCAATTTCATAATCAAGGGTATGACGACACAACAAAAACGAAAATTCTTTCGTGACGTCAAGTTCTATTTTTGGGACGACCCTTATCTCTTTCGGATTTGTGCGGATCAACTCATTCGACGTTGTGTGTTTGGTGCCGAAGCTTCTAATATCCTTAGAGATTGTCACGAGGGACCCACGGGTGGTCACCACGGTGCTAATCTCACGGCTAAGAAAGTGTTCGATGCCGGTTTCTTTTGGCCTTCTATCTATCGTGATGCACACGCACTTGTGAAGTCGTGTGATTCGTGCCAACGTCAAGGAAAATCGTCTCAACGTGATGAAATGCCGCAAAACATAATTCAAGTATGTGAGATTTTCGACATATGGGGAATAGACTTTATGGGGCCGTTCCCATCGTCTCATGGCAACAAATATATCCTCGTCGCGATGGACTACCTTTCTAAGTGGGTGGAAGCTAAGGCTTTACCTACTAATGATGCTCGTGTGGTAGTGAAGTTTTTGAAGCAACTATTCTCTCGGTTCGGAACCCCTCGTGCTATTATAAGCGATCGTGGAACCCATTTTTGTAATGACCAATTCGAAAAGGTTCTAAAGAAATATGGAGTTACTCATCGTCTTTCTACGGCTTATCACCCGCAAACGAGTGGGCAAGTCGAGGTTTCGAACCGAGCTTTGAAGAGGATTTTAGAAAGGTCAATTGGAGAAAACCGTGCTTCATGGTCCGACAAACTCGATGACGCTTTATGGGCCTTTAGGACCGCTTATAAGACACCTATTGGTTGCACTCCTTATAAGTTAGTCTATGGGAAGAATTGTCATTTGTCCATTGAGTTGGAGCATAAGGCATATTGGGCCCTTAAGCATGCAAATTTTGACTTAAAGACCGCGGGAGATCACCGGAAAATACAATTGAATGAATTGGATGAATTAAGAGATAATGCTTATGAAAATTCATTAATTTTTAAAGAAAAGACTAAAAAGTTTCATGATTCAAAGATTAAAAACCGGGTTTTTAACGTTGGTGATCAAGTGTTGCTTTTTAACTCTCGTCTTAAGATATTTTCCGGGAAATTGAAATCTCGTTGGTCGGGTCCGTTCACCATTACACAAGTGTTTCCATATGGGACCATTGAGCTAGCTCAAGATGATGGTCCTAATTTCAAGGTGAATGGACATAGGCTTAAGCACTACTTTGGTGGGGAAATTCCTTCAATGGTTGCCCTCGACCAAGTCACCTTCCCCAATGATAATTAGAATTGAGGGGATCGAGTCGAGCTCATGACTCGGTAATCAAAAACAAGGTGCCTCGTGGGGGAGATCCCCTGCTTATCCTTTATGCTTACTATTCACTAATAAGGGGACTTGTACCCTTTCAACTCGTTGTCTCGTGGTTGTTTGTGATTGTGTTATCTAGATCATCATCATCTACGATTGAAGACTCTCGTGTTTGTTTACGTGAGCCTCCATCGTTCGTTTAAAGAAGATTTTCACGAATCCATGACATATCCTTTATTGTTCTAACAATTATCTTTTAGCATACTTAATAAACGGCTTTAGATATATTGTTGATCACCCTTTCCATGCTAGATCCTAAGCATTCGACTCTTCGTCTCTAGTATGGGGGTGCTCCACCTTTAGACTCGAAACATTGAGGACAATGTTGCTTTTAGTATGGGGGGGGGGGGTGAATAGGTACTTGCTTTGCTACGCCCTCACGCTTTCCAATTTTCAATGTTTTGTTTGCTAATAAGGCTAAAAATGGCCAAATTTTAAAAATTTTCTTAGTTTTCATAAGTGTTTTTAAGACACGAATGTATATTTTCCGATGGGTAGAATAAGAGTTAATTTTTGACTTGATGGGCATTTGGAGCCATTTACATTCCTTAACCCGCTCAATTCAAGTTTTGCTAGACTTTTATATAGGGAGCTTTAAAACGCGAAAGTCTTAGCTCATTCGGGTTAAGAACAAGAACTTTTCGCAAGTTCCTATAATTGATCCTAGAAAGTCACTTATCAAGGGAACTTTAAAACGCATTCTCTAAAACTTGAAAAAGTCCAAGAAAGTGCAAGATCCTATAGGTGGCTTGAAAACCCAAAACTTTGATTTGATATAGTCTTAATGAAAGCTAATCCAAATTTGGGTTATTTTTGACTTGCATGGCTAAGTATTCACGAGTCTCTTTAATTAGAGGTCTTTATATAGTGAAGAACGAGAAATGATAGAGTTAGACAAGTGATCATGCTAAACGTAGAACATGAAAATGTTCTTTCAAAAACTCATATGTTTTTAATTGTGGCTTTTTCTTCCCATAAGATCAATGCATTAGGAATAAATCATAATTGCAATAAGTAAGGTCGTACGATTTGAAAGGTTACTTAGCCTCTAGCGCAAGATCGTTTAAAAGTTGCTCGGGGTTGAATAGAGTTCATAGCCAAGGCATAACTTATTGAAGCGGGACGCGAAGATTGGCGATCATCCAAAAAGGCCCTAACAAGGCATGAGGAGCTCTATTTTTGCTAAACATCCAAAGATGATGTGAAGTATCATTATTCCTAAATCAATATGAAGGATCAAGACACACGACGAGAAGCAATTACTCCCCTAAAGATCATGGAGAAAGTCTATCCAAAAAGACCCTAACAAGGTATGAGGATAAATATATCCAAGTCCGAAAAGGAGGCGGATCGTTGTATATCAAAATCCAAAGTAAAGATTGAAGAAAAATGATGAAGTCGTGGTCCAATATGAAGAATCTCTCAAAAACGTCAAGTGAAGAAATTCCAAATATATGAAGAGAAGACCATAATTTCAAGAACGTCTTCCCAAGATTTGAAGTATGAAGTACATGCCAAATATCGGTCCGAGAAAGGTCTCAAATCGTGAAACGAGTTATGCCAAGATATGAACTTAAGGAGATGCACGAGAAGCCGTTTTAAAAGATTTTGTCCTTCGGCTAACTATCGATCAAATCGTGCTACTTTGCTTTCGGACTAATAACTACTCAAATAAGTCAATATGAATCATTTGTGATCCATGACAAATAGATAAAAAATGCTAGTAACCCATTTCCTTTTATAATAACTAGGATTACGGGAAGAAAGAGTATTACACAATTTGGACGTATGAGTAGTGTTAGCATTGTGACTTGTACCAACAATGATCTCGTTTTTGCACTTAGCATGGAATGTATGACAATCAAGGATGACGAAGTTTACTCTAAGGGACATTTACTTGTTTCTATTCTGTGACCCTAAAAGTCACTTTTTGTGATGAAAATCATATATTATGTCTTTACACATCATCGTAGCATGTTGCAAGTCTTTTACTTTTCGATAAAGGTTAATAAAATTGAAGTTTGGTGATGCTTAGATACTTTATTCTAGCATTGCGTGAGGGCACGGCAATGGCTTAGTATGGGGGAGTGATGAGATGGCATTTATACATGATCTCATCGTTCTTTTCGGGCTTTAAATGCATAAAAATGTCATAAAATACCATATATATGCTTGTGTTTGTTTACTTGTGTATTTTAGGTATGGATATCGTGAAAATGACAAAAGATCACAAGTTACAAGGAAAAACGGACACGAGAAACGAAGCCGTACAAAGAACCAGGCCCTAATCATGGAATACTTAACAAATAACCTTGAAGACTTGAAGACAAACAAGATTGATCCTCATTTATTGAAGAAATGACACTTAAAACCCTTTTATATTAATAATTACAAGTTTGGTCCCTTAAGTTTGTCAAAATTACATAAAAGGTCCTTCAACTTTGAAGAAATGACAAGTTTAGTCCCTCAACTATTCAAAATTGTCAATTATGGTCCCTCATCAAGCCAAAGATACATTGAAGACCTTTGAAGATCAACATTGTCCAAAATCAGCCCTTGAAATATGCAAAAGTGTCAAAAATAACCCTTGAAACACTTTTTATAAAGTTTTGTGCCAAAGTTGCCAAGTTGTGAAAGTTGTTACAAAGGAAATGGGCGCTGATAGACTTTTATTTACAAGTGACAAAAGAAAGGAAGAAAAAGGACCAAAACTGCCAAGTTTGGAAGTTTAAATCCCTAAACACGCGCCAAACACCTTTCTCCCTAAGAAAACGGATCAAACGTGTCACTATTCACACGTATGAACCCAGTTTTAACTTTTTACCAACAAGGGGGTTTTTACAATTACCTACACCAAAACACAATTAACCCTCACACGAATCCATCCCATGCTTAAACTCACACTCCCACTCACCCAAAGGACCCCACCATTCAAACCGTTTCACCCATCACGTGAGTACTTGCCCTCCAAGTCATGCCACGTGTTAAGATCAACAGCTAAGGATCAATGCTTCACTCCAAAACTAAAATGAACGTTTGGGATCACTTTGGACAGCTCATCAACAACAAACGCACTCAAGAACTCAAGGGCATTTTAGAGAAATCACATCTAGGGTTTGTGAATAGTGTAGCCAAGCATTTGCCTATAAAAGGAGACCTCAACATGTGAGAGTCCCTTTGTTCTAGTTTTAGGCTATTATCTTTGTAATTCCTTTTTAAGTTTAAATAAAATTTGAATTTCTGAAATTGTGAAATCTCTTTTTGATTTGATTAAAAGTTTGGTGTTTGAGTAGCCTAATTATGAGTTCCATTTGATTGTTAAGGCCTACCTTAATCTTGTGGTTAAGGCACGTCTTGGTTCATAAGGTTTTTAAGGTTCAAATACCTTGAAATCCTAGGTTCTGTTTTGGCTTATTTTGTGTACTAACCCTTGGCCATTTGCTATAAGCTTTTACAAGCTTGTTGACACCAAGCTTGTGAAGGGATTAGAGCCCTTGGTTGAGTTGTTTGGTGTTTGTGTTGAAGATATAAAGTCCTTGAGGTTCTACTTTGAACCATCAACCAAGGCAGTTTGCATCATCTTCATTGAAGTACCTTTGTCTTGTTCTAGTTGTTGAACAAGGTCCAAGGAGCATTGCTGGCCTTCCTAGGATGTTGTGGAAGGCAGGTATAATCCTTTGTTAAGATTCCACTCAAAATTTCATGTTTATGACTGATTTTGATTTGGTGCTTTGATTTTGAGTATTGGTGTTTGTGCTGGTGATTTTTGAGTTTGATTGTGTTAGTTGCTATTGTTTAAGTGTTTTTGATCATTAAAATCAGTAGGTTATTAGTTAAAATCACAAGTTCCTTTGTTAAGTGCTTGATTAAGGGTTGTTTGGGATTACTGGTTATCAAGGCCTTGTGGCCTTGTGCCCTTGGTTCTTAGAGTTTGGGTGGTCTAAACAAGTCCTAATACACAAGTTTTAGCCATTGGTTTACTTTCTGAAAGTTTGGAAAAGGGATTCTAAGTTTTGCAAAAATCTGATAAAATTGGTTTTGAATTTGGTCAAACACATCAGATCCAATAACTTCTTTGTTTGTTGGATCTAAGGTCTGAAATTTGGTTTGGGAATAGTTTGGGTGATAAGCTATCTATTGGTTATCTGCTTGTTGAATTTGGTGGCTTCTTGTGGTTTTTATAGCTTATCAAAGTCTGCTGAAGTGGTCATTTGCATCAGCAAAGTGACCACCTCATTTGGTGTTGCATTGTGATTTCTAGCATTAGGATTGTTGTATTGTTGCTTGGATCTTATTTGTATGCTGCTTGTGAGAATATTTGGCTATTTGGATTGCTTTGTTCATAGCTTATAAGCCCACTGGCTTATTGGCTTATTTGTGCCAAAACACATCAAGTTTACCCAACTGGTAAGCCTTGATTCACAACGTTTGCACTCAAACCTTGACCAGCAGGGTGTAAAACAAGTCCTTACACTTCATTAAGTCTGTCAACGCCTACTTTGTTCCTGTCAGCGTTTGATTTCAACTTATCAACGTTTGACTTTTGGTCAAATTTGGTTTCTAAGCTTATTGAATCTGTTTTGCTTATTGGTACATGCAACAACTTATCTTTTGTAATAGAAGTCATTTTTCTCAGCTTAATATCAAATCTGGAAGGTTACAAGTCTTTTGGTTAAGCTTTTGCTAGAAAACTAGCTTATTTGGCTTTTTCAGCCAGCTTATCTGTTCTTACAGCTTATTCTACTTGGCTTTTTGTGATTTTCTTGATTGATTATTCTTAGTTAAGCTATTTGTGAGCTTTTGCAAGTTGAATCAAGTCCTGAGGTGCCCTAAATCTCTAAAACGACTATTTTGTCTTTTAGTGAAATTTTTCTTTGCTTATTTCTGGCTTATTGAGTGAGCTTTTTCAAAAATTCTTTTTACAGATCTCTTAAGCATCCCAAAAGAAGGTTGTGTGTCAAATTAGAGCTTATGGCATTAGCTTATGGCTTAATAGGCTGAAAAGCCCAATAAGAATAAGCTGAGTGTTAAATAAGCTGTGATAAGCTCATTTTCAGCTTTTGGGCCTTTAGAGTTTTGTTCTTAGAATTGAACTCTGAGTCAGATAGGGCTTTTCCAAGTCAATTGGGCCAAGTTTGACTTTTTGGGCCCAAAAGCCCAATTTGGTTGATTGTTTTTGGTTTTGGTCCATTTGAGTGCCCAATAGGGGTATTTTGGTAATTTCACTTTGATTTTCTGATTATTTAGGTTAAATTAAACTAGTTTGCAAGTTTTTAGAATTTTTTAGAATTTTTGGATTTTTAATATTATTTTATTATTATTTTATTATTATTTTTGAAATTTCACATTTTCCAACTTTTTACATTTTACTTAGGTTAATTACATTAAAATAGGAATTTAGAAACCTTTAGAACAATTTTATCTCTTTTAATTAATTTTTATAATTATTTTAAGTTTTAATAGATTTTAAATCATTTTAAATAGTTTTTATTAGTTTAAAAATTTCTAAAAATAGTTTTTAATCTTTTTAGGTCATTTTAGAGGTTTACCAATTGAAAAATCTTTATTTGGGCTTTTTGATAATTTATTTCACTTTTAGGGCTTTAATTAGCATTTAAAAATTGAATATTTAATTATTTAAAAGGTTTGAAAAAGTTTTGATCATTGGTAAACTCTTAGTTTATGTATTTTCATTTTTGGTGAATTTTTGGTAATTTTTAGAATTTATTTTTATTTTTGTGGTTTTAAGGTTCTACGTCTTAACTTTCTAGTAGTGTTTATTTTTTTATTTTATTTTTACGTCTTCGTCATCTTATTTTCTCATCCCCTTCTAAACCATTCATTAATCACAAACATTTAACAAATTTCTCACACACATATACCTCCTTGGGAAACGAACTTTCATTTCATTGGGTCATTAACACTTGATTTTTCCTAAAGTCATTTGTTCGATACTTACCGCTTTTACGTACCTTTTCCTAAAGGTCGTATTTTACCACAATCATGCGACTAAGTAAAAAGGCGGGAAAAGTAAAGCTTGAAAATTAAAAGTTAAAACTTAAAAACAGAAACTTAAAATAACCTGAAAACAACTCATTTGGAATAATCCTTCGTTCGGAATAAATCACTCGTTCAGAATGTCACCTTCGTCCGGAATAATTTCTTCTTCACTCGGAATATTTCAACATAAAACACTCATTCGGAACAATTGGCTCATCCAGAATATTAGAACAAAACCTTCATCCGGAATAAATCCTTTATCCAAAATATGTCACTTATCCGGAATAAACACTTTATTCGGAAGATTGCCTTGATTCGGAATATTTGATGTTCCGAATGAACACCTTGATTCGGAATAATAATGTTCCGAATGAACACCCCTTGATTCGGAATGTTGTCTTGATCCAGAACAAATTCTCCAATCCTTCGTTCGGAATGTTCCGAATGAATACCTTTATTCGGAATAACTTGGATGTTCTGAATGAACTCCTTTATCCGGAATATTGGATGTTCCGAATGAACACCCGTTGATTCGGAAGAAGTTGTTGATCCGGAATATTTCTTTGGTTCGGAATGTGGCACTGAGCCGGAATATCAAACTGATCCGGAATATGTCACTTATCCGGAATGTTTGCTTGGTTCGAAACAATCACAACACCACCTTTATCCGGAATAAACAGCTTGGTTCGGAATAACCTGGAAACAGAAATCACGAAGAACACGGGGACAAAAAGAAATACGGATCTAACCAAAACTAATCAAAATCAACCACAAGATTAAATCAAACTAATCAATAAAAATCTACTAATCATAAACAAACAATCCAAAACAATCAAACTAACAATACTAATCAAAATAATCAAAACCCACTTAATTAAATCAAATAAAACTCAAGAACATGAACATAAACAATAAAGCATAAAGATTAAGATCAAACAAGAAAGGAAGATAGAATATTGACAATAAAAGTAAAGATTGACAATAATTAAAAGGAAACTTACTTGAAATTAAATGAATTTAAGGTGCAAGACAATTAAGTAAATGACATGTATTTAAATGTGCAAAAATTAAAGTGGAAGAGCTAATTGTCACACTTAGCCAACAAAAACAAATGAAAGGAAAATGAAGACTATTTATAGGAGGATTAGGGAGGTGCTTAGAGGAAGCTTCCTCCCCTCTTTCTTCTTTCTTTATTTGCATCATTAAGTCCTTAATCTTCTTAGTTCTTCGACTTTAATGAGTTTGTCTCGGGATTTCTTTAAACTCGTCTTGAAATTTCTTCATAAATAAGACTTGAGTTCTTCGGCTTTTAGTAAACTTCCGTCTTTTGACTTTTTCTTCGATAAATCTTCAGAATTGGTCTTGGACTTCCGTTCTTTTTGCACTCTTGATTTCTTGACTTCGTCTTTTTCTTTGATAAAATCCCGTAAATGCCCGTGTTTTCTCCCCTTTTCACTATTTCGTCCTAAATCACAACAAAAACACAAACCACGCATAATTCTGACATTTACGACATAAAATACACGTTTTGACTTGGTTATTATTGTAGTTAAGTGGTAAAAAGGATGGGTGTTTACACACCTATCAAATCCCCTACACTTGACCATTGCAATGTCCTCATGCAATGCATTAGTTACAAAGCATGATTACACTTTTCATCATAATCAATCCACATTGGCCTTTATTAAAGAGATAGAAAATAACAAAACAAGTAAAGAAATCAAAAAATACCTTAGGGTTTTGGAAATGTCATGAATGATCATCATCCTCAAGTTTTCACATTCTCCAAACCAAGCTTAAAAACGAGATCATTGTTATTATAAGTTAGCAAACTAACATGAACTCGTGTGGGCCAATTATTCACTTAGACTCCCTTATTCCTAGGTGTATCTCTTATATTTTATAGTTGTCTTGAATGATCACGAGGATGCATTGTTTGACTTATTTCGATAGTTATTAAGTCTGAAAATAAAGTGGGACGCTTTAATCAATAGTTAGCTAAAGGACAAAATCTTTTAAAACTGCTTCTCGGGACCTCAAAAAGTTCATATCTTGGCATAACTCGCTTCGCGATTTGAGACCTTTCTCGGACCGATATTTGGCAGCGACTTCATACTTCGAATCTTGAGAGACGTTCATGAAATTATGGTCTTCTCTTCATAATAGGAATTTCTTCACTTGAAGTTTTGAGAGATTCTTCATACTTAAACCACGACTTCTTCATTTTTCTCCAATCTTTATTTGGGATTTTGATATACAACGATCCGCCTCCTTTTAGGACTTGGATCTATTTATCCTCATACCTTGTTAGGGCCTTTTTGGATAGACTTCTCCATGATCTTTACAGGAGTATTTGCTTTTCGTCGTGTGTCTCGATCCTTCATATTGATTTTTGATAAATGATTCTTCACATCACTTTAGATATTTAGCAACAAAATGTAGCCCTCATGCCTTGTTAGGGCCTTTTCGGACTCGCCAATCTTCGCATCCCGCTTCAATAAGTTATGCCTTGGCTATGAACTCTAATCCATACCGAGCAACTTTTAAACGATCTTAGGCTAGAAGCTAAGTAACTTTTCAAATCGCACAACCTTATTTATTGCAGATAAATTTATTAGCAAGCAATGGGAGAATAGGCTTATAATTAACTCACATAAATTCACGAAAGAATACCAAACTTATAACTGACTCTATCATCTCTCGTTCTCCATAGTTTAAAATCTCAAGGAATGAGACTCGTGGATGCTTAGCCAATTAAATCAAAGTTTTGGGTTTTCGAGTCATCTATAGGATCTTGCAAACTCTTAGACTTTTTCAAGTTTAGAAATCGCATTTTAAAGTTCCTGTGATAAACGACTCTCTAGGATCAATTATAGGAACTTGTGAAAAGTTCCTGTTCTTAACCCGTGAGAGTTAAGACTTTCGCGTTTTAAAGCTCCCTATATAAAAGCCTAGCAAAATTTGACTTAAACACGTTAAGGATACTAGCTAGAGTAAACTTAGATAAGTAAACTCGGGTTGAGTCAAAAGATTCACAACGTTTGAAAATTAAAACCACTTTATTAAAATTTATTCTAGTAAAGAAAGAAAATTACTATACAAAGGTAAAACTACTAGGCCAAAATAGATCAAAAATTTTGAAAAACGTAGAAAAATAAATTTTCCGGTTAAAATGAGGAAAAATGCAAGGAAAAGACCACTCAACTTCGATAGAAGTCCCCCCTACACTTAATATAAACATTGTCCTAAATGTTTAAGCATGTGGAAGTAAACTCTCCTACACTTAGGACATTGTGTACGTTGTTTAAATCTCGCTAAGGAAAAGACCACTAATGAGATTCCTATTCTAATATTGGAAAATATAAAATAGTGAATCGAAAAGAGTTTAGGATAGAACCGGGAAGACGGAAACACAGAATCACGGGTCGTCAAAAATCATCAAGAGTGGATCATTGAAAGCTCGAATCCCTGAATATGAGAAGAGAGGAAATAGCAAACACCAACGGGTCTACCCTACACTTAGGATAAAGATAGCTAAAAGATAGATACATGGGTTGCCTCCCAAGAAGCGCTAGATTTTTGTTCACCGAGTCGTGAGCCTGACTCGACCTTGATTAGCATAGGAAGAAACATGAAACATATCCACCGGGATCAAAGACATAGTTTTTGTCCATCAAATAGCACAAGCTTAAGGCGAACAAGGCAAGCCAAAGAAGAGTAGGCAAGGTTCCCTTAAGCAAAGATGGAGCACGGTGGAAGAAAGGGTGAAGTGGTGCAAGCATATCTTCATAATTTCCAAAGATTTTTCCTTTTATTTCATCAGACGGATACTGAGATGGCTTAAAAATATCGATACCGGGGTCGAACACCTTTTCCTTTAGGGGAAGATAGCACTCAGGCTCAACAGAATTTGAAGATGATCCGCGAAGAAGATGCACAACCTCGTCCTCAGAAGGTGGACAAAGAGGTGTTAAATCATACATGCTGAGGATGTTGGTGTCGTCCGGTTGCTTCTCCTTTGAAAGAATTTTCTTCAAATCCGAAGTAGGATCAAGACCATAATCATCAAAATCTAAAGGAGGAGCATCACTCTCATGAGGGAAGTATGTATTGAGAAAAGTAGAGAAGTCTTCCTCAAATGAGTAGTCATCCAAAGTAGGATTAAGTGATGGCGGAGGATCTTCATCATGTGAAGAATCACTCGAAAGAGTATCGGCCTCATCAAAATCATCATAAGTGGGCATGTCGGGATACTCGGAAGTAAACTCATCATAATCATCTCCATCGAAGCTAGAACCATCATCAAAAGCATCAAAGATCGGTGGAGAATCATATATGGGTGAAGGTGCCAAATTGGATAGAGAATCATCCACATCATCTTGAAACAGTGGATTATCATTGCAAGACTCGAATAGAGGATTGTTGTAGACGACAAAATCATCGAGCACATTAATCATATTCGCTGATTCTCTTCCATAGGATTTGCTTGTAAGCTTCCCCATTTCAAAAACTTGTGCATCATCCCCGACCCTTAAGATGAGCTCACATTTATCCACATCTATTAAAGCTCTACCGGTTCTCAAGAATGGGCGTCCAAGTATTAACGAAATACGAGGGTCCATTTCATAATCAACAACGACGAAGTCGACCGAAAAAGTGAATGTGCCAACTTTAATGAACACATCTTCGGCAATACCAACGGGGTATGCGAGAGTGCGATTGGTCTAGCTCAAGAGTCATTTTTGTGGGTGTAAGGTCGGGCAATGATAACTTTTTCCAAACACTTAGAGGCATCAAATTTATACTTGCCCCGAGATCGGCTAAGGCAGTAAATTTGTCGGTTTGGTTAAAAGTACAAGGTAGCACAAAACGACCGGGATCTCTAAGTTTTTCCGCAAGTTCTTTAAGAAGGACGGCAGAACAATTTTCATTCAATCGAGTATTAACAAACTCGGCCATCTTCTCCTTCTTATTAAGCAATTCCTTAAACATCTTGACAAATTGTGGCATTTGAGCAAGAGCTTCAACAAGGGTAAAGGTGATTTTCATTCCGGCTATCTTTTCCAAAAAAGTTAGCGACTTGAAGGTCATTCTTTGTCAAAATTCGAGCCTTGTTGAGTCGAGAAGGGTAAGGAATGCTGGGGTTGGTTGGTGGAGGTGTAGAAGGTGAAGGTTGAGTTGGTTAAGGTTGAGATGTTGAAGGGTTAAAGGTGGGAGGTGGGGTTGGAGGATTCTTCTTGGTGGGTACTTCGTCATGACGAGGCGGAGACGGTAATGGTGTACTAATACTAGGTGTGGGAGGAGTAGGGATAAATGGTGGTGGAGGAGGTGTAGATGATGGGGGCGGGATAGGTGGTCCTACTAAAGTAACCCTACTACGAGTAGTAATAGCACTCACATTCGCTCTCGGATTGGTGACGGTGTTGGAAGGTAGAGAGCCCGAAGTAGAGGGTTGAGTGGTGGGTAAGAAACTAGCCAGCATATTCTTCAGATCATTCATTTGATTGCTGAAGGAGGATTGTATATTATCTCGAAGCTCGGATCTAATGTCATTCCCTTGCTTGGTGATATCCCCTTTCAAATTGATAATTTTGCTCTGTAGATTCTTGATTTGCTCTCCTTGAGTTCTCATTAAGGCTTCAACATCTTGATTCATGGGTGGGGCTTGAGCGGGTCGGTGATAAGGAGTAGAATCTCGAGGTGGGATTTGGTTGCTTCTATTGTAATTGTTGTTGGGGTTTTGGTTTTGAGGAGAAAAACCTGGTGAAAGATAGTTGTTGGACCGGTAACTTAGCAAATTTCGATCCCCTTGAGGTCGGGCTTGGTAATTTTCTGGTGAATAATTACCATAAGCCGCATACACGTTTTCCGGATTGCCTTGAGTAGAAGGACAGTCAGTGTATGAGTGTGGACCGCCGCATGTCTCACAAGGATTAGCTACCGCTTTAACTTGTTGTTGGTTTGTAGCGAGGAGAAAGATATTTTTGTTCATTTCGGCCATCATGCGGGTGAATTCGGTCATGTCAGGATTTGCTGAAGTAGAAGAAACATTGACTCTCGGGTTGTTCCTTGAAGAAGCGGAGGAATCCCAGTTTTTGTGATGAGTAGTCATGTTCTCAATTAGCTCTCTACACTCATCGGGTCTTCTTTTCATAAATGTGCCACCGGCGGCTGCATTAATCGTATCACGATCACAAAAAGTCAAACCGTTGTAGAAAGTATCAATTAAGGTCACAGGGAGCATGTTGTGGTTTGGACAACGATCGATCAAAACATTATATCTTTCCCAAGCATCAAAGAGAGATTCATTGGGTTCTTGCATGAAACCGCTGATTTGATTGCGAAGGCTCGTGACCATGGATGGTGGAAAGTAGCGTGATGAGACTGCTTTTATACATAGTCTCATCGTCCAAATTGGGCTTAAAATGCATAAAATATCATTAAAACTGCCAAATATATGCTCGTGTTTGTTGCTTGTGTATTTTAGGTTCGGATATTGAGGAAATGACAAAAAGATCACAAGAATCAATCAAAAACGAACACGGGAAACGAAGCCGCACAATGAACCAGGCCCAAGAATGGAATTTCCAAAAATGACCTTGAAGAATTGAAGATTGGCAAGAATGGTCCCTCAACTTTAGAAGACTTGTCATTTTATACCCCTAAATTACTTGTGGGTCCCTAAAATATCAAGTATTTGCATATTCAGTCCTTGGAGAATGAAGGAAGTACAAAAGAAGTCCTTGAAACAAGTTTGTAAAAATGTTGTGCCAAATTTGACAAGCTGCCTAAAGTTGTTATAAGGGAATTCAAAGTTGTTGGCTATTTAATTCTGAATGAACAACAAAGGAAACTTTGGGGGCCAAACTGGTCAAACACTCAAACTCACCACCACCAATCAACACTCCACATCACCCCCATCATCCACTCACAGCCCTCCACCTCACTCTCCCTCCCACGTCAACATTCCACCCAACTTAAATAATCAGTATTAACTGATTATTTAATCTTCCCACCAAAACACTTATTTAAAATCATTAACCCCCAAAACAGATTAACCAACTCCTTAAACACCCCAAGAACCCTAATTTACCCAGTAGCAATCTTCTTTAATCCAAAGGGGTTTTTGCTTAATATTTCCAGATCACTGATTAACCTCTTTGTCACCAAAACCCACACCAAAACCGTGACCAAGACACACCCATGTGTCTTGTAGGGCCTCCCCTGCAACGTCTTTTTCTTCCCAAACCCAAAAAGGGGACAAGATAAACGTCCATGATGATATTCCTTGCTCCCAAAGGTATAATAGACGTCCAAGATCAACTCTTCATGGCTGGCATTCACATGATACCCGTTTGACTGAATTTCAAACTATGAAGACCAAGGGCAACATGGGAATTTCCAGGATTAGGGTTTTTAGCTTTTTAGCTCTTGTATTATTTTATTCAAGGGTTCTAGTATCTTCTTAGGCTAGTATAAATACAAGCCGTATGTGGCTGTATTTATTGTTCCAGATTTTGCTTTAAAATATTGTAATTCCTTTTTAAAGTTATAAAAGTTGGTATTTGTTTGAAAAGTAATTCCTTTTTATGGTTTAAAAGTTGGTGAGTGTTTGAAAAGCATAATCTGAGTTCCATAAATCACTTTTGGTTTTGTTAAGTTAAATTCAGAAAGTTAAGATTTGGTGAGAGGACACTTAATCCAAAGTCTTGAACTTTCTGTGTTAGTTATAGAAGCTATTAGCTTATTTGGTGGACAACCAAATAAGCTACATAAGCTTGTATAAGCTACTTCACCATATTCAGTCTTTCCAAGTTTTCTAAATTTTCAAATTTTCATTCAAGAAAAAATCAGTTTTTTTAATATTTCTGCTTCATTTTTAAAGCTATAAGCTATAAGTTGACTTGTCAATAAGTCAATCTTATAGCCTATAAGCTCTTGTACCAGGATATTCTTGCTCTTGGTTGTCTGTTTTTGGCAGATTCAAAACAAGAACTAATACCATCATCACCATCATCTTGCATTCCATTTTTAGCAGCCCAAAAGGTTCTGCACAAGCCCGGGCTTGTTGGAGGTGGCTTTTCATCCATTGTGGGACCTGGATTGTAGGTCCCACAAGGTAAATCCCTTGTTCTTTGTTTTTAATTTTCTAGTTAATGATTTGTGTGATTTATGTGATATTGGTGAAAAATGCATGAAATTTGTCTAAGTGTTGGATTATATGTTTGTTCATGTTTATGTTAGGGTTATATGCATGTGTAGTTGGATTTAAATCAGTTTCAAGAAGATTTGATAGCATTTGATTTGAAAACAAACCAAGTTCTAAAATTAAGGGGTGTTTGGATTAGGGTTTTAAGAAGATAGTTTGACAAGCTTTTGTCTTAAAAACCAGCTAAATACACTACTTAGGGTCTTGGTAGGTCTCATTTGTATTTGGATTTCAGTTTGGTAGAGTTAAAAACAAATTTGCATGTTAAAAATTGAGAAGAGTAGCCTAAATTCAGAAAATGCCCTTGGTGACTGATTTTTGTTGATTTGGTTCATTAAATTCTTAAATCTGTTAGAAGTAGGGTTTGCAATTGATTGTATGCTAGTTGGTGGGATTGTGTGCAAGATTTAGCCAAGTGAAAATCACATTTGTGCCATTTGAACCAGGTCACTGTTCATCAGACACCACTCATGCTTAATCAGAAACATTTTGGTGCTTGATTGTGATATTTGTGTGTAAGACTTGTGTGATTTTATTGTTTAATTGACTTCCCACAACCCTACTGGTTGTGGGAGTGCCCCCATTGTCCAAAGAACAAGCTCAATAAGCTTTCCTAGGCTTATAAGGTCAACTGACCAATATTTTACACTAGTAGTGGGAAAAAGGTTCCCCTTGCTAATACACAAGTTAGCACTGCTACACTACTGGACAAAACCTTTGGACATGTCACTTTCAGTCTTTTGATTTTTTGTCTTTAGTGGGTGAAAATTGGATTTAGGACTTGAAACAAATTGCAATATTTTTCTAATTTTATTTTTGATTTTTCTGTTTAATTAGTTTTTAATTTACTGTTCATTTTATATTTTTAGATTAAATTGAATTTTTAAATACTTTTTAATTTCTGATTTTTGTCTTCTAGTGTGAAAAAGTGTTATTTTTCAGTTTTAACAATTTTCATAGATTTAGAAAAATAATTTAAGATTTTTAGTTTAAAAAGTTTTTACTATTCAATTTTTATTTATTTTTTAGAATTAAATTAGTTTAATTAGGGTTTTATTTATAACTATTTTTGTCTTTTAGTGCAAAATTTTATATTTTTCAAACTTTTTCATTTTTCTACCGTTCTTTAGAGTAAATTGGGATTTTTAAAAGTGTCAAATTAATTTTGGCATTATTTTATTATTTTTTATAATTATTTTAGTTTAAAAATAGTTTTTAGTGATTTAAAAATAGAAAAATAGTTTTTAAAATTTAGGAAAAATACTTTTTAGTCTTTAGATAATATAAGTGAGTTATTTGCTCAATAACATATTATTTTGGACATTTTGATTAATTATATTTAATTTTAGGGCTTTAATTAGCATTTAAAATTGAATATTTAATTAATAAAAGGTTTTAAAATATTTTTATTGGATTTTTATTCTTATTTACATTATTTTAGACTTAGTTTTAGCTTTTAATTAATTTCTAGGTTTAGTTTTTTAATTTGTAGCTTTTACAGTTTTACGTGAACGACCTTTTCGTCTTAGCTCGATCCGTCATCGTAACCGTCAATCTCTTCTAATCTCATTTCTTCTTTTCTTTTTCTCAATATAATCACAAACCATTAATCATTTCTTAACATAACACACTAGCCTCCTCGAGAACGAACTCACTTTAGGGTCATTTACACACGGTTTTCCTAAATCGGCGTGCTTACCCTATATTTTAGGTGCTTGTTTTTCCTAAAGCAAGTGTCTAATTTTTACAACTATCATTTTGGCGCCGCTGTCGGGGAGGCGTGTTGTGTTTTGATTTGGCATTGTTGTTTTTATATACTAACCATAATTAGTATTTGTATTAGTAGCACTCTACTAATACGTATTATCGGTTTTCGGTTTTTGTGTGAATACTATTACTATAGTGTATACGTAGAACAATAAATTCACAAGTACTCCAAATACGTGAGAAATCACAACCTTGACTTGGGAGGTCATTACCCAATCATTGTATTCGAATCTCAAACCAAAGAAAAAGGTAAAAATAGATAAATACTTTCGTGAAACTCGATTTTGAAAATACAAACTATAAGGTGGGTATAAGGCGGATATTATAAAATATATCCTAAGGAAAAAGGCTCTTAAGTGCTTCGTGCTGCCTCGTTTCCCCGCTTGCTTGTGAGTATTTGATTTTGAGAGCTAATCGAGGGTTTTGCCGCCCAAAGTATTATTAAGTATCATATATATTTTCTTGGTTTCCATTGATTAAACCCTTTTGAACGTTTTGGTGTTCCACCAACGTTCTAAAGTCATCGAAGGCGTTCACTTCACGTGATCGTTTTCATTCCTTGAGGCTTCTTTAATCGAGAGATTTGATTAAGGAGGAGATTTGTATATTTTGTCTACTTAATACATTCACCAAATTCCAAAAAGGTTAATACAATCAAAAACCACAAAAAAATTGAAAAATACAAAACACCAAAAAGAATCTTCTTTGCTCGTCCCCTCGTTGTACGTGACGTTTATGCTAACTCGTAATCAAGCAAGACGTGCACGTAAACGAAAGAACAAAACTCCCACTCCCAATCATTCTAGTGAGGAGTCTCCTATTGACGAACCCATTGTAAGAGAAGCACCAACCATGGCGAATCGAACTATGATGGAGTTACTTCAAGCACCCACCGAGGGTTATGGAGAGGCTATTGTAATTCCCGCTATCCTTGCGGAGAATTTTGAGGTGAAAACGGGTTTGTTGTCAATGATCCAAAACAACAAATTCCGTGGTGATGAGAAGGACAATCCCCACAACCATATCCGCCAATTCAGTCGTCTTACCGCTACTTGCAAATTTAAGGATGTCTCGAATGACTCGATTAAGATGATGCTTTTTCCGTATTCCTTAGCGGGGCCCGCTAAAATTTGGTTAGAGAAAGAGCCACCCAATTCTATATTGACGTGGAAGGATCTCGTGTCTAAGTTTGTGAACCAATTTTTTCCGCCCTCTAAGACTACGCATTTGAAAAACGCGATTTCAAAATTTTCACAAGAATGTAATGAAAGTTTTTCAACGGCTTGGAATAGGTTTAAGGAGATGTTACATGAATGTCCTCATCACGGTTTTTCTGACTTGCATCAAATTGACACGTTTTACAATGGACTTAATGATCATGAAAGATATTATTTAAATGCCTCCGCGGGTGGTAATTTTTTGTGTAAAATGGTTGAGGAAGCTTTGGTGATAATTGAAAATAGGTCTAAGGTTTATAGCCCTCGTAACACACCGATTGTTGCCAAATTGGGTTCGTCATCGTCACCATCGTCTCGTAGCATTAATGCATTGCAAGATGAAGCAAATGAAGAAAATCGGTTTTTGATAGATTTGCTAATCTTATGTCCCATTGGAAAGCTCAAGAAGCTTCAAATTCCGCTTCGTTTAAAGCGGTTGATAAGAGTTGTTTGTCTTGTGGTGGAGCTCATGATCTTTCTGAGTGCATTACCGCGGATGGTAACACTTCGAGTGCTTATGTAGCCACGAGAACTTATAACCAAAACGGTCAAGGTTCCCGCCAAAATCAAGCTCCACCAAATCAAAATGCTAATAACTATCGAAACAACAATCAAGGTGGTAATTATCAAGGCAATCAACGTAACTACAACAAGGGTAATTATCAAAGTGGAAATGGGCAAATTTCAAACCAAAACCAAAACCGTGATTTTCAAACTACCACACAAGGTTTTCAAAATGATCACACCAAAAATCTTCAAGGAGAATTTTTGAATTATGCTAAGGCAAACGATGCTAAGTTTGACAATATGCAACGTGAAATGGTTAGCTTAAGATCCGAGTTGAAAAACGAGCTTAAAAACGAACTTACTAATGAACTTAAGACTCATGCTAATAAAATGGAAGGAAATGTTCAACGTCTCCAACAAAATCAACAAAAAATGGAGCAAGGTCAACATGAGATTAAGCAAGAGTTGTTAAAAGCGGATGCTAGGCAATCTAAGTTTGAAGATCGAATGGGAAAATTGTTTGAAGCTATCATGTGTAAACCCTCTTCTTCGGGTGGTCTTCCTAGTGATACCATTGTGAACCCGAAAGGAGAATTGGAGGTTATTACTACTCGTAGTGGTAAAACTTTCAAAGAACCCATTTCTCGTCCAAGTACTTCTACGGAGAAGGAAAAAGAGAAAGAACCCGAGGTGGTGGTTGAAAAGGAGCAAATTCCAAGCCCACGAAGTACCGCTCAAACTACACCTACGGTTGAACCAACACCAATAGTGGAACCCGAGATTCCAAGGCCGATGCCTATGCCCCAACCCACACCACCCTTACCTTAACCTTCAAGACAAAACAAGGAAAAGGCACAAGAACGAAATAATTATCAATTTGAACTTTTTATGAAAATGTTTCGTGACTTGCATTTCAATATAAGTTTTGCCGACGCCTTAGTCATTATGCCTCGATTTGCCGCGAACTTCAAAAGTATGTTGAATAACAAAGAGAAATTGCAAAAATCGTCTAGTTGTTCTTCGGTTTTTCTTAGCCGCATACCTCAAAAAGTCGGTGATCCCGGCAAGTTTTTAATCCCATGTGCTATACAAGATATGGAGGAATGCTACGCCTTGGCCGATCTTGGTGCTAGTATTAATTTGATGCCTCTTGAGATTTTTAAGTCACTCAATCTTCCCAATCTCACTCCTTCAATAATGTCAATCGAGATGGCCGATCATTCTACGATTCTAGCTTGTGGAGTAGCCGAGGACGTCTTCGTGAAAGTTGGAAAGTTCTACTATTTCGTGGACTTTATTGTTGTTGACATTCCCATCGATCCTAAAGTTCCTCTAATTTTAGGTCGATCATTTTTGGACACCTCGAGAGCACTTATCGATGTGCATGCAAGAAAAATCACTCTTCGTTTCAATGAGGAAGAACTCGTCATAAATGCAACTCAAAACTCCACACTTTCTCATGTGTATTCTATCATGTCTTTGAACAATGTTAGTCCCATCAAAAGTATTTGTAAAAAGATTTCAAAAAGAGTTTTAGAAGTTGACGATAAAAACGATTTTCCGTCCCCTCCGCCGGTGGAGGTTAAGAGGGTTAAGCCTACGATTCCAATCACGAATGATTCTTCGGATGATGAATGTGTTGATCCCGATGGGGGAGTTTTCTTTGCTAACAAACGTTTTGAGAACTTACCACCACCTTTACCAAAACGGTTTTCAAATGTGAGAATTTTTAGTGTGACTAACATTGCTTTAGAAACACCAAATATTTTTGACATAATTAAATCAGGTTTTCATAAGGAGAGTTTAAAAGATGAAAAAGGGAAAGATTTTAAAATGAATTTAAAAGAATTTTCTACAATTCTAACTCCGACATCACCACGTGTATTGAGTACTACAAGCTCGTCTTCTCCTTTTGACGATGCTTTGTGTGGACCTAGTGTGGGGGAAGCCCCTTATGTTCCCTCCCCTTTCTCCACCGAGGACGAGATATTTGATCCCGGAATTGCTTATAAAGGGAAATCTCAGTCTTCCACCGATGCAATAAATGGAAAATCTTTCTATTTGATTGGTGCGAGTCTACCTCGAGTACCTCAATGTTTTTATGACTTACCCATTGTCCCACCCTTCTATTTCTTCTCATCTATTTTCTTGAAACCATTTGGGTTTGTGTTGGCACACGATGAAGTGGCGTTGATTTGTTTTTCCAATGAAAACGAGAACGCCATCTTCGATCCCGGTATTTTGCACCATCAAAGGACTTAGTCCTTAATACCGGTTGCTTTTTGGGCCTTGTTTATCATGTAAGCCCCACTTAAAATTGACCATACCATGATAATCCCTAAATGATCACATTTATGGGGATTCGAGTCGAGCTTTTGACTCGGTTATCAAAAACAAGGTGCCTCGTGGGGGAGACCCATGATTATCCATGTACATATTATTGCTTTCTAATTAGTTTAACGTGAGGGGATTTGTTCCCTTCCATCCTTTGTTTCGTGGTTGTTTGTGCATTGTGGTTTTTAGATCATTATCTTCACGATTGGAGCCTCTCGTGTTCGTTTTATGGGAGCACTCGATCGTTTTCTTTGAAGACTTTCTCAATATCCAAATGATATATCCTTTGATGTTCTAACCTTAGGTTTTTAGCACACTTCATAAACGGCTATTAATTTATTGGTTACACCCTTTCCATGCTAGATTAGGCATTCGACTACGTCTCTAGTATGGGGGTGTTTGCACCCCTAGACTCGAAACATTGAGGACAATGTTTAACTTTAGTATTGGGGGGGGGGGGGTGAATAGATACTTGCCTTGCCAAACCTTCACGCTTTCCAAAGTTTATCTTTTTGTTTATCGTTTTTGTTGCAAAATAAGGCTAGAAATGGCCAAATTTTAAAATTATTCTCATGTTTTATAAGTGTTTGAAGACACGAATGTAGGTTTTCCGATGGCGAGAATAAGAGTAATTTTTGACTCGACCGTGCGTGTTGAGCACTTAGCTTTGATTCCTTAAATACACATTAGGCTAAGTCTCTTAAATGAGGACGAGAAATGATAGGGTTAATTATAAGTTACTATGCTAAACATAGAGTACTCGTATTCTTTCAAAAACTCATGTGTTCTCGTTGTTTGCTTATTCTCCCTTCGCATGTAAATATTTTTTGCTTAATATTGACTTAGCGGTTTAGTTAGGATTGTTGGGTTTTCTAGTCTTTTCTAGTAGCTTCCGTGTAATTAAATTGGGAAGACATTAAGGTATCGTCAGCGTCACGGTTTTGAAGTATTGGCAACCCCAATAATCGAAAGCTTCACCCAATAATAAGATTTCAAATGCTCACCTAAATCTAGCAAACAATTTGAAGCCCCACAAGGCCGAAAAATCTATGCAAAATTGAAAGTGAATCAAGCCTTAATCTTCGAAGCTTTAAAGATCCAAAATTCGCTTTTGCGTGAGGATATACGTCTTTGGCTAATAAAACCACCGATGAGGCGGATAATAAAAGGCAAGGCAAGACCGAAGTCATAATAAAAGCTTCATGGCGAAGTTGAATAAAAGATGGAGGTAAACCAAAGATAATAAGGCCCTTCCGTTAGGGGGCGTATAAAAGTCTTGGTAATAAGTCTCATGTTCAAAACCGTTATAAAACCGTGTTTATCGATTCTTCTTGTCAACTTAATTTTTTAACATCGTTGTCTATTAGGAGGGGTTATTGATTTGATGGTCTTAGTTACACCGTTAGGACTCTATTTTTAGACCTAAATCTCTAATATCACATAAGTCAAACAATGTATCCTCGTGAAACATTCAAGACAAAATAAAATATAAGAGATACAACTTAGGAATAATGGGAGGATAAGTACGTGATTAGGGCATATGAGTAGTGTTAGCATTACTAACTTATAATGACAATGATCTCGTTGCACGCTTGGCATGTAATTGGGGTGAAAATCGAGGACGATGAAATTATTTCTAACGAAGCATTCACGTGTTCTTATTCTATGAACCTAAACGTCCCATTTTGCGATGAAAATCATACATTATGTCTAAAACGCAAGTAGTAGTAATAGTAGTAGTGTAGCTAGTTTATCGTTCAATAAAGTGAATAAAAATGAATTTTGGAGGTGCTATGATACTTTATTCTAGCATTGCGTGAGGGCACGGCAATGGTTTAGTATGGGGGAGTGATGAGACTGCTTTTATACATAGTCTCATCGTCCAAATTGGGCTTAAAATGCATAAAATATCATTAAAACTGCCAAATATATGCTCGTGTTTGTTGCTTGTGTATTTTAGGTTCGGATATTGAGGAAATGACAAAAAGATCACAAGAATCAATCAAAAACAAACACGGGAAACGAAGCCGCACAATGAACCGGGCCCAAGAATGGAATTTCCAAAAATGACCTTGAAGAATTGAAGATTGGCAAGAATGGTCCCTCAACTTTAGAAGACTTGTCATTTTATACCCCTAAATTACTTGTGGGTCCCTAAAATATCAAGTATTTGCATATTCAGTCCTTGGAGAATGAAGGAAGTACAAAAGAAGTCCTTGAAACAAGTTTGTAAAAATGTTGTGCCAAATTTGACAAGCTGCCTAAAGTTGTTATAAAGGAATTCAAAGTTGTTGGCTATTTAATTCTGAATGAACAAGAAAGGAAACTTTAGGGGCCAAACTGGTCAAACACTCAAACTCACCACCACCAATCAACACTCCACATCACCCCCATCATCCACTCACAGCCCTCCACCTCACTCTCCTTCCCACGTCAACATTCCACCCAACTTAAATAATCAGTATTAACTGGTTATTTAATCTTCCTACCAAAACACTTATTTAAAATCATTAACCCCCAAAACAGATTAACCAACTCCTTAAACACCCCAAGAACCCTAATTTACCCAGTAGCAATCTTCTTTAATCCAAAGGGGTTTTTGCTTAATATTTCCAGATCACTGATTAACCTCTTTGTCACCAAAACCCACACCAAAACCGTGACCAAGACACACCCATGTGTCTTGTGGGGCCTCCCCTGCAACGTCTTTTTCTTCCCAAACCCAAAAAGGGGACAAGATAAACGTCCATGATGATATTCCTTGCTCCCAAAGGTATAAAAGACGTCCATGATCAACTCTTCATGGCTGGCATTCACATGATACCCGTTTGACTGAATTTCAAACTATGAAGACCAAGGGCAACATTGGATATTCCAGGATTAGGGTTTTTAGCTTTTTAGCTCTTGTATTATTTTATTCAAGGGTTCTAGTATCTTCTTAGGCTAGTATAAATACAAGTCGTATGTGGCTGTATTCATTGTTCCAGATTTTGCTTTAAAATATTGTAATTCCTTTTTAAAGTTATAAAAGTTGGTATTTGTTTGAAAAGTAATTCCTTTTTATTGTTTAAAAGTTGGTGAGTGTTTGAAAAGCATAATCTGAGTTCCATAAATAACTTTTGGTTTTGTTAAGTTAAATTCAGAAAGTTAAGGTTTGGTGAGAGGACACTTAATCCAAAGTCTTGAACTTTCTGTGTTAGTTATAGAAGCTATTAGCTTATTTGGTGGACAACCAAATAAGCTACATAAGCTTGTATAAGCTACTTCACCATATTCAGTCTTTCCAAGTTTTCTAAATTTTCAAATTTTCATTCAAGAAAAAAATCAGTTTTTTTAATATTTTTGCTTCATTTTTAAAGCTATAAGCTATAAGTTGACTTGTCAATAAGTCAATCTTATAGCCTATAAGCTCTTGTACCAGGATATTCTTGCTCTTGGTTGTCTGTTTTTGGCAGGATTCAAAACAAGAACTAATACCATCATAACCATCATCTTGCATTCCATTTTTAGCAGCCCAAAAGGTTCTACACAAGCCCGGGCTTGTTGGAGGTGGCTTTTCAGCCATTGTGGGACCTGGATTGTAGGTCCCACTAGGTAAATCCCTTGTTCTTTGTTTTCAATTTTCTAGTTAATGATTTGTGTAATTTATGTGATATTGGTGAAAAATGCATGAAATTTGTCTAAGTGTTGGATTATATGTTTGTTCATGTTTATGTTAGGGTTATATGCATGTGTAGTTGGATTTAAATCAGTTTCAAGAAGATTTGATAGCATTTGATTTGAAAACAAACCAAGTTCTGAAATTAAGGGGTGTTTGGATTAGGGTTTTAAGAAGATAGTTTGACAAGCTTTTGTCTTAAAACCCAGCTAAATACACTACTTAGGGTCTTGGTAGGTCTCATTTGTATTTGGATTTCAGTTTGGTAGAGTTAAAAACAAATTTGCATGTTAAAAATTAAGAAGAGTAGCCTAAATTCAGAAAATGCCCTTGGTGACTGATTTTTGTTGATTTGGTTCATTAAATTCTTAAATCTGTTAGAAGTAGGGTTTAAGTAGGGTTTGTAATTGATTGTATGCTAGTTGGTGGGATTGTGTGCAAGATTTAGCCAAGTGAAAATCACATTTGTGCCATTTGAACCAGGTCACTGTTCATCAGACACCACTCATGCTTAATCAGAAACATTTTGGTGCTTGATTGTGATATTTGTGTGTAAGACTTGTGTGATTTTATTGTTTAATTGACTTCCCACAACCCAACTGATTGTGGGAGTGCCCCCATTGTCCAAAGAACAAGCTCAATAAGCTTTCCTAGGCTTATAAGGTCAACTGACCAATATTTTACACTAGCAGTGGGAAAGAGGTTCCCCCTGCTAATACACAAGTTAGCACTGCTACACTACTAGACAAAACCTTTGGACATGTCACTTTCAGTCTTTTGATTTTTTGTCTTTAGTGGGTGAAAATTGGATTTAGGACTTGAAACAAATTGCAATATTTTTTTAATTTTATTTTTGATTTTTCTGTTTAATTAGTTTCTAATTTACTGTTCATTTTATATTTTCTAGATTAAATTGCATTTTTAAATACTTTTTAATTTCTGATTTTTGTCTTCTAGTGTGAAAAAGTGTTATTTTTCAGTTTTAACAATTTTCATAGATTTAGAAAAATAATTTAAGATTTTTAGTTTAAAAAGTTTTTACTGTTCACTTTTTATTTATTTTTTTAGAATTAAATTAGTTTAATTAGGGTTTTATTTATAACTGTTTTTGTCTTTTAGTGCAAAATTTTATATTTTTCAAACTTTTTCATTTTTCTACTGTTCTTTAGAGTAAATTAGGATTTTTAAAAGTGTCAAATTAATTTTGGCATTATTTTATTATTTTTTATAATTATTTTAGTTTAAAAATAGTTTTTAGTGATTTAAAAATAGAAAAATAGTTTTTAAAATTTAGGAAAAATACTTTTTAGTCTTTAGATAATATAAGTGAGTTATTTGCTCAATAAAATATTATTTTGGACATTTTGATTAATTATATTTAATTTTAGGGCTTTAATTAGCATTTAAAATTGAATATTTAATTAATAAAAGGTTTTAAAATATTTTTATTGGATTTTTATTCTTATTTACATTATTTTAGACTTAGTTTTAGCTTTTAATTAATTTTTAGGTTTAATTTTTTAATTTGTAGCTTTTTACGGTTTTACGTGAACGACCTTTTCGTCTTAGCTCGATCCGTCATCGTAACCGTCAATCTCTTCTAATCTCATTTCTTCTTTTCTTTTTCTCAATATAATCACAAACCATTAATCATTTCATAACATAAAACACTAGCCTCCTCCTGAACGAACTAACTTTAGGGTCATTTACACACGGTTTTCCTAAATCGTCGTGCTTACCCTATATTTTAGGTGCTTGTTTTTCCTAAAGCAAGTGTCTAATTTTTACAACTATCATAGCGCGACAAAAAGCGTTGAGTCATGTCATCCCAATTATGAATGGAATTCTTCGGGAGACGATCAAACCATTTCTCGGCGTGGTGTGATAAAGTATGTGGGAAGAGTTGAAGGCGAAGAACATCCATTGTGGCACCGGGCAACTTCATGCTTTGGGTGATTGTAATGAATTTGTCAAGGTGTTTGTTGGCATCATCATCAGGCATTCCAGCGAATGGATTAGTTTTCACTTGTTGGATCATGTGATGCTTCATCGAAAACTCTGGAGCCGTGATTTGCATCGGCGCAATCGGTCATCCTCGTCCAAACATGGTAGGTTGACAAAGCTCCTCCATTGTCTGAAGATCGGGCTGTGGAAGAAGATTGTTGTTGTTATTGTTGAGGTGCGGTGGATTATTGTTGTTGTTCACACCTGCCATAGCTAAATCTTTACGAGTCTCGGGCTCTTGATAAGTAGAAGATCTAGTACGCATACACCTACAAAGGCAAAAGAAAACAATACCAAACACAAAGAGAATATATATACACTATAAAGATAAAAATAAAATCTTTTTGGATTTTTGAAATTTTTTAATTTTTATGGATTTTTGAAATTTTTAGGCAAGAATATAACGCTCACGAATGAACGGATCCCAAAAAGCAACGCGTCTCTCGCAGAAAACCGTTAATCTTTACGAAAAGAGCCGGCAGCGGCGCCATTTGATAACTAGCTTTTGCCTAGTAAGAAAATATCGTTGTTCCAAGTCTAATCGAATTGATAACTGGTTAACTATGCGACTCAGCTGTCTTTTGGTGAAAAAAATAGTTGTGTCGTTGTAGTAAATTTAAAAGTGCGAGACTTTAAAGTAAATCTAAATCTAATTTAAAATAAATGACAAGAATTTAAAAGCGAGACGAGAAATTAAAAGGCACTAAAAGTAAATAACGCAAACTTAAAACTATCTAAGGCAAATTTAAAACGCAACTAAAACTTAAACTAAGGCAAGGCTTAAAATAAATCTAAGGCAAGTAAACTTAAAGTGCGACTAAGTAAAAAGGCGGGAAAAGTAAAGCTTGAATATTAAAAATTAAAACTTAAAAACAGAAACTTAAAATAACCTGAAAACAGCTCATTCGGAATAATCCTTCGTTCGGAATAAATCACTCGTTCGGAATGTCACCTTCGTCCGGAATAATTTCTTCTTCACTCGGAATATTTCAACATAAAACACTCATTCGGAACAATTGGCTCATCCGGAATATTAGAACAAAACCTTCATCCGGAATAAATCCTTTATCCGGAATATGTCACTTATCCGGAATAAACTCTTTATTCGGAAGATTGCCTTGATTCGGAATATTTGATGTTCCGAATGAACACCTTGATTCGGATAATAAATGTTCTGAATGAACACCCCTTGATTCGGAATGCTGTCTTGATCTGGAACAAATTCTCCAATCCTTCGTTCGGAATGTTCCGAATGAATACCTTTATTCGGAATAACTTGGATGTTCCGAATGGACTCCTTTATCCGGAATATTGGATGTTCCGAATGAACACCCGTTGATTCGGAAGAAGTTGTTGATCTGGAATGTTTCTTTGGTTCGGAATGTGGCACTGAGCCGGAATATCAAACTGATCCGGGATATGTCACTTATCCGGAATGTTTGCTTGGTTCGGAACAATCACAACACCACCTTTATCCGGAATAAACAGCTTGGTTCGGAATAACCTGGAAACAGAAATCACGAAGAACACGGGGACAAAAAGAAATACGGATCTAACCAAAACTAATCAAAATCAACCACAGGATTAAATCAAACTAATCAATAAACATCTACTAATCATAAACAAACAATCCAAAACAATCAAACTAACAAAACTAATCAAAATAATCAAAACCCACTTAATTAAATCAAATAAAACTCAAGAACATGAACATAAACAATAAAGCATAAAGATTAAGATCAAACAAGAAAGGAAGATAGAAGATTGACAATAAAAGTAAAGATTGACAATAATTAAAAGGAAACTTACTTGAAATTAAATGAATTTAAAGTTCAAGACAATTAAGTAAATGACATGTATTTAAATGTGCAAAAATTAAAGTGGAAGAGCTAATTGTCACACTTAGCCAACAAAAACAAATGAAAGGAAAATGAAGACTATTTATAGGAGGATTAGGGAGGTGCTTAGAGGAAGCTTCCTCCCCTCTTTCTTCTTTCTTTAATTGCATCATTAAGTCCTTAATCTTCTTAGTTCTTCGACTTTAATGACTTTGTCTCGGGATTTCTTTAAACTCGTCTTGAAATTTCTTCATAAATAAGACTTGAGTTCTTCGGCTTTTAGTAAACTTCCGTCTTTTGACTTTTTCTTCGATAAATCTTCAGAATTGGTCTTGGACTTCCGTTCTTTTTGCACTCTTGATTTCTTGACTTCGTCTTTTGTCTTTTTCTTTCATAAAAGCCCGTAAATGCCTGTGTTTTCTCCCCTTTTCACAATTTTGTCCTAAATCACAACAAAAACACAAACCACACATAATTCCGACATTTACGACATAAAATACACGTTTTGGCTTGGTTATTATTGTAGTTAAATGGTAAAAAGGATGGGTGTTTACACACCTATTAGTTATCAAATTCCCTACCATGATCCGTCCTAATAGAGACAATTGAACATCCTAGTTGATTTTGGATCCTTCGAATAAAGGTTTCGAAATGATTGAAAGCTTCATTCTTAAAAGCCAAAAATCTAGTTCAAGTGAATCTAGAATAGTCATCAACTATAACTAGGGTATAAAGGTTACCTCCATAACTCCGTATGGCGGAAGGTCCAAAGAGATCCATATGTAGGAGCTCGAGGTACCGAGAGGTCGATACCAAGTTCTTGGCCTTGTGACTTGAGTGAACTTGCTTCCCAACTTTGCAAGCATCACAAAAGTGATTATCAAACTTAATCTCGGGGAGATGTCTTACCAACTCCTTAGAGACAAAAGATTGAATTAAACGCATATTAGCGTGACCTAATCTCCTATGCCAAAGAGTAGAACTATCATCTAAAGTCGCTAGACATAAGTTGTCCTTTGACTTCCTATTGACCTTCATGACATAAAGCCCATGCTTTCTAACATCTTTTCCAATGATCTTTCCATCTTTTACGATTCCACTATCATGTTCCGAAAAGATGACCTTACACTTATTGTCAAAAATTTGACCTATACCTAACAAATTAAACCCTATGAAACCCTAAAAATTAAATCACAGCTCCAATAAATACATTAATCTAGGGTTTTGGACGAAACCCTAACTCTTTATCTCCTCCAATTCGTCAAAAATAACCCTCTTTTCTGCTTTAAATCGATCTAGGGTTTAGGTAACCCTAGTTCATGATTCATGTGAAAAGCAAAAACTGAATACCTCATTATGCAGCAAACTTCGACCTCGAATAACTTCTTCATTAGGGCTCGGTGAGATTCTAGACACAAGTGCCAAGAATCTACAGTTCAAAAATCACGAAGATCCAACGGTTAACGAAGGAGAAAACGTGTTTTGAACAGGGATGTCCACAGAAAACTGCATTCACTCACTGCTGACTTTGACGCTTAATAACTTTTGATTGGGGATAAAACTCGACAATCCCTCCGGTGGATGTTTAGATATATGTATGTAGAACACACATATAAAATTTTGTGACGATCTAACGGTTCAATCAAAAGTTATGACCTTCTGAATACTGCTGCGCACACAAAAACGTCCAGAAAAACCCTAGACGGATTTTTCTTCTTTTCACCATACACGAACACCTTGTTGGTCCTAGCATCACGAGCCACGAGGCTCTGATACCAATTGTGGAAACCTTGGTTTCCGGATCTTTGAAGCTACTAGGAATGATCATTGTTCATATGATTAAATAATCAAAGCGGAATTAGAACAACAACCATTAACAAGGTGTTTGGACACAATAGACATGAATTAAAACAAATGGGATTGCTCATTATATTAATAACAAACAACCACTAGGTGTGTGTACATTGAATCCCACACCTAGTCGACACACGCATTAGGTTTACATTGTATATGAAATTATGAATAAACCTAATACCCTTGATTCCTTTTATAGTGTAAGGATTAGGGTTTACAAGAGATAAGAATGAATAAACATGTGAATCTTCTATTTAAATAACTATATACAGAATATATCCTGCATATATGTCCAAATAGAAGCTTCTAAAGGCTTCTTTGTCTACGTTTTGTCAATGCTTGAATTGCATGTGACAATGCTTGAATTTCTCTTGACAATGCTTGCTTCCATCAACGCCTAATTTGTTCTTGTCAACGCCTGGAATGCTCTTGTCAACGCTTAGACAAATACCTTCATGTTTTCTTCGTTTTTGAGTTTCTGCCACATCAACTTTTTGACCCAACATATGTTATCGACGTGTTTAACATTTTCGATGGCCATGAAGTCAAGAGAAATCTTACCTTTGCCAATGATGTTACCACGTAGTTTACTAGCAAAAGTGACGTTACCTCCATTATATGCTTTGTACGTAGAGAAAAAGCTTTGATTACCCGTCATGTGTTTATAACAACCACTATCCTTAATCCACCCGTCGGGTTCCAAATCGATTCCCAAGCATATCTCTTTGGAAGAATGAGTCATGAGACATTTTTCGTCTTTAGCATTATCGTCACATTCTTCACCACTATCGCTACATGAACCACCAACGAAAGCCGTGTGATTCATGTCGCGAGATGACTTGGGACAATCACCGATGAAGTGGTTTAGGTCACCACATCTAACGCATTTCCTATCACCATTGTAATTCTTGACAAATCGGTTTTTGGAAAATGCCTTCTTGTCGTTGCTTAGTTGTCTTACATGTTGACCTCGCCTTTTAAAGAACTTCTTGAAGTCTCTAACCGCCATAGCATATTCCACATCATCATCTTCCGAGGAGGATCTATCATGATCACTTTGCACCTTCTTGGCTTTGAGTTCTAGAGACTTTCTTTCAATCTTGGTTTTCACCATTTCTGTGTCCTTCAAAATTATCATTTCATGAAACTTTAATTGCCAGTAAGTTCATCAAGTGATAATGTAGTAAGGTCCTTTGATTCTTCAATTGTCGTGACTTTAGCTCTCCACTTTGGATGCAACGCCCTAAGAAACTTCCTAACATTGTTCTTGCTAGAAAAACCTTCATCAAGTGCTTTTATACTAGTAAAACCTAGCAAATGCACTATCAATAGTTTCATCTTCTAAGATGACAAATTGTTCATATTGTTGAACAAGAAGACCGATTTTACATTCTTTGACTTGGCTATTACCTTGGTGGGTTACTAAAAGAGTATTCCAAATATCTTTAGCAGTTTTACACATGAAAATCCTTTCATACTCTTTCTTAGGTAAAGCATTATAAATCACCATTTTAGCCTCATTATTTTTAGAAAGTTTCTTCTTAGTGTCATTGTTAGAATTTTCAAAAGTTACTAACTCTTTCTTTTTAGAAACTTCACTATATTGATAAGGTAAAAAATCACCATTGGTAATAGCATGCCAAATATCTAAATCTTTTTATTTCATATAAGTCTCAGATCTATTGTTCTAATAAATAAAACTATCGGTTTCAAAAAGAGGTGGTCTTTGCATAGAATTGCCCTTCTAGGTACCTGTTGGAATCCATAGATCGATTCCAATTGTAGAAACTAGAAGGGGGGGGGGGGTTTGAATAGTTTCTCAAAATTTACTTGTGAAATAACGGTTTCAAAAATCCTTTTCAAAAACTTAGGCTTGTGCAAATATGTAAAATCTTCTTATACACAATATGGACAAATGATAGTGCAACTAAGCTAATAATCACAAGTATGTGTAAGTAAATAATAATGAATGTAAAGAGATAAGGAAAAGAAAGATCAAACCAAACACCAAGGATTTATAATGGTTCGGCAAGGAAGCTCACTCCTCGTCCCTACTCCACTCCTCGAGTACTCCTTAATCGATAGTTCACTAATCAACAAACTCCTTAAGGTGGAGAAACCGTACACGTCGCTTAACCAATCCTAACTCTAAGCTAAAAGGTCGAGCCTTAATCTTAGCTAGGACCAATCTACACCAATATACTTTAAGGACTAGGGATTAACCACACTACATACACAACTTCTAAATAGATACAACTACTTGGGTCTTCACAACACAACTTCTAAATAACACAACTACTTGGATCTTTACAACACAACTAAAATGAATAAATAAAACTTGATCTTCAATATATCTTGAAGTAGACTCAACATTTCATGGATGAAAGTGTTCTTCTCTTTGCACTTGAAGAGGAAGAGATGGGAGGAGAAAGATTCACTTCTAAACAAGTAATAATCAACAAAATAACCAAGGATTTGAAAGATTTAAGAAGTATAATTGAATCTGAAAATTTGTGTGCAAAAGAGGTGAAGAGAACATCTGAGAATGGTCCACTATTTATAAGACAAAAGCCCAACGGCTCTTTCTGGACGCGGTTCCTTATTGATGCATGCGGTTCCTTATCGATAAGGATCCGCATATGCATTTAAGGAACCATGGAGGTACACTCGACACCCTTTTGTCTTTTAGTGGGGTAGTCACATCTGGTGTAATATTTATCCCCAAGGGATTTTCCTAAACCATATGGAATATGCCATTTTCAAATTTTCAAATATTTAATTTAATAAAACATTTTCTTAAAAATAAAGTTTAATTAAAAGCTTTGTCACATTTGATAAAGGTGAGTTTTAAGATAACTTAAATCCTTGATCACTTAATTAAGATGAAAACTTGTTTATTCATACCTTAAGTGATAATAGTTGAAATGAAAAAAATACTTGAACTCAAGAATTCGTTTTTCGTTGTTTTCGTAAATGCTTGTTTTTATATATTGTCGTAATCAAAACAAAGCAAGACCGAAAAATGCAAGTAACGTTTTTAGGCATCATTGCATTAACAACATTATTTAAAGATGTTGTTACAAAATAGATGGATGTTAGCCTTAAAATGTGTGCGACTAACGGAATTACATTAGTTTCATAGCCGGGACTTGTAGGGACTAATATTGTCATATGTATAGTCCAAGTCCCGGGCTATATAAACCCCTCCATACTTCCATGGAGGGGTGAGGCTTTTCATTTCTTGTCTTACCTTTCTCTCTCTAGAATAAAACACACTTTTATTCTCTCTTGTTTCTCTCACTAAAATGGCTAAACAACACTTTTATCCTCCCCGACCTCCGGATCTTTTACCCGTGTTCATGTGAATCCAATTTAACAATTGGCATCAGAGCTAACCGGGGGTGTTTCGTGTTTTTGTATCCATGTGGTTTATGTTAATGTCGCGTTATCAGTTTTACGAGTTATCAGATTCGCGTGTTATCCTGATTCAAGGTTGGTGTTCGTGTTTCTTTAATATCGTTGTTAATCTGATAGTGTCTCGTTATAGTATGTTTCTTGTCCTTTATTCTTGTCATTCCTCGTTACAAAGTTTTTGTCAAATTTCTTGGTACCTGCTTAGTTTTTTTTTTGTCCCTATCCTCCATTATTAAATCTAATATGTTTGGGAAAAGGACAAATACAAATGGTACAAAACCATTTTTTTGGGTATCTTCAAAGTTGGGCAAAACCCTTTTGCGATGGCACATTCAGACGTAGACATTGCGATGGCTTCTTTTTCGGATTTATTCCGATGGGTCTTTTTAAACATTCCGATGGATAGGGCTGGATCTATTGCGATGGGACTTATTCAGATGGGTCTCATTGCGATGGGTGGCTTGATCCATCGCAATGGCATTCATGTCGTCATGCTGCCAAAATTTTTCCAACATTGCGATGGATTTTGGTTTTGGATTGTATTGAAAAAAATTTATATTGCGATGGATGAAGTTTGACACATTGCGATGGACTGTATTAAAACATTGCGACAAGACTGAAATCATCGAGACCCATGACCCAACATACCAGCCTTTTCACTCCAATAATCAACTCCAAATCTATATCCCAACCCTTCGTCTCCTAATCCCAACTAGACTCGAACATCAAAACTTAATTTCAAATAAAAAAAAAAAATCAAAATGATCTCAGTTATGTTTCTATATCTTTTGAAGATATGTGAGACCCTTAAGATCTCTTAGAAACAATAATCCATCACTGACCTTTCTCAAAATCGACATGCAATAAACATCAACCTACCCGTGACTCCTAATAGATCTTCAAGCCGAGTATCATTCGAACACATCCTCTGTTTGTGCTAACTTCGAAATGAAGTGAAACGATTACAAGCCTTTTATTTTTTATATTGGGTTTGTCATGGGTAATTATTTGGATGATTATAAATTGATTCGGGTGTATTGGGTGTTCTATTGGATGCTGATGTGAATGGTTTATGATTGATTTGGAAGAGTAATCATTTGTGTTATATTGAGAAAAGAGATGAAATCTGATTTGTTCATGGAGATACAAGGTTGGAGGTGACAGGTTGAGAGATGAGGACGGGGCGGAGTATACTAGAATGAGGTTAGGTAATCTATGAGGAATTTAGGGATTCATTGTTTTTTATATCCCCTAATCTCTAGATCGTATATTATTTACTCCTAATTGGACTGGCAATCACGACTGGGCCAGTATAACTCACACTGACGGGCCGAATACTTTTATCAGTTGTGATGCAAGGTTGAATGAGTATTGACATTAACATGGGCCGGGTAACTAAATTGATAGCTGGATAATACTATGCGCTAAATTGGACATGAAAATGATTGTGTAGCCGGCTCCCTACAATTTGGTTATAATGTTATGTGATTTGGGTTATTGGATACACGGATAATAGATATATGGTGATTACGGGTTTTTCCGATTAAAGAAAACCTTTGTTTTGAACCTATATTTTTCGGAAATTTTTTCGACGACCTCACCGCGGAGGTCGATCCGCGCATCAGTTGGGTATATGATGGATTTGGCTTCCAAGTAAAGTTAACTAAATGACATTGACCGCTTCTCGTCTCTTTTAGTCAATGTCTAGTTAATGGCATTCAAACAACACAGACACACACGACAACCTCACGACAAAAACAAACAAACACCAAAACGATCCTTTAAGATTCACTAAATTATCAAAATGGCTAGTATTCGGGCAAAGTAATGTCAAGTGATTACGAAGTGGATTTGGTATTTATTATTTGAAGGTGAAGTGGAATATCACGAAGGCGTCTACTCAATTCATCATCGAGCCTTTTCACCCCCTCTATCGATTGATGATTCGCTTCAGCATTTATGATTGAGACTTGATTTATCTAGTTTCCACTGTCAAGGGGTGGATGGTCGACGACATGGAAAACTATCACTTAAGGAGTTACGTTGTAGTGCTCAGTGTCACACTCACCTGTAGTTGTGGATACTTCAAGAGGTGTTTTACATCTTATACTACTCTCTTCTTTTATGTATAAGGTACTAAGAGACGTTTCTCTGCACCGTTCATCAATCAACAACAGTGCTAAGCGTAAGTAACAAATTTGGGAGATTGTACTTCAGTTTCAAGTTTGGAATATCAGGTTTACTTCACCAGTGGTCACTACATATAGCCGAAAGAATACGAGGTCGGTAGGTTTAGCCAGAGAGTACAAGAGTAGAGATGTGATCAGCAAACAATTCTCACGAGCAACTTGAGCTACAAAACGTCAACATAGATTTCTACTTCAGACACGAACATCTCGCGATTCTGATTGTACTTGTCAGATGATGCTCCCGAGTGTTCTTAACCACCATACTCTTGACAAGAACATCTCACGATTCTGATTGTACTTGTCAGATGATGTTTCCGAGTGTTCTTAACCTTCTTACTCCTGATAAGAACATCTCGTGATTCTGATCGTACACGTCAGTTGATGCTTCTGAGTGTTCGTAACCATCATACTTTCGACAAGAACATCTCGCGATTTTGACCGTACACGTCAGATGATGCTTCCGAGAGTTCGTAACCATCATGGGGGAAGAACGTGTACTTTTGGGTACTTAGTTCAACTTCCAGGGGGAAGTATTCTACAAGCGTGAGAAGATTTGTTGCTGATTTCTTACATGTTCCCCTAAACACATTATCATGAAGACCAAAAATGTCAAGGTAGCAGTTACTTGGTGGGGTTTACTTCTTCGTCTACAAAATTCCGCTGTGCACTTTAAATGTCAAAGATAGAAGATTGCTCAAGCTACAGGTTCTGCTCAAGACAGGGATATTGGTTTGGGGGGAAGCTGATTCAGAAGCTTCGTCAAAAAGAAGTCTATGAAGAAAGCTTTTCAAGACATGTGGTATGAATTGGGGGGAAGTTAATCCAGTTCATACATGATACAATGGTTCCTCAACAAGCAAAGACAAAGAGGATTCAAACTGGGGTATAAGTTTTTCTAGAAGACTTGAAGACAACGGTGTCATCCTCAGCATTGGAAGCAAACTTAATATTGTCATATTTTTGTTGTATTTGCATTTGTTAGGTACATTGTAAGTAATTCCGTATGTCACCACATTGGGGGAAGATTGTTAGCCTTAAAATGTGTGCGACTAACGGAATTACATTAGTTTCATAGCCGGGACTTGTAGGGACTAATATTGTCATATGTATAGTCCAAGTCCCGGGCTATATAAACCCCTCCATACTTCCATGGAGGGGTGAGGCTTTTCATTTCTTGTCTTACCTTTCTCTCTCTAGAATAAAACACACTTTTATTCTCTCTTGTTTCTCTCACTAAAATGGCTAAACAACACTTCTATCCTCCCCGACCTCCGGATCTTTTACCCGTGTTCATGTGAATCCAATTTAACAATGGATGGTTAAGATTACATGTTATGTTTGGATTAAAAATGCTATAATAGTTTAGATTCGCTCTTTTAATCTTAATTTTTGGTTGGGAATTAAGATGAGAATATACACCTTTTATAGATAGTACTAGCATGGTATCTATGCAATGCAGCGACAAATACCCGTGGATTTTTTTTGCAATTAAATTATTGATAAAATGTAAAATATTTTAATTAAAATAAATAAAATCGCTAAAAATGAAAAAAAAAATTGTAAATATATCAAAATTGATGTTGAATTAAAGAGAACAAAATATTACTACCTATCCTCCTACTTACATCAAATTAAAACATGTGTAATCCACTAATTCTCTTTCTTAATTCCATCCATTGATCAATCCACTTGTCATGGTCATGTAAGTAGGAGGATATGTATGTGACAAGCCGTCAATTTATGGTTGATATTCTATTCTCAAATATTATTTAAAAACATTATTTTAATGTTATATTATGAACTCACTTATTTTTGGGAAGCAATTTGGATTTACGTCTTGAAGTAGCATCGACTACGTCTAAACCGGAGGATTCTACGTTACGTGCTTACGTTTACATACACCATTTTTTGTGACAGTCTGACATTTCAGAAAATAAATTTATCCGTGAATATTATTTTGAGATTTTAAATTTGTGTTGGTTCATAAACTCACAAATTTACGAGAAGAGATTAGGACTTACGATTATAATTTAACGTCCTTTACGACTAAACTAGAAACCATAGGATTACGTATTTACGTTTTCGAACTCCGTTTTTGATGAGACAATTTATATTAGATTCGTTTTGTGCCGTTGATTCATAATTTATAAAAATGTTTTTCGTAAAACGACGCGAGGGCACGCAAATCGAGGAAACTAGAATCGAGGAATACCCGTAAATTAGTGGGATGAGACAAGTATACACTTGCCCCACCCCACTCTATGGGACGGCTAGATATACTCCACCACACCATGAGGTGTCTACTTGTAAGATACAAGTTGCACACTTGTCCTACTTGCTTAACAAGCTAACTAAACTAGCAAAACCACTTCCCACTAAACCATTTCTCGCATTCAACCCATGCAAACCACCATAAACACTCTCATCTCTCTCTAAAATTCGTCCATTATTCAACCAAAACACCACATTTGATCTTGATTCAACCATAAAATCTTATGTTATTCATACATAAGATGAAGATCCTTTGAATCCTTGAAGATTGGAGGTGATTCTAACATCCAAGGAGGTGATTTGGTGATGTTCAAGGGATGATTTCTACAAGAAGTTTACAAGTATTGGTGGTCTTGAAGATTGGTGTTGATATATCACAAGTTTCTCCATCAAAAATCCAAGCCTTGATGAATACCTACATAATCTTGGTGGTATAAAGATTGTTCTCGCCATCCTCTTGTTATTTTTATTATGTAATCATGTATTTTATTTCTTATTTTATATTTATATGATGAATATATGATGATAAAAATATTGTGTGGGGATCAAGTGTTGATAAATATGATTAAATAGATGAAAAACCATAAGAAACAAGGCTAAAATCTTGCTTAAATTGTTGGCTGTATAAAAACAGTAAGTAACCAATTCATAAACTGATAAAATTGCATAGTGGAATCCATTTACAGTAAGTGTTAGATGTCATACACAAGTGAGAGTTGGCCATGCAATGGAATCATCAAAATGAGTGAGATATGATCAAAACAAGATGAGTGTACCAATCTGAATAGTCTTTTTTGTAGGGACTCTTAAGGATAGTTAGACATGGAATGAGCAGTATCTATAACTAACTTATTTGTATCACATAATATGAAGTTTATGCCATCAAAAAATGAGCTTCTATCTCCTAATATAACTCAAGATATGATAAAAATGGTGAAGATGAAACTAAAAATTAGATTTTGAAGAATTAATGTTTAATAGTATTATATAAGCACTCAAACTAATATAGTATAAAATGTGAATTAAAACCCACTAACTTATAAATTTCATTTATATAAATGTGTATAAGGTTAAATAAATGGACATTATATAAAAATGATAGTTTGGTAAGTTTTATAAGTTATAAAAACTATATACTAAGTTTTACGTCTTTTCGGCTAAAACCGAAAGATTAACATTTTTGTTAAATAAAACTTAGACGGTTGGACCCGTCTAATGTAAACTTTTATAAACTCACATACTGATATATAAACATATATAACAAGTAAAAACTGATAAAACCCGAGCTTTACAGTATATAGACATTAACGGGCCAAAGTAGCCTTAATGGACAATAAACCCGACTAATTTGGTAAAACACTTATAAACTTATTTATTGGGCTTAACCCATTTGGGCCCAACATATAAAGTATAATACTGATAATAAAAGTATAATTGGGATAATGAATAGTATTGGGCTTGTAATAGGCCCATTGGGCTTCAAAATGTAATCAAGTTGAACTAGTGTAACTAGTCTTGAAAATTACCAACACATAAACACTATAATGAATGAGTAAAGATGTATAAACCCACTTGATCATCATCATATATATAAAATCATCATATGTATACATAATTGTTATTTTGATAAAGTCATTGGACAAAAGTCTAAGACGAGTATTATTTGTTTAGGTTTCTGTGATTGAAGCACGTATCGTACATCCGAATTGCCGATAACCCGCTTTCCCACATCAACGTGAGTTCATAGCCTCGCACTCTTTTAAATGTTTTTATGAAATGTTTTATAAACCCGCGAGGGAGATAACATGTTAGTTTATATGAAATAGGACACTAGTTGTCCCGATTGTTTGTTTATTGATTTGGACCCGAAAGATTGTATGACCCTATGAATGATTATATGACCCGATGTATGAAATAAAATGGATTATTAAAGTTAGGTTATGTCACTAAAAGTCCCATTAGCATGAATTATGAACTACCGGGATTTGGTAGACGCTTATGCATATAATAGTACTATTTGGGGACGATCACCCCAGTTCGCGCCTTGACGGTTGATCCCCGTCGTGCCACATTGATTGGTAAGCGAATTTATGTATGAGAAGATTTACACAAGCGTGATTATTGTGACGACACGCTAATTTAGATGGGCAAATGAGTTTTGGGTTAGCTACCCGTTGTTTGTTGTAGTAAGGTAACATTGTCATGCGGCTTATAAGAATCCAAGTAACGAAATACTGCTATACTCACCGAATTACGATATATTGCCTGACTAGCAATACGGGGTCTTACTATTGATATTATGTTCATGTTTTGGTTTTCATAACCATATTCATATAACGGTTTTTATTTAACCATATACAACGTTATAAAACGTATTGTATGATATTTTTAACGACAATGGTTCGTATAATGATTTTGAAGGCGAAAGCCTATATTATGATTTTGACGAGGATTTGTATAAAATGACTTTGGCTATTTTATGGCCTATTACAAAGATTTGTACAAAATGAATTTCGGTAATAATTTTATACCGATGTTATATTGATGGATTTAATTAAAACTCTATGAATTCACTCGGCGTTTTCGCTGACCTTTTCTTTTAACATGTTTTATCTCAGGTACTTGAAGGTAATTCTCGGGAAGACAACAAGAATTCATGGCTCGCACTTATATAACAATTTCCATTCAAATGCTTTGTAAAATTTTTATGAAATATTATGACTTGGGACCTATGTAAATCTGATATTTATGAATGGAAATGCTTTATTATTAAACGACGCGATTTTAAGCGTTGTCTATGATGTGAGTAATGTGCTATCCCGTAACACCAACGAGTCTTCCGCTGTATTGAATTGTATAAATTTGGGGGTGTTACGGTTTGGTACCAGAGCTCTTGTTATAGAGAACGAAAGATTTTTAAAACCAAGGTTTTGAATAATACATTTCAAAATCTTTTAACTATAAACACTTTTCTAAAAATGTCTAAAAATCTTTTGACTATAACGGTGCCGAAGAATTCCCGAGTTACCGACAAGGCCAGACTGAGAAGTGTTATTTTAATATATATATATATATATATATATATATATATATATATATATATATATATATATATATATATATATATATATATATATATATATATATATATATATATATATATATATATATATATATATATATATATATATATATATATATATATATATATATATATATATATATATATATATATATATATAACTTGGATTATATATATATATATATATATATATGATGTAATTTTATTACATGATTGTTTGATGATTATTTTGATATTTATACGAGGTATTTATACGACGTAGATTGTCACAAGGAACCCTAAATCCCCTAGTAAATTAATCGAAGCTATTCTCGTAGGAATTCTAGCTATCCTAGATCTAAACCAAGTTGTGGATATTTATGATCCCAACAAATGGTTGATATTCGTAGAAATGTTGATATTAGTTTATTGTGATATTAAAGAAGAATTGGCGAGATTAAATGTTATATCGATGTCATGACGATCTTTCCTTATAGAGTGGAGTTTGACAAAACGTTACCACCTGGAAAGGTGTCATCTGATTCGTTGTCACCCAATTCTTAAATTTGAGAATCGAAAGGGTGAATGTTGCACTTGAGGCTGTCAATGGAACCATTACCCAAAAGCCTCATGCCACTAGTACCTTTCCAAGAAGTCTAATTGAATGATCGAGTCATTTCATACTAGTGACTCATTTGATAACTATTGTTGAAAGAGCTATAGGATTGGAATTTAAGTGTTGTTCATATCGAGCTTTTATTGCCCTATTAAGGTCTAAGAATAAAGTTGAAAGTACTGGAGAATGAGGTAGGATATTGAATTGAGTATAAGTTGATTGAAACTTGAATAAAAGTAAAATATAACTTGTATGGAATATGAGAATGTTAAGAGGAAGTCGTTAAGTCCTGTGATTGAATTATAAGGTTTTAATTGTTTGTTGATTCGTGTTAAGGGTTGTTCCTAGGACATTGTCCAATAATGAGGATGCCCAGTGTCCAGAAAACAAATTGAAGAAATCTTCTTCTGAATAGGGACCGATGGATCTTCAGGGACAGGTGGAACCCCCATTACTATTGTAGATTAGTATTCATTGTGGTATCTTTTAAAAATAATCCCTAACTTAACTGAGACATCAGTTGGTAAGATGAGTTCTTGGAATTATATGACATAGTGACACGTAATGTGTTACGGTACAATTTTGACTTGTTTGTGATTAATGAAAATACTACCTTTGATTGCTAAATTCTACATGTATCGATGATATCTATCTTTTCTTGCTTCTTCCTAATGTTCGCATTAGTGATGCAACCATTGAACAAGTACTCATCTCGAATTGAGTTACGTTGTGGATTATTCTTTTTGAGTGCCATCGAGGTCATGCACCTCATGATTAATTGGCTAAGCTCATTTCCTATTATATTGTGGTTAGTTCTTGGTAAACAACTTTTCATCACTCTTTTTGCAGATCACTCATTGTTTTTATAAGATAAAACAGTATCCTTTGAGAAAATTGAATTTTCATCACTATATGGATTATTTAAAGTGAGACTTATAAATAATCATTATTGAAATAAAGTTGATTATGAAATACCTTGGAAAACTTAATTGTTTTCATAACAAAGAAAATCTTTGTAAATTTATTTTTGATTCTTATTTAAGAATTAAGCATGAAAATGTTTTTTATTATAAACATGATGATAAAATTTTGACGAACTGAGTATTGCATCGTTAATCTTGAAATTGTATATAGTTGCGCGCCTACATACAATTTGGAATGGACCATGCAAGGCTGATTAGTAGTCACCATAAAACTAGTGAATAAACACTACATTTTCTTTGAAGATTGTGAAAGATTAAATTTTATGAGATCTGCAAGAAGTGAAAAATAGGGACATAGTGTTAGGAACACCTACATATGTGCCTGTAGCATCTATTCTTCTGAGTCGAATTTACTCATCTGTGGAAATTGTCTTATTTGACAATTGATATTTCCTTCTTGTCCAATTCTCCCGTGGTGAGATTCTTAGGAAAAGTATTTGATTGTCGAATGTTGATACCCGACTGGATGTATCGATTTTCCTATCATTTCTTTTGATTAGATTTCATCTGAATGACCTGGCTAACGATCCGAGGAGCTTTCGAATACGTACTCAAATTATGAAAACATGGGATATATTCATATTCGTTAAATGTTTTCGTCTGTATCTGATTTGAAATTCTCTCGCGTAGATTATGCGTTGACCTTGCTCTTTTAAGGTTAGTTATGTCTCCAGATATCCTTGAATTTGTTAAGGATTATGAGTTATTATTAGTCTTTTGAGTAGTTCACATCTTATCAACGGTAATGAAACTGGAAAGTTGATAGTGCCAGTAGAATGGATTGATTGATTATGACATGACGACATTGTCTTAATTGATGGGTACTCGAGTAGAATTCCCCTAAATGATAAGATGTTGATTATCAAAAGTGATCTAAATAATTCTTGATGGATGACCATATCCTGCATTTAGACTTGAAATTATACCATGAATGGTTGTGAATTAGTCATAGATATTATAATCTAGAAAGGACCTAATACGAATTTATTAAAAGATGTTTCCGTTATCTGAAACTTTAGGAGATATTTGTTGGTAAATTACCTATTCTTTCGCCATTAAGGCAAGTTGAATTTAGTATTGATTATATTCTCGGTGCTGCACCTGTGGCGTGTGCACTGTACGTCAGCACCATCTGAATTAAAAGAATTACCGTACAACTGAGAGAGTTGTCGGAGAATACTTTTATTCTACCAAGCTCGTCATCATGAAGAGCTATGGTGTTATTATTCCTTATATTTGTTGAATTACCATGAACTAGGTAAATTGATGATAAAAATCTATATCCACTACCCAAGATGATAGATTTGTTCGATCATTTACAAAGTTCTAGCGTATGTTTTAATGATTTGATCCATGGCATGGTTATCATCAACTTCGCGTCCGCGAAAAAAATTATCTATTCCAATCACTACATCCAAGAACTTGTAATGACCATTATGAGTTTCATGTTATGTTGTTTGGATTGACTAATACACATGTAGCAACCATAAATTTGGTAAATCACGTGTGTAGGCTGTAATTTGATAAATTCATGCTTCTGATCATTAAGGACCATTTGTTTATTTATAAGAATAAGAATGAGTTAATAATTATTTGTAGAATGCCCTGAGTCGACCGAGTAGTGAACACTTGTACCTTGAATATTTAACATGTGATTTAAGACTTAATCCTTTACATGATTTGACCATGTGATTAATAAGATAATGGGATCTATATTGACTTTTCAAAGATTAGAGTCATTTAAGACTTTGGGTTTTACCAAAAAGAAAGTGCAAATATGTTTTGACAAATGTTTTATCAAAAAGAACTTTTGAGGGATTATTCCCTTATACCCAGAACATTTAACTAAACTCCTGTTTAGGGGTAAATGTTCGTGTATACCCCAAGACAACCTAATAGGGATTGAGGAAACCATTTAAACCATGACTTGAAATTTGAAACAACACTTTTTGCTTTTCAACTAAGAAAATTTTGACCAAAGTATAACCAAAGATTTTTCAAACATTTACGAATCTTATTAATTATTTTCGATAAATCAGCAAAAATCGTGCTAATTAAATTCAAATTTGTTTTGAAATTTTTATTATAATTGGTCGAACTAAGAAATTTAAACTTTTAACGTCTACGTTTCATAAAAACTTAATATTTATTATTAATTTACGTGTAATAATTATCGACGCTTTAAAACGTCAGATCAAGCGAAACTGATAAAAATAATAGTTGAGACGAAACTAAAACTTAGAAAATATGAGGAAAGAATTTCTGATTAATATTGACCATGATAATTATTTCATCAGGGAAGATGAATGTAGATACTAACACATAAAATAGATAATGAAAGGGGGTTCGCGGCTAATGTGAATCAATAGATTTGAGAAGCCTATGGCGTTAAATGTATAAAGGGCCACTTGAGGTTGCCTAAAAATGGAGATTTTGAGATATAGTTATGTTGGAATCTTGTAAGTATAAGTATTCTATTCCTGTCATTTCTAATTTAATGTATCTTTATCTGAAGAAGTTGTACTAATGATAAATTATGAAGGCAGACACCGCCTCATACATTAGTAAACGTCTAGCTATTGCAAAGGTCATCATCTAAATTTGATTCAATTTGGGTCATCGTCGACATACTGACCAAATCTGCTAATATCATTCCTGTTAATGATAGATTCTTGATGAAGAAATTGACTCTTTTGTATTTAAAGGAGTTCTGTAAACATGGTGTGCCTATATCGATCATCTCTATCAAGATCCTCGCTTCGCATCGAATTTCTAGAGATTTTCTCAGAAGTCATTGAGAACGAATCTTGATGAGAGTACTGTGTACCCCCCAATCGAAGGGACGAGGTAAAGTAACGATACAAAATACTAGAAGTGCTGTTTTATGTTTGAATGATTGACCTTTGGCAATAAACCGTATAATCGCTTTGCTTTGTAGAGATTATCATTCATAATTATCGTGTTAGGATGGAGATCGAATCTTGTTAGGATCTAAATATTAGAGCATCAGTAAGAAGGAGTTGGGATTAAGACATCCGACATACACCCATTATGAGTTGGACATGTCTTTCAGGTTTAAGGTTTCCTATGATGGCGAACCTAACCTTACAAAATACTCGACCCGCGAGACCTGAAATGATTGTTGAAATTAGGATCTGATTATTGACTGCCGGTAGTGGGCAGGAGGATATGTGAATATGAAATGTAGATCTTGAAGTGCCAGATGGGTAGCGAAGTTATGCCAATAATTTTAACCATGGAAAAATGAATTGATGATCTGAAAGATCATGGGATATAAGTCCCCGTTGTATGGGACCATTGAGATGATGTAAAAGATTGGTTTGAAAGGCATATAAGCTGGATCTACCCTATGACTTCAAGGGCTGCGTGAATTATGTTTCGTAAATCGAACTTGATAAATATCTATCAAGTAAAAATCTGAATTCTTCTTGATAAGGTTTAGATCGGTGAAAAGTTGCATTCATCAGAAACCCGTGAACATCATGGATAGAGAAAGTAAGTCAACATTTAGCCTGATCTTATTCCCGTAGTTATGTTTGATGAAACTCGCGTATTATAATGGATTACACTTGTGAAAAAAGACCGAATGTGGAGGAAATACCCACATGGCTTTAACTCTATAAGAAGCGAGTAGTAAGATAAGATGATATTTGAGGACAAAGATCCTATTTAGGGGTAAATGCTGTGACAATCCGTCAATTTATGGTTGATATTCTATTCTCAAATATTATTTAAAAACATTATTTTAATGTTATATTATGAACTCACTTATTTTTGGGAAGAAATTTGGATTTACGTCTTGAAGTAGCATCGACTACATCTAAACCGGAGGATTCTACGTTACGTGCTTACGTTTACATACACCGTTTTTGGTGACAGTCTGACATTTCAGAAAATAAATTTATCCGTGAATATTATTTTGAGATTTTAAATTTGTGTTGGTTCATAAACTCACAAATTTACGAGAAGAGATTAGGACTTACGATTATAATTTAACGTCATTTACGACTAAACTAGAAACCTTAGGATTACGTATTTACGTTTTCGAACTCCGTTTTTGATGAGACAATTTTTATTAGATTTGTTTTGTGCCGTTGATTCATAATTTATAAAAACGTTTTTCGTAAAACGACCCGAGGGCATGCAAATCGAGGAAACTAGAATCGAGGAATACCCGTAAATTAGTGGGATGAGACAAGTATACACTTGCCCCACCCCATTCTATGGGACGGCTAGATATACTCCACCACACCATGAGGTGTCTACTTGTAAGATACAAGTTGCACACTTTTCCTACGTAGCTTAACAAGCTAACTAAACTAGCAAAACCACTTCCCACTAAACCATTTCTCGCATTCAACCCATGCAAACCACCATAAACACTCTCCTCTCTCTCTAAAATTCGTCCACTATTCAACCAAAACACCCCATTTGATCTTGATTCAACCATAAAATCTTATGTTATTCATACATAAGATGAAGATCCTTTGAAGCCTTGAAGATTGGAGGAGATTCTAACATCCAAGGAGGTGATTTGGTGATGTTCAAGGGCTGATTTCTACAAGATGTTTACAAGTATTGGTGGTCTTGAAGATTGGTGTTGATCTATCACAAGTTTCTCCATCAAAAATCCAAGCCTTGATGAATACCTACATAATCTTGGTGGTATAAAGATTGTTCTCCCCATCCTCTTGTTATTTTGATTATGTAATCATGTATTTTCTTTCTTATTGTATATGTATATGATGAATATATGATGATAAAAATATTGTGTGGGGATCAAGTGTTGATAAATATGATTAAAAAGATGAAAAACCATAAGAAACAAGGCTAAAATCTTGCTTAAATTGTTGGCTGTATAAAAACAGTAAGTAACCAAGTCATCAACTGATAAAATTGTATGGTGGAATGCATTTACCATAAGTGTTAGATGTCATACACAAGTGAGAGTTGGCCATGCAATGGAATCATCAAAATGAGTGAGATATGATCAAAACAAGATGAGTGTACCAATCTGAATAGTCTTTTTTGTAGGGACTGTTAAGGATAGTTAGACATGGATTGAGCAATAGCTATAACTAACTTATTTGTAGCACATAATATGAAGTTTATGCCATCAAAAAATGAGCTTCTATCTCCTTATATAACTCAAGATATTATAAAAATGGTGAATATGAAACTAAAAATTAGATTTTGAAGAATTAATGTTTAATAGTATTATATAAGCACTCAAACTAATATAGTATAAAATGTGAATTAAAACCCACTAACTTATAAATTTCATGTATATAAATGTGTATAAGGTTAAATAAATGGACATTATATAAAAATGGTAGTTTGGTAAGTTTTATAAGTTATAAAAACTATATACTAAGTTTTACGTCTTTTCGGCTAAAACCGAAAGATTAACGTTTTTGTTAAATAAAACTTAGACGGTTGGACCCGTCTAATGTAAACTTTTATAAACTCAAATACTGATATATAAACATATATAACAAGTAAAAACCGATAAAACCCGAGCTTTACAGCATATAGACAATAACGGGCCAAAGTAGCCTTAATGGACAATAAACCCGACTAATTTGGTAAAACACTTATAAACTTATTTATTGGGCTTCACACATTTGGGCCCAACATATAAAGTATAATACTTATAATAAAAGTATAATTGGGCTAATGAATAGTATTGGGCTTGTAATAGGCCCATTGGGCTTCAAAATGTAAACAAGTTGAACTAGTGTAACTAGTCTTGAAAATTACCAACACATAAACACTATAATGAATGAGTAAAGATGTATAAACCCACTTGATCATCATCATATATATAAAATCATCATATGTATAGATAATTGTTATTTTGATAAAGTCATTGGACAAAAGTCTAAGACGAGTATTATTTGTTTAGGTTTCCGTGATTGAAGCACGTACCGTACATCCGAATTGCCGATAACCCGCTTTCCCACATCAACGTGAGTTCATAGCCTCGCACTCTTTTAAATGTTTTTATGAAATGTTTTATAAACCCACGAGGGAGATAACATGTTAGTTTATATGAAATAGGACACTAGTTGTCCCGATTGTTTGTTTATTGATTTGGACCCGAAAGATTGTATGACCCTATGAATGATTATATGACCCGATGTATGAAATAAAATGGATTATTAAAGTTAGGTTATGTCACTAAAAGTCCCATTAGCATGAATTGTGAACTACCGGGATTTGGTAGACGCTTATGCATATAATAGTACTATTTGGGGATGATCACCCCAGTTCGCGCCTTGACGGTTGATCCCCGTCATGCCACATTGATTGGTAAGCGAATTTATGTATGAGAAGATTTACACAAGCGTGATTATTGTGACGACACTCTAATTTAGATGGGCAAATGAGTTTCGGGTTAGCTACCCGTTGTTTGTTGTAGTAAGGTAACAATGTCATGCGGCTTATAAGAATCCAAGTAACGAAATACTGCTATACGCACCGAATTACGATATATTGTCTGACTAGCAATACGGGGTCTTACTGTTGATATTATGTTCGTGTTTTGGTTTTCATAACCATATTCATATAACGGTTTTTATTTAACCATATACAACGTTATAAAACGTATTGTATGATATTTTTAACGACAATGGTTCGTATAATGATTTTGAAGGTGAAAGCCTATATTATGATTTTGACGAGGATTTGTATAAAATGACTTTGGCTATTTTATGGCCTATTACAAAGATTTGTACAAAATGAATTTCGGTAATAATTTTATACCGATGTTATATTGATGGATTTAATTAAAACTCTATGAATTCACTCGGCGTTTTCGTTGACCTTTTCTTTTAACATGTTTTATCTCAGGTACTTGAAGGTAATTCTCGGGAAGACAACAAGAATTCATGGCCCGCACTTATATAACAATTTCCATTCAAATGCTTTGTAAAAATTGTATGAAATATTATGACTTGGGACCTATGTAAATCTGATATTTATGAATGGAAATGCTTTATTATTAAACGACGCGATTTTTAAGCGTTTTCTATGATGTGAGTAATGTGCTATCCCGTAACACCAATGAGTCTTCCGCTGTATTGAATTGTATAAATTTGGGGGTGTTACAATGTAGGCATATCAAGTAGGAAGATAAATCATTTTCCTATTTTATTTGTAGTTAGGTCTTGATTAAACCATGTGTAATCCACTAATTCTGTTTCTTAATTTCATCAATTGATCAATCCACTTGTCATGATCATGTAAATAGGAGGATATGTAGGCGTATCAACTAGGAAGATAAATCATTTTCCTTTTTCATTTGTAGTTAGGTCTTGATTAAAAATTATATAATTGTTGTGATTTTGATATGTTAATCTTAATTTTTTTAAGAGTTAAGTTTTAAGTTAGGATGTGTTTATACATCTTTTATATAGTAATATAGATAAATATAGATATAGATAAATATAGATTTAAAAGTATAGATACTTGAAACAAAAGATTTCAAGCATATTCAAGCAAAAACACAAGTAACTAAAGATGCTTTATTAAGTGTGTTGTATCTTTCATTATAAATAATACACGTTGTGTTTTTTCTTTGAAGTATTAGGAACTCGAGTCTAATATGCTATATCGAAAAAAGTATGCATATAGTACGATGCCATTCTGTTGCCATCTCGTTCTATATTTTGCATTTTATGAAATCTTTCCAAATACCGAACCTCAACATTTCTATTACATTTCCATTAAATGAAGTTATATGGAGTTCTGAGTGAATCAGATTTTAGATGAGTAAATGACTTTCCATTTAAAAAAATATAAGAGTTGTTGAGTTTGAGTCTTACTTAATGCAAAATATTCTTGTGCGGTCGTGTCAACCTTCTCGAGCAAAGAGAGAGCTTAGTGTTACTTGATTTGTATTTATGTGACGGTGAGCTTAAATCTTTTGGTTTAGTCAACCAAAAGATCGAAAATCATGATCACCCGAGACAAAAATTCAACATGACTAACTAAGCATATTTAATTATGTATCAATTAACTTGACTAACTAAGCATAAGGTAATTAAATATATGGTAAATGATGGCTTGATGGCTTGAAAGGGTAATTTTAACAACTACGTTGAGAAAAATGTTTTGTGTTGCTAGTCTTTTGTTAAAACGAGGGAAAAAACGCTCACAACTTTCGGAGAAGTGTCAAAAAAAGCCCCAAAAATTACTAGTCCATTCGTTCTAAATTTTTGTCCTTAGATAAAAACACACAATTTTATACATTTATTACAGTATTCTTTTTTTTTTTTTTTTGATAAGCAAACTTTTATTAAACCTAACAAAAAGATTACAAGAGCATTCTTGTGTCAAAAACACAAGGAAAATAAAACACTCCACACCAATTCAAACAAATCAAACTACCATATGAGATATATGGTAAATGGTATGAGTAAATGATCACCTGACCCTCACTACCACTACCAGAACACAACAGTTACGACCTACAATAATTCACATATCAACGCCAATTTGAGCACAGTTATATGGTCTCTCAAGCCAATTTTCCCACATCAAATTCCACCTTTTTGACCTCCTACTGATCCATTCGAAGGCCTTTAGTTGTATGTCCTTGAATAATTGAGTCCCATTTCCCGTCTTCCCTTGAAAAACCTACAAGTTCCTGCTTCTCCAAATATAGTAAAGAGCTACCAACTTCACCGCATGCCATAAGGCTTCTGCTTCCTTACCCACCGAGCGTCCCCCACGATGTTGTAATATATCTGTTATTGTGGAGCCATCAACTGATACAATCCCCCACCATGCAAAAATCTTTTCCCAAATGAGCATAGCTTTCTCACACAACACTAAATAGTGGTTGACGGATTCTAATACCTTTTCACAACATGGGCATAATATCGAGTCCATGTCTATACCTTTCTTGTCAAGCTCATTCCAGACAGGGATTCTACCATTCTGCGCACGCCAAATGAAGATATTGACTTTCCTAGGCACGAGTGAGTTCCATTCTGTCTTAGTATTATCAGCTTCCCTCTTAACACGTCGCTGCTCAATACATTCGGACAAAGATTTGACTAAAAAATTGCCTTTTGGATCATGCTTCCATTTCCATGCATCCTTGCGATTTCGATCTATACTTATTCCCGCCATTATCTCTTCCAGCTCTTTTAACTCACCCACCACCCTACCCCGAGGAGGTCTAATCCAATCCCAATTCCACACCCATATACCATCAATCCAGTTACCTCTATTGCCTACTAACACATCTTTGTTATTTTATAACCAAAAAAATCTAGGAAAATGCTCACTTAGCTTTACCTCTCCCGCCCATTTATCTTCCCAAAAAGATGTATCTAACCCATCACCAGTTACCCTAATAAAGTTACCCAAAAATCCCCCTTCCATATTTTCCAACTCTTTCCCCGATCGAACTATATCAGACCACACGCCACCTCGCATCCCTTCTACCCCCACCCTCCACCATCATCGTATATACTTTTAATAACCCTACACCAAAGAAAGTTACTCTCCGTCCTAAATCTCCACCACCATTTTCCCAAAAGCGCCAAATTTTTTACTTTTAACGACCCTATGTTATGCCCCCATCCCCGAAGGAAGAGATAACTCTCTCCCATTTAACCCATGCCATTTTTACCCCCCGTGACCCCACCCCAAAAGAAATTTTTTCTAACTCTTTCAAGGGCATTTATAACATTCGACGGGACCTGGAACATCGAGAAGTAATATAGCGGTAAACTACCGAGAACTGATTTCACCAAAGTTAGTCTTCCCCCCGAAGGACATCGCTTTAGCTTTCCACTCAGAAAGTCTATATCTAAACCTCTCAATAACATCATACGAAGAAGTCACTCTCCTTATATTTACCCCAATAAGAAGTCCCAAATATGTGAACGGGAACTCTCCTACACTACACCTCATGAAGTGAGCTGATATGAGTGATTTTACTCATATCATTTATATCATAAAACGATGAATAAATGCATATAATGAATGAAAAATGCCTTGTATTTGTTTTTTTGTCGTTTCATGTGTGTAGGTACCGATGGTCACGAAAACCGGCGAAAACAACACGAGTTTGAAGAAAAGATCGACAAAGCCAAAGTCAAGCTCGTTTTTAGCGGATTTAATATTTATGGAGTTAATCGGGCTTGTGGGTCCCACATTTGGGTAAATGGGCTCAAAAGCCCATTTGAAGATCATGTATTATGTGTTAAATGGCTAAAGGCCCATCATTGCCCAACTTGGATATAACATGTGACGAATTGAAGTTACATGGGCTACGAGCCCATTTTCTATCAACGTTAAGTAACATAAACGTTTTTCATGGGCTTCTAAATACCCATTAGGGTTTCGACGGTTTAAAAAACGATTATTTAATTTCGGTCAAACATTTACAACCATTTACCCACTTTACACAAAAGAAACTCACGTTTATTAAACTCATTTTCACCCACACACTCAATCACTCACACGTTTATTTCGATACTACCTATGTCACTCATCTTTTCTCTCCCACCCAAAACCTAATAACCTGCAAAACTACTATTCTCCAAACCCTAAAATACAAATCAGTAAATTATTTAGGGCTTTTTTCAATTCACTCGTGTGAATGCACACAAGTGGGGAATTAAATCCCCAAGAATATCGGAAGCAAGGAGATGATCATTCTTGGTGACGTGGCACTCTCTCTCCTCGAAAGCTATCATTTGATAGGTCCTCACACCTTATTTTTAAAGATTCTACAATCAAAATAGGCCACCTCAGCTTGGAAGAAAGCACAACTAGCACAAAAACGCTAAGGTGGCGATCCGTGTGCTAGTTGGTGTATTTTCAGCCTTCAGATCAAAACAAAAAAGAGAGAGAAGAAGAATAGAAGATCCAACGGCTGTTGATGAAACTTCATCAACACCACACCCTCTCGGGTTTGCCTATAAATACTTGTATTTTTTCTCTTTGTTAGGATCCCTTTCTTCTTTTGTAAGTTTATAATGTCAATTTTAGTGTAGAAAATTGTAATTTTCTTTTCAAGTTATTGTAATGTTTAATTAAAGATTAATAAAATTTGGTTTTAGTATCATTTTTATTTCGTGTTCTTTATTACTGTTTAAACTTTATACAAATTTCTTATATTATAAATTGATGTTATTATGTGATTATTCATTGAGCTTTATTAATAGCTTAATTTTGAATAATCGAAAGAGATAAGGGATAGTTATTCAACCCCAATAGTTGAATATAAACAATACTGGTGGTTTGAATAATAGTAGTGATATGATGGGGTCGATTATCTGATGAGGATGTTTAGTTCGAAAGGAGGAGTTGATTCGGGTCATTAGTCCGCTCAGCGCGCGACTACTTCATCAAAGGTTTTCTCCAAAGGTTCAACTCAATTTAATTTTAAGTCGTTAACATTTTTATTAAATATGAATTTGTTCATATGCTTTCTATTTTGACATCTGCTACTGTTTTGATTTGAGTGTTTAAGTGTTATTAAATCTAATATGATTGGATGTGTATGAAACTGCTTGATTAATTTGTATAGTTGGTTGATTGTTTAATCTGATCTTGTGAGTTTTGTTTAAGCTGATAGGTTTTGATATTAGACTTTTGATTAATGTTGACCATGCTTACTTTCATCAGTCTAATCTAGATATCTGTTTTTATTTTATAAAACATAAAGAATGCATGTGTTAATTTAGTCTACTGATATTGGTTTTAATCTGCCATATGAATCTGTATTTTGCTCTATTTACATCTGTGATGGGATTTTAGAAGTAATCAGTCATTTGAATTAAGTTTGATTTTGTTTGTTGTGTTACCCAAATTATGCTGATTAGTCTGCTATAGCTGAGTTTTAATACCTGCTGAATAGACTGCTAAGATTGTAGTTGTTTTTGTTATCTGAGTTTGAGAGTTGGGAATAATCTGAGTCTATTAATCTTATGTTTTAAACTGATAGAGAGATTTATTCTTAAAAAAGGGCTGGGAATTATACTAGGCATGCTAGATTTTTGGTTTTTACACGAGTCAATTATTCAATACTTGCAATCTGATAAAAGGTTTTTGTTGATTATATCTTGCTGAATGATTAGTTTTTATAACTTTAATAAGTCCATGATTTGCTGATTTGAGTACTAGTTTTGCCTTTAAATTTTTACCACAGCTGAGTTTATAGAATTTTATTGTGCTGATATAAGTTTGGGTTTGGTGCTTATTTTGCTGAATGTTTAGATCATGCTGTTATTTGGTCTAGAATTGTTGTGGTTCTTATTCTGATATGTTATTGCTATCAGAATCAACTGATTTGATAAGCTCAAAACTGATTCCTATCAGTTACAAATTTACACCTCAAAAGGTCATTCCTGTGACCTTGGTTTACGTTTTTCGTTGTCAAAAATAATAATCATCAAAAAATGTCCTTTGCAGGACTCAAACCTGTGACCTCACGCGTAGCTGCCTATTGTGTTAACCAACTGTTCTAGCTATTGTTTTTTGTTTAATAAATGTTTCTCTAATTAATATAGTAAGTTTATCGTGGCTGGCATATTTTAGTTATCAATTTTAATTACAAGTTTTCATTTAAATAAATTTTAATTAATAGTTTTATTAAATTTACTTTTAGTTTAAAAATATAAATAAATAAAAACAAAATAAAAATTATTTTATTAACTTTAGAAATTTTAAATTAATTATAAAAATTAGTTTTTAAAATGATTAGATTTTAATTAAGTTAGTTTTAATAAATTAGTTTTAAAAATAGATTTTGTAAATTAAAAAGTAAGAGTAGTTTTTAAAGAGATTTAATAGTTTCTTTTAAATAAGTTTAAATAAAGTTTTAATTAGTGTAAAAGTAATTTTACTTAAATAGATAAGTTTTTAATTGATTTTATTTAAATAGTTTAAATTTTAAATAGATTGATTTTTAAATAATTGTCTTTAAATTAAAATTAATGGGGAACGATTCATGCACTTAGGACTTAATTAGGTTTTAATTTGTAAGATTTAATTTTAGTTTAAAAACCGAAACCATTCAAATCAATTGTCCAAATCGAAACAAAACGTCTCAAATTCACTCGATCTTCGTGTACAACGAACTTGGTTCACCATCGTGTTTAATTAAATCCGTCTTTGGTAATTTTAGTCTATTACTTTTTCCTAAAGGTAAGTTTCTATTTTACCCTATAACGTATCTTAATTAATACATACAATCCACGACACATCAAAAATTTTGGCGCCGCTACCGGGGATCTTGTGTACGATTCGTTTCGTGGAGATTTGTTGATCGTTGATTTGAAGACCCTTTCCGTCCTCAGAAAGTTTTGTTATTTTTCTATTATATAGCATGTATAATTTTTTGTGTTTTTTTTATTAATATATTATATTACGTAGAACAATTAAATTCCCTACTTCCAAATAAGACCTTAGTTGGGATTTCATCACCTAGCTATTGTATTCGAATCCAATAAAAAGAAGGCAAAATAGATAAATACTAATAAGAAGTTTGAACTTGATTTATACAAACTATAAGGTGGGTATAAGGCGACGAGATATAAAAGGCCGTCTAAGGAAAAAGGTTTTAAGTGCTTTGTGCCACCTCGTTTTCCCGCTTGCTTGTGCGTATATTGAGAGGGACGACCAATTATTGGTTTGCCAACTCAAGTAGTATTAAATCTTATTTTTGTTTTTTCCTTATTGAACCTCGAGACGTTTAGGTTTTCACCTATCGTTTCAAAGTCGACCGAGGGTAGATTACTTCCATAGTAGTTATCCTTATTCCTTGTTTTTTATCGATCATTTTTTATTGAGCAATACCAAATAATACCAAAAATAATCTTCTTCTTGTCTAATTTCTTTTCTTCAATCCTCTAAAATTATCGCCACTTTGGTTTATGCAATTACGATATTCTCGACTTTCGATCGATTACAATAGGCTTGAAAATATTCCTCGTAGAAATAGAAATCGTCAACAACGAATAGTGGAACCCGAGCTTCCACCTATTGTTGTAGAGATGGCCGATAACCGAACAATGGAGGAATTGCTCCGTTCACCCACCAAAGGGTATGTGGAAGCAATCGTTGTGCCGGCTATTTTGACGGATCATTTTGAGATTAAGACGGGTCTTTTATCGCTCATTCGTGTCGACCAATTTCGTGGCAATGAGACCGATAACCCGCACTCTCACATTCGGAATTTTCATCGTATTACCTCGACTCTCAAGTTTAGAGATGTGCCGAATGACGCGATTAAGCTCATGCTTTTTCCGTACTCGCTCGAGGGTAACGCTAAGATTTGGTATGAGAAAGAACCATCGGGTTCGATTTTAACATGGGATAATTTAGTGTCTAAGTTCATGAATTATTTCTTTCCACCATCCAAAACAACACACTTTAAGAACGAGATCACTAGATTTGAACAAAAAGTGCATGAATCGTTTGGGGTTGCTTGGGAAAGGCTTAAAGATTTGTTAAGACAATGTCCACACCACGGTTTCTCGGAATTGCATCAAATCAATACTTTTTATAATGGACTTAATATGGTTGAACAAGATTCTTTAAATGCCGCCGCGGGTGGTAATCTTTTAAGAAAAACTCCGAGAGACGCGTGGGGTATAATTGAGAATAAGTCTAGAGCACAATATTCATGAAACACTCCGGTTGTTTCCAATGTGAATTCATCTAATACCGAGATTGCTAGATTGGATTCTAAATTGATAGTGGATTCGCGACTTTGTTGAATGAGATTAGGAAGAATCCTCATAGATCGATTAATATGGTTGAGAATTATTGTGTATCATGTGGTAGAGCACATCCTAATTATGTGTGTTCAACCACGGGGTTTGATCAAGCTAGTGCTTTTGCCGCGACGGGAACTTATGGCTCTAACGGTCAAGTTCCTCGTCAAAATCATGTTGCTCCACCGGGTTTTCCACCGGATCAAAATAGGTACAACAATGGAAATAATGGGAATAACTTTAATCGTGGTAACCAAGGGAATTTCAACCAAGGAAATGGGTTTAATGCTAATAAAAAAAATCAAGGTTTTCACAATAATCAAAATGATTTGTCAAGCTACATTAAAACGAATGAGGCAAATTTGAAAGCTTTTCAAAACAATATTCAAGGACAAATGGACACTTTGAAAAATGAGTTTCAAAATACGATTAAGGGGCAAAATAACAAGATTGAGCTTAATCAACAAAGACTTGAACAAAACCAAAACCGTTTTGAGCAAAGATTAGAGCAAAGTCAAAATTGTATGCAACAAAGTTTGGAACAAGGTCAAACTAAATTGCTTTCGATGTTTGAGGGATTTATGTCTAAACCATCTTCTTCTTCGGGTTGTTTACCTAGCAATACCATTCCAAACCCGAGAGGAGAGCTTAAGGCTATCACCACTTATGATGATGATAATTTAGAAAGAGTGCTTGAGCTTTATATTCCACCTAAAGAGACCTTGCTTAATGTCACCAAGGCTACTTTAAATATGATTAGTACCTCGGTTTTCTTTGATCTCTTTCCCGAGAAATATAAAGATCCGGGTCAATTCTTGATACCTTGTGTTTTTGATGAGCTTGGGGAATACAAAGCTCTAGCCGATCTAGGAGCTAGCATTAACTTAATGCCCTTAGCCATTTGGAAAACTCTTGACTATGCACGACTTAGTACCACTCGAATGATCATTGAGCTTGCTAATGGTACCACCACCCGTCCGGTTGGTATAGCGGAAAATGTCATTGTTAAAGTGGGAAAGTTTTTGTACTTAGCCGATTTTGCTATAGTTGATTATGAGACCAATCCTCGTGTGCCTATTATTTTAGGACGACCATTTTTGTACACGGCTCATGTTTAAGTTGATATGAGGAAAGAGGAGATTAAATTGTTTTATGGAGATAAAAGTATTATTTTCAAACCGGAAAAGATTCCAAGATTTGTTTCTAAGAAAGTGGAAAGTGTGAAACTTGTTAAGACTATTGAAAGTAATAAGAAATCTCTCTTTTACAAAGGTGTTTTTCCAATTATGGAAACCTCATTTTGTGATGAAGAAAAGTTAAATTCAAAGGAAGATGCTTGTTTTGTTGAATCATGTTGTAATCTTACCTCATCTCCACTCACTCCACACGAGGATGATAGTTCTAAGATTGAAAAGGAAATTGATGAATACCTTAGTGCACCATTTGATACTAGTGAGTTTGATAGTGAGAATTTTGATCCCGAAAGAGATATTGCCTTAATTGAACAATGTTTGCAAAATGGACTCATTTTCACTCTCTTCGAAGGACAAAATTGATGATCCTAAGGCTCAATCTTCATTTGAAGAGCCTTTCATTCCTAACTTCACACCGAGTGAGGCTAATGACTATTCATTCTATAAGTTCGCCGATGAACTTGTTGATCCACTTCCACGGGGAAGTGAAGACGTTACCGATTTCGAAATCGAGCGTGTTTCTTATGTTTTACCTACCATTCTCGAGGAATTCTCCGATGAATTTCCTTCTAATGAGAATGATGATCTTGTATCCGAGTGTGACACACTTGATACTTTGTCGGATATTTCTTGTGATGACAAGATTGATGACACATTTGTGACCTACTCAAATGCTATCTTTGAAGCTTCAATGAACAATAATCCATTGTTTCAAGAGGATTTTGAAAGCATCATACTTCCTACATCGCACAACCCTTGCGATGATGAACTTCTCTTAAAGGAGGTTGATGAGTTTCTTTATATAGACATTCCTTTGGAATTTGAGGAAGAGTCTAATGACGGTGATGAAAATCTTTGGTTTGATCACCCGATTTATGATGATGATAATGTTGACCCGAGGGAGAAATTACCATTACTCCAATTATCCTTCCCACTCGCTTTGATCTTAATGTGCGATTTTTTCATGCGACTCATTTTGAGTACCATGACCCATTTGTTCACATTCATAAGAGTGATAAGGTCAACAAAGTCATGCAAGTTGATACCACTAGTGTTGAGACTTTTAACCCACCATTACCATGTGCTTTATATGATCTTGGATTAGCATGTGGGACGACACCGTGTTGTCTATTCCTTTCTCTCCCGAGGACGAGGTATCCGACCTCGGAATCGTTGATTTAGGTAAATCTCGGCCTTTCACCGATGCAATAATTGAAAGACTTTTCGATCATCTTGGTGCGAGTTTATCTCGGGGAGCATGCTATTTTCATTTCGTGATTCGTGACCACCATCTCTTTTTAGAGATTTATGTTGGAGTTTTATCCATTCGTTTGTCATCCGACAACGAGGATGTAATCTTTGACCCTAACATCGTGCTTTATCATGGATTTTATTCCAATATGCCGGTTTTCACCATTTTCCCTAAGGACCAATGAATGCGGGGATCGAGTCGAGCTCATGACTCGGTTAACAAAAACGAGGTGCCTTGTGGGGGAGTCCCATACATTATATCTTCTTTCTATTTTCTAACAACTAATAGGGCTTGATCTTTCAAGCTCGTGCTCGTGTTTTGTTGTGTTGTGAATCTTAGGTATGACCCTAATCATTGAAGACTCTCGTGTTCGGTTTTTGCCGGTCCACTTGATCTCCCTATCTTTGATTGCCAAAAGGGGCACACTCTCTATCCTTTGAATTTTTATCGACTAACGTTTTATCTTGAGGCATAATTAATAAACGGCTTATAGATTTGCATGCTCTTTCCATGTTAGAATTTGCATTAGACTCTTCGTGTTTTAGAAAGGGGGTGTTACTCTTGAGCTAAGAAACATTGAGGAAAATGTTTGGTTTTAGCATGGTGGAGTCAATCGATATAATCGCTTGCAATTGCTTTTGTCATGTCTAAACGTAATCGTTTTTCTTGTTTTTCATAAAAAATTTAAATTTTTAGTGTTATTTTTAAGTTTTAATAAAGAAAATAAGTGCTTTTGACACAAATGTAGGCTTTCCATTGGTGAAAATAAAAATAGTTTTTGACTCGACTCGGTTTTTACCTTATCTTTTCCTTAACGTGTTTGAATTAAGTTTTGCTAGGCTTTTATATAGGGAACTTTAAAACGCGAAAGTCTTAACTCATACGGGTTAAGAACAAGAACTTTTCGCATGTTCCTATAATTGATCCTAGAAAGTCGTTTATCAAGGGAACTTTAAAATGCAAATTCTAAAACTTGAAAAAGTATAAGAAGATGCAAGATCCTATAGATGACTTGAAAACCCAAAACTTTGATTTAATAGGCTAAGTATCCATTGATTTCACATTTTTGAAATTTTTCAATATGGAGAACAAGAGATGATAGAGTTTAATCATAAGTTTCTAAATTTAATCTTCCTTGTGTAAGTATTTTTGTGTTTGATTTAATCTCCTCGTATTTATTTTCCACGCTTGAATAATAATTGCTTATAAAATGAAGTTTTTAGCGGTTTAGGCTTGATATCTTAACTCGTAACTACTTCTTTTTCTTCCCTTGTAATTAAAGTGAGAACACATTAAGGGTGTCAGCGTCATGGACTTTTGATCATGGGATTGCGGAAATTTGGCTTACTATAAATATCATATTAATAAGAAGAATAAATAAAAACATGTTCTCTAGGAGCCTTCGGGTGGGAGTCATGTAGCACTAACTTTGTCATTAGAGCCTTAGGGTGTATGGCAAGGGGATGTGTTGAATAAAAATTGCTTCATCATCATGAGCCATAAGGTGGGATGGTGAATGTCAATTCCCTTATTTTTGTCCAAGGAGCCTTCGGGTGTGGATTTTAAATAAGGAGCACAATTGCATCTTAAAGAGCCACAAGGTGATATGATGTAGTTGTTGCTAACTCCATTAATAAGGTCATAATTGACTATGGAGGTTTTTATTGTTGCTTTTAAGTAGTCCTATTAGCCAAATTTCGGGTCCGGGGATTTATCCCTCAAATCGTGTTAAGTTATCCTTGATGTGGGCTTTCTTTAGTGACAACGGTATTTGAAGTCGAGGTTAGGTTTTGAGTGTTGAGTTTACACCGTTCTTGCCTTCATTTTTGGACTAATAAATATCAAATAAAGTCAAATGAGCCTTTGGGTGAATGACAAATAAAATCTAGAGATACAATTAGGAATAATAGGAGATTGAGTTTAACACAAATTACTTGTATGAGTTGTTTTAATTTTAGGACTTATGATTGACAATGATCTTGTTTTTACACTTGGTATGGAAAAGTGAAAAGTCGGGAACGATGAATCTATTTGAGTTTTATGATCCTAAAAGTTATTTTTCAAATAATGAAAGCAATACATTATGTCTTTGCAAAATAAAGTTACAAAAGTTGAATAATGGTGTAGTTAGAGTTTTACATTATCATTGCGTGAGGACACGGCAATTGCTTAGCAAGGGGGAGTTTGATATGAGTGATTTTACTCATATCATTTATATCATAAAACGATGAATAAATGCATATAATGAATGAAAAATGCCTTGTATTTGTTTGTTTGTCGTTTCATGTGTGTAGGTACCGATGGTCACGAAAACCGGTGAAAACAACACGAGTTTGAAGAAAAGATCGAAAAAGCCAAAGTCAAGCTCGTTTTTAGCGGATTTAATATTTATGGAGTTAATCGGGCTTGTGGGTCCCACATTTGGGTAAATGGGCTCAAAAGCCCATTTGAAGATCATGTATTATGTGTTAAATGGCTAAAGGCCCATCATGGCCCAACTTGGATATAACATGTGACGAATTGAAGTTACATGGGCTACAAGCCCATTTTCTATCAACGTTAAGTAACATAAACGTTTTTCATGGGCCTCTAAATACCCATTAGGGTTTGGACGGTTTAAAAAACGATTATTTAATTTCGGTCAAACATTTACAACCATTTACCCACTTTACATAAACGAAACTCACGTTTATTAAACTTATTTTCACCCACACACTCAATCACTCACACGTTTATTTCGATACTACCTATGTCACTCATCTTTTCTCTCCCACCCAAAACCTAATAACCTGTAAAACTACTATTCTCCAAACCCTAAAATACAAATCAGTAAATTATTTAGGGCTTTTGTTCAATTCACTCATGTGAATGCACACGATTGGGGAATTAAATCCCCAAGAATTCACTCATGTGACATGGCACTCTCTTTCCTCGAAAGCTATCATTTGATTGGTCCTCACACCTTATTTTCAAAGATTCTCCAATCAAAATAGGCCACCTAAGCTTGGAAGAAAGCACAACTAGCACAAAAACGCCAGGGTGGCAATCCGTGTGCTAGTTGGTGTATTTTCAGCCTTCAGATCAAAACAGAAAAGAGAGAGAAGAAGAATAGAAGATCCAACGGATGTTGATGAAACTTCATCAACACCACACCCTCTCGGGGTTGCCTATAAATACTTGTATTTTTTCTCTTTGTTAGCATCCCTTTATTCTTTTGTAAGTTTATAATGTCAATTTTAGTGTAGGAAATTGTAATTTTCTTTTCAAGTTATTGTAATGTTTAATTAAAGATTAATAAAATATGGTTTCAGTATCATTTTTATCTCATGTTCTTTATTACTGTTTAAACTTTATACAAATTTCTTATATTATAAATTGACGTTATTATGTGAGTATTCATTGAGCTTTATTAATAGCTAAATTTTGAATAATCGAAAGAGATAAGGGATAGTTATTCAACCCCACTGGTTGAATATAAATAATAGTGGTGGTTTGAATAATAGTAGTGATATGATGGGGTCGATTATCTGATGAGGATGTTTAGTTCGGAAGGAGGAGTTGATTCGGGTCATTAGTCCGCTCAGCGCGCGACTACTTCATCAAAGGTTTTCTCCAAAGGTTCAACTCAATTTAATTTTAAGTCATTAACATTTTTATTCAATCTGAATTTGTTCATATGCTTTCTGTTTTGATATCTGCTACTGTTTGATTTGAGTGTTTAAGTTTTGTTCAATCTAATATGATTGGATGTGTATGAAACTGCTTGATTAATTGGTATAGTTGGTTGATTGTTTAATCTGATTTTGTGAGTTTTGTTTAAGATGATAGGCTTTGATATTAGACATTTGATTAATGTTGACCATGCTTACTTTCATCATTCTAATCTAGATATCTGTTTTTATTTTATAAAACATAAGGAATGCATGTGTTAATTTAGTCTACTGATATTGGTTTTAATTTGCCATATGAATCTGTATTTTGCTCTATTTACATCTGTGATGGGATTTTAGAAGTAATCAGTCATTTGAATTAAGTTTGATTTTGTTTGTTGTGTTACCCAAATTATGCTGATTAGTCTGCTATAGCTGAGTTTTAATACCTGCTGAATAGGCTTCTAAGATTGTAGTTGTTTTTGTTATCTGAGTTTGAGAGTTGGGAATAATCTGAGTCTATTAATCTTATGTTTTAAACTAATAGAGAGATTTCTCCTTAAAAAAGGACTGGGAATTATACTAGGCATGCTGGATTTTTGGTTTTTACACGAGTCAATTGTTCAGTACTTGCAATCTGATAAAAGGTTTTTGTTGATTATATCTTGCTGAATGATTAGTTTTTATAGCTTTAATAAGTCCATGATTTGCTGCTTTGAGTACTAGTTTTGCCTTTAATTTTTGATCAAAGCTGAGTTTATAGAATTTTACTGTGCTGATATAAGTTTGGGTTTGGTGCTTATTTTGCTGAATGTTTAGATCATGCTGTTATTTGGTCTAGAATTGCTGTGGTTCTTATTCTGATATGTTATTGCTATCAGAATCAACTAATTTGATAAGCTCAAAACTGATTCCTATCAGTTCCAGATTTACACCTCAAAAGGTCATTCATGTGACCTTGGTTAACGTTTTTCGTTGTCAAAAATAATAATCATCAAAAAATGTCCTCTGGAGGACTCGAACTTGTGACCTCACGGGTAGCTGCCTATTGTGTTAACCAACTGTCCTATCTATTGTATTTTGTTTAATAACTGTTTCTCTAATTAATATAGTAAGTTTATCGTGGCTGGCATATTTAGTTATCAATTTTAATTACAAGTTTTCATTTAAATAAATTTTAATTAATAGTTTTATTAAATTTACTTTTAGTTTAAAAATATAAATAAATAAAAACAAAATAAAAATTATTTTATTAACTTTAGAAATTTTAAATTAATTATAAAAATTAGTTATTAAAATGGTTAGATTTTAATTAAGTTAGTTTTAATAAATTAGTTTTAAAAATAGATTTTGTAAATTAAAAAGTAAGAGTAGTTTTTAAAGAGATTTAATAGTTTCTTTTAAATAAGTTTAAATAAAGTTTTAATTAGTGTAAAAGTAATTTTACTTAAATAGATAAATTTTTAATTGATTTTATTTAAATAGTTTAAATTTTAAATAGATTGATTTTCAAATAATTGTCGTTAGATTAAAATTACTGGGGAACGATTCATGCACTTAGGACTTAATTAGGTTTTAATTTGTAAGATTTAATTTTAGTTTAAAAACCGAAACCATTCAAATCAATTGTCCAAATCGAAACAAAACGTCTCAAATTCACTCGATCTTCGTGTACAACGAACTTGGTTCACCATCGTGTTTAATTAAATCCGTCTTTGGTAATTTTAGTCTATTACTTTTTCCTAAAGGTAATTTTCTATTTTACCCTATAACGTATCTTAATTAATACATACAATCCACGACACATCATGAGCCATAATATCTAACTCACCCCTTTCCACCCCAACACCGTAAATCTTACTTTTATGGATATTGATCTTCAAACCTGCAACTTCTTAAAAACATTTTAACACATTCATAAGATTGCTTGCATTTTCTGTGCTCCGTTCTCCAAAAATAATGGTGTCATCGTTGTATTGTAGGTGAGAAACTATCAAGTCATCCTCGCCTACTCGAACGCCTCTTAAAATTTCCTTGTCAACAACTTCATTAAGTAAGGCATTCAAGCCTTCTGCCGCGAGTATATACAGGAATGGAGATAGTGGATCCCCTTGCCTAACCCCTCGTTCCATCATAAACTCTTTGGTGGGCGAACCATTTACAAGAACGAGATGGAAGAAGATTTCAAGCACGCGTTAACCCACTTACACCATTTATTACCAAACCCCGTGCGCTTCATAATCTCAAACAAGTATCCCCATTCAATGCTATCATAAGCTTTCTCGAAATCGACTTTAAAAATTAAGCTTTTTCTTTTCTTTTTTTCAAGAACTCCATGGTCTCATTTGCGATAAGCACACCATCTAGAATGTAACGCCCCTCAATAAACGCATTTTGAACTTCACCAATAACCTTCCCAATTACTCTTTTAACCCTCTCTGCTAAGAGTTTCGTAATAATCTTATAGAGGCTTCCTATCAGACTTATAGGCCTATAATCCCCGACTCCCAATAGATATGTCACCTTCGAGATGAGGGTAACAAAAGAAGCATTATACCCGTTGGATATTTCACCTTTATCCCAAAACCACCTAATTGCCGCAAGCACGTCCTCTTTAATAATATCCCAAAATCACTTAATATATTTAAAGTTAAACCCATCTGGACCAGGGGCTTTGTTCCCTCCACATTTACAAACCAGATCCCAAACTTCTTTATCCGAGAATGGTAGTTCCAAGCTGGCCGCGTCCTGTACTGAAAGTTTTGGCACCCGATCATATGTAAACATTGGCCTGTTATTTCCTCTAGCTGAAAACAACTGTTTATAAAAGTTAAATATCTCATTTTTAATTCTTCCTGGATCTTCGCACCGAACCCCATCAATTATTAGACCTCGTATGTTGTTCTTGTTATTTCTCCTTTTGACCATCGCATGAAAAAACTTCGAATTCTCGTCTCCTTCAATATCCCATTTTATATGCGCTTTTTGTTGTAAAATACTACCCATCTCATTCTCCTTATCCACCCACTCCTTTCTAGCCTTCATCCAAAGTTTTAGTTCATCATTGTTCAAATTTCTTGATTATCCTTCCTTCTCCCATTTCATTGCCTCATTTTTGCATACCTCGAGTTGTTGTTTACTGTCCCCAAACTTGATCTTAATCCATCTTTTGAGAGCTACTTTAACATTTTTGAACTTATCTCATACTCGACAATCTGGTCTAGAGCCACGTACGGGTATCTCCCACACATTCTTGACAACCGAATTAATCTCCTCATCTTCCAACCACAAATCATAAACACGAAACAGCTTTGGTCCGTAGTCTAAGTCCATGTCCTTCAACAAGATGAGACAATGATCAGAAATCTTTCTATCGAGAGAAACTGCTGAAAGATTGTCCCATTTCGCGCTAAACTCTGGTGTCACCAGAAACCGATCTAATTTGCTAAATTTCAAACCATCGACGCTAATCCGAGTAAATTTTCGACCTCCCAACTAAATTTCCACAAGTGATTTCAAACGAATGAACTCGTTAAAATTTTCTGCATCTCTCGCATTATACTCTGTATTCAACCTGTCATTTGGCTCCCTGACCTCATTAAAATCTCCAAATAGACACCAACCACCTGTCACTGTGTTCATTAACACAGAGATTCTATCTCGCAAAACTATCTTCTGATCTGTCACGTGAGCACCATAAACATTTACCAACATAACATCCCCATCGACCCCTTTCCAAGTACCCTTAGCCGCAATGAATCTATTTGCACAAACGACCACGACGTTTGAAAAAATATTTGAGTCCCATATTAATAACAAAGCACCAGAACGACCAATTGCATTTGACTGAGCAAACCCAAAGTTCCTCCACCCCCACAAGTCTTCAATCCAATGATCACTTATATCCTTACACTTCGTTTCTTGAAGCCCAATCACACACGGCTTCTCAGTCGATATAATTTCTTTTACTCACCCAAACTTACCTTTTCGTTTGAGGCTCCTGTTATTCAACGATATGATCTTTATAAAAAAAAATTCAAACACACGTACTCTCTAACCACACATCAATGTCTTAACTGATGATTGACCCCCGTGCCACTATTGTCCTTCAAAGTATGATTCTCACCTTTGTCCCATACAATTTCCTGCATATTCTTGAAAGAAACCAAGCTCTCCCCACTGGAGTGGGTATTCTCATTAACCACATTTACACCAAAGGAAGAATCACCAACCTGTTGACTTTTGTTTACATTGCTGATGCACGGACCAGATCCACTTATTCTTCTTCTTGCCACTTTCTTAGCTTGCTGATTGCTTTTTTTCTTCGAGATCCACTGGAATTCTTATCTTGATCATCCACGTTTGTTTTTCCCAATGTAAATGTGACTTCCACATTAATCTTGTGTTTCTTTCCTGTGTGATTGATACTACCAGCAAGATGATCCCAACTTTCTCATTGTAATCCTTCTCTTTGAACCCATTAGCTTCGTCTCTTGCAATCCTTTTATTAATGACAGTTTTAGCTTTCGCTGATTAATTTAAGTCTTATTTAGGTTTTGTAATTATAATTTGGGGTAATTATTAAAATGTACGTCGCACGGGGTGGTTGTCACTTTGTGGTCCTGAGTTCATAAACTTATCAAAATAGCCAGTTGCACAGTCGCCCGTAGGCCTTTTAGTATTTTAACCAAAAACATGTTCTGACATGACCTCTGTACGCTTTTCAGTACCGTTCTTCATATATATTTTAACATTAATTTCTCTCTCATCACCCTTTATATACTTATCATCTTCTCTCTCGTCTCTCGTCTCTCTTATCTCTAACACCTCTCTCTACAAATCTTGCAAATCAAGATCCATCCATCTCTTCTGGCCGCCCTTCACACCATTTTCTCCTATAACAGTATCTCTATTTTAGGGTTTCGATCAATGATGTTGTTTATATTAGGGGTTCGATTTGCTCAGATCTTATCCGACCAGATGTATTTGTGGATTTGGTGTATTTTTCAAATGGTGACTCATTAGGGTTTCTGATTTTTGTCACAAATCGATTCGTTCATGGATACCTTTACCTAATGAGTCGTTGTTTGGATGGTGGTTGTGACGATAGTGATATTAAAGAACCTTATGCTTCCTATTTATATAATGATGACTGGAGGTTTCTTTGGATGAAGAGATGATTGATGATGCTTCCTGTGTGTTTGCCATCACTGTCGAGTTCATTAGAAGGTAACTAGTTCTTCAAATTTGCCTAATTAGGAGGTAATTGGTTCATCTTTTGATTTTCTAATTAGCGTTTCTCATAAATTAGGGGTTTTGTTAGGCAACTGCATTTAAACCACAAAGCAAAACAAGTGATACATATTCGCCCTGAAATACCAATTGAAAAAGCTTATATGTGAGCTTATGACTTGTGAGCTTCTTCGATTTCAGCTTATATTTCGTTTGGCCAAAATTCCCGGCTTATTTTGAGACTTACTGTTACTGTATATCAGAATAACTTAAGGCGGAAATTTTTACCAAACAAATATAAGCCAAAATCGAATAAGCTCACATATAAGCTTACATGAGGTTCCTTAAGCATATGTGATATTGGCAAAGTTCCGGCTTATTTTGAGACTTTATATAAGTTTATTCTAATATACTAATAAGCTTATATAAGCCATAAGTCTCAAAATAAGCCCTAAATTTTGGCCTCGCCGAATAAAAGTCACAGTACATATAAGCTTATGTGTTTTAGGTGTGAATTTTGGTTGGTTATTGAACTTTTTGTTGTGAAAATTGGCAAGAAAGGGGATTTTGGGCTCATTTTGTGTACTTATACTCTATGACATCTAACGGTTGTTAAATTAGTTATGCAGATGTAAATGTAGTGTTGTATAGTGATATTTTTATCCGTTAAATGATTTCTAGTAGATCTTAGTGTTATTATTGCTTAATGTATGGTTTTATAAAGTTTTCCTAACATGTGGGATGTAAAATGTAGTGTTGTTTGGTGATATGTTTATGTATTATAGTTGAATGATGTGATTAATGAGAATGTTTTGATGCGTAAAAGTTAGATATGTTGTAACCATAAAACCTAGCTACAATTAAAGGATGTTTGGGATTAGGTATTCGATTAGATTATCGGATGATTGCGGTTGCAAAATGAAAATAATAAGAAAATAGTGTTTGACAAACTAACTGAAACGAGAAATACAGTTTTGCGAACACACAATTCGTTTTGAAAATGCTATACGAACACCCCCCTTACACCGTTGTTGCCAAATGCATTCTCAAATTATTTTAAATTATGTGCTCATTCATGACATGTACGTTTATTGTTGGTTAGGTTATGTATTTACATGATACCGTATGTTGTTTGGTAATATAGTTGTTGTTTCATGATATTGATGACATGTATTTGAAGACTCGGATACTTGAAATTTCTTTTCATCGTCTAGTGTAGTCCTTATCAATGTCAAGTTTACTCCCAATTGAGGCAAAGCATATTACACCTTTTATTTTTACTAAATTTCATATACTTCTTTTGACAATTTTTGGAGTTATGTTTTACTCGTTAGTATGATTACTGCGAGACTGTATATGCTAATGTATATATTATGAGTTAAGTGTATAACTATTGTTGTCATGTTCAGTCATACACAGTCTCATAAGTTTCCTTGTCAGGCCAAGTTGCGTGGATACGAGATGACAGAATTTGATGTTGAAAATCCTCTTCTCAGAGAAATGACTTGCAGTTTCTTACTCATTCAGTTGCAGGTGATGCTCACTTTTAACTTGTTATATGTTACTTTTATTTTTACTATATGTCGTATATCACACTTTTATATAATAACTTGTTTGATAAATGTGATATTTGTGTTAATGTAGATAATCTGGGACGAGGAACGAGATAAGATACTTCTTCATTTAGAGCAAGAGTGCTTGAACGTGTATAAGAGTGTGACAACCGCGGTTTTGAGGTTCGTCACTTAGTTTTATTTTGTGCTAGTTACGTGTCTTTACGTGTTTATGTGCTAATTGGTGCGTATAGATTGTGGTTTGGATATCGTTTCCGGTACGGGGTACCTTGTGAGTGAAACGATGTGTGATGATTTCATGTTCATGAGCTCACATGGTAGTGACTATGAAATGAGATGGTGTTATTTAGTAGTTTTACGTATACGTATATGTATTATAGAAAATCGTATTTTTACGATTTACGGTTTAGCATTTAGAGGTCTCAGAAGAGGTATTTAGTCACGGGAGTATTTTTCGGGATGGTTTTAAGTCATTTAGGACTTAGTTATAAAGTTTATTTCAAAATTTAAGATTTTTTTTAAAACTGTATATTTTACGTCTTTTACGGTAAAACGCGTAAATTTGACTAGTTTTACGGTTTTGAGGTTTTGGAGGCTTTAGGAGCTGAAATAAATTAAGGTAAATTAAGGTAATATTAATAAGATATTAATTAATAATAAAATTAAAAAAAACGAAATAAGGGGGTGTTGGTCGGTTTTGGACGCAAGAAAAGAAAGAAAAAAAGGAAAAAAAGAGAAAAAAAGGAAAAAAGAGAAAAAGGAAAGGGGTTTTTGGGTTGGGCTAGGAATGGGTTATCACATCCTATATAATGTTTTATACTAAACAAAAAACATCATAAATCCCTGGAGATAATAATAGTCAACGTTTTGTAGAGGATTTTTAAGGTTTCATGGTTTTTTTTCATCTTCCATTAATCTTAAGGTAAAACCTTCATAACCCTTTTTAATTAAATTTTTTTAATGCTTTTATAATCATCTTATGATGGATTTAGGTTAGGATTTAAATTAAAAACAGTATATTAATGATATATTAATTATTTTATAATGATTAAATAAATTAGGGCTTGTAATTAGTGGAGTTGTGGGTAATTAATTAGGTTAATTTAATTAAACCCGTTTTTAAAAATTGGGCAGAATTTATGGTCAATTGTTTTGATTATATAGGGAGTTATACAAACTCTTATTTTGCGATCCAAGTATCCCTGGAAAGGTAATTGAAGTGTCTTTCAAATGCAAGAAACGAGAACTAAATTGGAGGTCAGGAAGCGCGTCAAAAACAGGTTACAACAGTCGGAGGTCAAAACAGTTTTGAAATCAGCCTGTTTTCTTTTTAAGATTTGGGTTGTTTGGGGTACTTAGGGTTGCATTGGGACTTTCAACCGAACATGGGAGATGGTTTATATATTATAGGAAGTATCTGCATTGGGGCTAAGATTGTGGGTTAGGGTAAGACCCCCTAACCATAACAAACTTTTTGTATGTTTAAAATCAGTAAAATCTGGATAGACAAAAGTATATATACATATATATATATATATATATATATATATATATATATATATATATATATATATATATATATATATATATATATATATATATATATATATATATATATATATATATATATATATCGGGGCCTTAACAGTAACTTTAAGGTTGGGGCAAATGGGAGGTGTTAGCCAACGTATGTAAGGGCATAGGGTTTCCTTTACAGAGGTCATGGGTATGGTTAGGTGGGCATTTGGCTTATAGTTTGGAGACCTAATAGTTGGGACTGTTTTGTGTAAAATATGAACGGGATAGTTATCAAACTTAACCAAGTTAAGGAATTGTTAGGGAAGGGTAATGGGGTGTTTAGAGCATATTAGTGAGGGTAATATATGGGAGAAGGCTAGATGTCCATCATAGGTTGATGAGCCGTCTTAGTAATTGGTTCATGTTTTGATTATGTGTTTTTTGGTTTGTTAGCTTTTTGCTAGTGCGCGGACTTTTGGAGAAGCTCAATCAGGTGAGTTTCATAGTCCCATGTTTACTAATGATTTTGACTTCCAGATGGGATGGAAGAGACACTGTTTTGTTTTGTTTTTATAAATTAGGCTGTGAATGTTTTATGTTTGGTGCTGGACTTGTGTGTGCATACGTATGTGATTAACTTCTAGTTAATTTTTGATTGTTTATGTTTTGACTTGGTACCAAGGGGATATTGGCAAGTCGGGGCCTTGGGATTGGTTCATAGGTGTTTGGACGCCTATGGGAGTATGGTGTTTGGTATGGCTGGGAGCCTTGGTTTTGGTTAGATTGGTTAAATCTTGAATATTAGTTGTTAATGCATGTTTCTATCACATTGTCCATATGTTATTAAATTTGGTTTATTCACAGCTTATGGTATGATTTTGGCGTTTGAGTCTAAACCTATGACTCTCACCAACTTTATGTTGACGTGTTTTAGTGTCTCTTTCAGGTGAGAATGTGGTTAAGCTTGAGGATAGAAGTGGCTAGATTTGGGTGCATTAAGATTGCATTTAGAAGGAGATCCCCGTTCCTTCTTAGCTTATTTTTATGTGTTTTGAATAGGTGATACTGTTGGCACTTATATGTTTGATTTGATTATGTTTATTGTTTGTCTTGGGTAAGTGGTAGGATTGTTACCTACTTATCTAGACTCCTGCATTGTTGAGATATTGTCCTGACATTTGTGTCACCATTTAATGACATTTCTTATTTCATTTAGTTATCTCTATAGACACGCCATGTTGTGATGATATCCATACGTTGCGCCCCATATTCCGCCATGGTGGGGTATTACAGAATGGTATCAGAGACAATGGTTATAGAGAATTAGGTTGCCTAGTCTCGAAGCCTAGTCTATAGCTTAAGGGTCCCTGCATATAGGCGTCATAGGAGTATGTGTGCATTTTATATTAATTGATGTGTTTGGATGTTATTTATTACGATGTTTTGACTAGTATGAATTGAACCATAGAATGTTCATACTTAGCCACATGTTATTTTCATTTCGGGGTGTGACTAGTGCTGGTTGAACTATAATCATCCACGCTAGTCATTGTCGTATTTTGCTTAAATTGTACATTATAGTACATAATTTGCTACATGGTAGTTTCTATCTTGTGTTGGGTTATTTTATGTACTTGAGGTATAGTATTTTTCTTTTGATGTTTAAGTCATGTTCCCTAAGAATCATGTGGTGGTTCGAGTTATTAGGAGTAGGTGGATATGAAGGATTTTAAGGTGTTTCCATTCTGATGGGCGACATGACTTATAATTGATTATGTTTTTGTTTTGGATTTTGTCTATGCTGTTTTAGCTAGACTATGGATTTCTGTATTCCAAGAGTTTGACTATGTTATTTTATTAGTTGGAGTTTTTGATCTTATTGTTTATGTGGTTATGTGCTTAGGTGAGTTGATGGATTTATGTGTTATATGTTGTATTGATTCTTATAAGTGTCATCATAGGAGGGAGTGCATTGGGGAAATGGTAATTGTATAAGTATGGTGGCCAACATAGTTATACAAGTACCACAACTTCAATGGGTTCTTAAGTATGATTGCATGAAAGAGGGTTAGTACATGCTTGTATATGATGAGAAGTGGATTGTGGGTATATTTATAATATATGGGTTTATGTAACGGTTGCCTACGATATGGATATTTTTGAGTGTGTTATTGTTTTGGGTTATAGTCATGTTGTGTGATTATGGGGTCACACGATATGGACTGGTTTTAGTGATGGGTTTTATGCCTTGTGGTAAGATGGTGGTTACTCGTAGAAAAAAAATCGAGTGTATGACGCGATTGGTTGATCTGATATGTATGGTAACGAGTATGTTTTGGGTAATTTAATAGGTATATATATGCGGATGTATATATACTACTATGTGTTAAGTTATGGTGTATGGTCGTTCACTAGTTATTATAACTTGAACGTACCTTGTGTTTGTTCGTGTTTTATGGTGCTGGAGTTTGATGGAGTTCCAACGACGTTTTGAGTCTTTTGGATGTGTGTCTACATTCGGGTATGTATTTTTATTAATGCGAACCACTAAATTTTCTTGCAAATAAGTCTGGCTAATTATAGGAAACGGGTTTGAAAATAATTTGTAAGTGTATGGTATGATATCGTAACTTACATTTTTTTTTTCAGTTGTAGTAGTAAGTTATAAAAAGGTTGTCTTGAAAATAATTGGATTAGTCTTCTATGTAACATGTGATAATATATTTTAAAGGGGTAAATAAATTTTACAATAATTTTCTTAAGTGGAGTTAAAATTTTAGAATAATTTAACTAAGACGGAAAGAGTAAAAAAAAGAGATTTTATTATAGTAATGATAATAATAACACCACACCTTGTAAACGTGTAGGAGTTTAGTTATAACCAACCTAAATGGAAAAAAAGAAGAAGTGTATTTTATAAACATGTATTGGTTTCATAATAACAAGTGAAATAAGTTTAATATGGGTAAAAAAGATAATGGTTAAGATTGTAGTATACTAATTAGTTGATATCTTGATAAAATGATGAAGATAAAGGATGAGTTTATGGTTAATAATAAGTATGATTGGTTTTAGTAGTATGGGAGTTTGGTTCTTATGAGAAGTAACTAATTGGGATGAGAGTTTTAAATTTTCTAACGTATCGAAATTTGGTAATACTAATCGTGGCGAGTCTAAATTTTTTTCGTTGTTGGAACACTCCATTGATCTTTTGGATTACATTGTTTTGTTTTCAGTTGTTTTGGCTAGGGTTCGTTTTACCCTGTATTTTATTGGGACACGATTGTTTGGAATTCTTTTGTTACACGTCATGGCTGATTTAGTTATGCGGTTGTGGAAATGTTAGGATGAGAGGATAGAGTTGGGTAGTATTACTTACGGTTAGATATTAGAATGGAGAGATGTCTTTTGGTTTAAAAGTTGTGTTGAAGGAATGATTAAGGTTTGTGGAGTTTTGAAACTTAGATTAGTTACGGGAATAAGGGAGTAAGTAAAGTAGTTGAGTGGTCATGGGAATGAGATGTCATATTATGAGAAGTTGTTTGAAGTACTTTTAGAAATAATGTGGTAGATGAGTTGAAGTTAGAAGCTACTGGTAGTGTGAAGTTCCTAGGTAACATCATGGAGACGAGAAGGAGTGCGTAAAGAGCTACATCGCGAAGCAAGGAGTTGAAAGGACTACGTGTCGGCTGAAAGAAGGATGCAAGAGATTTTGAAGGAGTCATAAAAGTTGCGAGGACTGGAAAGGTGACAAGCACTATGATGGGAAATTTACGTATGGTTCGTGACGAAGAAGGGCAGATCGAGTATCGGAGTGGAGCTACAAAGAGCTGAACCGGTGGATCATGATGAAATGAATACATGACATGGGAGATTAAGAACTCTTGGAAGTAACAAGGGGATCGAGGGATGAGAAGTGAAGGTGAGCTGAATAAGTTTCGTGGAGAAGTGATTAGATAGTCAGTTTTGTGAAGGTGTTATGAAAGATCTTTGGAAGAGACCGTTATGCATTATCCAATGCACTAGTGATTTCCATAGATCTGATGAATGAAGTATGGATTTTTTGTTGGATGGGATAGTGTAGGAATAAGGGAGAACCATGGAAGGAGAGAACCAAGTATTCCTAGAAGATGATGATTGAAAGTACCTCATGTTGGGTGCAAGATCAAAGTAGAAGTATGAGATTTGAATAAGAATTCAAAATATGGCTTAGTAGACAAATGGAAACTAATGTGGGTATAAGATGAGAGTGTGATCCGCATGGAATCACATGAAACTCTAGTCTGTCCATATTAGGAGGGAGTAGGAGAACTGGTTGTGAGAAAAACAAGTGAAGATACTTGGAAAATTTTGGCGTATAGATGACTAGATAGACTTAGTTAGTGGAGCTGGATTATTATATATGCCTAGAATGCTAGAGGCATTTGGGGTACGAGACGTAGAGAATGATCTATATAGATCATGAACGTCTCCAACACATATTTAATCATCTTGATTGAACGTTTGGAAAAGGTGATGGGTGGGGTTAAGTGATGAAAGAAAATGGCAAGGCCAAGTACCATCTGGGAAAGGCAAGCATGGTTGACGAGACATGGAATAAGAAGAATGAAGTGAAGCTGAGACGAACTTGAACTATATGGATGACGTATTAGGGTGGTTTGGATGAAGGATGTAGGTTGCACGAGTTGAGTTGTCTAAAGCACAGAATGCGTCAACATGTATGTTGCGTGGCTTGGACAATCATATGGAGAAAAGGGACGTAGACTATACTTCCTACATAGATAGGAGTAGCTTAGAAAGGGCAATGTAAGGACGAAATTGGTGAAAGTGATGAGAGTTGGGTGATAGTCGATAGACTGACTAATTCATCTCATATTTCAAGAGGAATGAGTAGTCACGTAGTTGAGAAGTTGGAAGGAGTGCGTACGGATGTGATGGAATAGAGGGTTTTGCGTAAAAGTTAGCCTAATATGTATGGAATGCCTTATGAAGGATTATGGAAAGGGAAGAAACGATGGGAAGCATCACATCATGATGTATAGTAGGAGTTGAGGAAGAAGAAGGAAGTGTGTATAGAAGAGGAGCATGAATAAAATTGGTCGAGATAGGAACTCAAGGTAAAACTTTGGTAGAGCTTAATGAGTAGAATAAAGCACAACGCAGACTTATACTATCGTAGTGTGGAAAAGGAAATGGCACTGACCTATACTGATTGTTGGGGAGGCTTAGTATCGATAATCAAATGGATGAGGAGTTATAGGTGTGATGTGCCATAGGGACGAAGGGCTTGGTATAACTGAGACAAGATGAGGAGCAATATGACCTTGAAGGTAAGACATTGTGTAGGTATAAAGGAAGTGTTGAGTATAAAAAAAATCATGAAGAAAAGTGAGAAAGAAGTGTATAGGTGCTACTAATGAGCTATCCAAATTTAATGGAAGTAGTTGTAGCATGGGTTTGGATGGCAGTTGATAGACTAACTGAGATAACCGTCCTTTTGATGATGTGTATAGATCATAAGTTGATTTGGATTGGAAGAACTAATGGATATGTGAAAGACCGTCATAGGTCACTTTGTAAGGAAATTGGAATTTTTAAGTAGTTTGGGGTACGGACTAAAGGGAGTTGATGAACATGATTGGATATGAGTATATCCAGCTAACTGGAAAGGGATGGGCAAGTGAGATATTTATACAACCTTAGGAATTACACTCAGGGCGTGAGTGATTGATTTAGAGGGAGTTAGGAAACTCATTAGCGATGGCTGAGTTTTCATATAATGATAGTTATCATACTAGAAGTTGGTAAGTGCCATTTGAGGCACTATATAAAAGGATAGGGTGAGTTGTCCACACTGTGGACTAGAATTGGTAAAAAAGGCTACTAATGTGGTAATGGTGTTTGTGGAAGGGATGAGAGCAACAAGGGAGGCTATGTAGAAAAGGAGGAAACCACTAGAGTTAGTGACTAGGTTATGTAGGAAGTTTCACCCATAGTAACGGGTGGTATGTTTTGGTAAAATGGAAGAGTTGATGTAGAGTTTTGTAGGTCCATTTATGATCTTTGGAAAGATCGGACCAGTAGCTTATGAGTATAGAATTACATGGGGAAATGAGTGGTATACATGATAAATTTCATGTATTGAGATTGGTAAATGTTGTTTGAGAATGCATATTTGCATGTACGATTATTCGGGACTTGTGTTAATAAGAGTCTTTGTTTTATCAAAGAGTCATTTGTGAGATTTATTTACTGTCAGGTCAAGAGTTTGGCAATGAATTTAAATATTGTTGGTTAGTATATGTGGTAATTTGAGACTTGAACTAAAGTTCACGTGGAAATGAGATGAGTTCATTTAGAACAAGTATCCTCAGTTGTTTGCTAATGGTATGTTTGATCCTAAGGAGTAAATATCGGGACGAGATTTTTATTAGGAGGGAGTGATGTGACAACCGCGGTTTTGAGGTTCGTCACTTAGTTTTATTTTGTGCTAGTTACGTGTCTTTACGTGTTTATGTGCTAATTGGTGTGTATAGATTGTGGTTTGGATATCGTTTTCGGTACGGGGTACCTTGTGAGTGAAACGATGTGTGACGATTTCATGTTCATGAGCTCACATGGTAGTGAATATGAAATGAGATGGTGTTATTTAGTGGTTTTACGTATACGTATATGTATTATAGAAAATCGTATTTTTACGATTTACGGTTTAGCATTTAGAGGTCTCAGAAGAGGTATTTAGTCACGGGAGTATTTTTCGGGATGGTTTTAAGTCATTTAGGACTTATTTATAAAGTTTATTTCAAAATTTAAGATTTTTTTTAAAACTGTATATTTTACGTCTTTTACGGTAAAACGCGTAAATTTGACTAGTTTTATGGTTTTGAGGTTTTGGAGGCTTTAGGAGCTGAAATAAGTTAAGGAAAATTAAGGTAATATTAATAAGATATTAATTAATAATAAAATTAAAAAACACAAAATAAGGGGGGTGTTGGTCGGTTTTGGACGCAAGAAAAGAAAAAAAAAGGAAAAAAAGAGAAAAAGGAAAGGGGTTTTTGGGTTGGGCTAGGAATGGGTTATCACATCCTATATAATGTTTTATACTAAACAAGAAACATCATAAATCCCTGGAGATAATAATAGTCGACGGTTTGTAGAGGATTTTTAGGGTTTCATGGTTTTTTTTCATCTTCCATTAATCTTAAGGTAAAACCTTCATAACCCTTTTCAATTAAATTGTTTTAATATTTTTATAATCATCTTATGATGGATTTAGGTTAGGATTTAAATTAAAAACAGTATATTAATGATATATTAATGATTTTATAATGATTAAATAAATTAGGTCTTGTAATTAGTGGAGTTGTGGGTAATTAATTAGGTTAATTTAATTAAACTCGTTTTTTGAAATTGGGCAGAACTTAGGGTCAATTATTTTGATCATAAAAGGAGTTCTACAAACTCTTATTTTGCGATCCAAGTATCCCTGGAAAGGTAATTGAAGTGGCTTTCAAATGCAAGAAACTAGAACTAAATTGGAGGTAGGGAAGCGGGTCAAAAACAGGTTACAACAGTCGGAGGTCAAAACAGTTTTGAAATCAGCCTGTTTTCTTTTTAAGATTTGGGTTGTTTGGGGTACTTAGGGTTGCATTGGGACTTTCAAACGAACATGGGAGATGATTTATATATTATAGGAAGTATCTGCATTGGGGCTAAGATTGTGGGTTAGGGTAAGACCCCCTAATCATAACAAACGTTTTGTATGTTTAAAATCAGTAAAATCTGGATGACAAAAGTATATATATATATATATCGGGGCCTTAACAGTAGCTTTAAGGTTGGGGCAAATGGGAGGTGTTATCTAACATATGTAAGGGCATAGGGTTTCCTTTACAGAGGTCATGGGTATGGTTAGGTGGGCGTTTGGCTTATAGTTTTGAGACCTAAAAGTTGGGACTGTTTTGTGTAAAATATGAACGGGATAGTTATCAAACTTAACCAAGTTAAGGACTTGTTAGGGAAGGGTAATGGGATGTTTAGAGAATATTAAAGAGGGTCATATATGGGAGAAGGCTAGATGTCCATCATAGGTTGATGAGCCGTCTTAGTGATTGGTTTATGTTTTGATTATGTGTTTTTGGTTTGTTAGCTTTTTACTAGTGCGCGGACTTTTGGAGAAGCTAATCAGGTGAGTTTCATAGTCCCATGTTTACTAATGATTTTGACTTCCAGATGGGATGGAGGAGACACTGTTTTGTTTTGTTTTTATAAATTAGGCTGTGAATGTTTTGTGTTTGGTGATGGTCTTGTGTGTGCATACTTATGTGATTAACTGCTAGTTGATTTTTGATTGTTTATGTTTTGACTTGGTACCAAGGGGATATTGGCAAGGCGGGGCCTTGGGATTGGTTCATAGGTGTTTGGATGCCTATGGGAGTATGGTGTTTGGTATGGCTGGAAGCCTTGGTTTTGGTTTGATTGGTTAAATCTTGAATATTAGTTGTTAATGCATGTTTGTATCACATTGTCCATATGTTATTAAATTTGGTTTATTCACAGCTTATGGTATGATTTTGGCGTTTGAGTCTAAACCTATGACTCTCACCAACTTTATGTTGACGTGTTTTAGTGTCTCTTTCAGGTGAGAATGTGGTTAAGCTTGAGGATAGAAGTGGCTAGATTTGGGTGCATTAGGATTTCATTTAGAAGGAGATCCCCGTTCCTTCTTAGCTTATTTTTATGTGTTTTGAATAGGTGATATTGTTGGCACTTATATGTTTGATTTGATTATGTTTATTGTTTGTCTTGGGTAAGTGGTAGGACTGTTACCTACTTATCTAGACTCCTTCAATATTGAGATATTGTCATGATATTTGTGTCACCATTTTATGACATTTCTTATTTCATTTAGTTATCTCTATAGACACGCCATGTTGTGATGATATCCATACGTTGCGCCCTATATTCCGCCATGGTGGGTTTTACAAAGAGGAAAGTGGAACATGCTGCAAAGTTAAAGGCGCGTGTTCTTTAAGCACTGGCTGATGCTAGACTTGAATCCTCCACTCTTCTTGCGTCACTAGGGTCACCTGTTAGCATTGTGAGTTTCGATCCCTGATCACTTTTGTTAAATCTGTATATTTCTTTATTAGTGTTGGTTTGATGAAATGTACTACAGCGAAGTATAAGATACAGAAAGTTGTTTGAAGTTTGCAAAGTAGGTTTTGATTTTGGGGTAACGATGTGCCATCATGTGTCAAGTTTTAATAAAATAGCAAAAAACATTGCGTACATATGCGTAATCTGTTACTTTAGAGTGTTGTTTTACTAATCTCTGTTGAGCCTAATATTGTGAGGATATGGTTTAAAAATGCGTTTTGCGATCCATTGCACTAAAGGTCTCAAAAGAGATTGCGTGATGCGATTGCGAGCATAATTTAGACGCGATGCGTTTAGTATAAAAAAGTACAAAAATTATTTAAATCCAACTAAATGCAATAAAGTTACAAAACAAATTATTAGCATATTGAAATTAGGCCTATAGTCCCTTGTAAACAAATAAATTGACAATAAATCTTGACAAAAAACACTTAGTGAAATTCAAGATACTATATTTTTGTTATTTTCTTTGTTTTAGATGTTTTTCTAACAAGTCTTATATTTAAAAAGCCTTTATAATATGTAGGTCTATTTTAAACGGTTAAAATTTGACAAAAATGGCCTAAGTACTAGATTGCGACAATTGCTACCGTTGCTAGCATTACACAATTGCGATAAAATTGCGGTTTAATGCAAACGCATTTTGGGATGGCACTGCATTTGGCACCTTAATGCGAAATTTTGAATGCAACGTATTTATGCGCGCAATTTGAGTAATGATGCGCGCATTTTTAAACCAAGCTGCTAATAACTTTTCATTTTTCACAAACTCTCTTAATATTATCCTCAGATACTTCCAGTTGTAATTCAGCCTTTGATAGTTGCTGCAGGCAATAGAGAACTTTGACGTTTGGATTTATGATAGTAAATATCTGATTTTGAATCTTACTGTGTCAAGTGGAACCATTATGTTATGGTCTTAAAAAAATCTTACACCTAACTATATGATGTATTCCTCATTATATCTTAACATATTGTGGAAAGATACAAGAACACAGCGCTTGTCTAAAACAAATCTGTCATATGTTCAGAATTATGGCTAACAAGCAACAATAATTGTGATAACTTTTTTCGGGACACCAGTACAAAATATGCTATAAGTCACACTTCAAATGCGTGACTATATGCCTTTCGCCACACACGTTTTTTTGGGGTGTTTGTGACTAAAATTCGTTCCACCATAGGGTTCCTATGGTGTCCCTGTGAATTGGTGGTCTTTTGTGCAAAAATGTGTGACCAGAAGCCGGTTATGTGTGACCAGTTTGGCAGAAATTTTGTTGGATTAATCAGTATGTGTGACCGTAAATACTTTATAGTCACATGAATTTTTTTTAAGAGTAATTATTGTTTGTACTTTTTGTCACATAAATAGATGATATATGTGACATGTTAAATAAGTTATTCAAGTAAATGTGTATTTTATGTGACTATTTCATGTCTTTTGACAACACAAGTATATAAAAATGTGGTGTTTTGATGATTTAGTCACCTACGTTATATCTTTCTTTTGGAGTTTGTCACAAAGAATTTAATCAGAAGTGGCTAAAAGTGCTAATATAAGTCACCATATGCTTGTTAAAATCAAGTGAATGTGTGTTTCATGTGACTATTGTTATCTAACAGCTACATGAAGTTTATGATTGTGTGACGTGTAATGCTTAGTCACACAAAAGTGGCTTAAAGTTTGTTATATGTTGTTGAAAGTCAAATGAATGTGTATTTTGTGTGACTATTATTATCCAATTGCCACATGAAGTTTAAGATTATGTGACGTTTGGTTATGCTTAGTCACATATAGCGTGTATTTTGAGAGAATTTTGTCACCTGCAATGAATTTTAAAGTGGCAAATAATGTTAAATTGTGTGGCCATATGCTTGTCTAGTTCAATCAAAAGTGTGTTTTGTATGACTATTGATATCCAACAGCCACATAAAGTTTATGATTATGTGACGTTTTGTAATTTTTAGTTACATATACCATCGATTTTGAGTTTAGTTAGTCGCATACAATGAATCATAAAGTGGCTAATAGTGTAAATAAGTGTGACAGTATATTTGTTTAGTTCAATCAAATATGTATTTTGTGTGACCATTGTTATCCAACAACCATATAAAGTTTATGATTATGTGACATTTTGTAATGTTTAGTCACATTTAGCATTGGCTTTGGGTTTAGTTAGTCACATACAATGAGTCATAAAGTGGATAATAGTGTTAATAAGTGTGACAACATGCTTGTCTAGTTCATTCAAATATGTGTTTTGTGTGACTATTGTTATCCAACAACCACATGAAGTTTATTATTATGTGACATTTTGTAATGTTTAGTCACATATAGCATTCGGTTTGGGTTTAGTTAGTCAGATACAATGAATCATAAAGTTGCTAATAGTGTTAATAAGTGTAACATCAAGCTTGTCTAGTTCATTTAAATGTGTGTTTTGTGTGACCATTGTTATCCAACAGCCACATGAAGTTTATTATTATGTGACTTTTTTTAATGTTCAATCACACAAAGTGATTTAATGGTCACATGTATTTTACATTTATGTGGCATTTCATAATTTATAGCCACCCATAGAAATAATCTAAGAGTCACCGAAAGTGTTGATAAGTGTAACCATATCATGTGACTTCATCTTTCAGTCACACACAACAAACCAATGATATGTGTCATTATTAATTTATATATATATATATATATATATATACATATATATATATATATATATATATATATATATATATATATATATATATATATATATATATATATATATATATATATATATATATATATATATATATATATATATATATATATATATATATATATATATATATATATATATATATATATATATATATATATATATATATATATATATATATATATATATATATATATATATATATATATATATATATATATATATATATATATATATATATAAATAGTATAAAAAAACAAAATTAAAAATAAAACTGATTTTCATATTGATTAAAACTCAAATGTTATACAACTGAACCAAGTAGAGAATTGTAATGTCGTACATAATAAATTGCTCATCAGTTATAATCTAAAACCTTTTGAGTCTTCGACGTCCTAGCTTGCTGTTGCATGGAATTAGGAGAGATAAAGTTTTGCGCTTTGTTCCTATTTTTGGAGTTGCACTGTTCTTGGAAATGGTTTGTATCATACTTGGTGGTGTAGTATCCTGTGGTAAACAAAAGAAACTTGTATCAAACATATGTAAATATGAAGATATGCTATATATATATATATATATATTTTTGGAGTTGCACTGTTCTTGGAAATGGTTTGTATCATACTTGGTGGTGTAGTATCCTGTGGTAAACAAAAAAAACTTGTATCAAACATAGGTAAATATGAAGATATGCTATATATATATATATATATATATATATATATATATATATATATATATATATATATATATATATATATATATATATATATATATATATATATATATATATATATATATATATATATATATATATATATATACTAGTGGCAAAACCCGTCCGATGGACGGGTATGACTTCTTATTTTTGTTTACATCTTTTCGTTTACTTTTTATTGAGGTTCATATTTGTTTGTAAATATATTTTTTATAAGTATAACATCAATTAATATGAATTGCATTTAGCTAAATATAAAATTTAAAAATTATATATTATAGAAGATTTTTTATATATAGCATTTAATTAAATATCCACTTTATAAAAATATAACCCACAAAATATTCCACTGACACTTGCAACCAAATTGAATATCATAGATAGACCCACTGCATACACAAATACTGAACGATGAGCTCCTCAATATAGTGAGCAAACAATCTTTAAGTGGTCACGCCAACCTCCTGAAAAGGGATGGCTTTACCTGGTTTGAGTCTGTGTGGCGGTGGGCTCAAACCCCGTGGATTAGTCGGCCAATGAGTCAAAAATCACGGTTACCAAAAAAAAAAGTGCAAGTCTATTATGATGGTGATGGTATTGTTTATGTGATAAAAGAACCTATTAGCAAATACATGCGCATTTTCTTTTTGTCAAAATCAATTTTATTATCAATAAAAGAGCGCGTGTTTTAAGAATATTTATTAGATTGGAAGTTTAAAGTTATACTAAATCGAATTTCAAAGATTAGATTAGGTCCTTAGACTATAAATATATATATTAAAGTTAATGGTAAAACCCATAAATACATCATATAATATCTGTATATAACAATTATACATAAAATACTTTTTTATTTACGAAGTAAATACTTGCCATGTTAGATATTTGACCAAAAACGTTTGACTATTATTTTCAATGACTTGCAATGTCAATCCATTTCACGATGAAAATCATTTGCAAAGTGAGTCCATTATTAAAAATTTGCAAAGTTATTGCAAATGCATAAAAATTGTAAGAAATCATAAAACTTATAAAAAAATATAAAAAATTATAAAATTGGAAATATACTTTTTAAAAAAAATTAATTTTTTAAAATTCCAAAAAGAAATTCGTAAAAAAAACTTTTAATTGTTTCAACTTTTTTAAAAATCGAAACAACACATTAATTTTCTTTTACAAAAAATTGAAAATGTATTTTTTTTAGAAAAAACCTTTTAGTTTTTTTAACCTTTTAAATAAATTCGAAGAAAAAAAACATGAAATATTTTTATAAAAAATTGAATTTTTCAGAAAAAAGACGTTCAGTGTTTTTATCTTTTTAAAAAAATCTTAATTTTTAGTTTTTGTTTTTTATTCAAAAATTATAAAAAAAATTATTTTTTATTCGAATTTTTAAAAAACTAATGAAAGTTTTTTAAAATATAGTTTTTTCAAGTTTTTATAGAAAAGTTATAATTTTTTTAAAAAAAGTTTTTATTTTTTTCTTTGAATTTTTTTAAAAAGTTTTAAAAACTAAGAATTTTTTTTCCGAATTTTTTTTCGAAGTTTTAAAAAATATTATTTTTCTGAAAAAACTTATTATTTCAATTTTTTAGAATTTTTATATAATTTTTTATATAATTTTTATGATTTTTTATATCTTTTATGCATTTTGAATAACTTTGCAAATTTTTATTAATTGACTAATTTTGTAAATAATTTTCATTGTTAAATAGATTTACATTGCAAGTCTTTTTCTCAAGAAGCTGAGTTTACTTTTGACTGAATGCATGTTACCTACTATAAAAAGTTTCACTGTATATTGTACATAAAAAATCAAAATGTATCATAATTGTATTTAGATATATAGTACCTAATATAGCTTTTATCCTAAAAGTAAAAAATTAGTACTTTATCTATCCAAACACGCCCAGTTCACACGAAACTTGCTACAACCTAGTCGAGTACTGTATATGTATTTATTCCTTTAATGTAAACAACATAACCTTATTAAGTGTACACTTTTTAAATGTGATATGACCATGGTCACAATCACAACCACCAACAATACTCGTAATAAGATGGTTAACTATGATTGTCTTGTGAAATTTAAAGACCTTGTGCGAATGTGGCGAAGTAAACCACCCATCACAATATCAGTAATATGTTAAATGTATCAGTAATATGTTATATGAATATAAAAAGGTAAAGTATTTCTAAACATACAAAATTCTTGGGAAAACAGTCATACACTTTGGCCTGTGATGTTTAATTATACATGCATATTTCAACGTGAATGTCAACACTGTCAATGTTGCATCACTCGACCTTGTTCATGCATGCCAATTTTCTTTACTTGCAGCAAATGAGCAAGTGTTAGTATTTGACCCATTAGCAAATCAGGTAAGGATTTTAAGGAAGCCAGAAGATAGCCATCAATATAGGTTGGTGTTGCGTTGGGATATCAGATTTTGTAAGGCTAAAACTTCACACCTTTATTATCTGATAAGAGGGAATGTTTGAATATACTGTCGAGCATTTCCAAAGTGTTGGGTCGTTCATTAAGTGTTGGAACAATGAAAACAGCTACTGGTACTGCACACGTCTCTTAAGAGTTGGGTTCTTTTCGATATACCATGTACCCGTCAAGTGTTCTTTCACCAATGCATTGTACCAATTTCAACAGTTAGTTCCACAATACACACTTGATAAATAGTTTGAATATAAGTCATATCTATAAAATACTAAATATCTTATATCAAAATACACATATTGGACTTAGTAAAGATATCTATAGGAACATAGTGCTTATTAGAACTGAAGCACATTTTAAGACTCTTTCTATGACCAGTTGTTACAACTGATTACCAATAACCCCACATCCTTCATATCTTATATTATGTTATGCTACATTATCGTTTATCCAGTTTCAATATACAGCACAACAGTTTCAACTTTCTAGTGTCTACAAAGAAGCAGCCTAGATTATTCATATCAAGAGAGCTGAAGCAGAAATTGAATCCATGCACTTGGGGGGAGTTTGTGTTGCGCGACAGAGACAAGCAATAACATATGGACTAAGAGAGAATATCTTAAATTTACATGATAAAGTGGCAGGCATTCAGGTTGTTTCACTATGTGACAAGTTATAACATTAATGTTTATATAATGTCGAGTTACGGGGCTTTTACAAACAACAAAGGAAGTCGCAACATGCACAATTTAACTTTCGGATCTCAACCTAATCAAGTACAAAAACCGCTCAACTATTATTCACAATAATGGCATTTAAATACATATTAGCAACCCATGGATTTTAAATAAAATTTATCATACAATAATTTTTCATATAATTCTAGTTACATAAAGGTGATCATGCAGTTGTGATATTGTTTCTATGTGACCACCAGGTCAAAAGTTTGAACCCGTAGAGTCAGAGCATAGGCGGAAAAATCAGGAATAAATTTCTATCCTAAGTTGCACGGGACGGAAACAGGGACGGGTACCAGGAAACAACAACATCCTAAAATTCAAAAAACGGGTACGGTGGGAAAAACGTTTATATGTTTTTATATATTTTAGTGTATGACAAATTTTCAACAGTATTACAAAACATCCAAAAATCCAAAGACATTCATAGGTTCAGTTATGAGCTGTTATGGTTGTTTTGTCGCGTTATTATAATGAAATCATTAGCAAGTTGCTGATAATATTTTGATAAGTAATAGGTGTTGATAGTACGAATAAAATGCACAATCTAAAATACATGTTTTTACTCATCAGTGTTGATTACACATTTACACATATTGTACAACAAATGCCTTATTCACCACATGCCTCTTGTTTCCACAAAAAAAATGTATAGTGATCAGTTTATCTACTAATTCAAATTATAAAGGCCTAAACATCAGGTTTATTAACATTTCCCCTTTTTTAGGTTATTATATTCTTAAAGATCTATTGCAAATTATCATCTTTATCCATCACTACTTTGTCCGCTATCGTCCGCCAATACATCAGATTAAACCATTTAGCAATTACGCTCATACTTTGGTTTCCCAAAAGAGTTGGTTTGGGTCCATTTTATCTAAATGAGTCCTATGACAAATAATTGTCTTATAAATAGAACAGGTTTAAAATTACTTTGAATGTGTAGGGGAGTGTAAGTGTAGATATAACTGCTTATTTGCATTTTTTACTCTAGAATAAGCACTTTAAAAGAAGCAATCTCATATACTAATTATGTAGTTTAACTTGAAAATAAAATTATTATTAAGTGTAGCATGTAGGACTATTTTTAATAATGAATATTGTCAAACTGCATTTGAACGTAAACATGTTCTAGAAGCCACCATTGAAACCTTTCTTAGTATGCACATCAGACATCGAAGAACATAAGCATCGCACGTAGTAAAAGTAATCAAGTATATATGATAGTCACACCTGCTGTTCAAAATCGCCATCTGACGTTGCTTTGGATGTAGGATACACTTGCGCGATGACTACTCATGTTTGTTGAGCAGATTTCCCCAAGTTAGATTGTAAGTTTGGATAGTTCGCAGTGAAGAACAGCATGTCCCTGTGACTGCAGCCTGCAAATATAATTGTTATCCTCATAAAACGTTTAGAGTAAATTTACATAGTAATAATATATCTCCTGATTAACATATGCAAGAGGTGCTAAAACTGATGACTACGAAAGACATAAAAATGTGGCCTCGTACAAACACAAGTCACAGTCTTCTTTTATATTGTGCGCTCACTATATCCTTATGGTACGACAAATAGCATAAGCTCAACCAAGCAACCTTGTAAGCCATATAATGTAAGCTTATAAGATTTCCGACCATTTACAACATTCATATCGAAAAACATGATGCAACGACCGTGCAACTTGTTTCGAGTGCGACATAAAGGTAAAAAAATTGAATTTAGGATTGCTTATTAAAGCTGTTTATGTTTAAACTGATTACCTGTAATGTCCTATGCACAAAAAAAACTGACATTGTCGCAATCGGCCTCTGTAGTCGCTTTGACCTTCCAGTGGCTGTAAGAAACACACCTATATAACTGCAATCTAACCAATAAGCTTTATGACAACTATCAGCAATCTAGTGACTCACAAGGCGATGGCGAAATGTCATATGACATATACACTATACTGCTACATAGATAAATTAGTGGTTGCGCATCAAAAAATAAAACTCAGAAATAACTTTAGAAATTATATGTACTATAACTCTATAAGTTACATCAGGATGCTATGACTATGCCATCTCGAGAGTAACCTTTTCGATAAGAACATCAGTACTTTTTCAACACAGTGACAGGCAAAATTCATGACGGAAAACAAAGGAAAAAAAGAACCTAACCATAAAAGTTATACATAGCACTTACCTATGCATAAGGGCATACTTTTAAGTGGTGCAAGCAAAAAAGAAAACTTAATAAAAGTTTAATTAATATATAGCCAAGAAATAGTTCAAATTTGTCAAAAGTATGCCTTTATATTGGGTTTCCAATACCTTTCGACTATACAAAAAGTTCGCCAAGATACTTCGTGAAAACAAAGATACCCTAGGTCGTTAGTTGACAATATCCTCCATGTAACATATATAAGCACGTCACTCTTAGAATGTCACAGTTAGAATATATCTTATGAATAAGTATCACTACTTTACCAAATATGCCTCTGTTTGAACCATATCTGGTTGAACTATATCCTTATTCCTTCTCCAATTAACCATTACCTAAATTCCATATTAAAAAATAATTAAGATAACACTTCTAATCAAGTCTGTATTTCAAGTTAAACATAAAGCTCGCCCATGTTGAAATATTGAAGAAGAAGTATCACCTATAAATTAGAGATATAGTTGTGGTTCGAGAATGGCAAGAAAAAGCGATTGGAAATACGAAGTATCGTCTGCACATTTATATTAATTCACGGAGAAGCAATCTATGAGGAGATCATAAATGTGTGTAGTTTTAGTATTGTTATTACCAAGTTTTGCACAAACTCTTTTCACTATATGGCTAACACAATGACCTTATCGGGGGAGGCAGAAGGAGTAGATTGAGGTTAACTTGTGAGAGACGGTTGACCAAAGGAAACATTAAGCAGCCTAAACCGACATCCAAATACCACTTTCCTTTAAGACTAAAATTGAACGAATCAGATGAAAGGGGGTGGAATTTTGAAAGGAAAAGTTTGAGGATTGCAAATCCCGCAACACCCTCCACCACGTCTGTCAAAAGACTATAGAATGCTTGTCCTCTATACGTTAAGGTTTCTTTTCTAAAACCTGTTAAGGCAATCCAGAATGAGGCAATCCAAAGGAGCATTACCTGCAAGGCCAAATTTGATGACTATTAAGGCTTTAGACTTGAGATTACTATTGAAAACTGCTAATCTACTTGATTTGATAAAAAAAACATATGCAGTTTTGTATGTGTTTCGGATTGCTTAATTTAAAACCTATATGTTCATCTAACTACTTACTGAATTTTGGGGTCTGTTTTTTATTTCAATTTAAACTAAGTAGAATGTTTTTTCCATCTAATTACTTCAAAGTCTAAATTGCTTAATAATATGTGGCATCCCGTGCAGTTCTGGATTCCAAAGAGATGACCAGTTTCTAGGAGAAAATAGGACAGTCACCGGATAATAACTGAACATAACACATAGAAAGAAGAAAATTAACCATCGATCCTTGGTACTTGCTGACTTTAAATACTGGAAGTTGATCATTTGTTCAAAGATAAGGTAAATATAATGTTTTAAAACGTATATACAACCATGAAGATAAATAGCATTAAATAAAACCCTTACCATGAACTTTTGCATAGATACATGAACCTTGCCACTCAAGCAAACTATTTAATTGTTCACACTTATTCAATTTCTCCTTGACAGATAGCTATAAGTTTAACAGAGAAAGCTATATCACAATAATTGGTTTGCTTCAGTGGTCAACTTTCCGTAACTGGTGAATAAACTAATTGAATTGTAAGAGATGCTATGTTTTACCGTGAGTTCCTTGGCAAGTGTCGGAGCCATGAACAATATAAGTGACGTCTTGACGGCCTCAAGACACTTTCATCTGGTATAAAATTGCAAATCCAAACAACCCCTTATTGATACAATCTTAATCACTTTTTTGGAAAATCCAACATACTACATTTTTCATTTTACGGACCCGTTATCTCATAAGACTTTGCAAAAAAAGTGGTCGTTGTTTCCATCACAACTGCTCCAGTTACTGCAGATGTAACTGCAGCTGCTACTACGAGTAGCTGCATATTTTGGCCTATTATCGTTCTCGTTTCCGTGGTTATTTCTTGTTATCTTATTATTCTCGTGGCAGCAACTATATCTATATATCTAGGAATGAAAAGTAAATGGATTCTAATTGGGGTGATAAGAGTTGATTTCCCACAACAATTCCCAAAATCTGCTTTAGAAAATGATTACCTGGTCTACTGCATGAAGACATAACAACATACAATGTACACTCATTCCGGTCCATCAAGCGTCATAAAACTGTTGTAAATGAGACTCACTGATGCTTGTTTTTGAGAGTCATAAAGAAAACTCTTGTATGTTCAATCTCACCTTGTGATGTAAATTTCCATTTGATGGAGTCTGAAGACCCGAAACCACATACGGAAGAACTATCTTTACATCATCCGTGTCAATAACAGTCAGAGCCCCCGAAACCTCTATAACGACAGTCGTCATAAAACAACTTATCTGTAACAGTATTTTATGTGTAAGAGGTTATTTCATTTAGGAACTCAATTCATATTAAACAACAATTTAAAGTAAACCTCAAGAGGAGTGACTCCAGGTGAAGGTCTACAATAATAGAACAGAGAAAGTGGGCAAAACATCGAAAATGAGACTCAAATGACCACCCTTGAAGTCATAGAATTGTTCCTGTGACTGGAACTACTATACTATACAAAGCCTGGAATATTTAAATGTCTAGATGATTTAAATTAGCTTCTATTATACGACTTCAATTTCATATTGATCTTCCTTGTGCCATGCCCTCAACTAAAAAATAGTCGTTATCAGGTTGTTTCCTTTCCATTTTCTAAAAGAATAAGTGGTAAGCGATTGTCACTGCTATATTAAAACGATAACAACTCAAGATAATTGTGTGTCTCTCTTATGGGGCGTTTGGATTGGCCCTTTTCCCTGGTGTATTGCCTAAAAGATAAGTAGTTTTATATCCAAATACATTAAAATAAGTAGTTTATCGAATAAACACGTTAAACTTGTTGTACTTACGTTCGATTTACCTTAACTTAGGACTTAAACAAAGAAATTTG